>JAVUNC010000004.1:572500-1772500 GCA_032173965.1 Sitta carolinensis
CCCATGGGAGCGGGCTGCTTCTGCAGTGTCCTGCCCCATGGCAGCGTGTCCTGCCCCATGGCAGTGTGTCCTGCCCCATGGCAGTGTCCTGCCCCATGGCAGGTGTCCTGCCCCATGGCAGTGTGTCCTGCCCCATGGCAGTGTCTGCCATGGCAGGTGCCTGCCCCATGGCATGTCCTGCCCAGCATGCTGCCCATGGCACGTGTCCTGCCCCATGGCATGTGTCCTGCCCCATGGCAGTGTCCTGCCCCATGGCAGCGTGTGCCCATGTCCGCCCATGGCAGCGTGTCCTGCCCCATGGCAGTGTCCTGCCCCATGGCAGCGTGTCCTGCCCCATGGCAATGTCCTGCCCCATGGCACGTGTCCTGCCCCATGGCAGCGTGTCCTGCTCGCTGTCTGCCCCATGGCAGCGTGTCCTGCCCCATGGCAGTGTCCTGCCCCATGGCAGCGTGTCCTGCCCCATGGCAGTGTCCTGCCCCATGGCAGCGTGTCCTGCCCCATGGCAGTGTGTCCTGCCCCATGGCAGCGTGTCCTGCCCCATGGCAGGTGTCCTGCCCCATGGCAGCGTGTCCTGCCCCATGGCAATGTCCTGCCCCATGGCAGCGGCATGGTTCCTGCCCCATGGCAGTGTCCTGCCCCATGGCAGCGTGTCCTGCCCCATGGCAGCGTGTCCTGCCCCATGGCAGTGTCCTGCCCCATGGCAGTGTCCTGCCCCATGGCAATGTCCTGCCCCATGGCAGCGTGCCCTGCCCCATGGCCAGCAGCGCTCCGGGGCCACTGGCCACGGCTCTGCTCGCCCCCCCTGCCAAGGTGATTCCTGCCGGCTGCCTTCCCATCCGAAACTGGGAATGAAATGAAGTGAATGAATGTAAGAATTCCCATCGGAAAGGCGGCAGCAAGCCAGAGCAGCTTTGGGAAAGCCGTGGGCTGCAGGGAGAAGTGCTGGACCCTGCACAAACACCAGATGGTGCCGCGGCTTCAGGTATTTCTTTATGCCGCTGACTCGGGGAGTTCAGGCTTCCCTCTGCTCCGTGCCCATCCTCCTCCTTCCCAAGGGGCCCGGGGGAATTCGGCCTGGCTAGAAAAAGAGGGGTTTTACTTACTGAACGACGAGATAGAGCCATTAATTAGTCACGGGGATTAAAAAGGAGAATAAATTAAAGCGATGCCACCTGAGGACTGCGGTGGATTGTTCCCACTGGCAGGTCTCCAACCCCTTCCATACTTAAAATATAGAATTGGTGATGCTTTTAATGTGTGCAGGGAAAGGAAATCCCAGGCTCTTGCACATTCCTTGCTGCTGATTGTACCGAATTGAGTGCATTCAGAGTGTTCCTGTCAGAAATCAGGTGAGCTGGTCACACACCTGTTTCCCTGAATCCCTCCATTTTAAGGGAAATCAAGTTGAATTTTTATCAACTGATAATTTTTTACCGAGCTGATAAGATTCCATCATCCCACTGGGAGAGGCTGCACCCAGCAGAGGAGCCAAGCATTCCTCCCTGGATGCAGTCTGAGCTTTGGCACACCAGGGCAGCCTTCCCACTGCATTCCCAGAGGGAGAGCAGACCCTTCCACACCTCTGGGCCTCTGGAGGAAACCTCCACCCTTCTCCAGGATCCCTGCCCCTGCAGGAGCTGCAGCCCCTGGGCTGGCTCTGCTGCCAACACCCGACCCACAGCGGGATTCTGACTGTCAGGGGGGCTGCACTGCTGCATTTCATCTTCATTTTCCTGTTAAACTGTCCCGACACTGCTCTCCCCAGGCAGCACCGGTCCCAGCGGGCAGGTGAATCCCACCCCACGGGAGCAGGCCTGGGGGAAGCTGGGGTAGCTGCACATCTCTGCCCGTGGGGTCACAGCCCTGCAAGGGCCCAGAGGCCTCGAAGGTGAAGCTCTCAGCCCGGCTTTGCCACTCTAAAATCTCTGATCAGCATCAGAGAAGCCTGAGCTGACAGGGACAGGAGAGCAGCTTGGGTCGGTTTTGAACTGGGAGATGCAGCAGCAGCAGTGGGATGGGGAATGGCTGTTTGGGAAGGCAGCAGCACCAACACTTTTGTATTATATATAAATATATTTTGAATTTATCTCAGCCCCGTACCTTACATAGGAAACATCCCCCAGGGCTGCTGTTCTCTCCCAGGGGCGAGGTGGCTTTGCAGGAGGGGAGGAAGCTCTGCAGGACATCCCAGTGACACTCAGGCACAGGAGCACCAGGTCTGTGTCTTTCCAGGGTCGTTTTTGTGCCTTCAACCCCGACGTGCTGCTCCTCTCCCCACCTCGTTTGCTCCCCTGCACATCCCGGGGGCAGAAATGCTGATTGCAGCTCTGGGTTACACGAGTAAATGGAATATTTGGGATTCAGCTGAGCCAAGAGCACAGGGCTCGAGGCTGGAGCAGCCCCCTCCCCTTGTCTGTGTGGTTTTAAACATTAGCACAGCTCAGATCCAACCAGCTCAAATACTTTTTAATACATTGAAAATGTAAAATAAAGCATATACGAAGTACATACAGTATATATATACACATATTTCAAATACTTAAAATTCTTATGTAAAATATGATTTTTTTTTCTTCTATATTATTTGTGTAAAAATACATTTTCAAATGGTGTCACCTCGATTTTGCTGTACAGACCCTCAAGCCCAATCGAAGTCCCTTTTTAAAAAGGCAAAAGACAAAGGGTTAGGATTTTTGGAACTGTGTTTACAGGCCTGTTGTCCACACAGGAAAAGCCTCTGGGAAACAGTATCGGATTGCTTCTTTGTGAGAATTCCCGTTTTTATTGCATCAAAGGCAGGAACTGACCCCTTTCGGTTGTGCTGCAGGAACGGCCCCCGGTACCCTGTCCCCTCCTTTGTCCGCTCTTCTCACCTACTAAAATATATATTACTTAAAATATATTACTGTAAGCTCTGCCCCTCGCTCTGCACGTACAGCCACCGCGAGCACCGAGCCCCGGCCGCGCCGGCCTCCCACATTCCCGCTGTGGGCAGCGGGGCTCGGGAACCATCCCGGGGTAAGGGAACCATCCCGGGAACCCTCCCGGGGCTCGGGAACCCTCCCGGGGTAAGGGAACCATCCCGGGAACCATCCCGGGGTAAGGGAACCATCCCGGGGTAAGGGAACCATCCCGGGGCTCCCGGGAACCATCCCGGGGCTCGGGAACCCCAGAGCCGCTCCCGCCCACCCACGCCTCCCCGAGGGTCCCTGGGGAGACTCCCCCCGAGAATCCCCCGAAGATCCCCCCGAGGGTCTCCCCAAGGATCGATCCCTGGTGGGGATCCTCCCCAGGGACCCTCGGGGGGATCCCTCCATGAGGGTCCGGTCCCTCCTGAGGATCCCCCGAGGATCCCCCGAGGGTCCCCAAGGATCCCTGGGGAGGGTCCCACATGAGGGTCCCCCCCGAGGATTCCTGGGGAGAATCCCCCATGAGGGTCCAGTCCCCCCGAGGATCCCCCCAAGGATCCCCGGTGAGGATCCCCCATGAGGGTCCTCCTGAGGATTCCCCAGGGATCCCCCAAGATGCTTGGGGAGCATTCCTGGGGAGGATCCCTGGTGAGGATCCCCCAAGGATCCCCCATGAGATCCCCCATGAGAATCCCCCCAAGGATCCTGGGAGGATCCCCCATGAGAATCCCCCCAAGGATCCCCCATGAGGATCCCCCATGAGGATCCCTCCCCAGGGTCCCTCCCGAATGACCTGACCAGGAACTGCTGCTCCAGCAGCTGTTTTGTGCAACCAAAAAAACCCCAAAAAACAACAAAAAAATAAGCAACTCCCCAACCAGTGCAACTGCTTGGAACCTCCTCTTTTCCTGTAAATTCCCAGAGGGAAAGTAAAATTCCACACCGAATTCCTTCCCTTGCTGCCCGCCTGGCTCAAAACCTGAACCCCCAGAGCCCGTCCGTGGGGTCTGGGAAGCAGAGCCCTGGCCAGGCTCGAATTCCAGTTCTGTGTCCTGAAAAGGGAAACTGAAAGCTCCTCCCTCACCGGGTTCCTTTCCCTGCCACAAACACTCTGCCATCAGGCTTTGGAAATCCTGGATTTTTGATGCCACCGTTCCCTGCGGTGCCGTTAACTTCATTCCGAGTCTAATGGTTTAAACTCCGCGCCGACATCCCTGTATCATAAATCCCGCGTGGAGGTGGAGTTCCTGTCTGTGGGAAGGCGATGGGAAGCAGTGGGACAGACGGATCCCACCCCTGGAACTCGCCGGGATTCTCCCATCCTGCCACACACACCCCGCTGCAGCACGGGCCGAACTGCCGGGGCTTCATCCCTGCTCCAGCCAGCACTTCCAGGGGTAATTCCACTGAGCCCGGTACCCCAAACTTCCTGACACCCTCGGGGGGCTCTCCCGGGCTGCGCTCCAACCTCGGACGGGCACGGAGACAATCGATTTCCTTAGAAAGGAAGGAGAGCAGCCCGAGCCAAGTGTCGATCCACGGAACTAAGGCACTGACAGGTGGAAACTGCGGAGCCACCAGCACGATCCTACCCCGGGGGCACCGGGCAGCCCCTCCTGGGACAGCGGGCACATCCCCAGGGATGGCTGCGGGAATGGGGGGCTCTCTGCACTGCCAGGGGACGGGCACAGCGAGCCTGGGACAGCGGGCACATCCCCAGGGATGGCTGCGGGAATGGGAGATCCCTGCACTGCCAGGGAACAGGCACATCCCCAGGGATGGCTGCGGGAATGGGAGATCCCTGCACTGCCAGGGATGGGCACAGCGAGCCTGGGACAGCGGGCACATCCCCAGGGATGAATGCAGCCCCTGCACTGCCAGGGAACAGGCACAGCCATCCAAGGACACCGGGCACATCCCCAGGGATGGCTGCGGGAATGGGGGGCTCTCTGTACTGCCAGGGGACGGGCACAGCCATCCTGGGACACCGGGCACATCCCCAGGGATGAATGCAGCCCCTGCACTGCCAGGGATGGGCACAGCCAGTCTGGGACACCGGGCACATCCCCAGGGATGGCTGCGGGAATGGGAGATCCCTGCACTGCCAGGGAACAGGCACAGCCATCCTGGGACAGCGGGCACATCCCCAGGGATGAATGCAGCCACAGCCGGCGCTGCCGGCTCGGCGGGAGCAGGGAGCTTTTCCAGCGGCAGCAGCAGTGAACGCCTGAGTGCTCCGGGTCACGGCCCCCTGTGCAGCAGCCTGGAATGAGAACACGCCGAGAGGAGCCCAGGATGCCCCGAGAGCGCAGCGAGCCCCCCGCTCCGCTCTGGGCTGCCGTGAGCAGCAGCAGCGGGCTGCACAGCCGCCTCTCGCAGCCGCCGAGGGCAGCCTCTGCCAGCACCACGGCAAGGAGCTGCCCCGACGAAACGAAGCCTGAGGGAGGAGCGGACAGCTCCAAGCCGCCTGCCCAGCCTCACACAAACGCAGGATTTCCTCTGCCCCCACAAGAACTGGATGTGGCAGGAGCAGGCACAGCCCGGGTGGGAGATGCTCGTGGGGAGAATTTTGTGCAAGTTTTGAGATTTTAAAAATTGAGTTAATTGCTAATCCCTAAATCCTCCTGCACCCCGGGATGCCGTGGAATCGCGCCAGTGGGGGTCACGGCTCTGCAATGAGTTTGGGATGCCAGGACGCAGAGCAGGGGATGCTGCAGCTCCTGCTGCTCCGGAGGCACGCCCCGGGCAGGGAAGGGAACGCTCCAGCCACCACGGGATCACGTCTGCAACTCCCTTTTCCCTGTCACCACCAGCTAAATCACAGAGTCACGGAACACCCTGTGCTGGGAAGCACCCGCAGGGATCACCCAGTCCAACTGCTGACCCCGCAGACACCCCGACAATCCCACCCCGTGCCTGAGAGCGTTGTCCAAAGACTCCTGGAGCTCTGGCAGCCTCGGGCACCACTTGCTCCTTGGAAAATCACCCAGGATTTATTTCTGCTCCTCACCACCAGTGCCGGGTTCCCGGGGAGAAGGGAGGGGAGCAGTAGTACAAAGGGGAGGGGAAGGGAAGGCTGAGGACCCCGGGCACCACCCAGCTGCCCCACTGCTGGGGGAATATTGCTTCAGCTTAAAAAGGCCTTTGGATTAAAAGTGAATTCAGTGCTTTTCCATCAAAAACATACATAGCTCTGTTCCCTGACCAGGCTGCAGCGAGGCCTCCCACCCACCCCGGGAGGGGAACTCGTGCTCCATCAGCCTCCTCAGCTCCTGGACCACGGGGCCGCTGTGCTTCGAGTTCCTGCAGTGCAAGGGAAGGAACCCAGCACTGACAGGCAGCGCAGGTGCCCCCAGCCAGGTGTGCTGCCCCAGCACCCCTCCCTCAGCTGGGCCCAGCTTGGTATTGCAGACACAAAGAGCCACCCAGCAAGGCCCACGCTCACTGGCCTTCCCCCACACCCAGGAAATACAAAATCTTGGACAGAAAGTGGAGATATCTGACCGTGGGGGTGTTTGGAGGAGCACAAAACACTTCCCAGAGCACAGCAAGACCCAGGGTGATGCTCTGTGCCCTTCCCTGCCCCGTGCCCCAAGAGCAGCTGGCTCTGGGCCGTGGGCTGGCAGCTCCAGCTCCTGGGGAATGCCCAGGAGGGCAGATTGCTGCCAGCCCTGGCCGGCCCAGCAGAGCTGTGTGAGCCCTGCTGCCCGTGGGTCACTGACTGAGCTGCCGTGGTGACCCCGAGCCCCCAGGCAGTGCAGCTCCTCCCTGCAGCCGGACCCAGGAACAGAGCCCATCTGAACAGGCAGCAAGGCCATGGAGGGAGAGGCTGCAGGGCCTCGGGGGTGCCTCCCACTCCCCAGGGATGTGAACCGGGAGCAGCTCCATCCCCACACACGGCTGCACCGCGATCAGCCCCCTTCCCTCGGCCAGCAGAAAACCAACAAGGGGCTGCGGGCTGGATGCCCCGGGGGGAGCAGAGCTCAGCAAACGTGCTCAGAGCAGGCTGGGCTTACTGGAACTGCAGCACGAGTCAAACGCTGTCTCCTAAAAGATTGAAAAAATATCTTTAAACAAAATAATGTGGCATATTTACATAATTCCTTAAGTGCAAACTCTTGTCACGATTCACGTCGTCGAGCGCGATTTCGACTCCCTGTACAAGAAGGTGCTCTTTCGTTAATGAAAGAAGGACTCTAACTCTGTATTCCTGATTCAGTAACGTGTCTCTTGTGCAAGGCAGTAGAATTCCTGTTTCTTCCCCCAGATGCTCCCGAGCGCAGCCCCCGGAGGGAGCCGCTCCCCGCGGGCCGCCCCCGTTACCGCACCACGAGGCAGGAGACGCAGAGCTTGGAGGGGCCGATGCAGTCGTCATGGCAGAAGGCACCGCAGCCCTTGCACATGATCATGGCTTTCAACCTGCAGTAACACTTGGCGGGGGCGTCCTCCAGGCCGCCGTCCTCGGGGAACGCCTGCACCGGCAGGCTCTGCCCGTGGCCGCCGCCGGCCTGCCCGGCGGGGATGGTGGTGACGGTCACCGAGAAGGACATGACGTTGCCCATGGAGCTGGCCAGCTGCTCGCACTCGGGCACCAGCGAGCCCTGGCCCACGTCGGCAGAGGTGGAGACGTTGATGGTGCCGCTGTAGCTGGGCCCCAGGAGCTGCGCCCCGGCGCCGCCGGGCAGCCTCGGGGGATGCGGGGCGGGCAGCAGCGGAGGCTGTGCCGGCTCCGGGCTCGGGCTGGGCGGCCCCAAGAGCTCCGTGCTGCCGGGGCCCTTGCCCCGCATGGCGTGGGCCATCTGCTCCTGAGCCGCCTGCAGCAGCTCCCGGGCCAGCGCCTGCTCCTTGGGGCCGGCTGCCGGCGGCACCGGCGCTGCCTCCGCCTTGGTGCCGGGGGCTCCGGGCTCCGCGCCGGGCGAGCCCCGCTCCTTGTTCCCCTGCCCCGCCCGGAGCTCCTCCTTGATGCTGCCGGGCTCCCGCTCATCCCCGGAGCTCTCGTCGTCCGCGTCCTCCTCCTCCTCGCTGCTGCCGCCCTGGCCGCCCGTGTCCTCGCCCAGCTCTGCCCGGCGGGGCTGCTCAGCCCCGGGCGGCGCTCGGCGCTCACGGAGAAGCCTCTCCTCAAACTCTCCGAGCCGCGGCCGTAGGTGGAAATGTTGAGCAGGTAGTGCCCAGACATGGCAGGCTTGGACGTCCTCCTGCCCGTGAAGCCCAGCATGAATCTCTGGCTGGTGGAGCTGTTTTCCACCGGCAAACCTGAGTGCGGGAGGTTCAGCTGCGGGGGCTGCAGGACGGGCAGCAGATTCTGCCTCTGCACCCTCTGGATGAGAGTCTGCAGGATCTGCTCCTGGGTGGATTTGCTCAGTGCCTCGTGGCACTGCTGCTGCTGCTGCTGCTCAGGAGCGGGCTCCTTTCCCGAGGGCAGCGGGAAGGTCCTTGGAATGTGAGGCAGGGCCCTGTTCTGGCAGAACATCTTCCCGAGCTGCTGCGGGGGCAACCCCGCTGCTCTGTCGCCCTCCTCGGCGCCGTTGCCCGCCGCCCCCTTCTCCTCCTGAGGAGCCGCGGGGACAGTTCTCCCTTCTGCTTTGGTGAGCGGCTTGGGCAGGATCTGCTCCAGAGGGACGCTCTTGCCCTGCAGCAGCTGCGTGACCAAAGGGTTGTTGGCAGGAATGCTGGAGCTCGCCCTGGGCACGGCTCCGCCGGCAGGACACTTAAGGCTGGGCGCTCCCGAGGAGCCGCTGGAGGGTGGGACGGGCGCGCCCCGGCCCCGGCTGGGGCTGCGGGGCCGGCGGGCGGCACGGAGGGCACGGCCGGGGCCGCAGCTTTGCTCCGGGAGTGCTCGCAGCCCGGCGGGGCAGGAGCTTTGCTCCGGGAGTGCTCGCAGCCCGGCGGGGCAGGAGCTTTGCTCCGGGAGTGCTCGCAGCCCGGCGGGGCAGGAGCTTTGCTCCGGGAGTGCTCGCAGCCCGGCGGGGCGAGTTTGCTCCGGGAGTGCTCGCAGCCCGGCGGGTGCAGCTTTGCTCCGGGAGTGCTCGCAGCCCGGCGGGGCAGGAGCTTTGCTCCGGGAGTGCTCGCAGCCCGGCGGGGCAGGAGCTTTGCTCCGGGAGTGCTCGCAGCCCGGCGGGGCAGGAGCTTTGCTCCGGGAGTGCTCGCAGCCCGGCGGGGTCGCAGCTTTGCTCCGGGAGTGCTCGCAGCCCGGCGGGGTCGCAGCTTTGCTCCGGGAGTGCTCGCAGCCCGGCGGGGCAGGAGCTTTGCTCCGGGAGTGCTCGCAGCCCGGCGGGGCCGCAGCTTTGCTCCGGGAGTGCTCGCAGCCCGGCGGGGTCGCAGCTTTGCTCCGGGAGTGCTCGCAGCCCGGCGGGGTCGCAGCTTTGCTCCACGCCGGGGGAGTGCTCGCAGCCCGGCGGGGCCCAGCTTTGCTCCGGGAGTGCTCGCAGGCGGGGTTGCTCGAGTGCGAGCGGCGGTCGCAGCTTTGCTCCGGGAGTGCTCGCAGCCCGCGGGGTCGCAGCTGCTTGCTCCGGGAGTGCTCGCAGCCCGGCGGGCCGTGCGGGGTGCCGCAGCCGCGGCCGCGGGCACGGCGGGACCCCGGCGTGGCCGTGCCCCGCGGGGGGCTCGGCGTGGCCCCCGCGCCGCTGCCTAGCGCCGGGCTGCCGCGGGGGGCCCTGGCTGTAGTTGTGCTCCAGGAGGATGGCGAGCAGCCCCCGGCTCCGCTTGCCCCTCCGCTTGGGCCCGAGGTCCCGGGCAAGGGGGTAGAAAGCTCCGCGGACCTCCCCCGCCTCCAGCTCCTGCCGCTCCCAGGGCGTTTGCTGCTCCAGCTGCGGTCCGGGCGGCTCCGCCGGGGTCTCTCCCGTCTCCCGCCGGGCCCGGGGGTCTCCCCCCGCCCGGGCCGGGCCCCGGCACGGCTCCCCCGGCCGAGGCAGCGGCGGCGGCGGCCGCTGCCCGCTGAGCCTTGGCCTGCTGGGCTCTGGCCTTGATGTCGGCCAAGGTCCTGGCCCCTGTCCTGGCCGGACTGCCGAGGGACAGGGGGAAGCGTGCCCTGGGAGAGACCTGGCCCGCAGGAAATGGCATCGGGGAGATTCTGGACACGGGAATCTGCAAGAGAGCGGGACAAGAGCACAGCTGAGACACGGAGAAGAGCAAACCCACAGCTTTAGGTGGCTGAGAGAACCGGTTGTGGTTGTGGAGAAACCCCTTTGGATAACCCCTCCTGTCCCTGCCTTGAGGCAAGAGGTGTGTGTGACCCTCCCAGGCAGTTTCGGGGTGGTACAAACCCTTCCCTCCCAGTGAGAACCATCGAGCACCATCACCCCGGAGCCCCCAGGCTCCCTCCCTGAAGGGCTGGTCCAGCCCCCAGCCCTGCCAGCCCCTCCTCCTCTGTTCCACAGTGTCCAGATGGGATTTCTGTCCTTTGAAAGGGGTCACCATCCTGCTGGACTCGGCCTTGCTCTTCCCCCCTGCTCACCCATCATTTGTACTAAGCCACAATAATCCCCTGAGCTGGAGAAAAAAATGCCAATAATTTACTCTTTCCCTCTGAAACGTTTCCCCCAATGTTCCAGCTGCCTTTCCCCGTGTTTGCCCTTCCCAACACTTGTGCTGAGCCTGGGGCTGCCCTGCTCCCCCTGCAGAGATGTCAGGGAGCCGGTTTGAGGTTACATTTATCTTCTGTATCCATAAAATCCTCACTGGATCTCACTGAGCTCTGATCAACCACTTCCTTTTGGGGGGACGACACGTCTTGGGGACATCTCTGTCCCCACTGTCCCCTGCTTTGCAAGGGAAACTATTCACAGTCACCTCCAGCTCACTCTGCTGTTAAATGAAATCCCACCTTTACTGCCCTGGCAGGCCAACCCTCCTTCCTGCACAGAATTCCAGACCCTTTTTATGGACAGATTCCCCAATTCTGTGTCACTGCCAATTCCACTGATGCTTTCTTGCCTTTGTGCTGCTCTTACTACCATGTGAGAACGTCGAGCTGCTTTTTAAAGTTTTGAGTTTGCAGCCTTTTAGGACAGCAGGGTATGAACAGGGGAGCAGAATTTCTGGGCTATATAGGAATTAGGCTTCAGCTGCCTGCTCCTGACCTGGCTCTCAAACCCAGGGCCTGCCAAGCCTGGGATGTTCCTGGTGCCCCATCCCAGCAGAGGCCAATTCCCTCTCTCCTTTCCCAGGTTTTGCTGGGTTTCCAGCCCAGCAAGGGCTCAGCAGCTTCAAGGGCCTCTGCTCCTGAGGTGTTCCCCAAAATGCCCCAGCCCTGGCTCTGCTGCAGAGGCTCTGCTTTCCACCCCAGGCTGGGCTGGCTGCAGGGCAGCTCCTGTGGCCCCACTGCAGCCTCCTGCACCTCTGCTACCAGGGCCTGGCAGAGCCTCTGCAGCTCTGCCTGCCTGCAGCCTGGCACCAAGGGAGGTGGCCCTGCATGGCTGGCACCAGCAGGGCTCTGAGCTCCCACCCAGCAGGGCTCTGAGCTCCCACCCAGCAGGGCTCTGAGCTCCCACCCAGCAGGGCTCTGAGCTCCCTTTGGGGTTCAGTGAGCCTGGGCAGATCCACCAGCAGGGCTCTGAGCTCCCACCCAGCAGGGCTCTGAGCTCCCACCCAGCAGGGCTCTGAGCTCCCACCCAGCAGGGCTCTGAGCTCCCACCAGACGGGCTCTGAGCTCCCTCCGGGTGCAGTGCCCCGGCAGGGCTCTGAGCTCCCACCCAGCAGGGCTCTGAGCTCCCACCCAGCAGGGCTCTGAGCTCCCTCCGGGGTTCAGTGCCCCGGGCAGGGCTCTGAGCTCCCACCAGACGGGCTCTGAGCTCCCACCAGACGGGCTCTGAGCTCCCTCCGGGTGCAGTGCCCCGGGCAGGGCTCTGAGCTCCCACCCAGCAGGGCTCTGAGCTCCCACCCAGCAGGGCTCTGAGCTCCCTTTGTGGTTTAGTGACCCTGGACAGGCCACCAGGAGGGCTCTGAGCTCCCTCCGGGGTGCAGTGCCCCGGGCAGGGCTCTGTCCTCACCTTGAGCGGGGGCACGCGTGGCCCCGCGCCGGGAAAGGGCTGGCTCCGAAAGACCTGCTGGTGCTGGCAGGGCTCGCCCACCCGGGCCTTCTTCTCGGGGCTGCCCGGGGCTTCCTCCCTGCTCTCCGCCTTCCTCTTGGGAGCCTCCACGCCGACCTCCATGGCCTCGCTGCCGGGGGGATTCTTCTCCGCGGGGCTCGGCGCCTTGGCCGCGGCCGCCTCGGGGCTCTTTGGTTTGCTCGGGGCACCCGCAGGCTCCCTCGCCGGCCCCTCCTGCCCTGCCCCGGGCCGCCTCTGCTCCTCTGCCTGCTGGCTGGTGGTCGCGCTGGGCTGCTGGGGCAGGCTTTCCCCGGGGGCTCTCTCCCGGGCTCTGGCTGCCCGCCGCTCCGGGGAGGCTTCTGCGGGTTTGGCCGTCCTGGGCTGTGGCTCCTCTCCTCCGTCCTGCCGGGCTCTGCTGCCCGCCGCTGCTGCCCTGGGCTGCGGCTCCTCTCCTCCCTCCTGCCGGGCTCTGCTGCCCGCCGCTGCTGCCCCGGGCTCTGGCTGCGGGGCCGGGGGGCTGCGGGGCCGGGGGGGCTCTGCCTCGGGCGGGGCCGTCAGGCGCTGCGACTCCTCGGGGCTCAGCCCGGAGCTGCCAAGGGAAACGGAGAGAGAGGCTTTGCTTGGTCAAACGTCCCTGCTGAAGCATGCCATCCCCCTGGGAAATGGAGGCAGGAGTCTCTAAATAAACGCCCTAAATGTCTCACACAGCCGGTTCTGTGCCACGATCACTGAGAAGCTTCCCTACTCTGAATCCTTCCACGGGGAACGGAGATCAGAGAGTAAAACCAGCTAAAGGCAGTACATGGAACTCTGGGAAGCGCCGGGCCTGTTCCACACACCCACTGTCCAGGCTGAAATCCAAACAGGGACTATTCCCTGGATGAGCCCCCAGCCTCCTCTGCAGCACGGGAGCAAGCCTGGCTCACACTGGCAGGACACTGAGAAGGTGCCACCACCTCCAACAGAGGAACAGGGAGTCTAATCCTGGGAACAGTTATCCTTTTAGGATTAACTTCATCCATCCCTCGCCACGATTTATCAAATTGGTTTTTTTCCCCCAAACACAACCCTGTGAAGGTCTGGTGACCCTGCACTGGCTCCCACCACACAAACTCTTAGGAGCTGGAGGGAACTGAGACCCTGCTCTTGCCCACGGCCCCTTCACACTGTCCTGCTGTCCCCTGTCCCCCTAATGCTCCCAGACTGGGGCTGCTGTCCCCTTCCCACGAGCACACACCTGGCTCAGGTGGCTGATAAAGCTCCTGGGCACTCCCTGTAGCTGGACACCCCCAGCCCCTGCTCAGCCCAGGGAATGCCAGGAACAGCCCCAGCACTCCTCAGGGCTAACACACCCTGGCTGCATGGCGAGGACAAACAAAAACCTGGCATGGTGCAGGGTTAGAAACTCCTGGTCAGTTTTTCACAGGTGTGTGCTCCTTTGTCAGTAACTCCCTCAGAAACCCCACATCCTCCCTGCAGCCCCAAAGGACGGGAAAATCCTGAAGCCAGAGGAGGCACAGAATAAAAGCTTGGCAGATTTGGGGGGTGGGTTTAACCAGGAGGGGTAGGGCGGGACATGTGGGGCTGCAGGTCCTGACCCTGGGGTGGGACCCGGCCCTGGGGGGCTCCAGGAGAGCCGTGGCTCCAAGCCAGGAGGGGGAATGGCTCTGGATAAAGGGTGAGGCAAACACCTCACACCTGGCCTGGAGCCTGCTGGCCTCTCCTGCTTTCCTGGAACCAGCTGAAGGCAGAAACCTCCCTGAGCTTCCAGGGCTGCTGAAAGCCAGAGTTCAGGGCTGGGCCAAGCCCAGGACCCAGCTGAGCTCCCACCTCTGCCCGTAGTAGCTCTCAAAGAAGTGCTCCTTCCACAGCTCCACCTTCTTCTCCTTCTCGATCTCTTGGCGGATTCGGAGCTGCATCTCCGGGGTGAACTCTCCTGTGGGATGCCAAAGGGATTTCTGAGACAGGGAAGGAGTGGAAAATGGGGCACAGGCCCAGGGCAGTGCCCCAGGAGCCCCAGCAGCAGCAGCACCTGCCCTTGGCTCCAGCCTGAGCCCCAGGGGCTGCTCCAGAGGAAGGGAAGGGAGCTGGGGAGGGACGGGAGCTGGAGAAGGGAGCTGGGGAAGGGAATGGAGCCCCAGCAGGGGCTGAGGGAGCTGGGCAGGGAATGGAGCCCCAGGAGGGGCTCAGGGAGCTGGGGAAGGGAATGGAGCCCCAGCAGGGGCTGAGGGAGCTGGGCAGGGAATGGAGCCCCAGCAGGGGCTCAGGGAGCTGGGCAGGGAATGGAGCCCCAGCAGGGGCTGAGGGAGCTGGGCAGGGAATGGAGCCCCAGGAGGGGCTCAGGGAGCTGGGGAAGGGAATGGAGCCCCAGGAGGGGCTGAGGGAGCTGGGCAGGGAATGGAGCCCCAGCAGGGCTGAGGGAGCTGGGAAGGAATGGAGCCCAGCAGGGGCTCAGGGAGCTGGGCAGGGAATGGAGCCCCAGGAGGGGCTGAGGGAGCTGGGGAAGGGAATGGAGCCCCAGCAGGGGCTCAGGGAGCTGGGCAGGGAATGGAGCCCCAGCAGGGGCTGAGGGAGCTGGGCAGGGAATGGAGCCCCAGCAGGGGCTGAGGGAGCTGGGGAAGGGAATGGAGCCCCAGGAGGGGCTCAGGGAGCTGGGCAGGGAATGGAGCCCCAGCAGGGGCTCAGGGAGCTGGGCAGGGAATGGAGCCCCAGCAGGGGCTGAGGGAGCTGGGCAGGGAATGGAGCCCCAGCAGGGGCTCAGGGAGCTGGGCAGGGGCTCAGCCTGGAGCACAGGGGGCTCTGGGGACCCTTCTGGCTCTGCACAACTCCCTGAGAGGAGGGCACAGCCAGGGGGGTCGGGCTGTGCTGCCAGGGCACAGGGCCAGGAGGAGAGGGAACAGCCTGGTCAGATTTGTAAGGGCCTCCCCACCCTGACAGGGAAGAATTCTCCCCCAGTATCCCATCTAAACATGCCGAGGGAGGGCTCAAAGCCCCCATGCTGCTGGCACCGTGCTCTGCTGTGGAACAGAATTTCCCCCCTCAGCAGTGCCTGTGTTTTGGTGCCACAGCTGTGGAATGCCCCAGCCCTGCTGCCAGCTCTGATTTTGAACCCTTTTCCCCTCTCTTGCCGAGCTGCAGGCCCAGAGCTGGGGGCTCAGGGGCAGAGCAGAGCTCCAGGGCCCGGGTTACCTTCAGCCAGCCGCTCCTTCCAGCCCTGCGCCGCCGAGGTGAAGAACTCGTTATTGAGAGCAGAGCTGCTGAGGCGAGTGAGCCCGTCAGTGCCCACCTGGGGAGAGAGCAGCCTGTCAGTGCTGGCCACTGACTGGGGCGGAGTGCTGGCCACTGACCAGGGGGGAGTGCTGGCCACTGACCAGAGGGGAGTGCTGGCCACTGACCAAGGGGAGTGCTGGCCACTGACTGGGGAGTGCTGGCCACTGACCAGGGGGGAGTGCTGGCCACTGACCAGAGGGGAGTGCTGGCCACTGACCGGGGAGAGTGCTGGCCACTGACCGGGGAGAGTGCTGGCCACTGACCGGGGAGAGTGCTGGCCACTGACCGGGGAGAGTGCTGGCCACTGACCGGGGAGAGTGCTGGCCACTGACCGGGAGAGTGCTGGCCACTGACCGGGAGAGTGCTGGCCACTGACCGGGAGTGCTGGCCACTGACCGGGGAGAGTGTGGCCACTGACCGGGGAGAGTGCTGGCCACTGACCGGGGAGAGTGCTGGCCACTGACCGGGGAGAGTGCTGGCCACTGACCGGGGAGAGTGCTGGCCACTGACGGGGGAGTGCTGGCCACTGCTCATGGTGATCCACTGGCCACTGACCCGGGTTCCTGCTGGCCACTGCCCATGGTCAGCTGCTGGCAGGGCCAGTGGCCCCGGGCACAGCCTTGCCCACATCCCTGGGGAAGCAGCTGGAGAGAAGCAGCAGCCCCAGCCTGGCTGGATTTTGTCCCCCAGCTGCCCCAGCAAAGCCTCAGTGGGTCACTCTAAAACCATGGCACTGGGGGGGTTCTTCTCCCACAATTCTGGAGGATTTGGGAATGCTCCCACTGCCCCAGGGGCTCCCAGTGTCCAGCCTGGCCTGGGCACTGCCAGGGATGCAGGGGCAGCCCCAGCTGCTCTGGGCACCCTGTGCCAGGGCCTGCCCACCCTGCAGCCAACAATTCCTGCCCCCAATCCCACCCAGCCCTGCCCTCGGGCACTGGGAGCCATTCCCTGTGCCCTGCCCCTCCATCCCTGCCCCCTGCCCCTCCCTCCCTGGCTCCTGTCCCTCCATCCCATGCTCCTGCCCCTCCATCCCATGCTCCTGTCCCTCCATCCCATGCTCCTGCCCCTCCATCCCATGCTCCTGCCCCTCCCTCCCTGGCTCCTGTCCCTCCATCCCATGCTCCTGCCCCTCCCTCCCTGGCTCCTGTCCCTCCATCCCATGCTCCTGCCCCTCCATCCCATGCTCCTGCCCCTCCCTCCCTGGCTCCTGTCCCTCCATCCCTGGCTCCTGCCCCTCCATCCCCTGTCCCCTGCCCCTCCATCCCCTGTCCCCTGCCCCTCCATCCCTGGCTCCTGTCCCTCCATCCCCTGTCCCCTGCCCCTCCATCCCCTGTCCCCTGCCCCTCCATCCCCTGTCCCCTGCCCCTCCATCCCTGGCTCCTGTCCCTCCATCCCTGGCTCCTGTCACTCCATCCCTGGCGTCCTGTCCCTCCCATCCCTGGCTCCTGTCACTCCATCCCTGGCTCCTGTCCCTCCATCCCTGGCTCCTGTCACTCCATCCCTGGCTCCTGTCCCTCCATCCCTGGCTCCTGTCACTCCATCCCTGGCTCCTGTTCCTCCATCCCTGTCCCCAGCCCCTCTCCACCTTCCCTGCAGGCTCCCTTCGGGTGCTGGCAGCTCACAGCGAGGTCACCCTGCGGTGGATTCACTCAGCCCTGACCCCATCCCCGGCTACCAGAGCAGGCAGGGGATGCCCCCCAGCACTCCTGGTGCCCTCAGGTGCCCGTACCTGCCTGTCCACGTCGGGCAGCAGCAGCAGCAGGCGCTGCTGGCACTCGGGGGGCAGCAGGGAGAACGTGTGCTTGTTGATGAGCGCCCGCAGGTTGGTGTTCACCAGGATCGAGTCCGGCGTCTCCACGTCGATCTCGGCACATCGGGCCCTCTTCAGCTGCCCTGAGGGGATGGAGCACAGCCTGCTGGGTGACCACACACCGTGCCAGCCTCCCCTGGCCACCCTCCCCTGGGCAGCACCCCTGGGCAGCCTCCCCGGGCAGGCTGTGGCACGGTGCCGCTGCAGGAGCTGCCCCGTGGCTCACACAGCCCCGCAGAGCCCTGGAGCTGCAGGCAGGGGCACTCCAGCCCTGAGAGGGACCCCTGGGGGAGCTGGGGGGGCTCAGCTGGAGCAGAGGAGCCCCAGGGGTGCCCCCCTGACTCCCTGCAGCTCCTGGGAGGGGGCTGTGCCCAGGGGGGTGGGCTCTGCCTGCAGCAGCACGGACACAACCAGAGGGCTCAGCATGGAGCTGCACCAGGGGACATTTAGTTTGAGTATCAGGAAGAAATTTGTCACAGAAAGAGTGATAAAATACTGGAATACTGCCTGGGAAGGTGGTGGAGTGCCCATCCCTGGTGGCACTGGAGGTGGCACTGGGGGCCAGGGGCTGGGTGAGGGGTTGGGGCTGGGCTGGACTCGATGGTCCTGGAGGGCTCTGCCAGCCTGGGGATTCTGTCACTCTGTGATCCCCACCTCACTGGGGATCCTGGCTGCCTGGGGCCTGGCAGGGAGGGCTCTCAGGAGGGCTCCTACAGCTCCTTTTGGCCCCAGCCATTTTCTGTTCAAGTCTCCAGTTCGGGTCAGTTTGTCCCTGGGGATTTCCTGTGCTCTGTTTTCCACAGTGAACCCCTCTGGGATGGAGAGCTCAGAATGAGGGAACAGCTGGAGCTGGGCCAGGGCAGATCCAGGCTGGAGCTCAGGGAAGGTTCTTCCCCCAGAGGGTGCTGGGCACTGCCCAGGCAATGGGCACGGCCCCAAGGCTGCCAGAGCTCCAGGAGCCTTTGGAAAATCCTCCCAGGGATGCCCAGGGTGGGGCTGGTGGGATATCCTGGCCAGCAGCAGGAGCTGACTCCACGATCCTCGTGGGTTTCCTCCCCCTCAGGACAATCCATGAGTTTGTAATAATATCCCACCACCCTTGGGGAATGGAAAAGGCACCAGGAAGGTCAGGAGGGCTGAGAAAGCCCTGGCCCCAGTAAAGGGCTGGGAGGCAAATCCAGTGGGATCTGAGGCATGGACAGCCAGGCAGGAATTTCTTTTCCTTTTTCCTGTTATTAGAGTGTGTAAGTACATTAAACCCCCATAAATAATGCAGGTCCTTTTGTGCTCTCCAGCAGCTGGGAATTCCCAGGAGAGGCTGGGAATGGCTGATCTGAAGCTGGCACTATGAATTATTTATGCCCATTCCCAGCAGACTGGGCTCCTCAGCAATGGAATTAGCACACCCCACTGCATTTTTAGCCTTTTGTCCTGGCACTGGGACAGCCCAAGGAAAGCAGGGAGCTCCTTCTCTTACGTGCATGGAGCCTGTCAGATCTTGGGAAGGGCTTCTTGCCCAGCCCTGCCAGGGAGGTCTCCAGCTTCACCGAGGCCGAGGGGCTGGACGTGGAGTTTGGGGGGCTGCTGGAATGTCCGTGGGCCTGCCTGCCCTCCCAACCTGCCAGAGAGAGCAGAGCACAGGGCTGCACAGGGGGACCCAGCACGGGGACATTCCCACGTGGGACAGGGGCTCTCCCACACCCAGAGCCAGCCCAGCAATCCCAGTAATCCCAGCAATCCCAGCACAGACATTCCTGTGCTCCCTGCTGCCTCCTGCCCAGCAGCTGAGGAGGGAGAGCCCTTGGGGCTTCCAGAATATCCCAAAGCCAAGGCAGGGAGAGGCACACCACAGTCCATTTCCCAGTTAATCCCAACTGATTTCCCATCTAATCCAGCCATGGTCCCATCAACACTTCCAGGGCTCCCAGAGCTCCTGTCCCAGCTCCCAGGCAGGGCAATCTCTCCAAACCTCTCATGTCCTTCCTCCCTTCACCCCTCTGCTGCAGCTTTTGTCCTTGCCCACCCTGGGGAATTCCTCCTCCTCTTCCCAGGGCTCAGTTTCCCATCCTGGCTCCTCTCCCTCCCTGCCCTTCCTCACACAAGCTGTTCCAGCTCAGAATAAATCCCTGAAATTGTGGAACCAGTGCCCTTCTTCCCACTAGAATGCTGTTCCCTCCCCCTGTCCATTTAATTTCCTGCTCTCTCTCACTCTCCCTGCTGGGAGCTGTCCCTGCCAGCCCCACAGGGATGGGGAAAAGGGAACTCATGGAGAAAACCACACCGGAGGAACCTTCCAGGGAGGGGTTTACAGCCTGAGGGGGCTCCTGAACACACCGACCCCACCCAGACCCAGCTGAGGGAGATGGCAGGGAAAAACCTGGGAGCACGGAAAGGTCCTGAGCTGAGCCTAAGGAAAGCATCCTAAGGCTGCAGTTACCCAGCAGGAAGGGCTGGCCTTGGCAGCACTGGGGTCCCCCCAGGGCAGGAATGAACCCCAGCCCTGCCCAGGACTGGCTGAGGGTCGGGGCAGCTCCAGGCACCCGCAGCTTCCCCAGGCTCCAGGAAATCCTGGGGAGGGCAGGACATTCCCAGAGCTGCTCCCAGGAGATGCAAGCACAGGGGTGTGTGATGCTAACCCTGGGACAGGACCCTCCCTGGCTGCTCCCACTGGGGGCACTGGGAATGCCCCAGGGACAGGCACTGGCCCAAGCTGGCCTGGCTCCATCCCTGCTGCTCCCAGGGAGTGAGGGGGGGGGAATGCTGAGCCCTGCAGGAGTGCCTGGGAATGAGATTGGGGGAATGCTGAGCCCTGCAGGGAATGCCTGGGAATGAGAGTGGGGGAATGCTGAGCCCTGCAGGGAATGCCTGGGAATGAGAGTGGGGGAATGCTGAGCCCTGCAGGGAGTGCCTGGGAATGAGGGTGGGGGAATGCTGAGTCCTGCAGGGAATGCCTGGGAATGAGAGTGGGGGAATGCTGAGTCCTGCAGGGAATGCCTGGGAATGAGGGTGGGGGAATGCTGAGCCCTGCAGGGAGTGCCTGGGAATGAGAGTGGGGGAATGCTGAGTCCTGCAGGGAATGCCTGGGAATGAGAGTGGGGGAATGCTGAGCCCTGCAGGGAATGCCTGGGAATGAGAGTGGGGGAATGCTGAGCCCTGCAGGGAATGCCTGGGAATGAGAGTGGGGGAATGCTGAGCCCTGCAGGAGTGCCTGGGAATGAGGGTGGGGGAATGCTGAGCCCTGCAGGGAATGCCTGGGAATGAGATTGGGGGAATGCTGAGCCCTGCAGGAGTGCCTGGGAATGAGGGTGGGGGAATGCTGAGCCCTGCAGGAGTGCCTGGGAATGAGGGTGGGGGAATGCTGAGCCCTGCAGGAGTGCCTGGGAATGAGGGTGGGGGAATGCTGAGTCCTGCAGGGAATGCCTGGGAATGAGATTGGGGGAATGCTGAGTCCTGCAGGGAATGCCTGGGAATGAGAGTGGGGGAATGCTGAGCCCTGCAGGGAATGCCTGGGAATGAGAGTGGGGGAATGCTGAGCCCTGCAGGGAATGCCTGGGAATGAGAGTGGGGGAATGCTGAGCCCTGCAGGGAATGCCTGGGAATGAGAGTGGGGGAATGCTGAGCCCTGCAGGGAATGCCTGGGAATGAGAGTGGGGGAATGCTGAGCCTGCAGGGAATGCCTGGGAATGAGAGTGGGGGAATGCTGAGCCCTGCAGGGAATGCCTGGGAATGAGAGTGGGGGGAATGCTGAGCCTGCAGGGAGTGCCTGGGAATGAGGGTGGGGGAATGCTGAGCCTGCAGGAGTGCCTGGGAATGAGGGTGGGGGAATGCTGAGTCCTGCAGGGAATGCCTGGGAATGAGATTGGGGGAATGCTGAGTCCTGCAGGGAATGCCTGGGAATGAGAGTGGGGGAATGCTGAGCCCTGCAGGGAATGCCTGGGAATGAGAGTGGGGGAATGCTGAGCCCTGCAGGGAATGCCTGGGAATGAGAGTGGGGGAATGCTGAGCCCTGCAGGGAATGCCTGGGAATGAGAGTGGGGGAATGCTGAGCCCTGCAGGGAATGCCTGGGAATGAGAGTGGGGGAATGCTGAGCCCTGCAGGGAATGCCTGGGAATGAGAGTGGGGGAATGCTGAGCCCTGCAGGGAATGCCTGGGAATGAGAGTGGGGGAATGCTGAGCCCTGCAGGGAGTGCCTGGGAGCTGAGCCTGTCCCAGGACAGGGAATGGGGCAGGACAGGGAATCCAGCAGGAGGCAGGGAATGGGGCAGAACAGGGAACCCAACAGGTGCCAGGGATTTGGGCAGGCCAGGGAACCCAGCAGGTGCCAGGGAATGGGGCAGGAGCCAGGGAATGGGGCAGGAGCCAGGGAATGGGGCAGCAGGGCCTGCCCAGGTGCCAGCTCCCGTGCCCAGTGCTGTGGCAGGGAGAACCCAGAGGCAGATGCAGAATTCCTCCTCTCCACAGGCAGCTGGGCCTGCCTCCAGCACAGCTCCTTGGAGAAGGACTAGGATGGGGTCAGTAATTAATATTAATGAATTACCAGGCACCAGGCTTTCCTGGCTGAAAAGAAGTGGGATTTGGGACTGGAGATGCAGTGTAGTTGGGATGTGGATCAGGGCTGGAGCAGCCTGGGACAGGGGAAGGTGTCCCTGCCATGCAGGGGGCTCTGAGATCCCTTCCCACCCAAGCAGTTTGGGATTTGATGATTCTGTGGCTCAGAACCAGGACCATACCAAGGCACTCAGTTACTCTGGAAAGAAACCAGGGAGAACTGGCTGGAAGTAACTACTGAGAATCTGGGATACCATGGGAAATCTGGTGCTGCCAGGGGAGCTCCTGCCCTGCTGGACCAGCCAGAGCAGTGACCTCCCTGATCTCCAACAGCACAAATTCTGGAAACCCCTCAGGGATCTTCCAGGTGAGAACAGGGCAGGGACCCCACCCTGCAGGATGAGGAGCCACTTTGGAAAACATAAACACCAGGAGAAATCCCCAAATATAAACTCGAGGAGAAATCCCCAAATATGAACACAGGAGAACCCCAGACTGAAAGAACCAGGAGAGACTCCCAAACATAAAAAGCAGGAGAAATCCCCAAACATAAATAGCAGAAGAACCCCAAACAGAAATAACCAGGAGAACTTCACAAACAGAAACACCAGGAGAACCCCAAACAGAAATAGCAGGAGAACCCCAAACAGAAATAGCAGAACCCCAACCAGAAACACCAGGAGAACCCCACCCAGAAATAACCATGAGAACCCCAAACAGCAATAACCACCAGGAGAAGCCCAACGAGCAATAACCAGGAGAAGCCCAGGAGGAGCCCAACGAGCAATAACCAGGAGAAGCCCAGGAGGAGCCCAACGAGCAATAACCAGGAGAAGCCCAGGAGGAGCCCAACGAGCAATAACCAGGAGAAGCCCAGGAGAAGCCCAGGAGAAGCCCAACGAGCAATAACCAGGAGAAGCCCAGGAGAAGCCCAACGAGCAATAACCAGGAGAAGCCCAGGAGAAGCCCAGGAGGAGCCCAAGAGCAATAACCAGGAGAAGCCCAGGAGAAGCCCAACGAGCAATAACCAGGAGAAGCCCAGGAGAAGCCCAGGAGGAGCCCAACGAGCAATAACCAGGAGAAGCCCAGGAGAAGCCCAGGGGAAGGTCCCTGCAGGGGCCCCGGTGCCTGGGCAGCCCTGAGCGCCGGGAGCAGCCGTGCCCCAGGCAGAGGCAGGGCCAGGGCTGCCCCAGGCTCTGTGGAGGGCTGTGCACCCCACAGCCAGAGCAGGAGGTGTCCCCAGGCTCCCCCGGCGCTCCCTGCCCTGCACCTACCCGACTTGCCCGCGGCCTTGGCCTTGAGCAGGACGTGCTGGTGCTGCCCGGGGGGCAGAGCCACGGCCGGGGCCACTGCCGGGGCCAGCCCTGCCCGGCACTGCTGCCTGGCTGCTGCTGCTGCCTGCACTGCTGCTGCTGCCTGCACTGCTGCTGCTGCCTGCACTGCTGCTGCTGCTGCTGCCTGCTGCTGCTGCTTCAGGCCTGCTGGGGACATGGGGAACTGGTGGCATGTGGCACTGGGACTGACATGGGCACTGGGTCCATGACACAGGGACATGGGGCACGGCACTGGGGTCATGGAGCACAGGGATGGGGACATGGGGAATTGGGGTCATGGAGCACAGGGATTGGGGACATGGGCACTGGGGTCATGGAGCACAGGGACTGGGGACATGGAGGAATTGGGGTCATGGAGCACAGGGACTGGGGACAGGCACTGGGGTCATGGAGCACAGGGACTGGGGACACGGCACTGGGGTCATGGAGCACAGGGACTGGGGACATGGGGAATTGGGGTCATGGAGCACAGGGACTGGGGACACGGCACTGGGGTCATGGAGCACAGGGACTGGGGACATGGGAATTGGGGTCATGGAGCACAGGGACTGGGGACACGGCATGGGGTCATGGAGCACAGGGATTGGGGACATGGGGAATTGGGGTCATGGAGCACAGGGATTGGGGACATGGGAATTGGGGTCATGGAGCACAGGGATTGGGGACATGGGGAATTGGGGTCATGGAGCACAGGGATTGGGGACATGGGGAATTGGGGTCATGGAGCACAGGGATTGGGGACATGGGGCATGGGGTCATGGAGCACAGGGATGGGGACATGGGGAATTGGGGTCATGGAGCACAGGGACTGGGGGACACGGGCACTGGGGTCATGGAGCACAGGGATTGGGGACACGGCACTGGGGTCATGGAGCACAGGGATTGGGGACATGGGGCACTGGGGTCATGGAGCACAGGGATTGGGGACATGGGGCACTGGGGTCATGGAGCACAGGGATTGGGGACATGGGGAACTGGGGTCATGGAGCACAGGGATTGGGGACATGGGGAACTGGGGTCATGGAGCACAGGGATTGGGGACATGGGGAACTGGGGTCATGGAGCACAGGGACTGGGGACACGGCACTGGGGTCAGACACCCTGAGCACTGGGATCAGCCACATGGAGAACTGGGACATGGAGCACAGGGACTGGGTCAGGGATATGGAGTAGTGGGGTCATGGAGCACAGCGACTGGGGACATGGGGCACAGGGATTGGGGACACGGCACAGGGGATACTCATGGAGCTCTGGGGTCAGGCACATGGGGCACAGGGGTCATGGAGCACAGGGACTGGGGACATGGCACAGGGGTCATGGAGCACAGGGACTGGGGACATGGGGCACAGGGGTCATGGAGCACAGGGATTGGGGACATGGGGCACAGGGGTCATGGTGTACTGGGATCATGGAGTTCTGGGGTCAGGGACACGGGGCACAGAGGTCATGGAGCGCAGGGATTGGGGACATGGGGCACAGGGGTCATGGTGTACTGGGATCATGGAGTTCTGGGGTCAGGCACACGGGGCACAGGGGTCATGGAGCGCAGGGATTGGGGACATGGCACCAGGGTCAGCCACCCTGAGCACTGGGATCAACCACACTGGCACTTGGGGGGCTCTGGGGGCACTGGGGGGCTCAGGGGAGCACTGGGGGGCTCAGGGTGCACTGGGGAGCACTGGGGGGCATTGGGGGGCCTCAGGGTGCACTGGGGGGCTCAGGGTGCACTAGGGGACACTGGGGGGCACTGGGGGGCTCAGGGGACACTGGGGCACACTGGGGTGCTCAGGGGGGTCACTGGGGGGCACCCACCTGTTTCAGGGCCTTCTTGCTGTGCTTCTGTGAGGAGGAGAGCCCCTTGGCTGGCACGGACGGGGAGGGGCAGCCGGGCTGGGGGGCGGCCGGGGGCAGCCTGGAGGACACTGGGAGGGCAGGGAAACACAGAGGGCAAGGGGAATGCCATGGAAAACGAGCAGAAATACAGCTATAAATATAGATATAGATATAAATATAAATACAAATAAATATAAATATAAATATAAATATAAATATAAATATAAATATAAATATAAATATAAATATAAGTATAAATATAAATATAACTACAAATGTAAATCTAAATATAGATTTACATTCTTATGTCAAATAAATACCCCTCTGCCTGCCCCAGCAGCTCAGGGCACTGGAAACACCTTTTAAATAATGTCCTGACTGGCTCAGGGATTCTGTGCAGGAGTGAGGGCAGCAGGAGGAAGGAAAAGAGTGGATTGAAGGGGGATTGAAGAGGAAAAGGGTGGAATGAAGGGGGGATTGAAGGGGGGATTGAAGGGGAAAAGTGGATTGAAGGGTGGATTGAAGAAGGAAAACAGTGGATTGAAAAGTGGATTGAAGGGTGGATTGAAGAAGGAAAACAGTGGGTTGAAAAGTGGATTGAAGGGTGGGTTGAAGAAGGAAGAGTGGATTGAAGAGGAAAAGTGGATTGAAGGTTGGATTGAAGAAGGAAGGGTGGATTGAAGGGTGGATTGAAGGGTGTACTGAAGAAGGAAAAGTCGATTGAATGGTGGATTGAAGAAGGAAGAGTGGATTGAAGGGTGGATTGAAGAAGGAAGAGTGGATTGAAGGATGGATTGAAGAGGAAAAGTGGATTGAAGGGTGGATTGAAGAGGAAGAGGGGATGAAGGGTGGACTGAAGAAAGAAAAGCTGATTGAAGGGTGAATTGAAGAAGGAAGAGTGGATTGAAGAAGGAAAAGAGTGGATTGAAGGGTGTACAGAAGAAGGAAGGGTGGATTAAGGGTGGATTGAAGGGTGGATTGAAGGGTGTACTGAAGAAGGAAGGGTGGATTAAGGATGAACACTAACAGGACCCAATATCCAAATCCTGCCTGGCTACGAGGGAGAGGAGCCCAGAGCAGGCCAGCACTCAGACTCAACCCCCCAGGATTTGAGTCTGCACCCCTGCAGGGAAGCAGGGCAATGCAGGGGTCTTGGTTTAGGGCAGAATTGGGAAGAAATGCAGGCAGGCTGGCCTGGGACATGGCAGAGCCTTGAGCACACCTGGCACAGGGACCTGTCCCTGTCCCTGCAGCAGCAGCAGGGACAGCCCAGCCCAGCCCAGCCCAGCCCAGCCCAGCTGGGGCTGCTCTGAGGCCAGAGATGCAGGAGAAGCCCCCCAGCCCCGTGCCCCCCAAGGGAGCTCACCTTTCCTCTTCCACCTGCTCTTCCTGCCGTCCTTGGCGGCGCAGCCGTCGCTGCTGGAGCTGCTGTGCTCGGAGCTCTGCGAGTCAGAGTGGCCATCACTGCTCTCCTCAGAGCCCTCTGACAGCTCCTTCAGCCCCTCAGGGATGTCCTTCTGCCAGGGGACACCACGGGGCCACCAGGGTCACCACAGAGCCACCCTCACCCAGGCACAGCCCCCAGCAAAACCCCACATTCACCAGGCACCCACTGGGGCCCTCCCAGAGCCCCACAGCTGCTCCCAAACCCTCCTGGGGGGCCCCAAAAACTCTGAATGCAGCGGGCACACCCTGAACTCTGTCCCTGTCACCACCTCCAGGTGAGTCCTCGACTGCCCCCGCCCAGAATTCCCAATCCCTGATCACAAACCACAGCTCAAGGGAGGGAGGGAAGGAGCCAGGGATGGAGGGACAGGAGCCAGGGATGGAGGGGCAGGAGCCAGGGATGGAGGGGCAGGAGCCAGGGGATGGAGGGGCAGGAGCCAGGGGATGGAGGGGCAGGAGCCAGGGATGGAGGGGCAGGGGACAGGGATGGAGGGGCAGGAGCCAGGGGATGGAGGGCAGGGGACAGGGGATGGAGGGGCAGGAGCCAGGGGATGGAGGGGCAGGGGACAGGGGATGGAGGGGCAGGAGCCAGGGGATGGAGGGGCAGGAGCCAGGGATGGAGGGACAGGAGCCAGGGATGGAGGGGCAGGAGCCAGGGATGGAGGGGCAGGGGACAGGGGATGGAGGGGCAGGGGACAGGGGATGGAGGGACAGGAGCATGGGATGGAGGGGCAGGAGCCAGGGGATGGAGGGGCAGGAGCCAGGGGATGGAGGGGCAGGAGCCAGGGATGGAGGGACAGGAGCCAGGGATGGAGGGGCAGGAGCCAGGGGATGGAGGGGCAGGAGCCAGGGATGGAGGGGCAGGGGACAGGGATGGAGGGATAGGGGACAGGGATGGAGGGGCAGGGGACAGGGATGCAGGGAAGGACCCAGGGAATGCAGGGACAAGACCAGGGATGGAGGGACAGGAGCCAGGGGATGGAGGGGCAGGAGCATGGGATGGAGGGGCAGGGCACAGGGATGGAGGGGCAGGGGACAGGGAATGGTTCCCAGTGCCAGAGGGCAGGGCTGGGTGGGATTTGGGGCAGGAATTGTTGCCTGCAGGGTGGGCAGGCCCTGGCACAGGGTGCCCAGAGCAGCTGGGGCTGCCCCTGCATCCCTGGCAGTGCCCAGGCCAGGCTGGAGCCCCTGGGGCAGTGGCAGGGGTCCCACCATGGCTGGGGGGCTCTGGGTGAGCTCCAGACAAATCCACACCCAGCCAGGAACAGTGTGAGCCACCTTCCTCCTATTTCTCCTCCTTTTCTCTTTCCTTCTTTAGAAATTTAGAAATAAATCCAGCTGTGTTTAAAACCCAGCTTATTTTGAAGGATGCCCATCAGACAGTTCTGAGGACAAGGTGATTTCTCCTCTCTCCACACAAACTGAGGGCACTGAAGATCCCCTTTCAGGGCTGGAGTCTCATGAACACTTTAACTCCCATCAGTGGGCAAAGGGAGCCCCTGCAGCTCCTCCCAGCCGGCAAGGGAGGGACCCCTGGCCCTTCTGGGATTATCCTGGATTATCTGCCCAGCAGCAGCAATTTCTCCCTGGGAAGGACACTCACCCAGGTCCTGGCAGGGAGCTGTGCAGCCCCCCACCCCTGGAGGTGTCCAAGGAGGGCCAGGCTGTGGGGGCACAGCTGGCACCGGACGATCCCACTGGGATTTTCCAGCCTCGGGGGCTCTGGGCTGTGGATCCAACGCTTTGTGCCCTTCGTGCCCAGGGCCCTGGCACTCACCTTGAGGGTGTAGACACCCATACGGCCCGGGACCTTGTAGAAGATGCCCTCCTCCCCCCGGGAGTTGGTGTGCAGCATGGCATTCAGGCAGGCCAGCGGCGACGTCCCGCTGCGGAGAGAGCCCGCCAGTCCCACTTTTCCCACGGAATTCCCACTTTCCCCATGGAATTCCCACTTTTCCCCTGCAATTCCCACTTTCCCCATGGAAGTCCCACTCTTCCCACAGAATTCCCACTTTTCCCCTGCAATTCCCACTTTTCCCCTGCAATTCCCAGTCTTCCCACGGAATTCCCACTCTTCCCACGGAATTCCCACTCTTCCCACGGAATTCCCACTCTTCCCACGGAATTCCCACTCTTCCCACGGAATTCCCACTCTTCCCACGGAATTCCCACTCTTCCCACGGAATTCCCACTCTTCCCACGGAATTCCACTCTTCCCACGGAATTCCACTCTTCCCACGGAATTCCCACTTTTCCCAGGGAGACAGCCCATGAGCATCCTCGAGCCCCCCTGGCACAGGCAGGACAATGATCCCAGAGCCCCCCTGGCACAGGCAGGACAATGATCCCAGAGCCCCCCTGGCACAGGCAGGACAATGATCCCAGAGCTCCCCTGGCACAGGCAGGACAATGATCCCAGAGCTCCCAGGGCACAGGCAGGACAATGATCCCAGAGCTCCCAGGGCACAGGCAGGACAATGATCCCAGAGCCCCCCTGGCACAGGCAGGACAATGATCCCAGAGCCCCCCTGGCACAGGCAGGACAATGATCCCAGAGCTCCCCTGGCACAGGCAGGACAATGATCCCAGAGCCCCCCTGGCACAGGCAGGACAATGATCCCAGAGCCCCCCTGGCACAGGCAGGACAATGATCCCAGAGCCCCCCTGGCACAGGCAGGACAATGATCCCTGGAGCTCAGCAGGACCAGGGTCTGGAAGTGCTCAGGAGCCCCTGGAGCTCAGCAGGACCTGGACCAGGCTCTGGGAGTGCTCTGCTCCCTCAAGGCCCTCAGTTATTTCCAAACTTGTGTCCCAGAACATTCTCCAGCTTGGGCTCGTGGCCATGGATCACCCTGGGCTCTGGTCTCAGCCCTGCTCAGCCCGAGGCAGGAATGGCACCAGGCCTGGGATCAGGGTTGGGATGAGATGGGCTCTGTCTGAGCTCCCTTTCCACCCAAACCGATCCAGGACTCCACCATTCCAGGAACCAACTGCAGAGGAGATTTCCCTGGATCTGCCTGGGCTGGTTCCACCCCAGAGCTCTCCTGTGAGCTGGGCAGGGACTCCAGGCACCACCAGGATTTGGGATTTGTGCCCAGGGCCCCATCCCAGAGCTCTCCTGTGTGCTGGGCAGGGACTCCAGGCATCACCAGGATTTGGGATTTGTGCCCAGGGCCCCATCCCAGAGCTCTCCTGTGTGCTGGGCAGGGACTCCAGGAACCATCAGGATTTGGGATTTGTGCCCAGTGCCACGAGATCTCCCCTCTCCAGGCCACTGCCCTGCCCACAGGAGCACCCCCCTGCCAAAACCTGGATTAATTCCTGATGGAATGCACCTGCCAGGGACATCCTGCACCTCCACAAAGCACCTGCCCCTTTCTGTGGCAGGCAGCACCTTGGGCACTGCCAGGGATGCAGGGGCAGCCCCAGCTGCTCTGGGCACCCTGTGCCAGGGCCTGCCCACCCTGCAGCCAACAATTCCTGCCCCAAATCCCACCAGCCCTGCCCTCTGCCAGGCTGCACAGTGCCTGGATCAAGCTGGTGCTGCCATTTCTGCCTGAACAAGGGGTTTTGATAACGTGTAAATATTTGCTCTCTTGTGCAAATGACCATTTCCCACGGCCACAGGGTCCCTAGTGAGCTCCCAACTGCTCCAGGGGTTCTCCAGCAGTGACAGTCCCCATGCCCACAGGACAGGCACATTCCTGATTTACTGGGGCTGCTGCCAGGGCTCACCCCGAGTTTGGAGGTGTCTGCAGGGCCACACCCGAGTTCTGGGATGTCTGCTAGGGACCAAACCCACACCCAGAATTGCCACTGCCGACCCTGCTTCTGCCCGAACCCACCCACCACTCCAGGCCTGACCCACACCCACATTCACTGCCAATTCCCAAGCAGCCACTGCTCAAGGAGAACAGCAGTTAAACACATCCTTCCCAGCTGTGGGAGGGTCCAGGGAGCATCCCTCCCCCTATCTGGAGCATCCCTCCCCCTCTGGAGCAGCCCCTCCCCCTCTGGAGCAGCCCCTTCCCCCCTGGAGCAGCCCCTTCCCTGCGGAGCAGCCCTTCCTGCACTCCATTCTCTGGAATCCCTTCCCCTCTCCAACCCCCCCCAATCCCTTCCCCTCTCCAATCCCTTCCCCTCTCCAATCCCTTCCCCTCTCCAATCCCTTCCCCTCTCCAATCCCTCTCCCCACCAGTCCTGCTCCAAGGCCTCAGGAACAGAGGCGACTTTCCCAATTCTCAGACAGAAGTGGGAGCAAACCCTTCCCTCCTGCTTCCCCTGGGGATGCACTTGGCCTTCCCAGCCCTGTCCCAGCTCCTGCCACGGGGATTCCTCTCTCCCAGGGTGACTGTTCCCCCAGCAGGGCTCCTGCAGGAGCAGGGATCAGCCCTGCAATTCCCTGGATTGTCCCCAGCCCCGGGGCAGGTTCTGCAGTGCCAGGCAGCAGACTAGGCAGCCCCCCAGGAACCATTCCCCACCTCACTGCCCTGCCCAGGCTGCCCCAGGAATCCCCCTCCTCCTTTGGCAGGAGCAGGACACGAGCAGGGTTAGGGAAGCATTGCCAGGTTACCCTGCCCCACATGCAGCCCCCCAGCAGCAGCAGCAGCAGCAGCAGCACAGAGCCCACATGCACAGCCAGCCCCAGAGAGGCAGCAGGGCCAGGGAGGAGCTGCCAAGCCCCGGGAATCCCAGCTGGAGGCCTGGGATACTCTGGGGTTCCTCCAGGGTTCCTCCCAGGAGCAGGGCAGGAGCAGGCTGGGCAGTAGGGAAGGGAGAGGAGCTGGACACGAGCAGCTGGGTCTGGTCTTACCTTCTGCAGGTGGAGGGCAGCCCAAAAAAAGGAGAGAAACACCCCTTTAACAACTTCAGCAGAACAATGGGGTCGTCACCAACCCGCAGAAACCCTCCCCTCTCCCCCCCAGCCACACCCCAAGGGTTTGGGGACCCCCAGGCAGGGAGGGGACACCTGCCCAGCTCCACCTGGAGCCTCCCCTGCCACCCTCACCTGGGAATTTGGTGGAATAGGAACTTCCCCACTCCTTACACCCCTCAGCTCCACCCCAGCTCAGCAGCCTGGGAACACTGCCCCCCAAACCCCCCAGGTTTAATGGAGCAGGAGCTGAAACCCATGCAATGAATGAAATCCATGGATCCATAAAGCCCCAGGGCACCCCAGTGCCCCACAGCCCTGGCCCAGCTGCACCCCGAGGGGGAGCCAGGCTGGCACACCAGGATTTTGGGGTCCTGGGTGCCCCCAGAGCAGGAATGGGGGCAGGAGCAGGGCCAGTGCAGCTGGAGATGGAGCCCTGGAGGAACCTGGGGATCAGTCTGGAGGACACCACAAAGCCCTCAGAACACGCTGGACTTGGACTGAGCTTAATTCAAGAGCTTTAATTAAAGGTCGATCACCACAACCAGACCTGAGCTGCAGGACCAGCAGGGACTGGGAACAAAATCCCTTTCCAGCCTTTCCACCTGGGGCTTTCAGGGGCAGGCAGCAGCCCCAGGACCCCAGCACTGGTGGTCAGAGCCCTTCCCATGCCCAGGGAATGTGGAGCAGCAGCTCCTGAGCTCAGAGCAGCAACCACAAGAGAAGCTCCTTCCTCCCAGGCTTTTGGGGCCCAGGGTTAAAATTTCAGTGGTTTTGGGATCCTCTCAGTATTTCTGCCACAGAAGCATGAGCCAGCTCATCCTGAAGGAATCCCCAAAAGGAGGGAGTGTTTGAGGCCTCAGCTCTGGGGGTTTGCAGGGAGGAAGAGCCAAGCTCAAACACCAGAGGGTTCCAGCCCACACTTCTCCTTGCAGCTCTGAATATCCTCCTGCACAGCAGGGAAACTGCAGATTGATCCTGGGGGAGCAGCAAGAACTGCTACAGCCAGGCTGGGCTGGCAGAAGATTCTGTCAGTCTGGGATTTCCTACCTTTGTAGGAGGGATGTGCACAGAGTCACCTGATGAGAGATTCTCCTACACACAATAATTCTGTTTAATCCTCCCTGCCAGGGGTAGCAACCCAACCCTCCTGCAGCAATGCTCTTGCTGAACTGTCACATTTCAAACCAACGTTTGGCCCTACATTTATTATTTATGGATTCTACCAACACATCTCTGGGTCCTGCAAGGGACATTTCCTGCTTCAGAAATCAGGGCTTTGTCCTCAGTCCCTCCCCAGCTCTCCTGGAGCCCCCCCCAGGGGCTCTGGGCTCTCCCTGGAGCCTTCTCCTGTCCAGGGGAGCCCCCCCAGCCCTGCCAGGCTGGCTCCAGAGGGGCTCCAGGCTGACCCTGAGCTGCAGGGTGGGAATTTGCACCAAGAACATTTAATTTAAGAACATTTAGCCCAGACCTGCAGCTGCCCCAGGCTGGCAAAGTTCAGCTCTGGCTCCCTGTGGTCACTCCCAGGAGCTGAAGGAGCTCCTGTGTGGGTAAATCCCACGTTTCCTGGGGCAATCATCCCTGGGCCAGCACAATTCCTGCCCTGTTTACTGCACAGCACATGGATTGCTGCATCCAGCTGGCAAAGGGGAGTGGGAAACACATTTAGGACCAATTTAGGATGGCTGCTTAATTCCAAAATAGATAAGCAGGCCCAGCCCATCCTCTTTGTGCCCCTCTCTTTTTCTTTCTCTCAGAAACAGAAGGAATGCTTTGCACCCCACAGGGATTACTGCTCCTCACTGATCCTGGCAGAGCTGCTCCCCAGCTGCCACCCCTCTGGAATGCAGCTGGGCAGTCAGGAGCTGCTCCCTGCCCAGATGGATTCATGGAGCTGGCCCTGCTCATCCCACCAGGACAGCAACACTCACACCCCCAGCTAACACAGAGCACAGCAACACCAAAAATCAAATTTTCTATGTCAGAATCAAGTTTTCTATGTCAGAATCTTTACCTGAGGCTATTCTGTTACTCCCTGGGAAACTGAGTTTTGCTTAGGTCAAACTGACCATTCACTTCCTTTTTAAAGAAGAAATCAAAAATTGTTATGCTTTCTTCAGTCCCTGGAGCTGGAGTGCCTGACCAGGGCTGGCTTATCCCATACAAGAGCTGCAGCCAAGTCCTGCTCCCCTGGGAATCAGGGATGAGCCTGGCCCAGCTCATTGGGAAAAGCACCTGGGAGCTGCTTGTGAGCAGGACCCAGACCCCAACCCTGCAACACTCCAGTCCCAAACCTCCTCAGGAGCTGGAATTTCAAAAGCACTGAGCTGGAACCAGAGAGCAGTGGGTGTTCCTGCTTTACTCAACTCACCTGATCTCCTTAAGTCCTTCTTTCTGGATGACTTGAAGGATCTCCTTATGGCTCATGGGTGTGTTGGGATATTTCTCCAGGACCTGGCAGGCAAGAGCAGATTGAGAGCAATTTACTCCTTTGCATTCTGAATTTACATTCAGCTGCACCAAAACCTCCATTGAATGGCTTGGACTTCTCCAAGGACACAACCCAGGGGGAACTCCAGAAACTCCAGACCCTGCCCACCAGCCCTGGAGGAGCAGAGAGGCTCCAGACACTGGCCAAAGGACTTGTCCCAGTGCAATTCCCAACTTTATTCCCAGTTGCTGCCCTCAGACAGCCCTCCCTGGAGAATGAGGAGCGCTGGGGGTGCTGCAGGAACTGCCCAGACACTGCAGACCCCAAACCCTGAGGGGGTGCCAGCTGCAGGAAATGGGCTCTGACCCTGCTGGGGCTGTCTGCAACCCCTGCACACACAGAGTCCCACACTCTGGCCAGCAAGAGGGGCTTTTGGGTCACGTGCCACATTGGCAGCCCTGGCCCAGCTCCCTGGGAGCCCGGGGCTCTCTCCCAGGGCCAGGCAGGCAGCAGTGCAGCTGCAGCAGGCAGCAGTGCAGCCGCCCAGCAGTGCAGCCCAGGCAGCTGCAGCCCAGCAGGCAGCAGTGCAGCCCAGCAGTGCAGCCCAGGCAGCTGCAGCAGTGCAGCAGTGCAGCCCAGCAGCAGTGCAGCCCAGCAGGCAGCATGCAGGCACAGTGCAGCCCAGGCAGCTGCAGCAGTGCAGCCCAGCAGCAGTGCAGCCCAGCACCGCAGCCCAGCAGCAGTGCAGCCTGCAGCCTGCAGCCCTGCAAGCAGCCCTCAGCGGGCAGCTGCAGCCGTGCAGCCAGCAGCAGTGCAGCCCTGCAGCAGTGCAGCCCAGCAGTCAGCACACGTCACTGGGCTATTTCAGGCCATGTTTCTGCTGCAGGGGGATGGGCAGGAAGTGTCTCGTTTCCTCTTAATCATCAGCTCCTGACCCGAGCCCAGCACTTCAAAGGCCAGGCCTGCCTTAGGCTCAGCCCAGAGCCACGGCAGGGGCAGCCTATGCTGCAACGGCACTGAACGATCCGAACTGATCCCGACTGAATCCTGAACTGATCCTGAACTGATCCTGACTGATCCTGAACTGATCCTGAACGATCCTGAACTGATCCTGAACTGATCCTGAACTGATCCTGAACTGATCCTGAACCGATCCTGAACCTGATCCTGAACTGATCCTGAACTGATCCTGAACACTGATCCTGAACTGATCCTGACGACCTGAGATCCTGAACCGATCCTGAACTGATCCCGAACTGATCCGAACTGATCCTGAACTGATCCTGAATTCCTGAACCGATCCTGAACCGATCCTGAACTGATCCTGAACCGATCCTGAACTAATCCGAACGACCCCTGAACTGATCCTGAACTGATCCTGAACGATCCTGAACCGATCCTGAACGATCCTGAACGATCCTGAACTGATCCGAACCGATCCTGAACTGATCCGAACTGATCCCGAACTGATCCCTGAACCGATCCTGAACTGATCCTGAACTGATCCTGAACCGATCCTGAACTGATCCTGAACTGATCCGAACTGATCCGAACTGATCCTGAACTGATCCTGAACTGATCCCGAACTAATCCTGAACTGATCCTGAACTGATCCGAACTGATCCCGAACTGATCCTGAACTAATCCCGAACTAATCCTGAACTGATCCTGAACTAATCCCGAACTAATCCTGAACTGATCCTGAACTGATCCCGAACTGATCCTGAACTGATCCTGAACCATCCGAACTGATCCTGAACCGATCTGAACATCCTGAACTGATCCTGAACTGATCCTGAACTAATCCCGAACTAATCCTGAACTGATCCTGAACTGATCCTGAACTAATCCCGAACTAATCCTGAACTGATCCTGAACTAAATCCTAACTGATCTGAATATCCTGAACTGATCCTGAACTAATCCCAGACTAATCCTGAACTGATCCTGAACTGATCCTAAACCGATCCTGAACCGATCCTGAACCGATCCCAAACTAATCCTGAACTGATCCTGAACTGATCCTGAACTGATCCTGAACTGATCCCGAACTAATCCCAAACTAATCCTGAACTGATCCCGAACTATCCAACTAAATCCTGAACCGATCCCGAACTAATCCGAACTAATCCTGAACTAATCCCAGACTAATCCTGAACTAATCCTGAACTAATCCCAAACTAATCCTGAACTGATCCCAAACTAATCCCGAACTAATCCCAAATTAATCCTGAACTAATCTCAAACTAATCCTAAACTAATCCTGAACTAATCCCGAGCTAATAAAAAACTAATCCCGAACTAATCCCAAACTAATCCCAAACCAATCCCAGACTAATCCCAAACTAATCCCGGACTAATCCTGAATTAATCCTGAACTAATCCCAGACTAATCCTGAATTAATCCTGAACTAATCCCAGACTAATCCTGAATTAATCCTGAACTAATCCTGACGCTCGGCCCATCTGCAGCACAGCCCTAATCCCAAACTGCAGCATTTCCTGCTTCCAAACTAATCCCAACTCTCAGCCCACTGCAGCTCCCTCTAATCCCAAACTAATCCTGACACTCGGCCACGTGCAGCTCTGGAAGCTGCAGCTGAAGGCCCCATCCTGGAAAAGCTCTTGGGAAGTGGTGTTAAAGCCAGGCTTTCCCAGAATCCTGGGATGGGCTGGGTGGGAAGGGAGCTCAGAGCCCCCCTGCCATGGTGGGACCCCTCCCACTGTGCCAGGTGATTCCATGCCCATTCCAGCCCGCCCTGGGACACTGCCAGGGATCCAGGGCACCACAGCTGCTCTGTAAGGTCCAAGTGGGATTTGTCTGCAGTGCTGCTCATCCCAGCTCTCCTGTAACTCCAGCCAGCACAGCAGGAGCCAGCAGGGAGGGCTCTGCAGTGCTCTCACACGCAGCTCAGAGCAGCCTGTGCCTTCCAGCCCTGAGCTCTGCTCCCTCACCAGCCCTGCCCAGCAGCCAGCTCACCCTGCAGCACCCACCCCAGGCTGGCAGCCCCAGGCTGGGAGCCCCAGGCTGGGAGCCCAGGGAAGGGCACAAATCGAGGGCATCTCCATTTCCAGCTGAGGGTTCAGCCTTTCCCCTGAGAGATCAAATCAGGAGGGAAGGCAGGCAGAGCTGAGAGCCCACTCCCAGGGAACTCAGGGCACTGGCCATTTCTAGCACACCACACTCTAACTGCATTTTCCTCCTGCCCTCTGTGTTACTGAGGCCTTAAGTTTCAGCTTTTATATTTTTTAGATTCTGGGTAGTTTTGGTGGGTAGTTTTAGGTTTCATATTCAATGCTGCTGAGCTCTTTTCACAGAGCACGGAGACAAACAATTCCTGCTCCAGCTTGGGACCAGGGACAACTTTCAGGCCCAAAAACAAAACCAACAGTGAAGTGAGAAGAAAAACCGAGGATGGAGCTTCCTAATCTGGACTACAATTGCACAATTAACTCCAATATGCTATATCATAACTCATAATTTTAAATTCCAGCTCTCTCACCTTGTGCTGTAACACATTTCTATTTAATTCCACACTCACACTCTCAGTGCTGTCACAGTTTTGGAAGCCTTTCCCAAGGCCTCAGGATAAATGCAGTGATCTCTGAGGGGCAGTCCCTGCCAGCACAGAAAGCCTGGCATGCTCTGTGCCCAGGGCACTGCCCTGCAGCTCTGCCAGGTCACCCTGCCCCATGCCTTCCCCAGGTGAGGCTGCACAGCTCCATCTCCCACCCCCTGCTCCCTGCAGGGCTGCTCTGGGAAGGTCACTGGGGACACCAGTGGTGGATCCAGCTCTGCCAGGTGTCCCTGCTCTCCAGGAGATTCCCAGAACCACGGAATTGGTTACACTGGAAAAGCCCTTGGAGATCACCCAGTCCAACCCACCCCCAGCACAGCCAAAGCCACCACTGATGTCCCCAAGTGTCACAGGGCTTTTAAACTCCCCAGGCATGGGCACTGCCACCCTCCCTGGGCAGCTGTGCCAGGGCTGGACAGCCCTTGCCAGGCAGAAATTGTCCCCAAAATCCACCCTGAGCCTGCCCTGGCCCAGCCTGAGCCCATTGCCCCTTGTGCTGGCCCTGTGCCCTGGCAGCACAGCCCGACCCCCCTGGCTGTGCCCTCCTCTCAGGGAGTTGTGCAGAGCCAGAAGGGCCCCCTGAGCCCCCTGTGCTCCAGGCTGAGCCCCTGCCCAGCTCCCTGAGCCCCTGCTGGGGCTCCATTCCCTGCCCAGCTCCCTGAGCCCCTGCTGGGGCTCCATTCCCTGCCCAGCTCCCTGAGCCCCTGCTGGGGCTCCATTCCCTTCCCCAGCTCCCTCAGCCCCTCCTGGGGCTCCATTCCCTGCCCAGCTCCCTCAGCCCCTCCTGGGGCTCCATTCCCTGCCCAGCTCCCTCAGCCCCTCCTGGGGCTCCATTCCCTGCCCAGCTCCCTCAGCCCCTGCTGGGGCTCCATTCCCTGCCCAGCTCCCTCAGCCCCTCCGGGGGCTCCATTCCCTGCCCAGCTCCCTCAGCCCCTGCTGGGGCTCCATTCCCTGCCCAGCTCCCTGAGCCCCTGCTGGGCTCCATTCCCTGCCCAGCTCCCTCAGCCCCTGCTGGGGCTCCATCCCTGCCCAGCCCATGAGCCCCTCCTGGGGCTCCATTCCCTGCCCAGCTCCCTGAGCCCCTCCTGGGGCTCCATTCCCTGCCCAGCTCCCTCAGCCCCTCCTGGGGCTCCATTCCCTTCCCCAGCTCCCTCAGCCCCTCCTGGGGCTCCATTCCCTGCCCAGCTCCCTCAGCCCCTCCTGGGGCTCCATTCCCTTCCCCAGCTCCCTCAGCCCCTCCTGGGGCTCCATTCCCTTCCCCAGCTCCATTCCCTGCCCTGCACACCCCCAGCCCCTCCAGGTCCCCCTGCCCTGGACACTGACCATGTCCCCAAACCTGCGATGGTTCCCAGAACCCCCAAGCACACGAATCACAGATCCCAGCTCTGGGCTGCACTCCCTGCTCCTGCAGGTCTTTCCCACCGAAAATGGATCCCTGCCTAAGCCAGCTGCTGCCCACCGTGCCCTGGGCGTTGCTAAGGCAGGATCAAAGCTCCTGGTGTGAGCCAGCCCAGCCCTGGGGACACCCGGGAGTGCTGAGATCAGCCCCGAGATCAGCCTGCACTGCCCTGATAACAGCCCCAGCTCCTGCTCTTTAGGAAATGTTTAACATAAACAAGGCAGTTCACACCTCCGGGCTGCCAGACAAGCTGATCCAGAAGAACCAGGAACGAGGATTAAAGACTCTTAACGAAACAGATACACCTTGAAAGAACAGATACACCTTAAGTACCTTCTCCCCTCTCCTCTGCCCTTTTAATCCCATATCAGATCTTTCACTTGAGTCATTTTTAGTCACCGTGTGTAAATAAATAAAACCCTACTGTGCTACAGGACAGAGTCTGAGAGGCAACTCAGCTGTGACCAACTGAGCCAAGCTCCCTGTCAACAGAAAACATTAATCCTGGAATGGTGTGGGTGGGAAGGGACCCTAAATCCCACCCTGCCATGGTGGGACCCCTCCCACTGGCCCAGGGGCTCCAGCCTGGCCTGGGCACTGCCAGGGATGCAGGGGCAGCCCCAGCTGCTCAGGGCACCTCTCCCTACAACCATCTCCTGCAGCAATCACCACCGGCTCCAGGAATCCCAGAAGGGTTGGGGCTGGAAGGGACCTTAAAACCATCTCAGTGCAACCCCTGTGACCCTGTTCTCTGGTTCCAAAAGCCAGGATCACCAGGAGAAAACCCATTTCCTCACTCCACATCTCACCTGGGCTCAGTGGGCTTGGAGGGCTCTCCCAAACTCAGCAATCCTTCCAAACTCTTTTAACTGTGGTTCTGCTGAACTCGACTCCAAGTCCACTCTCTGCCTCCAGCTCAGCCTCCTGCAGCCCAGCCCAGGGGAACCCTCCTGCTCTGGCCACGCTGCCCTGCTGGCATTCCCAAAGTTTGGGACAGAATGAAGGACTCCAGAAGTGCCAGTGGCACAAGCTGCCCTTCCAGCCCGTGCAAGCAGAGCTGGCCACACTGCTGCAGCTCTGAGGGAGCCAGGTTGTGCCCACAGAAACCTGACAGTGCTCAGAACCAAAACGTGGGTTTGAAGAGGTTGGGGTTGTTCCCACCAGCAAGGTTTAATCCTGAGCCCATGGACACCTTCAGCAAGCTCTGGCAGAAATGCACTTTGGAACTGGAAAGAGGGATTTAAAACTGGACCCTACTTTACAAACACTCACACTCGGGTTCCTTCCTGGGAATAGAACTCCCTAAATCCACGGATTTCCAGGAGTTCCCACCTGGATCAGCACATGCTCTGCAGGGCCAGGCAGCACAACCTGCTCAGCTGGTTCCACCTCAGCCTGACAGCCAGCACTGGGCTCGCAGCCAGCCCTTCCCAGGGGCACAATTCCAGCTGCAGCCACAGCCACCAGCACGAGCTGCACATCCCCTGCCAGCAGGGAATCCTGCCCTGCAATGCCAACCTGGCAGAGAAGTGGGTCAGCTATAAAAAGGCCCGAGAGGAGGAGAAATTCCTGCTCAGTCACCCTGGAGCAGCCGAGAAAACACGGCAGGAGCGCCGGGGGAGGAAAGCCTTGACCCAGATTGCAGGAGCTGCTCCACTCGTGCCATCAGCCACATGCTGCCCGAGGATTTAGGCAGAAAGGAGGTCAGGGAGGGATGGACAGTGCCGTGGCAGCAGCAGCCGGCTGCCACTAAAGGCACACTGAGCTGTCACACTGCTGGGCAGGGAGTTCCCAGCTCCCTGGGGACCGGCTCAGCTGGGACAGGGACAGGACAGGCAGGGCTGCAGCTCCACGGGCTGGAATCCACCCTGGGAAGGTGGCAGGACAGGGGAAATACAGGCTGGGTATCAGGGAGAAGTTCTTTATGGAGAGAATAATGAAATACTGGAATGTTCTGCCCGGGGAGGGGGTGCAGTGCCCATCCCTGGTAGCACTGGAGCTGGCACTGGGGGCCAGGGGCTGGGCTGGATGGTCCTGAAGGGCTCTGCCAGCCTGGGGATCCTGGGATTCTGTGTCAGGGACACAGGGCTGGGGTTGGATCCACCACTCAGTTGCCAGGAATTGAATCCCAGACTGGGTTGGGTTGGAAGGGACCATAAATCCCACCCAGAGCCCCCCAGCCATGGTGGGACCCCTCCCACTGTCCCAGGGGCTCCAGCCTGGCCTGGGCACTGCCAGGGATGCAGGGGCAGCCCCAGCTGCTCTGGGCACCCTGTGCCAGGGCCTGCCCACCCTGCAGCCAACAATTCCTGCCCCAAATCCCACCCAGCACTGCCCTCTAAATTGTATTTGCCATGTTTCATGTCAAATATCTGCCCAGCAGGACACCAAAGTGCTTCTTCCAACAGAAAATTTCTGCCATCAGTGGAAGCCTTGTCCAACCAAAGGCACCACGACCATTGTGAGAGTGCCCTGAGCTCCCACCAACTTCCCAACCTCCCACCCAGCTACTCAGAAAGCCCAGCTCCAAGAGGAGAATAAACAGCTCCAGAGAATCACAGGATATCCTGAGCTGGCAGAGCCCCACAGGAATGGAGACAACTCCTCAGTCTGAGAGATCCCAACAGGATCACACCAATCCCACCAGCCAAGGCAGCTTTGCTGTCTAGGATGGATTTTTATGGGGTAAAAAAACCCAAAATTGACCCCCCCCACACACACACACAAAACAACTCAAAGCTGCTGGCCTGGGAGCTCACATCCCTGAATTTGGAGCAGCAGATAAACTGGACCAGCAGCTCTGAGGTGTGGCTGGAGAACAACATCCCTTCAGGAATAACGTGGGAGAGGGACACACACCTGCTGCTGGGGAACAACAGGGTGGCCTTCACAAAAAAAACCCCTGTGCGTCACCCCTGAGGGTTTGGGAAGGCTGAGGGGGATCTAAAAGGGACACCAGAAGGTCCCAATTATCAGCAAGAGATAATCATTCATTATAATTCTTAATTCCCAGGGCAGACTTGCTGCAGCACTCCTGGCTGGCTGTCCAGGCTCCCCCAGCACACGAATTCAGGGTGCACACACAAACCAGACCAAGCTGGAGCATTTCTTTGCACACTGAGCTGTCAAGCCTTCAGCTCCCAAAGGGTATTTTGGGAATTAAATCCACGCTGGAGTCCAGGCCCTGCAGCAGCCCCTGCCTTCAGCCAGGGGAGCTGGCACAGGGCACTCAGCATTCCCAGCTGGCAAACTGCTGGGAATGCAGCTGGAGAGCAGGCAGGGGAGGGCTCAGGGCACCAGAGCACCCCCCGAGGAACCCCCAGAGCCAGGCAGCTGTGCTGACCAGAGAGGGACCAGAGAGGGACGAGAGGGACCAAGAGGGGACCAGAGAGGGACCAGAGAGACCAGAGAGACCAGAGTGGGACCAGAGAGGGACCAAGAACCAGAGTGGGACCAGAGGGGGACCAGAGTGACCAGAGAGGGACAGAGAGGACCAAGAGAGACCAGAGGGACCAGAGAGACCAGAGTGGACGAGAGGGACCAGAGAGGCCAGAGAGACCAGAGAGGGACCAGAGAGACAGAGTGGGACCAGAGGGACAGAGTGACCAGAGAGGGACCAGAGACCAAGAGACCAGAGTGGGACCAGAGAGGGACCAGAGAGGGACCAGAGAGACAGAGTGGGACCAAGAGGACAGAGAGGGACCAGAGAGGGACCAAGAGGGACAGAGTGACCAAGAGACCGAGGGACCAGAGAGGGACCAGAGGGACCAGAGTGACAGAGGGACCAGAGAGACCAGAGGAGAAGAGATGACCAGAGAGGGACCAGAGGGGACAGAGGGACCAGAGAGGACCAGAGAGGGACCAGAGAGGGACCAGAGAGGACCAAGAGGACCAGAGTGACCAGAGGGGGACCAGAGAGACCAGAGAGGGAGAAGAGAGTGACCAGAGAGGGACCAGAGGGGGACCAGAGGGACCAGAGAGGGACCAGAGTGGGACCAGAGAGGGACCAGAGAGTCCAGAATGCCCCAAATGTCCCGAGTGCCCAGAGTGACCTGAGTGTCCAGAGTGCCCAGGATGGGGCTGGCAGGGGCTAAACCAAGGACCAGAGTGAACAATTCCCCCCCAGCTGGCACCTGGAGGATTTCCTGAAGATCCTGTGAGCCCTGTGAACTCTGACTTTTAACTCCCATTATTTTCCCTCTCTTCACATTTCCTTTGCCTCACAAAATAACTCTGGATTTTGGAAGGATGGAGGTTAAAAAGCAGCCTGTGCTCAGTGCTAGGGAAGTCTCTCTAACACCTCTTGCTCTGTGTAAATGTTTTGTGCTTTTTCTCAAGGTATTTTTCTCCCCTCCCCAACCTCTGCTTGACTTCTCTTCCTTTACAGGCAAATGTGAAAACTCTCTCTAGCCTGGGAGGAAGAAATCACCTCTAAAGCAAAAAAAAAGCCCTTTCTTCACCAAGAACTGCTTGATTTTTAAAACAGAACGTAAGTGCTGTGAAAAGATACTGAAACACATTAAGGAGTTTAACACAAGCACAGACAAAATGTGACCAGAGTCACCTCCTTAAAGTTCAGTTGAACTAATCTGGAATCAAGAATTGATCCAAAACACTTTAAAACCCCACCTAAACAAACACCTAAAATCCACCCAAACCTCCTGGAGCCTCTCCAGAGCCCCCAGACCCGATCCCAGCTCTGCACACCAGCCAGCTTTGTGCATCCTGTGCCAGCAAGCACAGGGAGAACCAGGACTGGGCTCTGCTGGGCCAGGGGAAGCCCCACAGTCCTGTTCTTCCTGAGCCCAGGAAAAGCTGGGAGGGACAATATTTATTGTTGCTTCTTGTAAAAGGCTGGAGAGCAAATTCCAACTTGCCCATAAGGAAAGGAAGAACACAAACTGCAGGAGTGGTCAAAAGAAGGAATAGGATGATTTTTTTACCAAGTGATCTGATGAAATCAGTTTTGAATTCGGGATGCAGTGAAACACAAGGAGCTTGTGCCCTCAGGCTCCTGCAGGGACAGCAGAACATCCCTGAGGTGGAAATCCAGTTACCAGAGGACCAATAACGTGGATATCATGTCCAATATCAGTGAGGGCCCTGAGCACAGCTCCGGGAGCACACACAGCTTCAGGAGCACACACAGCTCCTGGCTGTGCTTCTGACAATCAGTTCTCATGTGCCCAAAGGGAGAAGCTCCCGAGTTCAGACCCTGCCCCACAGCTGCAGCCCTGCAATGACACCCAGGCACTCCTGAGAGCTGCTGCAGAGCCAGGAACCAGCAGTGTCTGTGTGAGCAGGACATGCTCACCCCAAAGGGTCAGGAGCAGCTCCAGCTGCTGCCCTGGGTTTGCTCCCTGCTCCTGCCATGTAAACCCACCCAGGGATTTCAATCCCAGGAGCATAGGGACACCCCAGGGCTGGTGGCACAAAACCAAATTACTGTAATTGAACCCAAACTTGTGTAACCATGTGCCTGGATAATCCCAGGGTCACTGTGGGTGGGAAAGATCCCTGAGATGAGTCCAGCCTGTGCCTGATCCTCACCCTGTCCCCAGTGCCATGGCCTGACCTTCCCTGGACACCTCCAGGCATGGGCACTGCCACCCTCCCTGGGCAGCCCCTGCCAAGGCCTGGCCACCCTTGCCAGGCACAAATTCCTCCTCATGGCCACCCTGAGCCTGCCCTGGCCCAGCCTGAGCCCATTGCCCCTTGTGCTGTGCCTGGCAGCAGAGGCTTGGGCCAGCCTGGGGTGCTGGAAGATGTCCCTGCCCGTGGCAGGATGAGCTTTAAGGTCCTTTCCAACACAAACCACTCTGGGATCCTGTTACTCCTCCCAATTTTCATCCCTCCCCAGCTCCACAGCCTCCCTGCAAAGCAGAGTTTTGAAATGTAAGCAAAGGGCACAATTATCCCCAAATCCAACTCTCCACTTCATCTGAGGGGCAGCACTGTCCCCGTGTGCCACCGAGGCTGCTCCCCTGGCACAGGAATTTGAGTCACCCCTCCAAGAACAGCCTGGGGACAGCAGAGATGTTCCAGGGACACAACAGGAACGGGGCTGAACATCCCAGCTGCTCCTCTCACTCCTCCAAACAGCCCCCCCGGGAGCAGAAAGCCTGACAAGGGTAGAAAAAGCCGGCTGAAACCTGGAGTGCTGTGTGTTTGACACGTGCTGAGGGAGGAGCAGCCCAAAGGCTGCAGGCAGTAACTCCCCACCCTCACTGCACCTGCACGACAAATCCACACCTGCTGCACGGCAGCTCAGGGCTTCTGCACCACTTGGACTGGTTCTCCGACCAAAATATCGAAACTCTTTTCAAAAACCACCACCTGAGAGCATGGTGCACTGAGGAGTTAGCTGGTTTTGTTATAATTTCACACTGGTGACTAATATATATATATATAGCAATAAGTAGTTCTGCCATACTGCATCTAGTAAATTCTACAACCCCCTTTCTCACCTTACGGTGTGGGTTTTCCTGGGCTCACCCTTCTCCCCCAAATGCCTCCCACTGGCTGTATTTCCCCCACTTATCCTCAGTTTAAATTCTCCCTGCCATCAGGCTGGGGTCTCTCTTCTGGTTCTTCCACTAAACGGAATTCCATAAACACTCCTACATTGACTAGGAAGCTTGGGTTCGCGGTCCTCAACAATTTAAAAAGCTGACCTACATCTATACTTTGATACACTTGGGAAGGTTTTGCCCTACTGGGTTCAGAAATTTGACACCCTATGCACTGGAGTTTCACATCAAGACTTTACACCCTAAATGCGATCCACGCTGTATGGTTGCCCTGCACTGGGTGGACCTGGACAGGGTTGGGATTTGGACACCCTGGATATTGGGGTTTGGACACCCTGGAATTGGGTTTGGACACCCTGGACTATGGGGTTTGGAACACCCTGGATATTGGGATTTGGGACACCCTGGATACTGGGTTTGGACACCCTGGAATGGGATTTGGGACACCCTGGATATTGGGATTTGGACACCCTGGACATTGGGGTTTGGACACCTGGACATGGGGTTTGGACACCCTGGACATGGGGTTTGGACACCCTGGATATTGGGGTTTGGACACCCTGGAATTGGGTTTGGACACCCTGGACATTGGGGTTTGGACACCCTGGATATTGGGATTTGGACACCCTGGACACTGGGTTTGGACACCTGGATATTGGGTTTGGACACCCTGGACATTGGATTTGGACACCCTGGACATTGGGGTTTGGACACCCTGGACATTGGGGTTTGGACACCCTGGACATTGGGGTTTGGACACCCTGGATATTGGGGTTTGGACACCCTGGAATGGGGTTTGGACACCCTGGACATGGGGTTTGGACACCCTGGATATTGGGGTTGGACACCCTGGATATGGGTTTGGACACCCTGATATTGGGATTTGGACACCCTGGACATGGGGTTTGGACACCCTGGACATTGGGATTTGGACACCCTGGACATGGGGTTTGGACACCCTGGATATTGGGTTTGGACACCCTGGATATTGGGGTTTGGACACCCTGACATTGGGGTTTGGACACCCTGGACATGGGGTTTGGAACACCCTGGACACTGGGGTTTGGACACCCTGGATATTGGGGTTTGGAACACCCTGGATATTGGGATTTGGACACCCTGGAATGGGGTTTGGACACCCTGGACACTGGGGTTTGGACACCCTGGATATTGGGATTTGGACACCCTGGACATGGGGTTTGGAACACCCTGGATATTGGGGTTTGGACACCCTGGACATGGGTTTGGAACACCCTGGACAGTGGGGTTTGGAACACCCTGGACACTGGGGTTTGGAACACCCTGGACACTGGGGTTTGGAACACCCTGGACACTGGGGTTTGGAACACCCTGGACAGTGGGGTTTGGAACACCCTGGACAGTGGGGTTTGGAACACCCTGGACACTGGGGTTTGGAACACCCTGGATATTGGGATTTGGAACACCCTGGACACTGGGGTTTGGAACACCCTGGACATGGGGTTTGGAACACCCTGGACAGTGGGAGTTTGGAACACCCTGGACACTGGATTTGGACACCCAGGAGGTGGAACACCCTGGACACGTGGGTTTGGAACACCCTGACAGGTCGGTTGGAACACCCTGGACATGGGGTTTGGAACACCCTGGATATTGGGATTTGGACACCCTGGACAGTGGGGTTTGGAACACCCTGGACACTGGGGTTTGGAACACCCTGGACACTGGGATTTGGACACCCTGGACATGGGGTTTGGAACACCCTGGACATTGGGGTTTGGAACACCCTGGGACATTGGATTTGGAACACCCTGGACACTGGATTTGGAACACACCAGGAGGTGACCCTGCCATGGCAGCAGTGGGATGAGATCACATTTAAGGTCCTTCCCAGCCCAAACTGCTCTGTACTCTCTGAAACACAGAGAATGTCTTTGGGATCCCTCACCAGCACTGATTTTGCCTCCTGGAACAGGACAGTGTTGAAGAGCTGCCCACATTTCCACGTGGGATCCTGCTGGGAAAGGCACTGGGGGCAAGGCTTGGGGGTTCCCCCCTGGCACAGCCTCTGCCCAGGGTGCTCACACACCTGCTGTGCTCAGGGAAACACCATTCCAGCTTTTCCAACTGCACTGCCACGCTGGGATGGGTGGGCTCTGCTGCCAAGCCAGGCTCTGGGGTGGGTTTAAAGCAGGTGTAATTGTAATGTCAGAGCAATGAAATGAGGCCAGCACTGCACTGCCAGCCCCAGAGATGGGAAAGGAGCTTCACTGAGCTCCAGCAACCCACAAGAGGTTAAAATTCCCAGCAGGAGCAAAGCAACTTGGAAATGAGTGTTTAAAAGGGCAGGCCAATAATTGGATTATTGTGACTGGAAGGAGGATTTTGCAGTCTGCTGGTTTGCCCCAGCCATCAGAGGGGATTACACTCCCACCTCAGCCGCACAAGGTCTGTTTCCACACGTGTAGGAACCAGCTCTGAGCCCCCACTTGTCTGTTAAGAGATGCCCAGGAGGAGCTCAAAGCAGGTTTCAGCTCACTACACCTTCTAGGACCAGAAGGGCAGGTGGCAGGGGATTGAGCAGAGCTCACACCTGCAATTCCCAGCTGGCTTCACTGGAAAATCCCAGAATCCCAGGACCACTGAGGCTGGAAAATCCTGCAAGGCCATCGAGTGCAACCTGTGGCTGATCCCCACCCTGGCCCCATGCAGGGGACACCTGCAGGGATGGACACTGCCACCCTCCCTGGGCAGCCCCTGCCAGGCCTGGCCACCCTTGCCAGCCACAAATTCCTCCTGATATCCACCCGGAGCCTCCTGTGCTCCAGGCTGAGCCCCTGCCCAGCTCCCTCAGCCCCTCCTGGGCTCCATTCCCTGCCCAGCTCCTCAGCCCCTGCTGGGCTCCATTCCCTGCCCAGCTCCCTGAGCCCCTGCTGGGCTCCATTCCCTGCCCAGCTCCCTCAGCCCCTCCTGGGGCTCCATTCCCTGCCCAGCTCCCTCAGCCCCTGCTGGGGCTCCATTCCCTGCCCAGCTCCCTCAGCCCTCCTGGCTCCATCCTGCCAGCTCCCTCAGCCCTGCTGGGCTCCATTCCTGCCCAGCTCCCTCAGCCCCTCCTGGGCTCCATTCCCTGCCCACTCCCTCAGCCCCTCCTGGGCTCCATTCCCTTCCCCAGCTCCCTCAGCCCCTCCTGGGCTCCATTCCTTCCCAGCTCCCTTCCCTGCCCTGCACACCCCCAGCCCCTCCAGGTCTCTCTTTCCTTTCAGGAGGGGCCCAGAGCTGCTCCCAGCAGCACAGAAATCCTTCAGGAAAAACTCGAAAAAGTTCGTGAAAAATACCCCCAAGATCAGGGAGGTGCTCAGGATCTGTGTGCGTGAGGACTCAGGCTAAGTGCCCTTCTCCATGAGCGTGTGACAGGGTCTGTGCCAAGCCCTGCTCAGCCCCCAGCAGCTCCCCTGGCAGCTGTGCCAAGGAAATTCCTGGGCAGCAGACAGGGAGCTGTGCCCACCACCTGCCCCAGCCCTGTCCTTCAGAAACCTCTGCAGAGGCATTTTCCAGCTGTGACAGGCCAGCCCTCACCACAGCCCTGTGTCTGCCTTGGAAATCCATCCCTGGCCACAGCCTGGGAGCAGGGAAGGAGCCCTGATGGTCCCCAGGGCCTTAAAAACAAAACAAAGCCCCAGCAAAAAGCCCAGCAGAGCAACAAACAACCCCCTCAAGAAAATAATAATAAAAAAAAAAAAAAAAAATCCAGGAAGCGTTTACCAGCTCATTCTGCAAGCTGGGATTAATCCCTGAATCCTCTGCAGCACCACCCTGTTCAACAGCTCTCTGGGAAGTGAAAACCCCACTGCAGGCTCCCCAGAAGAGCCTGCTGTGCTCCAGAGCCGCCTCCAGCCCCTTCCCATGGCACAACCAGGGAGCAGAGGGAGCTGCTGGAGAGCCCAGGGCAGGCACCAAGGGCAGCCCAGGGATGGAGCAGCTCTGGAATTGGCCAGCCTGGAAAAGGGAAGCACCAGGGTGACCCCACAGTGGCCTTGCAGTGCCTGAAGGGGTAAACAAGAAAGATGGAGAGTGACAATTGGCAAGGGCCTGGAGGGACAGGGCACAGGGAATGGCTGCACAGTGGGATGGGATGGGATTGGGGGCAGGAATTGTTGGCTGCAGGGTGGGCAGCCCTGGCACAGGGTGCCCAGAGCAGCTGGGGCTGCCCCTGCATCCCTGGCAGTGCCCAGGCCAGGCTGGAGCCCCTGGGGCACTGGGAGGGGTCCCTGCCCTGGAACTGGGTGCATTCCACAATCCCAGTTTGTCACTGGAGTGCCAGAGGGTGCTCCCAGGGCTGAGGTGAAGGTGCCAGCCCTTGGGTTGTGCAGCAGAGAACTTCTGTGGGGGTGTTGTCTGTGGGGTGTTGTCCGTGGGTGTTGTCCGTGGGGGTGTTGTCCGTGGGGGTGTTGTCCGTGGGGTGTTGTCCGTGGGTGTTCTCTGGGGTGTTCTGGCTGCTCAGGTCCTGGAGTTGCTGCTGCCCCTCTCCCTGTGTCCAGCAGAGCTCTCAGGATGCAGAGCAGGGAGGAGGCAGAGCTGGGGGCTCTGTGCCCTGCCCTGGTTGCAGCCCCAGCCAGGCTGTGGTGTTTGTGAGCAGGAATGGCCTGAGGCAGGAGGGATTTGCTGCTGGTTTTCCATGGGCAGCCCCCCTGGTGACCTGAGGAAAGGGTTTGCTGCTGCCCCACTGGGGCTGGGGCTGTGTGGGGGCTCTGGAAATGTTCCTTGGCCACCCAGGGGCACAGAGGGACCCCTTTGGGGGGGGGGGGGGCAGCTGCTGCAGCTGTGTGCTTGGGAATGCCACCGTGGTTTGGGGGGAAAGGGACCCTAAAATCACCCAGAGCCCCCCAGCCATGGTGGGACCCCTCCCAGTGCCCCAGGGGCTCCAGCCTGGCCTGGGCACTGCCAGGGATGCAGGGGCAGCCCCAGCTGCTCTGGGCACCCTGTGCCAGGGCCTGCCCACCCTGCAGCCAACAATTCCTGCCCCAATCCCATCCAATCCCACTGTGCAGCCATTGCCTGGGTGCTGTCCCCGTGTCCCTTGTCCCCAGCCCCTCCCCAGCTCTCCTGCAGCCCCTCCAGGCCCTGCCAGGGGCTCTGAGCTCTCCCTGGAGCCCCCCCAGCTGTGCCAGCCTGGCTCCAGAGCAGAGGGGCTCCAGCCCTGGGGCAGCCCCGGGGGCAGAATCCCAGCCCTGGCACAATCCTGGATGCAGGATCCCAGCCCTGGGGCAGGACCCCAGCCCTAGCACAGCTCAGGGGGCATGATGACCCAGCCCTGGGGGGCAGGGATCCCAGCCCTGGCAACAGCTCAGGGGGCAGGACCCCCAGCCCTGGGGGCAGGACCCCAGCCCTAGCCACGCTCAGGGGGCAGGATCCCAGCCCTGGCACAATCCTGGATGCAGGATTCCCAGCCCTGGGGGCAGGACCCCAGCCCTGGCACAGCCCTGGGGGCAGGACCCCAGCCCTGGGGGCAGGACCCCAGCCCTGGCACCACGCAGGCTGCAGTGCTGCAGCTGTGCTGCTGCCCCTGCCCTGCTGCAGGTGTGTGCAGAGCTGCAGGGACCCCAGAGCCTGTCCCAGCTCCCTGCAGCTGCAGAGCCCCCAGCCAGGCAGGAAACGAGAGAACGTTGTTTATCAACAGCAACTTCCTGCCCTCACCCCCCACAGCTCCCCAGAGCTGCTCAGCTGGAGCCCCACAGAATCCCCACAGCCCCCCAAACCCTGCCTCCCTCCCGTGGGGCACCTCAGAGCTGCTCCAGGGGGTTCAGTTAACTCTAGAGTAAATTCCCTCCGTGCATTCCCACAGCCTCCCCAGGACTGGAGGACACCTAATCCCAACCTCCTGGCTGGGAGCACTAAAAGTGGAACAAGAACAGTTCAGCACCACAAAGTGAAATTATCAAAAGCAATGCTGTTGCTGGTTTAGCTGCCTCAACCACCTGTGAGTGCAGAGGTGCTGGAGCAGGAGGGGAGGCAGAGAGGGAACGGACTTGGCCCAGAAAATCCAGCTGGGATGACCTGAGGCTGCTCTGCAGGGAGCTGGGGAGTTTCCCAGGAAAAGCCTGCCTGGAGAGTCAGTTCTGTGAGGAGCAGCTGAGGGAGCTGGGAGAGGGAATGGAGAATCCTGAGGGAGCTGGGAGAGGGAATGGAGAATCCTGAGGGAGATGGGAGAGGGCTGGAGAATCCTGAGGGAGCTGGGAGAGGGAATGGAGAATCCTGAGGGAGCTGGGAGAGGGAATGGAGAATCCTGAGGGAGCTGGGCAGGGGCTCAGCCTGGAGCACAGGAGGCTCAGGGTGGATATCAGGAGGAATTTGTGGCTGGCAAGGGTGGCCAGGCCTTGGCAGGGGCTGCCCAGGGAGGGTGGCAGTGCCCATCCCTGCAGGGGTACAGGGTGGGGATCAGGCACAGCTGCACTGGGAGGGCTGGGAGCCTTTTCCAAGCTGGGTGACCCTGACCCTGTGACAAGTGAGAGAGTTTTACACCCCTGAGCATAGTTTTACCACTTCCCCTACAGCCCCCAGGGAGCAGCTGGGAGCACAAGGAGCACAGCCACGATTTCAACCCCAAAACACGGGGAAACCTGGGGGAGACTGGAGCTGCAGTTTGCCCAGAGTCCCTCAGCCTTCCTGCTGAGCACTCAGAGTTGCCAAAGCCGGGCTTTAGGCAGGGCTTTACTCCTCCTCCTCTCCTCCTGCCTGCCCGTGCCCTGGCTCTGGGCAAGGCAGTGCTGAGAGGTCTCCGTGCAGCTTTGCTGAACGCATGCTTCAGCCCTTAAGTGGATTCTGGGAGGGATCAGTGGATGGACAGCTGGAAAAGAGCTGATCCCACCTCTACCCTGCACTGGAGATCCCGCCAGCGCTCTTTCAAAAGAAACTGTGAAAAACTGGACACAAAAACACACGCAGAGCAACACCAAAGGGTTTCCCTGCAAGCTAGTAAGTTATTTCTTTAAAATCTCTAACTGCCCTGCATCTCCTGAACACAGCAGCTGTCCGGATGCCTTTCAAGCTGCAAACGCGAGGTCCAAACGAATCTATTTATTAAAATATCCCTCGCAAGTCTCAGCCGCAGGTTTCTATTTACATTTGCTCCCCAGGCAGACTTTCCAAGTCCTGTTTGAACAGATCCCTGTTCCAGGAGGGTTCTCAGAGCGCCGGCTCCTCCCCTCTCCGGAGGGGGATCTATCCCGAGCTGGGAAGTGGAGCCGAGCCTGCACAGCTCAGCGCCCGAGCCCCGCTCCCGCAGGTCGCACTCCTGGAGTTCCCTCCCTCATTCCTACCCCAATCCTCAACTTCCCCATTCCCCCCGCTCCGCGCCAACAGCACACCAACCAACCCCGTCCCGCCGGCTGATAAAAATCCACCTTTTAGCACGGGCAGCGGCGGGGCAGAGCCAGGGAGGAGCTCACGGTCACAGCACCGCAACCCCCGCCCCGGAGCAAACCCCAGCGGGCCTGCCCTGCCTGCCCCGGGACAATCCCTGCCCGGCCAGCGCTCGGCAGCGGCGAACGAGGCAGAGCGCCGGCCCGGCCGTGCCCCGCAGGCCCGACCCGCCCCGCGGCCTCCGACCCGCCCCGCCGCCATCCCTCCCTCCCTCCCTCCCTCGGCGCACCGTGCGGGCGGCCTCTGCCCAGGTCCTGCCCTTCTTCCTGCGGCCCTTCTCCCTCATGTCGGCCGCGGCGGGGCTCCGGGGGCTGTGCGGCGGGCGCGGCGGGCGGCGGGGCCGGGCGGCGGCCCCTCAGGCGCGGCCACTGCCGAGCGCGGCGGCCCCAGCGCCCGCCGCCGCCGCCATGTTGGCTCCGGCTGCGCACGGGCCGCGGTCATGTGACCCCGCCCGCCGGGCCCGCCCACGGCGTGAGGGGGAGTGGGTGGGGTCTGGGGGAAGCCACGCCCACCGCGCTCGCACGCACGCACGCACGGGCGGGCGGGCGAGCAAAGATGGCGGCGGCGCCTGAGGGCGAGCCGAGATGGCGGCGGGGCGGGATGGCGGCCGGGCGGTCACCGCTGGCATCTTCCCCTCTGCTGCTGCTGCTGCTGCTGCTGCTGCTGCTGCTGCCGCCGCCCAGGGCTTCCCCCGGCAGCTCTCCGCGCCCTCCTCCGCGCTCGGCGGCCGTTCCCGCAGCCTGCGCTCGCAGCTGCCAGCCGGCAGTGAGGGGGCTGAGGGGGAAAGATGGCGGCGGCTCCCTCAGGGCCCGGCGGCTCCCTCGGGGCTCCCTCAGGGCTCTCTCAGCTCCCTCAGGGCTCCTTCAGCTCCCTCAGCTATCTCAGGCTCTCCCTCAGCTCCCTCAGGGCTCCCTCAGCTCCCTCAGGGCTCTCCCTCAGCTCCCTCAGGGCTCTCCTCAGCTCCCTCAGGCTCTCCCTCAGCTCCCTCAGGCTCTCCCTCAGCTCCCTCAGGGCTCTCCCTCAGCTCCCTCAGGGCTCCCTCAGCTCCCTCAGGGCTCCTTCAGCTCCCTCAGCTATCTCAGGGCTCTCCTCAGCTCCCTCAGGCTCCCTCAGCTCCCTCAGGGCTCTCCCTCAGCTCCCTCAGGGCTCTCCCTCAGCTCCCTCAGGGCTCTCCCTCAGCTCCCTCAGGGCTCTCCCTCAGCTCCCTCAGGGCTCTCCTCAGCTCCCTCAGGCTCCTCAGCTCTCCCTCAGCTCCCTCAGGGCTCTCCTCAGCTCCCTCAGGGCTCTCCCTCAGCTCCCTCAGGGCTTCTCAGCTCCCTCAGGGCTCCTCAGCTCCCTCAGGCTCCCTCAGCTCCCTCAGGGCTCCTTCAGCTCCCTCAGGGTCTCCTCAGCTCCCTCAGGCTCCTCAGCTCCCAGGGCCTCCCCAGGGCCTCCCCAGGCCTCCCCAGCTAGGAGCCAGAAGGAGCCTGAGCAGCCCCAGGACCTCTCCACCATGGGCTGGGGTCCGGTGTTGCATCCTGCTGTGTCCTGGGAATTGTTCATCCTGCCATCTGTTAGCAATGAGAGCCTCGGCCAGCCGTGTATCGAGCAATAATTCAGTTATTTTGGCAAGTGGAGCGAGCCAGCGTTGTACATAGGGAGTTTCCCTCCTGCACATCGTGCTTAGTATGGAGAATTTATTTCGTTAGCTCTGGTTACCACAGCCCAGCCCAAACCAAACCAACCCATCCCAAACCAGCCCAACACGACCCAGCCCAGCCCAGCCCAACCCAAACCAAACCAAACCAGCCCAGCCCAAACCAAACCAGCCCAGCCCAACCCAACCCGTCCCAAACCAACCCAGCCCAACCCAAACCAAACCAGCCCAAACCAAACCAAACCAACCCAGCCCAGCCCAAACCAAACCAACCCAGCCCAGCCCAAACCAAACCAAACCAAACCAAACCAGCCCAGCCCAACCCAAACCAAACCAGCCCAGCCCTAACCAAACCAGCCCAGCCCAACCCAACCCGTCCCAAACCAACCCAGCCCAACCCAAACCAAACCAACCCAACCCAAACCAAACCAAACCAACCCAGCCCAGCCCAAACCAAACCAAAGCAAACCAGCCCAACCCAGCCCAGCCCAACCCAAACCAAACCAACCCATCCCAAACCAGCCCAGCCCAAACCAAACCAAACCAAACCAACCCAGCCCAGCCCAGCCCAAACCAAACCAAACCAGCCCAGCCCAGCCCAGCCCAAACCAAACCAAACCAACCCAGCCCAAACCAAACCAAACCAAACCAGCCCAGCCCAACCCAAACCAAACCAAACCAGCCCAGCCCAACCCGTCCCAAACCAAACCAGCCCAGCCCAACCCAAACCAAACCAACCCATCCCAAACCAGCCCAGCCCAGCCCAAACCAAACCAACCCAGCCCAGCCCAAACCAAACCAAAGCAAACCAAACCAGCCCAGCCCAACCCAACCCGTCCCAAACCAAACCAGCCCAGCCCAACCCAAACCAAACCAACCCATCCCAAACCAGCCCAGCCCAGCCCAGCCCAAACCAAACCAAACCAACCCAGCCCAGCCCAAACCAAACCAAACCAAACCAACCCAGCCCAGCCCAGCCCAAAACAAACCAAACCAAACCAAACCAGCCCAACCCAGCCCAGCCCAAACCAAACCAGCCCAGCCCAACCCAACCCGTCCCAAACCAAACCAGCCCAGCCCAACCCAAACCAAACCAACCCATCCCAAACCAGCCCAGCCCAACCCAAACCAAACCAACCCAGCCAAGCCCAAACCAAACCAACCCAGCCCAGCCCAACCCAAACCAAACCAACCCATCCCAAACCAGCCCAGCCCAACCCAAACCAAACCAACCCAGCCAAGCCCAAACCAAACCAACCCAGCCCAGCCCAACCCAAACCAAACCTGCCCAGCCCATTCCATTCCCGCCTCTGCAATGTTTCCCTGGAGCTGCTTCAATGCCCGAGCCATGGGAATGCCCCTTTGCAGTGGCCATGGAGAAGGGCAGCAGCCCCTGGGCGATGGCCTGGCCCTTGCCCAGCCCAGAGCGCAGCTCCTGTGCCAGGGCACCCGGGCCCCGCCTGGGTGGCCCTGCTGCTCCCTCGCTCTCTGCGGGGCTGCAGCTGTCCCTGCTTCATCTCCTTTCTGCTTCTACCCGGGGCTCTTCTCTGCTCGCCGTGCCAGAGCCGCCCTCCCGTGCTGGGACTGGGGCTGCGGGACAGTTCCCCTCTCCCACCCCCAGCACAGCCGTATCCAGCCGTGTCCAGCCGTGTCCAGCCGTATCCAGCCGTGTCCAGCCGTGCCCAGCCGTGTCCAGCCGTGTCCAGCCGTGCACAGCCGTGTCCAGCCGTGCCCAGCCGTGCCCAGCCGTGTCCAGCCGTGTCCAGCCGTGCCCAGCCGTGCCCAGCCGTGTCCAGCCGTGTCCAGCCGTGCCCAGCCGTGCCCAGCCGTGTCCACCCGTGACCAGCCGTGTCCAGCCGTGTCCAGCCGTGCCCACCCGTGCCCAGCCGTGTCCACACCGTGCCCAGCCGTGTCCAGCCGTGTCCAGCCGTGTCCAGCCGTGCACACCCGTGCCCACCCGTGTCCAGCCGTGTCCAGCCGTGCCCACCCGTGCCCAGCCGTGTCCAGCCGTGCCCAGCCGTGTCCAGCCGTGCCCAGCCGTGTCCAGCCGTGTCCAGCCGTGCCCACCCGTGCCCACCCGTGTCCAGCCGTGTCCACCCGTGCCCAGCCGTGCCCACCCGTGCCCAGCCGTGTCCAGCCGTGCCCAGCCGTGCCCAGCCGTGTCCAGCCGTGCCCACCCGTGCCCAGCCGTGCCCACCCGTGCCAGCCGTGTCCAGCCGTGCCCAGCCGTGTCCACCCGTGCCCAGCCATGCCCAGCCGTGCCCACCCGTGCCCAGCCGTGTCCAGCCGTATCCAGCCATGCCCAGCCGTGCCCACCCGTGTCCAGCCGTGTCCAGCCGTGCCCAGCCGTGCCCACCCGTGCCCAGCCGTGTCCAGCCGTATCCAGCCATGCCCAGCCGTGCCCACCCGTGCCCAGCCGTGTCCACCCGTGCCCAGCCGTGCCCACCCGTTATGCCAAGCCCGTGCCAGGGCCCCTCCCGCTGCCCGTGTCCCTGGGATTGTCCCAGCGCTCCACCGCCTCTCCGGAACCGAACCCTGGCAGAAATCCCTGCGGGACGGGAGCGCTGCCCGGGCCGGCTGCTCCCGGTTCCCGGCTCCCTGCTCCCGGTTCCCTGCTCCTGGCTCCCGGCTCCCAGTTCCCTGCTCCCGGCTCCCTACTCCCGGTTCCCTTCTCCTGGTTCCTGGCTCCCTGCTCCCGGCTCTTTGCTCCCGGCTCCGTGCTCCCGGTTCCAGGCTCCATGCTCCTGGTTCCAGGCTCCATGCTCCTGGTTCCATGCTCCGTGCTCCCGGTTCCAGGCTCCGTGCTCCCGGTCCCTGGCTCCCTGTTCCCGGCTCCCTGTTCCCGGTTCCCTGCTCCCGGTTCCCGGCTCCTGGCTCCCGGCCGAAGGCGCTCATGCCAACGAGTGATGCTCATTCCTTTATTGTGTCCTTGCCATCGTGGAGGGCGCTCCCAGCGCGGGCTCGAAGCTACATTACAGCACAGTGAGGAGTGTCCATCCCGCCAGGAACGGCCTCTCTCCAGACACTATGTATAATATATATATATTTATAATATGTCCTGTATATTCCTGTGTATAGAGTGACAAGGATGGGCCACCAGACAGTAAACTTTTGATTTCTAAATAAATCACCAGAGCAACAGGCACGAAAATTTGGTCCTAATCGAGGCCCTCACCTTGTCCATGAACCCGCAAGAGACCCGCACCCCCCTCCCCGCGGAAAAACGGCCAAACCTGAACCCCAAAAGAACAGTTCAACAACAACGAAAGGAAGCCCCGGCCCGACCCCGCCCGGCGCCGGGGAGCAGCCCCGGTGGGACACACGGACACCGAACGCCACCGACACACAGCGGGCACCCCCGAGTGCCGCCGGGCTGGGCTGGGAGAGCCCTCGGCGGCGCCGCAGCTGCAGGCAGGGCGAGCGAGAGCCCGAACCCCGCGCGGAGCGCCCCGGGCTGCGCTCGGCTGCGGGGGCTTCCTCAGGCTCTGTGCCGGAGGGTCCCACCGGGCCACGGCAACGGGACAACCTGTGGATACTGGGGGACAGCCACCTGGGGTACAGCCAGCCTTCCGAGGGTACAGCCAGCCTTCCTGGGTACAGCCAGCCTTCCCTGGGCACAGCTATCCTTCCCAGGGTACAGCCACCTGGGGTACAGCCAGCCTTCCCAGGGTATAGCCAGCCTTCCTGGGTACAGCCAGCCTTCCCTGGGCACAGCTATCCTTCCTGGGCACAGCCACCTGGGGTACAGCCAGCCTTCCCAGGGTACAGCTATCCTTCCCAGGGTACAGCCACCTGGGGTACAGCCAACCTTCCCAGGGTACAGCCAGCCTTCCTGGGTACAGCCAGCCTTCCCTGGGCACAGCCAGCCTTCCCTGGGTACAGCCAACCTTCCCAGGGTACAGCCAGCCTTCCTGGGCACAGCCAGCCTTCCCTGGGCACAGCTATCCTTCCCAGGGTACAGCCACCTGGGGTACAGCCAACCTTCCCAGGGTACAGCCAGCCTTCCTGGGTACAGCCAGCCTTCCCTGGGCACAGCTATCCTTCCTGGGCACAGCCACCTGGGGTACAGCCAACCTTCCCAGGGTACAGCCAGCCTTCCTGGGCACAGCCAGCCTTCCCTGGGCACAGCCACCTGGGGTACAGCCACCTTCCCAGGGTACAGCCACCTTCCCTGGGCACAGCTATCCTTCCCAGGGTACAGCCACCTGGGGTACAGCCAGCCTTCCCAGGGTACAGCCATCCTTCCCTGGGTACAGCTATCCTTCCGGGTACAGCCACCTGGGGTACAGCTCCTTCCCAGGGTACAGCCACCTGGGGTACAGCCACCTTCCTGGGTACAGCTATCCTTCCCAGGGTACAGCCACCTGGGTACAGCCAACCTTCCCAGGGTACAGCCGACACCAACTCCTGGGTACAGCTATCCTTCCCAGGGTACAGCCACCTGGGTACAGCCAGCCTTCCCTGGGCACAGCTATCCTTCCCTGGGTACAGCCACCTGGGGTACAGCCACCTCCTGGGACAGCCCCCAGGGTACAGCACCTTCCAGGTACAGCCACCTGGGGTACAGCCAACCTTCCTGGGTACACGCCTTCCCTGGGCGCAGCCAGCCTTCCCGGTACAGCCACCTGGGGTACAGCCAGCCTTCCAGGGTACAGCCAACCTTTCCCTGGGTACAGCCACCTTGGTACAAGCCACCTTCCCTGGCACAGCCACCCAGGGCACAGCCAACCTTCCTAGGCTACAGCCACCTGGGTACAGCCACCCTTCCCAGGGTACAGCCACCTAGGCACAGCCACCTTTCCCCTGGCACAGCCACCTTCTGGGCACAGCCATCCTTCTAGGACACAGCCACCTTTCCCTGGAACAGCCACCCTTCTGGACACAGCCACCTTTCCTGGACACAGCCACCTTCCCTGGGACAGCCACCTTCCCAGGTACAGCCACCCTTCCTGGGCACAGCCACCCTTCCTAGGGTACAGCCACCATTCCAGGACAAATCCACACCTTCTGGGCACAGCCACCCTTCCTGGGCACAGCCACCCTTCCTGGACACCACCCTTCTGGGCAAGCCACCCTTCCTGGGTACAGCCACCTTCCTGGGCACAGCCACCATTCCCAGGACAAATCCACCCTTCTGGGCACAGCCACCCTTCCCAGGATGAGGACACTCAGCTCCTGAGTTGTTTCCCACACCCTGGCTGAGAAGGGAGGCAAGAGAAGGACCCTGGTTCATCACTCTGGGGCTCCACGAGCTGCTGGTCCCCTGAAGGGGAACTGGGACTGCCAGAAAACAAGGAAGGGAGGGAATTCTGTGCCTGCAAGCCCCCCAGGCTTCTCCTCATTCTGAGTCTGTGCTTCCTGACCCCGACTCCCAGGGTATGTCCCAGATGCTTTCCTGGAAATTAAGTAGCCAGCTCTTCCAACGCTGTGTTTCACAGGATCAGGGAATCCCAGGCTGGTTTAGAGCCCACCCAGTGCCAGCCGTGCCATGGCAGGGACCCCTCCCGCTGTGCCAGGCTGCTCCCAGTGCCCGGGGAGGGGATGGTTTCCCCGGGCCAGCTGACAGCCCCGGCGGTACCTGTGGGCACACCTGACCCCACACCTTCCACCCGTGCCTCCCCCGACACCTCCCTGCCCCTCCTGAGCGCAGCCTGGGCCTGGCGGCTCAGTCCTTGGAGCTTCCCGAGCCAGGGAAGGACAAAGGGACAAAGGCTTCGGAGGGACAGATGGGAAAGGGAAGGGCAGAGGGCAGCGGCGGGGAGCTCGGGGCAGGAGCGAGTGAGGGGGAAGGGGAAAGGATGCCCCGTGGCAGCGCAGGGATGTGTCAGGGACCGCCGGGAAGGGCAGGGCAGGGCGAGCACAGCCGCGTGTGCAGGGACAGCGCCGCTGCGGGACCCGCCCCGCTCCGAGCTGGGCACAGCTCCCGCTTCCCCCGCGATGTTCCCATCCCTGCCGGAGCCAGCGAGGGGGCAAAGATCGGCCTGCCCAGAGCAGCGCCGGAGCCTCCTTCCCCGGGGAGATCCCACAGCCCCGAGCGCTCCAGCGGCTGGATGAGCTCCGGGCTCGCTTCCAGCCTCATCCATTCTGCCATGGAATTCTCTCTGCTGCCAGAGGCCTTTCCCTACCTGCAATGAATCCCCTCCGAGCTGCCCTCCCCTCCAGCAGAGCCGGGGGTCACTCCCCGGCCGGAAGGATCTCATTAGCGCGGGGCTGTCCCCACCTCCACCGCCGCAGGGACACGGCAGCTGCCGGCGCTGCAGGAACACCCAGCGCTGCTGTCCCGGTGCCTCCTGCCGGGAGTCAATCCCAGAGCCCTCCCTTCCCCTCGCACAGCCGGTGCTGCCCAGCCCAGCAGGCAGTTTGTCCCATTGTCCAGGGCACAGCGATGCCATCGCTCCCTGGCTGTCCCCTCCTTGTCCCCCGTTCCTGCGTTGCCTCCCGCTGCAGGATGGAGCCTGTGCGAGCCCCGAGCCCGCGGGCAGTGCTGCGGGATTTGCACCTCTGGCTGCTGGCAGGAGCTGCACACCCACGGCCGGGCGTGGGGAACCGCGGTGGGAACGTCCCCAGAGTGTCTGCACTGCTGGACAAAGCCCCGGCCCCTGGGGGACCTGCTCTGGTGACTGTGCCAGCCCTGGGGCTGGTGCTCCTGCAGTGCCAGCCGTGCCCACAGCTGCCGAGGTGTGCCCAGTGCCACCGGTGTCGATGCAGGGAGTCCTGCTGGAGGGCTCTGCCACCACAGTCTGCCAATGCCTGCAGAAATCTCCAAATTCCCGGGGACCCGGCAAAGCCAGGCCAGTGCCAGCTCCTGCCAAAGCCCCCGGGGAGGGAGCCGTGCCCTCCTGCCTGGACGGGGCAGTGTCCTGGTGGTGTCCCCGTGCCCAGCCCTGTGCCAGGCGGGAGCTGGATGAACCTGGGGTGGTCGGCACGGTGCCCGCTGCCAGCCTGGATGTCCGTCAGTCCCAGCGCAAATCCTGCCTCCCGCATCACCCACTCCATAAATAAATAGCTTAAATAAATAAAGTGACAGATCCGGATCGGGGCGGGGGGCGGAGGGAGGGGAGGAGGGGCAGCCGCCCTGGCCCGGGGCCGTTCGTGTCTCGCACAAACACACACAAAGCAGCTGAGGACGAGGAGAGCCGGGCCCCCCTCGGCCCTCGGGGCTCAGTCCGGGACGAGGCGTCCAGGCCGTCACTCCTGGGCCGGCAGAGCGGCGGCGCCCGGGGAGCCGGAGGCGAGGGACACGTGGGTGGTGGAGGACGGCAGCGACCGCGGCGGCTGGCACCTGGGGACACAGAGCCACCCTGGGACTGCTGCCCTGCCCTGCCTGCCCGCCCTGCAGGCAACAATTCCTGCCCCCAATCCCATCCAATCCCACTGTGCAGCCATTCCCTGGGTGCTGTCCCCGTGTCCCTTGTCCCCAGCCCCTGCCCAGCTCTCCTGCAGCCCCTCCAGGCTCTGAGCTCTCCCCGGATCATTCTCTTCCCCAGCTGTGCCAGCCTGGCTCCAGAGCAGAGGGGCTGCAGCCCTGGGGCAGCTGCAGTCTCTCATGCACAGAGCTGCACACGGTGCTGTCCCACAGCTCAAACTGAGCACAGCCAGCAGCGCCCGGGGCAGCCCCGCTGGGACGGGGCCGCTCCAGCTCTGCTGCCACTCCTGCTCCAGCCCCGATAATCCCGCGCCTGGTACCACGGAACGTCACAGCCGTGTCCCCTGCTGTGTCCCCAGGTCCCCAGCTGTGTCCCCACATCCCCAGCTGTGTCCTCAGCAATGTCCCCACATCCCCAGCCTGTTCCCAGCAGTATCCCCATGTCCCCAGCCTGTCCCCAGCCTGTCCCCACATCCCCAGCCTGTCCCCAGCCTGTCCCCAGCTGTGTCCCCATGTCCCCAGCCTGTCCCCAGCCTGTCCCCACATCCCCAGCCGGTCCCCAGCAGGATCCTCATGTCCCCTGCCTGTCCCCAGCAGTGTCCCCATGTCCCCAGCCTGTCCCCACATCCCCAGCCGGTCCCCAGCAGTATCCTCATGTCCCCTGCCTGTCCCCAGCAGTGTCCCCATGTCCCCAGCCTGTCCCCAGCCTGTCCCCAGCCCGTGCCCAGCCCATCCCCAGCCCGTGCCCAGCCCGTGCCCAGCCCATCCCCAGCCCGTGCCCAGCCCGTGCCCAGCCCATCCCCAGCCCATCCCCAGCCCGTGCCCAGCCCATCCCCAGCCCATCCCCAGCCCATCCCCAGCCCATCCCCAGCCCGTGCCCAACCCGTGCCCAGCCCATCCCCAGCCCATCCCCAGCCCGTGCCCAACCCGTGCCCAGCCCGTGCCCAGCTCATCCCCAGCCTGTCCCCAGCCCATCCCCAGCCCATCCCCAGCCCATCCCCAGCCCGTCCCCAGCCCATCCCCAGCCCGTGCCCAGCCCATCCCCAGCCCATCCCCAGCCCATCCCCAGCCCATCCCCAGCCCATCCCCAGCCCATCCCCAGCCCATCCCCAGCCCATCCCCAGCCCGTGCCCAGCCCATCCCCAGCCCATCCCCAGCCCATCCCCAGCCCATCCCCAGCCTGTCCCCAGCCCATCCCCAGCCCGTGCCCAACCCGTGCCCAGCCCGTGCCCAGCCTGTCCCCAGCCCATCCCCAGCCCATCCCCAGCCCATCCCCAGCCCGTGCCCAGCCATCCCCAGCCCGTGCCCAGCCCGTGCCCAGCCCGTGCCCAGCCCATCCCCAGCCCGTGCCCAGCCCGTGCCCAGCCCGTGCCCAGCCCATCCCCAGCCCATCCCCAGCCCGTGCCCAGCCCGTGCCCAGCCCGTGCCCAGCCCATCCCCAGCCCATCCCCAGCCCATCCCCAGCCCATCCCCAGCCCATCCCCAGCCCATCCCCAGCCCATCCCCAGCCCATCCCCAGCCCGTCCCCAGCCCATCCCCAGCCCATCCCCAGCCCATCCCCAGCCCGTCCCCAGCCCATCCCCAGCCCATCCCCAGCCCATCCCCAGCCCATCCCCAGCCCGTCCCCAGCCCATCCCCAGCCCATCCCCAGCCCGTGCCCAGCCCGTGCCCAGCCCATCCCCAGCCCATCCCCAGCCCATCCCCAGCCCATCCCCAGCCCATCCCCAGCCCATCCCCAGCCCATCCCCAGCCCATCCCCAGCCCGTGCCCCGCAGCCCCTCACCAGGAGCGGGCCCTGCGCACGCGGGAGGCGGCCGGTCTCTCCAGGAGGCTGTCGAGGCGCAGCAGCCGCTCCAGGTGCAGCGCCCGCGGGTCCTGCTCGCCCGCGTCCCTGCTGCGCTCGAACTCAAAGATGGCCGGGGGGGACAGGTCCAGCTCCAGGAACATGATGTTCTCTGCCTGCCCAGGGCGAGGGACAGCGACATGGGAGTCACTGGGGGACATGGCTGGGGGCTCAGGGCTCTGCCCAGCTCTCCAAGCCTCTCCCAGGGCTGAGCAGCCCTGTCCTTCCCAATGGCAGGAGCCAGAGAGCCAGGAGCTCCAGGAGGATAAAGCTGGGAGCTTGAATTGGGGTATCCCTCCTGAGCTTCTTTACTCCATCTTCTCTCCCAGTGTTATCCATCCCTCCAGACACCCACTGTCTGACTTCATCTATCCATCCATCATCCATCCATCCATCATCCATCATCCATCATCCATCCATCCCCATCCATCCATCCATCCATCCATCCATCCATCCATCCATCATCCATCCATCCATCATCATCCATCCCCCCCCATTTATCCAATCCCTCCCACTCCTGGCCCTCTCCCATGTCCCCCCAGTACCCTGAAGCGGGGGTGGGATCTCCTGGCCATGGCCACCCGGGCGTATTGGCTGATGGGCCTCTTGTAGCCCACGGCCGAGGTCGGGCGCCTCTTCATCTGGGAGCTGTTCCTGGAGCACACGGAGCGGGGAATGTGAACCCACAGCACCCTGTCTGAGGGGACCCAGGGGACCCAGGGCACTGAGGGGACCCAGGGGATTGGGGGGACCCAGGGGATTGAGGGGACCCAGGGCACTGAGGGGACCCAGGGCACTGAGGGGACCCAGGCACTGAGGGGATTGAGGGGACCCAGGGCACTGAGGGGACAGGACCCAGGGCACTGAGGGGACCCAGGGATTGAGGGGACCGAGGGGATTGAGGGGACCCAGGGCACTGAGGGGATTGAGAGGACCCAGGGGACTGAGGGGATTGAGGGACCCAGGGCACTGAGGGGATTGAGGGACCCAGGGCACTGAGGGGATTGAGGGGACCCAGGGGACCATGGGAGCTGCACCAGCGAGGGCAAGGTGGGCTTGGGGAGATTCCCACCCACGGGCACCTCCAGGAGTCCCCAGTGCCCCCAGCCCTGGGACCACTCGTGTGCATTGGCAGGGACAGGGACAGGGACTGTACCCTGGGGACAGGGATACAGGGACAAGGACAGGGACACAGGGACAGGGGCACAGGGACCCACCCTCCAGAGGGAACCAGTGGCTGGAATTTCCACTGGTCCTCGTCGCCGTCGAAGTACAGGCGGTTCATGATCTTGTTCTTCTCCTCGGGGGGGATGAAGTTCTCAATGATCAAATACCTGAGGGAGGGAGCAGGAGCCATGGGGCAGCAGCAGCAGAGGAAGGGGTTAATGTGACAGCAGACAGAAAACAGGTCGGAAAGGGAGAGGAAAGGCAGGAAGAGAAGGAGACAGCGCAGGGAGAAGAAACATCCCGCGGGTGAAGATGTGATGGGAGGGGAGAGGTTGAAGCAACAGATGCAGCCACAGAGAGGGGAGAGGCAGGAGAGGACGGGCATTGTCTGCGAGCTCCGGGGCTCCAGGCAGGAGCAGCACCCCCTCCCCTCCTCTCCTCCCACGTCTGCTCCCTGCTGCCCGAGCTGAAAATCAAGGAAAGCCCAAGGATGCCAAGGGGATCCCAGAGGGAATCTTCCTTCCTGTGTTTTTCTTGGGGCAAGTCGAGCAGCTGTCCAGAACTGCTCTGAGACAACAGAGTTACATCAGGGAGCTGTGGCTTCCAGTCAGAACCAGGTTGGAGGAGAGAAGGGGCAAAGCTGGAGATGGAATTCTGTTTGGGGTGAAACTGTTCCACCCTGCGAACGCTGAAGTGCTGGTAAATCTCTGGGGGGTTCCAGACGCGGGGAGGGAGGAGTGTTTGAAGCGCCAGCAGAGCCCCGGGGGCCGTGCAGCAGCAGCTGCAGCTGTGGGAGGCTCCCGGAGGGAAAACTCCACCGCTGCCAGGGGAGCCGGCAGCTCCAGGGAGCTGGGCTCCCCCCAGAGCTGCTGCTGTCCCTCCTGGGGTGGGGGGCACAGCAGGGCACCAGAGACCCTCGGGGGACACTTGCCTCTGCCCCCAGGCTCAGTCACAGCCAGGGTTTCTGCTGGAACCTTTTCTGGCTTTTCTTCTTTCTCTTGGACAGCCCCTGTGCCACTCGCCCAGGGCACAGCTGGTGCCACCACCAACAGCTGGGCAGGGCTCGGCTGTCCCTGTCTCTGGGTGGGGTTAATCCCTCCAGGTCTGCACCCACACTGAGCCTCTGAGCCCCCCAGCCCTGCTCTGAGCCCCCCAGCCCTGCTCTGAGCCTCCCAATCCTGCTCTGTACCCCCCAACCCAGCTCTGAGCCCCCCAAACCCTGCCCTGAGCACCCCAACCCTGCTCTGAGCACCCCAACCCTGCCCTGAGCACCCCAACCCTGCTCTGAGCCCCAGAACCCTGCTCTGAGCCCCCCAAACCGTGCCCTGAGCACCCCAGCCCTGCTCTGAGCCCCCACCCTGCCTGAGCCCCCAACCTGCCTGACCCCAACCCGCTCTGAGCCCCCCAACCCTGCCTGAGACCCCAACCCTGCTCTGAGCCCAACCCTGCCTGAGCACCCCAACCTGCTCTGAGCCCCTGCCTGCTCTGAGCCCCCTGCACAGCCCTGCTCTGACCCCAAACCTGCCTGAGACCCCAGCCCTGCCCTGAGCCCCTGAACCCTGCTCTGACCCCCAACCCTGCTCTGAGACCCCAGCCTGCTCTGAGTCCCTGAACCCTGCTCTGAGCCCCCCAGCCCTGCTCTGAGCCTCCCAATCCTGCTCTGTACCCCCAAGCCAGCTCTGTACCCCAACCCCAGCCCTGCCTAGCCCAACCCTGCTCTGAGCCCCCAGCCCTGCTCTGAGCCCCGAACCCTGCTCTGAGCCCCCAACCCTGCTCTGAGACCCCCAGCCCTGCTCTGAGTCCCTGAACCCTGCTCTGACCCCCAAGCCCAGCTCTGAGCCCCCAACCCTGCTCTGACACCCCAGACCCTGCCCTGAGCACCCCAACCCTGCTCTGAGACTCCCAGCCCTGCTCTGAGCCTCCCAACCCTGCTCTGAGCACTCCAATCCTGCTCTGAGCACCCCAACCCTGCTCTGAGCACCGCTGAACCTGCTCTGAGTCCCTGAGCCCTGCTCTGAGCCCCCCACCTCAGCTCTGAGCCCCCAGTTCTGGCCCGCACACCCAGTCTTGAGACCCCCAGCACACCTCCCAAGACACCTCGAGCTCAGTCCCTCGTCTGCTCGTCTGGCCCCTCCAGCCTGGCGCACGCGGAGTACTGCTGAGCCTGCCTGGTCCAGCCCCACACCTGAGCCTGCATGCTGGGGCAGCAGCACCTGAGCCCTGCCCTGGGCCAGCAGCACCTGAGCCCTGCCCTGGGCCAGCAGCACCTCAGCCCTGCCCTGGGCCAGCAGCACCTGAGCCCTGCCCTGGGCCAGCAGCACCTAGCCCTGCCCTGGGCCAGCAGCACCTGAGCCCTGCCTGGGCCAGCAGCACCTGAGCCCTGCCCTGGGCCAGCAGCACCTGAGCCCTGCCCTGGGCCAGCAGCACCTGAGCCCTGCCCTGGGCCAGCAGCACCTGAGCCCTGCCCTGGGCCAGCAGCACCTGACCGCCCTGCCCTGGGCCAGCAGCACCTGAGCCCTGCCCTGGGCCAGCAGCACCTGAGCCCTGCCTGCCCTGGGCCAGCAGCACCTGAGCCCTGCCCTGCCCTGGGCCAGCAGCACCTCAGCCCTGCCCTGGGCTGGCCAGCAGCACCTCAGCCTGCCTGGGCCAGCAGCACCTGAGCCCTGCCCTGGGCCAGCAGCACCTCAGCCCTGCCCTGGGCCAGCAGCACCTGAGCCCTGCCCTGGGCTGGGCCAGCAGCACCTCAAATGCCCTGCCCTGGGCCAGCAGCACCTGAGCCCTGCCCTGGGCCAGCAGCACCTGAGCCCTGCCCTGGGCCAGCAGCACCTAGCCCTGCCCTGGGCCAGCAGCACCTCAGCCCTGCCCTGGGCTGGCCAGCAGCACCTAGCCCTGCCCTGGGCTGGGCAGCCCTGGAGAGGGAGGTCCTCACCCATCCCTGTCCCTGTCCCCACCTGTCATGCTCTCACCTTCTTGAGCTTCTTGGTTTTGATCTCCACCTCCTGCTGCAGGGATGTGAAGGTCTCCCGCAGCTCCATGGTCTCCTCGTCCCTCAGCAGCATCTCCTGCTGCATCTCGCGCTCCCGCCGTTTCTGCGGCAAAGGGACGGGGCTGGAGCCGGGGTGGGCACGGGACCGGCCCTGGGACACACTGCCAACCCCCCCGGGACACCCCTGGCACCCTCGGGACACCCCTGACACCCCTGGGACACCCCTGGGACACCCCCGGGACACACCTGTCACCACCCCATCTATGGGGACCGGCCCCAGGACACCCCTGCCAATGCTCAGGACACCCCTGCCAAACCCAGGACACCCCTGTCACCCCCCAGGACACCCCCGGGACACCCCTGCCACCCCCCAAGACACCCCTGTCACCCCCCCGGGACACCCCTGTCACCCCCAGGACACCCCCGGGACACCCCTGTCACCCTCCCCGGGACACCCCTGCCAAACTCAAGACACCCCTGCCACCCCCAGGACACTCCATCACCCTCCAGGACACCCCTGCCACCCCCGGGACACCCCTGTCACCCCCAGGACACCCCTGTCACCCCCCAGGACACCCCTGACACCCCCAGGACACCCCCGGGACACCCCTGCCACCCCTGGGACACCCCTGTCACCCCCCGTACCTGCTCGGCGATCTCCTGCCGCCTCAGCTCCAGCATCTTCTGCTGCTCGTTGGTGTGGTCCACGATGGTCCTGCCCCCGATGAGCAGCTTGCTCTCCATGGCCTGCAGGGCACAGCGGGGTCAGGGCAGGGCTCCCCAGGGTGGGGCACCCTCACTGGGGGGGTCACCCCCACCCCTGAGCCCCGTCCCTGCTCCCGGGGAGCGTTCAGGTGCCGGTGGGCAGGAGGCTGTGCACGCTCAGGTGGGATACTGGGGCCGATTCCTGCCCGGGAAGGGCTGTGCTGCCCTGGCACAGCTGCCCAGGCAGGGGCCAGTCCCCATCCCCGGAGGGGTTCAAAGCCCTGTGGCTGTGACACTTGGGGACACCAGTGGTGGCCTGGGCGGTGCTGGGGGTGGCCGGGCTCGGTGACCCTTCAAGGGCTCTCTGCACAGTTCCAGGCACACCCAGCAGGGTCCAGGGGGCTGTGTCCCCCCGGGGAGGGGGCTATGTCCCCTCGGGCTGGGGGCTGTGTCCCCTCGGGGAGGGGGCTGTGTCCCCTCGGGCTGGGGCTGTGTCCCCCCGGGGAGGGGGCTGTGTCCCCTCGGGTCAGGGGCTGTGTCCCCCTGGGGAGGGGGCTGTGTCCCCCTGGGGAGGGGGCTGTGTCCCCCTGGGGAGGGGGCTGTGTCCCCCCGGGGAGGGGGCTGTGTCCCCCTCGGGTCAGGGGCTGTGTCCCCCTGGGGAGGGGGCTGTGTCCCCCCGGGGAGGGGGCTGTGTCCCCTCGGGTCAGGGGCTGTGTCCCCCTCGGGTCAGGGGCTGTGTCCCCCTGGGGAGGGGGCTGTGTCCCCCTGGGGAGGGGGCTGTGTCCCCCCGGGGAGGGGGCTGTGTCCCCTCGGGCTGGGGGCTGTGTCCCCCTGGGGAGGGGGCTGTGTCCCCCCGGGGAGGGGGCTGTGTCCCCTCGGGCTGGGGGCTGTGTCCCCCCGGGGAGGGGGCTGTGTCCCCTCGGTTCAGGGGCTGTGTCCCCTCGGGTCAGGGCTGTGTCCCCTCAGGGCAGGATTCCCTCGCACGGCTGGGACAGTCGGGAATCACTGGGGGGAGCGGCAGGGCCGGCCCGGCAGGGGTGTGAGCATGGAAATACAGAGAGAGAGAAATACAGACACACAGGGGTGTGAGCATGGAAATACACACACACAGAAATACAGACACACAGGGGTGTGAGCATGGAAATACAGAGAGAGAGAAATACAGACACACAGGGGTGTGAGCATGGAAATACAGAGAGAGAGAAATACAGACACACAGGGGTGTGAGCATGGAAATACAGAGAGAGAGAAATACAGACACACAGGGGTGTGAGCATGGAAATACAGAGAGAGAAATACAGACACACAGGGGTGTGAGCATGGAAATACAGAGAGAGAGAGAAATACAGACACACAGGGTGTGAGCATGGAATACAGAGAGAGAGAGAAATACAGACACACAGGGGTGTGAGCATGGAAATACAGAGAGAGAGAGAAATACAGACACACAGGGGTGTGAGCATGGAAATACAGAGAGAGAGAAATACAGACACACAGGGGTGTGAGCATGGAAATACAGAGAGAGAAATACAGACACACAGGGGTGTGAGCATGGAAATACAGAGAGAGAGAGAAATACAGACACACAGGGGTGTGAGCATGGAAATACACCAGGACTGTGCAATGGAAATACACACACAGTATAACACAAATACACAAACACAGACACACTATGTGAACACACAAACAAACACTGAGGCTGTGCACACAGAAATGCACAGTGTGTGTGTGTGACACTCTGTAATGTGTGCATGCTGTGTGTGCACAGTGTCTGTGTGCACAGTGTGTCTGTGTGTGTGTGTGCAACTGTGTGCAGCTCTTCTCTGTGTGCACTGTTTGTGAGTCCACACTGTGTATGTGTGGTCTGTGTGTGCACACTGTGTTTGCCTTTGTGTGTGTACCTGTGGTGTGTGTATTTGTCTGTGTGTGTATGTGTTTGTCTGTGTGTACCCTGTGTGTGTATTTGTCTGTGTGTGTTATTTGTGTGTATTTGTCTGTGTGTATATTTGTGTGTGTATTTGTGTGTGCACACTGTGTGTGTATTTGTCTATTTGTGTGTGTGCACAATGTGTGTGTGTATTTCTTTGTGTGTATTTGTCTGTGTGTATTTGTGTGTGTGTGCACACTGTGTCTGTGTGTGTGCATACTGTCTGTGTGTGTATTTGTCTGTGTGTGTATTTGTCTGTGTATTTGTCTCTGTATTTCCCTCCCATTTTTCCCTTTCCTGCTGCAGGGGGCACACTGTGGGTTCTGGGGAACCAGGAACACCCCACATCTGTACCAGCAGACCCCAGACCCAAGGGACACCCCACACTGTGCACCCCAGGGTCACCCCACACTGTGCCAGCCCCAGGGGTCACCCCACACTGGTGCCAGCACCCAGGGGTCACCCCACCCCTGTGCAGCCCAGCACCCCGGCAGCCCAGGGGTCCCCCACACCCATCACCCCCCTGTGCCAGCCCCCAGGGGTCACCCCACACCTGTGCCAGCCCCCAGGGGTCACCCCCACTGGTGCCAGCCCCCAGGGGTCACCCCACCCCTGTGCCAGCCCCCAGGGGTCACCCCACACTGGTGCCAGCCCCCAGGGGACACCCCACCCTGTGCCTTCCTACCTGTCCCACCCAGTGAGACCCCTGCAGCCGTTCAGTGCTGTGGGGACACAGCCCCCCATGGGTGCCCCAGCCAGCCCCCTGACCCTGGGGATTCTCCCTCCTCCCTTCCCAGGCTGGCTGTTCTGCTGGGGGCTGAGACCCCCAAGTGCAGCCCCCCCCACCTGATCCTGTGCCCTTCCCTGCCAGGGCTTCTCCTCCAAACCCCGTTCTTGGTCCCAGTTGCTCCCCTCGATGCTGAGTGTCCCCTGGGGACCCCGCTGGGGTGCAGGGAGGGGACCAGGCGGGTGCTGGGACGATGGCCCTGCTGCCACCCCCTCCCAGAGAGCTCCCCCCTGCACACACCATCCCCCCCAGATTAAGAGGTTTCTCTGTGCACTGCTCTCTCCCTGCCAGGGCATTTATTCCCTCTAAGGAAGCGACTCCCAAGCTCCTTTAGCACTAAGCCTCTCCCAGGAACTCATTTCCGGCACCCAAAGAACTTCCTGGCACTTTCCCTCCCGCTGACCTCGGCCTCAGCCCCCGGCACGGCCCTTGGGAGCACCCACAGCACACCCCCAGCCCCCTGTGGCACTGCCCCTCTGCCTGGGCACACATCTGGGCGCCCAGGAGCACATCTGGGCACTCTGAGGCACATCTGGGCACCCAGGAGCATATCTGGCACCCAGGACCACACCTGGCACCCAGGAGCACATCTGGTGCCCAAATGCACATCTGAACACTCAGGAGCATATCTGGCACCCAGGAGCACATCTGGGCACCCAGGAGCATATCTGGGCACCCAGGAGCACATCTGGGTGCCCAAATGCACATCTGGGCACCCAGGAGCATATCTGGCACCCAGGAGCATATCTGGCACCCAGGAGCACATCTGGGTGTCCAAATACACATCTGAACACTCAGGAGCATATCTGGCACCCAGGAGCACATCTGGGCACCCAGGAGCACATCTGGGTGCCCAAATGCACATCTGCTGGGCCAGGCTGACCCCTCCTCTCTGAGCTCCACACCCCACGTGTCCCAGCTGGCTGGCAGAGGCAGAGCCCACACCCAGGAGTGTGACAGCAACGCGGGGAGCAGCGTGTCACCCGTGGGTGTGGGGGCACCCCGCGTCCCCCTGCCACCTCGGCTGCCTTTGCCATGGCCACTGTGGAGCCAGGGGCTCCTTGCCCAGCCCTGCTGTGTGGCAAAGGTGCCCCTGAGCACCGTGAGGCCACCGGTGTCCCCGCAGTGTCCCAGGGCAGTGCCTGCTGGGGGGAGTGTCACAGCAGGCTCTGCCCCTCTGGCACAGGGGGGATTTTGAGGGGACACCTCTCTGCTGTCGCTGCACCCCACAGCCAGAGGGTCCCTGTGTAGGGAGCAGCTCCAAAGGCCACCAAAAGGGACGTGGTGTCACCTCGCCTCCGGCCCTGCCTGGTTACTCAGCAGTTCCAGGGCACACAGTGGCCCTGAGCCAGCCCTGCTGTGCCAGACAGGGAGACTGTGCTGGACAGCTGCCAGCCCAGCCTGCACCCCACACCCTGCACCCCACCGCGATGGGGGGCCGGCTGCAGGGCCCCCTGTGCCAGGCATGCTGCTGTGCCAGGACACCATCACGGGACACCCATCACGGGACACCGGCTGTGCCAGCCAGCAGCCCGGGGCTCTGCCCCAGCAGCAGATCCCACGGTCCCTGTGCAGGCATCCAGGCACGGCCACGCAGCCCTGGGCACGAACACACATCCCTGAGCACGGCCACGTGTCCCTGGGGCTGCAACAAACACCACCCTGGCCATGGAAGAGGGTCCAGAGCCCTGCCCAGCCCTGGCACCCCAGCCATGTCCCCCCAGAGGGTCCAGAGCCCTGCCCAGCCCTGGCACCCCAGCCATGTCCCCCCAGAGGGTCCAGAGCCCTGCCCAGCCCTGGCACCCCAGCCATGTCCCCCCAGAGGGTCCAGAGCCCTGCCCAGCCCTGGCACCCCAGCCATGTCCCCCCAGAGGGTCCAGAGCCCTGCCCAGCCCTGGCACCCCAGCCATGTCCCCCCCAGAGGGTCCAGAGCCCTGCCCAGCCCTGGCACCCCAGCCATGTCCCCAGAGGGTCCAGAGCCCTGCCCAGCCCTGGCACCCCAGCCATGTCCCCCCAGAGGGTCCAGAGCCCTGCCCAGCCCTGGCACCCCAGCCATGGAAGAGGGTCCAGAGCCCTGCCCAGCCCTGGCACCCCAGCCATGTCCCCCCTGGAGGGGTCCCAGCCTGGGCTCCAGCCCAGACCCCACATCCAGGCCAGTGAGGTGCCAGAGGGGCTGTGCCAGAGGGGCCATGCTGAGGGTGATGCTGAGGGTCAGGATGCTGGGGCTCCCTCCCCACTGCTGGGACTGTGGTCCTGGCCCCATGGCCACCATGGGCAGGGGGAGAGGTCAGGACCCCACAGCTCAGTGGGGACAGGAGCAGGGTTGGGGCAGGGGGAGGTGCAGCTCCAGCCCCAGCCCCAGCCCTGGCTGCCGTGGTCCCTCTCATCCTCAGCATCAAATCCCCAAGTATCCCTGAGCCAGCGGTGGTGCCCCCATCCACCCTCCTCTGGCTTGGGGTGCCAGCGAGGATTGGGGCTGGGGGTCCCCGCAGAGCTGCCAGGCCCTGCCCACGGGCTCACAGCCCTGCCCGTCCCCACAGAGCCCACGGGGAGCCAGGGGCTGGACAGAACTGGGGCAGGTGGGGGCAGGTGCTCCGTGTCCCCAGCCCTGGGCTCGCTCCCGAGGCCACCAGGGACGAATCTGCAGCATCACTCTCATCACGCCCCCTTCCCACCCAAGCTGCTTTGTTGTGCCGAAGGGCACAAGAGCTGAGCACAGCACACTCGCCAGTGCCACCAGTGACCTGCTCTCCCCACGGCCCTTCCCTCCCTCCCAGCTCCCCACGCAGGGTCCCCACGCAGGGTCCCCACGCAGGGCTGTGTCTGAGGGCCACCCCAGCCCAGCCCCACGCTGGGGGCTGCCCGTGGGGACCCCTGCCTGGACACCTTGCTGGGCACCTCCCCCAGGCTCCTGCTTGGGATCCATTCCCACTCCACACGAGGGGCTGGGGGCACAGCAGGCACCCCGGCCCCATTCGCCACCGCGTGTGGCAACACGAACCTTGTACTTGATGGCCAGCAGCTCCGTGGCCTCCTTGCTCCCTCCGCAGGTCCTCTATCATCTTCTCCTTCTCCCGGAGCAGCTTCTGCTTCTCCTCACTCACCAGGCTGTGGTCATCCTGGATAGCGGCTTTCTCCTCTTCCAGCCTCTCCTTCTGCTCCTTCAAGTAATTCTCCATGGTCTTCTCCAGGCCATCCTCATTCTCGTCCTCCCCTTCATTGTCCACAGTGCCCTCTCCATCCACTGCTTTCTTCCTCCGGCTGCTCCTCCTCCTCTTCTTGCCCAGCATCCCGCGTTTCTCCAGCTGGGCTTTCAGCCGGACGATCTCCTCCTGGAACTCCCGCAGCAAGGTGTCCTTGGGGTCCTCGTTCACCCGAGGCTTGTTCTTGATGTTCTTGGCCCTGTTGGCGAACCTGAGGGTGGAGAGGCTCTCGTCGTAGCTGTGGGAGGCCGGGCCCAAGGTGGCCACCATGATTGTCTTGGCGTTGCCCCCGAGGGAGTCCTGCAGCAGGCGGGTGAGCTTGGAGTCCCGGTAGGGGATGTGCGTGCTCCGGCCGTCCACCAGCGCCGAGATGACGTTGCCCAGGGCCGAGAGGGACAGGTTGATCTTGGAGGCCTCCTTGGGGCGCTCAGCCGTGGGCCCCCATCTTGTTCTGGCGCTCGCTGCCGGCCAGGTCCACGAGGTTGAGCTTGCCCACGCGGATGTGCTCCTCGCCGTCGGGGCCCGTCTCGCTGCACTCGATGGTGATCAGGAAGATGGCGTGCGAGCGCGAGCTGTGCTCGTTCATGTTGGTGCTGCCCACGGAGCGCGTCTGGCTGCCCAGGTTCATCACGTGCTCGATCTCCTTGACGTTCTTGGTCACGAAGGAGGAGAGGTCCTTGATGTACACCCCGGTCTCGGGGTTCTCCTTCAGCTCCAGCTTCTTGCTCTGGTCCTTGGCGAGGAGGTCCCTGATCTCCTCCTGGTAGATCTCCAGGTACGAGGCCCTCACCAGGTACTGCTGGTTCTGCGAGCGGGAGATGTGGGTGAAGATGTGCTCGAAGGCGCTGGGGATGATGCCGCGCTTCTCCGGCTCCGCCCAGGCGCCCTGCATCGTGTACGTCTTGCCGGTGCCGGTCTGGCCATAGGCGAAGACGGTGCCGTTGAAGCCCTGCAGCACCGAGTCGATGAGCGGCCGCACCGTCTCGTCGTAGAGGTCGGCCTGCTTGGAGCTGGCGTCGTACACGGCGTCGAAGGTGAAGGTCTTGGGCAGCTCCCCGGGGGCGGCGCGGGGGTTGCGGATGCTCACCTGGCCCAGCTTCACGTCCAGCTCCAGGACGCGCTCGTATCCCGCCGCCTCCTCCCGCCGGCTCATGGGCCGGCACCGGGCCACCACCCGGAGCGCCTCGCAGCCGCTGCGGGGCTTACCGGCCATGGCGGCGGCGGGCGGGGCCGGCGGCGCAGCGGGGCTGGGGGGCTCAGCCGCGCCGCCCCCGCGGCATCCCCGGGGCCGGGGCCGGGGCCGGGGCCGGGGCGGAGCAGGGGCGGGGGGCGCGGGCGGCCGGGGCGCGGCGGGGCGGCCCCGCCGGGCGCTCGCTCATGGCAGCGCGGCCGCTGCGCCCCGCCCGGTGCGGGGATGGGGCGGGCGGGGCGCGCCGGGGCGGGGGCGCGGCCGCGCCGCGATTGGTGCGCGCTCCCGCGGGCCCCCCCCTTCCCCGAGCGCGCCCCCGCAGCCGCGGGCGGGAGCGCCGCCGGCTCCCCCCCCCCACAACCCCGCGGGCACGCCGGGAGCTGTAGTGCGGCCTTTGTGCCGGGATGAGGGATGCGGGGCCGGCGGATGAAGGGGGGGAATGCGGGGATGCGGGGCTGGGATGCTGCGGCATGTGGGATTGGGATGTGGGATGAAGGATGCGGCGGTGGAACGCGGGATTAGGATGTGGGATGAAGGAGACGGGTCGGCCGGGCAGGGCTGGGGTGCGGGTTAGGATACAGGATACAGAATGCAGGATTGGGATGCGGAATGCAGGACCGGGATTTGGGTTGAAGGATACAGGACTGGGATGTAGGACAAAGGACTGGAGCGTAGGACTGGGATGCTGCACTGCAATGCAGGATTGGGATGTGGGATGAAGGATGCAGGACTGGGGTCCAGTGCTGGGATGCAGCACTGGAATGCAGGACTGAGACTCTGGGCTGGCATGCAGCACTGGAATGCAGGAGTGGAATGCAGGATGAAGGATTGCAGGTGAAGGATTGAGGATGAAGGATGCAGGTCTGGGATGTGGGATACAGGATGTGGGTTGCAGAATGCAGGATGCAGGATTTGTGTGCGTGATGGAGAGTACTTTTATGGAATGCAGGATGTGGGATGCAGGATGCAGCACTGGGATGTGGGAAGCAGGGTCCATGATGGGGGATCAGGGATGTGGGATTGGCATGCAGGACAGAGGCAGGAGAAGCAGGGAATGCCCAGTCCTGGCACTCTGACAGGGACAGAGCTCTTTCCTCAGACCTGGCAGCCAGCAGAGAAATAACCCCCCATCCCATCCCATCCCATCCCATCCCATCCCATCCCATCCCATCCCATCCCATCCCATCCCATCCCATCCCATCCCATCCCATCCCATTATCCCGTGGGGCCGGGGCAGGGTCACCCTGTGGTGTTTGGGGGTCCCTGGGCTGTCCCAGGCTCTGTGTCCCCTTGCAGCCGGGCGTGGCTGGTGAATCCCTGCACAGCCCAGTGGGAATAATCCCGGCGCCTTACGGGGCTGCGGGAGGAGATTAAACATTCTTGTGGTTAATCAAGTCTGAGCAGCCACCCGTTCCTTCCCCGGAACCAGGGATTATCCCATAATCAATTAATTAGGGTCTTTGCTGCCATGCACAGCCCTGCCTGCCACTATCCGAGTCCTCTGGCTCCAGGAGGAGCTTCCAGGCGGGGACAGTCCCCTCCCCAAAGGCACAGCGCCAGCCATGGAGGGGGACCAGGGGACAAAGGAGGGTGGGAGGGAGCAAAGAGGGAGGGAGACGCAGCAGGGACGGAGGGGAGATGGAATTGGGATGGAGGAACAATGGAGGGGCGAGAGGAGGACGGGGAAAATGATGGGGAGGGTGAAGGGGAACGGAGGGGGATGGAAGCTTCAGGGGAGGTGGGGTGGGAGGGGGGATGCAGCAGTGATGGAAGGAGGGAGGGTGACAGGGATGATGCAGGGGGATGGACAGATGGAGGCGATGGGGAGGGTGACGAATGGAGGGGGCAGTAGAGGAGGATGGAGGAGGGATGGAGGGATGGAGGGACAATGGAGGGTGTTATGGAGAGGGATGAGTGGAGGGATGGGGAGATGGAGGAGGTAGAGGATGGGATGGGGCTGTGAGAGGGTCACTGTGGGGCCACCTTTCCTCGCCTGCCCTTCCCCAGGGAAGGGTCCATCCTCAGGGCCCTGTCAGGGGCACAGCCATGGGGTGGGGACAGCCCCCATGGCACAGCACAGACCTGAGGGTGCTGTGCCAGCTGTGGCCCCACATCCTGGCTCCCCACCAAGGCCCAGTGCCAGGGGGAGGGCCCTGGGTGCTGTGGCACTGTCCCTGTGTCCCCAGGGAGGAGTTCAGGGGCACCACAGCCCTGCCCACTGGCAGCCCCTGGCTGTGGTGCCCAGCCCCAAATCCCCCACAGGACCAGGCTGTGGGGACAGGCAGGTGGGTGACACACAGGGACAGCAGGACATTCAGGCAGGGCATGAGAGACAAAGGGGACATTCAGCAGCAGGGCCATGGAGGGACAGTGTGAGGGGTGAGGACAGTGTGACATGTCAGGTGGGGTAACCTGTAGGGACACGGTGACAGAGGGAGGATGAGGTGACATGTGTGGGCAGGATGACACTAGGGACACGGTGCCAGGTGGGGCAGGGTGCCAGGCAGGGCAGGGTGCCACAGGAGGACAGGCCCTAGCCCACAGGTGTCAGCACAGGACCAGAGGGTGCTGCTGGTGGCCAGTGGCCTCTGGGCTGACCCTCGGGACTGTTCCTGGGGTGATGGGGCTGAGGGGACAGTGGGCCCTCATTGTGGCCATCCTGGGCCAGCCCTGGGATGCCTATAGGAGACTTAGGCACAAGAAAGACTGTCAGGGCAGAAGCCCGAGCCCCAGTGTGTTCGAGGGTATGGTGTGTATGGGAATGGTGGATGGGGTGATGTGTGTATGGGTGATGCTGAAGGATGGTGTGTATGGGGTGATATGTGTGTATGGGGTGATATGGGTGTATGGGTATATGGTGTGTATGGGGTGATATGCTGTGTATGGGGTGATATGGGGTGTATGGGGTGATATGGTGTATATGGGGTGATATGTGTGTATGGGGTGATATGGGGGTTGTATATGGGGTGATGTGGTGTGTATGGGGTGAATGTGTATAGATGGGGTTGTATGTGGTGTGTACAGGGACATGGTGTGTATGGGATGATATGGTGTGTATGGGGTGATATGGTGTATATGGGAGATGTGGTGTGTATGGGGTGATGTGGTGTGTATGGTAATACGGTGTGTTTGGGGTGATATGGGGTGATGTGTATATGGGGTGATGTGGAGTGTATGGGGTGATGTGGTCTGTATGGGCTGATGTGGTGTGTATTTGAATATGGTGTGTGTATGGGGTGATATGGTGTGTATGGGGTGATGTGCTGTGTATGGGGTGATGTGGTGTATATGGGGTGATGTGTGTATGGGGACATGGTGTGTATGGGGTGATGTGGTATGTATGGGGTGATATGGGGTGTATGGGGTGATGTGCTGTGTATGGAGTGATGTGTGTATGGGGTGATGTGGTGTGTATGGGGACATGGTGTGTATGGGGTGATGTGCTGTGTATGGGGTGATGTGCTGTGTACAGGGACATGGTGTGTATGGGGTGATGTGCTGTGTATGGGGTGATGTGCTGTGTATGGGGTGATGTGCTGTGTACAGGGACATGGTGTGTATGGGATGTCCTGGTGGCATGGTTGGTGACATCCCAGTGCAGCTGTTGGCATGGGATGGCACATGGGACCTGGGCACCTGCAGGGATGGATTGCTCAATCCTGAGCCAGGGCTGACACTGAGCTGGCTGGGCAGGGCACATGCTCTGGGTGCCACACAGGGTGGGATGACAGTCGGGGCCTGCATCTGTCCCAAAGTGCTTCAGCAGGGCTGGGGGTCCTGGTTCCTGTGACCTTGATTTCCCACAGCCACCCTTGGACATCCAGCCGTGCCCTGGGCATTGTGGCTGCTGCCAGGGCAGCACAGATCCCCCTGAGACTACCAGCTCCTGGAAATCTGGTTGGCTTTGGGTACTGCAGCCATCCCTGGGACACCACAGCCAACACTGGGACACCATGGCTACTTTGGAGACACCACTGCCTGAGCTGGGCCACCACGGGCACCCCTGGACAGCACGCTCACCTCTGGACACTGCAGCCATCCCTGGGTACTGTGAGCACCCCAATTCCCAGCTCTTGGGGGTGACTGGGGGGATCTGGGGGGCTGTGGCCCCACATACCCCATAGTCACTGGGACACTTGACACCCTTGGCTGGCAGTGAGGGTGGCAGGAGAACTTGGGACCTCCTTCCCAATGTCTGCCCTGGTCTCTTGGCATTCCCTGGCTGCCTGGGCCGGGCAGCAGCATCAGCCAGCACCAGGCAGATGTGGGAGGGGAGGGATGCCCAGAGCTGCTCTCCCACCCAGGGGACCCTTCCCATCTCCTCCAGCACCACTATCCCTGTGGCATTCCAGGGGAAAGGCTGATAAAGGGGACATTAATAAAGGGGAAAGGGACACCCCAGGACCTGCCCCACATGCCCTGGTGCAGCAGCTGCCCCTGAGCCACTGACAGCCCTGTTCCCCTTGGGGCAGAGGGTGCTCAGCCCCTGGGTGCCCCTGGTGTGGGACTGTGGGACTGGGGTCCAGCTTCCCCTCCCAAACCCCGCTCTGAGATTGTCTCAGAGCCTCTCTCACTGCAGCCTCCACTCAGAGTCAGGTGCAGTCCCTCATTCCCAGCCCCTGGTGCCAATCCCAGCTCACTGCCATTGCCCAGCCCTGGAGCACTTTCACTTTGTCTAAACCAAGGTCTTAACAGGAGCACCCCATAACTGCCAAAACCTTCTCACCTTTGCTGTCACCAGGAAATTGTGCTGGAGCTCAGGAAGATCCTCTGATCAGAGTCCTGCCTCAGCTGCCAGGGTCACAGGAGGCACCCCTGTCCCCAGGGAGGATCTCTTCCCTCTATGGATGCTGCTGTGGGGACAGATGGAAGCACACAGGTTGGGAACAGGGAAATCAGTCTCCATCTTGGGCTGACATTCCTTAGGCTTTCTCTTGGTGTTTGGCCAACTGGTAGCAGCGTTGGCTGGAGCAGCCCTGGAGAAAAGCCTGTCCTCCCTGCTGGGAAAAGGACACAGCCCAGTGTGATGCTCCCAGCCCAGGCTGCAGCTCAGAGGCTGGATCCTCTCCTTTTCCATCACCCATGGTCCTTCACCCTCTCCCTCTCTTGGCTTCTACAGGGGGGAAGAGATGCTGAAGGTCCAGCAAGCATTTGGCTGCTTTCCCTCACAACCAGCTTGCCAGCATTCCCAGAGATCCAGTGGGTTTATTTCCCATTTCCCTCCTCTGTGGCAGTTCTGCGGTTCAGCTCAGCTGTTTGTGGCACTCCTCATCCTCCCCATGCTCCTGGCTCCCCTCCTGCTGTCCCCATCTCCATGTGCCAGATTGCTGGTGGGGGAGCTTGGGAAGCAGCAGGGCCTCAGGCTCCAGCCACCCTTTTGGGCTGAGATCAGAGGTTTTGTGGGTTTTCAGACTGTGAACTGAGCAGGGACTGCACAGGCTCAGCCCAGGAGGGCTGGGAAAGGGGAGCTCCCACAGCCACACAAGATTCACCCCATATCCAAAGTGTGGGAGCTGGAGGGGCCAGCACAGCTCCCACTAAGCCTGGATTTAGGCTGGATCAGTTTGCCAGCAGCTGACTCCTCTATAATTAGATGGCAGCAGTGGAACAGGAGCCAGCTCGGGGTGCGGAGCTCCAGCATCTCCCCCTGCACAGGCACAGCATTCCACACGCCCCCCGGGTGTGTAAACAGCCACAGGAGGCATGAGCTGTGTCTCCTTCCATCGGGGACATGAGGAAGGGAAGCTGGGCAAAGTGCTGCCTCTCCTGCAGGCCCTCGGGCTGCCCCCGAGGAGGAGATGTGGCCCCAGCAGATGAATCCTGCTGGGACACAGGTTTAGCAGCATCCTGTCCCGCTCAGCAGCCACACTCTGGGGGCTGAAGCCCTGCCTGCCTTCAGGTCCTGCAGCCTGGGAGCCCACACGTGCCCAGTGCCCCTGCCTGTGGCTCCCGAGCTGTGTCCTGGCTCCTGTGTGACCTGGGCAACTCCAGGCTTGCCAAGGTCCCACAGCTCCAGGCTGTGCCCCACCGTCCCTCTTCCCAGCCCTGCCATCATCCCACACGGGAGCTGTGGGGACACAGGGGGAAAGGGATGGCTGGCAGTTGTGTGGGAGGCTCCAGGCTTTTATCTTGGATCGTGGTTTCCAGCAGATGTGGAGTGAGCAATGGCTGTAAGGCAGCGGCTCAGCGCCGAGATTAAAGGATTTAATAATCTGCTGGCAAGATGTAATTGCAAAAGGCAGAGCTCTGGCTGTGCAGCACTCAGCTGATGCACCAGGGCATTGCCACGCTCCTGAGATCCCTCCAAACCTTCCAGCAAGCACAGTGAATCCCAGGGTGTGTGGGGCAGGCAGATCTCCACGGATCTTCCTTCATAGGTAACTCTTGATTTATCAGTATGAGCTGCCAGGGAGCTTTCCACTCTGTACCTGAGCTGCTCCACAAGGAAGAAGGAGCTGAGGGTGGCACTGCCTCCATGCAGGGTATGTGTGGATGTGGCACGTGGGGACAGGGGTCAGTGGTGGGAACTGTTGGATTTGATGGGCTCAGGGGCCTTCCCAACCTCAATGACTCCAGGTACAGGTGTGACTCTGGGTACTGAGGGGAGAAGAGCTGCCCCTGCCAGAGGTCAAAGCCTCATTCAGCAGCAGTGGGGATCCATCCATCATCCATCCATCCATCCATCCATCCATCCATCCATCATCCATCCATCCATCATCCATCCATCATCCATCATCCATCCATCCATCCATCATCCATCCATCCATCATCCATCCATCCATCCATCCATCCATCCATCCATCCATCCATCCCATCCATCCATCATCCATCCATCCATCCATCCATCCATCCATCCATCCATCCATCCATCCATCCATCCATCTCATCCATCCATCCATCCATCATCCATCCATCCATCCATCCATCCATCATCCATCCATCCATCCATCCATCCATCCATCCATCCATCCATCCATCCATCCATCCATCCATCCATCCATCCATCCATCCATCCATCCATCATCCATCCATCCATCATCCATCCATCCATCCATCCATCCATCCATCCATCCATCCCTCCATCCATCCATCCATCATCCATCATCCATCCCTCCATCCTGCTCCTCACTGGTTCCTCCCCTGCTTCACTCCCTGATTCCCCCCTGCACACACAAGCCCTCACACCACTGCTGGGCTTCTCCCCTCCCTGGGCAGCCAGTGGGGCCAGGGCCCAGCACACCCCAGTGATGCCATGGCCACAGGGCAGGGATTTTGGGCTGCAGACACAGGGCCTGAAGTTCTGGAGGGGGCCAGGCTGTTCTGGAGGGGCAGGTCCGAGGTCCCCAGGCACCAGAGCTGGGCAGGAGCCCCTGTGAGAGCCCTGCCCTGGGCAGGGAGCTCCTGGGTGCAGCCAGAGCCCAGCTGAGTGCCCTGTGCTGGCACTGCCATGGCCGAGGCCAGCTGAGGTGACTGTGCAGAAACCAGAGACGTGCCTGGCCCGCAGAGCTGCTGCCAAAGGAGCTGTGTGCCCTTTGCGTCCTCCCTGCCACCTCCAAGTGCTGACTGAGCCCTTCTGCTCCCAAGGGGCTGGCTGGAACAGAAACCAGGGGCAAGCCCCTGTTTCAGGAACACCGAGCTGCCTTTCTTGTTTCCCCTGATGTGCTCCCTGTCCACCTGCCCAGGAGATGGGTGAGGGAAGGAGGTGAAACCCAAGGGGGTGAGAGGCACCAGCCTCTCCAGCCTCCAGCCTGTCCAGCCACTGGCCAGCCAGCCTTAGCAGGAGCCACTCAGTGTGGCTGTGTGGGTCACCCGGAGGCAGGAAGGGTGGCTGGAGGCCTGGTGAGACCCAGCCCCACATTTGCAAAAAAGAAAATACCTATGTGGGCCCCCTTCTTGCTGCAGTGTCATTTCCTCTGCTGAGGAATTCAGCATTCTGACAAAGCTTATTTCTCACCTTGGGCTTTCCTGGGGCATCTCAAAAAATTCACCAGAGCTGGGCAGGGGCTCAGCCTGGAGCACAGGAGGCTCTGGGTGGCCAGGAGGAGGAATTTGTGCCTGGCAAGGGTGGCCAGGCCTTGGCAGGGGCTGCCCAGGGAGATGGAGATGTCCAGGGAAGGCCTGGCTGTGGCACAGAGTGCTCCAGGCTGGGGATTTGGCACAGGTTGGCCTCAATGGTCCTGGAGGTCTTTTCCAACCTGAAGGATTCTCTGTTTCTGTGTGTTTATTTGAGTTCTCCTGCCCTGATGATGACATCAGGAAAAAAAACCCCGAAATTGCTGGAGGGGTGTCTGGTGTTCAGAGCTCCTGCTCTGGTGTCTGGGGGTGCTTGGAGCATGGAACACGCTGTGCACACCCCAGATAAGCAGGTGGAACAAATCCAACCTTTTCTGTTCCTCCTCAGGCTACGCCCTGAGCATCTGGGGCTGTTTAACAGCTCCCTTGGGGCTCTTGTCCTTACACAAGTTTGGGTTCCAGACACTCTGGAAGCAGGAGGTGTCCAGGGGCTGGGAGGGTCTGTGCTCTGTGGGAGCTCATCCTTCCAGGTGAGCAACCAGGAGTGGTGGTCCCAGAGCCTCCTCAGGTGGCCTGGCCTGTGCCCATGCCCTGCAGGAGAGCCCCCAGCCCTGCCTGGGCTGGGGAGGAGCTGGAGAACACAGAGCAGCTTGTTCCCAGTGGCTCCGGGGTGACAAAGGCTCTTCCATCCGGGCTGGGTCCTGCTCTGTGAGGCTGGCAGTGAGTAACCAGCAAGGCCAGTGTGTCACTGGGCTCAGCCAACCTCCCCCAGCCCAGCTGCTGCTGCACAGCTGGCTGGTGAGTCAGGCTCTGTCCCAGGGCCAGCCCGAGGGCACCTCTGCAGCCGGCTGGTGCAATTCCTGCAGCTCAGCTGTCCCTGCAAAGCCCAGGGAGAGGCTGCCAGGTCCTGCTGGCACTCCCTTTACACCTCATCGCTCCTGATTTGGTAATTTCTCCTCGGTACAGATCAGTGTCCTCTGGGGATCAGCACAGAAGATCCTGGGAAGGATGCTGAGGGGGGGAGAGCTGTGGGAGCTGTTCCCCCTCTGCCTGGACATCTCCAAATCTCCCACTCCTGCAGCAATGGTCTGCTGACTGAGCCACCAAGACCAAAGGTGTCTTTGTCCTTGGTCAGGCATCTCCTGAAGGATTGCTTCCCTCATGGAATAATATTTAACAATTTAACACAAGGACCAGCCTTACACAACGGACAGAAAACACTTTGTCTTGCTTGCAGAGGGATGTGTGAGATTCTCAGGAGGAAATTCTTCCTGGAAAGGGTGGTCAGGCACTGGAACTGCCCAGGAGGTTTGGAGTCCTCATCCCTGGAGGTGTGGATGTGGCTCTCAGTGCTCTGCACTGGGGACAAGGTGGGGATCGAGCACAGGTTGGATTGGAAGGTCTGGGATGACTTTTCCAACCTCAGGGATTCTGGGATTCTGTGAGGCACCACTTCCTCTCCAGGACCCTAAGGATCACCTTCCTGGAAGTGCTCATGAGCAAGCTGTCTAGGACAAAAGGCTCTTGTAAACAGGGGTGTGAACATCCAGAGCTGACAAAGCTCCCAGGAGTGCCCGGAGCCAGCGGGCCGTGGATCCCAGCTCAGTGGCAGTGCCCGAGCCCCGGAGCTCTCCAGGAGCTCTGCCCTTCTCTCTGCTCAGGCACGGAGGGAGCGTCTGTGCGGCGCCCTGACGCTGCCCGAGCAAAGCGCTAAAAATAAACGGGCGCTGGGAGGCTGCGGAGCGCCGGTGTGCTGTGTCAGCGCCGGAGGGAGGCACCGGCACCGGGGGACAGGGACGGGGATGGGGACGGGGAGAGGGAAAGGGATGGGGACCGGGACAGGGAGAGGGATGGGGACAGGGAGAGGGATGGGGACAGGGAGAGGGATGGGGACCGGGATGGGGAGAGGGATGGGGACCGGGACAGGGAGAGGGATGGGGACAGGGAGAGGGATGGGGACAGGGAGAGGGATGGGGACCGGGATGGGGAGAGGGATGGGGACGGGGAGAGGGAAAGGGATGGGGACCGGGACAGGGAGAGGGATGGGGACAGGGAGAGGGATGGGACCGGGATGGGGAGAGGGATGGGGACGGGGAGAGGGACAGGGAGAGGGACAGGGAGAGGGATGGGGACAGGGAGAGGGATGGGGACAGGGACAGGGATGGGGACAGGGACAGGGATGGGGACAGGGACAGGGACAGGGAGAGGAACGGGGACAGGGAAAGGGATGGGGACGGGGAGAGGGAGAGGGATGGGGACAGGGAGAGGGACGGGGACAGGGATGGGGAGAGGGATGGAGAGGGAGAGGAATGGGGACAGGGAGAGGGACAGGGATGGGGACAGGGAGAGGGACAGGGACAGAGACAGGGAGAGGAATGGGGACAGGGAGAGGGACAGGGATAGGGACAGGGACAGAGACAGGGAGAGGGACAGGGAGAAGGACAGGGAGAGGGACAGGGCCGGGAAAGGGAATGGGGACACGGATAGGGACGGGGATAGAGACAGGGACAGGGAGAGGGATAGGGACAGGGAGAGGGATAGGGACAGGGGCAGGGACAGGACCCCACTGCCAGCAGGGACAGCTGCCTGCACACCTGGCAAAGCTGGGAATCCACAACACCCAATACACTCTGCTCTGTGCTCAGAGCTGGGCCTTTTCCTCCACGACCTGGAGGAAATCTTTGCATGGAATCCCTGAGGCTGGAAGCGCCCTCCCAGCCCATCCAGTCCAACCTGTGCCTGATCCCCACCTTGTCCCCAGCCCAGAGCACTCAGTGCCACATCCTGGCCTGCCCTGCACACCCCCAGCCCCTCCAGGTCTCTCCTGCCTTTCAGGAGGGGCCCAGAGCTGCCCCAGCACTGGAGGGGTCCCAGCAGTGCCAGCACAGGGTGGGCACTGCCCTGGCCCTGCTGCCACCCCAGAGCTGGCACAGCCCAGGGGCCTCTTGCCCACCTGGGCACACCTGGGCTCATGTCCAGCCACTGGCACAGCACTCCCAGGGCCTTTTCCAGCCTTCCACCCACTCTGTCCCCACATGAGTAGAGACAATTCACCCTGAAAACAGTGGGAAATTACTGACAGCAGGATACTTAATTATGAGAGCAAAGCAGTGTGCTGGATCATACCAAGGGACAGCTCGGGATTCAGCGTGAGAGGAGCGTTGGGCCTGTGCAAAATCTGTAAAGGAGCATCTCCAGTCATCTCCAGCACTTCCAGTGCCTTAGTGGTGGTTCCACAGCCTGGCTCGTGGAAGGTTTGCCCCCCTGTGTGGGAAGAGCAGGAGCTGTGAGGGAATTCCCCATGTCCACTGCAAACACACCGGGTGCACGAGGCCCTTGGGCTCCTCGTGCTGGGTCAGCTCCTAAGCCATCCCCTCCAGCTCACCCTGGGAATGCTGGTGGATGAGAGGCTGGCCATGCCCTGGCCATGTGTGTTGGCACCTGGAAATCCTCAGTGCTGGGCTGATCCCCCAGCGTGGGCAGCAGGACAGGGGGATGGTGCCCTGTGCCCAGGTGAGAGCCCACCTGCAGAGCTGCCCCAGCCCTGGGCATCCCAACAGCACAAGGAGCTGGAGCTGCTGCAGAGATCCAGAGGAGGCCCCGGGGCTGCCCCAGGGCTGGAGCCCCTCTGCTCTGGAGCCAGGCTGGCACAGCTGGGGGGCTCCAGGGAGAGCTCAGAGCCCCTGGCAGGGCCTGGAGGGGCTGCAGGAGAGCTGGGCAGGGGCTGGGGACAAGGGACACAGGGACAGCGCCCAGGGAATGGCTGCACAGTGGGATGGGATGGGATTTGGGGCAGGAATTGTTGCCTGCAGGGTGGGCAGGCCCTGGCACAGGGTGCCCAGAGCAGCTGGGGCTGCCCCTGCATCCCTGGCAGTGCCCAGGCCAGGCTGGACACTGGGGCTGGGAGCACCCTGGGAGAGTGACCCTGCCTGGGACAGTGTCCCTGCCGGGTTTTGATGTCCCTTTCCCCAAACCTTTCCGGCAGTCGCTGCTCCTCCGGCCCGAATCCCCTCAGGGCTCTCTGCCCCCTCACGCCTGCGCCGCCAGGGGGCGCCGCCTGCCCCGCCCGCCCCGCCATGACGTCACACCCACCCCTAGGGGCGGGGGCGAGCACAGCCAATGGAGCGCGGCGTGCTCAGCGAGGGGGCGGGGCCTGCACCCCGGTTCGCGCCGCCGGTGACGTCATCACGCGGGGGTTCTGGGCACTGTCCCGGGATGGGACCCCCAAATCCCACCCAGCCCTGCCCTCTGCCACTGCGAGACATTCCCTGGGCGCTGTCCCCGTGTCCCTTGTCCCCAGCCCCTGCCCAGCTCTCCTGCAGCCCCTCCAGGCCCTGCCAGGGGCTCTGAGCTCTCCCTGGAGCCCCCCCAGCTGTGCCAGCCTGGCTCCAGAGCAGAGGGGCTCCAGCCCTGGGGCAGCCCCGGGGCCTCCTCTGGATCTCTGCAGCAGCTCCAGCTCCTTGTGCTGTTGGGATGCCCAGGGCTGGGGCAGCTCTGCAGGTGGGCTCTCACCTGGGCACAGGGGCACATGGGCAGAGTGCCCCCTTTCCTGCTGCCCACTCTGTGGGATAATCCCAGCATGCCAGGGTTTCCGGGGCCAGGCCATGTTCAGCCTCTCACCCACCAACACCCCACGCCGTCCCCAGCGCTGCTCTCCCAATGCTCATCCCCATCCTGGATGGATCCGAGACCCTGTTCCTACCCAAGTGCCGCACCAGCGTCCGGTGCCGTTAAACCCCAGGAGATCCCGGAGCTCGGTGCCGTTAAACCCCAGGAGATCCCGGAGCTCGGTGCCGTTAAACCCCAGGAGATCCCGGAGCTCGGTGCCGTTAAACCCCAGGAGATCCCGGAGCTCGGTGCCGTTAAACCCCAGGAGATCCCGGAGCTCGGTGCCGTTAACCCCAGGACACCCCAGGACACGCCGGCTCCCGGCTCCCGGTGCCGTTAACCCCAGGACACCCCAGGACACCCCAGGACACCCCGGCTCCCGGTGCCGTTAACCCCAGGACACCCCAGGACACCCCGGCTCCCGGCTCCCGGTGCCGTTAACCCCAGGACACCCCAGGACACCCCGGCTCCCGGTGCCGTTAACCCCAGGACACCCCAGGACACCCCAGGACACCCCGGCTCCCGGCTCCCGGTGCCGTTAACCCCAGGACACCCCAGGACACCCCAGGACACGCCGGCTCCCGGCTCCCGGTGCCGTTAACCCCAGGACACCCCAGGACACCCCAGGACACCCCGGCTCCCGGTGCCGTTAACCCCAGGACACCCCAGGACACCCCAGGACACCCCGGCTCCCGGTGCCGTTAACCCCAGGACACCCCAGGACACGCCGGCTCCCGGCTCCCGGTGCCGTTAACCCAGACACCCCAGGACACCCCAGGACACCCCGGCTCCCGGTGCCGTTAACCCCAGGACACCCCGGACACCCCAGGACACGCCGGCTCCCGGCTCCCGGTGCCGTTAACCCCAGGACACCCCAGGACACGCCGGCTCCCCCGCGAACCGAGGCGCGGGAACCGCACCGAAAAAAAAAAAAAAAAAAAAAAAAACCAAACCACCGGGCTCACGGGGCCGCGCGCGGTGACGTCACCCGCCCGCTGACGTCACGGCGGCGTGCGCGCCCCCGCCGGGCCTGCGCGGTGCGCGAGGCGGGGGCGGCGGCGCGCGCAGCCTCGGCAGCGCCTCTGAGGAGCCCCGGGGGAAGGAGCGGGCAGGGCCGGCACGGGACCGGCGGGGGCCCAGCGAGCCGAGCCGAGCCGGGCCGAGCCGACGAGCCGAGCCGAGCCGAGCCGGGCCGAGCCGAGCCGGGCGGGCCGCGGGGTTATGAGGGCGGGCGCCGCCGCCTCCCCGTGAGGAGCCGCGGGCGCGGGGAGCGCGCGAGGCCGCCCCGCCACAGGAAGCCATTTTGTGGGCCCCCTCCTCCTCCTCCTCCTCTCTTCGCTCTCGACCTCTTCTTCCTCCTCGTCCTCCGCCGTCGCCGTCGCCGCCGCCCTCGGGAGCGGCCGGGCCCGGTGAAGGAGGCGGCGAGGAGGGGCGGCGGCGGCCGCCGCGCCCTCCCCCATGGCGAAGAAAACCTACGACCTGCTCTTCAAGCTGCTGCTCATCGGGGACTCGGGGGTCGGCAAGACCTGCGTCCTCTTCCGCTTCTCCGACGATGCCTTCAACACCACCTTCATCTCCACCATTGGTCAGTGCTTTTCCGCCCAGGGGGGGCTTAGGACCCCCCTGCTTTCCCCCCCCGTACCTCCCCCCCACAGCTCCGTTCGTGTGTCACCCCCCCGGGGACCCCCAGTGTTCCCCCCAGCCCCGTTATTGTGTCACCCCCCGGGGATCCTCTGGATTATCTCCAGTCCCCCAGGGACCCCCTGTGTCACCCCTCAGGAATCTCTAGTGACCCCCACCCCTCAGGGACCCCCAGCCCTGTTTCCGTGTCCCCCTAGGGACGGCCTGTGTCACCCCGAGCCCCCCTCCTGGATCCCCCCTAAGAATACCCTGTGTCACCCCCGAGCCCCACTCCTGGATCCCCCCAGGGTCACCCTGTGTCACCCCCGAGCCCCACTTCTGGATCCCCCCAGGACACCCTGTGTCACCCCCGAGCCCCACTCCTGGATCCCCCAGGAAACACCCTGTGTCACCCCCGAGCCCCACTCCTGTGTCCCCCCTAAGATCACCCTGTGTCACCCCCGAGCCCCACTCCTGGATCCCACCAGAAACACCCTGTGTCACCCCCGAGCCCCACTCCTGGATCCCACCAGGGTCACCCTGTGTCCCTCCCGGTCCTGCCTGTGTCCCCCCAGCCCCATTCCCGTGTCCCTCCAGGTCCTGCCTGTGTCCCACCACCGCCTCTTGCCCCACCATTCCCGTGTCCCTCCCGGTCCTGCCTGTGTCCCCCCCAGCCCCATCTCCCGTGTCCCACCCCGGTCTCCGGCCTGTGTCCCCCCAGCCCCATTCCCGTGTCCCCGCCCAGGACCCCCGTGTGCCCTGCCCTTGGCCCCTGCGGAGCCGCCCCGGTGCCGCCCGACGCCGCCTCTCCCCCGCTGCAGGGCAGGGTGGGTTCGGTTCCTCCCTGCGTGCCGGGTGACCCCGAGCGACCCTCGCTGTCCCCCCCTGCGGGGGCTGCGCTGGCAGCTCGTCCCCCCCGCGCTGTGCCCGCCGCCGGAGCCCACCTGGCCCCTTCCATCAGCGTTAATCCCTGGCCCTGCGGGCAGCAGGGCGCTGGGATGCCCAGACCCGCGTTTGCGCCGCTATCGAGGTGGCTCAGGAAGGATCAGGCTCGTGGGTGGGGTCTGTTTTCTCGCCCAACAAAGCTGGCCTTCCCCACCTCGGCCAGCAAAGCTGCCTCCAGCCTTTCCTCGCAGAGCAGCTCCTGAGCAAGGTAGAGCTGCTCTGACATCATGGAAGAGGGATGTGGCTTTGCCTTTTCCGGGCAATCTGTGCCGTGGGACAGGCCTGGTACCCAAGAGCCCTCCAGCCCAGGTGTGTCACAGGGTTTTGTTTGCCTCCTCTCGAGCATCTCCTTTTGCAGATGAAGAGTTCAGGTCAGCAGCTTCTCACCTTTTTGGTGACTGGCTCTGGAAATTAAGGGTAATTCCTGTCTCAGCTTTCTTGCAGCACCCACTGGTGTAGCCCCAGCAGATACCCACATCTGGGTAAAAGGAATGATTTTCGAGGGGTTTGAACTGGATGTGACTTCTGTGTTTGCTACAAATCCCTTAAATCACTGGTCCTGCAGAGGTTCACTCAAGTGTCAGTGTAGATCTTGGTGCTGGGTGTGAGTTCACCCCTGTGCACTTCCTCAGCTGTGTTGAAACATCACCCAGAAATTGCACCTCGGACTAGAACGAGTAAAAATACTCTCTGAAGCAAGGCTTGGGAAATTTAAAGGGAAAAAAAAAAAAATCTTTGTGACAGCTAAGTGTCCAGAAATTACTGCCTAAAAGCTCTTAGGGCCCTGACTTGGTGTGGTGCTGAATTTCTGGGGGACTGTGTGACAGTTGTCAATGTTGTCCCTTCCCATGGCATGCCCTGGCTCTGGGAGGCTGGATGGGTTTGCTGCTGTGGCCAGGGTGTATTTTGGCACTGCTTGGCAGCTCCTCGCTGGGATCACATGACATTCCTTGCCTTTGGAGCTCGTTGGGAAGGTTTATTTCAATTCCCAAAGTTAAAAATAGTCAACGTCATAGTTAAGAAGTCAGCGGGCACACAGTGGCTCCTGCTCCAGACAACACATGCTTTTAATAATTAGAAATTTAGTAATTAATATTAGTTGCTGGCCTAACTGTGCAGTTTTGGGACCTGCAGGTTTGCAGTATCACCAGGTTGAGCAGGAAGTGTGCACAGACAGATTTTGGAAGTGTTTCCCACCAGTCAGACCAGTGGCTGTTGGTTTCTGGAGTGCCTGAACTGGAAGGCAGAGCTGTTTTATTATCTGAATTCTGAGCTGAACATCTGGTGGTGGTAGCTGTGTACACCCCTTGGTTACTCTTTGGTGTGCCAGGTTTGTGTCTTCACAGTGGAATTTGGCAGGTGCTGGGGTACAAATCGATTTTCTGTGTTGTTTAATTGGCCAAAGAGGCCTTCAATGTGTTGTTTCCACAGTCCTTCTGTAAGTTGATGTGGAAACCTGGAGGGAAACGTCCAGTGCAGACAATGTGAGTTGAAAGGGAGACTCTCCACTAGCACATCCACAAAAAAACCCCAAACCAGCCCATCCATGAGGGAAGACTCCAAACACCTGAGTAATCCAGGCCCACTCAGTTCTCTCTGCATTATTCCCAAGCGATGCAGCAAGCTGGCTGAAAATGGGATTTCAAATTCCCACTGGTGCCAGCAGCTCCCACCCTTGCCCAGCCTGGCCCCACAGCAGCAGGGGCAAGGCAGGAGCCTGGCAAGGGGCTTTCCCTGGGGGTCCCTGCTCTGGGAACCCCCAGCCCAGCAGCTCAGGTTGATTCTGCAGCTGGAGGAGCAGCAGAGTTTCGGGGAAAACCTCTGCTGGAGTCTTTGACCTGCAGCAACAAGGAAATGTGGTTTCCAAAGCCCTTGTGTACACAGTGGGTGATAGGAGGTGACTGGATCCTTGGCTGAGGCTCTCCTGTGTTTGAATAACCCCAGCAGCTCTGCTCCCTGGCTCTGGGTTTGCTCAGAGCTCTGCCAGCAGCCTGGGATACACCTCAGATGGACTGGAGTGTCTGGGGGGGCTGTAGGCAGGGACTGGGTGGTAGAATCCTGGAATGGCTTGGGTGGGAAGGAGCTCAGAGCCCCCCCAGAGCCCCCCGTGCCATGGTGGGACCCCTCCCAGTGTCCCAGGGGCTCCAGCCTGGCCTGGGCACTGCCAGGGATGCAGGGGCAGCCCCAGCTGCTCTGGGCACCCTGTGCCAGGGCTGCCCACCCTGTAGGCAACAATTCCTGCCCCCAATCCCACCAGCCCTGCCCTCTGGCACTGGGAGCCATTCCCTGTGTGCTGTCCCTTGTCCCCAGCCCCTCTGAGCTCTTCTGGAGGTTCCCTTCAAGCACTGGAAGGCTCAGCCTGTAGTTGGTAAGGAAAAGAAGGATCTCAAGGAATATTGAAGCTGGCCTCTGTTTAGGGTGGCTGCATGGGGAAAAGGGTTTCATTCCCTAAAACCAAAGACCTGTTCCCATGGAAGGGAAGACAAAGCATTCTGCTCCACCTTGGTAACTTCTGTTCACATTTCATCTCTGCAGATCTACTAATCCTGATCCCTGCTGGCTGCAACTGACTGTCCCTGTAATTCCACATTCTCTCACTTTGACTCTGAGTCACTTCAGTCTAACATTTCCTGCTAGAGCAGCAGTTGAGCTCCTGGATGTGCTGAGGTGCCAGTGTGAGTGGTTTCACTGCCCTATAGTCTGAGGCACTATAAATATTCCAGATTTCTGCAAGAAAGCCCAGAGTCATTGGAACCTCCCTGGAGAGGGCAGGTGCCAAAGGAATAAACCTGGGAAGGCTTAGTCCATCACAAACCAGTTCAGTTTTAACTGTTCTTCAGCGATTTTCCAGTGCCAAAATGATTTTTACAGCATTTGGTTTTGAGAACTGTGCTGCCTTCTCAGGTGGGCTCCAGGGCTGCTCCTTGCTGGGTCAGGGAGTGGCTGCTGTCTCCATTTCAGATAACAGACAACACAAACTCTGTGATTAGAAGGTTAAAAATTATTCCTTTTGTTAGGGATGGTTCTCTGTTATATACAATTTCACACAAACCAGTGTGATTGGTGAAATAAAGGCAAACCTTTTCAATCCCATTGGGCACACCAGAGGGACATCAAGGAGAAATCCCTCCTGTCAGAAGGAATGAATAACATAACTATTACTACAAAAACATTTTATCATGTTTATTACACCTCCCTAGGAAAGAATATGAGAAAACTGAAACATCAAACTTAAAACTACACTGCAGGTGCAGCTGTCCCTGTGGCAGTGGTGCTCCTCCTCATTTTAGTGCTCTCCCTGCTGCCAGCAGATTGTCTTTATTTTGAACATTAGGAATGTTAGGAGAAGGGAACTCCAGGCAGCACATCCTTGCCATCTCCCATTTTTCATGGCTTTTTCTTGGCATTCAGCGTGTCAGGTTGGTGCTGGTTTGAAGTGGGCTGTGGCTGAAGGATGCCCAGGAGCTGGGCAGGCTTTGTGGAGCTCCTCAGGCTCCAGCCTTTGCCCCCTGGGAACAGGCAGGCAGGGAGGGAGGCTCCTCTGGCTGCTGAGAAATTGGAATGGCAGGACCTGAGCCTAAGCATGTAATCACCGTGGTCTGACTAAGTCCAATGCAAATGGAGATGAGTCACAAAAAAAAATGTTTTCCCATGACATCTCTAGTAACAGCTCAGGAGAACAAAGGGGGGGTGAGTATTGGGAGATTCCCTCCCAGTGCTCCTGGGGGAGGTAAAACTTCCCTGCATCTTAGTCCCTCGATTAGGAGGGTGCAGCTGTATTTTTTATTCCTAGGCTTTACTCACCTGGCTGCAAGTCTACAAAACCAGAGATAAAACCAGTGATTGTTGAGGTTTGTTTTATTTGGAACAAAACTGAAGCTGCACTAGGAACGTGCAAAACTGTTATTTTAAATGTGGAAGTACAGGAAAACTGCTTGGATTATTGAAATTATTATTTTTTAATTATTTCTTTTGCCTTTATTAGAAGTGGATTTCAGTTGGAACTGCTTGTTTTGAATTTGCTTCACATTGAAGCAGTGAAATTTTTAAAAATTACTCCTCAACTAATACATCCAAGTTTGTTTGTGCATCCTGGGGGGATTTATTCACTCAGGATTGTGATATATTAATGTCAGAAGGAAGGAAGAAAGGATCCTCAGGTAGAGAAAGGGGGAAAACTTGGCAGATTTGGGGAAACAAATGATGGTTTGAATGGTGAAGCTGCTACTACTGTGCAGGGCTTGGAAGGAAGTTTGAAAAACAAGTAGGTTCAGGATTCCAAAGAAAAGGGGTTACTCCAACAGTTGGAAGTAGTGGCTTGCCTGTTCCCTGGAGCTGGGCATGTCCCATCCCTGGCAGAGTCCCAGGGTGGGCAGCACTTGGAGCAGCCTGGTCTGCTGGAAGATCTCTGCCAAGGCTTCAAGGTCCCTTCCAAGCCAAAGCATCCCAGGATTCCACGATTATATCCCTTTTTTCTATCCTCCTGCAGCAGCTGTGAGTTGTGTTCACGTTGTGCCCAGGCTGTGGGCTCAGTCTGCCTCTGGCATGGAGCAGGGGAGTCAGACAGGGAAAAATCCCAATAAAGCCTGGCCCAGCAAAGCCCCCTGATCCCAACTCCTGCTCAGTCATTTCCATGACCTGAACCCAGCAGGCAGCAGGAGAGGCCAAAGTCATTTCCACTTGGAGGTGGCTGTGCTGCAGAACTGCCTGCCAGGGGAATTTTGGAGGGGAAGAGGTGGGTGGGCTCAGAATGAAAGTAGAAAATGGAAGTGGATCCATCAGTGGCTTTCTGGAAGCAGGCTGGAGCTTGGGAATCCCCTTGGCTCTAGGCTGGGACACCCAGGAGAGAAAAGGGTTACAGAGTGAGCTGGACTTGTGTGCTGCTCTCCAAGCAGGGGGGTTTGGTTTTGGTTTTGGTTGGTAGGGGGTTGTGGGGGTTTTGTGTGTGAGTGTTTGGGTTTTTTTCTCATTTAGGGCAGTGAATAATGAGCAGCAGTTTTGCACGAGCCTCGCAGAGCTGATGAGAAGCTGGGGATGGCTGTGGTGAAGAGCTGAGGAACTGAGCTGGCTGGAAACTTCTTTGTGTAACGTGGCTGTTTTTTCAGCTGAGCTGGATCAGTTCCCTGATGGGGCTCCTTATGTTACCCTCCAAATCTGTGCTGCTGGAGTGATAGGGCAGCAGGGGACATGGAAACAGCAGGGTAGGTGGTGCTTGGACTCAGAATTCCAGGATCATTGAGGCTGGAAAATCCTGCAAGGCCATCGAGTGCAACCTGTGCCTGATCCCCACCCAGTCCCCATCCAGGGGACACCTGCAGGGATGGACACTGCACCCTCCCTGGGCAGCCCCTGCCAGGGCTGGACAGCCCTTTCCAGGCAGGAATTGTCCCCAAAATCCACCCTGAGCCTGCCCTGGCCCAGCCTGAGCCCATTGCCCCTTGTGCTGGCCCTGTGCCCTGGCAGCACAGCCCGACCCCCCTGGCTGTGCCCTCCTCTCAGGGAGTTGTGCAGAGCCAGAAGGGTCCCCAGAGCCCCCTGTGCTCCAGGCTGAGCCCCTGCCCAGCTCCCTGAGCCCCCTGCTCTGGGGCTCCATTCCCTGCCCGGGTCAGCTCCCTGAGCCCCTCTGGGGCTCCATTCCCTGCCCAGCCTCCCTCCAGCTCCCTCCCTGGGGCTCCATTCCCTGCCCAGCTCCCTAGCCCCTGCTGGGGCTCCATTCCCTGCCCAGCTCCCTGAGCCCCTCCTGGGGCTCCATTCTGCCCTTCCCCAGCTTCCCTCAGCCCCTGCTGGGGCTCCATTCCCTTCCCCAGCTCCCTCAGCCCCTCCTGGGGCTCCATTCCCTTTCCCAGCTCCCTGAGCCCCTCCTGGGGCTCCATTTCCCATGTCCCAGCCTCTGCCTCAGCCCCTGCTGGGGCTCCATTCCCTGCCCAGCTCCCTCAGGGCCATCCCTGTCTGGTGGGCTCCATTCCCTGCCCAGCTCCCTGAGCCCCTGCTGGGGCTCCATTCCCTGCTCCCGAGGCTCCCTGAGCCCCTGCTGGGGCTCCATTCCCTGCCCAGCTCCCTAGCCCCTCCTGGGGCCTGCCATCTCACCCTTGGCCCAGGCTCCCTGAGCCCCTGCTGGGGCTCCATTTCTCACCCTTCATCCCCCAGCTCCCTGAGCCCCTCCTGGGGCTCCATTCCCTCCCCCCCAGCGCTCCCTCCCCCCCTGAGCCCCTGCACCCAGCCCCCAGCCCCTCCTGGGCTCCTTCCTGCCATTTCAGTGTGGGGTCCACTAGTCCTGTCCCCAGCCACTCCCGCCAGGGGCTCTCCTCCAGTCTGCTGCCAGCCTCAGGGTTGTGGGCCAGTGCCCAGCACTGAGGGTTTCCCACGTGGAGCAGAGGTTCTGGTTTGGTTGCAGTTCCACATTAACAAACCTCTTGGCAGCCGTTCCCGTGCCTGGCTTTCCCTCCTCCCTGCTCCCAGTGTGAGCAAACCCTAAACCGGGCTCGCTCCTCTCCTGTGCTGTCCCCTCGGGCAAAGGCGCTCAGTGAAGGACGCCAACGCTGCCGAGCTGCTTCCTCGGGCACAGCCCTGTGCTGGCAGCCCTGCTGCTCCTCTGTCCTTGCACTGACACGCTGGGCATGTGAAACTCACGGGCAGCTGCTCCCCAAATGTTGCTGAGCACGATCAGGAGCCGGGCAGGGAGAGTGCCCGGCTTGGCTGCTCCAGTCAAGTCCAGCAGGGGACTGAGCTGTCACTTTGACAGGGATGAAGAGTTAGGAAGTCACTGCTATTTTCGAGGGGAAATGTGTGTTCAGATTTGGAGCACAGGCCTGTAGCTTCTTGTGACAGGCTGTATGAGTCTGTGGGCTGAGTGTGAATTTTCAGAGGCCAAACAAAATGTCTGTTGGTGTTGGTAGAAACTCGTTCATGAACTCCTAAGCAGGAACACAGCCTTTGTTTTAAATAGCCAATGGTTAGTTTTTAGTGCCTTGTTGAGTGATAAACACAACTGGGAGGTGCAGAGAAGTGATTTCCTCTTGACTCCTTGGTTTATGTCTTTCAGAAGGAAATCTCATGCTCTTGCAGAAGATTTTCCTCCCTGGGAGGGTGGGCAGGCCCCGGCACAGGCTGCCCAGAGAAGCTGGGGCTGCCTCTCAATCCCTGGAACTGTCCAAGGCTGCCTTGGATTGGAGCACTCAGGGATAGTGGAAGGTGTTCCTGCCCGTAGCAGGATAGGAAATGGGGTGAGCTTTAATGTCCCTTCCCACCAATCCATCCCATGATTCAACAATTCTCTTTATCCTGAGAAAACACTTGATCTTTCCCGCTCAAGTCAATACTGGTATTTAATTAGGGGATCGATTGGGAGCCTATTGATGAAAACCTCATCAGGGGACAACCAACCCTAACTTGAAGGGTTTTAGGCAGATGTTGCTGCCTGTGAGGGGTTTTGGAACCCTTTGGAACCTTGGCAAGCCCCACTCCCTGTCCCTGGCAGGGCTCTCCCTCCCCACCCCAGGTGCCCACAGCTCCCTGCTCCTCCTCCCTGGAGCACAGCAAGCCAGCGTGTCCCTGCTTGTTGGTGAGCTGCAGAACCTCCAGAAGGATGGCAGAGGGCTGCTCTGCCAGGAAAATCCACCCCACCTGGGCTGGGGAACTGCCCAGACAGGACACGGGAGCAGAGCAGCTCGCAGGGATTTCCTGGCAGTGGCACCAGTGCCTGTTTTGCTCCAGGACTTTTTGATGGCACCAAGCAGAGAAGGATTTCAGCCTTGGTTTGGAGGGGGTAAGGTCCTTCAGGAATGCTTGATGACAAACCAGCTTGTCAGATCCCTGGTGCTGAGGGAATTCCCTGTCTGGCCCTGGAGAACAGGGAAGAGACCAGAGCTGCTCTTGCAAGTTGTCTGGAACGTCTGGTGTTTCAGTGCAGCTCAGCTGTGTGGGTTTTCCCTCTTGTGTGGGTTGGACTACAAGTCTTGTGTGGGTTTAACTAAAGTCTCTACATGTTTTGGTTCTGTTCTGTAGCTAAAACAACTCCAGGCTTTCTCTCCCACTGGGATTGTGACTGTTCTCTGTAACCTGGAGAAGCTCTCGTTTTTTCTCTTGCATTTCCAAAATCTGACTTAATGCTCCCAGAGAGGCACCTGCTTGCTTGAGAGCCAATGGGGATGGAATGTCTACAGTGATATCCATACCTGTGCAGCTTTTTCCTCCAAGATGCTTCTCAAACTGCTGTGCCTTCATGTTTGGATCCACCAAAGCTGTTGTTGGCCTAGGAGGAGTGCTGGAAGTGGTCTCTGCCCCAAACCATGGCTCTGGTGTGGCATCCTGCTTGGGGAGGCTGGCCTGGCCTGAGCTCTGACCTTCAGATCCCTTAAAAGCCCTGGTTCCAAAGGTGGCTGCTGCTCTGGGAAGTTCAGGAGTCATCTCAGTGTGTCCAGGTGGGTGGCTGACCTGGGCTGGGTCAGTACCACCCCCTGGATTTTCATGGAAGGTTCAGGAAAGCTGGCCTTTGTCATGGCTCATCTGCACCTTAGGAGAGCAAACTCTCTGTGTTTCCTGCCAATATTCCCTCAGTGGGCTGCACCTGGTCCCAGATTAGTTATTCTGCCCCTGTGTCTTAAGGGGGTCTCTCCAGCATTGTAATCTTCTACAGGAAAGGTGATTTTACATCTCCGTCAGGTGCTCAGCTCTTGACTTTGATCACCTGGACACAGGAGCTCACCTGTTGGTGAAGTATTTATGTGCCAGGTGTCATCTCCTGCCCTTCTAACCATGGCCAAGTTCTTCCTCACCACCAAATCCCCCTGCCAGGTGAACTTCCCTGAGGGCAGGTGACTTCCCTGAGGGCAGGTGAACTTCCCTGAGGGCAGGTGACTTCCCTAAGGACAGGTGACTTCCCTGAGGGCAGGTGAACTTCCCTGAGGGCAGGTGACCTTCCCTGAGGACAGGTGACCTTCCCTAAGGGCAGGTGAACTTCCCTGAGGACAGGTGGCTTCCCTGAGGGCAGGTGAACTTCCCTGAGGCAGGTGACTTCCCTGAGGGCAGGTGAACTTCCCTGAGGACAGGTGCTTCCCTGAGGGCAGGTGAACTTCCCTGAGGGCAGGTGACTTCCCTAAGGACAGGTGACCTTCCCTGAGGACAGGTGACCTTCCCTGAGGGCAGGTGAACTTCCCTGAGGCAGGTGACTTCCCTAGGACAGGTGACTTCCCTGAGGCAGGTGACCTTCCCTGAGGGCAGGTGACTTCCCTGAGGGCAGGTGACTTCCCTAGGACAGGTGACCTTCCCTGAGGGCAGGTGAACTTCCCTGAGGCAGGTGACTTCCCTAAGGACAGGTGACCTTCCCTGAGGGCAGGTGACTTCCCTGAGGACAGGTGACCTTCCCTGAGGACAGGTGACTTCCCTGAGGACAGGTGGCTTCCCTGAGGGCAGGTGGCTTCCCTGAGGACAGGTGACTTCCCTAAGGACAGGTGACTTCCCTAAGGACAGGTGAACTTCCCTGAGGACAGGTGGCTTCCCTGAGGACAGGTGACTTCCCTGAGGACAGGTGGCTTCCCTGAGGGCAGGTGACTTCCCTGAGGACAGGTGAACTTCCCTGAGGACAGGTGGCTTCCCTGAGGACAGGTGAACTTCCCTGAGGACAGGTGGCTTCCCTGAGGACAGGTGACTTCCCTGAGGACAGGTGAACTTCCCTGAGGACAGGTGACCTTCCCTGAGGACAGGTGAACTTCCCTGAGGACAGGTGGCTTCCCTGAGGACAGGTGACTTCCCTGAGGACAGGTGAACTTCCCTGAGGACAGGTGACTTCCCTGAGGACAGGTGGCTTCCCTGAGGACAGGTGACTTCCCTAAGGACAGGTGGCTTCCCTGAGGACAGGTGGCTTCCCTGAGGACAGGTGACTTCCCTGAGGACAGGTGGCTTCCCTGAGGACAGGTGGCTTCCCTGAGGACAGGTGACCTTCCCTAAGGGCAGGTGAACTTCCCTGAGGACAGGTGACTTCCCTAAGGACAGGTGAACTTCCCTGAGGACAGGTGGCTTCCCTAAGGACAGGTGAACTTCCCTGAGGACAGGTGGCTTCCCTGAGGACAGGTGAACTTCCCTGAGGACAGGTGGCTTCCCTGAGGACCGGTGGCTTCCCTGAGGACAGGTGAACTTCCCTGAGGACAGGTGGCTTCCCTGAGGACAGGTGAACTTCCCTGAGGACAGGTGGCTTCCCTGAGGACAGGTGGCTTCCCTAAGGACAGGTGAACTTCCCTGAGGACAGGTGGCTTCCCTGAGGTGCCTTTAATCAGTGCAGATCTCTAATAAATGTCTGAACTGAGGCCATTGGAATGCTGGCAGCAGTGCCTGGAAGTTTCCAGTTCCTCAGGCATTGATGTCCCACCTTCCAGGGCTGCTGCAGGCCGTGCCTGCTCCGTGCTCTCCTCTTCCTTCTGCCATGGGATTGCTGTGGCAGAGGGAGCTCGTTAGGAGCTGAGCTGTCACCTCCACCTCTGATGGCAGCACGTGGCAGGATGTGTGTGTGCCTCTGTCACTCAGCTGTGGATTCTCAGCACAACTGTCTGATTGCTGGTTAGAGGGAGCCCTCCAACACTCCTCATTCCTCGAGCCTGCTGGGAAGTGCTTTCATCTCCAGGGAACTTTTTGATCTTCCCAGTAAACAACAAAGTTACTTAGTTATTTTAGCTACATAAATCTCTGGCGAAAGCGAAGGTAACTCCTGCCTAGTTCTTGGGGATTTGTGCTTCCTGCTGGTCTGTCTGGGAGCAGAGTTCTCTGGGAAATCTGCTGCCTCTCAGTCCTGTTTCAGTGAGCAGAGCTGCTGTGTGTTCCATCAGAGGGCTCAGAAACTCCACCTGCAGCAGCATTAGGCTGCCATGGGCCTCAGGGATGTGTCCCCCATCTTCAGGAATGTTCCTCCAGCCTCAGGGATGTGTCCCCCAGCCCCAGGGATGTTCCTCCAGCCTCAGGGATGTGTCCCCCCATCCTCAGGGCTGTGTCCCCCCATCCTCAGGGCTGTCCCCCCATCCTCAGGGCTGTGTCCCCCATCCTCAGGGATGTTCCCCCATCCTCAGGGCTGTGTCCCCCATCCTCAGGGCTGTGTCCCCCCATCCTCAGGGCTGTCCCCCCATCCTCAGGGCTGTGTCCCCCATCCTCAGGGATGTTCCCCCAGGCTCGGGGATGTTCCTCCATCCTCAGGGCTGTGTCCCCCCATCCTCAGGGATGTTCCCCCAGGCTCGGGGATGTTCCTCCAGCCTCAGGGCTGTGTCCCCCCATCCTCAGGGCTGTGTCCCCATCCTCAGGGCTGTGTCCCCCCATCCTCAGGGACATGTCCCCCCATCCTCAGGGCTGTGTCCCCCATCCTCAGGGCTGTGTCCCCCCATCCTCAGGGACATGTCCCCCCATCCTCAGGGCTGTGTCCCCCATCCTCAGGGACATGTCCCCCCATCCTCAGGGCTGTGTCCCCCATCCTCAGGGATGTTCCCCCAGGCTCGGGGATGTTCCTCCAGCCTCAGGGATGTGTCCCCCATCTTCAGGAATGTTCCCCCATCCTCAGGGCTGTGTCCCCCATCCTCAGGGCTGTGTCCCCCCATCCTCAGGGCTGTGTCCCCCCATCCTCAGGGCTGTGTCCCCCATCCTCAGGGATGTTCCCCCAGGCTCGGGGATGTTCCTCCATCCTCAGGGCTGTGTCCCCCATCCTCAGGGATGTTCCCCCAGGCTCAGGGATGTTCCTCCAGCCTCAGGGCTGTGTCCCCATCCTCAGGGCTGTGTCCCCATCCTCAGGGCTGTGTCCCCCCATCCTCAGGGCTGTGTCCCCCATCCTCAGGGCTGTGTCCCCCATCCTCAGGGCTGTGTCCCCATCCTCAGGGCTGTGTCCCCCATCCTCAGGGCTGTGTCCCCAGCCTCAGGCTGTGTCCCCCCATCCTCAGGGCTGTGTCCCCCATCCTCAGGGATGTTCCCCCAGGCTCGGGGATGTTCCTCCATCCTCAGGGCTGTGTCCCCCATCCTCAGGGCTGTGTCCCCCATCCTCAGGGATGTTCCCCCAGGCTCGGGGATGTTCCTCCAGCCTCAGGGCTGTGTCCCCCATCCTCAGGGCTGTGTCCCCCATCCTCAGGGCTGTGTCCCCCATCCTCAGGGATGTTCCCCCAGGCTCGGGGATGTTCCTCCAGCCTCAGGGCTGTGTCCCCCCATCCTCAGGGCTGTGTCCCCCCATCCTCAGGGATGTTCCCCAGGCTCGGGGATGTTCCTCCATCCTCAGGGCTGTGTCCCCCATCCTCAGGGCTGTGTCCCCCCATCCTCAGGGCTGTGTCCCCATCCTCAGGGCTGTGTCCCCCCATCCTCAGGGCTGTGTCCCCATCCTCAGGGCTGTGTCCCCCATCCTCAGGGCTGTGTCCCCATCCTCAGGGCTGTGTCCTCAGCTGTGTGCTTGAGACCTTGACCCAGCCAGAGAGCAGGAGATGGAGCTGCCTGGGTTTGGCTCATGGAATGACAGAATGGATTGGGTTGGAAGGAACGTTTAAGTTCCTCTCATTCCCCTCTCCTGCCATGGGCAGGGACACCTGCCACTCTCCCAGGTCGTTCCAAGCTCCAGTCAGCCATGGACTGTGTCAGAGAACATCAGGGGTCACAGGAAAAGAGCTGAGGCTGCAGCAGAGCAGCATCCCTCTTGTACTGCACTAAACAGTTAGTTGGTTTGTTATAGATGCACACTGGTGACTGATAATTGTTTCATTACACTCACAAGGTGTATCCTATATCCCCTTTTGCTAACCTCGTGGTGTAGCCTTCCCAGACTGCCCCTTCCCCTCTGACTGTCTCCCATTGCTGTGTCCCCTTTTCCCCACACCCCTTTATCCTAAGGTTTAAATCCCCACACACGTGGTGGGCTCTCTGTTTTCCTCCCTGGAGCAGATCCAATAAACCACCAGGTGTGGATCCCAGAGAAGGATTGAGTCTCTTTGCTTTCCTCCCTGTCTGGTCAGAGCCAGCCAGTTCTGCCCATCCCAGGAGTGGGGCTCATCTCACAGCCCCACGAGCCCCAGGGTGCCAAAGCACAGCACTGACAGTGCCTGTGTCACCCCTGACACCACCTGCTCAGAGCAGGACACCTCACCCCCTCTGTCACCTGCTCCTCCACCCCTGCAGGGGGAGAAGCTCTTGCCAAGCTGGTGGCCACTTCCAGATGCTCTGAGGATCATGAGGAGAGCTCATCCAGCAGGAATCTCCCCTGAGTGCAGGGCTTCTGGTGGGCTCCAGAGCAGCTGTGACCCCTGGGAGATGGGATCCCCCCGAGGCAGCCTGTGCAGCACACTCTGTGGTGTCACCTCCCAGCGGGGCTGTGTTCATTTGGGCACTCTGGACTCTCTCAGTGCCCCAAGGCCAGCAGGGCCAGCTCCTCTCTGCATTTCTGCTCCAGTCACACACCACCTGCAGCACAGCTTTTCCCCCATGCCCAGATCAAGGTTTCCCTGTTAGGATCAGTGTCAGCCCCCCTTTGTGCTCAGGCAGCACCAGTGGGGACCCCCAGAGCCTGGAGGGGCTGCAGGAGAGCTGGGGAGGGGCTGGGGACAAGGGACACAGGGACAGCACCCAGGGAATGGCTGCACAGTGGGATTGGATGGGATTGGGGGCAGGAATTGTTGCCTGCAGGGTGGGCAGGCCCTGGCACAGGGTGCCCAGAGCAGCTGGGGCTGCCCCTGCATCCCTGGCAGTGCCCAGGCCAGGCTGGAGCCCCTGGGGCAGTGGGAGGGGTCCCACCATGGCTGGGGGGCTCTGGGTGGGCTCTGAGCTCCCTTCCCACCCAAACCATTCTGGGTTCTGTGAACCTTCTTGCAGAATTCAGCAAACTGAAAAATCTAAGTCAGTCTCACAGCCTCCAGTGCTGCCTTGGGAGATGCCAGTGTTTTGGGTAGCAAGAAATTTTGATTCTAGGTGTGTTGTGTGACATTCTTCCAGTTGTTTCCCCGTTTTCAAAGGCACATTATTCCTGTTTCTAAGGCTTTTTTTTTTTATCAGTTCAATTAGACTCCTGCAGTAATAATAACAGCTAAAAAAGGTGATAAAGCTTTCTGATAAATGTGATGCTTTAGGGCAATGTCTTAACAATGGGGCTTTTATTTCAAGGGATGAACTTGAGAGCTCTGCCACTCCTCTCCCGTGCTGGAGAACTTGGAGCTTGGCTGGGAACATCTGGTGTGCAGTGCTTGACCTCCTCCAGGAGCTGGAGCTTCTCTCATGGCCACACTGTGCATGCCATGCAGGAATTGCCATACACACTCCTAGAACGTGCTATAAACCCAACATCTGACCCTGCTGCCCTGCTGTTTGTTGATGCTGAGGGTTAAATGAAGGTTTTTGTGGGGTGTGAGTGGCTGGACAGTGACTGGGAGCAGCCCCAGTGCTGGGGCAGCCGTGCATTAACCCCTGTGGAGTGCATGGAGTATTGCAGGCTGCAGGGGAGGAGTGCTGCAGGAGCCCTGGAGCTGGGGAGGGAACAGAGCTGTCCCTGCCAGCCATTCCCTGGGGGAAATATCCCAGGGTCTGTGCTAACCAGCCATTCCATAGGGGAAATGTCCCAGGGTCTGTGCTAAACAGCCATTCCATAGGGGAAATGTCCCAGGGTCTGTGCTAACCAGCCATTCCCTGGGGGAAATGTCCCAGGGTCTGTGCTAACCAGCCATTCCATAGGGGAAATGTCCCAGGGTCTGTCCTTTCCAGCCATTCCATAGGGGAAATGTCCCAGGGTCTGTGCTAACCAGCCATTCCAGAGGGGAAATGTCCCAGGGCTGTCCTTTCCAGCCATTCCATAGGGGAAATGTCCCAGGGCTGTGCTAACCAGCCATTCCATAGGGGAAATGTCCCAGGGTCTGTCCTTTCCAGCCATTCCATAGGGAAATGTCCCAGGGTCTGTGCTAACCAGCCATTCCATAGGGGAAATGTCCCAGGGCTGTCCCTAACCAGCCATTCCATAGGGGAAATGTCCCAGGGCTGTCCCTAACCAGCTATTCCATAGGGGAAATGTCCCAGGGTCTGTCCTTTCCAGCCATTCCATAGGGGAAATGTCCCAGGGTCTGTCCTTTCCAGCCATTCCATAGGGGAAATGTCCCAGGGCTGTCCCTAACCAGCCATTCCATAGGGGAAATGTCCCAGGGCTGTCCCTAACCAGCCATTCCATAGGGGAAATGTCCCAGGGCTGTGCTAACCAGCCATTCCAGAGGGGAAATGTCCCAGGGCTGTCCCTAACCAGCTATTCCATAGGGGAAATGTCCCAGGGTCTGTCCTTTCCAGCCATTCCATAGGGGAAATGTCCCAGGGCTGTGCTAAACAGCCATTCCATAGGGGAAATGTCCCAGGGTCTGTCCAGCCATTCCATAGGGGAAATGTCCCAGGGTCTGTCCTTTCCAGCCATTCCATAGGGGAAATGTCCCAGGGTCTGTGCTAACCAGCCATTCCATAGGGGAAATGTCCCAGGGCTGTCCTAACCAGCCATTCCAGAGGGGAAATGTCCCAGGGTCTGTCCTTTCCAGCCGTTCCAGAGGGGAAATGTCCCAGGGTCTGTGCTAACCAGCCATTCCATAGGGGAAATGTCCCAGGGTCTGTGCTAAACAGCCATTCCATAGGGGAAATGTCCCAGGGTCTGTCCCTAACCAGCCATTCCATAGGGGAAATGTCCCAGGGTCTGTCCCTAACCAGCCATTCCATAGGGGAAATGTCCCAGGGTCTGTGCTAACCAGCCATTCCATAGGGGAAATGTCCCAGGGTCTGTCCTTTCCAGCCATTCCATAGGGGAAATGTCCCAGGGCTGTCCTAACCAGCCATTCCATAGGGGAAATGTCCCAGGGTCTGTCCTTTCCAGCCATTCCATAGGGGAAATGTCCCAGGGTCTGTCCAGCCATTCCATAGGGGAAATGTCCCAGGGTCTGTCCTTTCCAGCCATTCCATAGGGGAAATGTCCCAGGGTCTGTCCTTTCCAGCCATTCCAGAGGGGAAATGTCCCAGGGTCTGTCCTTTCCAGCCATTCCAGAGGGGAAATGTCCCAGGGCTGTGCTAACCAGCCATTCCATAGGGGAAATGTCCCAGGGTCTGTCCTTTCCAGCCATTCCAGAGGGGAAATGTCCCAGGGCTGTGCTAACCAGCCATTCCATAGGGGAAATGTCCCAGGGTCTGTCCTTTCCAGCCATTCCAGAGGGGAAATGTCCCAGGGTCTGTCCCTAACCAGCCATTCCATAGGGGAAATGTCCCAGGGTCTGTCCTTTCCAGCCATTCCATAGGGGAAATGTCCCAGGGTCTGTGCTAACCAGCCATTCCATAGGGGAAATGTCCCAGGGTCTGTGCTAACCAGCCATTCCATAGGGGAAATGTCCCAGGGCTGTCCTTTCCAGCCATTCCAGAGGGGAAATGTCCCAGGGCTGTCCCTAACCAGCCATTCCATAGGGGAAATGTCCCAGGGTCTGTCCTTTCCAGCCATTCCAGAGGGGAAATGTCCCAGGGTCTGTCCTTTCCAGCCATTCCAGAGGGGAAATGTCCCAGGGTATGTCCCTAACCAGCCATTCCATAGGGGAAATGTCCCAGGGTCTGTCCTTTCCAGCCATTCCATAGGGGAAATGTCCCAGGGTCTGTCCTTTCCAGCCATTCCATAGGGGAAATGTCCCAGGGTCTGTGCTAACCAGCCATTCCATAGGGGAAATGTCCCAGGGTCTGTCCTTTCCAGCCATTCCATAGGGGAAATGTCCCAGGGTCTGTCCTTTCCAGCCATTCCATAGGGGAAATGTCCCAGGGTCTGTCCCTAACCAGCCATTCCAGAGGGGAAATGTCCCAGGGTCTGTCCTTTCCAGCCGTTCCAGAGTGGAAATGTCCCAGGGTCTGTCCTTTCCAGCCGTTCCAGAGGGGAAATGTCCCAGGGTCTGTCCTTTCCAGCCATTCCATAGGGGAAATGTCCCAGGGTCTGTCCTTTCCAGCCGTTCCAGAGGGGAAATGTCCCAGCCCTGTGTGAGCAGGAATGAGGGGAGGTCACCTGTGCTTGGTGCAGCAGTGACAGAGCTCTCTGCTCTGGGCAGCCTGGCTTGGCACACTCAGCAATAACAGGATTGTTTGGGGTTTGTAAGAACACAGAATCATCCTTTTGGAGCAAGCTGGTCCCTGCCCAAGGATCAGGGTTGGGCTGCCAGGTCCTTCCCAGCCAAACCATTCTGGGATTTTGGTGATTCCAGTGAATTGAGGGGCTGAATCCTTTAATGACCTCCTCCTTGGTGAAGCTCATGCTTTTCTGAATGAATTCACTTCCCTTCACTTATGTATTATCTGTCTTGTCCATCTGCTGAGTATAAATTAGCCAGGATAAGTGTTAACTTGAATTTTATTTTTATGTAATTTGAGGGCAGAATTACCATTGCAGCAAGTAGTGACAAATTCTGTGTTTCATAAATAGCAGTCTGTGTGAAAGCAGATTCATGTACTGTATTTATTTTCTAGCTGACAAATATAGCTTAAGTAGGGTGAGACATGCATGAAAACTGATTTAATTGGCTGTAATTGAACTTGAACATATTTAATTCATGTCCTTGGTGGTTTAGAGTAGAATTCCAATTGCAGACTGGGCTGTCTGGAGTCCAGGCTTTTCCCTGCTGTGATTTTGGGCTCCTTTTTTTTTTTTTATGGGATTCATGAGGAGATGCAGCTGCTTCCTGTGGTGCCCTCCCTAAAAATAGGAGCTGGTAAAGGTGCCTGGACCAGAGTTAATTGAGTATATTGGAAAATGAAAGATGTAATGGCAGGGAATTAAATCAGCCCTCAAACCTGGGATGAACTGACACTGAGCAGAGGTTGCTGCTGCTGCATGGGAACAGTTCTGAAGGAAGTTCTTTTTCTTGCTAGGGCTTCGTTTCCTTTTTTTTCCCCCCTTAGTACCTTATGAATAAAAACCTTATTGTCTCTCTTGTCTCTTGGTATGCATAAAACATCTCCAAAGCAGTTCCTTTGTTCATTTTCTTTTGTTTTGTTTGTGGGAGCCTTGTGTAAGGTTTAGCTGCTGGAATAACAAAAAGATCAAATTTCTTTTTTTTTTCTGGAAGAAATAACTGCTTGTGTTGAAGCTGTGGTCTCGGGGACCTCAGTGACAGTGTAGGTGGTGTCAGCAGGAACCTGGAGCCTCCCTTCTGCCCAGGGATTGTTTCTTACAGGCAGATTGGAGCTGTACTTCCCTGTGACTTCTGAAACTCCTTCCCTGGGGAAGCCTGAGCTCCCTGCACTGAGGTTTGTGAGCTGGGGAGGAGAGCATGAGGAGCTTCCCGAGGTGGCTGTGTGCTCAGCAAAGCTGTGTGTGACCAGTGACTGCCCCAGGGTGAGTGTGCACACAGATTTCAAGGGGACCCCGAGGTGGCTGTGTGTGACCAGTGACTGCCCGGGTGTGTGTGCACACAGATTTCACTGGGACCCCGAGTGCTGTGTGTGACCAGTGACTGCCGGGTGAGTGTGCACACAGATTTTCACAGGGGACCCCGAGGTGCTGTGTGTGACCAGTGACTGCCCAGGGTGAGTGTGCACACAGATTTTCACAGGGACCCGGGTGGCTGTGTGTGACCAGTGACTGCCCCAGGGTGAGTGTGCACACAGATTTTCACAGGGGACCCCGAGGTGGCTGTGTGTGACCAGTGACTGCCCCAGGGTGAGTGTGCACACAGATTTCACAGGGGACCCCGAGGTGGCTGTGTGTGACCAGTGACTGCCCGGGGTGAGTGTGCACACAGATTTCATCAGGGGACCCGAGGTGGCTGTGTGTGACCAGTGACTGCCCAGGGTGAGTGTGCACACAGATTTCAGGGGACCCCGAGGAAGGGGCCAGCACGAGCAGCAGTGCCCAGGCACTGCAGGCAAGCTCTCCTCCCATGGAGAAGAGAGGCACAGAGCCTGCACCGTGCCCAGGGAGGAGCTGGAGATGTTCCAAAGCCAGCCTGCAGCTCCACAGGGCTCTCCCAGCCCAGCAGCTGTGGGATTCTCTGGGAAGCTCTGCTGCTGCCTGGCATCCCAGTGTTCAGCTGTGGGATGTCCACCCGCTGCTGCCACACTGGCAGCTGGGCCTGGAGTGCTGGAGAGAAAACTCCTGGGCTCTGAGCAGCTCTGTCTCTGGGGTGGCTGCGTTCAGGGCACTGCTTGGGAAACAGCTCTGCTCTCTGGGAGAGGCTCCATTCTCTGGAAAAGGTCCATTTTATGGGAAAGGTTCCATTTTATGGGAGAGGCTCCATTCTATGGGAAAAGCTCCATTTTTAGGGAGAGGCTCCGTTCTATGGGAGAGGCTCGTTTCTATAGGAAAAGCTCCATTTTGTGGAAAAGCTCCATTTTTAGGGAGATGCTCCATTTTATGGGAAAGCTCCATTTTATGGAAAAGCTCCATTCTATGGGAGATGCTCCATTCTATGGAAAAGGTCCATTCTATGGGAAAAGCTACATTTTGTGGAAAAGCTCCATTTTTAGGGAGATGCTTCATTTTATGGAAAAGCTCCATTCTATGGGAGATGCTCCATTTTATAGGAAAAGCTCCATTTTTAGGGAGATGCTACATTTTGTGAAAAAGCTCAGTTTTTAGGGAGATGTTCCATTTTGTGGGCAAAGCTCCATTTTGTGGAAAAGCTCCATTTTTAGGGAGATGCTCCGTTTTATGGAAAAGGTCCATTCTATGGAGATGCTCCATTTTTGGGAGATGTTCCATTTCTTGGGCAATACTCCATTTTCTAGAAAAGCTCCATTTTATGGGCAGTGCTCCCTTTTGTGGGCACTGCTCCATTTTTGGGGACTACTCCATTTTCCAGAAAAATCTCCATTTTGTGGGCACTGCTCCCTTTTGAGGGCACTGCTCCATTTTCTAGAAAAGCTCCCTTTTGTGGGCACTGCTCCATTTTTTGGGGCAATGCTCCATTATCCAGAAAAGCTCCCTTTTGTGGGCACTGCTCTTTTGGGGACTGCTCCATTTGCAGAAAACTCCATTTATGGGCACTGCTCCCTTTTGAGGGCACTGCCCATTTTGGGCACTACTCCATTTTCAGAAAAGCTCCCTTTTGTGGGCACTGCTCCATTTTTTGGGGACTCTCCATTTTCCAGAAAAGCTCCCTTTTGTGGGCACTTCTCCATTTTTGAGGGCACTGCTCCCTTTTGAGGGCACGCTCATTTTCTAGAAAAGCTCCCTTTTCTGGGCACTGCTCCATTTTTTGGGGCAATGCTCCATTTTCCAGAAAAGCTCCCTTTTGAGGGCACTGCTCCATTTTTTGGGGACTCTCCATTTTCCAGAAAATCTCCCTTTTGTGGACACTGCCCCATTTGTGGGCAATGCCCCATTTTCCAGAAAAGCTCCCTTTTGAGGGCACTGCTCCCTTTGGGGCATGCTCCTTTTGTGGGTACTGCTCCATTTTTTGGGGACTCTGCATTTTCCAGAAAAGCTCCTTTGAGTCTCTGCTCCTTTTGAGTGCTCTGCTCCCTTTTGAGTGCTGCTCCTTTGAGGGCACTGCTCCATTTTGAGGGCACTGCTCCTCAGCCCTGTTATCTCGTGCCCTTTGCCCAGGTGCTGATACGTTGGGTGCTGGCTCAGGAATCCAAGCCCAATCCCAAACTGTGCCGTGCAGCAGCAGCCCCCGGGCTGACACTCTGCTCCTGGGCACTGCCCTGGCCATCAGCTGGCTGCTGGGGCACTGCTCAGCATTCCCTGGGGGGCTCCTGGCCCAGCTGCAGCAGCACAGCTCCCCTGGCCAGTCCTTGACAGAGTGGGAGAGCCCTGGGTGCTGCCTCAGCCTCCACCCAGCTGGAATCACCAGGAGCTGCTGGATAATTCCAAAATTATAATTGCCAGGGGGGTTGGAGTGCCCATCCTGGGGTGTCCAGGGAAGGTTAGGAGTGCCCATCCTGGCGTGTCCAGGGAAGGTTAGGAGTGCCCATCCTGGGGTGTCCAGGGAAGGGTTGGAGTGTCCATCCTGGGGTGCCCAGGGAAGGGTTGGAGTGTCCAGGGAAGGTTTGGAGTGCCCAGGGAAGGTTTGGAGTGCCCAGGGAAGGTTTGGAGTGTCCATCCCTGGGGTGTCCAGGGAAGGTTTGGAGTGTCCATCCCTGAGGTGTCCAAGGAAGATTTGGAATGACCAGGGGAAGTTTGGAGTGTCCATCCTGGGGTGCCCAGGGAAGGTTTGGGGTGCCCAGGGAAGGTTTGGAGTGTCCATCCTGGGGTGCCCAGGGAAGGTTTGGAGTGCCCAGGGAAGGGTTGGAGTGCCCAGGGAAGGTTTGGGGTGCCCAGGGAAGGCCTGGAGGTGTCACTCAGTGCCTGGGCTGGTGTCAGGGTGGGCATTGGGCTCAGCTGCACTCAATCCTGGAGTGCTTTCCCATCCCAAATAATTCTGTAGGTACTGAGTCTCTCAGGTGTGTCTGTGTGTGCCACTGTCCCTTCCTGTGAACCTGGAGGAGGTTAATTGGACAATTAACCCCAAAGTGCAGATGAACCAAACCTTATAAAAGTGTAAAATCTGCCTGGGATCCACCTTGGAGCCATCCTGGGTGTAGCCCTGGCTGGGCTCTTGCACTGCCCCAGGCTCTCTCCCTTTGGGGCCTTTCAGTAAATCCCTATTTTATTCCTTTTGCTCTGTCTGGTCTGTTCCAGGTCAGCCTTGCTGGGCATCAGTTGTGCCTCTCCAGGTACAGCCAGGTTGGTTTGAGCTGTTGGGGATTTAACTTCAGTGCCTTGAGTCCCCTTTCCCTCCAGCCCCCCAGCAGCCCCCTCTGACTCATGGTTTTAATCTCACACACCTTAATTCCTCCCTTGGAGGAGCTGTCACCTTCACTTTACAGTAAAAGTGACATTTATTTTCAGAGATCAGTACAAAATTCATGTCTGGCAGTTTGTGTGCAGGTCAGTATTTAAATTCCTGCAGCAGATGGAGTGAGGGACCTGGAAGTTGATGGGTGCTCCTGGGAAGGCCCTGGGTGTGAGCACTGATTGAGTTCAGACATTTGGGAATCCCTCCCTGGCTGCTGCGTGCTACCAGGGCCTTTCCCACCTCCTGAGGATTTGGATTTTAACTCCAGGGGGGTGGGTTTGAACACTGTAATCCACCCATCACACACCAGCAGTGCTGCTCGAGGAGCAGCAGCTCTGGGGAATTCCTGCCTTACAGCCCTGTGCCTTCCCAGACCTCGACGTGTGGATAAAATCTGTTTTTTAGAAGAAAAAAAAAGTCACATTCAGCTGGTAAAAGGATTTCCATCTGCAAGTATCCCGTGTGTAATAGCAAGGTATGGACTTCTCCCTGTTGGAGGGAATAAGGTGCAACAAAGGAGATGCCAAGGATTGTTCCTGGAAGTGATTAATATTTTAATTGAGGTGATGAGCAGTGGAGAAAGGTCCCCAGTGCCACGAAGGTGCCGTGTGGGGAACACACAGCTCCCACCACCTCTGTCTCCTTGCTCAATTCAATTTTGAATATTTTTTAGCACTGCTGCCAAGTGCTCTTACAGAATTCTTAGCAGCAGCGTTGCCTTTTGCAGTGACTTTTCCCTCAGGCTTTAATTTGGGATTTTTCATACAGCCCCCCAAAGGTGCCAGAGGAGGTTTCAGGAGCCTTGCAGGGAGGCAGGTTTGGATCTCCCCTGCCCACAGCTGCTTTGGTGGCACCAGGAGCACTTCAGGGAGGAGTTCCCAGGCAGGGAGGTCTCCTTGACTCCTGCATTTGGGAGCCCTGCAGGTGGGAGTGCAGGAAGGACAACCTGGGATGGATGGCTTTGGGAAGCTCTGGTGGCAGGAGGATCCCCAAATCCTTGCAGCACTGGAGATGGGGATGAATTCCCAGCAAGGGAAGCCCAGGTCAGGCTGGATGACAAGGGCCTCCTGTTGTCTGAGGAGGGTTAAGCCTGGGATTTGGGGGGATTGAAGCCAGAGTCCTGGATTTGTCACCCAAATGAATCTTCAGTGGGTGCCTGGGGGGGTGTGACAGCCCCTGGGGCCCCCAGATGCATCCAGGAGGGGAATGTAGGTCACCCCCAGGAGCTGCTGGCTCACAGGGCTGTCATCTGCTTCGTTAGGGACAGATTAATTGGGAGGAGACAATCTGGCTCTGGTGCTGCTGCTGCTCCTGTCCAGTGTGCTGCCCTGCAGCACCAGCTTTGGAATTCCTCTGGCTTGCTGTGGGACTGGGCAAACTCAGCCTGGAAGGGCAGTTTTCTAAAGCTGGGAAATGGGGGCTTCAGGACAGAGCCAGGGGGTCTCTAAGAGGGGCTGGGAGAGCTTGAGCAGCCTCTTGGAAAGGAAATGCACTTGGGTTTAAGGATCTCTTAATTTAGCAAATTTTGTGTTTGAAGGGCTTCGTTTGGGTTTGGGAATCTACTGCATTCCTAAAAATAGATGCTGGAATTAAATGAATTTTTTTCAAGATACACATGTCACTGGATGAGAGTCTTTAACTTCATTGACAGAGTGAGATCTACTCATAATTCCTGTTCTTGCTACCTGCTCTACAAAATTCCAATTGCCAGGATACTGCACGTGCCCAGGGGCTGCATACAGCAATTCCCAGGGGAGTTTCTCTGCTGTTGCCATGAATGTTACCCAGAAAAGCAGTTTTGGGTGGCTGCTGCTGCCATGGTGTGCTTGGGTGGAGGCTGCTGGCCTTGGCATAAAGCAGGGAATGTTTTACCCAGGTGATGTTTCAGAGGGAAAAGCAAAGGGTGCAAGGGGAGTTTTGGTGAGTGGGTGATGATGAGAGTTTTTGGGGAAGGAGAGGCCTTTGGGTGATGGACTGAGCATGGCAGGGCTGGCACCAGGGATGCATGGATGGGAAAAACTCCTAGCACTGATCATGTCATCAGCTGTGGCTGATGGAATTAAAGTAATTAAATCACTTGACTCTGTTCCCATGGTCCTGCTGAGCCCAGCTTAATCCAAAGCAGGCTCCAGGCAGGACCCTCACTCCAGAGGGAATTGTGGAGCTTTCTGAGCTCAATCCAAAGCAGGCTCCAGGCAGGACCCTCACTCCAGAGGGAATTGTGGAGCTTTCTGAGCCCAGTGCTCCATCCAAAGCAGGCTCCAGGCAGGACCCTCACTCCAGAGGGAATTGTGGAGCTTTCTGAGCCCAGTGCTCCATCCAAAGCAGGCTCCAGGCAGGACCCTCACTCCAGAGGGAATTGTGGAGCTTTCTGAGCTCAATCCAAAGCAGGCTCCAGGCAGGACCCTCACTCCAGGGAGGAGCACTGTTCCATCCAAACCAGGATCCCAGGCAGGACCCTCACTCCAGGGAGGAGCACTGCTCCATCCAAAGCAGGCTCCAGGCTGGACCCTCACTCCAGGGAGGAGCACTGCTCCATCCAAAGCAGGCTCCAGGCAGGACCCTCACTCCAGGGAGGAGCACTGCTCCATCCAAAGCAGGCTCCAGGCTGGACCCTCACTCCAGGGAGGAGCACTGCTCCATCCAAAGCAGGCTCCAGACAGGACCCTCACTCCAGGGAGGAGCACTGCTCCATCCAAAGCAGGCTCCAGGCAGGACCCTCACTCCAGGGAGGAGCACTGCTCCATCCAAAGCAGGCTCCAGGCAGGACCCTCACTCCAGGGGGACTTGTGGAGCTTTCTCAGCTCCATCCAAACCAGGATCCCAGGCAGGACCCTCATTCCATGGGGAATTGTGGAGCTTTCTGAGCCCAGTGCTCCATCCAAAGCAGGCTCCAGACAGGACCCTCACTCCAGGAGGAGCACTGCTCCATCCAAAGCAGGCTCCAGGCTGGACCCTCACTCCAGGGAGGAGCACTGCTCCATCCAAAGCAGGCTCCAGGCAGGACCCTCACTCCAGGGAGGAGCACTGCTCCATCCAAAGCAGGCTCCAGGCAGGACCCTCACTCCAGGGAGGAGCACTGCTCCATCCAAAGCAGGCTCCAGGCAGGACCCTCACTCCAGGGAGGAGCACTGCTCCATCCAAAGCAGGCTCCAGGCAGGACCCTCACTCCAGGAGGAGCACTGCTCCATCCAAAGCAGGCTCCAGGCAGGACCCTCACTCCAGGGAGGAGCACTGTTCCATCCAAAGCAGGCTCCAGGCAGGACCCTCACTCCAGGGGGACTTGTGGAGCTTTCTCAGCTCCATCCAAACCAGGATCCCAGGCAGGACCCTCATTCCATGGGGAATTGTGGAGCTTTCTGAGCCCAGTGCTCCATCCAAAGCAGGCTCCAGACAGGACCCTCACTCCAGGAGCTTTCTCAGCCCACTGCAGTGCTTGGCCTTGGTGATCACAGAGGTCTTTTCCAGCGTGGACAGTTGCATGGTTCTGTTCTCTGAAGGAGCTCAGTGCACGTTTCCCAGGGTCTCAGCTGAGGTGTGTGTTCCTTCCCTCCATGTGAGGGATGTGCTGACTCGATCCAGCTGCAGCTTCAGGTGCTCTGGCAGGGCTGAGCTGTCACGACTTGAAACCTTGCAGAGCAGGATGGGTGAGTTGCTGCTGCAGCTCTGCTTTTGCACACTCTGCACTGGGAAAAACTTCTTGCACAGAAGGTGAAACACCCGAATTCAGTGCATTTCACATAAATCCATGCTTCACTCATACCTCGAGGTCTTTGTTACGCTGCTGGCTGTCAGAAATGATGGAACTGGAGGTGTGCAAGAGGAGAGCAAAGAGCCAGGAGGCCATTCCAGTGTCACTGATGATGAGTGATGCTCTCTGGGTTGTTCCCAGGGCTGCTCCTGCCTCTCCCCAGGCTCCCTGGAGTGCTGCCCTGCCCCTGTTCCTTTGCTCCTGCTCCGTGCCTCGACAGGTCAGGCAGGTCCTGCCCATCCTGCCCCTGGCTCCTGAGTCACTGCAGCCTGGGAGGCTGCCAGGGAGCTCCCCTGCCACTTTGTACCACGAGCTGGAGTCCTGGAGAGCCTTCCCCTGGCTCTGAGCCTGTGCTGAAGAGGGCTGGGGTGTGCAGATGCTGCTGCCCTGGCTGTGCTGGGGCCCTGCATTATTCGTTGCAGCTCTTCCTGTGGGCTTGGCTGAAGCCAGCAGCAGCACTTGGCTTGGCTGAGCCGGGTGTTGAGGCTTGGAGCTTCCTGGTGGCTCCTCTGCTGGGTTATACAGGCAGACAGTGCAGGACACAGGGGATGGCTTCCCCTGGGCAAAGGAGAGGGACTGGGAAGGAATCCCAGTATTCCCCTTGGGCAGGGCCTGGCACAGGGTGCCCAGAGAAGCTGTAGCTGCCCCTGGATCCCTGACAGTGCCCAGCTGGGGCAGGGATTTGGATGCCTGGAAATAAAACACAAACTTTTGCACGTGGGACAGTGGAAGGTGTCCCTGCCCATGGCACACAAGAGGAGCTTTAATGTCCCTCACACCCAAACCATTCTGGGGTTCAGTGAATGCTCTTTTCTCCAGTTCCTCCAAGAGTTCATGGCCACGTGTCAGTGTGGGAGGGGGCCGTGCAGGGCTGTGTGTGCTGGATTGTGTGCACACACACCCCAGCAGGTGAGCTGCATGTGCAGGGGCTCTCCCCCAAGGAGGAGGAGCAGCTGCTGGGTTTACTGAGTTACTCAGCTGTTTGCTCAGAGGATTAAGTGTGTCTGAGCTCCAGGAGCAGGGTGTGTGCAGGGCTGTGCAGTTGGGCCATCCTCCTGCAAAGGCACGGGCAGAATCCCTGCTGCCTGCTGGCTTTACACTGTGTGTTTGCATCTTGTCAGGCCCAGAGCATCCACAGGCCCCTGGGTTTGGTTCCATCCCTGGTTATTTGTTGCTGCCTTTCCCTCTTCCCACTGTCCTTGCTGTCTACCTGATCAGGGCTGAACACCAGGGAGAGTTCAAATGCAGTGCAGTCCTCACTCCTGATGAATAAATGCTTTGTCAGGGAGAGCAGCCATGGCCTGAAGTGTCCCTTCCTTACCTGGATCTGCAAGTTCCTGGTACTGTTCAAAAGAATCCAGGTGGAGCCAAGCTGCCAGGCTTCCTCATCACACTCTCTCTGGTAATTTCACTGTCAGGGAGTGAGTTTTGACTTCGCCTAGTGACCCCTCGTGCTGTTTTATTGATGCTTCTCCTGAGAAAGAACTCCCAAAGCACTGGTGGTCAGAGATGCTCCAGTTAGAGCACTGGGTGGGCTTGGGGTGGGCAGGGTGTTCAGGCCCTTCCTCCCCTCTGCAGCTGGGTGCTGTGCTGGCTGCCAGAGGTGGCAAAGCCTGACTGCAGGAGGAGCTGCCAGGAGTGCCAAGGCTTGTCCCAGCCAGCCTAAAGCTTCCCCCTCCCTCCCACATCAGCTGAGCTTGGCTCCCTGATAAAACTGCCTTTCACTCGAGCCTTTGCTGAAGGATGAGGCTGGGAATAGCTTCAGTTTCTCTTTCCTTCTTGGAGAGCTGTGAGTGCTCCAAGTGGCACTTGTTGCTGGAGGCCTGTTCCTTTCTCACCTGCCCTGGATGAGGGGAAGGAGACACCCCAAGGAGCTGAGAGGGGCTGCAGGAGCTGGAGCTAAGCAGTGTGGTCACAGAAGGGGGCAGGGATTGGCTTGGAAGGGACCTTAGAGCTCCATGCCCTGGGCAGGGACAGCTTGCCCTGTCCAGGGTGCTCCAAGCCCTGTCCAGCCCGGCCTGGAACACCTCCCTGCACCCATGCAGCTCAGACAAGTGCTTTAACAGCCACAGGAAGGAGTAAGCCTGGTCTGTACTGCCTCACTGAGGGATATTCCTGTGTTGGGTGGAGGAATTCCTGGGCAGGCAGAAGGAAACTGCTGCTGTCTTCAGTGAGTTACAGCTCTCCATTCGTGGAGTGTGAAGGGACTCACAGCAATCCCAGGAGCACAGGCTGTGCCATACCTGGAGTCACTGAGGAGCTGGGATCCTCCAGGAGTGCTTAGAGCTGGCACAGGACCCAGGACACAACCCCAAATGCCTTTATTTAAATAACAAAAATGCAACAGAACTGACAACAGCAGCAATAATTCAGCCTGTGAGCTTTTAAAACTGCCAAATGAACGTGGGGGTGGAAAGCTTTGCCTGGTCTTTCTAAACACAGCAGTTTCATCCTGAGGTGCCTGGAGTCTCAAGAGAGGGTAGCAAACATTTCCATGTGTTAACCTTAGTGCAGAGTCCCCAAATGCCTGGGTTTGGAAAAGGCCCCCAAGACCACAGAGTGCCAGCTGTGCCCCATCCCCACCCTGTCCCCAGAGCACCCAGTGCCACATCCAGGGGACACCTGCAGGCATGGGCACTGCCACCCTCCCTGGGCAGCCCCTGCCAGGGCCTGGCCACCCTTGCCAGGCACAAATTCCTCCCAGTGTCCTCCTGGAACTTTCCAGACACGTCAGGTGCAGAGCTGTAAAGTCATTCCAGACAATGCAGCTCTTGCAGAGAAGCTCCAGTGCTTCAGAGTGTCATTTACCTAGAGCAGGCAGCAGTTAACCTTGGTTATCAGTTGAGATAATTATTAATTATTTCGTAAGAAAGCTGCAGCAGTAAATCCACTTTCTCTTTCCAAGGAAAGCCCAGCACAAGGGCATCAGGCCAGAGCTGAGAGTTCTGCTTTTAATTAAGCTCTTAATGATCTCAGTCACTACTTAAGTCTCTCAGAACATTTCTTCTGTGAGGGATTCAGAGCTGCAGTGTGGGTGAACACCATCCCAAGGCACACTCAACACCTCTAGTGCCAGCATTACTTCCCAAGGTTTTCTAGGAGCTGTTCCCTCCATCCTTACCCTTCAGCACAGACAAGGTAGCAGTGTTAGTTTTTCCAGGTGTTGTCCCCAGCACTGGGCACTGGGACTTTTCTGGGACAGTGATTTCTCTTGGTGTGAGAGGTTTTGGAAGCACAAGTTCATTTTGAGTTTATTTTGGAGGGGCTCTTAGTGCCTGGGACACTGGCACTGCTGGATTCCAGCTCTGTGGAAGAGCACATGGATTACACCATGCACACACCTCGTGGAGAAATCCTGACCCTTCACCTTATTAAAGAATAAAACCCAAACAACAACTGAACTCTGTTCTGGTGGTACAGTGACTTCGTTTATAGCTGACAAATGTATGGACTAATTAATCCAGCAGTAATCTCCATCCCTGGAGGTGTCAAGGCTGGATGGCTGGAGCACCTGGAGAGGGGAAGGTGACCTGCCCATGGCAGGGTGCAGTGGGCTTTAAAGTCCAACCCAGACCATTTATAGTCAGGAGGCTCTGGAGAAGGGCTGGGGCTGTGCTGAGAACTCCTCCTTCCTCAGGTGACCCACTGGCACAGTCACCAGGCACTCCTGCTGCTCCTCAGAGATGGCAACCAGCCTGAGTTCTGCCACGGGAACTCAGGACTGAGAGCTGTTCTTTGAGTCCACTAACAACCTGCCTGTTGTCAGAGCCTGTGGCACACAGCTGGGCAGTTGAACACACAAGATCTGAATTCTAGAGTTGGTGAGGCTGCAAACGGCTCAGCCATCCCAGCAGTGCCCAGGCCACACTTACCCCGTCCCCCAGTGCCACAGCCACAGGGCTGGTAAATAATCCCCCAGGGAGGGGAATCCACCCTCCGGGCAGCTGTGCCAGGGCTGGACAGCCCTGCCAGCAGGAATTGTCCCCAAAATCCACCCTGACCTGTCACGGCCAGCCTGACCCATTGCCCCTTGTGCTGGCCCTGTGCCTGGCAGCACAGCCCGACCCCTGCTGTGCCCACCTCTAGGAGTTGTGCAGAGCCAGAAGGGTCCCACAGAGCCCCTGTGCTCCAGGCTGAGCCCCTGCCCAGCTCCCTGAGCCCATGCTGGGGCTCATCCTTCCCCAGCTCCCGGCCCCTGTGGGCTCCATCCCTTCCCCAGCTCCCTGAGCCCCTCTGGGCTCCATTCCCTGCCACTCCTGAGCCCTCTGGGGCTCCATTCCCTGCCCAGCTCCCTCAGCCCCTGCTGGGCCATTCCCTGCCCACTCCTGAGCCCCTGCTGGGGCTCCATTCCTGCCAGCTCCCTGAGCCCTGCTGGGCTCCATCCTGCCCAGCTCCTGAGCCCCTGCTGGGCTCCTTCCCTGCCCAGCTCCTGAGCCCCTCCTGGGCTCCATTCCCTGCCCAGCTCCCTCAGCCCTGCTGGGGCTCCATTCCCTTCCCAGCTCCCTGAGCCCCCTGGGGCTCCATTCCTGCCCAGCTCCCTCAGCCCGCCTGGGGCTCCTTCCCTGCCCAGCTCCCTGAGCCCCTGCTGGGGCTCCATTCCCTTCCCCAGCTCCCTGAGCCCCTGCTGGGGCTCCATTCCCTGCCCAGCTCCTCAGCCTGCTGGGCTCCATCCTGCCCAGCTCCTGAGCCCTGCTGGGGCTCCATTCCCTGCCCAGCTCCCTCAGCCCCTGCTGGGGCTCCATTCCCTGCCCAGCTCCCTCAGCCCCTGCTGGGGCTCCATTCCCTGCCCAGCTCTGTTCCCTGAGGATGAATTTGTGTTTGCTTCCCTTCTCCAAGCTGAGTGCACGTGCTGCTGGTGCAGGGTGTGCACAGCAATTATTAATTCATGAATTACAGACAAAATGCAGTTGTGTCCTCACTGCCCTTGGCCTGTCTTGGGTGGGATGTGGTGAGCTGGGTGGTTTAGGATGTGCCTGTAGCATGGGGTGGGATGGGATGGGATGGGCTGTCCCTTTGGGGTGGGATGTCCTTGCAGGATGGGATGGGATGTCCCTGCACTGTGGGATGTCCCTTTGGGGTGGGCTGTCCCTGCGGAACGCCAGTCAAGCCCCAGCTCCCAGCCGTGCCCTCCTCCTGCCCTACATTCTGCTTCCTCCCGCCCAGCATCCTCCCCGTGCTCAATGGGGGCTTTGTCTGGAAGGAATGCAAACAAAATTCGGGCTGTGTGAAAAGGGCCAGCTCATCATTTGTAGCTCTGCAGTGGACTGGAAAATCACTTCTCCCTCCCTCTGGTACCGTTGGCCTCGGGTCTGTCACTTGTCAAGAACTTTGTGATTTAGTGGCAGAGGAGGGATCTTGGCAGGGGCTTGGGAAGGTGTAAAGTGATTTGGAAATGATTATGGACTTAAAGCTGTTCTGCTGATGCAGCTCCTGGCTCTTGGTTCTGGGTGAGAGAGCTGGAAACACGAACCCCTTGAGCCAGTAGCTGGGGACCCACCAGGCCAGTGGAGTTTAACCCTGCACAGGTGAAGGTGTGGGCAGCACTCCTGGGGCTGTGGGATGCAGGGGCCTGGCTGCAGTGTGAGCTGGCAGCCCCTGAGCTGCTCCTGGGCACAGCAGAGAGTGTCTGTGTGAGGGCAGAGCTTGCACTGACCCCATGGTGTCCTCAAAGCCTTGGTGCCCCCAGGCCAGGAGCCCAGAAACTCCATAAAGGCTTCTGTGCTTTCTAAAGCTCAGCTCGGGTTTGTCACACCTGGGCCCGTGGAATCAGGGAATCCCAGAGTGGCTTGGGTGGGAAGGGAGCTCAGAGCCCCCCCTGCCATGGTGGGACCCCTGCCACTGCCCCAGGGGCTCCAGCCTGGCCTGGGCACTGCCAGGGATGCAGGGGCAGCCCCAGCTGCTCTGGGCACCCTGTGCCAGGGCTGCCCACCCTGCAGCCAACAATTCCTGCCCCCAATCCCATCCCATCCCACTGTGCAGCCATTCCCTGGGTGCTGTCCCCGTGTCCCTTGTCCCCAGCCCCTGCCCAGCTCTCCTGCAGCCCCTCCAGGCCCTGCCAGGGGCTCTGAGCTCTCCCTGGAGCCCCCCCAGCTGTGCCAGCCTGGCTCCAGAGCAGAGGGGCTGCAGCCCTGGGGCAGCCCCGGGGCCTCCTCTGGATCTCTGCAGCAGCTCCAGCTCCTTGTGCTGTTGGGATGCCCAGGGCTGGGGCAGCTCTGCAGGTGGGCTCTCACCTGGGACAGGGCACCATCCCCCTGTCCTGCTGCCCACCGCTGGGGGCTCAGCCCAGCACTGGGGGGTTTGGGGCTCTCCTGTCCAGCCTCTCAGCCAGCAGCACCCCCAGGCTGCTCTGAGCTGCAGGGAATGGGAGGGAAATGCAGAAAGGAGCTGGGACCCGTGAGGATCTGCCTGGTGGGAGCTGTGCTGCAGGGTGGCAAACATTTCCATAGCTCCACTGGAACAGCTGGAATTTGTAAGATTTTTGTAAGCCTGGCCATATTCTTCCAGGTTTTCCTGTGAATTCCAGCTTGTCCTGCTGAAGGTGATAAATATCTTATCACACTTAATGAGGGAGTAATTTCATGCTCATCTTTAATTCATGAGCTCTTTCATTATCCCCCTGTGATGAGGAGATGTCTGTTCTTCAGCCAGGCAGGTTTTATACCCCTTACCCTCTTCAGCTCTTTCCTGAACTGAATTTTCCTGGAAACCTACCCATATCTGTTTCCTGGGAAGCCTTTGTGTTTCTGCTGTTTATTTTCAACAGCCTCTGTCTGGACAGGAGTTTCCTTTGCCCAGCCTGTTGAACTCCTTTGGAAGTGTTTCCAGGGAAATACATCTCTATTTATAACAACCTTTCTGTTATTATATTGGAATGGGAGCTGAGTAGAACATGGGATTAGAGATTTATTTTATCCCCAAATGCTGGAGCTGGCTAAATCCCTCACAGTGCAGAGAACAGTTAATTTCCTTGGCTGGATTAATAATTTACTTTATCTTAACACATAAAAAGTGGCTCTCAAACATTCTGCTGCAGCTGGGCACAGCCCTGAAGTCCCTGTCACCATATAAAATATTTCCTTTCTCATATTTGGTGTTCATTTGTTTGGTTGTGTTGCTGGGGACACGACATGGCAGCAAACAACTCCCTGAAATGCTGAGAAAACACAGGGCTGGGTGGCTTTGGGGCAGTTTCCTTGGCAGTCAGTCATTCTGCAGGTTTGTATTTCCAGTCACGTTGGTGTGGTTGTTACTACATTGATTCAGAAATGGAGAACAAAGGAGCACTCCTCACCTGAGATGGGCAGGAGGTCCCAGGCTGCCATCCTGGCATTAACACACAGCCTTGGCCTCGAGTCCCTGCAGGGCTTTAAATCCCAGAATTCTTGGGAAATGGCAGATTCTTGGGTTGGAAAATGGAAAAGCCCTCCAGGATCACCCTGTGCCCAGCCCAGAGCACTGGGTGCCACCTCCAGGGCTGTCTCCAATGCCCAGCTGGGCACTGGGAGCCTCCAGCCCTGAGCCCAAGAGTTCTGTGTTGGCTAAAAGGAGCTCAGAGCAGAGCTGCCCTGCAAACTCCTTATGTAATAGTGCATTTCATAAATTCTCTTTCATCTTTCTCAGTGTAAAGTAACCTTGTAGATTTGGGGGGGGAAGTTTGGGCTTGCAGCTGCTGCCTTTTAGAAAGTCTAAATATAAACAGGGTTTTGGAAAGCATGAGGAATGATCAGTGGTGTTCTCTGATTGGAACTGAGAGTCAGGATGGTGGCATCTGTTTGGGGTCAGAGCACTGGGAGGGGGTGGTTGGGAGAGTTCCTGCTGCAGCCTCTGCTGCAATTCCTGCAATCCCTTTGGGAAGAGAGGGAGGAACCCTGGGGGGCAGCTCTGGGCCCCTCCTGAAAGGCATGAGAGACCTGGGGGTGTGCAGGACAGGGAATGGAGCTGGGCAGGGAATGGAGCCCCAGGAGGGGCTGAGGGAGCTGGGCAGGGAATGGAGCCCCAGCAGGGGCTCAGGGAGCTGGGCAGGGAATGGAGCCCCAGGAGGGGCTGAGGGAGCTGGGCAGGGAATGGAGCCCCAGCAGGGGCTGAGGGAGCTGGGCAGGGAATGGAGCCCCAGAGGGGCTGAGGGAGCTGGGAAGGGAATGGAGCCCCAGCAGGGGCTAGGGAGCTGGGCAGGGAATGGAGCCCCAGGAGGGGCTCAGGGAGCTGGGCAGGGAATGGAGCCCAGCAGGCAGGGAGCTGGAGGATGAGCAGGGCCAGGAGCTGGGGAAGGGAATGGAGCCCCAGGAGGGGCTAGGGAGCTGGGCAGGGAATGGAGCCCCAGGAGGGGCTGAGGGAGCTGGGAAGGGAATGGAGCCCCAGGAGGGGCTCAGGGAGCTGGGAAAGGGAATGGAGCCCCAGGAGGGGCTGAGGGAGCTGGGAAGGGAATGGAGCCCCAGAGGGGCTAGGGAGCTGGGCAGGGCAATGGAGCCAGGGGGCTGAGGGACCCTGGCTGCAGAAACCCCGAGGGTGAGGGAAGCAGGGAGGGTGGAGCCCCAGCAGGGCCAGGGAGCGAAGGGAATGGAGCCCCAGGGGGGCCTGAGGGAGCTGGCAGGGAATGGGCCCCATGGAGGGGCTGAGGGAGCTGGGCAGGGAATGGAGGCCCCCAGGGGTCAGGGAGCTGGGCACGGGAATGGAGCCAGGGGGCTCAGGGGGCTGGGGCTGGGAAATGGTGACCACCAGCAAGGGGGGCTCTCAGGGAAGCGGGATGGGTGGAAAGAGCCCAGGAGGGGCTCAGGGAGCTGGGCAGGGAATGGAGCCCCAGGAGGGGCTCAGGGAGCTGGGCAGGGAATGGAGCCCCAGGAGGGGCTGAGGGAGCTGGCAGGGAATGGAGCCCAGCAGGGGCTCAGGGAGCTGGGCAGGGAATGGAGCCCCAGCAGGGGCTCAGGAGCTGGGCAGGGAATGGAGCCCCAGCAGGGGCTGAGGGAGCTGGGCAGGGAATGGAGCCCCAGCAGGGGCTCAGGGAGCTGGGCAGGGGCTCAGCCTGGAGCACAGGGGGCTCTGGGGACCCTTCTGGCTCTGCACAACTCCCTGAGAGGAGGGCACAGCCAGGGGGGTCGGGCTGTGCTGCCAGGGCACAGGGACAGCACAAGGGGCAATGGGCTCAGGCTGGGCCAGGGCAGGCTCAGGGTGGATTTTGGGGACAATTCCTGCCTGGCAGGGGCTGTCCAGCCCTGGCACAGCTGCCCAGGGAGGGTGGCAGTGCCCACCCCTGGAGGGGTTTGCCAGCCCTGTTGCTGTGGCACTTGGGGACTTTCTGGATGAGTTGGTACTGAAAGTAAAACCTTCTTCATGTTCTGTGGGGTTGGTCTGTGCTTGGCCGAGTTCTCAAAATCTTGGTGACACTTCTGCCAAGGCCTGGCTTTGGCTATCCCATCCATCCCCAAGGCTGAAGCAGGGATGGGTTTGGACAAAGAGCCCAAGCTGTGATAATTCACCTTTTCTTGCTGGTTAAAGCTTGAACTGTTCTGCACCCCTGTGGAAGCTCAGAGTGTCTGTCAATAAAAAATAAACAAATCAACCCCGTGGCTGCTGGGAGGGGTGGTTCAGGGCAGGCCATGGCTGCCAGGCAATGAGCCTTTGGACATCACTCTCAGCCCCAGGGGGATGGTTGGGGTGTCCTGGGCAGGGCCAGCATGATCCCTGTGAGCCCTTCCTGCTCAGGCTATTCCAGTGCAGACCCCTGAGGGCCTGGCCCTGCTGCTCTCCCAGCTCCTTTCCCATTTCACTGTCCTGATCCCTGCTTTACCTGGCAGGTCAGTGAGAGAAGGAAAGAAAAGCTGCTGTTCCGTCTCAGCTCTTCAGAGTTGATGTGAAATTGATTTTCATTTTCGATACATAAACACTAATTACTTATTTATGTGTTTGTTTATTTTAGGGATAGACTTCAAGATTAAAACTGTCGAATTGCAAGGGAAGAAGATCAAGCTACAGATCTGGTGAGTAAAACCCAGCTTCCCTGAGCAGCAGGTGTTCCTGGGGAGAGCCTGCTCTGCCTGGAGTCCTTCAGGGCTGCAGGTTTGCAGCTGTGCTCTGGGTTTGCACAGTGCCAACACCCCTGTGTGTCTGGGGCAGTGCTTGGCACCACTGGGCCTGGCTGCTCCTCAGACAGGCTCCTCTTGGAGGAGGGACAGCATCCTCCCAGGCTGTGATTTGGTGGGAAGTGGTTTAAAACTGGAATTTGGAAATTAGGAGTTGCCTCCAGCCTGTGACTATAAATTGACTTGTAGCCTTGCTTTGTGTCAGCAAGAAAATGCAGTGCAGGGCTGGAATTTTCCATGCTCAGCTGGGGAGAGGTTCTCAGCTGCTCTGGGGGAATGTCTGACAAGAGGCAAAGCCTCAGCTCCTTCCTTTGAGCTTCTGTGCTTTCCACCAGAGCCTTTCCAGCAGGTCAGGTCAGGAGAGCCTGTGGCTTTGCCTGGGCTCCCTGCTCACATCTGCACTCTCCAGCTTCATGAGGAGCTCTGAGCTGGGATTTTTTGTCCCTTTTGTCCCACTCAGCAATCCCATGGCTTCCCAGCCCTGGTGGCTGTGGATGCAGGTGGGTTCCAGGCTGGAGGGGCACTGCTCTTTCCAGTCACTCCAGGATAATGGTGAGGGATTCCTCACCAGGGCATCTGCAGTGCTCTTGTCCTGAGGAGCTGTTAGGACTGCCAGAGGGCAGGGCTGGGTGGGATTTGGGGCAGGAATTGTTGGCTGCAGGGTGGGCAGGCCCTGGCACAGGGTGCCCAGAGCAGCTGGGGCTGCCCCTGCATCCCTGGCAGTGCCCAGGCCAGGCTGGAGCCCCTGGGGCACTGGGAGGGGTCCCTGAAGGTTTTGGAACCAGAGATATTTGAGATCCTTCCCACCCAAACCATTCCAGGACTGTGATTAAACTAAAAATCATCATGTAATGTAAAAAACAGAAAATATGGCAAAGCAAGGATAATTAATGCATGTACAAAGAGCAAGATGGGATGAAGATTGTGGGGTTTAGTGCCTTAGGGAAGTTCAACTGTGAACTCTGCCAGAGCTTGTCACAGATACTCTTTTCAGGTAGAAAGAATCAGAAAATCACTCTGGCCTGCGGGTGCACAGAGCATGCTGGAAAGATCACATTCACAGTCTCTGCATCATCTAGAACCTAAGCCAAAATTTTGGGTGTGAATTACAAAGTGAGGATTCATGTGCTGTTTATCTGAGGCTGTTTCTGCAGTCTTAGTCTTTGACTCTTTGATAAACTAACCAGCCCAAACCATTCCAGGACCCTGTGATTAAACTTAAAATCATCATGTAATGTAAAAACCAGAAAATATGGCAAAGAGAGGATAATTAATGCATGTACAAAGAGCAAGATGGGATGAAGCTGTACAGCTTGTGGGGTTTAGTGCCTTAGGGAAGTGGAGTTGGCTGAGCTGAGATTTACACAGTGGCACCTTTTAAATGTCACAAAATTGGGAAGTTGTGGCCTGAATCTACTGCTTGTTTCTACCAGGTTCAGGTTGCACATTTGAAATGAAACTCGGAAAGCAGAAAAAAAAAAAAAGGAGAAAAAAAATCAAATCAATAAAATCTCAGCGTGTGTGTGCAGGTTTTGCTGTAGCAGTTTTGCCCAGCAGTGGCTCAGTGTCCTGGGCAGGTGTTTTGTGCACTGCATCTCTCTTTCCTGAGCTCAGCCCACACGTGCAGGAGCTGTGCAGCATTGCCAGGACAGTCCAAGGCAGCACTGAGTGAGCAGGGCATGGATTCAGGGGAACATTCCCAGTGCAAACCTGAGAGTCCTGGGAGCTTTCCCTGCTCCAGAGCTTGGGCCTGCACTTGGTCTCATTAAACCCCATGAGATTCCCCATGGCCACTCGTGGAGCTGGGCCTGTCCTTCAGCAGGACAGCTCCTTCCCTCCTCTCCTGGGGTGGGGAAAGGGCCCTCGTGACACTCACAGCCCTCTGAAATTTATATGAGCACTCAACATGAATTTATATTTAGGGCTAGAGCAGGAGCACAGAGGTCAGGCGGGGTCAAACCCTGCCTGGGGTGAGAAGCAACTCGATCCTCAGTCTCTCCTCAGGCTGGGGGTGCTGCTCAGTGAGGCTCAGGCTGGGTTGGAGAGTCTGCTGCTGCTCCACATGGGAGTGTGCCTGGAGGAGGGGGTGGGACATGGCCTGGGCTGGCCTGCCAGGACAACGAGCTTCTCCATGGCAGATCCCAGGAGAGCCTCTCTGAGTGAGCTTCTCCAGGGCAGATCCACCAGGAGAGCCTCTCTGAGTGAGCTTCTCCAGGGCAGATCCACCAGGAGAGCCTCTCTGAGTGAGCTTCTCCAGGGCAGATCCACCAGGAGAGCCTCTCTGAGTGAGCTTCTCCAGGGCAGATCCACCAGGAGAGCCTCTCTGAGTGAGCTTCTCCAGGGCAGATCCACCAGGAGAGCCTCTCTGAGTGAGCTTCTCCAGGGCAGATCCACCAGGAGAGCCTCTCTGAGTGAGCTTCTCCAGGGCAGATCCACCAGGAGAGCCTCTCTGAGTGAGCTTCTCCAGGGCAGATCCACCAGGAGAGCCTCTCTGAGTGAGCTTCTCCAGGGCAGATCCACCAGGAGAGCCTCTCTGAGTGAGCTTCTCCAGGGCAGGGCCACCAGGAGAGCCACTGTGAGTGAGCTTCTCAGGCAGGGCACCAGGAGAACCCCAGGACAGATCCATTAGGAGAATCAGGACAGATCCATCAGGAGAACCACTGTGAGTAAGCTTCTCCAGGACAGATCCATCAGGAGAGCCCCAGGACAGATCCATCAGGAGAGCCCCAGGACAGATCCATCAGGAGAACCCCAGGACAGATCCATCAGGAGAGCCCCAGGACAGATCCATCAGGAGAGCCCAGGACAGATCCATCAGGAGAACCCAGGACAGATCCATCAGGAGAACCCAGGACAGATCCATCAGGAGAGCCCCAGGACAGATCCATCAGGAGAACCCAGGACAGATCCATCAGGAGAGTCAGGACAGATCCATCAGGAGAACCCAGGACAGATCCATCTGGAGAGCCCCAGGACAGATCCATCAGGAGAGCCCAGGACAGATCCATCAGGAGAACCCAGGACAGATCCATCAGGAGACCCCAGGACAGAATCCATCAGGAGAACCCAGGACAGATCCATCAGGAGAACCCCAGGACAGATCCATCAGGGAGAGATCCTCGGGAAAACAGAAGATCCATCAGGAGACCCAGGACAGATCCATCAGGAGAGCCCCAGGACAGATCCATCAGGAGAACCCAGGACAGATCCATCAGGAGAGCCCCAGGACAGATCCATCAGGAGAACCCAGGACAGATCCATCAGGAGAACCCAGGACAGATCCATCAGGAGAGCCCCAGGACAGATCCATCAGGAGAACCAGTGTGTGTCACATTGTGGGTGGGAGCACATCCAGGAGCTGAGGATCTCCTGGGCTGGGTCATTGTCCCACTCCTCTTTGGCAGAAGGGAATCAAGAACATCAAAAAGAAATCTCTCTTTTCAGAAGGAATGAGTAACATAGATATCATTATTAAACCATTTCATCATGTTTATCATCTTTCCTGGAAAAGAACTTCAGAAAACTAAGACATCAGGCCTGAAAGGTAGAGTACCAGCCTACAAGGCAGAGTTGCTTTGAAATGGAAACCAAAAGGCTTTGGCATGCTGGAGTTCCCAGAATTAACCTTTGCAGGGGTGAAATGGGATTTTGGGATGCTGTGGGCAGGGAGTGTGGAGCCTGGGGATGCAGGGACTGTCTGGGGAACAGCTGGAGACAGGAGGGTTCTTCAGGGTGCCAGAGCACATCTTCGAAATCCTGGATATATTCCTGGCACGTGGAAAACACCAGGAAATGAGGTTTTGCTGGAAACTCCTCCTGGGATGTAGTGCCAGCTGTCCATGGGTTCCCAAGGGATTGCACAAGAGCACGGTCAGGTTTGGACCCTTCAATCCACACAGGGGATCCCTGGCTCCAGAATTCCTGAACCACTGGGAAAGGGAAGCAGGGAAACCTCTCTGGGCTGCCCAGGTACAGCCCTGAGGTGTTTGTCAGGAGGCACAAAAAGCAGAGTTTGTCATCCAGACAAAGCACAGGCTCAAAGGATTGTAACTGTCAGCTAAAAATCTAATTTTTCTTTTTTTCCCTCCTTAGCTGCTCCTCCAGCTCTCCTCTCTTTAATGACATTTGTGTGTCAGCCTGTTTTCCTACAGTCCTCCTGACTGATCCCACATTTTAGCAGCAGCTTTCTGTTTCCAGCCTGCAGCTCCTAGCTGTGTGGAGGACTAGACAATCCCATTTTTCTCTCAGTGCCTCCCATCCCCGTGGCCAGGGGAGTGTGCTCGGGCTGTTGGCTCATCCAGCAATGAGCTGGTGGCAGGAATAACCTGAGGTGGTGTCAGAATAACCCACTGCAGGTGTGGCCATCCCCAATTCCCCGGGATGTGTGTGGGTTTAGGGAGCTGCACACGGACCCATAGCCCCAATAATTCCTGCAGTTACCCCAAGGATGTCTGCAGGTTAATTCTGTTTGCTGACAGCTTTTGGGACTCCAGGTGAAGGTGTTCCTCTGCCATGGCAGTCCTATAAAACATTGGATAATTCTCTCCTTATGGAGATTTTTTTTTTTAACCTGAGTATCATTCAGAAAAGCTGAAATTTGCCATCCTGAAATACCTGATGGAATCACTGAGGTGGGAAGAGCCCTCCCTGGCTGTGCCCAGTGCCTGGGAGGATGCTCACAGAACATCAGCTCTCATCTCCTCTTGCTGCAGCTGTGTAAATCTTTCATCAATAAATCATAATGCATTGGAAGGTTTCTTTAGTCTCTGCCAGGTCAGCTGGAAAGCTGTCCCAGAAATTCCTTTCTCTCCAGGTTAAACCTCTAATATGATCCAGCTTATGCATATTTTAATGTTGGCATGAGAATAATTCAAATAGATTTTCCCTTTCCTCGAGCATCTCCTTTCCCCAGTCCCCCAGGACAATCTCCTTTGTCTTCACAGAGCTGAGCATCCAAGCTCTCTCCCTTTCTCCTGTATTTCATTTTCCTTGGCTCTTTCATTTTCCTTGACTGTTTCAATATTCCCTGCCCATTAGGGGATTTTATTGAATTCAAGACAGGACCTCCCAGTTGCTTTAGAAGGTGTAATTTATTTTTTTCTTATCTTTTTCATAGACAAGAAGGGTGAGTTCTGCTCACATCTTCACCCTCCTGGTCCAGGAGGTCACAAGACCTCTGGTTACAAGTCCTTTTAAGGATTTATTAACCAATAAAACACTGCCACACAGATTATTTATGTTATTGACCCAACAGTTTGTTATTTTGTTTTGCTGCAGTGAGGATTTTCCTAATCAGAAAGTCACACATAGCTTACAATACTACACTCTAAAACTTCTTATTAGAACTACTTCTGTTTTTTTTCTATATCCTAAACTCCACCTAATTTAACATCTTTCTACTTAACCTACAAATGGACATTTTTGCTTCTAGCCTCTCTTTTGGGCAGCCTTTTCCCAGGGTCTCCCATCACACCCTGTGTTTAATTCCAAGCTTTGAGAGCTCTCTGCTGGTTTGCACCCCAGAGAGGTGATCAGAGAGCTGAGGAGCAGAGAATTGGACACCAAACAACCCCAGAGTGTGCCCAGGGAGGAGCCAGCCACAACTCTCTTCCTCTCCTCTCCAGCCATTAGAGTTCTCTCTGAATAATGAATGAATGAATGCAGAAGCCATTAACCAGGGGAAAGGGCAGCTGGAGTATTTATTTAAAAAAAAAAAAAAAAAAAAAAAAAAGGAAACACTCCAGGTTCTTCCAGCTTTCCATTAGCTGAGCTCCAGTTGCCAGAAGAAGCAGTGGGGGAGTTAACCAGGCTGTGGGAGGTGACAGGCAGTGAGTAGCAGTTCCCTGCTGCCAGGGCCAAGCTGTGGAAAACCACTCGGGATTGTTCCTGGGGCAGCTGCAGGAGGGAGGAATCACAGATCCCAAATGGCTGCTGGCCTTGGGGAGGCTTTTCCAGCACTGTCCTGCTTCTCCAGGAGCCACTGGGAGGGAGCAACCTGGGGGAAGGTGCTGGCAGAGAGAAAATCATGGAGTGTGAGTGGAGATCTGTGGAGATATTTGACAGGAGTTTGTCCTGAGTGAAGGAAAGGATCCCTCTCTCCCTGGGAGATGCTAGGAGAACCATTAATTAAAGGATTAAACTCACCCAAATTACTTCATAGAATCCCAGAATGGGCTGGGTGGGAAGGGACCCTAAAGCTCATCCCATTTTCACCCCAGCCATGGTGGGACCCCTCCCAGTGCCCCAGGGGCTCCAGCCTGGCCTGGGCACTGCCAGGGATGCAGGGGCAGCCCCAGCTGCTCTGGGCACCCTGTGCCAGGGCCTGCCCACCCTGCAGGCAACAATTCCTGCCCCCAATCCCATCCCATCCCACTGTGCAGCCATTCCCTGGGTGCTGTCCCTGTGTCCCTTGTCCCCAGCTCTCCTGCAGCCCCTCCAGGCTCTGAGCTCTCCCTGGATCATTCTCTTCCCCAGCTGTGCCAGCCTGGCTCCAGAGCAGAGGGGCTCCAGCCCTGGGGCCCCCACCAGCTCTGTGTCCTTCTTACCTGAGCAGTGTCACTGAGAACTGTCTGTAACCCACAGCCTCTGGGCTTTGTGCCCTCTGAGCCACACTGCACAGTGGGCAGTCAACTCCTCATTGATGGCTGTCAATTAATTCTCAGTTAATTCTCGATATGCAGCTAATTCCCACCGTCCTGCCATGCAGCTTTGTTTAACCTCATCTCATCCATCCCACCAGAGGTCCCAGAAGGAGATGGGGAAATCCAGGCTGTCTCTGATGGTTTGGGTTTCAGCCCATAGCTTATGGACACCAGCACTGAGCAGCACAGCTTGGTTGGTGTTCTGTAGACTTTGCTCAGAAATGTCAGGAATACCCATTTACAAGTGTGAGCATTGATCTGCTGATGCCAGTAAAGTAAAGCTCCTTTATTATATAGTTTACAAGTTCTATGTTCATATAAAAATTTTTACATAAACTCCTTTATCTTAGTCTCCTTTAGAAATGCAATCTTTGATTATTGTTCTTACACTAGTAATATCTCTGTTAACTCTTTGGCTAGCAAAGTCTTTGTTATATTTCCCCTCATTAAAACAGTAAAGTTAAAAAGTCAGAGTAACTAAACACAATATTTTCACTTCTGTTCTTACCTTCAATTTCTCTCTCCCACAACATCCACTATACTAAAATTAAAAGTCTCAAATACCACCCAGTTCACCTTCTATAACTGTCTATAATCTCCTGCATGCAAGATCAAGTTAAAGCTTTATAAAACTGATCTGAGAACAAAATTCCTCTCAGCACTGAGTCAGAGTTGCAGAGAATGTTGAATTATTGTCTCTGTGGCTGCTGGCATGGGCAGTGGGGCAGGGAGCACAGCCAGGATCCACCCTGCTGGATCAAACATTCTGGATCCACCCTGCAGGACCCACCCTGCTGGATCCACTCTGCTGGATCCATCCTGCTGGATCAACCCTGATGGATCAACCCTGATGGATCCACCCTGCTGGATCCACTCTGCTGGATCCACCTTGCTGGATCCACTCTGCTGGATCCACCCTGCAGGATCCACCCTGATGGATCCACCCTGCACGATCCACTCTGCTGGATCCACCCTGCTGGATCCACCCTGCAGGATCCACCCTGCAGGATCCACCCTGCAGGATCCACTCTGCTGGATCCACTCTGCTGGATCCATCCTTCTGGATCCACAGATCCATCCTGCTGGGTCCATCCTGCTTTATTCAACCTGCTGGATCCACTCTGCTGGATCCACTCTGCTCCCTGTGTGACAGGGCTCTGCTCTGTGTGTGACAGGGCTCTGCTCTGTGTGTGTGACAGGGCTCTGCTCTGTGTGTGACAGGGCTCTGCTCTGTGTGTGACAGGGCTCTGCTCCCTGTGTGACAGGGCTCTGCTCTGTGTGTGACAGGGCTCTGCTCTGTGTGTGTGACAGGGCTCTGCTCTGTGTGTGTGACAGGGCTCTGCTCTGTGTGTGACAGGGCTCTGCTCCCTGTGTGTGACAGGGCTCTGCTCCCTGTGTGTGACAGGGCTCTGCTCTGTGTGTGTGACAGGGCTCTGCTCTGTGTGTGACAGGGCTCTGCTCTGTGTGTGTGACAGGGCTCTGCTCTGTGTGTGACAGGGCTCTGCTCTGTGTGTGACAGGGCTCTGCTCTGTGTGTGACAGGGCTCTGCTCCCGTGTGTGTGACAGGGCTCTGCTCTGTGTGTGTGTGACAGGGCTCTGCTCTGTGTGTGACAGGGCTCTGCTCTGTGTGTGTGACAGGGCTCTGCTCTGTGTGTGTGACAGGGCTCTGCTCTGTGTGTGTGACAGGGCTCTGCTCTGTGTGTGTGACAGGGCTCTGCTCTGTGTGTGTGACAGGGCTCTGCTCCTTGTGTGTACAGGGCTCTGCTCTGTGTGTGTGACAGGGCTCTGCTCTGTGTGTGTGACAGGGCTCTGCTCTGTGTTGTGTGACAGGGCTCTGCTCTGTGTGTGTGACAGGGCTCTGCTCTGTGTGTGTGACAGGGCTCTGCTCTGTGTGTTGTGTGACAGGGCTCTGCTCTGTGTGTGTGACAGGGCTCTGCTCTGTTGTGTGTGACAGGGCTCTGCTCTGTGTGTGTGACAGGGCTCTGCTCTGTGAGTTGTGTGTGTGACAGGGCTCTGCTCTGTGTGTGTGACAGGGCTCTGCTCTGTGTGTGTGACAGGGCTCTGCTCTGTGTTGTGTGACAGGGCTCTGCTCTGTGTGTGTGACAGGGCTCTGCTCTGTGTGTGTGACAGGGCTCTGCTCTGTGTGTGACAGGGCTCTGCTCTGTGTGTGTGACAGGGCTCTGCTCTGTGTGTGACAGGGCTCTGCTCTGTGTGTGACAGGGCTCTGCTCTGTGTGTGTGACAGGGCTCTGCTCTGTGTGTGACAGGGCTCTGCTCTGTGTGTGTGACAGGGCTCTGCTCTGTGTGTGTGACAGGGCTCTGCTCTGTGTGTGACAGGGCTCTGCTCCTGTGTGTGACAGGGCTCTGCTCTGTGTGTGACAGGGCTCTGCTCTGTGTGTGTGACAGGGCTCTGCTCTGTGTGTGACAGGGCTCTGCTCTGTGTGTGGACAGGGCTCTGCTCTCTGTGTGTGACAGGGCTCTGCTCTGTGTGTGACAGGGCTCTGCTCTGTGTGTGTGACAGGGCTCTGCTCTGTGTGTGTGACAGGGCTCTGCTCTGTGTGTGACAGGGCTCTGCTCTCTGTGTGTGACAGGGCTCTGCTCTGTGTGTGTGACAGGGCTCTGCTCTGTGTGTGACAGGGCTCTGCTCCCTGTGTGTGACAGGGCTCTGCTCTGTGTGTGACAGGGCTCTGCTCCTGTGTGTGACAGGGCTCTGCTCTGTGTGTGTGACAGGGCTCTGCTCTGTGTGTGACAGGGCTCTGCTCTGTGTGTGACAGGGCTCTGCTCTGTGTGTGACAGGGCTCTGCTCTGTGTGTGTGTGACAGGGCTCTGCTCCCTGTGTGTGTGACAGGGCTCTGCTGTCTGTTGTGTGACAGGGCTCTGCTCTGTGTGTGACAGGGCTCTGCTCTGTGTGTGACAGGGCTCTGCTCCCTGTGTGTGACAGGGCTCTGCTCTGTGTGTGACAGGGCTCTGCTCCCTGGTGTGTGACAGGGCTCTGCTCTGTGTGTGTGCAGGGCTCTGCTCTGTGTGTGACAGGGCTCTGCTCTGTGTGTGTGTGACAGGGCTCTGCTCCCTGTGGTGTGACAGGGCTCTGCTCTGTGTGTGACAGGGCTCTGCTCTGTGTGTGACAGGGCTCTGCTCTGTGTGTGTGACAGGGCTCTGCTCTGTGTGTGACAGGGCTCTGCTCCCTGTGTGTGACAGGGCTCTGCTCTCTGTGTGTGACAGGGCTCTGCTCTGTGTGTGACAGGGCTCTGCTCCCTGTGTGTGACAGGGCTCAGCTCTGTGTGTGACAGGGCTCTGCTCTGTGTGTGACAGGGCTCTGCTCTGTGTGTGTGACAGGGCTCTGCTCCCTGTGTGTGACAGGGCTCTGCTCTCTGTGTGTGACAGGGCTCTGCTCTGTGTGTGTGACAGGGCTCTGCTCTGTGTGTGGACAGGGCTCTGCTCTGTGTGTGACAGGGCTCTGCTCCCTGTGTGTGACAGGGCTCTGCTCTGTGTGTGACAGGGCTCTGCTCTGTGTGTGTGACAGGGCTCTGCTCCCTGTGTGTGACAGGGCTCTGCTGTCCCCTGCTCCCTGTGTGTGACAGGGCTCTGCTCTCTCCCAGGGACACGGCGGGGCAGGAGCGTTTCCACACCATCACCACCTCCTACTACCGCGGGGCCATGGGCATCATGCTGGTGTACGACATCACCAACGCCAAGAGCTTCGAGAACATCAGCAAGTGGCTCAGGAACATCGACGAGGTGAGTGACACAGCCCAAACCCGAGGGCTTGTGCTGGCCCAGAGCGTCCCCAGCACCCAGCTGGAGGCTGGTGGCATTAAACAGGAGCTGGGGTGCCCTGCAGTGCCCGCTGTGTGCCTGAGGAAACTCCTGCCTGTGCTGCAGGAGGCTGGGAGCAGCTCACAGCACACAGTGAGGGCAGTAACTACACTGTGTGTAACTACTCACAGCAGCTGTTTCCTGAGCGTGGAGCTCCTCCAGGGGAATCAAACAGCACCATCTCCTCCTAATCATGTCAGGAAAGATTTGGAGGTTTCTCATGGCTGGTGCAGGTGCATTGGCTCCTGCTGCTGGGACTCCTTGGGTAGCTGATTGTTGTCCTTGGCAGAGGAGAACCAGGACAGGGAGGCTGGAAAATCTCAGGCAAGGTCAAGTGAAGCAGAGGAAAGGGATGTGGAAGCATTAAGTGCCTGGATCCCCACGAGTTCATCCTCCAGGAGTTCTGAGATGGCAAGAGAGCAGCACAGCTGGGAGTTCTTGGGTTTGTTACACTGTTCCCAAGTGGAATAAATGTTTGGGTTTTCCTAGAAAGCACAGAGGTGGCCCTGTAGAACTGAGCCCAGGTGAGGCTGTCAGGCACTGCTCAGTGCAGCCCTGAGAAGGCAGCACAGCACGAATGGGATATTGGGATCTGAATTTCCCAGCACAGGAGTGGGACACGATGGTGGGAACAGGAGAGGGGCCAAGGCAGCACAGGAAGAGACTCAGCAATGAGCTGGAGTAAACTCGAAACTGAGCCCTTTGGATTGTGCAGCTGCTTTGTTACAGAGCTCAGGTGTCCCGGGTGAGTGAGGGATGTCCTTGGTACCATCAGGGCTTTTGGTGCCCTGGTGTTTCCAAGCTGGGCCACTCAAGCTGGGCAGCTGATTTCAGATGCATTGTGGAGGCTGCTCAGGGCCCGTGGCTCAAAAGGGACATTTGACACCTTAGGGAGCTGTTGCTATTATGGGAGAAGCTCAGAAGGGGAGTGTCTTTGCAGAAATCAGAGTCATTGAGGCTGGAAAATCCTTTGGAGCTCATGGGGTCCAACCATCCACAGCACTGCCAAGGCCACCACTGATGTCCCCAAGTGCCACATCCACAGGGCTTTTAAATCCCACCAGAGATGGGCACTCCACGCTGCCTGGGCAGCTGTGGAGAGTGAATTTTTCCCAGGTCCTTTCCTCCCTGGCAGCTTTCCAGCCCCTCTGGAACTTTCCAGGTGTGACCCCAGTGCAGCAGCCAGCCCTGGCCCTCACCCCAGGGACCCCAGCCCGTGGATCCAGCCTGTCCTGGTCCCTCTGCAGAGCCTCCTGCCCCAGCAGATCCACATCCCCCTGGGGCTGTCCAGGGGGCTCTGCCCATTCCAGCTGCCTGTGCCCATTCCCAGCTGCCTGTGCCCCCATTCCCAGCTGCCTGTGCCCCCATTCCCAGCTGCCTGTGCCCCCATTCCCAGCTGCCTGTGCCCCCATTCCCAGCTGCCTGTGCCCATTCCCAGCTGCCTGTGCCCCCATTCCCAGCTGCCTGTGCCCATTCCCAGCTGCCTGTGCCCATTCCCAGCTGCCTGTGCCCATTCCCAGCTGCCTGTGCCCCCATTCCCAGCTGCCTGTGCCCATTCCCAGCTGCCTGTGCCCCCATTCCCAGCTGCCTGTGCCCATTCCCAGCTGCCTGTGCCCCCATTCCCAGCTGCCTGTGCCCATTCCCAGCTGGCTGTGCCCCCATTCCCAGCTGCCTGTGCCCCCATTCCCAGCTGGCTGTGCCCATTCCCAGCTCTCCCTGGGCTCAGGTTTATCCCAGCAGGCTGTGCCTATCCCAGCCAGGAGCAGCCAGTTTCTCCAGGAGAGTGCCATGGGAAAAGGTGCCAAAGGCTTCATCAAAGCCCAGGCAGATGCCCCCCGAGCCTTTCCCACATGCATTAGGGTCACTGTCATAGAAGGAGATCAGGTTGGTCAAGCAGGACCTGTCACAGAGCCAGCCTGGCTGTGCCTGCTCTCCTGCCTGTCCTGCCCGTGTCCTGTGCTCACAGCCCAGGTGAGGTGCTCCAGCACCATGCAGGAAACACTGACCCCTCCTCTCCCTGCTCCCCTGCCCCACTCCCTGCTTTCTGTTCCCCCTCTCTCCCTCTTTTCTCTCTCTGGGTCCTGTTCTCCTCCCGTTTTCCTCCCTGGCTCATCCCTCACGTTGTGCAGTGGAAAAATGAGGAGGAGAAAGCCATTAACCAGTGGTGGGAAGTCCTTAGGAGGCTGGGTTAATAACAGCCTGTTGCTGTGCAGTGCACAGCTCCCTCGTGGGGCTGTGATGTCCCCACTGGTGGGGTGCAGCAGGGATTTCAGGTGTGCTGGGGATGATGTGTGACCCTGGAACCCTGCCCTGTGTCCTTGCAGCACGCCAACGAGGATGTGGAGAGGATGCTGTTAGGAAACAAGTGTGACATGGAAGATAAAAGAGTTGTCCCTAAAGCAAAAGGTGAACAGGTGAGTATCAAACAAAAAACTGCTTTATCCAAGGCAGCAGATCACTGCCAAGGCTTCTGCCTGCTCCAGAGGGTTGGGGTGTCCCAGTGGGATGTGCCAGGGGCATGAATGCAGGAGCTGATGGATGGCAACCCTGGGAATGTTTTCTCAGAAAATGCCATGAATGGGATGAGTTCAGCTGCAGTTCCTGCTTCCTTTGATAACCCAAAATTCCCAGACATCCAGGAGGTTCCTCACCGTGTGACATTGTGTGGTGTCTGTCCTCTTAGGCCCACACACAGACTTGGGATTATTTAGTAGATTTTAATTGTTCTGAATTGTGAAGTTCTAAATCTTCTGAGCCACCTCACCTGCCTGGTGCTGCTGGTGCCCTTGGGGCTGAGGGAGACACAGAATCCCAGAATCCCTGAGGTTGGGAAAGAGCTCCCAGAGCATCAAATCCAAGCTGGGCCTCATCCCCACCTTGTCCCCAGCCCAGAGCACTCAGTGCCATGGCCTGCCCTTCCCTGGACACCTCCAGCTCCCAAAGTGAACTGCTGAACTATCCCCAGGATCTCTAATCTCCCTCTCTCTGTTTGCTGCAGATTGCCAGGGAGCACGGTATTAGGTTTTTTGAAACTAGTGCAAAAGCAAATATAAACATTGAGAAGGCATTCCTCACATTAGCAGAAGACATTCTTCGAAAGGTAGGTGCTCACAGCATTCCTTTGGCACAAATATCCTGAAATTCCACCTTGTCCTTGTGTTGTGCACCCCTGTGTTGGTGCAGTGTTTGACTTGGCCGTGCTGAGGGAAGGGAGTCCCTGCAGGAGCAGGGCTCAACTTGTGAAGCCTGTTTGATGTTTTGTTGTTGGAGGGAGGCCTGTCTCCAGGGAGTAACACCCATCAGAGCCAAGGAGCTGAAATTCCTGTTTGTTTGGCCCTTACACCCGTGGTTGTGCCCGTGCTGGAGTTAAGGCATGGAGAGAATTGTCCTTGCCATGGGCTCTGTGCATGCACTGACAGCTCCTGAGGGGCTGCTGGGGGGAGCTCAGGGCTGGAGAGGGGACAGGAAGGGGCTCTGCCACTCCCAGCTGTACTCCCAGGAGTCAGCTCCCCTTGCTGAGAGGTGCAGAGTGCCTGGAGCTGAGGAACCAGGGAGCTGGAAAAGCTCTCTGAGAGCTCCCAGTCAGCTCAGCCCCCAGCACTGTCCCATGGCCCCAGTGCCACAGCCACAGGGCTGGCAAACCCCTCCAGGGATGGGCAGCTGTGCCAGGGCTGGACAGCTGCTCCAGGCAGGAATTGTTCCCTAAATCCAATCTAAACCCCACTGGCCAGCCTGAGCCCATTGCCCCTTGTCCTGGCAGCACAGCCCGACCCCCCTGGCTGTGCCCTCCTCTCAGGGAGTTGTGCAGAGCCAGAAGGGTCCCCAGAGCCCCCTGTGCTCCAGGCTGAGCCCCTGCCCAGCTCCCTGAGCCCCTGCTGGGGCTCCATTCCCTGCCCAGCTCCCTGAGCCCCTCCTGGGGCTCCATTCCCTGCCCAGCTCCCTCAGCCCCTGCTGGGGCTCCATTCCCTTCCCCAGCTCCCTGAGCCCCTGCTGGGGCTCCATTCCCTGCCCAGCTCCCTGAGCCCCTCCTGGGGCTCCATTCCCTGCCCAGCTCCCTCAGCCCCTCCTGGGGCTCCATTCCCTGCCCAGCTCCCTCAGCCCCTCCTGGGGCTCCATTCCCTTCCCCAGCTCCCTCAGCCTCTCCTGGGGCTCCATTCCCTTCCCCAGCTCCCTGAGCCCCTCCTGGGGCTCCATTCCCTGCCCAGCTCCCTTCCCTGCCCTGCACACCCCCAGCCCCCCCAGGTCTCTCCTGCCTTTCAGGAGGGGCCCAGAGCTGGAGGTGCCAGCACAGGGTGGGCACTGCCCTGGCCCTGCTGCCTCCCTGGGTTGTCTCTGTGGCCTGTAGCAGGTCCTGTGTGCCCAGAGCTGCTGTGGCTGTGACTCTGTCACAAGTACAAAATGCAGCAGGCTCCCCCAGGGGCCAGGGCTGAGCTGGGCTGGATCCCTGTGTGGCTCCAGGGGCTTCACTCCCACAGCCAAGGGCTCAGGAGCACAGAAACCCCTGTGCTGGAGCATTCCTGCCTAGGAGCAGGTCATGGAAGCTCTGGGAGCTCCAGACACGTGGGTTGGCCATCCCTGGCACTTTTGTTCCTGTTCCTACACAAATGAACCCCATCCCAAGCCTGTCCCATCCCTGCCTTCCTCCCTCTCCAGTGGATAATGTCACCCAGTTGTCACTGCAGTCCTCAGTCGTTTCTTCATCAGTTTTTGACAAGCTTTGTGTGATAAACAGGGTGAAAACCCCTGGCCTTTGGTGAACAGGAGGTCTGGCTACAAACCATACCAACCTTTGGGCCCTAAATCTTTATTTTTGGCTCTGTCATTACCCTGGGGATTCTCTTGCAAGGCTGTGACAAAGAGAGCTAAAAAAGGGCTGTGGAGACTGAGGTGTGGTGAGGGTTTAGGTTCCTTTCCAGCCAGCTGGAAGGAGGTGGTGCTGCTGGATCAAACCCACTGGAGCAGGGCTGTGGCTTTGGTGTCACCAAGCTCCGTGCTGTGACAAGGAGGAGCCTGTGTTTCCTCTTCCTCTGGAGCTGCTGTGCCAGGAGCAGAGGCTGGGAACAAGCCCAGTTTATCCATAAAAACTGCGGGGTTTAGAGGTCATTAGTTCACACAATCTGAGTTTTGTGCTGTTTGTAGGCTGGGATTTCCTTTCTCCACCAAACCCATCCTCAGCTCTGCGTGCAGGACCCAAAACAGTTCCACTTGACTTTGGGCTGCTCCCACTTCAAGCCTTGGGCTTTCCCCCAGCTTCCCACTTGTTTATTTAAACCAAACAACAAAACAAACCTTAACCTGGTTTTGCACCCTCGTGCTGGAGCAGGGGAGGCTCCCCTGCATTCTGAGGAGCTCTTTGTGCCCAGCTCATTGCCATTTCCATCTGGGCACGTCACTCCCTGCGAGCTGCTGCCTCTGGGGCTTCTCCTGGGGCTCTCTGGGCCCAGCTAACCGTGTGTGCACTTGTTTCCTTGCAGACCCCTGTAAAAGAGCCCAACAGTGAAAATGTAGATATCAGCAGTGGCGGTGGGGTGACGGGCTGGAAGAGCAAGTGCTGCTGAACCTTCTCCTCTCTCACCAATCGCCAGCCACCGCCCCTTTTTTCTCGCTGCAAAACAAACCACTCTGCCCGTTTTTTAACCTGAAACCCATGGTTTGGTTCCTCATCTTAACGAGCTCCTGCCTCCCCTTGGTTTTCCAGCTAGGACAGCTTTGCCTACTCCAGTTTTCTCAACACATGTATAGGAAATTCATCTCCGTGACTTCATTGCCATGTCCCTGCTCAACTCACCACTACGTTTGGGTTGTATTATAGTCCCGTCCCTCCTGCCATTAAACCCCAGAGCAATCATACTCAACTCTTCTTCTGCAAATTGTATAAGAATAAAGGTTAGAATTAACAATTGATTTTGTACAACAGTGGAATTTTCTGTCATGGATCATGTGCTTGAGTCACCATATTCTCTAGATGCATCAGGCAAGAGCCAGGAAAAACTCATTTTCGCCTTGAGTCCGTGAGTGGGGTTTCTTTGTCCTGTGCCTTATGTGGAAAAAGGAACTTTTATTTTCACTTTTCTTTTCTCTTTTCTGGTGGAAGCATGTGCAGGAGACATCCCATCCCCCTGTGCCATTGAGTCCTGACCTCTGTAGTGGTTGCTTTCTGTAACGTTGGTGTCATGCATCGAGGACAAAGGGTGGTGCAAAACAAAAGCAAACTCCATGTAACCCGCTGTGTCTCCTCTTGGCAATCCCTCCCTTCCCAACTCTTCCTGCTGCCATTTTATCTTTTTTTCTTCTCCTCACTTTGCCACTCTTTCCTTTTTTTTTTTTTTTTTTTTTTTTATTTTTTTTTAATTTTGCCTGCATGCTGCTTTGATTTGCATTTCTCCATGGTGTGATGTGTTAATGGAAAGGATGGCAACGCGGTGTGTTTGCCAAAAATTTAATACAAAGCACTGATTTAGCTTCCGAGGTAAAACTGTTGAGATTCCTACTAACCCCCCTAGGCCTGTCTGTCACTAGTGGTTCCCTCCTCCCGAGTAGCCCCGGCCTTGCCCTGTCAGAAGAGTTATTTGCATGCACTAGTTTCTATGGAGGGTGATGTGGTTGTCTACTTTCTGTGTATGAGTATAACAAGGATTCCCAAGCTGACAGCAGCTCATTAACGCCAGCTCCCGGCTCCGTCCCCGCCCGCCGCTCCCGGGGCTGCGGCCCTGCATCGAGAGAGGGAAAGGAAAGGGAAGGAGACTGAGCAGCCCGCGGGCAGTTTAATTCATTCCCTCCCTGGAGACTGCCAGCGGCCACAGCCCTGCCCGGTGCAGCCCCCGAGCTGGTCCTGACCCCAGTGTGTGGGGAAAACGGCATCCTGGCCATGGATGCAGGCATTGAATCTGTTCATGGATGCAGGCACTGAATCCTGTTCATGGATCCAGGCACTGAATCCTGGCCATGGATCAGGCACTGAATCCTGCTCATGGATGCAGGCACTGAATCCTGGCCATGGATGCAGGCACTGAATCCTGTTCATGGATGCAGGCACTGAATCCTGTCATGGATCAGGCACTGAATCCTGCCCATGGATCCAGGCACTGAATCCTGCCCATGGATCCAGGCACTGAATCCTGGCCATGGATCCAGGCACTGAATCCTGGCCATGGATCCAGGCACTGAATCCTGTTCATGGATCCAGGCACTGAATCCTGCCCATGGATCCTGGCCCTGACCCCAGTGTGTGGGGAAAACAGCATCCTGGCCATGGATCCAGGCACTGAATCCTGTTCATGGATGCAGGCACTGATTCCAGACCTGAATCCTGGCCATGGATCCAGGCACTGATTCCAGACCTGAATCCTGGCCTTGGATCCCAGCCATAGATCCCAGCCAGAGCTCCTGGCTCCAAGCCTGGTGTGGGCACCAGAGCGCCCTGAGCCCTGTGCCCTGCCTGGGACTGGCACCAGGACTGTGCCCGCTCCAGGACTGGCACTGGGACTGGCACTGGGACTGACCCCACTCCAGTTCTGGCCCCGGGACTGTCCCCTCTCCAGGACTGGCTCCAGGACTGTCCCTGCTCCAGGACTGGCTCCAGGACTGTCCCCACTCCAGGACTGGCTCCAGGACTGTCCCCTCTCCGGGACTGTCCCCTCTCCGGGACTGTCCCCTCTCCAGGTCTCTCCCTGCTCCAGGACTGTCCCCTCTCCAGGACTGTCCCCGCTCCAGGACTGTCCCCGCTCCAGGTCTGTCCCCTCTCCGGGACTGTCCCTGCTCCAGGACTGTCCCCTCTCCAGGACTGGCTCCAGGACTGTCCCCTCTCCAGGTCTGTCCCCTCTCCGGGACTGTCCCCTCTCCAGGTCTGTCCCCTCTCCAGGTCTGTCCCCTCTCCAGGACTGTCCCCTCTCCGGGACTGGCTCCAGGTCTGTCCCCTCTCCAGGTCTGTCCCCTCTCCAGGTCTGTCCCCTCTCCGGGACTGTCCCCTCTCCAGGACTGTCCCCTCTCCGGACTGTCCCCTCTCCGATGTCCTCCAGGTCTGTCCCCTCTCCGGGTCTGTCCCCTCTCCAGGACTGTCCCCTCTCCGGGACTGTCCCCTCTCCAGGTCTGTCCCCTCTCCAGGACTGTCCCCTCTCCGGTCTGTCCCCTCTCCGGGACCGGCCCTCTCCGCCCTGGCCGCAGCCGCTAACGCTGAGTGAATTTTTCGGAAATGACGGTGTTTAACAGGAACTCGCGGGCCCAGCGGCTCCCTCCCGGTGGGCACTCCCCGAGGCGTGCCCTGTCCCTCTCTAGCTGGCATTTTGTCCCTGTGTGTGTTAACCCTGCCCAGGCGAGTGGCTGCTGGGCTCGGGCTCGGCGTTCCACAGAGCCCGGCTGCTTTTGGCTCGATCTGCACTAACGTGTTCAAAAAGGGAAAAAAAAACCAAACCAAACCCGGCGGAATCTACATCCAGGGGGCTTTTCTATAATCGTCGTTTTAAAGCGAGCTTTCCATTTGCTCGCAGGGCTCCCTGTGTGTGACCCCTGTGTAGTGGCCGTGCCCGTGGCTGGCACAGGTAGAGCTCGCTGGTGCCGCTCGCTGCCGCCCCTCGTCCCTCCCGTCAGTAAATCTGAGCTTTTCCCTGGCTCTTTCTCTTCCTGCCCAAGCTCGAGCTGCAGCCGCGGGCGGATGGCGCCGGGAGGAGCGGGCAGCACCAGCGGGTGCTGCTGAAACGGATAAACCCCCCCTTACAAATAATGAGTAAGAATAACGAATAATAATGCTCGTGTCGGAGGAGTTTGCAGTAACTTGATGTCTGCTGGTATCTCAGCTCCCTGCTAGTTCCCAACTAACTGCTTGTGAAACCTCTGCTTGGAACCCCAGCCCCGTGGAGTAGAGAAGGGCAGCGGGAGGTGTCAGCAGCCCCTCCGGGCCCCGCGGAGGGAGCTCAGCGCTGCCCTTTGGTCACCAAAAAACCCAAAAGTGTTAAACCATGAAATCGGTCCTGCTAAACCAAACCCGAGCTTGGCTCTGTCCCACGGCCGTGTCCCAGCCGGGGTCGCTGTGCCCTCGGACCCGGACGGTGGAATAAAACAGCATCAAGGTCTTGGATTAATTCCCATGCCGACAATTTTTTACTTAATCTTTTAATATTTTTGCTACTCCACTCTGGCTTTTTATTTAAAACACATTCTTTTGTACCACTTACTGTATCAAATTGTATAAAAGATCACTGTCCCATTCTTGGTCGTACCAAGAGCAAATAAAAGCTTTTATAAACTTGCAGTGGTGACTTCCTGGGCCCCTGGAATTCCCTCTGGCTCCCGTGGGAGCGAGCCCAGCCCTGGCTGCCCCTGGAGCAGGTGGGATGAGTCCCCCCAGACCTTCAGGCCACCAGCACTGCTCCTCCTGCCTTTCCCAGAGCTGCTGGTGGCAGGATGCTGGGAAGGGTCCGAGGCTGCCCCCTCCCCACGCGGAGCCCCTGTGGGGGGAGCACCCAGCCCGGCAGGGGGTGAGGTCTCCTTTGGGGCCTTTGCCAGCGGTTTTTTGGGAAGCAGCTGTTCCAGCCCAAACTCTGCAGCCCCAGGCCCTGCCTGGCTGGGGAGCAGGGGTGGCTGTTCTGGCTCTCCAAGAGCTGTGCCAGGGTGCCAGTGTCCTTCCCCACCCGCCCCTGCCACTCCCCTGTGCCCCTCGGGGTGTTCCCGGCTCTGCTGCAGCCCCTGGGGGGCGGGGGGGTCCCCCAGCAAAGCCCGGTGAGGGGGGACCCTCCTGGTGACAGCAGAGGACACGTGGCTGCTGCTGCTGCCCTCCTGCTACCACGGTGTCCCTGTTCCCAGAGTGTCCCCAGTGCCACGGTGTCCCTGTTCCCACGGTGTCCCCACTGCCATGGTGTCCCCACTGCCATGGTGTCCCCAGTGCCACATCATCCCTGTTCCCACGGTGTCCCCACTGCCAGTGTCCCCAATTCCACGGTGTCCCCAGTGCCACGGTGTCCCTGTTCCCATGGTGTCCCCAGTGCCATGGTGCCCCAATTCCATGGTGTTCCCAGTGCCACGACGTCCCTGTTCCCATGGTGTCCCCAATGCTACAGTGTCGCCACTGCCATGGTGTTCCCAATTCCATGGTGTTCCCAGTGCCACATCATCCCTGTTCCCACAGTGTCCCCAATGCCACGGTGTCCCTGTTCCCAACAGTGTCTCTGTTCTCATGGTGTCCCCACTGTCGCACTGTCCCTGTTCCCGCACTGTCCCCTCTGTCGCGCTCTCCCTGTTCCCGCACTGTCCCTGTTCCCGCACTGTCCCTGTTCCTGCACTGTCCCCTCTGTCGCGTTGTCCCTGTTCCCGCACTGTCCCTGTTCCCGCACTGTCCCCTCTGTCGCGTTGTCCCTGTTCCCGCACTGTCTCTGTTCTCGCGCTGTCCCTGTTCCCGCACTGTCCCCTCTGTCGCACTGTCCCTGTTCCCGCACTGTCCCTGTTCCTGCACTGTCCCTGTTCCTGCACTGTCCCTGTTCCCGCAGTGTCCCCTCTGTCGCACTGTCCCTGTTCCCGCACTGTCCCTGTTCCCGCACTGTCCCCTCTGTCGCGCTGTCGCCGCTGTCGCGCTGTCGCCGTTCCCATGGCGCCGGCAGCCGGGCCCGGCCGGTTTTGTGCCGCTGGTCGAACGAAGCTGGGGCTGAGCCAGGGCTGAGCCAGGGCCGCGCTCCTCGGCAGCCCCGGGGAGGGGGCGAGGCCGCGGGGAGCGGCCCCAAATGCTCCCGTGCCGGGAGCCCCGCACTGCCATCCGAGGGGGACTTCGGGGGGACTCCCAGGGGCCTCGGGGAGGGGGGCCCGGCAGGGACCTTCCCCACATGGATTCCGTCCAGCAGCTCCCGGTGTCCGGCTTGTCCGGGTCACCCCGGCAGGGAGGCTTTGGGTCTTTCCCCATCTCCTCCTCCTCCTTGCTGTCCCCATCCCGGCCCCATCCCCATCCCGGCCCCATCCCCATCCCAGCCCCATCCCCATCCCAGCTCCATCCCCATCCCGGCTCCATCCTACCCCTACTCTGCTCCATACGTGCCTGTCCCTGTCCCTTCTCCTTTCCTGCAGCTGTTCCCTCCCTTTCCCTGCTCCTTTCCCATCCCTGCTCCTTTCCCATCCCTTCTTTTCCATCCCTGCTCCTTTCCTTTCTCGTCCCTCCTCCTTTCCCATCCCTGCTCTTTCCCTACAGCTGCTCCATCGTTTTCCCTGTATTTTCCCCATCCTTGGTTCATCCCATCCCTGCTCCCGCTTCGTCCCTTTCGTTCTCCCACCTCTGCCCTGTCCAGCCGCCTCCCCTTGTGCTTGGCCTGGGGGGCAGTGGCGGGGGCAGCATTCGGGGACCGCAGGGCCGGGCGCTGCCCCTGCAGGCGCTTGCTGCTTCCTCCACTCCCTCATCCTCCTCAGCGCGGTCTCCAGCGGCCCAGGAGTGGGGATGCAGCCGGCAAAGGAGCGGGGAGGGGGCCCGGACGAGACCCTACCGAGCTGGAGCGGGGAGTCTCCGCCCCGCGGGCTGTGAGAGCCCGAGGGCTGCGGGGACCGCCCGGGTGCGGAGTCCCCAGCTCGGGGTGGTGGACGGTGATGTCCCTGCCGAGGGTCCCCCCGACTGTGAGGTCCCTCTCTCCATTTGCGCTCCGCGTCTGGGCGGCAGCGCCGGGCCGTGGGTCCCCGTGCGGGACACCGGGGTGTGGGGCGGCATCGGGGTCCCCCCCGCCCCACCCCGGTCCCTTGTGTCCCCCGCAGCCCCCGCTCGGGACCCCCCGGCAGCGCCCGGCGACTCCGCGCCTCCGGCAGCGGGGCGGGATGGGGCAGGGTCCCCGGGGCGCCCCCCGCCCGTTCCCTCGGCGGCCCGAGAGAGCCCCGGAGCGAGCCGGGGCTGAGCCCCTGAGCCCCCCGATCCCGAGCGCGCGGGCGGAGCCGCCCCCCACGCGGGGCAGCGTGTCCCCCCGGGACACCCCCGGAGCGGCCCCGACGGGCGATGCCCGGCCCGGGGAGGGATGCCCAGCCCGGGGGATGCCCGGCCCGGGGGGGATGCCCGGCCCGGGGGGGGAGTTCCCGGTCCCGGGGGGGATGTCCGGCCCTGGGGGGGATGCCCGGCCCGGGGGGGATGTCCAGCCCTGGGGGGGATGCCGGCCCGGGGGGGAATTCCCGGTCCCGGGGGGTGTCCACCTGGGGAGTCCAGCCCTGGGGGGGTGTCCCGCACGGGGCTCCCCGCCCGCCGCCGCCTCCTCCGCCCCCGCCGGGGGGGTTCCGCCTGCCGGGGCGGGCGGGCAGGAGGGGCCGGGGGCGGGCGGGGGGCGGCTCCTCCTGCCCCGCTCCCGCCGCCCCCCGGCCCCGGCCCCGGCCCGGCGGCGGCGGCGATGGAGCCCGGCCCGGGGCCGGCCTGAGCCGCGATGCGATGGAGAAGCTGGCGGCGGGGCTGGCCCGGCTCCGCTGGAGCCCCGCGGCGCTGCCCCTCGACGCCATCGTCAGCCAGTGCCGCCTGCCCACCCTCGTCTGCCTCGGGCAGGGTGAGCCCGGCGGGGAAGGACACGAGCGGGGGATGAAGTCTGGAGGGACGAGAAGGAGGAGGAGGGAGGGAGGTTGGAGTGATGGGGAGGAGGAGGAGGAGGGTGGGAGGAAGGCTGGAGGGACCGCGGGGGAGGGAGGATGGAGGGAAGGAGTGAGGCTGGAGTGATGAGGAGGAGGGAGAAAGGATGGAGTGATGAGGAGGAGGGAGGGGTGGAAGGCGGAGGGATGGGGAGGGAGGGAGGAAGGCTGGAGAGTGAGGACGAGGAGGGAGGGAGGTTGGAGTGATGAGGGAAAGGGAGAGACGGAGGACGAAGGGACCGGGAAGAGGGAGGGAGGGAGTCTGGGGGGACGAAGAGGAGGGAGAGCGACCGGAGTGATGAGGAGCTGGGAGCGGTGGAGGGATGGGGAAGTGGGGAAGGCTTGAGAGTGAGGAGGAGGAAGGGAGGAAGGCTTGGAGAGAGAGTGGAGGGACGAAGAGGAAGATAGGAAAGATGGAGAGGTGAGGAGAAGGAACGTTGGCTGGAGAAGTGAGGAGGAGGGGGAGGGAGGGAGCAGGGCTGGAGGGGTGAAGAGCGGGAGGATGCTGAAGGGACGAGGAGGAAAAAGCCTGGAGGGAGCAGGAGAAGGAAGGAGTCGAGTGTTGAGGAGGAGGAGGAGGGAGAGAGGGAGGAAGGCTGGGGCCAGGTGAGACCAAGCTGCTGTCCCGGCTCCTGGGCCGCTGCGGTCGGATCCTCCCCGGGGCGGGCTGGGGCCGGGGGGCTGGGGGCTGCCCCTCAGGGGGGTCCCTGGGCTCCTGCCCTGGGGGGGGAGGAAGTTGTGGGGCCCGGGCTGCTCCCGCTCCCCCCAGCACTTTCCCCCACTGTCACCCTCGCCGGGTGACGCTCTGGAGGTGCTGGCACCTGGCTGTCAGGGGCTGGGAGCCACCGTGTCCCCTCGCCAGCCTCCCTGGGACACGGCCTGGCTGGGACCCCCGCCCAGGCTGAGTGGGGGGCAGGAGGTGCGGGGGGACCCCCGGCGTGTCCGTGTCCCCGGCGGAGCAGGGCCCCCCCGGGGCAGGGGGGTCGGGGGCCCTGGGGGTGTCGGAGGCCCTGGGGGTGCCCGGGGGTCCTGGGGGGGTCGGGGGCCCTGGGGGGGGGGGGGGGGGTGTCGGGGGCCCTGGGGGGCCGGTCGGGGGCCCTGGGGGGGTCGGTGTGCCGCGGTTCTGGAGCGCTCCCGGGGGGGGCCCGCGCCGGCCCCGACTCAATAAACTTCTTGTTTGCGGCGGCTGCAGCTTTTCAGGGGGGACAAAGAAGTTGTTTCCTGGGCAACTGGCGGCTCTTGGCAGCGGCACCTGCTCATCCCTCGCTCCGTCCGTCCGTCCGTCCGTCCGGCGGCGCCGGGGGGCGAGGGGGGGCTGGCGGCGGCGGTGACAAGCCTGTGCCCCCGCAGGTGAGCGCGTGGAGGGGGTGACAGCCCAGGACGTGCTCCTGGTCCACTCGTGCCGCCAGTGGACGACGGTGACAGCGCACAGCCTGGAGGAGGGGCACTACGTCATCGGGCCCAAAATCGACATCCCGCTCCAGTACCCAGGTGGGGCGCTGGGGACAGCGGGGACAACGGGGACAACGGGGATGGTGGCCCTGGGCCAGCAGAGCCGGGTCCTGCCCCACTGCCCCCCACCCGCTGGGGCTGCTCCAGTCCGGGGCAGGGCAGGGTCTGCTTTGGGGGCTGCCCCCACCCCTGGCAGAGCTGCAGGGGCTGCAGAGGGGGCTGGAGGGGCTGGGATAATGGGATAATGGGATGGGATGGGATGGGATGGGATGGGATGGGATGGGATGGGATGGGATGGGTTGGGATGGGATGCAGACAAGAACAGGGATGAGGATGGGGTAGGATGGGATAGAGCTGGGAATGAGAGAGAGATGAGGATGGGATGGGGAAAAGGGACAGGGATGAGGAAGGGATGGGGACAGGGAGGGAGCTGGGATGGGCCGGGCTGGGGAGGAGCTGGCGCTGGGCTGAGGATGAGGATGGGGCCGGCAGTGCAGACGAAGGTGCTGAGCTGCCTCTGCCGGCAGCCGCCAGAGCCTTAATGACCCCTCTAAGTGCTCCATGGCGGTAATGAGTCCTGCTAATAAATAAATAATGGGAAATGGAGCGGGGGAGGGGTTAATCACCCGTCCCGCGGGGGACGGCGGGGGCTGGGCAGTGTGTTAACAGCGGCCGGGGGCTCGGCCGTGCCCGGCGGTGCCCCGGGCTGAGCCTCGGCTGGCCCCAGAGCCAAGCGAGGAGCGCTGGTGTCCCGCCCGAGATTAATATTCCCCTCAGGTCCGTGCCCGGCTGCCGATTCCGGCGGCTGCAGTTCCCCCGTTCCTGCTCGTCCACGCTCCCATTCCTGCCTTCCCCTTTCCTGCCTCCCCGCTCCCGTTCCCCGCTCCCGTTCCCCGTTCCCTGTTCCCGTTCCCCGTTCCCTGTTCCCGTTCCCCGCTCCCGTTCCCCGTTCCCTGTTCCCGTTCCCCGTTCCCGTTCCCCGTTCCCGTTCCCCGTTCCCCGTTCCCGTTCCCCGCTCCCGTTCCCCGTTCCCCATTCCCGTTCCCCGTTCCCTGTTCCCGTTCCCCGTTCCCGTTCCCCGCTCCCGTTCCCCGCTCCCGTTCCCCGTTCCCCATTCCCGTTCCCCGTTCCCTGTTCCCGTTCCCCGCTCCCGTTCCCCGCTCCCGTTCCCCGTTCCCCACTCCCGTTCCCCGTTCCCGTTCCCCATTCCCGTTCCCCGTTCCCTGTTCCCGTTCCCCGCTCCCGTTCCCCGTTCCCGTTCCCGTTCCCCGTTCCCCGTTCCCCGTTCCCCGTTCCCGTTCCCGTTCCCCGCTCCCCAGCCCAGCTCCCGTCCCCGTGTCCGTCCCACCCAAGGCTCAGGGTTCCTGCCCTGGCAGGGCTGGGATGGGATTTTTGGGGGCAATGTGCTCCCCGTTCCGTTTGGGTGCGTTCTCCCATTCGCAGGAACTTTGGGGGGGTCCCTGCAGCTCTGGGGGTGCCGAGGGGCATCGCTGAGCCCCCCCTGTGCCTTGTCCCACCCAGAGCCCCCCGGGCGCTGCTGGGGAGGGGGCGCAGGGCCCGGGGGTGCTCTGGGCTCCCCTTGCAGCGCTTGGGCACAGCCCACGGGAGTGTCCCCAGGGATGTGGGGGACCCCGGGCTGCCCAGGGGTGGGTGCCCAGGGCTGGGACAGCAGGACCCAGCAGGTCCCTGTGAGGAGTCGGCTCCTCTCACCCGGCCGGCTCGGGGGTCCCGCAGGGAAGTTCAAGCTGCTGGACCAGGACCGGGACCTCCGGGAGCCCGTGCAGTTCTTCAACAGTGTGGAGGAGGTGGCCAGCATCTTCCCAGATCGTATCTTTGTCATGGAGGCCATCACCTTCAGCGTGAAGGTCCTGGGGGGCAGCGGGGGACACCGGGGGGACAGCAGGGAGGGGAGGTGGGACAGCAAAGGGCAGTGGTGGGGCAGGAGGGGAATATTGGAGAGCAGGAGCTTCAGGGGCTGGGGGGACATCAGGAGAGGACGGTGGGACAGCAAAGGTTGGTGGTGGGACAGCAGGGGTGAGTGGTGGGATACTGGGGGGACTGGTAGGACACCAGGGTGGTGGGAATAAAGGGGGGAGTGGGGGAAAGCAGGGATCGGTGCTGGGACATCAGGAGAGGACAGTGGGACAGTGGTGGTGGAGCATCAGGGATGGTGGTGGGGTGTCAGGGGTACTGGTGGGGTGTCAGGGGTACTGGTGGGGTGTCAGGGATGGTGGTGGGGTGTCAGGGATGGTGGTGGGGTGTCAGGATGGTGGTGGAGTGTCAGGGATGGTGGTGGGTGTCAGGGATGGTGGTGGGGTGTCAGGGGTACTGGTGGGATGTCGGGGATGGTGGTGGGGTGTCGGGATGGTGGTGGGTGTCAGGGTACTGGTGGGTGTCAGGGATGGTGGTGGGGTGTCAGGGATGGGTGGGATGGTGGTGGATGTCAGGGATGGTGGTGGGGTGTCAGGGATGGTGGTGGGGTGTCAGGGTACTGGTGGGGTGTCAGGGATGGTGGTGGGGTGTCAGGGGTACTGGTGGGTGTCGGGATGGTGGTGGGGTGTCGGGATGGTGGTGGGGTGTCAGGGGTACTGGTGGGGTGTCAGGGATGGTGGTGGGGTGTCAGGGATGGTGGTGGAGTGTCAGGGATGGTGGTGGGGTGTCAGGGATGGTGGTGGGGTGTCAGGGGTACTGGTGGGGTGTCAGGGATGGTGGTGGGGTGTCAGGTGAGTGATGGTGGTGGAGTGTCAGGGGATGGTGGTGGGTGTCAGGGATGGTGGTGGGGTGTCAGGGGTACTGGTGGGGTGTCAGGATGGTGGTGGGGTGTCAGGGTATGGTGGGGTGTCAGGGGACTGGTGGGGTGTCAGGGATGGTGGTGGGGTGTCAGGGGTACTGGTGGGGTGTCGGGGATGGTGGTGGGGTGTCGGGGATGGTGGTGGGGTGTCAGGGGTACTGGTGGGGTGTCAGGGGTAGCTTTGGGGCGCCGGGACAGGGCCGGGGGTGCCACGTTGGCGCTGTCGCGGGCAGGTGGTGTCGGGGGAGTTCAGCGAGGACAGCGAGGTTTACAACTTCACGCTGAACGCGGGGGACGAGCTGACGCTGATGGGGCAAGCGGAGATCCTGTGCGCCAAGACGGTGAAGGAGAAGTCGCGCTTCAACACCCTCCTGCGCAAGCTGGGCAAGGCGGCGCCGGCGGCGGGGGCGCGGCAGGTGAAGGGCAAGATGCCGTGCCTGATCTGCATGAACCACCGCACCAACGAGAGCCTGAGCCTGCCCTTCCAGTGCAAGGGCCGCTTCAGCACGCGCAGCCCGCTGGAGCTGCGGCTGCAGGAGGGCGAGCACACCATCCGCAGCATCATCGAGAAGGTGCGGCTGCCCGTCAACGTGGCCGTGCCCAGCCGGCCCGCCCGCAACCCCTACGACCTGCACGCCATCCGCGAGGGCCACTGCTACAAGCTGGTCAGCATCATCTCCAAGACCGTGGTGCTGTGCTGCATCCTGCGCCGGGAGGAGCTGGTGCCCTTCCACTTCTTGCTGCTGACCGACATGCCGCGCTTCCAGCTGCCCGAGGGGCTGCTGGCCGGGGACCCGCAGCTGGAGAAGCTGCTGCGGGACAGCGCCGCGTATTGCCACGACCGCTTCAACCCCGACGAGTACTCGCGGGCCGTGCGAGAGGCCAAGCCGGACTTCTTGGAGGAATGTGCGAGCCCGCGGCGCCTGCGGCTCTGCCTGCCCGCCTGCGGCCGCGAGGAGCTCAGCCAGCCCCTGCAGCGCCTCTCGCTCTGTGCCTGCGGCTCCGGGGGGCCCCGGGAGCCCCCCGCCCGCTGCCCGGCCCCGCGGGGCTTCGGCGGGGGCACCCCGCGCCCGCCGCTGCCCGATTTCCCCGACCCCGACCGGGAGTACATGACGCCCGACTGGGCCGAGCCCGAGTTCAGGACTCAGGAGCCGCTGGAGATTCCCTACGAGGAGCTGTGGAGCAATCCCAGCCCGGAGGGCTGCTGCGAGCTGGGCAGCACCGGCGGCCGGCCGGACCTGGTGTCCTTCGGGGCGGTCACCCCGCTGGGCTCCCCGCACCGCCCCGGGGACGAGCCCCGCGGGGACACCCCGCCCCCGGTGCCACCCAAATCGGAGGCGGTAAGAGCCCGGCGCTGTCCCCAGGGATGGGCGATGGCATCGCTGCGGGCCTGGCACCCACTCCGTGGCGAGGCCAGCCCCAGGGCAGGGCAGCCCGATCCCCTCCTGGCCCTGGGGTCCCTCCCCAGCTCTGCTTGGTCACCCGAATCTTCAGAGCTCGGTTGCCCAGGGATCACCAGATCCTCAGGGACACCTCGGTACCGCGGTACCCCCGGTTCCCCAGGGCTCTGAACCATCGAGAAGCTCTTGGGCTGCCCGGAACCCTGGGGTAACCCAGATTTTTCTGGGCTTCCCTACACAACGGGGGCACCCAAAATTTCAGGCTCCCCTTCACCACGGCGTACCCCAATATTTCGGTCTCCTCGCACCACGGGGTAGGAGGGCCCCAAGTGTCCCCAGAGCTTCGTGGCTCGGCAGGACCGGCTGCCCCCGAGCCCCCATCACCCCCTCCAGCCGCGGGGCCCCCCTGCTCCCCGCGGGGCCCTGACGGCGCTGCCCCCGTTGCAGGTGAAGGAGGAGTGCCGGCTGCTGAACGCGCCCCCGGTGCCGCCCCGGGGCAGCCGCCCCCCGGCCCCCTGCAGCCCCCCGGCCCCCCTGCGCTGCCCGAAGCTGGCACCCGCGCCCTCGCCCAGCCCCAGCCTCTCCTACTACTCCTCGGGGCTGCACGACGGGTGAGTGGCTCTGGGGACGGAGGGTGGGTGTGTGGCGGAGCGCAGGGCTGGGGACGCGGCGCGGGGCTGCCGGTGACACCGCGCTCGCCCCGCAGGTCCGCCCCGCGCAGCGGCAGCGCCTCGCCCTCTCCCGACGCCTACTCGCTCTACTGCTACCCCTGCACCTGGGCCGACTGCAAGGCCGCCGAGCCCCCGGGCGGCCGCTGCCCCCCGCCCAGCCCGCGCCCAGCTCCTGGTCCGACCCCTGGGCGTTCCCCGAGCCGGGCGGCGCCGGCAGCGGCTGCTCCACGCCGCTGCTGGGGACCGAGCCCCCGCTGAAACCCTTCCGCAGCTTGCCCCCGCCTCAAGCCCCCGCACCCCCAAAAGCGCTTTGCCCCCTTCGGGGCGCTCAACCCCTTCGCCGGCGCGGCCGAGTGGCCGGAGAGTGGCGAGTGGTCCAAAGCGCCTTCGGCCCCGGCCGCTCCCTCCTCCTCCTCCTCGCCGGAGCCCTTCGCCCCCGCCGAGGAGCCGGCGGCCCCTCCTCGCCCCGCCAAGGGCTTGGACGGGGACGGCATCGTCATCCGGGGGGCGTCCCCGCTGTCCCCCGCCGTGCTGCGCGGCGCCGAGGGCGTCCCCCGCCTGTACCTGGCCCAGGGGGTCATCGAGGTGCCACCGGCGGCCAGGGGCGACGGGGCAGCGCCCCGGGCGAGCGGGGACAGCCCGGCCTGGCTGCCGCCCGCCGACCTGTCGGCGCTGTCGCTGGAGGAGGTGTCCAAGTGCCTGCGCTTCATCGGCCTCTCCGAGGACGTGGTGAGCTTCTTCGCCCGCGAGCGCATCGACGGCAGCATCTTCGTGCAGCTCAGCGAGGAGATCCTGGCCGACGACTTCCGCCTCACCAAGCTCCAGGTGAAGAAGATCATGCAGTTCATCAAGGGCTGGCGCCCCAAGATCTAGGGTGCCACGCCAAGGGGGTGGTCCCCAAGTCACCTGGACCACGGCTGTGGGTGGCCCCGCTCCCGTCCCTCTCTGATGCTGCAGGTTCTCCTCCCCACCCTGCCCAGCCCTCCCCCCTGCCCGTTTTAACACTGGACAGTAATTTTGGCCCCAACGGGCTGGAAAACACTGGATTTTCTGTCGACTGGTTTAACTTAATCCTTGTGGATTAGCATAATAAATGTACGGGAGAGTAATGAGCCCCCGGAGAAGGCTCTTGCTGCGGGAGGAGGGGAAGGGGGGGATGGATGCTCTGAGGGGTCTCTCCCTGCCTTGCAGACCCTTCCCATCTCTTGGGAAGGGATTCCTGGCCCCCTCCAAGGGCAGATGCTGCTGTCAGAGCTGTTTCTGTGGCCTGCAAGGAAGCCCCCTTGGCCTGAGGGCTCCCCAGCACATCCCTGTATGCAGCAGCATCCCAGACCTGCTCCCGGAGCAGGGGCAGGTCCTGGGAATGCTGAGCTCCCCGGGAAGACTGCTGACCAGCCCGTGCCTCCCCCAGCACTCAGCAGAGGGGATATGTCTCAGCCCAATTTCCCACTTTGGAAGCTTTGAAGGACAGGGAGAGGAGACAGGAAGTGCAGCACCGTTCAGCTCCTGGCCCGAAGCCTGCCAGGGAGCAGGAAAATGGCTGGAAGCTGCAAAGGAAGCAGGGAGGGGGGGCCAGGCCGGTGCCAGGAGATTTAAAGCCTTTTAGTTTAACTTGATCTCTCCCCACGGGGGGCCCTGCTGGCCTTTGGCAGCTCCATCTGCAATTACAGGCGGGTCCATCTGCCAGGATCACCTGGCAGGATCACCACGAGGCAGAGGGAGCTGGAGGCTCCTCAGAGCCCCCGAGTGTGGCAGAGGCTCCTCAGAGCCCTGAGAGATGGCAGAGGCTCCTCAGAGCCCTGAGAGATGGCAGAGGCTCCTCAGAGCCCCCTGAGAGATGGCAGAGGCTCCTCAGAGCCCTGAGAGATGGCAGAGGCTCCTCAGAGCCCCTGAGTGATGGCAGAGGCTCCTCAGAGCCCCTGAGTGATGGCAGAGGCTCCTCAGAGCCCCTGAGTGATGGCAGAGGCTCCTCAGAGCCCTGAGAGATGGCAGAGGCTCCTCAGAGCCCCTGAGTGATGGCAGAGGCTCCTCAGAGCCCCTGAGTGATGGCAGAGGCTCCTCAGAGCCCTGAGAGATGGCAGAGGCTCCTCAGAGCCCCTGAGTGATGGCAGAGGCTCCTCAGAGCCCCTGAGTGATGGCAGAGGCTCCTCAGAGCCCCTGAGTGATGGCAGAGGCTCCTCAGAGCCCCTGAGTGATGGCAGAGGCTCCTCAGAGCCCCTGAGAGATGGGAGAGGCTCCTCAGAGCCCCCTGAGAGATGGGAGAGGCTCCTCAGAGCCCCCTGAGAGATGGGAGAGGCTCCTCAGAGCCCTGAGCGATGGCAGAGGCTCCTCAGAGCCCTGAGAGATGGCAGAGGCTCCTCAGAGCCCTGAGAGATGGCAGAGGCTCCTCAGAGCCCTGAGAGATGGCAGAGGCTTCTCACAACCCCTCAGAGATGGCAGAGGCTTCTCACAGCCCCCAGGTGATGGCAGAGGCTCCTCAGAGCCCCTCAGTGATGGCAAAGGCTCCTCAGAGCCCCTCAGTGATGGCAGAGGTGACAGTGCTTTGTCCTGTGCTGCTGCCATCGTGCCCCTCCATGGAACCCAGCAGGCCATGGACAGGACCCTGCACCAGTCAATCCTGCCTCGAGCCCTTCCCTCAGGATGGGAGGAGAAGCAGGAGTCCAAACCCAAGAGATGGGAGGAGAAGCAGAAGTCCAAACCCAGGAGATGGGGCTTTATTTTGGTGGATGTTTATGGAAAGGCAAGGCCTCAAGTTCCAGCCACGAGCTGGATGCTACTGGCCAGACTGGGAGCTCTGGTGGCCACGGCACAGAGGTGAAGGCAGCAGGAACTCCCTCCCCCAGCACGGAGCCCCCAGGCCCAGGCTGGCACGGGACAGATGTGCCCAACACACAGTGGCTGATAAGGCACTTGAAATGACTACAAGCCATGAGGCAACCTGCTGCCCCCCTCCTTCCTTCTTGGCTTCCTTCCCTTCCTCCCCCGGGAGCTTTGGAGACAAACCTATGGAGCACAGGGTGTTGTGGGGAGCCGGGGCCCGGCTGGAGGAGCTGTCAGGGTGTCACCAGGCCAGCTCAGGGGTGGAATTTCTTGCTGGGGCTGTTGGCATGGTCCAGCAGGAGCTGGCACGGGGTGAACTGGCTGCCGTACACGGCCTCGTACTTGCGCAGTTTGTCCACGAGCTGCCGGGCGCCGTAGGAGTCTGCAAACCTGAAGGGACCTGTGGGGACAGGGACACTGCAGGGTCAGGGACACACAGGGGACAGGGACACTGCGGGGACAGGGACACACAGGGGACAGGGACACACAGGGGACAGGGACAGGGACACTGCGGGGACAGGGACAGGGACACTGCAGGGACAGGGACACTGCAGGGTCAGGGACACACAGGGGACAGGGACACTGTGGGGTCAGGGACACACGGGACAGGGACACTGCAGGGTCAGGGACACTGCAGGGTCAGGGACACTGCAGGGGACAGGGACATTGCAGGGTCAGGGACAGGGACACTGCAGGGTCAGGGACACAGAAGGGACAGGGAAGGAGGAGCACCAAGGTCCCTGTCAGGGTCCCAGCACCAGAAGCAATGGCTTTGTCCCACTCATCCTCCACAAGTCCCCCCTGGTCTCTCATCAGGGTAATTAATTAATGCAGAACTCTGCTCCCTGCTCACCTGAGCTGGGCAGAGACACTTGAGTGCTGGGGACAAGCTGGGATATGGGGAATCATGGAATCATGGATGGGTTTGGTGGGAAGGGACCTCAAAGCCCACCCAGAGCCCCCCCTGCCATGGGGACCCCTCCCACTGTCCCAGGGGCTCCCAGTGTCCAGCCTGGCCTGGGCACTGCCAGGGATCCAGGGCAGCCCCAGCTGCTCTGGGCACCCTCCAGGGAACAATTCCTGCCCAGTATCCTGTCTAACCATGGGAAGCCATCCCCATTGTCCTGTCCCTTCAGGCCTCTGTAAGAAGCCCCTTGGGGCTGCTCCTCAGTCTGAACTTGGCTCAAGCAGGGAAAGCACCAGGCACGTGCCAGAAGCACCACCTCAGGTCCAAGAGCCCTTGGGGACCTCCAGCAGCAGTGGCAAGAGACAGCATCAGAATCATGGAATTACTGAGGGTGGAAAAGCCCTTTGAGACTGCTGAGTCCAAACATTCCCCAAGACTCCCACTGCCCCATGTCCCACATGCACAGGGCTTTTAAATCCCTCCAGGCCTGGGCAGTCCACCACTGTTCTGCACAGCTGTGCCAGGGCTGGACAACCCTTCCATAAAGGAATTACTCCCAATATCCCAATCTGAGCCTGCCCTTACGTAGCCTGAGGAAACGGCCTCAAACCTGGCCTTCACCCCTGCCTTGCTACAAGCCCAGGGGGAGCTTTGGAGGCCAGAGCACTCACCTCCCAGGCAGGGGGGGAAGCCCAGGCCGAAGACAGCCCCGATGTCCCCTCCACGGGGTTGCTGAGGATGCCCTCCTGCAGGCACATGGCTGCCTCGTTCACAAACCGCGTCACCAGGCGCATCTGGATGTCCTCATCAGAGCAGCTGCAGCACACAGGGACAGCACAGTGGGACACAGAGCCAGACCAGGGGTGGGAATGGCCTCCCTGGAGTGTCCTAACCCACAGGGCTGAGCTCTGTGATGTGTCCTGAAGCAGGCACTAAGAACTGGGGAAGGGACCCCTGGGGCTGCTCTAGTCCAACCTCCGTGCCCGAGCAGGGTTTCCTGGAGCGTGGCACTCAGGATTGTGTCCAGATGGATTTGGAGGAAAAGTAAGGGCTTGATCAGCCTCTGGGTTCAGCAATGTCATGGGATCTTAGAATGGTTTGGGCTGGAAGGGAGCTCAGAGCCCACCCAGAGCCCCCCAGCCATGGTGGGACCCCTCCCACTGCCCCAGGGGCTCCAGCCTGGCACTGGGCACTGCCAGGGATGCAGGGGCAGCCCCAGCTGCTCTGGGCACCCTGTGCCAGGGCTGCCCACCCTGCAGGCAACAATTCCTGCCCCCAATCCCATCCAATCCCACTCTGAAGCCATTCCTTGGGTGCTGTCCCTCCATGCCTTGTCCTCAGCTCCTCCCCAGCTCTCCTGGAGCCCCTTTAGGTCCTGGAAGGGCCTCTGAGTCTCCCTAGAGCCTTCTCATCCCCAGGCTGGACATTCCCAGCTCTGCCAGGCAGAGAGGCTCCAGCCCTTGCAGCACCAGGTCCCTCAATGCCACCTGGTGCTGCTCAGAGCACAAGGAGCTGGGCAGGGCACAAGCCAGCCCCACCCTTCCCTCACACACAGGTACTCACACTTCAGGATTTGCTGGCATTTTGAACTTTTCCAAGATCTCATCCATGCCAGAATTCACACTCCTGTTCTTCTCTCCCTCCTTGTACACATAGAAGCCTTTCCCTGCCTTGCGACCTGCAGGGATCAAAGCACACAAGTCAGTTCCTGCCACGGGTCCTGTTTCCTCCTGACACCTCGGATCTCGTTTTGTGATTGCTGCTCCTGCTCCCAGAGCAGCACTCAGCACCTCAGAGCACACATCTGCTGCCTCAGAAGGGGCAGAGGGAAGGCACCCAGCCCCACCCAACCCCTTGGCAAGATGCTGCCAACTCTGCCAGGCCCAAATTCTCTCGGTCCAGGGGTCCAACAGCACCACTGCTGCTGTGGGAGAGATTCCTGCCCCATTCCCAGGGCTGCTCTCCCACTGCTCTTGCCCAGAGCAGCAGAGGCTGCTGGATGCTGGTGCTTTCCCCAGAGCACAGGGGTCACCCTTTAGCTGAAAACACCTTAGCAGCTCACCTAGGAAGCCTCTCTGCACCATGAGCTTGAAGAGGTCGATGCTGCCCCCTCCGAAGCGCTGGCCAAAGGCTTTGCCCAGGTCCTCGGCTACGTGGGTGGCCACATCCACGCCCACCTCGTCAATCAGCGTGGCCGCTCCCACCGGGAAGCCGAAGGCCGTGGAGATGGCATCCACTCTCTTGGGGTCGATGCCCTCCTGCAGGGGAGGCAATGGCAGCTCGGCATGAGGTGCTGAAGAGCCAGCCCTGTTAAAGTGACTGCAAACAGGAGCCAGGAGAAGGCTGGGGACAGCCACAAGAGCCAGGGCTGGCCAGCCACATCCTGTCCTGGGCACAGCCAGGCTGAGCCCAGCCCTGGCCAAAGCAGAAGCAATTTTCCCAGGACTGTCTGGGGGATGCTCAGGAGCTGATGGGACTCACCTGGAGAACTCTGACCACCTCGGACAGCATCGGCCCCAGGCACCTGGTGGTGTAGAATCCAGGCCCATCCTGGGGAAAAACAGTGCAGCAGGGAGGCAGGTGAGTTTCTGGCAGCACCAGAACTGTGGGGCACAGCCCAGGCTGCCGTTCAGACCCCCCAAACCCCATCTCCTACACTACGACTGCTAGGATAGGTTTGGGTTTTTTACCCCCATAGAGCTCAGCAGTGTTTGCAGACTTCCAGGAACTTACTCCCTGAAGTTCCCATCCCAGTGTTTTTATTTGAACTAGTGCCTGCAGGTCCAGAGCAAGCTGCTGCTTCACCAAGCCCAACAGGCTGCTCAGCAAAAGCCAGTTGTTCCACCTCTGCTGCTCCCCACGAAGTCAGGGAGCAACAGAGGAGCTTCCAACTGCCCTTCAGGGGGGCAGCTGAGGGGGGGATGAGGCTCATGGAAGCAGCACTGTGTCCCCACTGGTGTTTGGAGGTACCCAGAGCACTTTCTGACAAGCCAGTTTTCCCAGCACTACAGCAGAGACGTGCTCAGCATCCTCAGGAATCAGGAAAAAGACAGGGACATCTTCCTCTGTCCCAGGTTGCTCCGAGCCCTGTCCAACCTGGCCTTGGACAAATCCAGGAATGGGGCAGCCAAAACTCCTCTGGGCAACCTGTGCCAGAGCCTCCCCACCCTCTCAGGGAAGAATTTCTCCCTAATATCCGATTTTAATCCACTTTTCCGTGCATCCCTGCCCCTCTCCCTTCAAGATTTAACCCAGGCAGAGGAGGGTTCCTGCCCACTGACCCTGTGTCCTTGCAGCCTGCCAGGGAGCTGAGGTGGTGACAGTCCTGGCCAGACTGCTGTGTCTGGGATGCCCTGGGAGCTGCGTGGGGCAGCAGTGCCAGCTCATGTGCTGGCCCTGCACCTGTGCCTGGTGCCTTTCCAGGGCTGCTCCAAGGGACACGTGAGGATCATCTGGGCACTTGCCCTTTCTGACCTCCCCTTTCACTTCTCAGAGGAGCAGCCAATGCCAGCGTGTCCACAGACACGTTCCACCCTCCCCTCAGTGCCAAACCCTTTTATTTTATTTATTAGTGCCCCCTCACCTTCACCACGATGACCACTTTGCCCTGTTTGAGGCCAACAGCAACAGCAGAAGCCGCCGTGTCCTGGGAGGTTTTGTCCGTGGTGATGATTTCCAGCAGCTGCATCTTGTCAACAGGGGAGAAGTAGTGCATCCCAATGACCTGGCACAGGGAAGAGCTGGGGTCACATGGATTCTGGCTCCCAGAGGGATCAGCTGGGCAAGCTGAGTGCAGAGGGCAGGCCTGCAGGGCCCTGAGCACACTTTGTATCCCCTTTATGGCACGACTGCTCTCCAATTCCCTTCTCTCCCTGGTTTTCCCAAGCACACAGCAGCTCCTGCCTTTGAGGATTAAGGTACAATTTTTACAGGATCACTTTATAGTAGCAGCCAAATCTGCCTGGGAATAACCCCTGAGCTCATTCCCAGGGAAATGAGGGGCATGGTGTGACCTGGAGTGGCACCTGAGCTGGCAGGACAGCCCCACCCTGCTGCTGTGCAGGCTGGAGCAGCACTCAGGGACTCCCTGCCTGCTGCCTGTGGGTGTCTTTGGTGAGGAAGTGAATTCAAGGATGAGAAGGCTTCTCCCCAGAAACTCATCCGAGAGGGAAGTGCAGCCTTCCCCTGGGAGCAGTGTTTAAGTGATGATGATGGGGCTGTGTGCCTCACTGTCTGAATGTCACCATGCCATCAGCGTGTCACCTTCATGCCTCCTGCCAGCCACACTTGGCACCAAGCCCTGTGGAAGTCACAGGCACCTTGCTGAGCTGCAGGCTGCAGAACTAATTAAAGACAACGTGCTAATTAGTTACTGACTTCCTCTGAGTTTCCCCCACAGGAGCCATTGCACGGGCAATTTAAACAGCAAGAGGATGTTATCTGCCAGGATGAACAAATGAGGCTCAGTTGGCAACCTGGATGCAAGAGGTTCTAAAGCAAATGAGGCAGAGGCTCAGCAGGGTGACAGGAACCTCCTGCAGGTCACCTCCCACTCACAGGTACCCCTGGCAGGGCACTCCCCTGCTGCCTCAGGGCTGGAGGAATCAGCTCCTGCTCAGAGAAACAGGCTGGAAAAACCCTGCAAGATCACAGAGTCCCAAGCTCTGCCCCATCCCACCTTTTCCCAACCAAAGAATGAACAATGTTAAATAATACATTTTTGTTGTTGCTGTTTGATTAGATGGTGATTTTAGAAAGCTTTTGTTGTGGATTGTAGTTTGGCCTGCTCGGTTTTTTATTAGTCTCTGTGGCACTGGGAAATGTTGAGGTTTAGGTTTTGGTGGGTTATAGGTGTGCTCTTGTGGGTTTTTAGTTTTGAGCAGGTTTGAATAGTTTTAAGAAAAGGGAAAGAAAAAATAGTCTAGGGAAGTTTTCTGTTTCAGTTAGTTAAAATTAATGAAAAATAAAGGACATCTCTGTTTTGCTGTTTGTGTTGTAGATAATATAGTTTAGGAGTAGAATGTGTAGGAGATAGTGTAGTTTCTAAAAACAAATTTGATGGTTTTTTTTTCTGTTTTCTTTTTGAAATTAGTTTTAAAAGTATAGAATATAATATTTAATATAAATAGAATAGATGATTTGGGATATGAGCATTATAAAGTTATTTTAGGATATTTTATTCTTTATCTCTATATTGTTAACTTATTAAAACTAATATATATTCTATATTCACCTGACCCAGAGCACTCAGCACCATGTCCTGGCCTTCCTTGGACACTTCCAGGGATGGGCACTCCAGACTTACCTGGGCAGCCCCTTCCAGTGCCTGACCACCCTTTCCAGGCAGAAATTCCTCCTGCTGTCCAAGCTGAACAGGTCAAGGCCATTTCCTCCCATCCTGTCCCAGCCCAGGCCCCACCTGGCTCCAGCCTTCCACAGGTGCCCCAACACTTCCTGATGAGTGCTGCCCCACCAGGATCCCCCTTGGGCTGAAGCCACCCTCCCCTCCTGCCCCAGATTGGCTCAAAGCTGGCCCTGGGAGCAGAGGAGGAGCTGTGCCTCATCCTGGGGAGGGAGCAGGAGCAGCAGCAAAGCCACCTGGCCATGGCCAGCCCTGTGCAGGGCACCTGGCCCTGGGGACTCACTCACCTTCTCAGGCCTCTTGCTGGCAGCAGCAATCTGGCTGATGGGGAGGGCAGAGGTGTTACTGGCAAAGATACAGTGAGCAGGGATCACCTGGAGAGGACAAGGGATAAGGGACAGTGAGCAGGGATCACCTGGAGAGGACAAGGGACAAGGGACAGTGAGCAGGGATCACCTGGAGAGGACAAGGGACAGTGAGCAGGGATCACCTGGAGAGGACAAGGGATAAGGGACAGTGAGCAGGGATCACCTGGAGGGACAAGGGACAAGGGACAGTGAGCAGGGATCACCTGGAGGGACAAGGGACAGTGAGCAGGGATCACCTGAGAGACAAGGGACAGTGAGCAGGGATCACCTGGAGGGACAAGGGACAGACAGTGAGCAGGGATCACCTGGAGAGGACAAGGGATAAGGGACAGTGAGTAGGGATCACCTGGAGGGACAAGGGACAGTGAGCAGGGATCACCTGGAGAGGACAAGGGACAAGGGACAGTGAGCAGGGATCACCTGGAGGGACAAGGGACAGTGAGCAGGGATCCCCTGGAGAGGACAAGGGACAGTGAGCAGGGATCACCTGGAGAGGACAAGGGACAGTGAGCAGGGATCACCTGGAGGGACAATGGACAAAGGACAGTGAGCAGGGATCACCTGAGGGACAAGGGACAGTGAGCAGGGATCACCTGGAGGGACAAGGGACAGTGAGCAGGGATCCCCTGGAGGGGTGGGAGGGGCTGTCAACAGAAAGGCTGCCCCTGATGCTCATCCACATCCTGGTGTAACTGATTTGTACCAAGGACAAAGTGCAGCACAAAGGGGAGCTACAAAGCCAGCAGCACAGCCCAGGACCCCCCAGCCGAGGCCTGACACTCACAGCCTCCACCTCCTTCAGCACTTTGTGTTTGACGTTGATGTCCTCGAACACGGCCTCGATCACCATGTCTGCCTTCTCAAAGCCCTCGTAGTCCAGCTGGCCCATCAGGCTGCTGAGGATGGAGTCCCTCTCAAACGATGTCAGGCTCTTCTTCTTCACCTTGCTGTTCAGCCTAGGCAGGGACAGCTCTGTCAGCTCCTGAGGGGCCCAGCCAGGCTGCTGGAGGTGCACCACGGGAGTCTCTCCTGTCTCCCTCCCAGAACTGGCACCCAAAACTCCCTCCCCAACCCTGCAGGGCTGTCACTCTGTGCTCTGAGCCTCCTTCCATGTGGAAATAGGAGGGTCCTGCTCCCACAGCTCAGCTGAAGGTCAGTCACTGGCATTCCTGATGACACAGCTGACTATTACTGCAGAGCCAGGAGAGCATGGAAAGAAACCCAGGAAGAAAACCCCAGAATGTCTCCCTTTAGGCAGCCAGAATCACTTTTTCCTTAGCTCTAGAAGTTCCTGCTGAATCTTAGGTCTCTGCCTACCTAAGGAGCTAAGGCTGAGCCACTGGGCCTATCCCACAGCAACATCCCAGCACACTGCAGGGGACATCATTAAAATAAACGTGTTAAATTAAATTAAAATAAATTCAGTGACATCCAGTGGCTCCTCCAGCAGAACAGCAGTGTCAGGAGCTCCTGGTGCTGACAGCAGAGAATTGTAACTAAAGGCAGCCCAGAGCAAATCCCCCTGGGCTCACATACCCCTTGTAGACCTGCTGCTGGCCTCTGTCCAGACCCTTCTGTGCTGTGTCCTTCAGGATGGTCTTGATGCCCTTATCCACGGAGACCTGGGCAATGCCAGCTCCCATGAGCCCTGCTCCCAGCACTGCCAGAGTCCTGCAGGGAAGCACCAAGCAAAGGCACACACTCAAAGCTGCACAGGGCTGAATTCCCAGGGCTGCTGGCAGACTCACCCAGCTCCTGTCATGCACCCAGGCACCACAGGAGAGAGGCCAGCCAGGAGTGAGGCCTCTGAGGTGCACTGGGCCAGCCCCTGGAGGCTGGAAACCTCTGCTCTGAAGCACAGCTCTCCAGCTCTCTCAGCCCCAGGAGCCTTTCAGAGGTGCTCCAAGTGCTCCTTCAGGCATCCCACACTGGCACTTACTTGACCTCTTTCTGAGGGGTCCCAAACTTGTTCTTCTTGCAGTGCACCTGCCCGTGGTAGAGCCCCATCAGTGCCTTGGATTCCTTGGTCATGGCCAGCTGGCCAAAGCTCTGGAAGAAAGGGAAGGGGGAAAGCAGAGTTTGCATTAAACAGCTGAGGAAGCACATCAGAACATGGCAAGGGGGAGGGCAGGCTCTGTGTGACTGCACAGGTGAGCAACCTGCACAGAAAAGGGACAAGGGACCAGGTCAGCTCTGAGGCACCCTCTGGGCTCAGCACAGCCCACCCTGCAGCACTTCCTCCCCTCCAACAGCACAAGGAGCTGGAGCTGCTGGAGAAAGCCCAGAGAAGGGCACAGAGATGCTCCAGGGCTGGAGCCCCTCTGCTCTGGGAGAGCTGGGGGGACTCCCCTGGACAGGAGAAGCTCCAGGGAGAGCTCAGAGCCCCTGGCAGAGCCTGGAGGGGCTGCAGGAGAGCTGGGGAGGGGCTGGGGACAAGGGACACGGGGACAGCACCCAGGGAATGGCTGCACAGTGGGATTGGATGGGATTGGGGGCAGGAATTGTTGCCTGCAGGGTGGGCAGGCCCTGGCACAGGGTGCCCAGAGCAGCTGGGGCTGCCCCTGCATCCCTGGCAGTGCCCAGGCCAGGCTGGACATGACTTGGAGCATCCTGGGACAGTGGAAGGTGTCCCTGCCCATGGCAGGGGTGGCACTGGGTGGGCTTTAGCCCTTCCCACTCAAACATTCTGGGATTTGATGATTCCAGCTCCTCAGTGACAGGACTGGACCTCCCTGATGTGAGACCCTTCCTCCCCCACTTGCACCCCACATTAATTGGGGCACTGCTCCCCCAGATCCAGGTGGAAGCACCCTGTCCTCAGGCTTTGACAAAAATCCTTACAAACAGGTCAGTTCTGTCTGTCAGCAGCAGCCTGATCCCATTTTCAGAGGATCACAAGCAACAAAATGTAAGGCCTGCAAAACCTCCCAGCACTCAGCACCAACGTTCTGAGGAGCACAAAGCATGTGCACACACAAAACAAAGCTTGTCTGAGCCAAGGAAAGCCAAGGAAAAGCAGGGATGTGTTTTGCAGCAGCCTGTACCTTCCTTTATCACTGCCCTGTGAGCTAAAATACCCAAAACAAAGCCTAGAAGAGAATCTGCAAACTCCTGTCCTGGGGGAGAGACCGAGGCACTAAAAAAGCCACTACACTGACACTTATTATTCTTCAGGGGTTCTGGGAAGATCTCCATCCTGCTGCTGTTCTGGGGAAAAAAAAACATTCATTCTTTGCTGCAAGGAACAGAGTATCCCAAGGCTTTTATTCAGCACCAGACCAAACGTGGGTGGAATGCACAACGAGCAGGGATGGGGCACTGGTGAGGTGACAGCTACAGCTCAACCAGGCCTTGGCAGCAGAAGGGAACAAAAGGAGTTACAAAGCACACCAGGGGAGTGGGAGATGGATGATTCCACCAGCATTTAAGGGGCAATAACCTTGGGGGTGACCCAAATACAGAGATAATCTGTGGGGTTGCTGGGGACTCAACCTTGCAGAGCTGGCAGTGCCCAGGTAACCCCACCTGTGACTCTGTGCACAGCCAGAAATAACAAATTTGTGCACAACTGTGGCAAGAACAGGACTGGGAGAAAAAACAGAATGAGGGATAGGTTGTTTATTATGGCAGAGAAATGGAGGGATGAGACAGGCTGAGGAAAACAAAGACTCTGTGTGTGTGGAATAAATGGGTCACACACCAGCTGCTGGGGGGGACACTTGCCTGCTCCAGCCCTGGACCTGCCCTACACCCTCACTCAAACTCTATTCCAGCTTTCCCTGCATCCCAGCAAAGCTCAAGCAGGACTGGATGGGGTTTAGGACACGAGGCCCACGTGCCAGCATGGTCAGATGGGTGAGAGATGAAACATCTACAGCCATGGAGGGGGTGTGGGACCCCAGCTCTGCTCCCTCCTCCTGCAGGAGCAGCACCAAGCCACACTGACCCTGCCTGTGAGAGGTTTGTGCTGAGGCTCCCCTGGATCCCTGGAAGTGCCCAAGGCCAGGCTGGATGGGGCCTGGAGCACCCTGGGGTAAGGGGAAGGTGTCCTGCCCATGGCAGGGTGGGATGGGATAAGCAGCAGGCTGTGGTGAACCCTTGGGGTGGGGTAAACACAGATTCCCCTGAGCACAGCAGGGCCTGATCCCTGCCAGGAGCTCCTCTCCTTACCTGGGATTCAATGAGGTATCCAGCATCATTCCCCTGATCCAGACCAGTTTTTACAACCTAATCCAAAATCCAAACAGGCCACAGGTCAGTCATGCTGCAAACACAAACTTTAACAGTAATTTCCTGTAATTTTCAGTTTCCCCAACATTCAAGGCACATCTCAGACTCCCTGAGTCCTGTGCCTGCTGCTCTTAGCAGAGCTGTGTCACTCTGTTCTTCTAGTACAGGACAGGTGAGGAGTTCACCACCAGGTTCATTTTTAGTCATTCCCTGTGGTTTTAGGAACTGTGCTCCTGTAATGTCACTGCTCTCTGAATCCTTCACAGGTTTTAGAGAAGTCTTGGCAACAACTTCAGCAGTGAAATGTTATTTTACATGAAGGATCCATTCACAGAGTGTCTGTGTAACAGAGGGGACTAATAAAGTATTATGTAGTTACTGCTGTGAAAATTATAGCAATTTCTACTTTTATGGTGTCTCCTGAACTCTTCAGAGACTGTATAGAAAACCTGGGAAAACTGCAGCTGAAAATCTCATAGACAAAATATTCCAGCTAAGCCTTCCCTCAGCTGAGATTCCTGGAACCAGTACCCATAAACTGGTGATCATATTTTGGGCAGTGATTCTGAATGCTGCCCCACAGCCAGCACTCCCCAGGGCTGATCTCTGTGAGGATCAGGAATTTGCCTCGAGTCAGACCCTTCCCTGTGCCTCACCCCACAGCTCCCCCCACCTCACAGGGGGGTTACCTCGATGATCTTCAGAGGAGCAGGGTAGAGCCCTTTGGTTTGCTTTTGAACTCTGCTCTCCACTGTCTTGTAAACCTGCTGCCTCACGAAGGGAAGAGCCATGGCATAGTCTGTGAGCCCTGCAAGGGGGGACACAACAGGGGTCAGCAGGGTGCTGGAGCACAGGCAGCCTGCCAGGCAGGACTGCAGAGCTAAGGGAATATCAATGATTGGTCTGGTTTGCAGGCCTGAAGCTTCTGAGTTTCTAAAGCTCTGATGTTTGGGTTTTCTGAAGTATGAATGAACATAAACACCAGGATATTGCTTTTGTTCATGTTGAGAATTCTTTTCTGTGGCAGGGGTTTTCTTTTGATGTCCCTCTGGTTTGAACAATGTGGGTGAAGAGGTTTGTCTTTCACCAATCACAGTTGTCTGTGGAAAACTGCATATAAGGGAACAATCCCTAAAAAATAAATTCATTCTTTATGCAGCCTTTGGAGAGGAAAAAAATCATAGGAGTCTGTGTTTATGTTCTTTCCCTGGGAACAAGCTTCAGAAAACCCAAACATCAGAAAAACAGAGCTTCTGAAACTCAGAAACTTCAGGCCTGCAAACCAGACTACCCCAATGTGAAACCCAGGCACAGGCAGGATGCTCAGAGGGTTTTCCATGGATTATTCCACGGACAAGCCTCACTGAGGGCTGAAGTGTCCTAACACAAGTGAGCCCTGAGAAACAGAATTCCCACAGAGGTGTTCCCATTTCTGGGCTGTGCTGTCGAGGATCAGCAAGGAGCAGTCCCAGGTAGCTCTTCCCACCTGAGTTCATGAGCTTGGCACAGAACATGCCACCAAAACTGTGCAGGTGGCCAGTCCCTGGATGTACCTGCTGCCTCTCACTCCTTCCAGCAACCTCAGGAGCCACCAGGCCCAGCTCTGCAGGGCAATGTTTTCTCTGCCACCCCACGTCGCCCAAGAGATGATTCCAACATGAAATAACTTGGTTTGGAAATGGATTTAAATAGGAGCACGAACATATCCTGGAGAAGCCAAGCTGGATTACACCCCTGGGATCTGTCCATGCTGACTTACTCTGCATGAGCCCCTTGGATCTCTTGGCAGACACAGTCTTGTTGGCCAGCCCCCTGGCAAAGCCAATGGCCACCTCCTCCAGGTACTCGATGGTTCTGGCTTCTGGAGTCTTCACTCCTGGCCCTGGGCAGAGCAGAGGACACAGCACAGGTTATCCCTGAGGGCTGAGGATGCAGGGAAAGCAGGACCAGGCACAAATGGATGGGCTTTTGAACTGCTCCCACTCTACTCCCTGCTCCTGTTCAGCTTTCCTTGGTTGTGACCAACAGTGGGAAGGCTCAGCAGGGACCACAGGAAGGCCCCAAGGGGTTTATCCAGAGGGCATTGTGCAGAAAAACTGGAGAGTGAAAGACAACAGGAGACCTGGGCAGCCAGCACACAGCTCTCTCCCACACACTGCCTCAGCTTTCCTCATGACCCTGCCCCAATTCCTCCATCCAACTGCCCCAATTCCCTCTGGGCTCACTGAGGGCTGCTGCTGGGGGTGACAGCAAGGTGTGAGATGAACATCAAACTCCCAAGGTGATTTTAAAGCTCACCTAGACCATCAAGGGATTCATTAGTCACTACACCAAGAGCACAGTCCCACCCACGGATCAGCCATCAGTCCTGCTTTATCCCTGGACTGCCAAAGCCAGAGGAGTCAACACAGTGGGTGTAAAAAGCTTGAGAAATCAGCACAAACTCAAGAGACTCCATTCCAAGATGACACAGTTTCACTAACAGCTCTGCTCCAGGAATTAGCAGAGCCTTGCAGCTGACGAGATCCTGGATGCAGATTATGAGGCAGAAGGTGCAGCCAAGGTGGAGCCTGGCAGGGCCCCCACACTCACCCCTCTCCCAGCAGCCCTACAAAGACTGGAAGTTGCTGGGATACAAGGCTCACTTCATCTGAAAAGCAGCGATTTCCAGGCTGAATTTCTGTTCAGCTTTCCTTGGTTATGGCCAACAGTGGAAAGGCTCAGCAGGGACGACACATGAAGGCCCCAAGGGATTTTTGGAAGTGTCTTCAGCTCCTAAGCATCCTTTTGCCACTTGTGCCTTTTATTCCTCAAACCTTCCACTTGACAGAACTGCAGGCACCTGGAATCCTGAAGGAACTGAGGTGTTCTGCCTCTCCTCTCCTCTGTGCCAACACTGAGCTGTTAAATACACACACAGCATTTTGGGAGTGCTGATTCCCTGGAAATCCCTGTCCTGGAGCCAATGTCCAACCAAGCCCAACCTTTGAACTCAGTGCAGAAAACCTCTCACTTGCTATTGCCACTGCAGCACCTGGCCCAGCTTAAATCAAGCCACCACAAACCAGTTCTAGCAGCCTCTGAGGGTGGGTTGCACAATTTCCAAGCAAAGGAATCCTCATTTCCAGACAATTGTATCATCAGGACAGGAGGACACGGCACAGGGCTGAGCAGGCAGCTGTGAGATGCTGCCAGAGGCAATCTCTGAGTCATTAATGACAGAGCAGTGCCTGCTGAAGCTGCACAGGGCCATCAGTGGGACTCTGGAGCTAAATGTGCAACTTTGGGCTGAAAAACCCTGGTGAGATTACAACCCTGCAGCTGGGCAGGGCCATTCACCTTCATACAAACTGCTCCAAACACACCCTGATACTGCAGAGTCCTGTGTGAAGGAAACACCCCACAGACACCCCAACAGAGGAGACAGGTAAAATCCAAAATCAGAAACTCCCTCCTGTTTCCTCTCCCACTATTCTCCACTTCCACAAAAGGCTGAGGTCCTCAGCTGTACGGTTTTAACCACAAAAACTCAGAACTGTCTGGCTGGGAAGGGAATGTTGAAGGTCATAAAATCCACCCCAGCCATGGTGGGACCCCTGCCACTGCCCCAGGGGCTCCAGCCTGGCCTGGGCACTGCCAGGGATGCAGGGGCAGCCCCAGCTGCTCTGGGCACCCTGTGCCAGGGCCTGCCCACCCTGCAGGGAATGATTCCTGCCCCAATCCCATCCAATCCCACTGGAAGCCATTCCCTGGGCGCTGTCCCTGTGTCCCTTGTCCCCAGCTCTCCTGCAGCCCCTCCAGGCCCTGCCAGGGGCTCTGAGCTCTCCCTGGAGCCCCCCAGCTGTGCCAGCCTGGCTCCAGCCCTGGGAGCATTCCCTTCGTTTCACCTCTCTGGGTAACAGCTGGAGGATTTTCACCCAGCAGACCCCAGGAGCTGCTCCCAGCATGGAGGAGATGAAGCAGCACAAACACTCTGAGAGCCCAGGGAAGCTCCCTGTGGAAGTGTCAGAGCCAGTCCAAGATAAAACAGGCCAAAGAAAATAACATAGCTGATTTTTACAGACAGCAGACAAAATATAGCTCAGAGCTGCTGCATAATCTACATTTCAGCAAGGCCCAGTGGGTTTTAGAGAATTCACTGAAAACCCAGAGCAGCTGGGAGTTGAGAGCTCAGACTTCACCAGCTTCCAAATCCTCACCATTCATGGCTGAGACCTTCAGCTTTTTAAAAGATGTCAATCCCTGATTGCACATTTCCTCTAGCTTGGATACATTAACAAGTGTTGGATTCTCATACTCCAGCTGAAGAAAATTGGTTTGTTTCCAAATCTGTGTGAGAACCATTCACAGAAAGTGGCCGACCCCACATATGTGGGTTTACTGTACCTGCAGTTAATTCCCAGTGTTTTTCTGTGTCCTAACCCAGCAGCTCTGAGCTGTCCACTCCCATCTGCTCTCTTTTATAAATGGCACATGCCAGAACTGGACCCAGGGAATGCTGCAGAGCTCCTTGCTGAAGGAGAACTGACTGCATGCCCTGCAATTGCCTCCTGATTGATGGTGTCTGTCTCCTTCCAAGCTTTCTGCCATCAGTTCAAGCATCACCCCGGGCAGAGCTGCTTTCCCCAGACACAGAGAACAGGAGCCCTCCTGGCACTGGCTGCTGTTTGGATAACAAGGAACAAATCCAATGTTTGCATATAATTTGTATTTCTGTCTTCCTCCTACGTGCTTCTCTGAGCTGAGCCAGGGTTCCCAGCAGCTCCTCACGTTTCCTTTCAGCAGCTTGGGGTGGTTGTGGGTATAAACTGACACATTTGCTAGCTCTGGAAAAACAATTCACTTCTAAGCAAGCATCAAGTGGGGAAGTTTATCCAGGCAATTTTAACTCCAGCCTGAGAAGCACAGATCTGTTTTATAGAATGAACACAGCTAAAGATAAGCTAAGGATAGCTGTGTGTGCTGGGTGGGCAGCAGAGGAGGGGGGATTCTGTACCTGTGCCCAGTGAAGCCCACTGCAGAGCTGCCCCAGCCCTGGGCATCCCAGCAGCACAAGGAGCTGGAGCTGCTGCAGAGAGCCCCAAAAACACAAGGGGAGCAGAGGGATGGAGCTGTAGGGAAAGGCTGAGAGAATGGGATTGTACAGCCTGGAAAAGGCTCTGGGGTGACCTAACTGTGACCTTCCAGGACCTGGAGGAGCTGACAGGAAAGATGGAGAGAGACTGGGGACAAGGCATAAAGGGAAAGCACACAGGGAATGGAGGGAACAGGAGCCAGGGAATGGCTTCCCAGTGGGATTGGATGGGATTGGGGGCAGGAATTGTTGGCTGCAGGGTGGGCAGGCCCTGGCACAGGGTGCCCAGAGCAGCTGGGGCTGCCCCTGCATCCCTGGCAGTGCCCAGGCCAGGCTGGAGCCCCTGGGGCAGTGGCAGGGGTCCCACCATGGCAGGGGGGGCTCTGAGCTCCCTTCCAAACCAGGCCATTCCATGTTCCTGTGATCCAGCTGAGCCTGGGGACAGCACTGACACCAGGGCTTCCCTGGCATTGCTCAGGGTGGGCAGCAGCAGCTTTTTTATTAATTTCCTTTTCTTCAGCACCACCAGTGTGGTCTGGCTATGCTCTGCCTGGGCTGCTCAGCACCCTCCAACTCCATGGCAGTGCCAGCTGCAGCAGTGGCTTCCATTCTAACTCCTGAGTGGGGGTGGTGACACCTCTTAGGAGGAAGGTTTAGCCCTCCAGCTCCTCCATTCAGTCACCTTCCACTGCCCTAGTGAAAGAACTTTGGGAGCCAATGATTCAGCAGCCTGCTCAGCACTTGGAATCCTGCAGTCTGCAGGGAATTTCACCACCCAGCTGAGAGCCAGCTGGCAATTCTGAGTGCCTGAGCCATGGGGGCTGCCTGCTCCAGCCCCTGTCAGGGATTACCATCTGCAGGAACACAGACATCACTCATCTATTGTCCTTCCATTAGGGGCTGCAATCTGTCCTCTGACATGATAAATGAGCAGTGTGGGCTCTTCTCTGGATAATTAGCTTAAGGAGGAAAGGCAGCAGCAGGCCTGCCCTCCATGCTGACCTCTCCTGTTCACTCAGCTTCTGCAGCAGCCTCACATTTCAAGATCCCTGTGCTTGTAGGGTGGGAACAGGGATTCCCCTGCAGAGCAGGACACATTTTGGTGAGGGGAGGGGTTCCCTGACAGGCAGCAGCACGTGAAGGAACTGAGGGACACCATGTCTGACCTAGTGGATCCACCAGCTGGTCAACCAGCCCCATCTTCTTGGCTCTGTCTGCACGGATGTTCCTCCCAGTCAGCATCATATCAAAGGCAGCAGGAAGTCCCACCTGGAAGGGCACAAAGAGGATTCCAGAGTGGGAACCTGCCAGGCAGAAGGGGCTCTGGGGTCAAGTTTTCCTCTTACTCACCATCTTTGGCAGCCTTTGAGTACCCCCTGCTCCGGGCAGGAGACCCAGCAACACTTCAGGTGTTCCCAAGACTGTTTTCCTGTCCTTTATTGCTACTCTGTAGTGACAGGCAATGGCAACCTTAAAATGGAAGAGACAAGGAAAGGTTTCCCTGTGAAAGACAACAGAACTGGGCACAGGTCCCTCCCACACTTTCCTCATGACCCTGCCCCAATTCCCTCTGGGCTCACTGAGGGCTGCTGCTGGGGGTCACAGCAAGGTGTGAGATGAACATCAAACTCCCAAGGTGATTTTAAAGCTCACCTAGACCATCAAGGGATTCATTAGTCACTACACCAAGAGCACAGTCCCACCCACGGATCAGCCATCAGTCCTGCTTTATCCCTGGACTGCCAAAGCCAGAGTGTCCTAGGGTGATGTTTGTATCCCCATTTATGTGTGTTCTGCTATGTTGGATGTTATGTTCTGTGCCTGTGAGACGGGCTCTGAAGGACAAATGTTTTGTTTTGGTTCTGTTATCAGCCTGCTTCCCCCCCCACGACTGGCGGGACACAGAGACGGGGCAGTACATAGTGTGGCTGTTGTTTTTTGCTGCTCTCTTTTCTCCTTGACTCTAGCTCTGGCTGCTGCTTTTGCTCCTGCTCCTGCTTCGCTTCGCTCTTGCTTTGTTTTTTTCCTTTTTTTTTCTTTTTTCTTGTAACTACTGGGACCTGCTCCGGACTGGGACCTGAGAACACCTTGTGGCCGGCAGCAGCCATCCCCAGCGCCGGAGGGAGTGACAACAGGGCGACCACCCCCAAGAGAGACTCGCTGCATTTGTCATCTCTTTTTCAGAGCTGTGAAAAAGTGTTGTCATCTGGTATTGTTCATTTTGTGTACTGGGGGGGGGAGGCTGTGCCTGTTAAATAAACAGGTTCTTTCCACTTCTCTCCGAGGAATCATTCCCGAACCGGCTGGGGGAGGGGCCGTGTGGGTTTGATCTCCGGAGGGAGCTTCCTTTGGAGGTTTTCTCCCAGATTTGCCCTAAACTAGGACACAGAGGAGTCAACACAGTGGGTGTAAAAAGCTTGAGAAATCAGCACAAACTCAAGAGACTCCATTCCAAGATGACACAGTTTCATTAATAGCTCTGCTCCAGGAATTAGCAGAGCCTTGCAGCTGACAAGATCCTGGATGCAGATTATGAGGCAGAAGGTGCAGCCAAGGTGGAGCCTGGCAGGGCCCCCACACTCACCCCTCTCCCAGCAGCCCTACAAAGACTGGAAGTTGCTGGGATACAAGGCTCACTTCATCTGAAAAGCAGCGATTTCCAGGCTGAACTCTGCCAGCAGCATCGATGCAGATCCAATGCCTGCTGCAAACAGCTGCTTTTCCCTTGGCCACTCATCTAAATATTAGCCTGGCCCACACAGGTTCAGATTTGATTTGCTCTCCTTCCACAGCAGCAGCAGAACTCACAGGGCAGAGCCCTGAAGCCCAACCAAGCCATTAACTTGCCACAAACTCATTTACATGATATAATGAGCCCTCATCAGCTCCCAAATTGGTCTCACAGTCCCAGTCCTGCCAGCATCATGTGGGGAAGCAGAGAAGCAGCAGTGTCAGCTCCCACTGTGAGCCCCAGCATGGCCCAGTACCTCCAGCCCTCCTCCCAGGCAGCTGCCACTGATGGCAGCAACGATGGGCTTTGGAGAGTGCTCAATCTTTTCCAGCATCTTCTGTCCATCCTGAGAGAGCTGAGTCACTTCCTCAGCAGTCTTGCAGGCTTCAAGCATGCTGGGGAGAGGAGAGAGGTGGATCAGGATGGGAAAAGCACCGAGAGAACAGCAGCAAAAGGAGAGGTTTGGATGAGTTTGGCCCTGTTTTCCCACAATCTCCAGTGCCTGACAGGCAGGTAAGGGCTGTTCAGGCCCCAGGTTTGGATCACACGACACAGGGAGGTTACACCCAGCAGGGTCAGGCCCTGCATGCTGACATGGGCTGTGCCTGAGGCACTGAGTGGGATCATTCTGTGGCTCCAGCCTGAGCCAGGGCTCTGGAAGGGTAGAGGAAGCCTCAAAGCACTTGCCAGGCAGGCTGGAGGGAAGAGCCCAGAATCACTTAGAGGAGCAGTTGGCCAGTGCTCTGATGCCACAGAGCCAATTAGAGACTCCTTGTGCCAATTATTCTCCTGGAGGCTCACAGCCTTGGCCAGGCAGGAGGAATTTGGGATGCTGGAGGTGCTGAGGTCAGGAGACACCTCCTAACCACAGCCTGGCCTGTGCTCTGCTCACCTCCTTCCCTCCTGAACAGAAAAGAGGAACAGTTCCTGTTGCTGGACAGAGCCAGCTGAAAATGTAACATGGTTTTGGAGGGTCTCTTTTTAATTTACCTGCTTTCCTCAGAGCTTTCTGGCTTTTAATGCCTTTAAGCAACTATTCTGCCCAGTCAGTGTCAGCAGTAGGAGCCAATGGCATTCCAGGTCCCAGTGGGCACCCACAGGATCATCCCACACCCTGGAAAAGTTCCCCAGGGAGCCTGGGAGGCTGCTCAGCACAGGGCAGAGTGCCAAAGCCTGCCCAAACCAGGGGCCAGGCTGGAAGGCTGCCAGGCACTCCAACCCAGCCTGAACGAGGCCTGCATGTGAATTACCCACTCCTGCTGTAGCCCAGGCCCAAGGACAATGCCCAGCCCAGAGCCAGGCTGGGTTTCCTTGGCTGCAGGAAGGAGTGACCAAGAGTCACAGCCAGGAGGGGTTTTCAGGACTTGCCACGTCCCTCACTTTGTTCCAGCAACTCTGAAATCCTGGGATGCCTTAGGTTTTAGCTCTATATCACGAGCTCTCACACTTTGGTAAGTTCTGGTCCATTTGCATATTGGAGTTAATCGTCCAATTAAAGCTTCAGGTTAGGAAGCTCCATCCTCCTTGGTTTTTCTTCCCATTTCACCATTGTTTTTTGTTCTTGGGCCTGAAAGTTGTCCTTGGTCCCAAACTGGAGCAGGAATTATTTTGTCTCCCTACTCTGTGAAGAGAGCTCAGTAGCACTGAATATGAAACCTAAAACTACCCACCAAAACTACCCAGAATCTAAAAAAATCTAAAAACTAAAACCTGAGGCATCACCTGAACACGGGGGATTTCACTCCCAGCCTGTGCCTCCCCCTGGGGAGATGTCAGGGCCAAACTCCCTGAGCTCCTGGGCTTACTTGAGATCTGCTCCAGCAATGAAGGAGCCTGGCTTGGAGGAGATGAGCACGGCGCTCCTGATGGCCTCGTTGGCCCAGATCTCGTTCATGACGTCGGTGAACTCGGCACTCAGCTGCTTGGACAGGGTGTTCACCTGGGGAACAGGGAGCAGGGCTCAGCTGCAGCCACTCCTGCTGCCAGTACCTTCACAGTGTCCTAGCCTGCTCCTGGCAGAGCCCCTCTGGGATAAAACCCTGCAGCAACTCGTCTCTAATTAGGAGGTTCCTCTTTAACCGTCCCTACAGTGGGTTTGTGGCTTCTAATATTGATTGTGTGAACTTGGAAACTGGTTTTTTAACATATAATCCTATGTCCTTTATGATGTTTGTATCCCCAAGTGTCTGTTCTGTTACTTTTCAGACTGGTTTCCTAACTAAACTGGTTCCTAAACCAGGATATCACAGAATGGTTTGGGATGGAAGGGACCTTCCAAGGTCATCTCATCCAACCCTCAACACCTCCCCCAGGCCAGGCTGACAGCATCCCTCCAGCTTTACTGAAAGGCTGCAACAAGCAGGACAGAGCCAGCCTGGGTTCTTTAGGTACCCCCAAATCCTCCCATCAAATAGAATAGCTCAAACCTGAGACTGCTGTTGCTCCTCAAAGGAAAGGAGGATATAAAAAAACCCTTCTGGTCTGCTACAATTAATACAAGAATTTTCACAGGAGCAGTAAGTAGTTCAACCTTTATATCTTGTATAATATCAGAGCAGTGCAGCTGCTTTGCTTTAAAAAGGTTTTTACTTTTAAAGCAGGTTTTTATTGCAAGCTCTACCATTGCTCATAAAGAGCATTTCCACCTGTGAGATGACACCTGAAATTCACTGCTGGTTATGAGACTCCAAAATGCATTTTTAGATACATTCCTTAGGTGTCATTTACAGACTTCCTGCCTCCTGATACCTGAACAACTGCAGCTGTGTTGACCTAAAAAATGAGAACTGGCTTCTATTTATATTGCATTCATGATAACAGAATCAAAAGCATTTATGGATTCCAAATTACTGAAGTATGGATGCATTGTTTGACTTGAATACAAGGACTAAGCAAGATTTAATTTTTATTTTCCAGTTTTCCTTAAGATTTGGAACTTAACAGCAGCCTGGGAGAGACACAAATTAGCTCAGCACACACAAAGAAACATCCCCAGATGTCTCATTAAAACCCCCAAATCCTCTTTTCCTACTTCTCATTTGCTCCCAGGCTTTGTAAGGCTGCAGGTTAGGGAAGCTCTCAGCTTTTAGGGAAGCTCTGAGCCTCAAATGTGAATTTCCAGTACCTTGGAATTTGGTGTGTTGAAGCGCACGACAGCCACATCCCCTTTGATATCACAGCTGACGTGGGTCCTGTCTGCAGGCAAACACAAGGAGGGGTCAGCTCCTGCTCCAGGGATTTTGAGGAAAAAAATGGCTTTAGAGAAAAAAAAAAATTGGATTTAGAGAAGAGCTTCACACTTACTCTGGAGGGCACTGGAGGTGGAGATGTTACGGCAGGCATAACCTAAGGAAAGAAGGAAAAATAAAAATGAAAGGTGTAAAAGGAATTCTCAGCAGCCTCACTCTCTGCCAGCTGCCCTCACCTGCCAAGGAGAGCTTTGGAAACCTTGGGCATGAGCCAGACCCCCTTGGTCAAAAGCCTGGGCACAGAGAATTCCAGGCTTTCTGTGCTGACAGGGAGGGAGCCTCAAAAATACACTGCATTTATCCTGAAGTCGTGGAAAAGGCTTCCAGAACTGAGTGACAGCACTGAAATTGTAAGTGTGGAGTTGGATAGAGGTGTGCCACATCACAGAGTAAGAAATTTAGAATTTGAAGTTTTAAGATGTAGTGATACATATGTAACAAGATAGAAAGTTTAGAGTCTAGTCTTCTTCATCTTTTCCTTTTTCTTCACAAATTTAAGTAGTTTTGTATAATCAGTAAAATAATCCACAGTGCAGACCATTAATTTAATATTAAATTAAAAGTTAAATAAGTCAGCATCTTATAATTAAATAGTCTAGACTTAAAAAGACCTTAAAAACACAACTCTGTACTCCATTTTTACTGTTAACTTAGCATGTAGAACCACTCACAGCCAATAAAACTGTAACAGAAATAAAAAAAAATAAACATCCAAGTCCAAAGAAAAATTCTCTCTCACTTTTAATTCTAACCCTAAAAAAAACCCCAAATAAACCAAAAATTTGACCACAGCCCCCTGACCTTCCAACACAGTGCCAGCAGTGCCCAGCTGAGAGCAGCAAACCCCAAATTTTTCCTCCCAGCCACCAAACCCCAAATCCTTCCTCCCAACCAGCAAACCCCAAATCCTTCCTCCCAGCCACCAAACCCCAAATCCTTCCTCCCATCCAGCAAACCCCAAATCCTTCCTCCCAGCCACCAAACCCCAAATCCATCCTCCCAACCAGCAAACCCTAAATCTTTCCTCCCAACCAGCAAACCTCAAATCTTTCCTCCCAGCCACCAAACCCCAAATCCTTCCTCCCAACCAGCAAACCCCAAATCCATCCTCCCAACCAGCAAACCCAAATCCTTCCTCCCAGCCACCAAACCCCAAATCCTTCCTCCCAGCCACCAAACCCCAAATCCTTCCTCCCAAGCAGCAAACCCCAAATCCTTCCTCCCAAGCAGCTGGCAAGGGATGGACAGAGCAGGTGGCACAGGGGATTATGCCTTTATCCCCTCACTCCAACCTCTTGCTGTGCCAAACCAGGGATTTTTTTGCACTTTGGGCAGCTCCAAGGTGAATTCCCTGCAAAGCAAACCCAACTGTCCCAGGTGTTTCTGTAAAAACACATTCTGGTGCCAGCAAACGGGGCTGGTCTGAATGTGGCCACACAGATCTCAGGGAGCACAACTGCAGAGTCACCAAGGGCTCACAAAATATTTATTTTTGCCTCCATCTCCAGAATCCCAGAGTGGTTTGGGTTGGAAGGGAGCTCAGAGCCCACCCAGAGCCCCCCCTGCCATGGTGGGACCCCTCCCACTGCCCCAGTGTCCAGCCTGGCCTGGGCACTGCCAGGGATGCAGGGGCAGCCCCAGCTGCTCTGGGCACCCTGTGCCAGGGCTGCCCACCCTGCAGGCAGCAATTCCTGCCCCCAATCCCATCCAATCCCACTGGGAAGCCATTCCCTGGGTGCTGTCCCTGTGTCCCATAGTCCCTCTCCAGCTCTTGGATCCACTGCACTACCGACACACAAAGCACACGAACATTTCTTCTTCCACAGCCCTCAGAAACCTCAGACCACGAGGTAAACAATTCTGCCCACAAGTTTCTGACTTGCAAATCTCCTTTTTCTGCTCAGAAACTGTGTTTGAGCCCATGATCAAAATGGTTTTGAGCCCATGACCCCTGAGCACGTGAATGAACCCCAGCTCCATTCGAGCCACCTTGATCTGCACCCCGAGGCTCCCCTAACTCAGATCCAGGCTGAATCCCTGCCAAAGCTGCTTTAAGGCTGAATCCCAATAAAAATGTAACTTCCACACCTATCTACCAGCCAGCACACGGCCAGTGAGCCAGGGGAGTGCTCTGCTCAACACTGATAAAACCTTCAGCAAGGAGACATTCCCACTGCCAGCAGCGAGCAGGGAGAATAATCCAGAACCAGGGGAATAAACTGCAAACTGTGCTTCCCCAGCAGGTGCCTGCTCCTGGCACAGCCCCCTGCTGCACTTTGGCCTCCTTTCCACCTTGTCCGGGGTGCTGGCAGCAGGGACTGACCTTTGCTCCCATTCCTGAGCCCAGGATCTGTGGTGTGATGCCGTGGGGATGGAAATTCAGCGTCAGCACACAGGGCTGGGGTGTGGGATGTGTGTGTGTGTGTGTGTGTGTGTGTGTGTGTGTGTGTGTGTGGGTCATGTGCCCACAGCAGCACTTTATAAACAAAGAGTGAACCACTTCCCACTCCAAAGCTCCTCAGCAATATTTAAGATTGTTGGATGATTGCTCCAGCCAACGATAATTTCCCTAAACTCTTGGTGTGCTCAAGTCAGGTACTCCTGAAAATAAGCACCAACATTCAATTCCCTCAAACCAAGCGTGCACAACAATTCCTCTGGTGAGAGATGCTGCCCAGCAGAACACCATGCACCTTTAACAGCAATATTTTAACCCAATAAAAGCCATAAACCTTTTCAAAGAGAAGGCAAGGGCTGAACTGTCTCCCTGAATCCATTCCTTCAATCCTTGCAGCAAGCTGGGATGGTGGAAGGTGTCCCTGCCCATGGCAGGGGTGTGGAACAAGATGAGCTTTAAGATCCCTCCCAGCCAAACCAGTTTGGGATTCCATGGTTTTTTGCTCTTTACAAGGCTTTCCTTTTCCCTATCAGTTCCCAGACTCCTTCCATCAAAACCTTCAGCTTTCAATTCCACTCTGCCTTTCCATTCTCACCAAAGACATTAAGTAGGAAAAAAAAAAAAAAACAAGGGCATGACTGGACAAATCTCACTCCATTTGAATATAAACTCTTTTTGGGAGAGGGGCTGTCAGCAGTGTTAACACTGGAGTGAGGTTCCTGTAGCCTGACAGTGGTTTATTTTAAATCCAGCATATTTGTGGAAAACATCTTTTGCCAGGAAGCAAAAGCAGCTCCTCAATGCTGGTCCCTGCCCATCTGCTTTAGGTGTTGATCCCTTCAGCACTGCAATGCCAAGGCCAGAGCCAGAAAAATCGTCCAAAACTCTGCAGCAAGCAGAAGCCCAGCTTCAGACTCCCACCACGTCCCATCATTCATTCATTCCAGAGTTAAATCCCTGAAAATCGGTTCCACTCTCACTCCAGCTCAAAGACTGCCCAGCACCAGGACACCAACACTTCAGGTGACCCCAGGATGCCCCAGAGAATGGACAACACCCACCCCCCAGCCCAGCCGGCTCTCTTCCCACTTTCTCCTTTCCCTACGTCCTTCCCTGCCCAGCACTTCCCCTTCCCACCCTCCCACTCCCCTGGGCGTGGCTCACCACTTGAACCAGGAACGGCCTCCATGGCTGATGGCTCAGGATAAAAGAAGCCTTTTTGCAGTCCTGGAGAACCCCAAACCCCAGCAGGACAGAGGGGATGAGCACGGAGCTGGGAATCTCCTGACAGACTGAGCTTGCCCAGCCACTCCTGGCACCTGGTGGCTCACGGATGTGGCCTGGCAGGTACAGCCAGCCCCGGAGCTCACCTGGCTCCTGACTGCTCCCTCTGCCTTTGGGCTGCCCCGGAGAGCTTTGCATCCACTCCCCAAACGCTTTGCAAGGCACAGCAAGGGTATTCGTGAATTAATTAGGAACAGTGGCAGCGTCCTCGGGGCGGCTCCAGGGCTGTTTGTTGGAAGAGCTCTACCAGTAGGAACAAGAATTCCAACCAGCAACAGCCTGGGAACTCCCTGGAGCTGCCACAAGTCTCCTCACCAGGGACTGCAGCACCCTGTCACGTACAAAGCTGCTCCAGGGAACACAGGTGTGATCCCAGAATCCTGGAATTGCTCCCGGTGGAAAAGAGCTCTGAACCCAGCACTGCCAAGCCCAGGGTCAGGTTTAAATGAAACACAGCTGGATTTTGGGTCAACATCCTCACCAGGCTGTGAGGCCCTTCACAGTGCTCAAATGTGAGGTTTCAGAGCTGCCCAGCCAGGCCCTGTGGCCCTCCCAGGGCTCCTGGGGACTCCCTGCCTTGGTAGCCAGGAAGCACCAAGCCAGCTGTGTGAGCAGGCAGGAGAGAGCCACAGCCCTGCTGGCCTGCCAGGGGAGATGCTCCACACAAAATCCTGGAGTCACTGAATCCCAGGATGGTTTGGGTGGGAAGGAACCCAAAGCTATGAGTTAAAGTTCATCCAATGCCACAGGCAGAGACCTCTCCCACTGTCCCAGGGGCTCCAGCCTGGCCTGGGCACTGCCAGGGATGCAGGGGCAGCCCCAGCTGCTCTGGGCACCCTGTGCCAGGGCCTGCCCACCCTGCAGCCAACAATTCCTGCCCCAAATCCCACCCAGCACTGCCCTCTGCCATTCTCCCTTGTCCTGTCCTTCCAGCCCTTGTCCCAGGTCCCTCCCCAGCTTTCCTGGAGCCCCTTCAGGCCCTGCCAGGGGCTCTGAGCTCTCCCCAGAGCTTCCTCTTCTCCAGGCTGAACAATCCCAGTTCCCTCAGATGAGAGATCATGAGCACCTGGAGAGACAGGCTGGGCACAGCCAAGTGGGATTACAGGGATCCCCCTTCCCATGGATACACCTGCCACAGGATGCCAACACCCAAGGGCACGGGGACACTCTCTCCTTTCTGAGCAAGCCCTGGGGACAGGAACATGTGTCAGGGCACAAGGACATTCCCTCCCTGTGGCTCAGCTCACAGGGCCCATCCTGGCTGGAAGGTGTGCCCCCCCTCAATGCCAGCTCACAGGGACCCCCCCAGAACTCAGAGATTCCCACAGTGCAAGCACTGGCACGGCAGGATGTCCCCATGAGGGGCACACAACGCCCAGAGACCCCAGGCCATGGGGGGACAGACTTGTGGGAGGGGGGATGTTTGGGATTCCCAGGCCATGGGGACAAACCCCTCAGGCGTGAGGACACCTCCCACCCCACAGCTCCCCCGGGGATCCCCCAGGCCCGGCCCTCACACAGGCAACACCCCATTTCTCAGAGCCCCCACCGTCACACCACCCAAAGAGCCCTCTGGGACACCCCCCAAGCGCTGCCACAGCGCCAGGAAATCCTCCCTGTGACAGACACCCTGCTCCTCATCCCCCCAACACCGCCCCGGTCCTCGCACACTTACTGCCCTGTCGGTGTTTCCCCAGCTCCCGGTGCCCCCTCAGTGCCCCGGCAGCACCACTCTGCCCCTCTCACCCTCATGTCCCCTCTCTGTCCCTTGCACCCCCATATCCCCTCTCTGCCCCTCGCACCCTCATATTCCCCTCTGCCCCTCTCACCCTCACATCCCCTCTCTGCCCCTCTCACCCTCGTGTCCCCTCTCACCCTCGTGTCCCCTCTTTGCCCCTCTCACACTCATATCCCCTCTCTGCCCCTCTCACCCTCACATCCCCTCTCTGCCCCTCTCACCCTCACATCCCCTCTTCTGTCCCCTCGCACCCTCATATCCCCTCTCTGCCCCTCTCACCCTCACATCCCCTCTCTGCCCCTCTCACCCTCACATCCCCTCTCTGCCCCTCTCACCCTCGTATCCCCTCTCACCCCCTCTCTGCCCTCTCACCCTCGTATCCCCTCTCATCCCCTCTCTGCCCCTCGCACCCCCATATCCCCTCTCTGCCCCTCTCACCCTCGTGTCCCCTCTTCTGTCCCCTCGCACCCTCATATCCCCTCTCTGCCCCTCTCACCCTCGTGTCCCCTCTTCTGTCCCCTCGCACCCTCATATCCCCTCTCTGTCCCTCTCATATCCCCTCTACCCTTGTGTCCCCTCTCTGTCCCTCTCACCCTCATATCCCCTCTCTGTCCCTCTCATATCCCCTCTCTGTCCCTCTCATATCCCCTCTCACTCTTGTGTCCCCTCTCTGCCCCTCTCACCCTCATATCCCCTCTCACCCCATATCCCCTCTCTGCCCCTCTCACCCTCGTGTCCCCTCTTTGCCCCTCTCACACTCACATCCCCTCTCTGCCCCTCGCACCCTCACATCCCCTCTCTGCCCCTCTCACCCTCACATCCCCTCTCTGCCCTCTCACCCTCACATCCCCTCTCTGCCCCTCTCACCCTCGTATCCCCTCTCACCCCCTCTCTGCCCCTCTCACCCTCGTATCCCCTCTCATCCCCTCTCTGCCCTCGCACCCCCATATCCCCTCTCTGCCCCTCTCACCCTCATGTCCCCTCTCTGCCCCTCACCCTCATGTCCCCTCTCTGTCCCTCTCATATCCCCTCTCACCCTTGTGTCCCCTCTCTGCCCCTCTCACCCCCATATCCCCTCTCTGCCCCTCTCACCCTCATGTCCCCTCTCTGTCCCTCTCATATCCCCTCTCACCCTTGTGTCCCCTCTCTGCCCCTCTCACCCCCATATCCCCTCTCTGCCCCTCTCACCCTCACATCCCCTCTCTGCCCCTCTCACCCTCATATCCCCTCTCTGTCCCTCTCATATCCCCTCTCTGCCCCTCTCTCCCTCACATCCCTTCTCTACCCCTCTCACCCTCACATCCCCTCTCTGCCCCTCTCACCCTCGTATCCCCTCTCATCCCCTCTCTGCCCCTCGCACCCCATATCCCCTCTCTGCCCCTCTCACCCTCACGTCCCCCCCGCCCTCACCCCTCCGTGCCTCCTCTCCGTCCCCCCACAACTCCCTCCTTCACCGGCCCCATCCCACGCCCGTCCTCGCCCCTCTCAGCGCTCCCCCGACCCTTCACCGCCCCTCGCTGTCCCCCTGCCCGTCCGCGCTCCCCTCCCCTCAGCGCCCCTCCAGTACCTCCGCCCCTTACCCCTCAGTGCCCCCACCCCTCAGCGCTCCCCTCCCGCCGCACGCCAGCCTGTCCCGCTGCCCGCCGTCCCCTGGCTCACCGCGGGGCCGGCTGTGCCGCGCGGGGCCGGCCCTGGCGGCGGCCGGGAGGCGCCCGAGGCTGCCGATAGCCCGCACCGCCGCCGCCATCTTCGCCGAGGTCGAATGAGGGAGAGGCCGCCGGGGGCCTCACCGCGCCCAGCCCGCCCCCGCCGCCCCGCCCGCCGCGCTGCCCGCCGCGCTGCCCGCGCACTTCACCGCCGCCAGCGCGCCGCCGCCTCCCTCTCCTCCGCTCCGCGCCGGGTCTCGGGTGCTCTCAACCCTCGCCCGGTGAGAGCGGATTGCGGGAGAGGCCGGGGAGCGGCTGCGGAGCGGGCGGTGCGGGCGGTGCGGGTCAGGCGCGCGGCGGGCAGCCCGCGGGGTGTGAGGGGCGCGGGGTCCTTGCGAGCGGCGGCGGCGGCGGAGCGGGCTGAGGGCAGAGGTGAGCGGCGGCAGCGGGGCGGGAGGGCGCGGACCGGGACAGCGCGGACAGCGCTCTGCCCTGAGGGGACGGCAGCGCGGGAGGGGTGAGAGCAGCCGGGGGGCGGTCCCGGGAAAAGGGGCGGGGGTTAGGGGGTCGGTGGCTCGGGGGTCGGCGGCTCGGGGCGGAGTGGAGCACAGGATCGGGGTCGGTCCTGGATTGACGAGGAAAAGTGAGGGGAGTCGGTCCCGGATGGACGGGGGGAAAGTCAGGGGAGTCCGGGGGTCGGTCTTAGATGGACGGGGAAAAGTGAGGGGGGTCCGGGGGTCGGTCCGGATGGACGGGGGGAAAGTGAGGGGGGTCCGGGGGTCGGTCCTCAGCGGGTAGGGGGAGAGTGAGGGGGTCAGTCCGGATGGACGGGGGGGCTGAGAAAGGGTGAGGAGGACCCGAGGGTTCGGTCCCGGATGGATGGAGGGGTCTGGGGTCGGTCCCGGATGGGTCTGGGGTCGGTCCCCGATGGATGGAGGGGTCTGGGGTCGGTCCCGGATGGGACGGGGGTCGGTCCCGGATGGGTCGGGGGTCGGTCCCGGATGGGTCTGGGGTCGGTCCCGGATGGATGGAGGGGTCGGGGATCGGTCCCGGATGGGTTCTGGGGTCGGTCCGGGATGGACGGAGGGGTCTGGGGTCGGTCCCGGAGGGGTCGGGGGTCGGTCCCGGATGGGTCGGGGGTCGGTCCCGGATGGGTCTGGGGTCGGTCCCGGATGGATGGAGGGGTCTGGGGTCGGTCCCGGATGGGTCTGGGGTCGGTCCCGGATGGACGGAGGGGTCTGGGGTCGGTCCCGGATGGGTCTGGGGTCGGTCCCGGATGGACGGAGGGGTCTGGGGTCGGTCCGGAGGGGTCGGGGGTCGGTCCCGGATGGGTCGGGGGTCGGTCCCGGATGGATGGAGGGGTCGAGGGATGGGTTTGTCGGTTTGTGAGTGATTGTGTGGGTGGGCGGAGGGGTCTGGGGTCGGTCCCGGGGATTCGGGGGCGGCTGAGAGAAGCACGCCGTGTGTTTGGGGTGTAGCAGGAGGTGGGGATGAGGGTGCTGCGGTGTCGGGGTGTGCAGAGATGGGAAGGGAAGGGGAAGTGCCGGCTGTTCCTGGAATTGTGGATTATCCCGAGTCGGAAGGGATCCGTGAGGATCACGGAGTCCAGCTCAGCTGGGGAATTCAGGCAAATCCTGCAGGCTCTGGAAGGAGCTTTGTCCTTTATGCGATTCGTGCGGACAGGGCTGAGCCCTTGGGGCGCCAGGGCTGCCGAAAATGAGGGGGTTGGGGGCGTTTTGGGGGGCAGGAACGGGGGTGCATCGGGAGGAGAGGGCTGTGCAGTGTGGCAGGGACGAGGAGGCTACACCTGGGAGAAGATTCTGTCGGCTGGGCAGGGAAAATTGAGGGAAAAGCCTCAGTGAGGTGTGGGGAGGGAGGTGGACACAGGTGGAGGAGGAGCAGGATGCCTTGGAAAGGGCTGTTTCGGGGATCCCTGTGGGCAGGCAGGAGCCTGGGGCTGGTTTGGGAGGGTTTGGGAAGGGGGGAATGCTGCAGCTGGGAGGTGTCAGGGGGGTGACTGGCAGCTTGTGCTGAGATTTGGGGAGCTGCAGTTTTGGGACTGTGGGTACTCCTGTGCCCCTCCATGGAAAAACCCTGTGCTTGGCAGAGAAAGTGCTAGGATTTGAACCCCAAAGTGTGCCAGGGGGAAGATGAATATTGTAATGGATCAAACAAAGCCTGGAGCTGTGAGGGCCATCCTGAGCCCTGGGCAATAAAACCTGCAGATGAGGGTTTGTTTATAGGGAAATATTAATTTGGAGTGAGCTTTGGGGGAGCTGCAGAGGGATTTTTGAGGGTGCAGGACACGAACTTGCCCTGCTTGCAGCAGGGGTGCCCAGCAGGAGCTCCTCAGGCTGGCCCCAGGGGCAGGGGTGCCAAGGACACTGTCAGGAGGTGCTGCTGGCAGCAAGGCTGCCTGGGCACTGGGACAATTTTCCACTGGGGCAGATCCTGGGAGGGAATTGAGAAACTCATTGGGCACTATTTATTCACAGGCACATTTGCACCCCAGGCTCCTCCTGCTCCCAGCGTGGTGGGAGTTGATTCCCTGTGCTGCTCCTGCTGCCCTTGCAGTGTCTGCCCCTCACCTTGCTGGCTCTGTGGGAGGCAGGCAGGTCTCTTCCCTTGGGATTTCTCCAGACAGAGCAGCTTGGCCTGGCCCCAGCCTTTCCCTAGATTCCAGAATGAGTTCCATGCTGAGCTCTGCCCTGCGGAACCTCCCCGTGCCCTCAGCCTGGGCTGCTGGGGCCCGTGAGTATCTTTGCCTTTCTTTGGTGGGACATAAACCTCTGCTTGAGCTGTTGGGTTTGGAATGGAGGCTGAGAGCTGGATCTGCCCTCTTCTCACCATTGAAAGGCTGACAGTGTTTATGTTTTAATCCCTAATTGTTTTGTTGTCTTGCTTGTCCTTTTGTGCATAATATGGGGAGGAGTGTTAACAGAAATTGTGTCAGGTTTCTGAACAGGGTAAACTACCCAACACCCCACAGGTGCTCAGGTATCTTACAGTGACATGATTTGCTTTTTTTAACCCTTCTTGCAGACACCAGAACTGTTTCTGACATTTTTGGGGGGCATTTTTTCCCCCCTTTTCTTCTTTTCCAGTTACTCGATCGCTCAGCTGCTCCTCTCAGTTCCAAAGTGCAGGTAAGGAGAAAACACCAGGAATCTCAGTGGGTCTGTGCTAGCCAAGGCTCTTTTGGAAGCTGCCTCCCTTCCCAGAGTCTTGTTCCACTAAAAGCCTAGAAATGGTGCAGAGTGGGTCAGGTGTTTCTGAAAAGATGCAAGCAAGGAAAACTTCAGGCAAACCAGAGTTTGCAGCAGAGTCCTCTCATCCTCTGATTGCCCTGGCTCCCAGCTGCCCTTCCCAGTCCATCTCTGGCTCCCAGCAGCCCTTCCCAGTTTTTAGTCAGAGCCCACAGTGAGTGGTTGGGGTGATCCATGCCCTGGGTTCACTGTGGAGGTTGCTCAGGTGACTCATGCTTTGGGATTTTGGGAACAGGCCTGGACAGCAGCTCCCCATCATCCCCTGGGCTTTGGGGAGAGCCTGAAGGAATCTTCAGACAGTGCTGGAGTTTCATCCAGGCACTGACCTTGGAATGATGATTTCTTCCCATTAGGAAGAAATTCTTGGCTGTGAGGGTGATGAAGGCCAGGCCCCATCCCTGGAAGTGTTCCAGGCCTGGTTGGATGGGGCTGGGAGCACCCTGGGATGGTGGGAGGTGCCCCTGCCCATGGAACTGGATGAGCTTTAGGGGGCCTTCCTACCCAAACCATTCCAAGATTCCAACTCAGGTGTCCTACCTTCCCTGCCTTTCACTTACACACCAAAACAGGACCGTCTTCTTTGTTTTCTAGAAGTTTTTGCAATAAAATTGCTGATGTTCTTGTCACCATCACTCCTCTCTTCACAGTCCAGCCCAAGACTAAGAAAACCTTGGGCAAAACTGGGGTGAAGAATGTGGTGGTGGTGGAGGGTGTCCGCATTCCCTTCCTGCAGTCTGGCACCTCGTGAGTATCAGAGAGGAGTAAAACACAGAAAACACCCCTGGCTTGGGTAACACCTGATTCTTTCTGGGAAAAAAATCCCACTTGGTCATTTTAATGTAGTCATTCTTGGGCCTGAAGGCTCAGGAGGTGCCCTGAGTTGGGCTGCTGGAGTTATTCCAGCTTATTTAGTGCAAAAATGTGGTTTGGGGAAGGTTGTCTGTGAATCCTGGGAGGAGTAAGGATTTATGGAGCATGTCTGCAGGAAGCAGGTGGAGAATCTGTAGCAGATAAAGCAACAAGTTTTACCAAACTGGCAGGACAGGGGCCAAGAATCTGCTGTGGGCTCTTCTTCCTGGGTTGTTGTGCCACCAAATCCACAGCTGAACCAGAACCACACCTGACTGTTAGGGTGCAGAAGGGATTTCCTTATCCCATCCTGCTGCTTTTCTGTGGGTTTAGCACAGTGATTGAAGCCCCTCTGCTCTGGAGCCAGGCTGGCACAGCTGGGGAAGAGAATGATCCAGGGAGAGCTCAGAGCCTGGAGGGGCTGCAGGAGAGCTGGGCAGGGGCTGGGGACAGGGGACACAGGGACAGCACACAGGGAATGGCTGCACAGTGGGATTGGATGGGATTGGGGGCAGGAATTGTTGGCTGCAGGGTGGGCAGCCCTGGCACAGGGTGCCCAGAGCAGCTGGGGCTGCCCCTGCATCCCTGGCAGTGCCCAGGCCAGGCTGGAGCCCCTGGGACACTGGCAGGGGTCCCACCATGGCAGGGGGGGGGGCACTGGAGGAGCTTTAGTGCCTCTTCCAACCCAACCCAATCTGGGATTCCTTGAAATGTTTCCTCAGGAAGCCCAGTGGGGCATTTCTGGTCCACCCCCAGTTCTTGCTGCTGCTCAGTGCTCACAGCAGAGTTCTGTGCTGACAATTCTGCACTGGTTCCTCACACCTCTGAGTTTCTTCCTCTCCTTTTCACCTTGCAGGTATGCTGATCTGATGCCCCATGACTTAGCCAGAGCAGCACTGCAGTAAGTACATGGAGCACTGGAAGGGCTCAGAATTCTTGTTAAACTGCTGAGGTCTCAGGCGTGCAGAGCCAAGGCTCTGGGCTTGGCTCTGAACAGCTCAGCTGCTTTATTTTTCCTGGCCTCCTCCACAGTAGTAGGTGGCTTTAAGCAGTGGGGTTTGTGTTGTTGGGGTTTTCAGTAGGTTTGTGTTGATCCAAAGAGATGGTGCTGGTGACAAATTGCAGGGAATTTGATTCCCAGCTGGGGTTTTCCAGGACACAGGGATCAGAGCCGCTCTTGAGGCGTGCTCACATCTGGTGGGAAAAACAACCTGGGCAACACAGATCCTGAGCTCATTCTGTACCCCTCCTGTCCCTTCTGCTCTGAGGGCCACCAGCAGTGGCTTTGCTTTGCTGAGAGGCAGAGAGGAGGCTTGGAGAAGCCTGGAGGTGGCTGCCCCTGCATCCCTGGCAGTGCCCAAGGCACTGGGAGCCCCTGGCACAGTGGGAGGGGTCCCTGCCATGGCAGGGGTGGCACTGGGTGGGCTCTGAGCTCCCTTCCCACCCAAACCAGTCTGGGCTTTGATGACTCTGAGCCTTTTTGTGGAAGGAGGGGGGTGTAAGGGCTATAAAATAGTTGCTTTAATGAAGTTCTGTAATGATTTACAGTGAAATTACCACCAGGCTTGTTTGCAGCCCATAATCAGCTACACTTCCCACAGGCCCACACACACACATGGGATTCCTTCTGAGGAGGGGCCAGAAGCTGTGGCTCTGTTGCTGCCTTGTTCTCCAGCCAAGCTGGCAGCAGGAGGATGTTGGAGAGGTTATTATTTGTGTGATGCAAAGTCCCTTTTGTTTTCATGCTCTCCTTAGGGGCCTGCTGACCCGGACCAGTGTCCCAAGGGATGTTGTTGATTACATTGTTTATGGCACAGTTATCCAGGAGGTGAAAACCAGTAATGTTGCCAGAGAGGTGGGTCCTGTGCTGCATTCCCTTGGGAGTCTGATTTTTGAAATGCTCTGGAGATGACAGATCCTTGCTAAAAATGAATTCCCACTATTATTGTTTATATGTGATTTGAGAGCATGAAGCAGTTGTGCAGCATTGTCTGTTAAATGACTTCCTGGGACTAAAAGGCAAATGATTCTGTGATTCTCTGCCTCCTGTTGAAATCTGCCACAGATTTCATCTAGCATTGTTTTTTTATCAGATTTTCACATTTCAATGCTCTGAAGCCTCCGCTTGACTCTTCCCTTCAAGGGAAGGTTTTGTTGAGGATTGCTGATCCCTCAGCTCCTAAATACCAGTTGGATTGAATGCTGCCTTTCCCAATATCCTGAGAAGAGCAGAGTGTGCTGTGAGGGTTTCCTCTGCTGTATTTATTTATTTAGCATTTATTTATTAATTTGAGTTGGCTGCTCTGACCCAGCATTCGCAGGATTTGAAGCAGAGCAGCTTTGTTCCAGCAGCCAGAAAACACAATTCCTGTGTTATCCTGCTCCTCTGGAGCCTCGTGCCAGGCAGCCTGATCTTTGCTAACCTGGAGCCTCTGCTGTGCCCTGCACCTGGATAAATCCATGATGTAACCCTGGCTCCCTGTGCAGCCTCAGCCTCGTGAATGCAGGGCCTGCCTTTGGTCACCTGCCAGTCAGATGGGGCTGCAGGGTAATTTTAACTTGGGAACAACTGCTGAACTTTCAACTAGTTGGCCCCATCCCCAGTAGGGAAGGTCTCTGGGCTGCTCAGATGAGTCACTGCTCTGCAGTTTGCTGCTCTCTGTGAAACCACAGCGCCTTGCACTGAGCAGTCTAAATCACCCCTGTCACGTGCTGCCTTTGCCAATAAGGTGAAGCAAAATGAGTTTGAGTAGTTGATGTGTTTTTTTTTTTTTTTTAATGTGAGGGGTGTGATTAGTTTGTGTCTTTATTAAAAAACGTGGAGGGGCAGTGGCTCCACTGATGGGATTTTGGGCTGTTCTCAGTGTGGCCCAGAGCCTCAGCTCCTGCACCCGAGTCTGGGGAGGGGAAGAGCTGCTGCCATAATTAACTGGATGAAAACTCCCTGTCTTTGTCTCCAGCTCCACCTGGCAAGGTGTGCTGGGGCTGCAGGTTTAACAGCCACTCTTGTTGTTGTAGGCTGCCTTGGGAGCAGGGTTCTCTGACAAAACCCCAGCCCACACCGTCACCATGGCCTGCATTTCCTCAAACCAGGCCATGACCACAGGTACGTGAGCTGTGGGGTTGAGAGGGATATGGGAATTCTTTTACAGCCCTTACTCAACTTGCACTGCTTGTGAATGTGAAAAACCAACTGAAGAAATGGTGGGATGGAAGGAAAAATGAAGTTATTTAGCCTGGAGCAAAGGGGGCTCAGGGGGGCCCTTCTGGCTCTGCACAACTCCCTGAGTGGAGGGCACAGCCAGGGCACAGGGCCAGGACAAGGGGCAATGGCCTCAGGCTGGGCCAGGGCAGGCTCAGGGTGGATATCAGCAGGAATTTCTGCCTGGAAAAGCTTGGAAGGAGCTGCTCAAGGAATGGTAGAGTGCCCACGCCTGGAGGTGTCCAGGGAATTCCTGGACATGCACTGAGTGCTCTGGGCTGGGGATCACAGGTGGGACTCCATGGTCTGGGAGCCTCAGTGATTCTGTGGCAGTTTTTTATATTTATATATGTCATAATATAATAGAATATAACCTGAACTGAGTGTCTGCTGTAGGGCTGCAGCAGCATCTGCCCAGTGTCTGGGTTTATTTAGCAGGTAAAGACTGACCATAATGAGAAAGTTGCTCCTTTCAGCTTCCTTTCATCTTTGGCTTAGCCTAAACAGGGCTCAAAAATGGAGACACAGCTCAAACTGGGGCTGTCCCCTCCCTGCTCTGTGACAAGGACAAGTTGGGAGCCAGTAACCTGTGGGAGTTTTCCACTCCCAGCTGTCTCTCCCATTAGGGGAGGCCTTTTCCAAAGTCCTCCTTAGGAAAGAAGGCAAATGGGACTCCTGGCTGTTCCCCAGGTTGTTTATTGTTTCCTTATCAGCAATCTCAGCACTCTAGGCTTTACACCAGCTCAGTGTGAGGGAGAACAGACACCAAAAAAAGGGGCCAAACACACAGGATCAAGATAATTCACCCAATTATCACCTGGAATGTTCATTATTTCTACTTTTCTACCAATAACCAACTCAACTCCTGCTCACATGGCTCTACACTGTGACCAACTCCAGCCAATCATCCTGTGCCCCAAACACTGCAGGACATGGAGGAGATGAAGAAGGAAAAACTCAAAAAACAAGGATCCTCCATCTTCTCTTCATCCCCTCACAAACCCAAGAATCTAAATTTCTCACCCTGTGATAAATGACATTCTCTGCTACTGTCTAATTTACATTCTTGAAAATTCTGTTTCATCCCAAATCCCGGGCAGCCCTTTCCATGGATGAAGGTTAAAGGAAGTGTTTGTCAGGAGGTTCTAGACCCTTCCAGACATGCAGAGAAATACTCTCTGCATTCTGGGCTCCAACAGCCACCCAGGCCAGGGGCTGGGGGAGGAAGGCAGGAGCAGCCAGGGCTCTGTGGGGTGAGGCTGGCAGCATTCCTGGCAGTGCCCTCTCAGGGTTTCCTTTGGTGAGATGGATAAAAAGTCTCTGTTTCCCAACCCAGCTGTTGTAGAATGAGTCAGAAGTCTTTGCTGCTCTCAAGGTTGTTTTATTGTTTCTTATCTCAGATATTTTCTGTCTGGGTGCCCAGGTCTGTTCAGCAGGGCAGCCCCAGGCACTCTGCCCTCCCCTGGGGCAGGCACTGATTTTATACTACAAATTCCCTGTTGGTTATTGACAGTGATGATCCAATTCCCTGTTAGTTATTGACAGTGATGATCCAATGCCTCTCACCTGTGTTAGACAGTTCCATTCTACTCCAATCCAATCCCCAAGTGCCACCATCCCCAAGGAGATGGGGTTAGGAAGAAGGAGGAAGGAGGACAGGACAACACCCAAGTCCCTCCATCTTACCCCCTAAATCCCCATGGCAAAAATCCCCAAAATTTCCCTTTTCACTCTACAACTACTCCTCTCATGCTCTCTAAACTTTTGTGCCCTTTAACTACGGGTCGAACTCAAAGCCGCAGGAGTCTCTGGCTACTGCCAGGGTCTCCCACCCCTCTACCAGAGCTTTAAAGCCCCCTGGCTGGGGCTGGGATCATCCAGGACTGTCCCAGACTGTCCTGGGTTCTGACAGTGCCCCTCCTTGCAGGTGTGGGGATGATTGCAGCTGGCCAGTGTGACGTGGTGGTGGCCGGCGGCGTGGAGCTCATGTCCGACGTCCCCATCCGCCACAGCAGGAAGATGAGGAAGACCATGCTGACCCTGAACAGAGCCAAGACCCTGGGCCAGAAGCTCTCCCTCATTTCCAAAATTCGCCCTGACTACTTTGCTCCCGAGGTATTTTTTTTTTGGGGGGGTGTTCAGGTGAACTGGTTTAGCAGGTGGGAGTGGGTGATTTTATTGGTTTTGGTGGAGGGGATTTAAATGGGGGAGGTTGAGCTAGAACAGAGAGCAGGCAGAGCAAAAGGATAAAGCAGGGATTTATTAAAAGGGATTTACTCAAAGGCCTCCCTGGGCACAGCTGGGCAGCACCAGAGCCCGGCTGGGCCACACCCAAGGTGAGCCCAAAAGGGGCACAAAATAGACAAACAGTCACAAGGTTGCTCACATTTTTATAAGTTCTGCTCCATTTGCATATTGGAGTTAATTGTCCAATTAGAGCTCCAGGTTAGGAAGCTCCTTCCTCTTTTTTTTTGCTTCTCACTTCACTGTTGGTTTTGTTCTTGGGTCTGAAAGTTGTCCCTGGTTCCCAGGCTGGAGAAGGAATTGTTTTGTCTCCCTACTCTGTAAAGAGAGCTTAGTAACACTTAATACAAAACCTAAAACTACCCACCAAAACAGCCCAAAATCTAAAAAATATAGAAGCTGAAACTTAAGGCACCAAGGTGGCTGCTGGGGTTCACCCTGATTGATCTCTGTCCTCTGCTTTGGGTTAAAACACTGATTAATGCATCTCACAGCATTTGGGACTCTGCTTTTCCTTCCCACATGTTCATCTTCAGCAAACCCAACTTAGTGCAAAACCTGCTCTGCAACTCCTGGACAAACTGTGCTGCAGATGACAGGACTGGAAGCTTTCTTCCCATAAATATGAAGGCTATTCTGAAGTGTCAGAATAGTTTTACTAGATAATAAAAGTAACCCCTTTAGTATTAGACAGGAATATCCTCAGTATATGAATCAGCATCATCAGAGAAGATGGAGGTAAAGAAGAAGAAGAAGAAGAAAGGCTAGACACACCCAAATTCCTCCATCTTGTCCCCAAAAACCCCTATACAAAGAATCCTAAAATCTACATTCATACCCTGTGATATACTAATCATTACACTATTTAAACTGCTGTGGCTTTTATCTCTTCATGTAAAGGTGGCAATTTGCTCCAGGGTTTGTAATCGAACCCACTGGAGTTCTGGGCTGTGTGCCAGGGTCTCCGAGCCCCTTGGCAAGGATCTTGGCAGCTCTGGACTCCCAAAGGGATGTCCTGGGCTCCGACAGAAAGGGGCAGCACCTCCCTCCTTCCCGCCCTGAGCCTCCTCCCAAGGAAGCTGCATCATTCCCTTTAGTGAGTGCAGCGAGGTCAGGTGGCAGAGCTGACTCCCAAATCCACACAGGAGATGAAAATTTCAGGCTTGAAAGCATGCAGGGATTTCCTGTGTGCTGCTGGAGGAACTAAAACTGAATCAAAATGACCTCTGTGCTCTGCTTTTGGATGAGGAGGCGCCTGGCAAGGAGGTCCCAGGACACGGTGTTTGAGCTGAACCCAAAAGGTCTGATAAATGTTGATAAATGCCTGTTAAATGCACAGGCAGCTGCTCCCAGCACAGTTCTGGCACCCCTGGAGTGGGCAGCAGCCTGACCCTCATTTCTGTTCCCCACACCTTGGAGAGGGATGGTTTCTCTGCCTCCTCCGCTCCGCCTGCCGGGCGTTAATCGCGCAGCTCTGAATTAACAAAGGGCCTGGCTCGGACCCTGGGGCTCAGCTCTCTGTGCTCCCAGGGGGTTTTGCTTTACCTGTGCTGTCTTCTCCTCCCTGTTGGCAGCTCCCAGCTGTGGCAGAGTTCTCCACCAGCGAGACCATGGGCCACTCTGCCGACCGCCTGGCCGCCGCCTTCGGCGTGTCCCGCCTGGAGCAGGACGAGTACGCGCTGCGCTCCCACACGCTGGCCAAGAAAGCCCAGGATGAGGGGCTGCTGCAGGACGTGGTGCCCTTCAAAGTGCCAGGTGACAGTGCCCCTGTGCCACAGCCAGCACTCCTCACGGCTGGGGGCAGCTCCAGGGAGTTCTGGGGGAGCTGGGGGTGGTTTTTAATTGGGATTCGTTTGTCTGCGGGAAACTGCTGGGTTTGTAAATGGGAGGTCTGGCTGGGTAAACACAGAACCATGGGGTGGTTTGGGTGGGAAGGGCCATTAAAGGTCACTTCAGCACCTTCCACTAGGCCAGGGTGCTGCAAGTCCTGTCCAGCCTGGCCCTGGACACTTCCAGGGGATCCAGGAGCAGCCACAGCTGCTCTGGGAATTCCATCCCAGCCCCTCCCCAATCCCTTCCCAATATCCCATCTAACCCTGCCCTCTGGCCTATCTTTACATACCTAAATATTTTCTTGCCAACCCCACACGAGGGTGACAGAGCAAGGAAAATCAGTACAGTTGGACATGGAATCCCCCTGCTCTTCCAGCAGGCAAAAGAAGCCATTTTTATACCCCAGAATTCCAACCACAAACACGAGCCCAACCAAAGCCCAGTCTGGTGACTCAGGTGCTGGATGGGAAGAGCTGGAATGGGGCAGGTTCCAGCTCACCAGGTCTCACACTCCTGCCTGGTGGGTGAAACAGCTTGGGGAGAACCTTCAGGCTGCCCTTCCCACAGCCTGGTGTCCCCCTCACCCCCAGGAGCCAGGGGACACACTTGGCTGCTGTTCATTTGGGAACTCTGCTTGGCATCCTGGAGGAATTCCCCTTAAACACAGTTTAAGGAATTCCAATTATTCCCAAGAGACACAGTTCCCTGTATTTATTGTACAGTTGGTGCTTATTTAGCAGTTAGCATAGCTGCAGATGGATATATTTGGGTTTTCCCAGTGCTCTTTATTCCTCAAACTCAGCACGTAAATGTAAACTGATTTAAGCCCCGTTCTCCGTTTAGGCTTTTTAACCTAAATTTAAATTCTTTTCTCAACTGGGTTTCCCATGTGGGAATTTTTCCTTCCAGGAAACAGATGGCAGCACTTTGTTTTTGCTGTCTTCTGAGGAGAAGTGAGGTACTTTCAGTTTCTAAGTGCTATTTTTAGCCACATGAAGTATCCTGACGCCACAAACAGATTTTTCTTTTTTCCCCTCCTCACTCTTGTCCTGAACCCCACAATTTTCTGATGTTTTTTTTTTTCTCCTGATGATGGAATCCTTGTGCATTGCTGAGTTTTGTAGTTTAAATGTACTTTTCCCCTTCCCCAGGCAAAGACACAGTTACCAAAGACAACGGGATCCGGCCGTCCTCCATGGAGCAGATGGGGAAGCTGAAGCCAGCATTTGTCAAGCCCTATGGAACAGTCACAGCAGCCAACTCCTCCTTCCTGGTAATTCCTCTTCTCCAGGAATTTCTCCTGTTCAGCAGGTTCTTCCTGCCCACCTGACCCTCTGCCTCCCTTAGCTGGAAAAATCTGGGAATGAGCTTTTTAGTATTGGCTGATTCCAGGTTTTCCAGGTGTAACTCAGTTGCAACCTGGTGAATTGGGGTGTTGGGTTGGTTCATTTTGAAATCCACAACAAACCCCCGAAGGTTTGGGATGTCTGCCCTGTCTGCTTCTCTGTAGCTGCTTCATGAGGGTCAGTCCTTCAAAGGGATGGAGCAAATCCATGTAGGGGTTCTGTCCCAGGATGGGGTTGGTCATGTAAACTGGAGTCAGTAGGTTTAGTCTGAACTTCACAGAATCATGGAGTGGTTTGGGGTGGAAGGGACCTTAAATCTCATCCAGTCCCACCCCCCTGCCATGGCAGGGACACCTCCCACTACCCCAGAGTGCTCCAAACCCCATCCAGCCTGGCCTTGGACACTGCCAGGGATCCAGGGGTGAGGGACAGGAGCCAGGGAATGGCTCCCAGTGCCAGAGGGCAGGGCTGGCTGGGATTTTGGGCAGGAATTGTTCCCTGGAGGAGCCCAGAGCAGCTGGGGCTGCCCCTGGATCCTGGAAGGGATACAGAACACTGCCCCAGCTGGATTTAACAGCTGGGCCATGAACAGAGGATTACCCACCCCACTCCTTACCCCTGCTTTGAACAGCTGCTGACACAACCCTTGCTTCTGGTCACATCTTCCACTGCAGCCCAGGACAGGTGTGCTGGAGGCCCTGGGGATGGTCAGGTGTCTCTTTCTGGGGGCTCCTGGGGTGCAGCCCCCTGAGCCCTCTCCCTCCCTGCCCCTTGCAGACCGACGGAGCGTCGGCGATCCTGCTCATGTCTGAGGAGAAGGCCCTGGCCATGGGATACAAACCAAAGGCCTACCTAAGGTAGGAGGGGCTGCTCCAGTGGCCTCTGCTCCCTCCTCCTCCTCTGCCTGCCACTGACAGCCCTTTTCCTGCACAGGGATTTCGTGTACGTGTCCCAGGATCCCAAGGACCAGCTGCTCCTGGGGTAAGGTGGAGATGGAGAGCACCCCCCCATAGCCCCTGCTCCCACAGCAGCCTCCTCTTGCCACAGTGTGGGTTTGGGAAGTGCCTCAGGAGATGTTGCACCTCTTCACAAGGTGGCAGGAACACCCCCAGGATTGCTGGGGCACCTCAGCAATAGTTCTGGGGGCTGTGCTTCCCTTGGCCCCCCAAAGGAAGGGAACCCCAAGGGGCTGGGCAGAGCTGGGCCAGGAGCCCAGAGAGAAGGATGTGACTCTGGAAAAGGGGGGGATGGAGCTGACAAGGGACCACAAATGCAAGCCTTGTGTGTTTTCCCTCCTTCAGCCCCACCTATGCCACTCCCAAAGTGCTGGAGAAGGCAGGGCTCTCCCTGAATGACATCGATGTGTTTGAGTTCCACGAGGCTTTTGCTGTGAGTGCCCTCTGAACCTGCCATGGCTGCCTGCAGCCATCTGCCTTGGCTCAGGCAGATCCTCCTAACCTGATTTCCTCTCCTCCCTTGCAGGGGCAGATCCTGGCTAACCTGAAAGCCATGGACTCGGATTGGTTTGCACAGAACTACATGGGCAGGAAGGCAAAGGTAAGGCACAGGCAGCACATTTTCCTCCTTGTCCTGCCCCTTCCAGGCCCTTGTCCCTCTCCAGCTCTCCTGGAGTCCCTTTAGGCACTGGAAGGGGCTCTGAGGAGCTTTCTCCAGCTGAGCACCCCCAGCTCTCCCAGCCTGGTTCCAGCCCTGGGACAGCTCTGGACCCATTTTCTCTCCAGTTCAGTTAAACTTTGGGGTTTCTGGGCTCTGGACCCATTTTCTCTCCAGTTCAGTTAAACTTTGGGGTTTCTGGGCTCCCTCCTGGCAGGTGCTTGCTCTGTCAAGCAGTGATGCTCCTTGAGCTTGGGTTAGCAAATCCCACTGTATGCAGTTTCTTTGGGAACTGGAATTTCTTTGGGCTGCTGTTCCCGTTGTCAGCTGGAGGTGGAGATCCAGATCCACAATCCTTGAATCCTTGCAGAGGAGGGTGTTAAGAACAGCGTGAGGGCTCAGTCCCTGCACAGTGCAGGGCTTACCTGAGGGGCTGCAGGTGAAGCAGGAACTCCTTGGGGGTGCTTTGGGGTGGTTTTATGTCTCTATTTCAGGTAACACACCACACAGACTCGTGATCAGAAGGCTAAAAATGACTCCTTTATTAGGGACGGTTCTCCCTTCTATACAATTTTACACAGCCCAATGTGATTGGTGAAACAAAAGGCAAACCTTTTCATTCACGTTGGTCAAACCAGAGGGACATCAGGGAGAAATCTTTCCAGTCAGAAGGAATGAATAACGTAAATATTATTACAAAAATCATGTTTATCACACTTCCCTGGGAAAAAAACATCAGAAAACCAAAACCTCAGGCCTGAAACCAGCCTACAGCTTCACCCCCTCATCAGCCACCTGCATGTGCCATCCACCACCATCCCATGAGGTGGGATGACCTCTTCCAGCCAGGTGATGATGGGCTCTGTCCCTCTGTGTGTCCCTCTGTGTCCCCACAGGTTGGAGCCCCTCCCCTGGACAAGTTCAACACGTGGGGGGGCTCCCTGTCCCTGGGCCACCCCTTTGGGGCCACTGGCTGCCGCCTGGTGATCACAGCTGCCCACAGGCTGAAGAAGGAGGGGGGGCAGTACGGCCTGGTGGCTGCCTGTGCTGCAGGAGGACAGGTAATGGTGCTGGGCTCCAGCCTGTTCCCTGGGGAGGGCAGGGCTGAGCCTGCTGGGGCTCTGCAATCAGCTCTGCGTGTTCACAGCTGCCTCTGGCTGCCCCCAGCAGCACCCTGTGCCCTGGCAGCAGAGCCTGACCCCCCTGGCTGTGCCCTCCTCTCAGAGCCAGAAGGGACCCCCAGAGCCTCCTGTGCTCCAGGCTGAGCCCCTGCCCAGCTCCCTCAGCCCCTCCTGGGGCTCCATTCCCTGCCCAGCTCCCTGAGCCCCTCCTGGGGCTCCATTCCCTGCCCAGCTCCCTCAGCCCCTCCTGGGGCTCCATTCCCTGCCCAGCTCCCTGAGCCCCTGCTGGGGCTCCATTCCCTGCCCAGCTCCCTGAGCCCCTGCTGGGGCTCCATTCCCTGCCCAGCTCCCTCAGCCCCTCCTGGGGCTCCATTCCCTGCCCAGCTCCCTCAGCCCCTGCTGGGGCTCCATTCCCTGCCCAGCTCCCTGAGCCCCTGCTGGGGCTCCATTCCCTGCCCAGCTCCCTGAGCCCCTCCTGGGGCTCCATTCCCTGCCCAGCTCCCTGAGCCCCTCCTGGGGCTCCATTCCCTGCCCAGCTCCCTCAGCCCCTCCTGGGGCTCCATTCCCTGCCCAGCTCCCTCAGCCCCTCCTGGGGCTCCATTCCCTTCCCCAGCTCCCTGAGCCCCTCCTGGGGCTCCATTCCCTTCCCAGCTCCCTGAGCCCCTCCTGGGGCTCCATTCCCTTTCCCCAGCTCCCTTCCCTGCCCTGCACACCCCCAGCCCTCCAGGTCTCTCCTGCCTTTCAGGAGGGTCCCAGAGCTGCCCCCAGCACTGGAGGGGTCCCAGCAGTGCCAGCACAGGGTGGGCACTGCCCTGGCCCTGCTGCCACCCCAGAGCTGGCAGAGCCCAGGGGCCTCTTGCCCACCTGGGCACACCTGGGCTCGTGTCCAGCTGCTGTGGCTCATGTTCTTGGTGCTGTGTCTGTAGTAATTAGTCTCGTGCCTGTTAATGAGCCATCTCTGTGAAGTTTTGTCTCTCTCTGTTCCCAGGGCCATGCCATGATCGTGGAGCTCTACCCCCAGTAACAGCCCTGCTGCTCCCTCCTTCCTGTGCCTGGCGATGCCATTTCAATGCACTAATAAATCCTGCACCCAATCCTTCTTGGAGAGGGGATTTGTGGCCTTTATCAATCCCTTTTAGCTACTCAGCCAGTAATTTTTATCTAATGAGCACGCTCTATGCCACGTCCAGGAGAGGAACAGTGAATGTGGCTCTGAGTCTCTTGTAGCTGTCTGATCCCTCTGGTGACTCTTCAGGGTTTCTCCCGCTGGGGAACAGCAAGGAGTCCAAAGCTCTGTGTGAGAGTGAAGTGTGGAGATCAGGAGCACGGGAGGCAGTGCAGGTGGGTGGGTTGAGAGGGGAGGTGATGCTGTGGGGAGGAGCAGTTCTTTGGGGCAGCAGGTTCAGGCCCAGGGGCTGGGCTGGGCTCTGAGGGGGCACTTTGCTCCACGCTGTCCAAATGCTGCTGGACATTGCATCTGAGAAATGAATGAATGGCGCTGATGGAACTGCAATAAATCCACACAAAACCCAGTTCTGGCTGTTTTCTATCCCTCCCTTCACCTGACATGCTCTGGACACTGTTCCTGTGGTGGTGGCTGTGAGCTGGCACCAGCTGTTGGCTCACTGAAATCACAGAATCACAACTGCTGTGAGTGGGCAGGGGATTTTAAAGGTCACCCAGAGCCCCCCCAGCCATGGTGGGACCCCTGCCACTGCCCCAGGGGCTCCAGCCTGGCCTGGGCACTGCCAGGGATGCAGGGGCAGCCCCAGCTGCTCTGGGCACCCTGTGCCAGGGCTGCCCACCCTGCAGCCAACAATTCCTGCCCCAAATCCCATCCAATCCCACTGTGCAGCCATTCCCTGGGTGCTGTCCCCGTGTCCCTTGTCCCCAGCTCTCCTGCAGCCCCTCAGGCCCTGCCAGGGGCTCTGAGGTGTTGATGTGTGAGGGCTGTCCTCCTCCCGAGCACTGGGGAAGGTGAGACCGTTGTTCTTTTGTTTAATATCCTCGTTATTTTCTTCACTTGTTCCTCGTGGCTTTGTGATGCTGAGGGTGGCTGCTGTTTCCTGCCAGGGAACAGTTTCTCCTAAAGCACCTCACAAACACCTTCGAGTCGTTTTGATGCCTTAAGTTTCAGCTTTTATATTTTTTTTATTCTGGGCTGTTTTGGTGGGTAGTTTTAGGTTTCATATTCAATGCTGCTGAGCTCTCTTCACAGAGCAGGGAGACAAAACAATTCCTGCTCCAGCTTGGGACCAGGGACAACTGACACAAATTTTAGGCCCAAGAACAAAACCAACGGTGAAGGGAGAAGAAAAGCCAAGGAGGAAGGAGCTTCCTAACCTGGAGCTGTAATTGCACAATTAACTCCAATATGCAAATGGACCAGAATTTATCAAAGTGTGAGACCTTGTGACTGTTTGTCCATTTTGTGCCCATTTTAGGCTCCCCTTGGCTGTGGCCCAGCCGGGCTCTGGTGCTGCCCAGGTGTCCCTGTTGAAGCCTTGGAATAAATCCCTTTTAATAAATCCCTGCTTTGTCCTTGTGCTCTGCCTGCTCTCTGTTCCAGCTCGGCCTCCACAAGGCTCCCCGTTTTATGACAGGAGCAGTTCCTGCTGCCCAGCCCCGAGGCTCGGCTCAGATGAGGGATGGTGCAACACCCGCCCTCTCCTGTTTATTCCCCGCTGGAACTCTTGCACAAGAGCTCTGCTCCGGGGGCACGGGAGCTGCCAGCGCCGGAGCAGGGCCGGGATTGGTTCGGAATCACAGAATCCTTTAGGAAAACCGGGCTCACCATCGCCTCCAGCGCTGCCGAGGCCCCCGCTGAGCCCTGTCCGCAAGTGCCACAGCCGGGCTGTTCAATCCGCCGGGATGGGCGCTCCTCCTGCCCCGGTCACGTTCTTTGAGCTTTAACCCCTTCCTGGCTGCGGGGCAGAGCAGCGCCCTGCCAGCTGCGGGCCGGGGCCGGTCCGCACACGCTCGGCCGGGCAGGGCTGTGACTCCTCCCGGAGCCTCATCCCGCTCCTCCCTGCTCCGCCGCTGCCTCTCCGGTGCCTTTGTGCCCGCGGCACCCTCGCCGCCATCGGCACCCTCGCCGCCATCGGCACCGTCGTGCCCGAAGCCGCTCCGGTGCGTGCGGTGCCCGCGGGGCGCGGAGGGCGCTCGGGGTGGGCTGGGGGAGCCTCGGCGCAGCTCCTGCGCGGCTCCCGGTGTGGATGGAGCCCCCTCGAAGCCCTCCCGGCGCTGAGCCTCGCCTGCCGGGGTGCCCGAGGGGCTCTGGGGGCGCGCCCGGGGCTGTGCCCGGGAGGCAGCGCCGGGGCAAAGGTTCCTCTCGCTCTGCTGGCGCTGGGCACGGACCGGAGCCAGGTGGGAGGAGGAGGGGGGATAAAAAGGAGGGGGTCCCCCGGCCGGGGGGGTCCCCGGCCGGGGGGGTCCCCTGCGGGCTCGGAGCCGGGACTGGTGTCACCGGCGTGTCTCGGCGGGGCCGCGACCCCCGGGGACAGCCCCCTGTGCTGGGGGGGGCACGGGGTGGGTGGCACCGGGACGGCCCCGGCTGTGCGACCCCAGGAGGGACCGGGGGTGGGGGGGTTGTGTGGACAGGGGGGGGCTGGCCCGGGGGACACCCCGGTTAACAGAGCCCCGTTCGCAGGGAGCCGGAGCTGCCCCGGGCCCTGTCCCGGGCCCCACATGGACCTGCCGGAGCGGGATGGGGCTGAGGAACCCCTGGAGCGGAGCCCCGAGGCTGAGGTGAGAGAGGGCAGGGCTGGGGACCCCCCCGGACAAGAGCAGCGGGGTCCCGGGGAAGCCCAGTAGTGGAGGAGGAGGGGGGGACATCCGTGGATGGGGATGTGAGAGCCCAAAGGTGGGGATTTGGGGAATGAGGGGTGCGGGATACCCACAGTGGAGGACGGGAGACCCCATGGGTGCGTGTCTGGGTATCCAGGGGGGTGGAGGATGTGAAACCCCCCAGGAGGAGGCTGGGGGACCCCATGGGTGGGGGTTTAAGGGATCCCCACGGGTGAAGGATGGGGGATTCCTATGGGTGGGGGTTTAAGGAATCCCCGTGGGTGAAGGATGGGGATCTCCACGGGTGGGGGTTTAAGGGATCCCCACGGGTGAGGGATGGGTGATCCCCACGGGGGAAGGATTGGGGGGATTCCTATGGGGGAACGACGGGGGATCCCCATGGGTGGGGGTTTAAGGGATCCCCATGGGCAGGGATGGGGGATCCCACGGGTGGGGGTTTAAGGGATCCCCACGGGGGAAGGATGGGGGGATCCCACTGGTGAGGGATGGGGAATCCCCACGGGTGGGGGTTTAAGGAATCCCCACGGGTGAAGGATAGGGGATTACTATGGGTGGGGGTTTAAGGGATCCCCATGGGCAGGGATGGGGGATCCCCACGGGTGGGGGTTTAAGGGATCCCCACGGGTGGAGGTTTAAGGGATCCCCACGAGGGAAGGATGGGGGATTCCTATGGGTGGGGGTTTAAGGGATCCCCACGGGTGAGGGATAGGGGATCCCACGGGTGAAGGATGGGGAATTCCTACCTTTGCGGATCCGGGCATGTAGCATGGGGAACCCACAGCACAGGCAGGATTTTGAGACCCCCACGGGCCGAGGGCGCAGCCACGAGCATCAGCGCAGGGATGCGACCGAGGGCTGCGCTGGGGCTGGGGCGGGGACCCTCCGGCCCAGAGGGGCCAGCTGGACCCCGGCGGGCCGGCCGGCTGCCCCTCTCCTGCCGCGCAGGGGCCGCAGCGGCCGGCGGGGCGGTGGTCGGGGGCCGAGGTGCGCTCCTGGCTGGCGGCTCTGGGCCAGGCGGAGCTGGCCCGGCAGCACGCCCTGACGGGCCGAGCGCTGCTGCGCCTCACCGAGGGCTCGCTGCGGCGCATGGGGGTCGCCCCGCGGGGCCGGCGCCGGGAGCTGCTGCGGGAGCTGCTGCGGCTGCGGCTGCAGCAGGAGGTGCGGGAGCTGCGGAGCATCGCTGGCGGTGAGCATCCCCCGCATCTCCCGGGCTGCATCCCCCGGGGGATGGCGGCGTGGGAAACGGGGCTCGCTCTTTAAAAGTTTTACAAAGTTTGGTAAGGGATAAAGCAGAAGTTAACAGCGCTGGGCGCGTCGCCGTAGCCGGATGCACGCGGTTGAGTATAAAAACTCTTTTTATATTTATTTGACATTGCATTGGTCAAATGCGTATTCATGAGATTGTGTATATTCATGAAGATTATACGTATTCAAACATTCCTTTGAGTTTGCACGTGCCGGGAATTCTTTAGCTTAATTGGACCCCGATCTCATCTTCTCAGAGTCCGTGCCACAATGCGGATATGATTTTGAGAATTTTGTATTTTATTTCTTCACGAGGCCCCCTGGGCTGTGATTTTACAGTTATTGAGAGCTGAAGGGTCAGTGGTGGATTCCTCCTTGCCCTTTTGGTGTTATCTGCTGGGTTCTTTTCAGCGTTATCTTATACAGATGTTTTAACCTTTTTTACAAGTACTTTCAATCCATATTAGTTATTTCACTATTGTTAGTTCCAAAAATAAAAGCATTAGCTATTATTTCACAACTCCAATTACTTCTGCAAAAGTTTATATTATAATACACAGCACATAGCCTCTATTTTAATATTTTGCAAGAGCCTAAACTATAATACATTTATCACACTAAAATATATAATTCCACTGGGATTAGGGTATTATAAAATATTTTGACAAATTATATTCTGTCAAAAGCACAAATTACAAACTGTACTATATCAAACTAATTTGCAAAAGCCAACAAGGACACAGTTCTTCCTGACAGTGTCACCTTCCCCCCTCTCCCAGAGTGATCCCTGCGGATGCCCCGGAGCCTGTGGGAGCAGAGGAGATGGAGTGAGAGGACAAAGCAGCTGGGACTGAGCAGCACAGGCAGGAATGTGCTGGAGGAGCCCCAAGATCACTGTGAACTCCCCCAAAAAATCCAGAGCCTGCCCAGTGCAGGAGTCGATGAGGACAGCAGAACATTAAAAGCAAAATTTGCTCCACGAGGCTGGGCAGTTACCCCAACCAGGCAGAAAGCAGTCCTGGAACTGATTCTGTGTGAAATAACACAAAGGTGCTCATTGGAGTGCAGAAAAACTTTTTAATTGTTTGCAGAAATCTGTAATTGGGTCTAAAATGATTGTGCAATCAAGAGTCCAACAAAGTGTTGTTTGTTGAAGAAACAAGCCTGGTGAAGTTAACAAAATAACCCTGGGAGCCATAAAATCTGGAAATGTTCTGGGTGAACACTGGCAGATTGATTTTACAGAGTTGCCCAGACAAGGGGGTGTAAATCCCTCCTAGTTCTGGTGGATACCTTTTCTGGGGGGGCAGAAGCCTTCCCTTGTCACACCAGCCAGGTTAGGGAAAGGACTAAAATACTGTCACATCAAAAAATGCCTTTGGGAATGTCACCAGACAGGTTCCCACGTTAGTGCAGGAGTGACACAGCAATGTAGGAAAGCCTTGGGGATATTTGGGATCTTCATCCTCCTTGTAGGCCTCAGGCCAGTGGCAAAGTGAATTAAACAAATTGAAATTGTCTAAAATATGTCAGGAAACCTCTGTGTCCAAGCCTTACCTGCTGTTCCACTTCCAAGCAGAACTCAGCCAAGAGACATCAGCAAAATCAGCCCCTGTGAGCTGCTCTGTGATGAAACCCTACTCCAGGAAACACACACTAAAAGGAGGGGTTAATTTGAATAATTCCCTCATTTCTCTTAGTAAAACCTGCCAGGATTTGCAGCGAGCAGTGGTGATCTCCAGGACAGGACTGGACACACCAGGGCATGAGTTCCAGCTGGGAGATTGGCTCTGCTCGAGTGACTGGGGAGCTGCTCCTCTTTCCCGCCAAAGGGGAAGGGACCTTTCCAAGCACTGCTGAGGACTTTTACTGCGCTGGAGCTGGACACAGTGAAATTAGGAACACATTGCTCCAGAATTAAATGGGCTGAATCCCCTTGGGAAGAAGTCAAGAGCTTGTCACAAGCTGTTTTACAAACCCAAATGGCACTAGGCCTTGTTTTAGCACCACGAGGAGGAATATGCACTGTTGTTAACTCCAGTTGCTGTGTACTCATTGATCAAAGCTGTCGTGTCTGCAGATGTCCAGGAAATCTGGAAACAAAGCCAAATTTTACAATGCAGAGCTCAAGTCACCACCTCCTGGGGATTTGAAGAACTCTGGACCAAACTTCCTTCCTGGGTACCCAGCTGGACTCGGTAAAACATCTTGTTGGAATCTAAAGTGCTGGGAAATATCAGAATGTCAGGTCTGTAAGCCAAAACTTAGAATTAGAGACAGGGTTTGACCTGAAAACTTGGGAGAGGCTCCCAAATAAATTTAGGTGCTGGAAGTAAGAATGTAGATTTAAAACTTAAACCAGAGTGTGTCAAGTTGAGGAAAGTTTAGTTTTAGAGCTCAAAAGTCATAGACAAAACAGAAGCAGCTACAAAGGTTAACAAGAGGGTTTAGGATGTAATGCTGTGAGGTTTAGGTGTTAAGAGGTGATAGGTTAGGAAAGTTCACACTGTAATAACACCAATTAGCTCAGTATTGGTTTAATAACATAAATTTGTAGTTGGCAGAATTTTATTGGCCCATAAAGCCTTAAATAGTCTGAGAAGCAGAAATCTTGTGACTTCTTCACCACACTGCTGACCTTTGTAAGAGGGATCCATCCTCTCTCTGCCTCTGTAGAAGATAAGCAAAAAATAAACTGCACTTCCTCACCATCCGGAAGCCACATTTTTCTGTTGCAAACAGGAAATTGCTGCACACGAAATGTGAGGTGTAAAACCATCCTGTGAGAAACCCTGATCTCACAACATCCGTTTGTAATCAGGGCCCTGAAAATCGCTGGATGGCTTTAGCCTGCATCGAGATTCAGAGCTGTTTTGATGCCTTACACTTCTCCTGCAGCTGTTTTGCTGACAGCAGGGCACTGGGAAAAGGGCTTTTCCCGTTTCTGTGCACAGGGAGAGGGTGTGCCCTGCCCTCACTGCTGGGTCCTCAGGCTGCTGCAACAACACCTGGGAATTTCACCAAAACTTCAGGAAAAACAAAGGCTCTCCAACAACATTCTCAGTTTTAGAGAATCAAGGCATTACTTGGTTATGGCTAGGATGCTGCTCGGGCCAGGATTTGCAACAGAATTTTTTTTTATCCACACATAACCTGGCTTGTGCATAAGAAGATCATTCCATCATATGTGATCTTTAGTAGATTTTCCCCCCCAGCTACACAGTCAAAACCCATAGAAATTAATTGATTCAATGTTCCTTGGTCCCAAGTTATGCTGTTGCTAGCATATGGTTTCCTATTGTTTACAGATTTCTTTGCCTCCAATGCTAATTTGGTTCTCATCCCTTGGTCTCTCATCAGTCTTTTCTCTTACCAGTCTTTTCCAGACTAGGTGTACCTGACCACCCAGGGGTGATGTGTGGAGCTGATGTTCCTTACTGGTCCTTTTGTGTCTCTCCTGTGCTACTCTCACTTTGTTGAGATGTTAAGCTCACCGGGCCTGCAGTGCTAAATCAGTTCTTTGAAAAGAAACAGGGTATTATTAATTGATTATTAATCCTCTGTGTGTTTGCCAGGATGGCTCTGGCTGCAGGAGCTGTGCTGGGAGCCCCTGTTCCCCATCCTCCTTCTTTTGGCCTTGTTCCAGCCCAGGGAATCTCCCTGGCCTGCAGGAGCTCAGGGGCTGACTCCTGATCTCCCCCCATCCCTCCTCTCCTCAGAGCTGGGGGTGCTCACCTGGAGAGGAGAAGGCTCCAGGGAGAGCTTAGAACACCATTCAGGGCCTAAAGGGAGAGCTGGAGAGGGACTGGGGGCAAGGGATGGAGGGATGGGACCAAGGGAATGGATCCCAGTGCCAGAGGGCAGGACTGGATGGGATACTGGGCAGGAATTATTCCCTGGAGGGTAGACAGGCCCTGGCACAGAATGTCCAGTTCTGGGATTCCATGATCCAGGCTAAAGGGAACAGGGTGGGTGGTTTCCAGGCAGGAGCCCAAGGCTCTGCCCAACTCCTGCTGCCTTTCACAGGATCATAGAATGAGTAAAGCTAAAAAAGACCTTCAACATCCTCAACTCCACCTCTCACAAAAAAAATGTTCACTCCACACCAGGCATCAGCAGTTTCACTTTAGAACTGCTGTAAGGAAACACATGATTTACAGGAAAGGAGCAGTTTCTCCCCCACCTAAGAAGAGAAGCAGCTCTCTCCTAAAGAGCCGGGGCTGGCTGAGCTGTGCTGGGCTTGTCCCAGCCCGGGAGCTGCGGGGCACGGAGGCACCAGGTAGGGAGGGCCCTGGGGCTGAGCTGCGGGGCTGGGAGGCGGCAGCAGCAGGGAGCGGGCTCTTGTTGGTCTCCTGCCTCCTGTTCCCTGTGCTTTGGCAGGGCTGGGCAGACGGCAGGGCAGGGGCAGAGGGCTCTGGGGGCAGCGGGCGGGCGCTGTCTGCCGGGGCTGGAGGCAGCCGCCTTGGCTGGCAGCGGTTTGGGGGAGCTCGGGGGAGCCGAGTGCGCTGGGGGCTGAGCCGGGACGGGGCCGGGGTCAGAGGTGGGGCCGGGTGGCTGCGCTGCCCTGAAGGCAGAGCCACGGGGGATCATTCCTGCTCCTCATGCAGGGAGGGTGGCATTCTCCTCTCTTACAGCCTGAGCGTCCCCACCCAGAGCGCTCTGGTCTCTGGCACAGCCCCACAAAGGGAGCAGTGTTGCCAGAGCCCCTTTCCCTGGGGCAGGGCTGGGGAAAACACTCTCGGGGGGCTGTTGCTGTGAAACGGGGTGCAGGCATTGCCCTGGCAGGTCCTGCTGCCAGCCTTGCTGCTTCCCTCGTTGGCTTCCAGGGAGGAACTCGATCCCGAGTTGTGCCCTGAACGTGCTCAGAGCCTCTCTGTGGGCACTGACACAGTCACACGGGGCTTTCCCCTATTCCTGCAGCAATGGGAAGCAGTGCAGGGACTGCCAAGGGTGCCTGGGGACAGGTTCAGAGTGTGGCTGGGCTGAGTTAATGCTGTCCAGGGCAACATCTCCTGTGGCGTGGGGTTTCTGCCAGCAGCAGAACCTTAGAGCTCCTGCCCCACGGTACAGGATGTTTTACCACGTCCAGGGTTATGGTGAAGGAGGAAAAGGGAGGCTCTGCAAGTTTGAGGTTCCAACGAGGTTTATGAGGGTTACTGAGGTTGAAGGGAAGAGAGGAAGAGAAAGCCCCGGTACAGCTGTGCACAGGTTTTCATGCAGTAACAAAATGGGGGGTGGATACAAACACAGAGCAAATGGGAGACATTTGGGGGTGGAGTAGGGGATCAGGCCACTTGCCTGGGACCAATTACAAGGGGTGGGAAGAGAAGGGAGGTCACATCCCCAATGGGGCACCGAGGTTTGGGAAACACCCAGGAACGCCCAGGGGAGGTACAGCCAAGGGACAGGCTGCAGGGAAGATTGACACGGAAGGGACTAGAACAAGGGGCAGGGTAACAATGATTGACAGGGAAGGGACCAGAACAAGGGGTGGGGAAAACACCATAAAGAGCAACCTGGGGAGGACACAACTTCAGGAATAAACTCATTCCTGGGCAAACATAGGGGAACATAAGAACAAAGCATTAACATCAAATCTTAACAATAAACATGCAGAAAAAAATAAAATGGGCTGCAAAACTGAGTGAGGGCAATCAGAGCCCACAGCCCTTGCTCAGATTGCCCAAATCTGCAGGGATTCCTGAGGGAAAGCTGCCCTGAAGGCTCTGGAAGGGTACAGGAACTCAGTCCAAGCCCCTGGGATCGATTCCTGTGTGAGTGTTTTGGCCTTGGTGGGACAGAAGCTGAGTGCTTGGGAAGGTTTTGTGCACAGAATAAATTTCTCCAGTCCGGAGCTGAATGGGCACATGGACAATTCTCAGACTTTTGGACAATGTCAAAACCCCCAAAAGTTTGAAGGCAGGTGCCCAGTTGAAGGTTTGCAGGCACTTTTCCTGCTGACACCACAGATTTTAAGCTCAGGGGCTCCGTGGTGGCTGTGGCCGAGATGGCCCCCAGTGGTCCCTTGGCTGCCGAGCCCCTGTGTGGTAAGGAGCAGCAGATGCCAGAGGGCTCCTCTGCGAGTCGGCTCCCAGCATCTGCAGTGTGTCCTGAAGGGCCCCCCGGATGCCCCAGGCCCAGGTGTGGGCAGGCACAGGGTGGATTTTGCCGTGCCCTGGGCTGGGCCCTGAGTGTGGCAGGCAGGAGCTGGTGGGAAGAGGCGTGAGTGGGGAGAGGGAGGGGCTGCGGCGGCAGCTGGAGCAGGAGTGAGTCTGTGTGTCTGTGTCTGTGTCTGTGTCTGTGTGTCTGTGTGGTGTCGTGTGTTCTGTTGTGGTGTCTGTGTGTGTGTCTGTGTTGTGTGTGTGTTGTGTGTGTGTGTGTCTGTGTGTGTGTGTCTGTGTGTGTGTTTTGTGTGTGTGTGTGTGTGTGTGTGTGTGTGTGTGTGTGTGTGAGTGAGTGTGTTTGTGTCTCTGTGTGTGTGTGTTTGTGTGTCTGTGGTGTGTGTGCATGTGTGAGTGTCTGTGTGTGTGTCTGTGTGTCTCAGTGTTGTGTGTGTGTGTGTGTGTGTGTGTGTGTGTGTGTGTGAGTGTGTGTGTCTGTGAGTGTGTGTGTGTGTGTGAGTGTGTGTGTGTGAGTGTGTTTGTGTCTCTGTGTGTGTGTCTGTGTGTCTCAGTGTTTGTGTGTGTGTGTGTGTGTGAGTGTGTGTGGTGTCTGAGTGTGTGTGTGTCTCTGTGTGTGTGTGAGTGTCTGTGTGTTGTGGGGAGGTGTTCAGTGTCCGTGTGTGTGTGTGTATGTGTATATCTCTGTCTCTGGGATGCACACTCAGCTCCCGGGTTGATCCTGCCAATGGGAAAGCCACAGGCCCATCCAGGGTGCTGGGAAGGAGACCCTGGCTCTTGTGCCATCCCAGCCTGGCTCCAGCAGCCGGCTGGCAGCAATTCCCCAGGGCTGGAGCTGCTGCAGAGCCTCTGCCAGGACCCTGGGGCCTCTGACAGCACCTATGGGAAAGTCTCTTTTCTTCCTCCACAGCCATGGCTTCGAAGGAGGACACCCAGGAGTGGGATGCAAAGGCAGAGCTCCTGGCAGAGGCATTCCAGAAGGAAGGACTGGATGCTGAATACTGGCTGCCCAAAGTGTCAGAGATCCTGGGAATTGAGTGCATAGAAGCCCTGCAACATCTGGAATATAAAGACTACCTCAGGTTGGAGTGTGAGGTACGGTACCCCTGGGAGAAAAGGGCACTCCAGAAACTCCTGAAAATAACAGAGGAGAAAACATGTGATGAGTTGCAAAAGCATAACTCGGAGAAGACAAAGCAGAGACAAGAAGTGGCCAAACAAGCCCTAAAGGATCTGACTGAAATGCTCAACAGCCACAGCCATAGCCGAGATGCTCTGAGAGAGAAAGCAGAGACTCTGTGGCGAGCCATGGAGATTCCCAAAGAGTTCTGGCCACCACCACAGAAACCCTTGGCGGATATGCTGGAGAGCATCCAGAAGCAGCTGGAGCAGCAGCATGAGCTGTCAGCAGTCAGGAGGGAGAACATCCCTGACACAGAGGTGCTGAGGCAGGCATCGGGGGGACTGGCCCTGCAGGGCATCTACAGAACCAGCAGACCTGAAGATGTGCTGGCAAAGCGAGAGCAGCTCCTGAGAGTTCCTGAGGGAGTGCAGCTCACTGGTCCAGAGCAAGGATCACTGCTTGAGAGGAAGGAGTTCACGTCTTCTGCAGCAGAATCCACTTTCACCAAGTCCATGGAGCAGCTGGGGTTCAGCATGAGTGTTTCTGTCAAAGCCAGCTTCCTGGGGATTAATCTGGGAGGAAGTGTAGATCATAGCAGCTCCTCACAGTCACAGGACACCCACCAGTCCCACTCTGAGCAGAGCTACTTTTGCACTACCATGTACCAGTACATCCCTCTGGCCTCCTGCTACTTCCAAAGGCATCAGCTTCGGCTCTCGGATGCGGCTCTGCAGGAGCTGCAAGACCTGGAGCAGCTTTTGAGTTTCACTCAAGAAGACAAGGCCCCCTGCTGGATAGGTGTGAGAGGTTCTTCAGCAGGTTCGGGTCCCACATAAACCAGGGTCCCCTCCACTTTGGGGGGATATTCTGGTGGAAGGCATCTACAGAAGGATTCCGAGCCGAGCAGCAGGAAGAGAAGAAACGACAAACGTCTGAAGCACTGAACACCTTTGTCAAGGCCAGCTTTGGTGGCTTCATGGTAAGTGCTGCAGGGGCCCTGGATGTTTCTAAATCCAGCTTAAAGGCTTCTGTCCTGGGAAGAGCTGGAGACAGTTCCCAAACAGCAATTCAGCTCAACGTGGTCAACACCGGGGGCCCACCAGACACAGCTTCTCTGCCTCAGTGGAAAACGGGGCTGGTGTCTGATAACACAACGTGGTGCGTTATCGACCGCGGCTTTGAGCTGGTCCCAGTGTGGGATGTCATCCTGTACAATCACAGCGGGGATTTTAAGTCTGTTAGTCAGATGAGCAGAGCCCTCAGGGCTGCGTACAAAGAGCTGACAAATCAGAGCATCGGCACCACTTTTGGAGAGGAGCTGAGCAGTGCAGTGCAAGAGGCCAGAGATTTCATGGGGACTGTGAAGGCCTGGGAGGTGACGGTGGATGAACGGAAGCTGCAAAGGCTGATGGAGCTAAAGGAGGATCTAAATGCAAAAACGAGGAACCCCAGTGTGTGGATCAACGTGTGCCTGTCGGACAAAGCCCTGCAGCACTTCCTGGTGAACACTGTGCGGAGCTGCCAGGAGTCACCTCCAGAAAACACCACCTCTATCAAGGTAATGCTGAGACACCTGCTGGATCCTCATATCTACTCTGTTGAGGATTTCCCTGAGGCTTCCTTCATTATGCAATGGATCTTCCAGACTGAGCAGCCACTTGCCAGATCTCCCAAAGTCTCGGAGCTTGAAGACCTCATCAAAACACTGCAGCAAATGAAGGAGTACATCCAAGCTGTCAACTATGCAGCAGGAAGCTCTGCTTCTGCCATTCATGATGCAAAGATAGAAGCCACCCTGACCAGCAGCCTGGCCATTTATTCCTTACTCCAGTCTCTGCAGGAACGTGCTCAAAAAGGACATGGAGCTGTTGGTGCTCTTGATTGCAACCAGCACAGGGTACCAGGTGGAAGCAGCACTTTCCAGCACCTCCTTGGACACCCAGAAATTCAGTACATGGCCAAGGAGATGGAAGAGGCACATGGGAGTACTTGAACCTGAAGGAGCAAGATGCTGACAGAGCTGAGGCCTTCCTTCTGCTGACGGGTCTGACTGTGACACCAGAAAGTCAGGAGCTGTCCCCTGAGCAGAAGAGGAGCGTTTAGTTTTCATGGAAGATCACATGAAAGGCTCGTGGTCCTCACGGATACAGAATCTCCTCCAAAAGCACAGTGGAGGTGAAGACTGGGAGAGGCTGGAAGGAGACTTGGACTCCTTGATCAGTGGGTGCTTGGATGAGAAATTGGAGGAAGAGAGGATGCAGAACATACTCAGAGACCTGGAAGACACTTTCCCAACACCTGAGCCCCTCAGTCAGTCCCAATCCAAGTCAGACAGCAGCCAATCCAAAGCAAATGAGGCTACTGCAAACCAGGAGTTCCTCCAGTTGCTCACTCGCCTTGGACTTGAACATCACTATCCAAGAAAAATGGGGATGGGAGATTTCCTCACCATCTGCAAGATCTCTCTGCAGGACAGCCAGCCCAGCAAGGACACAGAACTGCCACGTTACTTCTTGCAAAAGCTGTTAACCGTGGATTACCAGGTGAGGTACCTGACTTGCTGGGATGACAGCAAACGACAACTTGCATGGATGACAGAAACTACAGAGCAAGAGGATGAACTGTTGGATCCTTTGAAAACTTTCTGGATGATTTGGAGGAACCTCCCCTGAACTGCAGGCAGGGACAGCCACGTGCACCCCATGGACCTGCAGATGGCCATTTTCCATTGTGCTGATGACTTCCTGAGACAGACCCTTGCAACCAAGCTGGCCTTCTGCCAACTGGCGCTGCCTCTGCTGGTGCCCGACCCGTGCACTTCACGCATCGAGTTCCCGCTCTACGCCCTCAGCCAGATCCAGAGGAGCTGGAAAGAGGCGGAGAAGTCGGGAAAGCAGGTGGGAACAAAGGGTTACAACAACAAACTCATCTTCCAGGCACAGACACCCATCGTGTCCTTCATCCGCATCGGCAGCTCGGCCTCCTGTTCCAAGTCCCAGCTGCTGAACGCTCTGCTGAGCAGACGCAAACACGACACTTTCTTCCACCGCCACTGCAGAGGCAGCACCAGAGAGCGTTTGCTGATGGAAGGGGTGGTGGAGATCGCCTGGTACTGCCCCCGCGGGAGCCCCGATGACGCCTTTGAGTGCTGCGTGGCTTTCTGTAACCTGCACGGAGACGCCAGGGATCACGGAGCACAGCTGCACTTCCTGCAGCAGATATCTGCTGTCAACGTGGCTCTTGTATCTGAGTTGGAGCACATGGAAGCAGGGGGAAAAAGCTCCTGCAGGACCTGTGGCAGTCACAAAGGCCTTTGGTTTGTCTTCTCACAGAAAAAGAGAATGTTGCAGCTGGCAGACACAGTAAAATCATAAAAATAGGGATCAAGAACAGAAATGAAGCAGAACTTGTGCTCCAGCTGACCAAGACAATTGGGAATCTCCTGGAAGGGTCTAGTCCACGTTTCAGCCTGGACACCTGCGTGGACAAAGCTCGCCAGCACGGATTCGTAGTGGATGCAGATCAACCTAGTGTGCAACAGCCAAAGCAAAGGCAAAGGAGCTGGTGGAGCTTCTGAAGAAAGAGAAGCTGTCTGAGATCAAATCCCAGCTGCTGCCTCTTCAAGGAAAGCTGTGGTACCTGTGGTGCCAAAAGGACAAAGAACTCACTCGCTTGCAGGAGAAGAGGAACAAGAGCATTGAGCATCATCGCAGCCAAGTTGAAAATGAGAAGAAAGGAATAAGAAGAAAGCAACTTGAGCAAGCTTTCCCTCTGAACCCACTGATGAAATCATTCCTTGGCTTTCTCCAGGCCCAGCCAGCAGATACCAAGAAATACTTCCTGCAGTGGATGAAGGTCTTTATGGACGAGCTGTCATGTGGTCGCCTTGAAGAACTGAGGAGAGAGTATCACAAGTTATGGACTGAAATCCTGGCAAAAAAAAAAGGGAAGAAAAAATACAGTGCAAATGCTGAGTTGCTGATACGCTTGGATGTTCTTTCTGATGAGATAAATGATACATCCATCGGCCTGGAGCACCTTCTGAGAGAGGTAGGGCAGATTTATGAAGCTCTGCAATTAATGAAGACAAAGGAGAGTTTTGTCAAACTGCCAGAAATTGCAGCAGAGCTGATGGTGTCGGGGTACCCTGTGGAGCTGATGGATGGAGACGCCTCTTACGTGCCCTTGCGCTGGGTGGGAGCCATCTTTGACAGCTTAATTGAGAGGCTGGGGGACAAACGAGTGTTTGTGCTCTCCGTGCTCGGCATCCAGAGCACAGGCAAGTCCACCCTGCTGAATGCCATGTTTGGGCTGCAGTTCAACGTCAGCGCGGGCAGATGCACCCGCGGGGCCTTTATGCAGCTCATCCCAGTGGGTGAGGAGCTGCAGCAAGAACTGGGCTTTGATTTTGTGCTGGTGGTTGACACTGAGGGACTTCGTGCCATCGAGGTGGCAAATAAACATTCCCTGAACCATGACAACGAGCTGGCCACCTTCGTCATTGGTGTTGGCAACTTGACTGTGATCAATATCTTTGGAGAAAATCCGTCAGAAATGCAAGATGTTCTCCAGATCGCTGTGCAGGCTTTCCTGAGGATGAAGAAAGTCAAACTTTCCCCCAGCTGCCTCTTTGTCCACCAAAATGTGGAGAAGCAACTGCCAAGGAGCAGAACATGGAAGGACGAAGGCGTTTGCAGGAAAAGCTGGATGAAATGACAGTGGTAGCTGCCCAGCAGGAATTCTGTGACATCTCCTCCTTCAGCGATGTCATTGGCTTTGATGTCAACACCCACATTCACTACTTTGCTCACCTGTGGGAAGGAAACCCCCCAATGGCACCACCCAACCCCACCTACAGCCAGAACGTCCAGCAACTAAAGAGCAAAATCCTCCAAGCTGCCAAGGAGAAATCACAGCACAGCATTTTGAATCTCTCAGGCCTGAAAGATCGTATTGGTGACCTCTGGAATGCTTTGGTTAACGAAAACTTTGTTTTCAGCTTCAAGAATTCCCTGGAGATTGCTGTGTACAGAAAACTGGAAAGTGCCTTTAGTCAGTGGACCTGGAGGCTGAGGAGTCACGTCTTAGATGTACAGATGAGACTGGAGAACAGAATTCGGAATGGGGACTTGCAGAATGTCACCAGAGAACAGCTGGAAGGGCTGGTGCAAGAGACAAGTGATGCCATTGAGAAAGAAGTGGAAAAGTATTTCAGGGAAGACAAAGACCGTGAGATACTGGTGCAGTGGAAATCAAGCACAGAGCTGAAGCTGAAAGAACTAAAAGAGACTCTTCTTCATGAAACGAAAAAGAAATGTGAGAATCTGATAGAGCTACAGAAGGAGCAGAGGAAACTGGATGGAAGGAAGGTGGAATATGAAGATGAGCTCCTGAGAAGGAGTAGGGAATTGGCTCAGACTCTGAAAGGGAAGAGCCTCAGTGCAAGAGAGCTGAAGAAGAACTTTAATCTTGTCTGGAGCAGTTGGATTGCCGGAGTCGGCTGTGCTGCTCATACTCTGGAATGTGTGGATATTGATGCAGAAATCGAAGATGTCCTTCTAGAGCATTTTAAGGAGCCAGGTTTGCATGCACGGATCACGTCATTTCCCAAAGGCAGAGGATTTTATTTTGATCCAGACAAATACATCATGAGGAAAAAGTATTTACATCTTTTCCCAGATCCCAGGAGCATTTCCAATGCTGATGTGACCAACTTGCAGCACATCACAGACAACATCATAGCATGTGTGAAGGCAAACATTGATAAGAAGGAACAGGAGAAACGTGATTACAGTCGAAATTTTATCCATGAAATACTCAATGAAGTACAGAAAGGTGTGAGCTCTGTCCCCAGCAATGCAAAATGTTCTTTTAATAAAGAGTACCGCATAGATTTGTCTCTGTATCTGTGCAAAATGGCAGCAGAAAGGTTTAAGGCCATGCACGAAGCATTCCTAAAGGCAAATGACCCAGTCGTGTACCTGAACAGCAAGAGAGAAGATTTCTTCCAATGTTTCCAGATTTCCTGCCAAGGAGCCACTTCTGTCACAACTTTTGCAGTTTTCCTTTGTGACAAGATTGAGCCAGCTCTTCGCCGGGCGGTCTATGAGAGGACGGCCAAAGACATTGCTGAGGACATGCAGGGCAAATTCCCAGATTTCAGGGGCAACAGAGCCAATCTGGAAGTTTGCATCCTGAGATACCTGGCAGAACAGGAAAATTTTGAGTATTTCAAGCAGTACCTTTGGTTTCCAGAAGAGTTTTTTCAGAGTTACATTGAAAGGCAAGTTCAGAGTTACTGTTTAGATGGGAGCAGGAGACTGGAGAAGTTTTTAGATTTCTCCCTAAATCTTCTCTATAAAAACATCCTGTCAGCTGTTTCTTTGTCAACCCGAATGGTCAAAGACAGAAAAGACAGAGAGGACAAAATCTCTCTGTGGCTGGATGAATTCTGCAGGGAACTGACAGAAGTGATCAACTTGCCCAGAAGTGACCTGAAGAGCATCGAGCACCAGGAGGTCACAGACATTGAGTTCCTGAGCAGTGCCATGGCAGAAGCTCTGAATGACCTGAGGGACAGGCTCATGAAGGAATTGGCTGGTGCTGACCTGAGCTCGTTTTCAACAAAGCCTCACACCATCCTGGCAGAGCATTTTTCGGGGTGCTGGGAGCAGTGTCCCTTTTGTGGTGCTGTGTGCACAAACACCATGCGTGGACATGATGGAGACCATCAGGTGGTTTTCCATCGCCAACAAGCTTTGATAGGATATACGTGGTGGAATTGTTTTTTAGGCATGGAGCTTAATACACACAAATTCGTCATTGATATTTGTTCCAGCCTTGTTGCCAGTGACTGCAGATTCAGAATTGGTGTTGGACGATACATCCCCTACAAAACATACCGAGATGCTGGACCTCCTTATTCCACTTGGAAAATTCTTCCTGATCCATCCATGCAGGCCTACTGGAAATGGTTTGTGTCTCATTTCAGGACACAGCTGGAAGCGTTGTATGATGCAAAATTTCAGGACAAAGGAGAAATCCCTGAGGCGTGGCAGAGAATTACCAAGGAGGAAGCACTGTCTGAGCTGGAGAAGCGTTAGGACACATCCATGGGAAGGAAGATCCACAGGGGCTTTGCTGTGGGAACCAGGACATCTTTGTGACTGTTCTGGGAAGATTTATAAGTTACAAGAATTTAGGTAGAATGATAAAGCCTATCATAGGGTGAAAAAGTAGAATTTTTGGGTTTTATAGTGTGAGATCAGGAGGCAAAAATGGAGGAAATTGGGTGTGTCCCTGATCTCCTTCTTCGTCTCTTGTTCTCAATCTTTTTTGGTGTTGTGGCACATTTTGGTTGGTCTAGAATAAAAGTACACTGTTCAATATAGTTAATAGGTATTGGAGAATTGTCGTAAATAAAGCATAGGTAATTTTTAGTATAAGAGATAGCAGCATCCTAAAAGACAGAGAGTTCAACACAATCAAGAAATAACTTGGCAGGCCAGGGCCACTACTATGAGATAACAAAGAATAAACAAATCCCTGTACAAGAGAACCCGATGGTCTCAACCTCTTCTTCAGATGTTGGGCTGGGGGAAAAGAGAAAGCTTTCACAGAGACAGAGACAAGTAAAGCCGGGTGAGAGCCAAGCTCAAAAGCCCCAGAAAGAAAACCGAGAAAAAACATTTTTGTATTTTTATATTTTAAAAACCTGACACTTTGCAGTTAGAAGAACTTTGTACCAGGCTCCCCACAAAATGCAGTTACAATGATGATGCTCTCCAGCCCAATGAAGACAATGGCATCCAGCTGCTCCCAAATTTGGTGAAATAAGGCGCGTTACTGCGGCCATCGCTCAGCAACTCCCTCGCTTCACAAGAGAGCCAGAATCCTCTTGCCTTCCTGCCATGAACATTTCCCTCTGCTGTGTCCTAGAGCCAAAGCAAAGCCCTCCTTGGGGCCATGGGGCTCGTGGCCAAGGCTGAGCCCCAGGGCCAGGCCAAGGGCCAAGGCAGCGGCCAAAGCACCCCTTGGATCAGCTGCTGTGAGACAAGAAGGGACAGTGTCCCAAAGGCAGTTTTGCTGCAGCAAGGAGCTGTTGTGCTGGGAGAAAGGGCTGCGGGGCCTGAGGCCAGCTCCATGCTGGCTGCAGGCTGGGCTGCTTGGCTTTTGGGCATCATCCTTCCCTCCCTCCCTGCAGCCTCCTGGAGCAACTGAGGCCGTTCTGCCAGCAGGAGCTGCTGTGCCTCGGGGCTCAGGAAAGCAGTGACACACCCGGCCCGGGGCTCAGGCAGTGCTTTCACTCCCTGTCTCAGAGGGGCTGTGTCTCTGTGCAGGGCAGCCGCTCCTGCTCAGCTGCCTGGGGCTCTGCCCTTCCCTGCAGCCCAGAGCCCCGGCAGGAGCTGCTTGTGCCCTTGGCCTGGCTGCTGAGCAAAAGCTTTTGGGATGCCCCATGTGAAGAATTCTGTGTGCCAGCCCCTTGTCCAGCAGCCCTCGGGGCAGTGCTGGTGCTGTCCAGGCAAGCTGGTGGCACTGGAGCCCATCTCTGAACAAGGTGGCACCAGCAGGCTCTACCCCTGGGAGCTGTGGGGGCTTTTGCTGTGCAGGTGCTGCAGCCCTGCTGGCAATGTATGGGCCAAGCCCTCCTGGAGAGCTGCTGAAGGGCTGCTGCAGCCTCAGCCCCGGCAGGCTGTGCTAATAAAGGAGTTGATGTGCACGGCGCTGCTCTGTGTCTCCTGTGTGTGCAGGGCAGGCACAGCCGGGGCTGACTGGAGCTCTGTGTGCTGCACACAGCCAGGGCACAGGGGGGTGGCACTGGGGGAGGCCGTGTGGCAGCAGAGGCTCTGCTGCACTCAGGGTCTGTGCTGCAGGAGCGGCTTCACTGTCTGCAGGGCCAGCAGGGAGGGCAGGAAGGCGCAAGCACAACACGCAGGGAGACCAAGCAGTGTGAGTGGCAGGTGCCGAGGGAGGCAGCGCTGGGAACCGAGCCTGGCCTGTCCCAGCCCCGGAGGGCTGAGAGGGTTGATGGCAGCCAGGGGCTGTGCTCTGGGGCTGCTCAGCTGGGAAGCTGCGGGACAAAAGGGGAAGGGGCCCAAAGTGTGCCGAGCCCAGGCCTGGCCAGGCAGAGCCGCAGCAGTGACAGGAGCCAGAGCTGGGCCGTGTGAGCGTGTGCTGCAAGGGCTGAGTGCCAGGGGCTGGGCCCCCTGGGCTGGCAGGGCATTTGGGCCGGCTCCTGGAGCCAGACTGGGAGGGCAGGTGGCCCTGGCCATGGTGTCACTCCTGGGCCGTGTGGGGAATGTGCCAGAGCAGCTCCTGGAGTGAGTGGGGGGGAGCCAGTGCCAGCGGTGGGTGCAGTGGAGAGGCCCCAGTGCAGCAAGGGGGGGCGGCCTCAGGCCTGGGCTGGGCTCTCCGGAGGGTGCAGGGTCCCTGAGCCGCTGCCCTCACCTGTGCCAGCTGTGCCAGCTCCCTCTCCAGCACAGCCAGACTGTTGTCTGCACCTTTCCCTGTCTCTGCCGGCAGCCCTGGGCCAAAGTCTCCCTGGCTGCCATCGTCCGGCTCCTCCTTCCTTGCAGGCCCTGCTGTGGGCAGGAGCACAAACGGCTTAAAGGCCTTTCCCAAGCTCAGCCATCCTTGGCTGCGCTGCCTTCCAGTGCCCCCGGGATGCAGCAGCTGTGCCAGGCTGCAGCAGTGTGCACTAAGGCTGAGGTGAGCCTGTGTGACACCCAGAACAGGGCTTGGGGCAGCCTGGGGCAGTGCAAGGTGTCCGTGCCCAGGGCACGGCGTGGAACTGGACGGGTTTAGGGTCTGTCCCCACACGGCAGCCATGAGGGCTCGGGCAGGCGAGAATGGCGCAGGGACCCCTCTGAGCCCTTCGTGGCACCTGCAGGAGATGCAGGAGAGGCGGAGAGAGGCTTCTGAGCAGGGCCGGAGTGGCAGGGCTCGGGGAATCGCTGCCCGCTGCCCCAGGGCAGGGCTGGATGTGTTTCTGGGATCTTTTTTCCCGCTTTTCTCGGGGCCCTCATGCGCGGGGCCCTCCCGGCCGCCAGGGGGCGCCCTGGGGAGAGCGGGGCGGGGCGCGGGGACGTCACGGCCACGCCGGGTGGGCCGATGCGGCGGCGGCGGCGCGGGAGCAGCGGGAACAGCCCCGGGAACGGCCCCAGAACCGGGAACGGCCCCGGTCCCCAGCAGGCACAGCGTCCCCGGTAGCGCTGCGAGCGGCGGCGGCGGGAGCCGCGGCAGCGCCAGCATGGAATACGTTAGCCCCGAGCAGCTGGCCGGGTTCAGCAAATATAAGGTAGCGGCGGTGTCGGGTCCGGGCTCGGGGCCTGGCGCCGTGAGGGCGGCGCTGAGGGGCGGCCGGGCCGGGCAGGGGCGGCCGGGGGAGGTTGGGGTGCACGGAGGAGGGGAGGCTGCAGCGGGGCCTGGGGGCCGTGCTGGGATCTGCGGAGGGGCTGCAGGGAGAGCCGGGCTGTGCGGAGGGGATGTGCGGGCAGGGCCGGGCTGTGGGGACGGGGGAGGCGCCGCCGTGAAAGCGGCGAGTGAAAGGGAGCGGGGGGGAAGTGTCGGGCGGTGCGAGTGCCGGGAGGGTGTGCAGTGACATGGGGGCTGTTGGGGTAGCGGGGTTGTCAGCGATGTGCGGGGTTTGGGGGCTGCAGGGAGAGCCGAGCGCCGGGTTGGGAAGGGGTGGGAGGTGCGGGGAGCCCCAGGGTTCGGTGGGTCTGCAGAGCGTCGCGTTGCACTGTCAGGAACTGCTGGGAGTTCTTAAAAATGCACGGTCGGGATCATCCTTGCTGGGATGATCAGGGCGTGAACTGGAGCTTCTCCTCCTCCTGGGCTGGGGTCCAGGGAGGCAGTGCTGACCTGTCCCTGCACACAGCGAGCTCTGGGGCTGTCCCCCATGAAGGGACCACAGACTCCTGCAGCAGGGAATTGTTTGTGTGTCGGAAGTGTCCCTCTGCAGGCAGGCTGAGCTGAAGTGGGAAGGGAGGGCCCCAGTCGCTGCTCTGGAGGTGATGTGGCCCAGCCCTGCCTGGCACCTGCTGAGGCTTCCCCTGAGGCCGCACAAATGGCAGCGGTGTCTGCTGCAGCACTTGTGCCTTGTCAGCCTGGGGCAGCTGATGGCTGCTCCTGTGAGGCTGCAGGGCTCCATCTGCAAAGTGCAGTGCTTGTGTGGAGGCCGAGGAGCAGGATTGGTGTGTCCACATGGGCAGGGAAAAGCCATCCTGTCCCCCATGCCTGGTTGGGTGTTGAATGTCCTGTGGCAAAGCCCAGCGCTCTGTTCCTGTCAGGTGTGGGATGTGCCCTGCCCAGAAAGCTGCAGCCAGGCCCTGTTCCTGCTTTGCTTCCTCTGCTGTAGAGGTGTCCAGGGAAGGCCTGGACGGTGCTCGGAGGAACCTGGCACATTGCGAGGTGTCTCTGTCTTGGCATGGGTCAGCCACTGCTCAAAAAGTCCCTCTCCTGCTTTTTTTAGAAGTATGCATATCCAGCTCTCACAGTTCACAATATTATTGCCAGCAATCATCACAGGAGTTAAACTCAGACCTCAGTAGCAGATGATTGTTGGCTGTGATAGAGCCACATGAACCACAATCGTGTTAATTTGGACCATAGTTTAATGATCCGACTCCAAAAGGGTGGTTACAATTTCACATCCTGTTTCAGGAACTGCCAGATTTCCTGGAGTTATCCCACTGCCTCTGGATCAGAAGTGGGTGACCCACACTCATTCAGGAAGTCAGGGCTGGATGAAAAGGGGGCTGGGATTGGCTTCTCCCTTTCCAGGAGCTTCAGAACATAGATGGGGAAAGTCACTGATTCTGCTGCCTTTCATGGGATCATAGAATCAGTAAGGCTGGAAAAGACCTCCAACATCCTCAAGTCCACCTCTCACCAAAAACTTTATCTCGCCAAACCAGGCAGCAGCAGTTTCACTTTTACACTGCTGCGGGGAAACACGTGATTTAGAGGAAAGCAGAAGATTGTCCCCCACTGCCCCACCTAAGAGGGGAAGCAGCTCCCTCCTAAAGAGCCGGGGCTGGCTGAGCTGTGCTGGGCTTGTCCCACGCCGGGAGCTGCGGGGCACGGAGGCACCAGGTAGGGAGGGCCCTGGGGCTGAGCTGCGGGGCTGGGAGGCGGCAGCAGCAGGGAGCGGGCTCTTGTTGGTCCCTGCCTGGGGACAGGTTCAGGATGTGGCTGGGCTGGAGTTAATGCTGTCCAGGGCAGTGCCCAGCTCCTGAGACTGATGCTGTGCTAGCAGTGCTCCAGTGGGAGAGAGAGTGCTCTTCTTTATGATTTCGTGCCTTTCCTTCCTGGTGCTCTTCCTCCATGTTCTTGAGGTGGTTCCCATCTTCTCCACTCCCTGCCGTGTGCCCCAGGCCTGCCGCTGCTGCTGTGCTGAGTGCCCTGAGCTGGGGCCCTCGGCTGCCGGTGTCTGCTGGGAAGCCAAGGCTGGGAGCAAGGGGAGCATCTGCTGGGAGGTGGGTGAGGGGAATCAGAGCCCAGAGCCCTTGCTCAGATATCCCAAATGTGCAGGGATTCCTGAGGGAAAGCAGTCGCTAAAGGCTCTGGAAGGGTGCAGGAGCTCAGTCCAAGCCCCTGAGATCGATTCCTGTGTGAGTGTTTTGGCCTTGGTGGGTCAGAAGCTGAGTGCTCGGAAAGGGTTTATTGCAAGAAAGGAATCTCTCGTGTATCCAAGTGAACCGAGCCTGGGACAGTTCTCAGTTGTGTGACAGTGTCAAAACCCCCAAAGTTTTAAAGGCAGGTGCCCAGGTGAAGGTTTGCAGGCACTTTTCCTGCTGACACCACAGATTTTAAGCTCAGTGGCTCCGTGGTGGCTGTGGCCGAGATGGCCCCCAGTGGTCCCTTGGCTGCCGAGCCCCTGTGTGGTAAGGAGCAGCAGATGCCAGAGGGCTCCTCTGCGAGTCGGCTCCCAGCATCTGCAGTGTGTCCTGAAGGGCCCCCCGGATGCCCCAGGCCCAGGTGTGGGCAGGCACAGGGTGGATTTTGCCGTGCCCTGGGCTGGGCCCTGAGTGTGGCAGGCAGGAGCTGGTGGGAAGAGGCGTGAGTGGGGCGAGGCAGGGGCTGCAGCGGCAGCTGGAGCAGGAGCACAGGTCAGAGCCCGAGTGGCCGTGCCGGGCGTGGGGGGAGTGTGTGTGGGGAGGGGGGTGCCCATGGGGGGAGTGTGTGAGTGCTGCCTCCGGGTGCTGGGAGCAGCAGGCTGGGCCAGGCAGCGAGCAGGGCAGGCCTGGGGCTGGGCACAGGGGGCAGGATGCAGGCAGGGCTGTTGGATGGGCACAGGGGCTGTGCCAGTGCTCCAGGGAGCCAGCAATGGCCCCGGCTGTGTGCACTTGTGGGCTGGGGAGTTGTGCTGGGAGGATGTGGGTGATGGTGAGGGCAGCACCTTGTCCAGGGCACGTTGTGAGGCACAGTGAGTCTGTGTGTGTGTGTTTGTGTGTCTATGATGTCTCTGGCATGCACACTCAACTTCAGGGTTGATCCTGCCAATGGGAAGGCCACAGGTACATGCGGGGTGCTGGGAAGGAGACCCTGGTTCTTGTGCCATCCTAGGCCTGGCTCCAGCAGCCGGCTGGCAGCAATTCCCAGCTACTGCAGAGCCTCTGCCAGGACCCTGGGGCCTCTGACATCGCCTATGAGAAAGTCTCTTTTCTTCCTCCACAGCTATGGCTTCGCAGGAGGACACACAGGAATGGGATGAAAAGGCAGAGCTCCTGGCAGAAGCATTTGAGAAGGAAGGACTGGATGCTGAATACTGGCAGCCCAGTCTTAAATTCAGGGACCGCTCGTCCTCCATAAATGTGGAACAATTCTTCCAGACTGAGCACCCATTTCCCAGCTATCCCGAAGTGTCAGAGCTTGAAGACCTCATCAAAACACTGCAGCAAATGAAGGAGTACATCCAAGCTGTCAACTACGCAGCAAGAAGCTCTGCTTCTTCCATTCATGATGCAAAGAAAAAAGCCACCCTGACCAGCAGCCTGGCCATTTATTCCTTACTCCAGTCTCTGCAGGAACGTGCTCAGAAGGACATGGAGCTGTTGGTGCTCTTGATTGCAACCAGCACAGGGTACCAGGTGGAAAGCAGCACTTTCCAGCACCTCCTTGGACACCCAGAAATTCAGTACATGGCCAAGGAGATGGAAGAGGCACATGAGGAGTACTTGAACCTGAAGGAGCAAGATGCTGACAGAGCTGAGGCCTTCCTTCTGCTGACGGGTCTGACTGTGACACCAGAAAGTCAGGAGCTGTCCCCTGAGCAGAAGAGGAAGCGTTTAGTTTTCATGGAAGATCACATGAAAGGCTCGTGGTCCTCACGGATACAGAATCTCCTCCAAAAGCACAGTGGAGGTGAAGACTGGGAGAGGCTGGAAGGAGACTTGGACTCCTTGATCAGTGGGTGCTTGGATGAGAAACTGGAGGAAGAGAGGAATCAGAACATACACAGAGATCTAGAAGACACTTTTGCAACACCAGTGCCCCGCAGTCAATACAAGTCGAAGTCAGACAGCAGCCAATCCAAAGGAAATGAAGCCACTCCAAACCAGAAGTTCCTCCAGTTGCTCAAACGCCTTGGACTCGAACATCGCTATCCAAGAAAAATGGGGATGGGAGATTTCCTCACCATCTGCAAGATCTCTCTGCAGGACAGCCAGCCCAGCAAGGACACAGAACTGCCACGTTACTTCTTGCAAAAGCTGTTAACCGTGGATTACCAGGTGAGGTACTTGACTTGCTGGGATGACAGTAAAGCAAAACTTGCACCGCGGCCAAAAATCACAGTGAAAGGGCACAAACAGCCAGAGTCCTTTGAAAGATTTCTTGATAATTTGAAGAAAGCCTCCCCTGATCGTGTAAGCAGGGACAGCCACGTGCACCCCATGGACCTGCAGATGGCCATTTTCCATTGTGCTGATGACTTCCTGAGACAGACCCTTGCAACCAAGCTGGCCTTCTGCCAACTGGCGCTGCCTCTGCTGGTGCCCGACCCGTGCACTTCACGCATCGAGTTCCCGCTCTACGCCCTCAGCCAGATCCAGAGGAGCTGGAAAGAGGCGGAGAAGTCGGGAAAGCAGGTGGGAACAAAGGGTTACAACAACAAACTCATCTTCCAGGCACAGACACCCATCGTGTCCTTCATCCGCATCGGCAGCTCGGCCTCCTGTTCCAAGTCCCAGCTGCTGAACGCTCTGCTGAGCAGACGCAAACACGACACTTTCTTCCACCGCCACTGCAGAGGCAGCACCAGAGAGCGTTTGCTGATGGAAGGGGTGGTGGAGATCGCCTGGTACTGCCCCCGCGGGAGCCCCGATGACGCCTTTGAGTGCTGCGTGGCTTTCTGTAACCTGCACGGAGACGCCAGGGATCACGGAGCACAGCTGCACTTCCTGCAGCAGATATCTGCTGTCAACGTGGCTCTTGTATCTGAGTTGGAGCACATGGACAGCAGGGGGAAAAAGCTCCTGCAGGACCTGTGGCAGTCACAAAGGCCTTTGGTTTGTCTTCTCACAGAAAAAGAGAATGTTGCAGCTGGCATACCCAGTAAAATCATAAAAATACGGATCAAGAACAGAGATGAAGCAGAACTTGTGCTCCAGCTGACCAAGACAATTGGGAATCTCCTGGAAGGGTCTAGTCCACGTTTCAGCCTGGACACCTGCGTGGACAAAGCTCGCCAGCACGGATTCGTAGTAGATGCAGATCAACCTACGTGTGCAACAGCCAAAGCAAAGGCAAAGGAGCTGGTGGAGCTTCTGAAGAAAGAGAAGCTGTCTGAGATCAAATCCCAGCTGCTGCCTCTTCAAGGAAAGCTGTGGTTCCAGTGGTGCCAAAAGGACAAAGAACTCACTCGCTTGCAGGAGAAGGGGAACAAGAGCATTGAGCATCATCGCAGCCAAATTGAAATTGAGAAGAAAGGAATAAGAAGTAAGCAACTTAAGCAAGCTTCCCCTCTGAACCCACTGATGAAATCATTCCTTGGCTTTGTCCTGGCTCAGCCAGCAGATGCCAAGAAATACTTCCTGCAGTGGATGAAGGTCTTTATGGACGAGCTGACCTGTGGTCGCCTTGAAGAACTGAGGAGAGTGTATCACAAGTTATGGACTGAAATCCTTTTAAGAAAGAAAAGCAAGGAAAAAACCAGTGAGAATAGTATTATGGCGAGTCAGTTGGATGCCCTTTCTGATGAGATAAATGATACATCCATTGGCCTGGAGCACCTTCTGAGAGAGGTAGGGCAGATTTATGAAGCTCTGCAATTAAAGAAGACAAAGGATGAGAGTTTTGTCAAACTGCCAGAAATTGCAGCAGATCTGATGGTTTTGGGATATCCCGTGGAGCTGATGGATGGAGACGCCTCTTACGTGCCCTTGCGCTGGGTGGGAGCCATCTTTGACAGCTTAATTGAGAGGCTGGGGGACAAACGAGTGTTTGTGCTCTCCGTGCTCGGCATCCAGAGCACAGGCAAGTCCACCCTGCTGAATGCCATGTTTGGGCTGCAGTTCAACGTCAGCGCGGGCAGATGCACCCGCGGGGCCTTTATGCAGCTCATCCCAGTGGGCGAGGAGCTGCAGCAAGAACTGGGCTTTGATTTTGTGCTGGTGGTTGACACTGAGGGACTTCGTGCCATCGAGGTGGCCAATAAACATTCCCTGAACCATGACAACGAGCTGGCCACCTTTGTCATTGGTGTTGGCAACACGACTGTGATCAATATCTTTGGAGAGAAATCCGTCAGAAATGCAAGATGTTCTCCAGATCGCTGTGCAGGCTTTCCTGAGGATGAAGAAAGTCAATCTTTCCCCCAGCTGCCTCTTTGTCCACCAAAATGTGGGAGAAGCAACTGCCAAGGAGCAGAACATGGAAGGACGAAGGCGTTTGCAGGAAAAGCTGGATGAAATGACAGTGCTGGCTGCCCAGCAGGAATTCTGTGACATCTCCTCCTTCAGCGATGTCATTGGCTTTGATGTCAACACCCACATTCACTACTTTGCTCACCTGTGGGAAGGAAACCCCCCAATGGCACCACCCAACCCCATCTACAGCCAGAACGTCCAGCAACTAAAGAGCAAAATCCTCCAGACTGCCAAGGAGCATTCACAGAGCATTTTGAGGCTCTCGAGCCTGAAAGATCGTATTGGTGACCTCTGGAATGCTTTGCTGAATGAAAACTTTGTTTTCAGCTTCAAGAATTCCCTGGAGATTGCTGTGCATACAGGAAACTGGAAATTGCCTTTAGTCAGTGGACCTGGAGGCTGAGGAGTCACGTCTTAGATGTACAGATGAGACTGGAGAACAGAATTCGGAATGGGGATTTGCAGAATGTCACCAGAGAACAGCTGGAAGGGCTGGTGCAAGAGACAAGTGATGCCATTGAGAAAGAAGTGGAAAAGTATTTCAGGGAAGACAAATACAGTGAGACACTGGTGCAGTGGAAAACAAGCACAGAGCTGAAGCTGAAAGAACTAAAAGAGACTCTTCTTCATGAAATGAAAAAGAAATGTGAGATTCTGATAGAGCTACAGAAGGAGCAGAGGAAACTGGATGGAAGGAAGGTGGAATATGAAGATGAGCTCCTGAGAAGGAGTAGGGAATTGGCTGTGAGTCTGAAAGGGAAGCGCTCAGTGAGAGAGAACTGAAGGACAATTTTACTCTTGTCTGGAACCAGTGGATTGCTGAAGTCTCCCGTTCTGCTCCTCCTCCAGAACGGGTGGATATTGATGCAGAAATCAAAGATGTCCTTCTGGAGCGCTTTAAGGAGCCAGGTTTGCATGCACAGATCATGTCATTTCCCAAAGGCAGAGGATTTTCTTTAGACATGGAGAAACACATTATGAAGAAAAAGTATTTAGATGTCCAGCATGATCCCAAGAGCATTTCCAATGCTGATGTAATCAACGTACAGCACATCACAGACAACATCATAGCGTGTGTGAAGGCAAACATTGCAAAGAAGGAACAGGAGAAACGTGATTACAGTCGAAATTTTATCCATGAAATACTCAGTGAAGTACAGGAAGGTGTGAACTCTCTCCCCAGCAATGCACCCTGTACTTTTAACAGAGAGTACAGCATAGATTTGTCTCTGTATCTGTGCAAAATGGCAGCAGAAAGGTTTAAGGCCATGCACGAAGCATTCCTAAAGGCAAATGACCCAGTCGTGTACCTGAACAGCAAGAGAGAAGATTTCTTCCAATGTTTCCAGATTTCCTGCCAAGGAGCCACTTCAATCACAACTTTTGCAGTTTTCCTTTGTGACAAGATTGAGCCAGCTCTTCGCCGGGCGGTCTATGAGAGGACGGCCAAAGACATTGCTGAGGACATGCAGGGCAAATTCCCAGATTTCAGGGGCAACAGAGCCAATCTGGAAGTTTGCATCCTGAGATACCTGGCAGAACAGGAAAATTTTGAATATTTCAAATGTTACCTTCAGCATCCAGAGGAATGTTTTCAGAAATTCATTGGGATAAAAGTTCAGAGTTACTGTTCAGATGACAGCAGCAGGCTGGAGAAGTTTTTAGATTCCTCCCTAAATCTTCTCTATAAAAACATCCTGTCAGCTGTTTCTTTGTCAACCCGAATGGTCAAAGACAGAAAAGACAGAGAGGACAAAATCTCTCTGTGGCTGGATGAATTCTGCAGGGAACTGACAGAAGTGATCAATTTGCCCAGAAGTGACCTGAAGGGCATCGAGCACCAGGAGGTCACAGACATTGAGTTCCTGAGCAGTGCCATGGCAGAAGCTCTGAATGACCTGAGGGACAGGCTCATGAAAGAATTTCCTGGTGCTGACCTGAGCTCATTTTCAAGGCAGCCTCATGCCATCCTGGCAGAGCATTTTTCAGGGTGCTGGGAGCAGTGTCCCTTTTGTGGTGCGATCTGCACGAACACCATGCAGGGACATGATGGAGACCATCAGGTGGTTTTCCATCGCCCACGAGCTTTGAAGGGAGCCATGTGGTGCAAAGTTTTCTTTGGAATCAAGCTTAATACACAGAATCTGATCATTGATATTTGTTCCAGCCTTGTTGCAAGTAACTGCAGATTCAGATTTGATGGTTGCCCATGGATCCCTTTCAAAACATACCGTGATGCTGGACCTCCTTATTCCACTTGGAAAATTCTTCCTGATCCATCCATGCAGGCCTACTGGAAATGGTTTGTGTCTCATTTCAAGACACAGCTGGAAGATTTATACAATGGGAAATTTCAGGGAAGAGGTGAAATCCCTGAGGCGTGGCAGAGAATTACCAAGGAGGAAGCTCTGTCTGAGCTGGAGAAGCATTAGGACACATCCATGGGAAGGAGAAACTATAAGGGCTTTGCAGTTCAGGAGAACTTCGAACCAGGCTCCCCACAAAATGCAGTTACAATGATGATGCTCTCCAGCCCAGTGACGACAATGGCATCCAGCTTCTCCCAAATTTGCTGAAATAAGGCGCGTTACTGCGGCCATCGCTCAGCAACTCCCTCGCTTCACAAGAGAGCCAGAATCCTCTTGCCTTCCTGCCATGAACATTTCCCTCTGCTGTGTCCTAGAGCCAAAGCAAAGCCCTCTTGGGGCCATGGGGCTCGTGGCCAAGGCTGAGCCCCAGGGCCAGGCCAAGGGCCAAGGCAGCGGCCAAAGCACCCCTTGGATCAGCTGCTGTGAGACAAGAAGCGACGCTGGCAATGTATGGGCCAAGCCCTCCTGGAGAGCTGCTGAAGGGCTGCTGCAGCCTCAGCCCCGGCAGGCTGTGCTAATAAAGGAGTTGATGTGCACGGCGCTGCTCTGTGTCTCCTGTGTGTGCAGGGCAGGCACAGCCGGGGCTGACTGGAGCTCTGTGTGCTGCACACAGCCAGGGCACAGGGGGGTGGCACTGGGGGAGGCCGTGTGGCAGCAGAGGCTCTGCTGCACTCAGGGTCTGTGCTGCAGGAGCGGCTTCACTGTCTGCAGGGCCAGCAGGGAGGGCAGGAAGGCGCAAGCACAACACGCAGGGAGACCAAGCAGTGTGAGTGGCAGGTGCCGAGGGAGGCAGCGCTGGGAACCGAGCCTGGCCTGTCCCAGCCCCGGAGGGCTGAGAGGGTTGATGGCAGCCAGGGGCTGTGCTCTGGGGCTGCTCAGCTGGGAAGCTGCGGGACAAAAGGGGAAGGGGCCCAAAGTGTGCCGAGCCCAGGCCTGGCCAGGCAGAGCCGCAGCAGTGACAGGAGCCAGAGCTGGGCCGTGTGAGCGTGTGCTGCAAGGGCTGAGTGCCAGGGGCTGGGCCCCCTGGGCTGGCAGGGCATTTGGGCCGGCTCCTGGAGCCAGACTGGGAGGGCAGGTGGCCCTGGCCATGGTGTCACTCCTGGGCCGTGTGGGGAATGTGCCAGAGCAGCTCCTGGAGTGAGTGGGGGGGAGCCAGTGCCAGCGGTGGGTGCAGTGGAGAGGCCCCAGTGCAGCAAGGGGGGGCGGCCTCAGGCCTGGGCTGGGCTCTCCGGAGGGTGCAGGGTCCCTGAGCCGCTGCCCTCACCTGTGCCAGCTGTGCCAGCTCCCTCTCCAGCACAGCCAGACTGTTGTCTGCACCTTTCCCTGTCTCTGCCGGCAGCCCTGGGCCAAAGTCTCCCTGGCTGCCATCGTCCGGCTCCTCCTTCCTTGCAGGCCCTGCTGTGGGCAGGAGCACAAACAGCTTAAAGGCCTTTCCCAAGCTCAGCCATCCTTGGCTGCGCTGCCTTCCAGTGCCCCCGGGATGCAGCAGCTGTGCCAGGCTGCAGCAGTGTGCACTAAGGCTGAGGTGAGCCTGTGTGACACCCAGAACAGGGCTTGGGGCAGCCTGGGGCAGTGCAAGGTGTCCGTGCCCAGGGCACGGCGTGGAACTGGACGGGTTTAGGGTCTGTCCCCACACGGCAGCCATGAGGGCTCGGGCAGGCGAGAATGGCGCAGGGACCCCTCTGAGCCCTTCGTGGCACCTGCAGGAGATGCAGGAGAGGCGGAGAGAGGCTTCTGAGCAGGGCCGGAGTGGCAGGGCTCGGGGAATCGCTGCCCGCTGCCCCAGGGCAGGGCTGGATGTGTTTCTGGGATCTTTTTTCCCGCTTTTCTCGGGGCCCTCATGCGCGGGCCCTCCCGGCCGCCAGGGGGCGCCCTGGGGAGAGCGGGGCGGGGCGCGGGGACGTCACGGCCACGCCGGGTGGGCCGATGCGGCGGCGGCGGCGCCGGGAGCAGCGGGAACAGCCCCGGGAACGGCCCCAGAACCGGGAACGGCCCCGGTCCCAGCAGGCACAGCGTCCCCGGTAGCGCTGCGAGCGGCGGCGGCGGGAGCCGCGGCAGCGCCAGCATGGAATACGTTAGCCCCGAGCAGCTGGCCGGGTTCAGCAAATATAAGGTAGCGGCGGTGTCGGGTCCGGGCTCGGGGCCTGGCGCCGTGAGGGCGGCGCTGAGGGGCGGCCGGGCCGGGCAGGGGCGGCCGGGGGAGGTTGGGGTGCACGGAGGAGGGGAGGCTGCAGCGGGGCCTGGGGGCCGTGCTGGGATCTGCGGAGGGGCTGCAGGGAGAGCCGGGCTGTGCGGAGGGGATGTGCGGGCAGGGCCGGGCTGTGGGGACGGGGGAGGCGCCGCCGTGAAAGCGGCGAGTGAAAGGGAGCGGGGGGGAAGTGTCGGGCGGTGCGAGTGCCGGGAGGGTGTGCAGTGACATGGGGGCTGTTGGGGTAGCGGGGTTGTCAGCGATGTGCGGGGTTTGGGGGCTGCAGGGAGAGCCGAGCGCCGGGTTGGGAAGGGGTGGGAGGTGCGGGGAGCCCCAGGGTTCGGTGGGTCTGCAGAGCGTCGCGTTGCACTGTCAGGAACTGCTGGGAGTTCTTAAAAATGCACGGTCGGGATCATCCTTGCTGGGATGATCAGGGCGTGAACTGGAGCTTCTCCTCCTCCTGGGCTGGGGTCCAGGGAGGCAGTGCTGACCTGTCCCTGCACACAGCGAGCTCTGGGGCTGTCGCCCATGAAGGGACCACAGACTCCTGCAGCAGGGAATTGTTTGTGTGTCGGAAGTGTCCCTCTGCAGGCAGGCTGAGCTGAAGTGGGAAGGGAGGGCCCCAGTCGCTGCTCTGGAGGTGATGTGGCCCAGCCCTGCCTGGCAGCTGCTGAGGCTTCCCCTGAGGCCGCACAAATGGCAGCGGTGTCTGCTGCAGCACTTGTGCCTGTCAGCCTGGGGCAGCTGATGGCTGCTCCTGTGAGGCTGCAGGGCTCCATCTGCAAAGTGCAGTGCTTGTTTGGAGGCCGAGGAGCAGGATTGGTGTGTCCACATGGGCAGGGAAAAGCCATCCTGTCCCCCATGCCTGGTTGGGTGTTGAATGTCCTGTGGCAAAGCCCAGCGCTCTGTTCCTGTCAGGTGTGGGATGTGCCCTGCCCAGAAAGCTGCAGCCAGGCCCTGTTCCTGCTTTGCTTCCTCTGCTGTAGAGGTGTCCAGGGAAGGCCTGGACGGTGCTTGGAGCAACCTGGCACATTGGGAGGTGTCCCTGTCTTGGCATGAGGCAGCCACTGCTTGTGTGGGAATTCCATCCCAGCCCCTCTCAACTCTCCCGGGGAACAGTTCCATTCCAGTATCTCATCTATCCCTGCCCTCTGGCAGTGGGAAGTATTTCCCGCTTATCCTGCCCCTCCAGGCCCTTGTCTAAACTCCCTCTACCTGCATTTTTTACAAGTATGCATATGCAACTCTCACGGTTTACAGTATTATTTCCAACAATCATCACAGCAGTTAAGGGTCAGAGGTCTGCAAGAGAGGAGTGTTGCCTTTGATAGAGCCACGTGAACCACAGCTGTGTGGAACTTCAACCCTAATTCAATGAACTGACTCGAAAAGATTTGTCCCACTTTCACATTCTGCTGCAGTAAAAGGCCTGATTTCCTGCAATTAACCTGTAGCTTCTGAACAGGTGAAGCCGCACCCTGTGGAGCGCCAGGGCTGGATAAAAAGAGGCTGGGATGGGCTGCTTTCATCCGGGAGCTGCGGGGCACGGAGGCACCAGGTAGGGAGGGCCCTGGGGCTGAGCTGCGGGGCTGGGAGGCGGCAGCAGCAGGGAGCGGGCTCTTGTTGGTCTCCTGCCTCCTGTTCCCTGTGCTTTGGCAGGGCTGGGCAGACGGCAGGGCAGGGGCAGAGGGCTCTGGGGGCAGCGGGCGGGCGCTGTCTGCCGGGGCTGGAGGCAGCCGCCTTGGCTGGCAGCGGTTTGGGGGAGCTCGGGGGAGCCGAGTGCGCTGGGGGCTGAGCCGGGACGGGGCCGGGGTCAGAGGTGGGGCCGGGTGGCTGCGCTGCCCTGAAGGCAGAGCCACGGGGGATCATTCCTGCTCCTCATGCAGGGAGGGTGGCATTCTCCTCTCTTACAGCCTGAGCGTCCCCACCCAGAGCGCTCTGGTCTCTGGCACAGCCCCACAAAGGGAGCAGTGTTGCCAGAGCTCCTTTCCCTGGGGCAGGGCTGGGGAAAACACTCTCGGGGGGGCTGTTGCTGTGAAACGGGGTGCAGGCATTGCCCTGGCAGGTCCTGCTGCCAGCCTTGCTGCTTCCCTCGTTGGCTTCCAGGGAGGAACTCGATCCCGAGTTGTGCCTGAATGTGCTCAGAGCCTCTCTGCGGGCACTGACACAGTCACACGGGGCTTTCCCCTATTCCTGCAGCAATGGGAATCGGTGCAGGGACTGCCAAGGGTGCCTGGGGACAGGTTCAGAGTGTGGCTGGGCTGGAGATAATGCTGTCCAGGGCAGTGCCCAACTCCTGAGACTGAAGCAGTGCTGGCAGTGCTCCAGTGGGAGGGAATTTGGGAGGGGACAGGACTGGGACAAGTGGCCCGAGTGTCCCAGCTGCAGCAGTGACCCTGATCCAGCAGTTCCCTTGCCGAGCAGCCGTCCTGCGCTGAGGCTCTGCTGCCCAGGGAGCAGCCGGACATGTGCCCCAAGAGAACAATTGGTGTCTGAAGTGCCTGCTGTGCTGTGCCAGCACGCCCAGCTTTCCTCTGCTGCTGAAGTGCCCTTTTCTCCGGCCAGCAGCTTTTGCTGCTCCTGCTGTGCCCCTCCTGTTCCCCCCTGCCGGTGTGGGCTCCGTGCCTGCTGGGATCCAAGCCCAGCGCTGCTTCTCCCCCCTCTGCGGGGCCCTGAGCTCCCCCAGCAGAGCTGCGTGATGTGGGCAGTGGTGGGACAGGGCCCGTGCTGCCCCACTGTCAGTGCTGCTCCCCTGGCTCTGCCCCCTCCACCCCTTGTGTGCTGCCCCGAGAGCTCAGCTGTTCCCTGCACAGCCTCTCACCCACCAGCAGCCGCAAGTCCTTCTCCTCAGGGCTGCTCTCAGTGCCTTCTCTTGCCAGCTGGGTGTTGGGTTTACTAAAATATAGTTTTTTTTCTTCTTCCTGTTCTCGTTTTTGTTTCTGTTTCTGTCTGTGTCTCTGTGAAGGTTTCTGTTTTCCCCCAGTCCTGCGTCTGAAGAAGAGGTCGAGTCGTCTGTTTTCTCCTTCTCAGGAATTTGTTTATTCTTTGCTTATATTATATAAGCAAATATTATATATATTTGTTCCCTGGCCTGCCACAGTCTTCTCTGCAGGCCAGTGCTCTCCTCTTTGGTCTGTCTGCCCTTGGTCTCTCCTTCGTCTGTCGTCCTTAGTCTGCCTGCCCTTGGGAGGGCACTATTTTTTATACTGAAAATTACGTGTACTTTATTTATAACAATTCTCCAATATCTATCCACTCTGTTGTACAGTGCACTTTTGTTCCAAACCAATCCAAATGTGCCACACCACCACAGAAGATGGAGAACAAGACGATGAAGAAGAAGCCCAGGGACACACCCCATTTCCTCCATCTTTGCCCCCTGATCTCACATCTAAAATCCACAAATTCTACTTTTTCACCGTATGACATACTAATTATCATTCTCTCTAAATTCTTGTGAGTTATAAATTTTCCCAGGACAGTCAGAAGGATTTCCAGGTTTCCCACAGCTGGGGTCTGTGCCTGCAATGGCCCCGAGCCAGGGGCAGCTCCTGCACTTGGCCTTGTTGACCTTCAGGGGCTTTGCTCTGTCCCAGCACTCCAGCAGGTCCAGCTTCCTTCTGCTGGGGGAACATGGGTGTGGGTGCCAGGTGAAACCGTGCTCTGGTCCCCTCCCCAGAAGAGCCCTGAGGAGCCTTTGCTGCCTGGGCAATCCCCAGTGCAGGGAAGGCTTGGCCTCCAGTGCTCCCTGGAGTTAAACCTCCACGTTGTTGGGTGGCCTTCTCCTGACAGTCTGCTCTTTTCCTTTAGGAATTCAGGCCTTTTCTTCCCAGCAATCTTCTTGTTGGACCAACAGGAGCATCTGATGGGAGGTGGGTGAGTGAAATCGGATCCGACAGCCTTTGCTCACACTGCCCAAATCTGCAGGGATTCCTGAGGGAAAGCTGCCCCTGAAGGCTCTGGAAGGGTGCAGGAGCTCAGTCCAAGCCCCTGAGATCGATTCCTGTGCTGGTGAGCGTGTTGTGGCCTTGGTGGGACAGAAGCTGAGTATTCCGGAAGGGTTTATTGCAAGGAATAAATCTGTCCAGTATCCAAGTGAACTGAGACTGGGACAATTCTCAGAGTTGTGTGACAGTGTCAAAGCCCCCAAAGGTTTGAAGGCAGGTGCCCAGGTGAAGGTTTGCAGGCACTTTTCCTGCTGACACCACAGATTTTAAGCTCAGTGGCTCCGTGGTGGCTGTGGCCGAGATGGCCCCCAGTGGTCCCTTGGCTGCCGAGCCCCTGTGTGGTAAGGAGCAGCAGATGCCAGAGGGCTCCTCTGCGAGTCGGCTCCCAGCATCTGCAGTGTGTCCTGAAGGGCCCCCCGGATGCCCCAGGCCCAGGTGTGGGCAGGCACAGGGTGGATTTTGCCGTGCCCTGGGCTGGGCCCTGAGTGTGGCAGGCAGGAGCTGGTGGGAAGAGGCGTGAGTGGGGCGAGGCAGGGGCTGCGGCGGCAGCTGGAGCAGGAGTGAGTCTGTGTGTGTGTGTGCATGTGTGGTGTGTGTGTGGTGTGTGTGTGTGTGTCTGTGGTGTGTCTCTGTGTGTGTGTGTCTGTGTGTGTGTGTCTGTGTGTGTCTGTGTGTGTCTGTGTGTGTGTGTGTGTGTGAGTGTCTGTGTGAGAGAGTGTCAGTGTGTGTGGTCTCTGTGTGTGTGTGTGTCTCAGTGTTTGTATGTGTGTTTGTCTGTGTGGTTGTGTGTGTGTCTCGGTGTGTGTGTGTGGTGTGTGTGGTGTGTGCTGTGTGTGTGTGAGTGTCTGTGTGAGGATGTCAGTGTGTGTGAGTGTCTCTCTGTGTGTGTGATGTGTCTCAGTGTTTGTGTGTATGTGTGTGTGTGAGTGTGTGTCAGTGTCCGTGTGTGTGTGTTGTGTGTATATCTCTCTGTCTCGGGGATGCACCCTCAGCTCCCGGGTTGATCCTGCCAATGGGAAAGCCACAGGCCCATCCAGGGTGCTGGGAAGGAGACCCTGGCTCTTGTGCCATCCCAGCCTGGCTCCAGCAGCTGGCTGGCAGCAATTCCCAGGGTGCAGCTGCTGCAGAGCCTCTGCCAGGACCCTGGGGCCTCTGACAGCACCTAAGGGAAAGTCTCTTTTCTTCCTCCACAGCCATGGCTTCGAAGGAGGACACCAGGAGTGGGATGAAAAGGCAGAGCTCCTGGCAGAGGCATTCGAGAAGGAAGGACTGGATGCTGAATACTGGCTGCCCAAAGTGTCAGAGATCCTGGAATCAAGTGCATAGAAGCCTGAACATCTGGGATATGAGACTACCTCAGGTTGGAGGGTGAGGTACGGCACGCCTGGGAGAAAAGGGCACTCCAAAAACTCCTGAAATAACAGATGAAGTATCCTCCATGAATGTGGAACAAATCTTCCAGACTGATCATCCACTTCCCATATCTCCAAACGGCTCTAGGCTCGAAGACCTCATCAAAACACTGCAGCAAATGAAGGAGTACATCCAAGCTGTCACCTACGCACCAAGAAGCTCTGCTTCTGCCATTCATGATGCAAAGAAAAAAGCCACCCTGACCAGCAGCCTGGCCATTTATTCCTTACTCCAGTCTCTGCAGGAACGTGCTCAGAAGGACATGGAGCTGTTGGTGCTCTTGATTGCAACCAGCACAGGGTACCAGGTGGAAAGCAGCACTTTCCAGCACCTCCTTGGACACCCAGAAATTCAGTACATGGCCAAGGAGATGGAAGAGGCACATGAGGAGTACAGGAACCTGAAGGAGCAAGATGCTGACAGAGCTGAGGCCTTCCTTCTGCTGACGGGTCTGACTGTGACACCAGAAAGTCAGGAGCTGTCCCCTGAGCAGAAGAGGGAGCGTTTAGTTTTCATGGAAGATCACATGAAAGGCTCGTGGTCCTCACGGATACAGAATCTCCTCCAAAAGCACAGCGGAGGTGAAGACTGGGAGAGGCTGGAAGGAGACTTGGACTCCTTGATCAGTGGGTGCTTGGATGAGAAACTGGAAGAAGAGAGGAATCAGAACATACACAGAGACCTAGAAGACAATTTTTTAACACCTGAGCCCCTCAGTCAGTCCCAATCCAAGTCAGACAGCAGTCAATCCAAAGGAAATGAAGCCATTGCAAACCAGGAGTTCCTTCAGTTGCTCAAACGCCTTGGACTCGAACATCGCTATCCAAGAAAAATGGGGATGGGAGATTTCCTCACCATCTGCAAGACCTCTCTGCAGGACAGCCAGCCCAGCAAGGACACAGAACTGCCACGTTACTTCTTGCAAAAGCTGTTAACCGTGGATTACCAGGTGAGGTACCTGACTTGCTGGGATGACAGCAAACCAAAACTTGCACCGCGGCCAAAAGTCACAGTGAAAGGGCGCCAACAGCCAGAGTCCTTTGAACAATTTTTGATGATTTGGAGGAAGCCTCCCCTGAACATGCAGCAGGGACAGCCACGTGCACCCCATGGACCTGCAGATGGCCATTTTCCATTGTGCTGATGACTTCCTGAGACAGACCCTTGCAACCAAGCTGGCCTTCTGCCAACTGGCGCTGCCTCTGCTGGTGCCCGACCCGTGCACTTCACGCATCGAGTTCCCGCTCTACGCCCTCAGCCAGATCCAGAGGAGCTGGAAAGAGGCGGAGAAGTCGGGAAAGCAGGTGGGAACAAAGGGTTACAACAACAAACTCATCTTCCAGGCACAGACACCCATCGTGTCCTTCATCCGCATCGGCAGCTCGGCCTCCTGTTCCAAGTCCCAGCTGCTGAACGCTCTGCTGAGCAGACGCAAACACGACACTTTCTTCCACCGCCACTGCAGAGGCAGCACCAGAGAGCGTTTGCTGATGGAAGGGGTGGTGGAGATCGCCTGGTACTGCCCCCGTGGGAGCCCCGATGACGCCTTTGAGTGCTGCGTGGCTTTCTGTAACCTGCACGGAGACGCCAGGGATCACGGAGCACAGCTGCACTTCCTGCAGCAGATATCTGCTGTCAACGTGGCTCTCGTGTGCGACGCGGAGCACATGGAAAGCAGGGGGAAAAAGCTCCTGCAGGACCTTTTGGAGTCACAAAGGCCTTTGATATGTCTTCTCACAGAAAAAGAGAATGTTGCAGCTGGCAGACCCAGTAAAAATGTAAAAATAGGGATCAAGAACAGAAATGAAGCAGAACTTGTGCTCCAGCTGACCAAGACAATTGGGAATCTCCTGGAAGGGTCTAGTCCACGTTTCAGCCTGGACACCTGCGTGGACAAAGCTCGCCAGCATGGATTCGTAGTAGATGCAGATCAACCTACGTGTGCAACAGCCAAAGCAAAGGCAAAGGAGCTGGTGGAGCTTCTGAAGAAAGAGAAGCTGTCTGAGATCAAATCCCAGCTGCTGCCTCTTCAAGGAAAGCTGTGGTTCCAGTGGTGCCGAAAGGACAAAGAACTCACTCGCTTGCAGGAGAAAGGGGACAAGAGCATTGAGCATCATCGCAGCCAAATTGAAATTGAGAAGGCAGAACTAAGAAGCAAGCAACTTGAGCAAGCTTTCCCTCTGAACCCACTGATGAAATCATTCCTTGGCTTTCTCCAGGCCCAGCCAGCAGATGCCAAGAAATACTTCCTGCAGTGGATGAAGGTCTTTATGGACGAGCTGTCATGTGGTCGCCTTGAAGAACTGAGGAGAGAGTATCACAAGTTATGGACTGAAATCCTTTTAAGAAAGAAAAGCAAGGAAAAAACCAGTGAGAATAGTATTATGGCGAGTCAGTTGGATGCCTTTTCTGATGAGATAAATGATACATCCATCGGCCTGGAGCACCTTCTGAGAGAGGTAGGGCAGATTTATGAAGCTCTGCAATTAAAGAAGACAAAGAATGAGAGTTTTGTCAAACTGCCTGAAATTGCAGCAGATCTGATGGTTTTGGGATATCCCGTGGAGCTGATGGATGGAGACGCCTCTTACGTGCCCTTGCGCTGGGTGGGAGCCATCTTTGACAGCTTAATTGAGAGGCTGGGGGACAAACGAGTGTTTGTGCTCTCCGTGCTCGGCATCCAGAGCACAGGCAAGTCCACCCTGCTGAATGCCATGTTTGGGCTGCAGTTCAACGTCAGCGCGGGCAGATGCACCCGCGGGGCCTTTATGCAGCTCATCCCAGTGGGCGAGGAGCTGCAGCAAGAACTGGGCTTTGATTTTGTGCTGGTGGTTGACACAGAGGGACTTCGTGCCATCGAGGTGGCCAATAAACATTCCCTGAACCATGACAACGAGCTGGCCACCTTTGTCATTGGTGTTGGCAACTTGACTGTGATCAATATCTTTGGAGAAAATCCGTCAGAAATGCAAGATGTTCTCCAGATCGCTGTGCAGGCTTTCCTGAGGATGAAGAAAGTCAAACTTTCCCCCAGCTGCCTCTTTGTCCACCAAAATGTTGGAGAAGCAACTGCCAAGGAGCAGAACATGGAAGGACGAAGGCGTTTGCAGGAAAAGCTGGATGAAATGACAGTGGTAGCTGCCCAGCAGGAATTCTGTGACATCTCCTCCTTCAGCGATGTCATTGGCTTTGATGTCAACACCCACATTCACTACTTTGCTCACCTGTGGGAAGGAAACCCCCCAATGGCACCACCCAACCCCACCTACAGCCAGAACGTCCAGCAACTAAAGAGCAAAATCCTCCAGACTGCCAAGGAGCAGTCACAGAGGATTTTGAGGCTCTCGGGTCTGAAAGATCGTATTGGTGACCTCTGGAATGCTTTGCTGAATGAAAACTTTGTTTTCAGCTTCAAGAATTCCCTGGAGATTGCTGCATACAGAAAACTGGAAAGTGCCTTTAGTCAGTGGACCTGGAGGCTGAGGAGTCACGTCTTAGATGTACAGATGAGACTGGAGAACAGAATTTGGAATGGGGACTTGCAGAATGTCACCAGAGAACAGCTGGAAGGGCTGGTGCAAGAGATAAGTGATGTCATTGAGAAAGAAGTGGAAAAGTATTTCAGTGAAGACAACGACTGTGAGACGCTGGTGCAGTGGAAAACAAGCACAGAGCTGAAGCTGAAAGAACTAAAAGAGACTCTTCTTCATGAAACGAAAAAGAAATGTGAGAATCTGATAGAGCTACAGAGGAGCAGAGGAAACTGGATGGAAGGAAGGTGGAATATGAAGATGAGCTCCTGAGAAGAAGTAAAAAGTTGGCTCTGAGTCTGAAAGGAAAAGACTCGATTCTCTCACTGGGAGATAACTTTAGCTCTGTCTGGAACGAGTGGATTGCTGAAGTCTCCCGTTCTGCTCCTCCTCCAGAACAAGTGAATATCGATGCAGAAATTGAACATGTCCTTCTAGAGCGCTTTAAGGAGCCAGGTTTGCATGCACGGATCATGTCATTTCCCAAAGGCAGAGGATTTTTATTCAACTTAGACAAACACGTCGTAAAAAGAAAACGTTTTGGTGTCATCCCTAGGAGTATTTGTGATGCTGATGTGACCAACTTGCAGCACATCACAGACAACATCATAGCACGTGTGAAGGCAAACATTGCAAAGAAGGAACAGGAGAAACGTGATTACATCGAAATTTTATCCATGAAATACTCAGTGAAGTACAGGAAGGTGTGAACTCTGTCCCCAGCAATGCACCCTGTAGTTTTAATAAGGAGTACTGCATAGATTTGTCTCTGTATCTGTGCAAAATGGCAGCAGAAAGGTTTAAGGCCATGCACGAAGCATTCCTAAAGGCAAATGACCCAGTCGTGTACCTGAACAGCAAGAGAGAAGATTTCTTCCAATGTTTCCTGATTTCCTGCCAAGGAGCCACTTCAATCACAACTTTTGCAGTTTTCCTTTGTGACAAGATTGAGCCAGCTCTTCGCCGGGCGGTCTATGAGAGGACGGCCAAAGACATTGCTGAGGACATGCAGGGCAAATTCCCAGATTTCAGGGGCAACAGAGCCAATCTGGAAGTTTGCATCCTGAGATACCTGGCAGAACAGGAAAATTTTGAGTATTTCAAGCAGTACCTTGAGTTTCCAAAAGATTTTTTTGAAAGTTACATTGAAAGACAAGTTCAGAGTTACTGTTTAGATGGAAGCAGCAGGCTGGAGAAGTTTTTAGATTCCTCCCTAAATCTTCTCTATCAGAATATCGTGTCAGCTGTTTCTTTGTCAACCCGAATGGTCAAAGACAGAAAAGACAGAGAGGACAAAATCTCTCTGTGGCTGGATGAATTCTGCAGGGAACTGACAGAAGTGATCCACTTGCCCAGAAGTGACCTGAAGGGCATCGAGCACCAGGAGGTCACAGACATTGAGTTCCTGAGCAGTGCCATGGCAGAAGCTCTGAATGACCTGAAGGACAGGCTCATGAAAGAATTGGCTGGTGCTGACCTGAGCTCGTTTTCAACACAGCCTCACACCATCCTGGCAGAGCATTTTTCGGGGTGCTGGGAGCAGTGTCCCTTTTGTGGTGCGATCTGCACAAACACCATGCATGGACATGATGGAGACCATCAGGTGGTTTTCCATCGCCAACAAGCTTTGAAGGGATGGAGGTGGATTCGATCAGGTAACTTTACCATTGATATTTGTTCCAGCCTTGTTGCAAGTAACTGCAGATTCAAAGTTGATGAAGATGTATTTTTCCCTTACAAAACATACCGTGATGCTGGACCTCCTTATTCCACCTGGAAAATTCTTCCTGATCCATCCATGCAGGCCTACTGGAAATGGTTCGTGGCTCGTTTCAGAACAGAGCTGGAAGACTTTTACAATGCAAAATTTCAGGGAAGAGGAGAAATCCCTGAGGCATGGCAGAGAATTACCAAGGAGGAAGCTCTGTTCGAGCTGGAGAAGCGTTAGGACACATCCATGGGAAGGAAGAACCACAAGAGCTTTGCAGTTCAGGAGAACTTTGTGCCAGGTTCTCCACAAAATGCTACACAATCAATAGGGTAATGTTTATTAGATGCTTGTGCTAGAGCTGATTGTTCTACTGTTTGCTATTTTGAGCTTTTTTGCAGAACCAAATGGAGCAAGTAAACTGTTACAAGAAGATATTGGAAGCAGTAAAACGATGCCCAGCAGGTGGACTTTCTGCCAGTTGATCTCAAAGCAGGGGACCTTAGAGTGTTCCAGGGGGTGACAGAGACCTGATGAAGACCTCCCTAACTTCATCCCTGAGACCCCTGTCTCAATTCAAGTCCACCAACCCACATCAAGAGATGAATTGTGCACGCATCAACCTCATTTTAATACCATGCAGATTGCTGGAATTTTGCATATGTATTGCATGTACGGGTTTTGGAAATAAATAGAGGAGCAATGCCTTATAAATTCAGCAGGTGCCTTTGAGACACGAGTCTCCTGTACTCCAGCACTGTCAATAAAATACCATACCACTCCTAATTTTAAGATCTTTGTCTGAGATCTTTGGTTTTACCGACTCAGCGGCCCCAGCTGGCTCTGCCCCCGGGAGCTGTGGGGGCTTTTGCTGTGCAGGTGCTGCAGCCCCGCTGGCAATGCGAGGGCCAAGCCCTCCTGGAGAGCTGCTGAAGGGCTGCTGCAGCCTCAGCCCCGGCAGGCTGTGCTAATAAAGGAGTTGATGTGCACGGCGCTGCTCTGTGTCTCCTGTGTGTGCAGGGCAGGCACAGCCGGGGCTGACTGGAGCTCTGTGTGCTGCACACAGCCAGGGCACAGGGGGGTGGCACTGGGGGAGGCCGTGTGGCAGCAGAGGCTCTGCTGCACTCAGGGTCTGTGCTGCAGGAGCGGCTTCACTGTCTGCAGGGCCAGCAGGGAGGGCAGGAAGGCGCAAGCACAACACGCAGGGAGACCAAGCAGTGTGAGTGGCAGGTGCCGAGGGAGGCAGCGCTGGGAACCGAGCCTGGCCTGTCCCAGCCCCGGAGGGCTGAGAGGGTTGATGGCAGCCAGGGGCTGTGCTCTGGGGCTGCTCAGCTGGGAAGCTGCGGGACAAAAGGGGAAGGGGCCCAAAGTGTGCCGAGCCCAGGCCTGGCCAGGCAGAGCCGCAGCAGTGACAGGAGCCAGAGCTGGGCCGTGTGAGCGTGTGCTGCAAGGGCTGAGTGCCAGGGGCTGGGCCCCCTGGGCTGGCAGGGCATTTGGGCCGGCTCCTGGAGCCAGACTGGGAGGGCAGGTGGCCCTGGCCATGGTGTCACTCCTGGGCCGTGTGGGGAATGTGCCAGAGCAGCTCCTGGAGTGAGTGGGGGGGAGCCAGTGCCAGCGGTGGGTGCAGTGGAGAGGCCCCAGTGCAGCAAGGGGGGGCGGCCTCAGGCCTGGGCTGGGCTCTCCGGAGGGTGCAGGGTCCCTGAGCCGCTGCCCTCACCTGTGCCAGCTGTGCCAGCTCCCTCTCCAGCACAGCCAGACTGTTGTCTGCACCTTTCCCTGTCTCTGCCGGCAGCCCTGGGCCAAAGTCTCCCTGGCTGCCATCGTCCGGCTCCTCCTTCCTTGCAGGCCCTGCTGTGGGCAGGAGCACAAACAGCTTAAAGGCCTTTCCCAAGCTCAGCCATCCTTGGCTGCGCTGCCTTCCAGTGCCCCCGGGATGCAGCAGCTGTGCCAGGCTGCAGCAGTGTGCACTAAGGCTGAGGTGAGCCTGTGTGACACCCAGAACAGGGCTTGGGGCAGCCTGGGGCAGTGCAAGGTGTCCGTGCCCAGGGCACGGCGTGGAACTGGACGGGTTTAGGGTCTGTCCCCACACGGCAGCCATGAGGGCTCGGGCAGGCGAGAATGGCGCAGGGACCCCTCTGAGCCCTTCGTGGCACCTGCAGGAGATGCAGGAGAGGCGGAGAGAGGCTTCTGAGCAGGGCCGGAGTGGCAGGGCTCGGGGAATCGCTGCCCGCTGCCCCAGGGCAGGGCTGGATGTGTTTCTGGGATCTTTTTTCCCGCTTTTCTCGGGGCCCTCATGCGCGGGGCCCTCCCGGCCGCCAGGGGGCGCCCTGGGGAGAGCGGGGCGGGGCGCGGGGACGTCACGGCCACGCCGGGTGGGCCGATGCGGCGGCGGCGGCGCCGGGAGCAGCGGGAACAGCCCCGGGAACGGCCCCAGAACCGGGAACGGCCCCGGTCCCAGCAGGCACAGCGTCCCCGGTAGCGCTGCGAGCGGCGGCGGCGGGAGCCGCGGCAGCGCCAGCATGGAATACGTTAGCCCCGAGCAGCTGGCCGGGTTCAGCAAATATAAGGTAGCGGCGGTGTCGGGTCCGGGCTCGGGGCCTGGCGCCGTGAGGGCGGCGCTGAGGGGCGGCCGGGCCGGGCAGGGGCGGCCGGGGGAGGTTGGGGTGCACGGAGGAGGGGAGGCTGCAGCGGGGCCTGGGGGCCGTGCTGGGATCTGCGGAGGGGCTGCAGGGAGAGCCGGGCTGTGCGGAGGGGATGTGCGGGCAGGGCCGGGCTGTGGGGACGGGGGAGGCGCCGCCGTGAAAGCGGCGAGTGAAAGGGAGCGGGGGGGAAGTGTCGGGCGGTGCGAGTGCCGGGAGGGTGTGCAGTGACATGGGGGCTGTTGGGGTAGCGGGGTTGTCAGCGATGTGCGGGGTTTGGAGGCTGCAGGGAGAGCCGAGCGCCGGGTTGGGAAGGGGTGGGAGGTGCGGGGAGCCCCAGGGTTCGGTGGGTCTGCAGAGCGTCGCGTTGCACTGTCAGGAACTGCTGGGAGTTCTTAAAAATGCACGGTCGGGATCATCCTTGCTGGGATGATCAGGGCGTGAACTGGAGCTTCTCCTCCTCCTGGGCTGGGGTCCAGGGAGGCAGTGCTGACCTGTCCCTGCACACAGCGAGCTCTGGGGCTGTCCCCCATGAAGGGACCACAGACTCCTGCAGCAGGGAATTGTTTGTGTGTCGGAAGTGTCCCTCTGCAGGCAGGCTGAGCTGAAGTGGGAAGGGAGGGCCCCAGTCGCTGCTCTGGAGGTGATGTGGCCCAGCCCTGCCTGGCACCTGCTGAGGCTTCCCCTGAGGCCGCACAAATGGCAGCGGTGTCTGCTGCAGCACTTGTGCCTCGTCAGCCTGGGGCAGCTGATGGCTGCTCCTGTGAGGCTGCAGGGCTCCATCTGCAAAGTGCAGTGCTTGTGTGGAGGCCGAGGAGCAGGATTGGTGTGTCCACATGGGCAGGGAAAAGCCATCCTGTCCCCCATGCCTGGTTGGGTGTGGAATGTCCTGTGGCAAAGCCCAGCGCTCTGTTCCTGTCAGGTGTGGGATGTGCCCTGCCCAGAAAGCTGCAGCCAGGCCCTGTTCCTGCTTTGCTTCCTCTGCTGCAGAGGTGTCCAGGGAAGGCCTGGACGGTGCTTGGAGGAACCTGGCACACTGGGAGGTGTCCCTGTCTTGGCATGAGGCAGCCACTGCTTGTCTGGGAATTCCATCCCAGCCCCTCTCAACTCTCCCGGGAAACAATTCCATTCCAATATCTCATCTATCCCCGCCCTCTGGCAGTGGGAAGTATTTCCCGCTTATCCTGCCCCTCCAGGCCCTTGTCCAAAGTCCTTCTCCTGCATTTTTTACAAGTATGCTTATGCAACTCTCACGGTTTACAGTATTATTTCCAGGAATCATCACAGCAGTTAAGGGTCAGAGGTCTGCAAGAGAGGAGTGTTGCCTTTGATAGAGCCACGTGAACCACAGCTGTGTGGAACTTCAACCCTAATTCAATGAACTGACTCGAAAAGATTTGTCCCACTTTCACATTCTGCTGCAGTAAAAGGCCTGATTTCCTGCAATTAAACTGTAGCTTCTGAACAGGTGAAGCCGCACCCTGTGGAGCGCCAGGGCTGGATAAAAAGGGGCTGGGATGGGCTGCTTTCATCCCGGGAGCTGCGGGGCATGGATGCATCAGGTAGGGAGGGCCCTGGGGCTGAGCTGCGGGGCTGGGAGGCGGCAGCAGCAGGGAGCGGGCTCTTGTTGGTCTCCTGCCTCCTGTTCCCTGTGCTTTGGCAGGGCTGGGCAGACGGCAGGGCAGGGGCAGAGGGCTCTGGGGGCAGCGGGCGGGCGCTGTCTGCCGGGGCTGGAGGCAGCCGCCTTGGCTGGCAGCGGTTTGGGGGAGCTCGGGGGAGCCGAGTGCGCTGGGGGCTGAGCCGGGACGGGGCCGGGGTCAGAGGTGGGGCCGGGTGGCTGCGCTGCCCTGAAGGCAGAGCCACGGGGGATCATTCCTGCTCCTCATGCAGGGAGGGTGGCATTCTCCTCTCTTACAGCCTGAGCGTCCCCACCCAGAGCGCTCTGGTCTCTGGCACAGCCCCACAAAGGGAGCAGTGTTGACAGAGCCCCTTTCCCTGGGGCAGGGCTGGGGAAAACACTCTCGGGGGGCTGTTGCTGTGAAACGGGGTGCAGGCATTGCCCTGGCAGGTCCTGCTGCCAGCCTTGCTGCTTCCCTCGTTGGCTTCCAGGGAGGAACTCGATCCCGAGTTGTGCCCTGAATGTGCTCAGAGCCTCTCTGCGGGCACTGACACAGTCACACGGGGCTTTCCCCTATTCCTGCAGCAATGGGAAGCAGTGCAGTGACTGCCAAGGGTGCCTGGGGACAGGTTCAGGATGTGGCTGGGCTGGAGTTAATGCTGTCCAGGGCCGTGCCCAGCTCCTGAGACTGAAGCTGTGCTGGCAGTGCTCCAGTGGGAGAGAGAGTGCTCTTCTTTATGATTTCATGCCTTTCCTTCCTGGTGCTCTTCCTCCATGTTCTTGAGGTGGTTCTCATCTTCTCCACTCCCTGCCGTGTGCCCCAGGCCTGCCGCTGCTGCTGTGCTGAGTGCCCTGAGCTGGGGCCCTCGGCTGCCGGTGTCTGCTGGGAAGCCAAGGCTGGGAGCAAGGGGAGCATCTGCTGGGAGGTGGGTGAGGGGAATCAGAGCCCAGAGCCCTTGCTCAGATATCCCAAATGTGCAGGGATTCCTGAGGGAAAGCAGTCGCTAAAGGCTCTGGAAGGGTGCAGGAGCTCAGTCCAAGCCCCTGAGATCGATTCCTGTGTGAGTGTTTTGGCCTTGGTGGGTCAGAAGCTGAGTGCTCGGAAAGGGTTTATTGCAAGAAAGGAATCTCTCGTGTATCCAAGTGAACCGAGACTGGGACAGTTCTCAGTTGTGTGACAGTGTCAAAACCCCCAAAGTTTTAAAGGCAGGTGCCCAGGTGAAGGTTTGCAGGCACTTTTCCTGCTGACACCACAGATTTTAAGCTCAGTGGCTCCGTGGTGGCTGTGGCCGAGATGGCCCCCAGTGGTCCCTTGGCTGCCGAGCCCCTGTGTGGTAAGGAGCAGCAGATGCCAGAGGGCTCCTCTGCGAGTCGGCTCCCAGCATCTGCAGTGTGTCCTGAAGGGCCCCCCGGATGCCCCAGGCCCAGGTGTGGGCAGGCACAGGGTGGATTTTGCCGTGCCCTGGGCTGGGCCCTGAGTGTGGCAGGCAGGAGCTGGTGGGAAGAGGCGTGAGTGGGGCGAGGCAGGGGCTGCGGCGGCAGCTGGAGCAGGAGCACAGGTCAGAGCCCGAGTGGCCGTGCCGGCGTGGGGGGAGTGTGTGTGGGGAGGGGGGTGCCCATGGGGGAGCGTGTGAGTGCTGCCTCCGGGTGCTGGGAGCAGCAGGCTGGGCCAGGCAGCGAGCAGGGCAGGCCTGGGGCTGGGCACAGGGGGCAGGATGCAGGCAGGGCTGTTGGATGGGCACAGGGACTGTGCCAGTGCTCCAGGGAGCCAGCAATGGCCCCGGCTGTGTGCACTTGTGGGCTGGGGAGTTGTGCTGGGAGGATGTGGGCGATGGTGAGGGCAGCACCTTGTCCAGGGCACGTTGTGAGGCAAAGTGAGTGTGTGTGTGTGTGTTTGTGTGTCTATGATGTCTCTGGGATGCACACTCAACTTCAGGGTTGATCCTGCCAACGGGAAGGCCACAGGTACATGCAGGGTGCTGGGAAGGAGACCCTGGTTCTTGTGCCATCCTAGGCCTGGCTCCAGCAGCCGGCTGGCAGCAATTCCCAGCTACTGCAGAGCCTCTGCCAGGACCTTGGGGCCTCTGACATCACCTATGAGAAAGTCTCTTTTCTTCCTCCACAGCCATGGCTTCGCAGGAGGACACACAGGAATGGGATGAAAAGGCAGAGCTCCTGGCAGAGGCATTCGAGGAGGAAGGACTGGATGCTGAATACTGGCAGCCCAGTCTTAAATTCAGGGACCGCTCGTCCTCCATAAATGTGGAACAATTCTTCCAGACTGATCATCCACTTCCCAGGTATCCCGAAGTGTCAGAGCTTGAAGACCTCATCAAAACACTGCAGCAAATGAAGGAGTACATCCAAGCTGTCAGCTACGCAGCAAGAAGCTCTGCTTCTTCCATTCATGATGCAAAGAAAAAAGCCACCCTGACCAGCAGCCTGGCCATTTATTCCTTACTCCAGTCTCTGCAGAAACGTGCTCAGAAGGACATGGAACTGTTGGTGCTCTTGATTGCAACCAGCACAGGGTACCAGGTGGAAGCAGCACTTTCCAGCACCTCCTTGGACACCCAGAAATTCAGTACATGGCCAAGGAGATGGAAGAGGCACATGAGGAGTACGTGAACCTGAAGGAGCAAGATGCTGACAGAGCTGAGGCCTTCCTTCTGCTGACGGGTCTGACTGTGACACCAGAAAGTCAGGAGCTGTCCCCTGAGCAGAAGAGGGAGCGTTTAGTTTTCATGGAAGATCACATGGAAGGCTCGTGGTCCTCACGGATACAGAATCTCCTCCAAAAGCACAGTGGAGGTGAAGACTGGGAGAGGCTGGAAGGAGACTTGGACTCCTTGATCAGTGGGTGCTTGGATGAGAAACTGGAGGAAGAGAGGAAACAGAACATACTCAGAGACCTGGAAGACACTTTCCCAACACCTGAGCCCCTCAGTCAGTCCCAATCCAAGTCAGACAGCAGCCAATCCAAAGCAACTGAGGCTACTGCAAACCAGGAGTTCCTCCAGTTGCTCAAACGCCTTGGACTCGAACATCGCTATCCAAGAAAAATGGGGATGGGAGATTTCCTCACCATCTGCAAGATCTCTCTGCAGGACAGCCAGCCCAGCAAGGACACAGAACTGCCACATTACTTTATGCAAAAGCTGTTAGCTGTGGATTACCAGGTGAGGTACCTGACTTGCAGGGGTGAGAGCAAACCAAAACTTGCACCGCGGCCAAAAATCACAGTGAAAGGGCACAAACAGCCAGAGTCCTTTGAAAGATTCCTTGATAATTTGAAGAAAGCCTCCCCTGATCGTGTAAGCAGGGACAGCCACGTGCACCCCATGGACCTGCAGATGGCCATTTTCCATTGTGCTGATGACTTCCTGAGACAGACCCTTGCAACCAAGCTGGCCTTCTGCCAACTGGCGCTGCCTCTGCTGGTGCCCGACCCGTGCACTTCACGCATCGAGTTCCCGCTCTACGCCCTCAGCCAGATCCAGAGGAGCTGGAAAGAGGCGAGGAGTCGGGAAAGCAGGTGGGAACAAAGGGTTACAACAACAAACTCATCTTCCAGGCACAGACACCCATCGTGTCCTTCATCCGCATCGGCAGCTCGGCCTCCTGTTCCAAGTCCCAGCTGCTGAACGCTCTGCTGAGCAGACGCAAACACGACACTTTCTTCCACCGCCACTGCAGAGGCAGCACCAGAGAGCGTTTGCTGATGGAAGGGGTGGTGGAGATCGCCTGGTACTGCCCCCGCGGGAGCCCCGATGACGCCTTTGAGTGCTGCGTGGCTTTCTGTAACCTGCACGGAGACGCCAGGGATCACGGAGCACAGCTGCACTTCCTGCAGCAGATATCTGCTGTCAACGTGGCTCTTGTATCTGAGTTGGAGCACATGGACAGCAGGGGAAAAAAGCTTCTGCAGGACCTTTTGGAGTCACAAAGGCCTTTGGTTTGTCTTCTCACAGAAGAAGAGAATGTTGCAGCTGGAGAAGACTGTGAAAACATAAATATAGGGATCAAGAACAGAAATGAAGCAGAACTGATGACCAGTGACTGAAAGTATCAGGGATCTTTTGGAAGGCTCTAATTCAGATTTCAGCCTGGACACCTGTGTGGACAAAGCTCGCCAGCACGGATTGTAGTAGATGCAGATAACCGGTGTGTGACAGCCAAAGCAAAGGCAAAGGAGCTGGTGGAGCTTCTGAAGAAAGAGAAGCTCTCAAAGCTCAAATCCCACTTGCTGCCGCTTCAAGGAAAGCTGTGGTACCAGTGGTGCCAAAAGGACAAAGAACTCACTCGCTTGCAGGAGAAGGGGAACAGGAGCATTGAGCATCATCGCAGCCAAGTTGAAAGCAAGAAGCAAAACTAAGAAGGAAGCAACTTGAGCAAGCTTTCCCTCTGAACCCACTGATGAAATCATTCCTTGGCTTTCTCCAGGCCCAGCCAGCAGATACCAAGAAATACTTTCCTGCAGTGGATGAAGGTCTTTATGGACGAGCTGACCTGCGTCCGCCTTGAAGAACTGAGGAGAAAATATCACATGTTATGGACTGAAATCCTGGCATTAAATGAAAGTGCGAAAAATCCAAAGAACACTACTGAGTTGTTACTGAGTTGTTCTCATGAAATCAGTGTTTCATCCATCGGCCTGGAGCACCTTCTGAGAGAGGTAGGGCAGATTTATGAAGCTCTGCAATTAATGAAGACAAAGAATGAGATTTTTGCCAAACTGCCAGAAATTGCAGCAGATCTGATGGTTTTGGGATATCCCGTGGAGCTGATGGATGACGACACTTCTTATGTGCCCTTGCGCTGGGTGGGAGCCATCTTTGACAGCTTAATTGAGAGGCTGGGGGACAAACGAGTGTTTGTGCTCTCCGTGCTCGGCATCCAGAGCACAGGCAAGTCCACCCTGCTGAATGCCATGTTTGGGCTGCAGTTCAACGTCAGCGTGGGCAGATGCACCCGCGGGGCCTTTATGCAGCTCATCCCAGTGGGCGAGGAGCTGCAGCAAGAACTGGGCTTTGATTTTGTGCTGGTGGTTGACACAGAGGGACTTCGTGCCATCGAGGTGGCCAATAAACATTCCCTGAACCATGACAACGAGCTGGCCACCTTTGTCATTGGTGTTGGCAAACTGACTGTGATCAATGTCTTTGGAGAGAATCCGTCAGAAATGCAAGATGTTCTCCAGATGCTGTGCAGGCTTTCCTGAGGATGAAGAAAGTCAACTTTCCCCCAGCTGCCTCTTTGTCCACCAAAATGTTGGAGAAGCAACTGCCAAGGAGCAGAACATGGAAGGACGAAGGCGTTTGCAGGAAAAGCTGGATGAAATGACAGTGGTAGCTGCCCAGCAGGAATTCTGTGACATTCCTCCTTCAGCGATGTCATTGGCTTTGATGTCAACACCCACATTCACTACTTTGCTCACCTGTGGGAAGGAAACCCCCCAATGGCACCACCCAACCCCATCTACAGCCAGAACGTCCAGCAACTAAAGAGCAAAATCCTCCAGACTGCCAAGGAGCATTCACAGAGCATTTTGAGGCTCTCGGGCCTGAAAGATCGTATTGGTGACCTCTGGAATGCTTTGCTGAATGAAAACTTTGTTTTCAGCTTCAAGAATTCCCTGGAGATTGCTGTGTACAGAAAACTGGAAAGTGCCTTTAGTCAGTGGACCTGGAGGCTGAGGAGTCACGTCTTAGATGTACAGATGAGACTGGAGAACAGAATTCGGAATGGGGACTTGCAGAATGTCACCAGAGAACACTGGAAGGGCTGGTGCAAGAGACAAGTGATGCCATTGAGAAAGAAGTGGAAAAGTATTTCAGAAAAGACAAAGACAATGAGACACTGGTGCAGTGGAAAACAAGCACAGAGCTGAAGCTGAAAGAACTAAAAGAGACTCTTCTTCATGAAACGAAAAAGAAATGTGAGAATCTGATAGAGCTACAGAAGGAGCGAGAGAAACTGGATGGAAGGAAGGTGGAATATGAAGATGAGCTCCTGAGAAGGAGTAGGGAATTGGCTGTGAGTCTGAAAGGGAAGAGCCTCAGTGAGAGAGAACTGAAGGACAATTTTACTCTTGTCTGGAACCAGTGGATTGCTGAAGTCTCCCGTTCTGCTCCTCCTCCAGAACGGGTGGATATTGATGCAGAAATCAAAGATGTCCTTCTGGAGCGCTTTAAGGAGCCAGGTTTGCATGCACAGATCATGTCATTTCCCAAAGGTAGAGGATTTTCTTTAGACATGGGAAAACACATTATGAAGAAAAAGTATTTAGATGTCCAGCATGATCCCAGAGCATTTCCAATGCTGATGTAATCAACGTACAGCACATCACAGACAACATCATAGCGCGTGTGAAGGCAAACATTGCAAAGAAGGAACAGGAGAAACGTGATACAGTAGAAATTTTATCCATGAAATACTCAATGAAGTATACAAAGGTGTGAACTCTGTCCCCAGCAATGCACCCTGTAGTTTTAATAAGGAGTACTGCATAGATTTGTCTCTGTATCTGTGCAAAATGGCAGCAGAAAGGTTTAAGGCCATGCACGAAGCATTCCTAAAGGCAAATGACCCAGTCGTGTACCTGAACAGCAAGAGAGAAGATTTCTTCCATGTTTCCAGATTTCCTGCCAAGGAGCCACTTCTGTCACAACTTTTGCAGTTTTCCTTTGTGACAAGATTGAGCCAGCTCTTCGCTGGGCGGTCTATGAGAGGACGGCCAAAGACATTGCTGAGGACATGCAGGGCAAATTCCCAGATTTCAGGGGCAACAGAGCCAATCTGGAAGTTTGCATCCTGAGATACCTGGCAGAACAGGAAAATTTTGAATATTTCAAATGTTACCTTCAGCGTCCAGAGGAATGTTTTCAGAAATTCATTGGGATAAAAGTTCAGAGTTACTGTTCAGATGACAGCAGCAGGCTGGAGAAGTTTTTAGATTCCTCCCTAAATCTTCTCTATCAGAATATCGTGTCAGCTGTTTCTTTATCAACCAGAATGGTCAAAGACAGAAAAGACAGAGAGGACAAAATCTCTCTGTGGCTGGATGAATTCTGCAGGGAACTGACAGAAGTGATCCACTTGCCCAGAAGTGACCTGAAGAGCATCGAGCACCAGGAGGTCACAGACATTGAGTTCCTGAGCAGTGCCATGGCAGAAGCTCTGAATGACCTGAGGGACAGGCTCATGAAAGAATTTCCTGGTGCTGACCTGAGCTCATTTTCAAGGCAGCCTCAAACCATCCTGGCAGAGCATTTTTCGGGGTGCTGGGAGCAGTGTCCCTTTTGTGGTGCTGTGTGCACAAACACCATGCAGGGACATGATGGAGACCATCAGGTGGTTTTCCATCGCCCACGAGCTTTGAAGGGAGCCATGTGGTGCAAAGTTTTCTTTGGCATCAAGCTTAATACACAGAATCTGGTCATTGATATTTGTTCCAGCCTTGTTGCAAGTAACTGCAGATTCAGATTTGATGGTTGCCCATGGATCCCTTTCAAAACATACCGTGATGCTGGACCTCCTTATTCCACTTGGAAAATTCTTCCTGATCCATCCATGCAGGCCTACTGGAAATGGTTTGTGTCTCATTTCAGGACACAGCTGGAAGATTTATACAATGGGAAATTTCAGGGAAGAGGAAAAATCCCTGAGGCATGGCAGAGAATTACCAAGGAGGAAGCTCTGTCTGAGCTGGAGAAGCATTAGGACACATCCATGGGAAGGAAGAACCACAGAGCTTTGCAGCTCAGGAGAATTTTGTACCAGGCTCCCCACAAAATGCAGTTACAATGATGATGCTCTCCAGCCCAATGAAGACAATGGCATCCAGCTTGCTCCCAAATTTGCTGAAATAAGGCGCGTTACTGCGGCCATCGCTCAGCAACTCCTCGCTTCACAAGAGAGCCAGAATCCTCTTGCCTTCCTGCCATGAACATTTCCCTCTGCTGTGTCCTAGAGCCAAAGCAAAGCCCTCCTTGGGGCCATGGGGCTCGTGGCCAAGGCTGAGCCCCAGGGCCAGGCCAAGGGCCAAGGCAGCGGCCAAAGCACCCCTTGGATCAGCTGCTGTGAGACAAGAAGGGACAGTGTCCAAAGGCAGTTTTGCTGCAGCAAGGAGCTGTCGTGCTGGGAGAAAGGGCTGCGGGGCCTGAGGCCAGCTCCATGCTGGCTGCAGGCTGGGCTGCTTGGCTTTTGGGCATCATCCTTCCCTCCCTCCCTGCAGCCTCCTGGAGCAACTGAGGCCGTTCTGCCAGCAGGAGCTGCTGTGCCTCGGGGCTCAGGAAAGCAGTGACACACCTGGCCCGGGGCTCAGGCAGTGCTTTCACTCCCTGTCTCAGAGGGGCTGTGTCTCTGTGCAGGGCAGCGCTCCTGCTCAGCTGCCTGGGGCTTCTGCCCTTCCCTGCAGCCCAGAGCCCCGGCAGGAGCTGCTCGTGCCCTTGGCCTGGCTGCTGAGCAAAAGCTTTTGGGATGCCCTATTTGGGCTTTGAATACAGAGAATTTTAGTGGTTTTGTTTGATAGAAAATGAGTTTTAAAGATATATTGTATTTGATTTAAGGCTTTGGGAAGTGTTTCTAATATTAATAGTACTGACTTTGTGCGTGTGTAGTTGAATAGAAGTTTGTTATGTTACAGTGTGAGAGATTTAGAAGTTAAGGTGGTGGGTTAAAATAATATATAAGTAAGAAGATGTATGCGCTGGCCAAAAATACATAAAAATATGTTCAAACTGGAGAATGGGACGGGATGGCTGAGGGATGTGTCTTGAGCTGGTTTTTATTTTTTCTTCAAGAGTTTCTTTACACAAGACTGCAGCTTGCTCCCTGAACCACAGCCACTGAGTTCTGTGTTAGAATACACTTTAACAGTCTTTTTAGCCAATAGCAGAAAGCAAAAGCTTTCTTGACGTGAGCTTTAGTCAACCGATATAGATATACGTACACTTGCTTAAAACAATGTTTGCTTGTTAGTCTTAAAATACAATGCACAGTACTTCATTATTAAGCTTAAAACTTCCTATATCTTGACAGATATGTTTTTCTGCTATCCTAAGGTTTGCTTAACCTAGATTGAAGACACTGTTTATTGTCTAATGTCCTTCTTCACTATCTAATGTAACTTTTACTTTCTGAATCAGCATCTACAGCTTAGCTCTAAGGTTTTCTGTTTTCTTCTGTCTCTGAGACCTGCTTTTGCAACTTTCCCAAGCCCTTTACTTTTAATGTTTCCCACAATACATAGTTCTACATTTTTCTGTTTTCTTCTCACTCTGAAACCTGCTTCCACAGCCTTCCCATGACCCTTTATTTTTAATGATTCCTACAGTGCAGAACATGGGTAGTTAGTTATTGGATGAAACATTAAAAGAAATTAGTCGGTTTCCTAAAATTGTCGAGCTTAGGCTTAAAAAGACTGAAGATTTTACTTTGTGCTTTGTTTTTTTATCTACAACTTTGTATGCAGATCTACTCACTGTCAGTGAGGTTGTTACTTAGATAAGAATTAATAAATATCCAAGTCCGAACAAGAATTCTGTCTCTCATGCTTTCAATCCTGACCCTTAGAAGAAGAACCAGTTAAAGCAAAGGAGTTCCCCATACTCTGGTGCCCTGTGTGAGGAGCTCAGAGTCAAGACCTACCTGAAGTAATAGAGAGAGAAAAAAAAGGCAGTGGAAAGCTGGAAAAAGAATCCCCAGAAAAGAAAAAAGAAAAAACGACAGCTTGGAGATCCCTAAACACTGGTGAGACAGTAGAACTAGAAGCCTGGAGCAAGAGACCCGAGGAGACTGACGGCAGAAGTCAGATACGCTTCAGAGTTAATCAAAATTATCAGAATTTATAATGGGAAATGTAATTTCTAAGTGACAGAGAGAAACCTTAAATCGTTTAGAATCCATGTTAAAAGAACACCCTGTAACTATCCCAGGAGAGCCATTAAGAGACCTTGTGTCTTAAGTTCATTCTCAATTTCCTCATGCAGATCTTAACACCTTGTTTACACCATTTCTATGGGACTCTGTGCATTTAAGACTGTGTAACACAGCTACTCTGAGAAATACAGCAGCTGCGAAGCTTCTTCCTGTCTGCAGAGCTGTATATGAAGTAATAACTTGTGGAAGAGAAGAACTCTAACAAATGGTGCCCCATGTGAGGAAGAAAAGAACTCTAACATCAGGTGCCTCTGTGTGAGGTCTCGGGTTTCTGTTGTTGTGATGAACCCGAGATTATCAAAAGTCTCTGGTTTCCCAGCCCCGTGACCGAAGAAGAAGCCGAGATCTGTCTGTTCTGGTTTTTAAGGTTGTTTATTTTCTCTTATCTAATACCTTCTTTTTTCTGACCTGCTGAGGTCTGTCTTGCAGGTCAGGATGAGGCAGACTGACCGCCCTTGGGGCGGTGTTATCTTTTATACTAAAAACTACATATACTTTATTTACAATAATTTTCCAATACCTTTCAGCTATATTGACAGTGTGTCTCTACTCTAAACCAATCAAAAGTGCCACCATCACAGCAGAAGATGGAGGACAAGAAGATGAAGAAAGGCCAGAGCATGCCCAGCTTCCTCCATCTTTGTCTCTTAAACCCCCATTCTAAAAATCCAAAATTCTTTTTTCACCCTGTGATAAGTTAACTATCATTCTACTTAAACTCTTGTGGCTTGTAGCTCTTCATACAAAGTTGGTAGTTTTTTTCATGGGCTCGAAAGGAAGACACAGGTATTTTTGACTCAGTGCCTGGGTCACTGAGACCCCTGCCAGGGTCTCTGGTCATCATCTGGTCATCAGAGAAATGTCCTGGGTTCTGACATCTCCCCGTTTGCACCAAGAACACACCTCTTTCTCAGCGCTGTTCATGGCCCACCGCATGCACTGAAAAAGGTATGGCAAAAGAAAGAGATGAATTACAAGCCCTATTAAAATGTAAAAAGCTGTTTTCAAAAGTTCCTTCCTCAATGGTGAGAGGTCAGAAAGATTAAACACGCCATTCAACCAAGATCCAGTAACTTCTCTGAGTTTGGCTATACCTTCTTGCAATCGCTTCCTGTTTTCATGAATTGATCTTGAGTGATCAGAGGTTCATGCATCACATTCCTTTGCTTTCTTCACACCCATGCCCATGAGTTAGCAATAAATAATCAATTGCTGCTCTGTTTTGAAGAGTCACTCGTCTTATGCTGTTGACATCTGTTAACGTGTCACTCAGCACAAGAGAGGTGGCTCGAGCGTGCTTGCTCAGCCAACAACCCATTCGATCCAATTGAGTCAAGGCCACTCCTGGTGCTCTTTGTGGTGAGAATATTGCAGTTGCAATTCTCTGAGCCTTGTCCCATGTGTGAACATCGTCATCACAAATTGGATCATATTGTTTAATCTTTTCCCTTTACGTTTCTGTTCTTTTAGAATTGTCAGATCGGGTGTTAACAATGAAAATTTTCCAATGCTGCGTGGACCACCTGTAATATTTGCAGGGATTGCAGGTCAAATTCTGTCCCTGCAAATGAAAAAGATTCCTCTTGGCAATTGCACTGGAACTTGGAGGGATGGTTTGTTTCACACTTTGGTGTAATTGCACCAAGAGGATGCATTTCTGTAAATGAAATCGTTTGGGGTGACATCTATCGGTTTGTTTTCTGTCTCTCCTGAAAAATCAAATTCCATACAAAAATTCATGGTCACTGTTGTGAGTCTTTCCAATTCCTGAGGTTCAAAAGGAGACACAGGAAGAAATTGTGTCCAAACATGCCACCCATTTACAGGATTCAAAGTCAAAATGACCTGCGAAACCTTTGGAGGAATGTCCTTGGGAATTGGCCATTCATCCACTGGCAAGCCTACCAAACATGTTGACAATGTTTTTTTCAGCCTTGAGTGTGTCAAGCAGATGGTGTCCAAACCCGCCTCACTGGCTAAAGTTTCCCAAACATTTTCTCTTGGTTGGATCATGGGCAAATCTGCCGCATTGCCTAAGGCAATTTGTGAGAAAATGAGGCACAAAAACATCTTATTGAACCCCAAGCTCAAGGCTTCACTCCCTGTAGGAATCTTTGCAATGCAACAACACCCAAGTCCCCAAAAAATTCCAAGTCCTTGAACTCTTTATATGTTGATTGAAGAGATGTTCACCGCCTCGGCATCTGTTTGTGTGCTTGCTTCTCTGTTTTCAGGGCCAGTGTCTGCTTGTGTCTGGGTCCGGTAGGGCTTCATGTGTCTTGCTGAAACCCACTTTGTTCCTCGTCCTGTGGAGACACAAGCAAAACCCTTGCCCCAAGTTATTAATCTGAAAGGACCTTCAGTTTGTCCTGTCTCTGGATTTCTGCCTCTGGATCAAAGCCAAAGGATTGCCCTTAGTTTTGCCTGTGTCCTATTTGTAAAATATCTGATGATTGATGGAGTGGGCTCTAAAAAAGAACAATTTAGGAAATTCAGTACATATAAAGCTTTGTGAGGTGTTGCTTCTGCCTCCCCCCTTTTCTGTTTGTCCAAAGGGATTTCAGGGTGTGATGTGTTTTTCAATGATTGCTTGAGAGTGGGGAATACCAAAAGTGTGTTTGACACCCCACGTTTTTAGAAATTTGTCAAGCACTTTCCCTATATAAGTTGTCTCATTGTCTGTTTTTATCTCTTGTGGCACCCCTAATGATGCAAATGCTTGTAAAAAATATTGACAAACAGGTTGTGCGTTTTTTCTGTGTGCAACAATGTGAAAATTGCTCCTGAAAACGTATCAACTGAAACATGAATGTTTTGGAGTTTTCCAAAAGATAGCTATTTTGTGACATCAGCTAGCCACAGTTGGAGACTCTGCAATCCTCTGGGATTGACTGCTCCTGTGGACGTCATTGATTTTCCTGAGATCGTGAAGCAGTCTCCACGAACCTGAAGCTTTTTTGCGGATGACTAACACTGGAGAATTCCAAGGAGTATCTGTTGGTTTGATGTATCCCTTTTGCAGTTGCTCCTTGACCAGGTTTTTCAGAGCACTCAATTCCTTTTGCTCCAGAGGCCACTGATCCACCCAGACAGGATCACCTGTCTTCCAGGTCAGTCTCAGAGTGGTGAGTGCCACAGTGACCCCTCCCCTAAAAATCCGCTTCTGGTCTCACGCCCCATTGTGCCAAGAGGTCTCTTCCCCACACTGTGATGGGCTTCTGCACAATGAAAGGACGAATGATCGCTGTCTTTCCTCCTGGTCCTGAGATGACAATTGCATTTTCTCTCTGCAGACACAGGGAGCTTCCTCCTATGCTGAAGCGCTGCCGGCTTCAGTGAAGCTCGCGAGCGACCCGCAGGCGCAGAGTCCGACAGACGCTTCCTAAGGGAGCTGATGAGAGAGGCAAAAGGACGGGTCTCAAGGTGGGAGTTCCAATGAGACACTTGGGGATGGTCAAGGGAATGGAGGGGAGACATGGGTTTATATGGGAATGAGGGTGGATCTGAGGGTCAAGGGGGGCAGGCAGAAGTGGTGCAGAGGAGGGGCAGCCAGCTGGGTAAGCAATGGGTTAGCAGGGGTGGAACAGGGGCTGGAGGAATGCAGCAAACTGGGACCAATGGGGCTCAGGGAAGGGGAGAACATTCTAGGGCAGGTACATAGAAGGCTAACAGGGGCTTGAACTAGGGGGAACTGGGCTGAATCAAGCCACTTGGAGTGGCACCAACCGTAACAACCAATAAGGTTCAACACATAAATTTGTTCTTAAAGAGACCTCATGGCAGAAGGCCCTTGCCACTTTGGTCTCAGAGGGGTGTTCCTCCTGGATTGATTTTTCCTTTCCAGGGCTGAACCATTTTTTCCTTTTGGTCTCCTACAGTATGCCTGAGAGAGAACACAATGGTGCAATTAAATTCCATTCCCAGGGCCAAAAAATGTATGCTATTACCATGACATTAACTCCAATGTCAAGCATCCCTTTAATGATGATTGACTTTTTGCCACAGGCCAATTGACAAGTGATGATGGGTCGGTCTCGACCTATGTGTTTTACCCAGGAAGCATGAACTTCCACATGGTCACCAGAAAGAGAATCTTGCTCATCAAACACTGGCATGACTTGTTCTGCCACGTGAGGTGGCAAAGCAATAGCTTTGGCTATTGGGCTAAGTTCCAGAACAATCAATGGTGGTCAAAGAGCTTTAGCTAAAACTGTCAACTCTTCCTTGCGATTTGCCGAGATGGTCGAATGATAAATAATCAGTCCAAGAATGCTGCTTCTGTCTTTGCCTATGATTAAAAAGTCTTGCCTCTTCCATGGTGTTCCAGTGACACCTGTGTGTATCACTGCATGATTTTCCTCCATGAAACATGTCAATTTGGAAGCTGCCAGGATGCACTGTGCTCCTGGTGGCAACAACTCTGGATCACTTGGGATCCTGCAGATTGTCCTGCTGAGGGAGTCTGATTGATTTTCCCTGATGTTTGCCCTGTTTGTGATGTTTGCTCTTGAGTCATCGCTATACAAAGTTGGTAATTTTTTCCATGGGCTCAGGTCAAAGACACAGGTGTTTTTGACTCCGTGCCAGGGTCTCTGAGACCCCTGCCAGGGACTCTGGTCATCCAGGGCAGTCAGAGGAATATCCTGGGTTCTGACAGAACCCTGAACACAGAGACTTTCAGGCTTTCTGAGCTGACAGAAAATGATCCACAAAGATCACTGCATTGGACCTGAGGCCTTGGGAAAGTCTTCCAAACCTGAGTGAAGCACTGAGAGTGTGTAGTGAAATGGAAGTGTGTTATAGCACAGGGTGAGAGATGAAGAATTTAAGGTGGTGGGTTAAAATAATATATATGTAACAAGGTGGGAGGATTAGGGCATAGTCTTATTATTCTTCACAAGTTTGAGTGATTTTGTGTGATGGGTTGAGAAAATCTGCAGTGCAGAACATGGGTGATTAGTTATTGGGTTCAAAGTAAAAATTAATTAGTTGGCATGTCTTATTTGGGTAGTTTAGGCTTAAAAAGACCTTGAAGACAGAACTCTTTACTCCATTTCTACTCTGTTAACTTAGCATGTACAAGCACTGATGGTCAGTGAGGCTGTAACTGAGATAAGAAATAATAAACATCCAAGTCCAAACGGGAATTCTGCCTCTCACACTTTTAATCCTGACCGAGAAGAAGAACCAGATAAAGCCAAGGGGTTCACCTCAGGGATGCACTGGTCTCAGTGATTGATATGTTTTTTAATTTCAGTATTAGAGTTTTGACTGCCTCCTCAAGTTCTGAATTCCTTTCCCACTGCTTTCTTTTGCGTAAAAGTGAGAACAGAGGACCAGCAATGATAGAAAATCCAGGTACTTGGTTTTTCCAGTATCCTAAAGTGCTGTTAACTGTTGTCATTCTTTCTTTGACTGGGGCATCTGCATTTGTTCAATTTCCTTTAAAGTGTCTGGAGGAACAGCTACACTTCCAGCTATCCACCAAGTACCCAAACATTTTACTTCTTGACTCGGTCCTTGACATTTTTCAGGTGGGATTTCAATTGCTGCCTCATGCAATGCTCCCATACAGCTGCTGCTTTTCACAGGAATCTGCCCCAATTAGGATGTCATCTTTATAGTGATACAGCTTTACATCTAGGGGGATGTCTGCAAGAATTCAGTAAGTGCAGCATGAGCAACTGTGGATGACTGTTCATGCCCCTGAGGGAGCCTTGAAAGTATCCTGGACACCTTCCCAGGGAAAAGCTAACTTTTCTGTATTTTCCTCTTGTAAATAAATGAACCATAAAGAACATGTCTTTTATGTCAGCACTGTCCTCCATGGGTGTGCAGCTGCTTGTAATGCAGCTGTTAAATTTGCACTGAGGGACTGCAGCTGTCAGTGGGGCTGTGTTGGCATTTAAACACCAGTAAAGAGATGTAAAACGCCGCTTTCCCGACGGCTTTGTCACTGGCCACAGCAGGGAATTACCTGGGGAATGTGCTCGGGACATGATTTGTGGTTTCTCCAATCGGCTCTGGTTTCAGAAGTTCCTTCTCATGCTGCAACAGGGATTGGGTGTTGTGGTACCTCAGCAGTTTTTGAACTGGGGAGTGCAAGTGCTGCACGGGGCACATGCGGTGTAAATCCCAAACTCCCACCCAGGTAGGGGTTGATATCAGAACTGAAGGATCACTCGCTTCTGTCTGGCACACGCCAGGTTTGACAGCTTAAAACATCAAAGCCCAGAATATTTTCATAATTGCAAAGTTGCAGAAGGCCTGTGCCTCTCCCCCAGTAGCCATAAATTAACTTTATCAGTTTTACACACAACACTGGCTCTGTGTACTCCAGTGATTTTAACTCTCTGCTGTCCAAATTGTACACACAGCCTTTTGGCATCCTGCTGTATTAATAAATGCAGAATAAATTAAATTTCTGTTCTTGTATCTATTTGAAATTAAGTTAACTTATGATAGGGACTGACTGGAATTAAAATATACGGGCCATTGTTATGTACCCCTCGATGAGCTTCTACTTGCCAGACTTTTGGCAGGCCCAAATGCCATCTGGATTTTATTCATTTTTTGAGTTCTGATTTTGGGAAGAAAAAGGGTTACTATTCCTCCTGGGTGCTGATGCAGGTACTGGTGATACTGTCTGTGTGTTCAGAGTACGTTCTCCCTGATTCTTGTCATCTCATTTCAGAAACACATCAATGAAGCTCTCAATATTACTTACAGACTGTCCCTGAAGTACAGCTTTTGGAATTCCTAGTGACCATGCGTGATTATAAAACTCCTTCCACCTCTGATTTCTAGGTGCACAATCTCTAAGTCCTGGTTCCTGTGAACAGTTGGTTTCTCTGACATCACGGCCAGTGTGTTTGGTATTGCTGGGGAGATTGTTCCATCCCATCTCTTGGGCATGGTTTATTCTACTCTGCATTGATGCTGCCCAGGTGGGGATTTCCCTAGGGCTAAGGCTGCTCCTCCACCTCTGACCAGTTGTGCATTAAAGGCTGAGTCTCTTTTGATTTCCTCTTGTTTGGTGATGAGGTAGGGTTTGAGCAAGGCAGGTGGCCCCATAATTAGTGGATTTAATATATTACAGTCCATGGCTGCAGTAATAGGAGCATTAATATGTCGATGCTCATGCATGGCTTGGAGGCAGGCAGCTTTGGCAATAGCAGGGGAGAGCTGAGACAAAGAATTAATAGGTATTACCAGAGGCTCTCCTCTCTCCTGCACATCCATTCTGTGGCCCAGAATGCCACCATCCTTGTTAATGAATGGGGATCATTTGGGGGAAGAGGGCCAGAAGATAAAATAACACCAGGACCCCAGAATGCTCTGCTTTCTTCATGGCTTTACGGGATTTGGTCCCCTCCAGTTAAACAAACATGCCACAAATATTCAGTTTCGATTTCACCTGGCTTATGGCCACAGCATTCTTGTAAATCAGCCGTGTGAATCAGATCATAGTGGGTTGTCTTCTGGGTACAATTTCCCTGCCAACCCCAAGGTCCAGTGCATGCCTCAGTTTTTTTAATGGCTCTGGCTTCATACACAGAATCGAAAATCTGCACTAGCTCAACTTTTTCTCACAGCTTTTTTTTCTCTTTCTGTTCTTCCTGTTAACTGTTTCCTCATCTGTTCTCTTTGCAAGGACAACAATAACTCCTTTGCTTCCCTGTTTCCACTTCAGTTTTCACATCTTGTTTCTCTTTAATACTATCTTATCAGTATTGGTAAGCAGCTTCTAGACAGGCACCTAACACTTTGCAAAAAATTCCTTTATCTTTCTCATCCTTTGAACAGCCTCTAGCAAAGTTTAAATGTTCTTGCACAGCTTCCCAGTCATGCCAATTATCCTGAAGCCATTGGTCCCAGAAACTGAGGCTTGGACTTATTCCATGCCTTTGTAAGTAGTTAGTGATATTACTTGCCATCCTGTGGGCTACAACAAATTGTCAAGAACGAGTTTGTTTTTGATTGCTTCAAAAATCACTGATGAGAATATGAGCAAAAGTCAGATTTAATATTAACCGACAAAGCACAACGTCGTTGTTGGCAAGATTCTCTCTGCTTATAAAGGACAGCTAAGGTAAAACGTGGGAAAGCAAGCAAAAATAAAACCAAAGAATGCAGACAATTAGAACAGAAATGAATTGAGAACTATCTCGAGGTGTGTGTGTGTGTGTGTGTGTTATAAAGACAGTACAGACCAGGATAAAAATGACCATGGCCTAAAAACTTAATACTCAAACCTAACAGAACTTTAACTACACTTAGACCTTAAGTCTAGTAATTTAACATAGGAAAACATTTAACTTATACCCAGCTTAACTTTTAACTCAATGTATGGCTTAAAGTTAACAATCTAACAGAGGAATAACACTTAATATTTAACCTTATAACTGTAACTTTGATGTCAAATTTAGCAACTGAACAAAAGCACAGTTAGCAACACTTAGCTTAGGTTTAACTACTTAGCAAAAAACAACACTTAGCAGCTTTTAAGGAAGCTTTCACCTATAACTTAACCTTACTTACAGGCCTGACTTCCTGAGATATCTGTGGTACTTAAACATCTAAGAAAGCTGCATTTCTCTCAGATTTGCTGTAGCATCTGTGCATCTTTATGCACCAGACAGAAACAGTCCAAGCAAGCAAGGTACCTGTGGAAAATTCCCCTCAGAGGTCAGTGAAATCGTCCCTGTGGAGGCCTCTGCATCTCCCAGGTGGGTGAAGGACCAGGCCTTGAGGAGGGAGCTATTGGCCCAGGACACATCATGTTTTTGTGATCCTCCAGGTACAGCAGACCCGAGGGTTTGCTGGCTCTGAGAGGTGTCCCCCCCAGAGGGAGATTGCTGGTCACAGCCCACTGTGGTCCCAGGACAGCTCAGAAGGGTCTCATTCAGGACTGCTGTTTATAGGGTCACAAGGGAGTGGGCTTCAGCCATAACAACGTTTCGTCCTGGCCAGAGTTTGGGTTGGTGTTTTCTTTGAAAGTGTGAGAACAGGGATGCTTTGCCATTCAGGCCAGAGGAATATTTTCCGAGGTTGGTCATAAGCAAAGCAGGAGCTTGATAGCAGTTCCTGGGAGCAGACAGTGTTGCTTTTCTCCCAGCCTAAAAATGAAACTTGGGATAATTTTAGTAAGGAGATAATATAAAAGGGGATTTTTATTTGGAGGCCTCTAGGAGCAGTTATGGAAAGATGTCCACAAAAGCTCAACCCTCCCCCTGCCCAGGGCTGAGTAAATTTTAAAGATTTCAGGAAATGAGCATAATTGATAAAAGGCACCAATTAGGAGAACAAGTGGTGATGCAATTCTCCCCCAGGTCAAGCTCCTTCTCTGGAGCCCCGCTTCAGCACTGGCTGTGCTTTGTCTTTGGATCTTCAAGAGTTCTCCCTGGCCTTGTACCCCCCAGGCTTGGAGTGCTGGAATTTGTTTTGCCTTTCTGCTTAAGGAAAGGCCGTGGAAAAGTACTGGGGAGACTGGTCACTGATACAATAGAGCTACAAATACATGTGTGAAGAATACAGAGGAGATGTAAAAGAAAAAAAGGCAAAACCCTAGCGGCATCAACAGTATTTCTGACAAGCTCAGAAAGAGCAGAGCTCAGGTGGTGTTCTCCAGGCCAAGGCCTAACAAGCATTTTCTCAGGTCACACTGCAGCCTGGAAAGGAGGTGGGTGGGGGAATGCACCACCACAATCACTACAACTTTATCACTGCTGAAGCAAACTTATACATGAGGTAACAGTAAAGAAACTTATGGAAGATGAATTTACGCATAAATATATCTATAACAATGATGCTGTGCCTCCCCTGCTCCTTTTCCTGATGGAGCACCAGTCCCAGGAAGGGCTGAGAGCCTCACATGCCCTCCAGGTAACAGGACAGAATTTAAAGGTCAAATATCTGTGCAAACAGATGAGAGGTATCTGTGATGCAGCCCAAACCCCGGCTGGTGAGAAAGTTGAGCTCTAATTAAAATAATGTGACTCTAAAAGAGTGGACCCACTTCACACAATACTGCAGTAAAACGCCTGATTTCCCGGAATGACTTCGCTGACTCTGAACAGGGGAAGCCGCACCCACCGGCGAGCCCAGATAAAAAGGGGCTGGGGTGGGCTGCTTCATCCCGGGAGCTGCGGGGCACGGAGGCACCAGGTAGGGAGGGCCCTGGGGCTGAGCTGCGGGGCTGGGAGGCGGCAGCAGCAGGGAGCGGGCTCTTGTTGGTCTCCTGCCTCCTGTTCCCTGTGCTTTGGCAGGGCTGGGCAGACGGCAGGGCAGGGGCAGAGGGCTCTGGGGGCAGCGGGCGGGCGCTGTCTGCCGGGGCTGGAGGCAGCCGCCTTGGCTGGCAGCGGTTTGGGGGAGCTCGGGGGAGCCGAGTGCGCTGGGGGCTGAGCCGGGACGGGGCCGGGGTCAGAGGTGGGGCCGGGTGGCTGCGCTGCCCTGAAGGCAGAGCCACGGGGGATCATTCCTGCTCCTCATGCAGGGAGGGTGGCATTCTCCTCTCTTACAGCCTGAGCGTCCCCACCCAGAGCGCTCTGGTCTCTGGCACAGCCCCACAAAGGGAGCAGTGTTGCCAGAGCCCCTTTCCCTGGGGCAGGGCTGGGGAAAACACTCTCGGGGGGCTGTTGCTGTGAAACGGGGTGCAGGCATTGCCCTGGCAGGTCCTGCTGCCAGCCTTGCTGCTTCCCTCGTTGGCTTCCAGGGAGGAACTCGATCCCGAGTTGTGCCCTGAACGTGCTCAGAGCCTCTCTGCGGGCACTGACACAGTCACACGGGGCTTTCCCCTATTCCTGCAGCAATGGGAATCGGTGCAGGGACTGCCAAGGGTGCCTGGGGACAGGTTCAGAGTGTGGCTGGGCTGGAGATAATGCTGTCCAGGGCCGTGCCCAAGTCCTGAGACTGAAGCTGTGCTGGCAGTGCTCCAGTGGGAGGGAATTTGGGAGGGGACAGGACTGGGACAAGTGGCCCGAGTGTCCCAGCTGCAGCAGTGACCCTGATCCAGCAGTTCCCTTGCCGAGCAGCCGTCCTGCGCTGAGGCTCTGCTGCCCAGGGAGCAGCCGGACATGTGCCCCAAGAGAACAATTGGTGTCTGAAGTGCCTGCTGTGCTGTGCCAGCACGCCCAGCTTTCCTCTGCTGCTGAAGTGCCCTTTTCTCGGGCCAGCAGCTTTTGCTGCTCCTGCTGTGCCCCTCCTGTCCCCCCCTGCCGGTGTGGGCTCCGTGCCTGCTGGGATCCAAGCCCAGCGCTGCTTCTCCCCCCTCTGCGGGGCCCTGAGCTCCCCCAGCAGAGCTGCGTGATGTGGGCAGTGGTGGGACAGGGCCCGTGCTGCCCCACTGTCAGTGCTGCTCCCCTGGCTCTGCCCCCTCCACCCCTTGTGTGCTGCCCCGAGAGCTCAGCTGTTCCCTGCACAGCCTCTCACCCACCAGCAGCCGCAAGTCCTTCTCCTCAGGGCTGCTCTCAGTGCCTTCTCTTGCCAGCTGGGTGTTGGGTTTACTAAAATATAGTTTTTTTTCTTCTTCCTGTTCTCGTTTTTGTTTCTGTTTCTGTCTGTGTCTCTGTGAAGGTTTCTGTTTTCCCCCAGTCCTGCGTCTGAAGAAGAGGTCGAGTCGTCTGTTTTCTCCTTCTCAGGAATTTGTTTATTCTTTGCTTATATTATATAAGCAAATATTATATATATTTGTTCCCTGGCCTGCCACAGTCTTCTCTGCAGGCCAGTGCTCTCCTCTTTGGTCTGTCTGCCCTTGGTCTCTCCTTCGTCTGCCGTCCTTAGTCTCTCTGCCCTTGGGAGGGCACTATTTTTTATACTGAAAATTACGTGTACTTTATTTATAACAATTCTCCAATATCTATCCCTCTGTTGTACAGTGCACTTTTGTTCCAAACCAATCCAAATGTGCCACACCTACCACAGAAGATGGAGAACAAGAGATGAAGAAGAACCCAGGGACACACCCCATTTGCCTCCATCTTTGCCCCCTGATCTCACATCTAAAATCCACAAATTCTACTTTTTCACCTTATGACATACAATTATCATTCTCTCTAAATTCTTGTGAGTTATAAATTTTCCCAGGACAGTCAGAAGGATTTCCAGGTTTCCCACAGCTGGGGTCTGTGCCTGCAATGGCCCCGAGCCAGGGGCAGCTCCTGCACTTGGCCTTGTTGACCTTCAGGGGCTTTGCTCTGTCCCAGCACTCCAGCAGGTCCAGCTTCCTTCTGCTGGGGGAACATGGGTGTGGGTGCCAGGTGAAACCGTGCTCTGGTCCCCTCCCCAGAAGAGCCCTGAGGAGCCTTTGCTGCCTGGGCAATCCCCAGTGCAGGGGAAGGCTTGGCCTCCAGTGCTCCCTGGAGTTAAACCTCCACGTTGTTGGGTGGCCTTCTCCTGACAGTCTGCTCTTTTCCTTTAGGAATTCAGGCCTTTTCTTCCCAGCAATCTTCTTGTTGGACCAACAGGAGCATCTGATGGGAGGTGGGTGAGTGAAATCGGATCCGACAGCCTTTGCTCACACTGCCCAAATCTGCAGGGATTCCTGAGGGAAAGCTGCCCCTGAAGGCTCTGGAAGGGTGCAGGAGCTCAGTCCAAGCCCCTGAGATCGATTCCTGTGCTGGTGAGCGTGTTGTGGCCTTGGTGGGACAGAAGCTGAGTATTCCGGAAGGGTTTATTGCAAGGAATAAATCTGTCCAGTATCCAAGTGAACTGAGACTGGGACAATTCTCAGAGTTGTGTGACAGTGTCAAAGCCCCCAAAGGTTTGAAGGCAGGTGCCCAGGTGAAGGTTTGCAGGCACTTTTCCTGCTGACACCACAGATTTTAAGCTCAGTGGCTCCGTGGTGGCTGTGGCCGAGATGGCCCCCAATGGTCCCTTGGCTGCCGAGCCCCTGTGTGGTAAGGAGCAGCAGATGCCAGAGGGCTCCTCTGCGAGTCGGCTCCCAGCATCTGCAGTGTGTCCTGAAGGGCCCCCCGGATGCCCCAGGCCCAGGTGTGGGCAGGCACAGGGTGGATTTTGCCGTGCCCTGGGCTGGGCCCTGAGTGTGGCAGGCAGGAGCTGGTGGGAAGAGGCGTGAGTGGGGCGAGGCAGGGGCTGCGGCGGCAGCTGGAGCAGGAGTGAGTCTGTGTGTGTGTTGAGTGTGTGTGAGTGTCTGTGTGTGTGTGTAAGAGAGAGAGTGTCTGTGTGTGTGGTGTGTGTGTGTAGTGTGTGTGTGTGTGTGTGTTTTGTGTGTGTGAGTGTGTGTGTGTGTGTGTGTGTGTGTGTGTCTGTGTGTGTGTGTGTGTCATGTTTGTGTGTGTCTGTGTTGTGTGTGTGTCGTGTGTCTGTGTGTGTGTGTGTGTCTGTGTGTGTGTGTGTCTGTGTGTGTGCGTGTGTGTGTGGTGTCTGTGTGGGGTGTCGTGTGTGTGTGTGTGTGTGGTGTGTGTGTGTGTGAGTGTGTGTGTGTGTGAGTGTGTGTGTGAGTGTGTGTTTGTGTTCTGTGTGTGTTTGTGTGTCTGTGTGTGTGTGTGAGTGTGTGTGCATGTGTGAGTGAGTGTGTGTGTGTGAGTGTCTGTGTGTGTGTGTGTGTGTCTGTGTCTCTGTGTGTGTGTGTTTGTGTGTCTGTGTGTATGTGTGAGAGAGTGTCAGTGTCTCTGTGTGTGTGTGTGTGTATATCTCTGTCTCTGGGATGCACCCTCAGCTCCAGGGTTGATCCTGCCAATGGGAAAGCCACAGGCCCATCCAGGGTGCTGGGAAGGAGACCCTGGCTCTTGTGCCATCCCAGCCTGGCTCCAGCAGCTGGCTGGCAGCAATTCCCCAGGGCTGGAGCTGCTGCAGAGCCTCTGCCAGGACCCTGGGGCCTCTGACAGCACCTAAGGGAAAGTCTCTTTTCTTCCTCCACAGCCATGGCTTCGAAGGAGGACACCCAGGAGTGGGATGAAAAGGCAGAGCTCCTGGCAGAGGCATTCGAGAAGGAAGGACTGGATGCTGAATACTGGCTGCCCAAAGTGTCAGAGATCCTGGGAATTGAGTGCATAGAAGCCCTGCAACATCTGGGATATGAAGACTACCTCAGGTTGGAGGGTGAGGTACGGTACCCCTGGGAGAAAAAGGCACTCCAAAAACTCCTGAAAATAACAGATGAAGTATCCTCCATGAATGTGGAACAAATCTTCCAGACTGATCATCCACTTCCCATATCTCCAAACGGCTCTAGGCTCGAAGACCTCATCAAAACACTGCAGCAAATGAAGAAGCACATCCAAGCTGTCACCTACGCACCAAGAAGCTCTGCTTCTGCCATTCATGATGCAAAGAAAAAAGCCACTGTGACCAGCAGCCTGGCCATTTATTCCTTACTCCAGTCTCTGCAGGAACGTGCTCAGAAGGACATGGAGCTGTTGGTGCTCTTGATTGCAACCAGCACAGGGTACCAGGTGGAAAGCAGCACTTTCCAGCACCTCCTTGGACACCCAGAAATTCAGTACATGGCCAAGGAGATGGAAGAGGCACATGAGGAGTACATGAACCTGAAGGAGCAAGATGCTGACAGAGCTGAGGCCTTCCTTCTGCTGACGGGTCTGACTGTGACACCAGAAAGTCAGGAGCTGTCCCCTGAGCAGAAGAGGGAGCGTTTAGTTTTCATGGAAGATCACATGGAAGGCTCGTGGTCCTCACGGATACAGAATCTCCTCCAAAAGCACAGTGGAGGTGAAGACTGGGAGAGGCTGGAAGGAGACTTGGACGCCTTGATCAGTGGGTGCTTGGATGAGAAATTGGAGGAAGAGAGGAAACAGAACATACACAGAGACCTGGAAGACACTTTCCCAACACCTGAGCCCCTCAGTCAGTCCCAATCCAAGTCAGACAGCAGCCAATCCAAAGGAAATGAAGCCATTGCAAACCAGGAGTTCCTTCAGTTGCTCAAACGCCTTGGACTCGAACATCGCTATCCAAGAAAAATGGGGATGGGAGATTTCCTCACCATCTGCAAGACCTCTCTGCAGGACAGCCAGCCCAGCAAGGACACAGAACTGCCACGTTACTTCTTGCAAAAGCTGTTAACCGTGGATTACCAGGTGAGGTACCTGACTTGCTGGGATGACAGCAAACCAAAACTTGCACTGCTGCCAAAAGTCACAGTGAAAGGGCGCCAACAGCCAGAGTCCTTTGAACAATTTTTTGATGATTTGGAGGAAGCCTCCCCTGAACATGCAGGCAGGGACAGCCACGTGCACCCCATGGACCTGCAGATGGCCATTTTCCATTGTGCTGATGACTTCCTGAGACAGACCCTTGCAACCAAGCTGGCCTTCTGCCAACTGGCGCTGCCTCTGCTGGTGCCCGACCCGTGCACTTCACGCATCGAGTTCCCGCTCTACGCCCTCAGCCAGATCCAGAGGAGCTGGAAAGAGGCGGAGGAGTTGGGAAAGCAGGTGGGAACAAAGGGTTACAACAACAAACTCATCTTCCAGGCACAGACACCCATCGTGTCCTTCATCCGCATCGGCAGCTCGGCCTCCTGTTCCAAGTCCCAGCTGCTGAACGCTCTGCTGAGCAGACGCAAACACGACACTTTCTTCCACCGCCACTGCAGAGGCAGCACCAGAGAGCGTTTGCTGATGGAAGGGGTGGTGGAGATCGCCTGGTACTGCCCCCGCGGGAGCCCCGATGACGCCTTTGAGTGCTGCGTGGCTTTCTGTAACCTGCACGGAGACGCCAGGGATCACGGAGCACAGCTGCACTTCCTGCAGCAGATATCTGCTGTCAACGTGGCTCTCGTGTGCGACTCGGAGCACATGGAAAGCAGGGGGAAAAAGCTCCTGCAGGACCTTTTGGAGTCACAAAGGCCTTTGATATGTCTTCTCACAGAAAAAGAGAATGTTGCAGCTGGCAGACCCAGTAAAAATGTAAAAATAGGGATCAAGAACAGAAATGAAGCAGAACTTGTGCTCCAGCTGACCAAGACAATTGGGAATCTCCTGGAAGGGTCTAGTCCACGTTTCAGCCTGGACACCTGCGTGGACAAAGCTCGCCAGCACGGATTCGTAGTAGATGCAGATCAACCTACGTGTGCAACAGCCAAAGCAAAGGCAAAGGAGCTGGTGGAGCTTCTGAAGAAAGAGAAGCTGTCTGAGATCAAATCCCAGCTGCTGCCTCTTCAAGGAAAGCTGTGGTTCCAGTGGTGCCGAAAGGACAAAGAACTCACTCGCTTGCAGGAGAAAGGGGACAAGAGCATTGAGCATCATCGCAGCCAAATTGAAATTGAGAAGGCAGAACTAAGAAGCAAGCAACTTGAGCAAGCTTTCCCTCTGAACCCACTGATGAAATCATTCCTTGGCTTTCTCCAGGCCCAGCCAGCAGATGCCAAGAAATACTTCCTGCAGTGGATGAAGGTCTTTATGGACGAGCTGTCATGTGGTCGCCTTGAAGAACTGAGGAGAGATATCACAAGTTATGGACTGAAATCCTTTTAAGAAAGAAAAGCAAGGAAAAAACCAGTGAGAATACTATTATGGCGAGTCAGTTGGATGCCTTTTCTGATGAGATAAATGATACATCCATCGGCCTGGAGCACCTTCTGAGAGAGGTAGGGCAGATTTATGAAGCTCTGCAATTAAAGAAGACAAAGAATGAGAGTTTTGTCAAACTGCCAGAAATTGCAGCAGATCTGATGGTTTTGGGATATCCCGTGGAGCTGATGGATGGAGACGCCTCTTACGTGCCCTTGCGCTGGGTGGGAGCCATCTTTGACAGCTTAATTGAGAGGCTGGGGGACAAACGAGTGTTTGTGCTCTCCGTGCTCGGCATCCAGAGCACAGGCAAGTCCACCCTGCTGAATGCCATGTTTGGGCTGCAGTTCAACGTCAGCGCGGGCAGATGCACCCGCGGGCCTTTATGCAGCTCATCCCAGTGGGTGAGGAGCTGCAGCAAGAACTGGGCTTTGATTTTGTGCTGGTGGTTGACACAGAGGGACTTCGTGCCATCGAGGTGGCCAATAAACATTCCCTGAACCATGACAACGAGCTGGCCACCTTTGTCATTGGTGTTGGCAACACGACTGTGATCAATATCTTTGGAGAAAATCCGTCAGAAATGCAAGATGTTCTCCAGATCGCTGTGCAGGCTTTCCTGAGGATGAAGAAAGTCAAACTTTCCCCCAGCTGCCTCTTTGTCCACCAAAATGTTGGAGAAGCAACTGCCAAGGAGCAGAACATGGAAGGACGAAGGCGTTTGCAGGAAAAGCTGGATGAAATGACAGTGGTAGCTGCCCAGCAGGAATTCTGTGACATCTCCTCCTTCAGCGATGTCATTGGCTTTGATGTCAACACCCACATTCACTACTTTGCTCACCTGTGGGAAGGAAACCCCCCAATGGCACCACCCAACCCCACCTACAGCCAGAACGTCCAGCAACTAAAGAGCAAAATCCTCCAGACTGCCAAGGAGCATTCACAGAGGATTTTGAGGCTCTCGGGCCTGAAAGATCGTATTGGTGACCTCTGGAATGCTTTGCTGAATGAAAACTTTGTTTTCAGCTTCAAGAATTCCCTGGAGATTGCTGCATACAGAAACTGGAAAGTGCCTTTAGTCAGTGGACCTGGAGGCTGAGGAGTCACGTCTTAGATGTACAGATGAGACTGGAGAACAGAATTTGGAATGGGGACTTGCAGAATGTCACCAGAGAACAGCTGGAAGGGCTGGTGCAAGAGACAAGTGATGCCATTGAGAAAGAAGTGGAAAAGTATTTCAGGAAGACAACGACTGTGAGACGCTGGTGCAGTGGAAAACAAGCACAGAGCTGAAGCTGAAAGAACTAAAAGAGACTCTTCTTCATGAAACGAAAAAGAAATGTGAGAATCTGATAGAGCTACAGAGGGAGCAGAGGAAACTGGATGGAAGGAAGGTGGAATATGAAGATGAGCTCCTGAGAAGAAGTAAAATTGGCTCTGAGTCTGAAAGGAAAAAGACTCGATTCTCTCTCACTGGGAGATAACTTTAGCTCTGTCTGGAACGAGTGGATTGCTGAAGTCTCCCGTTCTGCTCCTCCTCCAGAACAAGTGAATATCGATGCAGAAATTGAACATGTCCTTCTAGAGCGCTTTAAGGAGCCAGGTTTGCATGCACGGATCATGTCATTTCCCAAAGGCAGAGGATTTTTATTCAACTTAGAAAAACACGTCGTAAAAAGAAAACGTTTTGGTGTCATCCCTAGGAGTATTTGTGATGCTGATGTGACCAACTTGCAGCACATCACAGACAACATCATAGCACGTGTGAAGGCAAACATTGCAAAGAAGGAACAGGAGAAACGGATTACAATCGAAATTTTATCCATGAAATACTCAGTGAAGTACAGGAAGGTGTGAACTCTGTCCCCAGCAATGCACCCTGTAGTTTTAATAAAGGAGTACTGCATAGATTTGTCTCTGTATCTGTGCAAAATGGCAGCAGAAAGGTTTAAGGCCATGCACGAAGCATTCCTAAAGGCAAATGATCCAGTCGTGTACCTGAACAGCAAGAGAGAAGATTTCTTCCAATGTTTCCTGATTTCCTGCCAAGGAGCCACTTCAATCACAACTTTTGCAGTTTTCCTTTGTGACAAGATTGAGCCAGCTCTTCGCCGGGCGGTCTATGAGAGGACGGCCAAAGACATTGCTGAGGACATGCAGGGCAAATTCCCAGATTTCAGGGGCAACAGAGCCAATCTGGAAGTTTGCATCCTGAGATACCTGGCAGAACAGGAAAATTTTGAGTATTTCAAGCAGTACCTTGAGTTTCCAAAAGATTTTTTTGAAAGTTACATTGAAAGACAAGTTCAGAGTTACTGTTTCAGATGGAGCAGCAGGCTGGAGAAGTTTTTAGATTCCTCCCTAAATCTTCTCTATCAGAATATCGTGTCAGCTGTTTCTTTGTCAACCCGAATGGTCAAAGACAGAAAAGACAGAGAGGACAAAATCTCTCTGTGGCTGGATGAATTCTGCAGGGAACTGACAGAAGTGATCCACTTGCCCAGAAGTGACCTGAAGGGCATCGAGCACCAGGAGGTCACAGACATTGAGTTCCTGAGCAGTGCCATGGCAGAAGCTCTGAATGACCTGAAGGACAGGCTATGAAAGGAATTGGCTGGTGCTGACCTGAGCTCGTTTTCAACACAGCCTCACACCATCCTGGCAGAGCATTTTTCGGGGTGCTGGGAGCAGTGTCCCTTTTGTGGTGCGATCTGCACAAACACCATGCAGGGACATGATGGAGACCATCAGGTGGTTTTCCATCGCCAACAAGCTTTGAAGGGATGGAGGTGGATTCAATCAGGTAACTTTACCATTGATATTTGTTCCAGCCTTGTTGCAAGCAACTGCAGATTCAAAGTTGATGAAGATGTATTTTTCCCTTACAAAACATACCGTGATGCTGGACCTCCTTATTCCACCTGGAAAATTCTTCCTGATCCATCCATGCAGGCCTACTGGAAATGGTTCGTGGCTCGTTTCAGACAGAGCTGGAAGACTTTTACAATGCAAAATTTCAGGGAAGAGGAGAAATCCCTGAGGCATGGCAGAGAATTACCAAGGAGGAAGCTCTGTTCGAGCTGGAGAAGCGTTAGGACACATCCATGGGAAGGAAGAACCACAAGAGCTTTGCAGTTCAGGAGAACTTTGTGCCAGGTTCTCCACAAAATGCTACACAATCAATAGGGTAATGTTTATTAGATGCTTGTGCTAGAGCTGATTGTTCTACTGTTTGCTATTTTGAGCTTTTTTGCAGAACCAAATGGAGCAAGAAAACTGTTACAAGAAGATATTGGAAGCAGTAAAACAATGCCCAGCAGGTGGACTTTCTGCCAGTTGATCTCAAAGCAGGGGACCTTAGAGTGTTCCAGGGGGTGACAGAGACCTGATGAAGACCTCCCTAACTTCATCCCTGAGACCCCTGTCTCAATTCAAGTCCACCAACCCACATCAAGAGATGAATTGTGCACGCATCAACCTCATTTTAATACCATGCAGAGAAGGGAGATGCTGGGATTATGCATATGTATTGCATGTACGGGTTTTGGAAATAAATAGAGGAGCAATGCCTTATGAATTCAGCAGGTGCCTTTGAGACACGAGTCTCCTGTACTCCAGCACTGTCAATAAAATACCATACCACTCCTAATTTTAAGTAGTTAGAGAATCTTTGAGATCTCTGGTTTTACCGACTCAGCGGCCCCAGCTGGCTCTGCCCCCGGGAGCTGTGGGGGCTTTTGCTGTGCAGGTGCTGCAGCCCCGCTGGCAATGCAGGGCCAAGCCCTCCTGGAGAGCTGCTGAAGGGCTGCTGCAGCCTCAGCCCCGGCAGGCTGTGCTAATAAAGGAGTTGATGTGCACGGCGCTGCTCTGTGTCTCCTGTGTGTGCAGGGCAGGCACAGCCGGGGCTGACTGGAGCTCTGTGTGCTGCACACAGCCAGGGCACAGGGGGGTGGCACTGGGGGAGGCCGTGTGGCAGCAGAGGCTCTGCTGCACTCAGGGTCTGTGCTGCAGGAGCGGCTTCACTGTCTGCAGGGCCAGCAGGGAGGGCAGGAAGGCGCAAGCACAACACGCAGGGAGACCAAGCAGTGTGAGTGGCAGGTGCCGAGGGAGGCAGCGCTGGGAACCGAGCCTGGCCTGTCCCAGCCCCGGAGGGCTGAGAGGGTTGATGGCAGCCAGGGGCTGTGCTCTGGGGCTGCTCAGCTGGGAAGCTGCGGGACAAAAGGGGAAGGGGCCCAAAGTGTGCCGAGCCCAGGCCTGGCCAGGCAGAGCCGCAGCAGTGACAGGAGCCAGAGCTGGGCCGTGTGAGCGTGTGCTGCAAGGGCTGAGTGCCAGGGGCTGGGCCCCCTGGGCTGGCAGGGCATTTGGGCCGGCTCCTGGAGCCAGACTGGAGGGGCAGGTGGCCCTGGCCATGGTGTCACTCCTGGTCTCCATGCAATCTCTTTGCTGTTCCTGGAGTGGTGCAGTCCCTGTTATGTGTTTAGGCTTATCAGTGAATTTTTTCCTTTTATCACCATAAAGTTATTGGGGAGGGTGTGAGAAATGACCACTCTCTTTAAAATTTCAAAGGTTTATTAAGCCTTAGCAAAATACAGCAAAGCACTGGATAAGGAGAAAGAGCAGCGCTGGGACTGTGGTCCTAAACCACCATCTGCTCAACCAAAAAATGGCTGCTCTGCTTTTTATACCCCTGGTGTTGCCTCAGCTAACTCTGTGTCCTCTCAAAGTCTGCCAGTCAACTCTTCTTCGCAGTCCATTGGTGGAAGCTGCTTTCTTGCATCTTTGGGGGTCAGGTGTTGCCATGCTCCTGGTAACAAGCTTGCCCTCCCATTAAAGGCCCTGCCTGCCAACCAATCCAGTGGAAACAGTACAAGGGGGAGGGTACAGGGGAGCCTGTGGAGAGGAAATCACCACGACGTAACCACACACCAATAAAACTTCCCTTAACATACACGTAATATTCGTCCATTAATTGCGAGAGCCAGCCATGGCATTGCCCATCTCTAACAAGAGGAATAGTGGATATCTGGTGATTAAAGGCACACAAAGGAGTGGCTAACAGCCCTCACTTACCAACTTCTGATAAGGGGGGTGACTATCTAAAATCAAGTACTATTTATCCATCAGGTAAGCAGGAGTAGCTAATAAATATGCGGTCAGTGTGTATGATAACGACTCTGTTCACCCCCCACTCAGCACACTCCACTAGAGGATGAATCCCCTGAGAGAAGAGTTGTCCTGGTTTAGGGCAAATTTAGAAGGAAACCTCCAAAGGGTTCCTCCAGACAGCAAATTCAAGCGGCTCCTCCCCCAGCTGGTTCAGGACAAAGATTTCCTTGGAGACACGTGGAAAAAAGCTGTTTATTCAACAGGCAAAACATTCCCCTGCACAAGAAATGAACAATACTAAACAAGAAAACCTCTCGCTGCTCCGAAGAGACCAGAAATCATAAAGTCCCTGCTGTGGGTTGTAGCTCAGCTCGCCCAGTCTGTTCTCAGCCCCCCTGGCACTGGGAAATGCCACGGGCCAGGCCAGGCCCCAGTGGGCCACAGGCGTGAGGTGCCGGTGCTCTTCTGGGTTTTCAGTCTAGAGCAGGTTTGCACAGTTCCAAGGACAAGAAAAACCACCGTCCAGGGAACTTCTCTGCCTCAGCTAGCTAAGAACTAACTAAAAAACAAAGAAGAGCTCCCTCCTGCTGTCCACTGCAGACAGCACAGTCCAGGAGAAGGATGAGGGGAGCAAGTGCAGTTCCTGGTAACAAACTCCATCCGTGCTTCTCTCTCTGTCGCTGTGGGACACAAAAGGAATGATAGTACACAAAGGTGTCCAAAGCACAAAAGAAAAAGAGTTTATTTGACCTCAGCTTTATAATTTCCAGGACAATGACCAGGGATTGGACAATGGGGTTACCACCTCTCCAATCCCACTGGTCAACCATGAAGCCCCCCATGTGACATCCTTTACAAAAGAATGCAAACACAATCCTTGTTTATCTTACAATTCATGGGGATCTCACTACAATTATGAAAACAAATCAGAAGGCTTATTTCTCAGGGTGACATCTCTCCCCTTCATTCTTGGAGCCAGTGTTAAAGGTGCTGAACTCAACACCCAGCACAAACAGAACAGGTGACTGGGGATAGAAGCATCACAAAGTCACCCCAGGACACCAGTGCTGAGATAAAGAATGATTGCTTTCTAATACTCACAACTGTGTGAAAGTTTCTCTCAAGCTGATTTTGGTAACAATGGCCACTAATTAAAATTGAATATGTGTATGAAGACTCGAAGGATGAATCACCTCAAATAACAGCTCAAGAAGTCCCATACATGGCTACTGGATTAATATATTATAAATGAACATGGTCAAACCTCTAAGGAGTCTGAGAACAAATATGTTGGGAGAGGGTCCCTCAGTGGAGGTGATCACATTTTACTGTCAAATAAAAAGGCTGAAGGGTATTGGGGATTCAGAGTCTTCCTGACTGCAGGAGACAACCAAGCCCCCTGGTCTCTTACACAGAGAGCAGCTTACAGGGCTGGCAGAGAAAATCCCCTGGAAAGGGGAGATCCCATGTGTCAGTGGGAAAGATATGGGAATAGGAATAACAGTTCTTTATTAGGAGAATTAAAATAAAAATGCAGAAATGAAAAAAACACCAACAGAGTCAGAATCCCCGCTGTGGGTCGGGGTGTTGGCAGCAGAGCCACCCCAGGGGCTGCAGCTCCTGCAGGGGCAGAGGGGGCTCTGCTGGAGCAGGGATCCTGGAGAAGGGTGGAGGTTTCCTCTTGTGGGAAACCAGGAAATCCTTCTGACTGTCCTGGGAAGATTTGTAAGTCACAAGAATGTAGAAAGAATGATAATTAGTATGTCACACGGTGAAAAAGTAGAATTTGTGGATTTTAGATGTGAGATCAGGGGGCAAAGATGGAGGCAATGGGGTGTGTCCCTGGGCTTCTTCTTCATCGTCTTGTTCTCCATCTTCTGTGGTGGTGTGGCACATTTGGATTGGTTTGGAACAAAAGTGCACTGTACAACAGAGTGGCTAGATATTGGAGAATTGTTATAAATAAAGTACACGTAATTTTCAGTATAAAAAATAGTGCCCTCCCAAGGGCAGACAGACGAAGGGGAAAACAGACAAAGCAAGGACAGACCAAGGAAGGACAGATGGGGGGAGAGAGCACTGGCCTGCAGAGAAGACTGTGGCAGGCCAGGGAACAAATATGAGATAAGCAAAGAATAAACAAATTCCTGAGAAGGAGAAAACAGACGACTCGACCTCTTCTTCAGACACAGGACTGGGGGAAAACAGAAACCTTCACAGAGACAGAGACAAGTTAAGTTAGGTGAAAGCCAAGCTCACAGAGCTCTCAGAAACACCAGAAAGGCCCAGACAAGAAAAACAAAGAAACAAGAAATCGGGGTCCCAAGCCTTGCTGGGACCCCGACATCCTCTGAAGGCCCAGAGGTGTGGAAGGGTCTGCTCTCCCTCTGGGAATGCGTGGGAAGGCTGCCCTGGTGTGCCAAAGCTCAGATTGCATCCAGGGAGGAATGCTTGGCTCCTCTGCTGGGTGCAGCCTCTCCCAGTGGGATGATGGAATCTTATCAGCCATGAAAGGAGACTCAGTGGCCCATTCACAGGAGATCTCTCCTGGAGGGAGGATGGGTCCTGGAAGAGATAAAGAACACTGCCCCAGCTGGATTTAACAGCTGGGCCATGAACAGAGGATATTCCCTGGAGTTATGAGGGATAGGCCATGGAAGAGACGCTACTTGGTTTTAACAGATGGTGGAAGAATGCAAACTTCTGGTTACATCTTGCACTGCAACCCGAGACAAAAACTCTCCTGTAGTTCAGGCTGAACAAAATCTTTCAGGTTTCTGCCCTTTCTCCTTTTCCCCTGGCACCTCCATGGCATCTCTAGGTGCTGCACCACCATCCTTCTGCTGTTCTGGATGATGGCACAGTGAGAAACAAATCCACGTACGACACCTCATCCCATTTTCCTTCCCAGTGGCGAAACAACATTAATTAAAATAAGGTGTTACATATGTCAGTAACATTCTTTGGCTATTTTTCCTCATCATCTAACCCACAGACTGGCCACCAATGGTTACAGTATTTGACCAATTGTTTTCTTGACAAGGAATCTCCACCCACCCCCTTTCCCCTGTATACAGGGAACTATATAAATATATATATTGATATATTGATATATAGATATATTTTTATATTGATATATCGATATATCAATATATCAATATATCAATATATTTATATAAAAATCTATAAATATAAACATATATAAATATATAAATATATATATATATAAATATATAAATATATAAATATATAAAGGGAACTTCTTTAGAATTCCCCCTTCAGCAGGTTGACACGATCCCATGATACAAAACTACACCAGTAGTAAAATTTGCCACTCACACACAGCACAGAGCCTGAAACGTGCAAGCTCCCCACAAAACAGCCAGCACAGCTTTCAGCACCTTGGAAGTGACACTGCTGCAGCCTGGGGGAAAGAGAAAGCCATAAAACTGTCAGAAAGCTGTGGGGAAGCAAAACTCTGAAATGTGAGAAAGTCAAACATCAGCAAAGTCAGGAAAGCAACAGAGCTAAGTGCAAAGTATCAGTTGATGCCTAGAAAAATGTTAAGCAAGATCGTATTAATATATAATATATAATATATATATTAATAATGGACTTAATAATAGCTAATAGCTATTTTTAATAATATTAATGTTAATAATAGCTTAATAGCTGAATAATGGACTATTATTCATTGTTTGAGACTCTTACAAGAAAGCACTGTTAGAGGAAAGTGTACAGGAGCTTTTAGCAATTGGTTAGAGCAAGTGCTTGTCAAGATTTTGCAAACTGTGATTGGCTGAAAAGTTTAAGTACTCTTATTAATAAATTCATATTAAATACAAACCTAACAAAGTTATGCTAATATCTATAAACCTTCTAACTTATTCTGATGCTATTAATACAGAAAGACACTAAAAATCTGAACACTGGAAAGATAAAAAGAAGTATGATAAATATAATATTTTTTTTGTGGTGTTGGAGAAAACAATGTGGAATTGTACAATTTACTGAAGAACTCAGCAACTCTGCATTTGGTGCAGAGGAGTGGCAAGGAACTGGGGAAACCAATAGGGAAAATGTGGAGGAGCATTGCACCAATGGGAGCCAACAGGGATCAGGGAAAGGGAGAACATTCCAGGGTACAGACATGTAAGGTAACAAGGGGGCTGAACTTCAGAACCAGGGGACAGCAGCTGGGGAGACGAATAAAGCTTCAAAGTCCTGAGTGCACCTGTGTAGTCTGGCTTCAGGCCTGAAGTTTCTGATTTTCTAAAGTTCTGGTTTCCTCATGTTTCAGTTTTCTGAATTTTGTTCCCAGGGAAAGAACATAAACGCTGAGATTGTTTTTGTAACGGTGTCCATGTTGTGAATTCTTTTTGTGAGGAGGATCTCTCTGGCTGTCCCTCTGGTTTGACCAGTGTGGGTGAAGAGGTTTGTCTCTCACCAATCACATTGGTCAAACCAGAGGGGCATCAAGAGAGATCCTCCTCCAGAAGGAATTCACAGCATGGATACCGTTACAAAAACAATTCTGTGGTTTATGTTCTCTCCCTGAGAAAAGAATTTCAGCAAACCAAAACCTCAGAAAAACAGAGCTTTAGAAAATCAGAATCTTCAGGTCTGAAAGCAGACTACACACCTGCAGAGGCCCTTGGGAGAGGCACCTGTGTCACTCTGACCTTCAGGGGAGTTTCCCTTTGCCCGTCTCTGCCCTCCCAGGACTGGGGGGTTGCATACCTGGCAGGCTCCCAAGCTTCCACATAAAATCTCCCACAGGAAGAAGGGCTGGCATTGTGGAACATCAGCCAGCAGCTCATAGAATAATTCATCCCCATCTTCAGCCTGGCTGGGCAGTCTGGAACAGATTCCCAGCAGGATCTCTGCCTTGATGGGCTTCCCCTGATTCTCACCCACAGGCACTTGAACTTATGGAGTGTGCAAGGCCAGGCTGGATGGGGCTTGGAGCCTCCTGGGATGGTGGAAGCTGTTCCTGCTGAGAGGAATGAGGGGTTTGTCTTTCCAAACCAGCTGTGGGTGTGCTGGTAGGTAAAACCAGCACTGAGAGATAAAATAATGTGAAGGATTCCACTGATTGATGAATGGAAAAAAAGAGATTTGCCTTTGCAAACAAACTGTAGGTTTGCTGAGAAATTAAACTGGAAAGATGAAAGAAACAATGGGGAGAAACAATAAATTACATAATTAAAAATTAAAGGGAAGTTTATGCATTAGAGGGGAATCTCAGGTGTCAGGGGTTCTGTCTGTGCCTCAGCCAGTGGGGAAAGAGAGAGGGAAATGAGGCTGGGAAATTGGGATAAAAAGGAAGGAAAATCCTCCAAAACTCAGAGAGACCCCAGGGGAATGCCCCATGGCCTCTGCCTTTATTGGAATAAAGTCAAAGGACTCCTCTGTCTCCTTTTTGGACATAAACCTCTGGGGTTTGTGGATTAATTTTCCTGACACTGCCCGTGGCAGGGCGTGGGATGAGATCAGTTTTCAGGTCCCTTTTCACCCCAGCCATGGTATCAGTTGATGATTCAGTGACATTCGGGAGGTGCAAACACAGGATCGGCTCCCCCAGAGCTGCAAACACCCCCGGCCAGGGCAGGGCCCGGGTCCGCCCCTCGTGTTCAGGTCCCTCGATTCCCACAGAGGATTTCTGCAATGTTCCTGCGGCCCTGGGACTGCCTCCCCGGGAGGGTGGGAGCATTCCCGGGAGGGTGGGAGCATCCCCGGGAGGGTGGGAGCAACCACGGGAGGGTGGGAGCATTCCCAGGAAGGTGGGAGCATTCCCGAGAGGGTGGGAGCATTCCCAGGAAGGTGGGAGCATTCCCGAGAGGGTGGGAGCAGCCCCAGGAAGGTGGGAGCAGCCCGCGCCGCCGGCGCCCGGTGCGCTGCCGAAACCTATTGTCAGCAGCAATCCCTTAATTCCATTACACCTACCGCTGCAATCCGCTTACGGGAAGCTGTGGAGAGGCTGAGAAAGGAGGAGGCATCGCTTAAATACACCTAGGCTTTATCCCCGGGGGGAGGGCACGGCCCAGGGCACCGGAGAAGCCTCCCCAGGGCTCTCGGGCTCTGCTCGGGGTTTCTGCCACCGCGTCCCTCGTCACTGCTGCCACCCGTGTCCCTCGTCACTGCTGCCACCCGTGTCCCTCGGGCTGCTCCGAGGTTCCCCGGCCCAGCTGCTCCCCCACATCCTGTAAGAGCAGTTCCCAGGAATGGAGCCCCTCTGCCCTGCAGCCAGGCTGGGAGGGCTGGGGGTGCAGCCCAGGATCTGCAGAGACCCTTCCAGGGCCTCCAGGGGCTCCAGGAGAGTGGAGAGGGATTTGGGGACAAGGCATGGAGGGACAGCACACAGGGAATGGCTCCCAGTGCCAGAGGGCAGGGCTGGGTGGGATTTGGGGCAGGAATTGTTGCCTGCAGGGTGGGCAGGCCCTGGCACAGGGTGCCCAGAGCAGCTGGGGCTGCCCCTGCATCCCTGGCAGTGCCCAGGCCAGGCTGGAGCCCCTGGGGCAGTGGGAGGGGTCCCTGCCATGGAATGAGATGGTCTTGAGCATCCCTCCCCACCCAAATCACTCTGCCACTTGCCGAATCCATCTCTGCCCTCCAGCCCATTCCCTGCTCTCCCTTTTCCTCCTCCTCACGTTCAGCAAAAAGAAAAGACAAACACCAGTGAAAGGTGTGGAAAATTTCATTCTTTACTGAACTTTATTAGTTTTCTGTTTGGCTTAAACACAATAAATATTTCAGCAGTAGCATCGAACAGACTGGAATTCACACCCACTGCAGTACCTGAACCCCAGACTCTGGACTCTGGGAAAGCCATCGGGGCCCCTGGGACCACAGCACCTCGAAGTGGGCCACTGCCAGCATCAGTGTCCCCTTTGGCCAAGGGACAGAGCAGGGCTGTGTCCCTGCTGGCAGGGAGGGGTGGGGGCACATCTGGAGGTCTCCAACAGCTCTGACCAAACAGCTCCGTGGGTTGAGATCTGCACCTTGGAGGGAGAGCAGGGAATTACCCCGAGAATTCTGCTCCTGGGGCAGGGATGGCCCAGCCACTTCCTTGGAGAACAGGCTGGGGATTTCTGCAGCCACACCTGGGTGGGCCTGAGGGTCTTTTCCACGAGCAAAGAGGTCAGCATAGCTCCCATGGCCACCACTGGGGTTGGAAAAGCCCTCTGAGCCCATCACCCATCCCCAGCACTGCCAAGGCCACCACAGTCCCACGTCCCCAAGTGCCACATGCTCATAGCTTTGAGATCCCTCCAAGGATGGGGCCTCCACCCCTGCCCTGAGCAGCTGGACTGCCTTGTCCATAAAGGAATTGTTCCCAATATCCAGGTTGAACCTCCCCTGGCACAGCCTGAGGCCATTTCCTCTCATCCTGTCCTTGTCCCACCAAGAGCAGCCTCTGTGTCACCTCAGCCACTGCTTCGACACAGCTCAGAGGTAGAAGTGGGCAAAATCAGGAGGAGCCAAGGCTGGTTTCCTGAAAGCACCCCTTCCCTGGGGACTTCCCAGCTCCACCAGAAGCAGGCATGGATGCTCTGGGAGCAGAAGAGTTTTGGGGCCTCACTGGAGCCGAGATCAAAGCAGCTCCGAGTCCCAGCTGCAGATCCTTGGCAGGCCAGGAGGTGACACCACGCCAGCTCTATTTTAAGGAGCTTAAAGATGTTCCCAGAGCCTCAGGAGCTCCCACTTCCAGTGCTCTGCTCCCAGCCCGGGCAAAACCTGGGGCAGGGGGATGATCGTTAGGAGGAGAGGCGGCTGCCAAACCCCACCGTGACCAACCTGGGGCTCCAGGAGAGCTGGAGAGAGCCTGGAGGGACAGGAGCCAGGGAATGGCTCCCAGTGCCACAGGGCAGGGCCGGGTGGGATTTGGGGCAGGAATTGTTCCCTGGCAGGGTGGGCAGGCCCTGGCATCCCTGGAAGGGTCCCAGGCTTGGAGTAACCTGACCTAACACCATCCCTGGAGAAAGAGAGAACACAGATCAGCTCCTGGGCACCAGGCAGGAGGAGCTGAGGAGCCAGGACCTGCCCTCTCCAGGCCCCTGGGAAGGACAGAGCCCAGCCAGTGCCCACCAGCACAGAACGTTCCCCTCAGGGGCTGTTACCCAGGAACACTTTAATTCTTAAGACCTAAACCCATGGTGGGCAGTAGAAGGGTTGGTTCTCAGCTGCCACACAGGGTTTTGTCCCTGTTTCTATTCCCCTCTCAGAATGCAGGAGCAGAAATCACTGGATTTCTAAGAGCCCAGGGAGAATCCCCCTCCCCAGCAGTTGCCTGGGCACTGGGATGGGCTCTGCTCTGTCCCTGTCCCTGTCCCCACCAGGTAAAATCCAGCCCAAACCCCAGCGCTGATTTAAGATTTTTTTTTCTACTTTCAAGGTGCAATAAATTAAGGCACCAAAGAGCCAGAACTCCCCCAAGATAAAGCCTGTGCAGAGAAAGCAGTTCCAGCTTTGGAGAGGGATGTTCTTCCTACACACCAAGACTTGAGCTCAGACAACTCCTGCCAGCCTCAGCAGCATCTCCCAGTCCTCAGGGGCCAGTGATGCCCATGGGAAGAGACAGGACAAGGCAAGTGCCAGGATTGGGAGCCCAGAGTTCAGCTGGAAGCCTGAGGGAACAGCTCAGCTCTTCCCTGGTTGGGCAAACACAAAACAAGACAGAAAATCATCCAACATCCACATTGCTCAGTGTTGCCAGCCCAGCTCTGCTCTCTGAACAGGTCCCACAGGAAGCTGGATTCCAGTTGAAGATTCCCTCCGATTCCTGTGCGAGCAGGAATTATTTGTCTCCATAATTCTATTTCATGAAATAGCAGAAGTCAAAAACTCAGGTGCAGCCCAAGTCATTTGTCCATGGAGTTGTTTGTGTGCTGTACAACATCAATAAAATGGATTGGAGGAAGCTACTTTATTAAATAAACTCTGAAAACCACGGGCCCCCTCTCCCAGCCCCACGGACACGTGAGCACACAGAGATCCAGAGCCTCCCACGAGGGATGGACCCCCTGGGAAGGGCCCAGTTTGCTCCTCACAGGCTGCACCGTGACCAGGAGCTGCCCAGGGCTGCCCAAGCAACCTGCAAGCTCACGAGCTCAACCTGGGGGTTTCCAGTCTCCTCGTCGGCATGACAGTGATTCCAATTTCCAAAAGAAAAAAGCATTAAATAGCAGTTACACGATGAAGGTTTCCCAGAGCAGTCAGAGGCTTCCCCTGCTGGAGGGGACTGCTCTGACCCAGCTGTGATGCCCCACCACAATCAGTGTCTGGAGGACTTTGTTCCCGTGGTATTCCACCTGCACCATCGGCCGTGCTTGTTCGCTTCCGGATGCAGCCGTTCCAGAGCCTGGGTTTAAGCTACACTCTTCATTCAAGCACAGGTCATCATTGAATCAAGCCAGCAGGAAAGAAAATCAGCATTCAGTCTTCACCACCCCACTCGAACACAATTGTAAAGACAAATTTAAAAAAAAAAAAATAAAATCGACGCGAACGCGTCTTTCGACAAGCGGACAGCAAACAAAGAGATGCTGGATGAGACACGCGGCTGCTGCGGATGAGGAGAGGGAGATCTGGGAAGGTTCCCAGCCCTGGGAGCATCCTGAAGGTGACACACGGGGCTTCACAGCTTCTCCCAGGGCTGGAGTTGCAGTTGGGAAGGGCCAGGCTGTTCCTGGCTGTGGAAAAGGGGCTAAGGAAGGACCCACAGCAGCAAATCCATGCTGGTGGGAATGGGGAGAGCCAACCCAAAGCAGCAAATCCATGCTGGTGGGAATGGGGAGAGCCAACCCACAGCAGCAAATCCATGCTGGTGGGAATGGGGCGAGCTTGGCTCTGTAGTCTCAGCCCCCTTCCATAACCCAGACCCCACTGCCAGACTGGGAGCACACATGGACACACAGGAACATGCTGAGATGTGGTCCCAGCTACCACACAACATGCAGAAGCCACATTCCTACTCCTTTGGGAAACAGAGCCCTGATTTTCCAAGCTTCCCAGTTAGGATTGAACTACAAGTCTTGAGTGTCTCGTCTTCCTTTTTTCTCTCCTTGAAAAAAAAAAAATAAAAAAAAAAAAAGAGACAACAAAGGTGCTAGCAAGCATTTGCCCAAAAGCAGGAAGGCAGGACAGAGCTGTCACCTTCTGCTCCCAAAGCAGCAGCCCAGCACAGGGGCAGCCAGGAACCACCCTGGCCCACCAGGATGTCCCCCTGCCCTTGGAGCAATCAGCTGTGTTGGTTTTGCTGTCAGGCCAAGGTGCTTTGCTCAGGTAAAGCCTTTGCATCCCCAAGCAGCTTTCCCTGAGCAAGGGCCGGGAGTCAGAGGCTTCTCTGGGAACATTCAGCTGGTCTAAGGTACAGTATCAGCGACCCGAAAGGCTCCTCCTCCTCCAGCTCCACCCAAACCCCGAAGCTCGCAGGGATGGAGGAGCAGCAGGAGCCGCCCCGGCCCCAGCGGATCCCGCGTGTCCTTGGCCCTGTCCAGAGGAGAGTTTGGATCTGTGGTGATGGCTGAAGTATTTACAGGTATTTGCAGCAGGTATTTACAGTCCTTCTGCAGCCCGCAGGCCGATTTTCTCCTCCTCTGCTCCCAGTCAGTCCGGGGTGGGCTTCCGTAGGGAGAAGGGCCGGATGTTGAAGTGCCTGCTCAGCTGGCTCACCTGGGGGAGAGGCAGACACGGGGATGGGTTATCCCGGATCCTGGGGGTTATCCCGGCTCCTGAGGGGTTATCTCGGATCCCGGGGGGTTATCCCAGCTCCCGGGGGGTTATCCAGGGGCTATCCCAGCTCCTGAGGGGTTATCCCAGCTCCCGGGGTTATCCCAGCTCCTGAGGGGTTATCCCAGCTCCCGGGACTTATCCCGGCTCCCAGGGGTTATCCCGGGGTTATCCCAGCTCCTGAGGGGTTATCCCGGCTCCCAGGGGTTATCCAGGAGTTATCCTGGCTCCTGAGGGGTTATCCCGGCTCCCAGGGGTTATCCCAGCTCCTGAGGGGTTATCCCGGGGCTATCCCAGCTCCCGGGGTTATCCCGGGGCTATCCCAGCTCCCGGGGGTTATCCCGGGGCTATCCCAGCTCCCTGGGGTTATCCAGGGGTTATCCCAGCTCCCGGGGGTTATCCCGGCTCCCAGGCAGGAGCAGCAGAGCCCCAGAGCTGCTCCCTGTTCCCACCAAGCCCCTGCCACCCCCTGTCCCCAGCCCTGCCCACAGCCCGTCCCTGTCCCCAGCCCTGCTCCCTTCCCAGCCTTCCCAAAAAACCTCCTGGTCTCTCTGGGAGCAGGCTCACTCTCCATGCTTGCCCTCCTCAGGGGCAGGAGTTGGGAATGCTGAGCCAAATCCTGCAGGATTTTACCCTCCTCTTTTATCATTCTGTTTAAATTACTTTGATCATCTCAGCTATCTATATAAATTATTCCTGAAGCCGTTCAAAGTGGGAGCTGGATAATTTCCTTCCTGCAAAAGGAGGCTGAGCTGGACACAGTCAGGGCAGAGGCTTTACTCCTCATCATTCTTCCCAAATTCATAGCAGTTTGGGATTATCCCCTAATCCCAAAGCCTTTAAAGGCTCTTCAGCTCCAAGTGACTTTCCTCCTGGAAGAGGAGCTTGGACCCTTGGAAAGCCAGAGGGAGGGAAAGAGGGATCAGAGAGGAGCAGAGCTCTGGGAATCTCCCAGGAGGAGATGGGCAGGAGGATTACACCACCAGCTCAGCCCCAACTCCAGCTGGGATCCCAAGACCAAATTTATTTAAGCTTCTTAGTAATTCAAATCCTTCTTGCCCAGAAGGCTCATTACACTAATTGGAAAGACAAGGCAACGTGGCAATTAGTCCTTGGCTGTAATTACAGCTGGGACTCGACTCCATCCTCCAGGGTGGAGCTGGGGCTCCCAGGGGAAGGGGCTTCCCAAGGAGGGTGTCCCCACTTCAAGGGACATGAGGCCCCTTGTCCTCCTTCCTCAGCAGCTTCCCAAGGCATTCCCAGTGGACTATGGGATTCTCCAAGTTTGTTCTTCCTGCTAATCAAAACTCAGGGAGCCAGGCAGAGCATGAGGGGGAAACCAAACCTGGATCTGTGCACAGCCCTGGAGCTGCTGTGTTCCCACTTTCCCCAGCAGGAAAAGCTCCAGCCTGGCTCTCCCAGCACCTTGGAGACCTCAGTGGGAGATTCAGAGCCCCTGGCAGGGCCTAAGGGGGCTCCAGGAAAGCTGGAGAGGGATTTGGGAATAAGGCATGGAGGGGCAGGAGCCAGGGAATGGCTCCTAGTGCCAGAGGGCAGGGCTGGGTGGGATTTGGGGCAGGAATTGTTGCCTGCAGGGTGGGCAGGCCCTGGCACAGGGTGCCCAGAGCAGCTGGGGTGCCTGCACCCTGGCAGTGCCCAGGCCAGGCTGGAGCCCCTGGGACAGTGGGATGGGTCCCTGCCTGTAGTCTGGTTTCAAGCCTGAATGTTCTGGTTTTCTAAAGTTCTGGTTTTCTGATGTTTTAGTTTTCTGAAATTCTTCTCCCAGGGAGAATGGGAAAAACATCATGATGATTTCTGTTACAAAATCTATGTGTACAATCCTTCTAAGAAGAAGATCTCTCTTGCTGTCCCTCTGGTTTGACCAGTGTGGGTGAAGAGGTTTGTCTTTCTCTCACCAATCACATTGGTGTGTGGAAAATGGTATGTAAGGGGGAACAATTTCTAATAAAGGAAATCTTTTATACAGCCTTGAGAAAAATCACAGAAAGAGCCTGTCATGTGTTATCCCACAATGAGACCTGCCCATGGCACCTTTGATAAGCTTTCAGGTCCTTCCCAACCCAAACCATTCCAGGATTTTGTGCTTGGTTTCCAACTCTACTGACACACCCCAGGGAAAGGCCAGCCCCTGTGCAGTTCCTTTCAATCCCCTTCAACCTCCCCAAGCCTCTCCCAAGGAATCCAGCCCGAATCCCACAGGGTCCCAGAACCATTCCCAGCAACGCTCCCGGTTTTACACCGAGCATTCCCTGTCCCCCTCCAGCCACAGCCCAGCCCAGGAGCTGTCACCTACCACGACCACCCCGTAGTGGATGTGTGCCAGGGTGAGGAAGGCAGTCAGCAGGTACAGCAGGAGCGTTTCACTGCCGGGAGCCAGCCCAGACACCACCAGGAGCAGCGCGGCCGCGATGGGGAGCAGCATCCAGTTGAGGGGCTGGCACCGTGTGCTGCTCATCTGGCACACGATCAGCTGGCACTGAGGGGACAGGGAGAGAGCCTGAGGCTGCTGCGGGCTCCAGGAGCAACAGCTGTTTGTCCCCAGAGCGGAGGGGATGCTCGTTTGGGTGTCACCTGTCACGTTGTCCCCTGTGCTGGCACTGCTGGGACCCCTCCAGTGCTGGGGGCAGCTCTGGGCCCCTCCTGAAAGGCAGGAGAGACCTGGAGGGGCTGGGGGTGTGCAGGGCAGGGAAGGGAGCTGGGGAAGGGAATGGAGCCCCAGGAGGGGCTCAGGGAGCTGGGGAAGGGAATGGAGCCCCAGGAGGGGCTAGGGAGCTGGGAAGGGAATGGAGCCCCAGGAGGGGCTCAGGGAGCTGGGCAGGGAATGGAGCCCCAGGAGGGGCTGAGGGAGCTGGGAAGGGAATGGAGCCCCAGGAGGGGCTGAGGGAGCTGGGCAGGGAATGGAGCCCCAGGAGGGGCTCAGGGAGCTGGGGAAGGGAATGGAGCCCCAGGAGGGGCTGAGGGAGCTGGGCAGGGAATGGAGCCCCAGCAGGGGCTCAGGGAGCTGGGCAGGGAATGGAGCCCCAGCAGGGGCTCAGGGAGCTGGGGAAGGGAATGGAGCCCCAGGAGGGGCTCAGGGAGCTGGGCAGGAATGGAGCCCCAGGAGGGGCTCAGGGAGCTGGGGAAGGGAATGGAGCCCCAGGAGGGGCTCAGGGAGCTGGGCAGGGAATGGAGCCCCAGGAGGGGCTCAGGGAGCTGGGGAAGGGAATGGAGCCCCAGAGGGGCTCAGGGAGCTGGGCAGGGAATGGAGCCCCAGGAGGGGCTCAGGGAGCTGGGCAGGGAATGGAGCCCGAGCAGGGGCTGAGGGAGCTGGCAGGGAATGGAGCCCCAGCAGGGGCTCAGGAGCGGGCAGGGAATGGAGCCCCAGGGGGGCTGAGGGAGCTGGGGAAGGGAATGGAGCCCCAGCAGGGGCTGAGGGAGCTGGGCAGGGAATGGAGCCCCAGCAGGGGCTCAGGGAGCTGGGGAAGGGAATGGAGCCCCAGGAGGGGCTCAGGGAGCTGGGCAGGGAATGGAGCCCCAGCAGGGGCTGAGGGAGCTGGGCAGGGAATGGAGCCCCAGGAGGGGCTGAGGGAGCTGGGCAGGGAATGGAGCCCCAGCAGGGGCTGAGGGAGCTGGGCAGGGAATGGAGCCCCAGGAGGGGCTCAGGGAGCTGGGCAGGGAATGGAGCCCCAGGAGGGGCTCAGGGAGCTGGGCAGGGAATGGAGCCCCAGCAGGGGCTGAGGGAGCTGGGCAGGGAATGGAGCCCCAGGAGGGGCTGAGGGAGCTGGGCAGGGAATGGAGCCCCAGGAGGGGCTCAGGGAGCTGGGCAGGGAATGGAGCCCCAGGAGGGGCTCAGGGAGCTGGGCAGGGAATGGAGCCCCAGGAGGGGCTGAGGGAGCTGGGGAAGGGAATGGAGCCCCAGCAGGGGCTGAGGGAGCTGGGCAGGGAATGGAGCCCCAGCAGGGGCTCAGGGAGCTGGGCAGGGGCTCAGCCTGGAGCACAGGGGGCTCTGGGGACCCTTCTGGCTCTGCACAACTCCCTGAGAGGAGGGCACAGCCAGGGGGGTCGGGCTGTGCTGCCAGGGCACAGGGACAGCACAAGGGGCAATGGGCTCAGGCTGGGCCAGGGCAGGCTCAGGGTGGCCATGAGGAGGAATTTGTGCCTGGAAAGGGTTGTTAAACAATGGAAAAGGCCCAGGGCAGTGGTGGAGTCCCATCCCTGGAGGGATTTAATAACCCTCTGGATGTGGCACTTGGGGACATGGATCAGGGGTGACCTTGGCAGTTGGACTCAGTGGTCTCAGAGTCCTTAGCAATCCCAGGATTCTACCTCTATGCACCTAATCAAATTTGGACCAAAAACTTATTCCTCCCATTTTAAGCTTATCCTCAAAAGGAGGCAGGAGCTCCTTTCCCATCAGCACTTTGCTGCTCCCAGCTCATGTGAAAACTCCATTTAACCCATTCTCCAGTTCCTCAAGCACAAGGCAGAAGCTCTTACAGAGATGTTGGCGAAGGCTGTTCCAACCATGAAGTAGAAGAGCCTGGGCTGCACCTCCAGGATGTCAGTGGGGGACAGGAAGATCCAGGTGGTGCAGAGCAGGAACAGCAACACTGGGGACACGAGGGGCAGCAGGATTTCATACACAGAGTGGTGCTTCAAGGTGTTATTTTTATAGGCCCTGCAACACAAGCAAAGAAATCAGAATACATGGAATCCGTGAGGAATCCCTGGGGCTGCCTGCAGAAAATATCTGGAGGGGCTTCAGGAGAGCTGGAGAGGGACTGGAGTGAATGGCTTCCCACTGGATGAGATATTGGGAAGGAATTCTTGGCTGTGAGGGTTCGGTGAGGCCCTGGCACAGGGTGCCCAGATCCAGCTGGATCCCTGGCAGTGTCCAAGGCCAGGCTGGATGAAGCTTGGAGTGACCTGGGACAGGGGAAGGTGTCCCTGCCCATGGCAGGGGTGGCACTGGATGGGTTTTGAGGTCCCTTCCCACCCAAACCCTCCTGGGATTCTACAAAACTCACTTGTAGAAGTTGTACAGGCTCATGGGCAGGGTCACAGTGAGGGCACAGGCTGGAAGAGAAAAGTGCCACGTTAGTGCCCCAGGGCAGAGAGGACACCCCATGCACCCCCACAGGAGGCTCTGGCTGGGCTCTGCTTTGAGTTCCCTGCACCAAAAATAGCTCTGAGGGTGCCCCAGGAATAGCTCAGCACATTTGGAAGTAGCTGCTCCCAAGTCTGGCCCAAGAGCTGCAATTCAAAGTTAAAGTCTGCTGTAAGTTGAAGACATTTCCATTTGAAAGGGCTGCATTAAGGAGCTTGGCTTTGTACTTTAAACAGTGACAAAGCTTAATTATCATACAACTCTAATGAGACATGAGTGCACACTCCTCAAATGACATGGCTGGGCACAAGAGTTTTCACAATAAAGGCAATTTGCTGTTTCTCTAGCTGTGTGCAAACATTTCCAGTGGCCACACTGCCAGAAAGTCATCATTTAAGTGGAGAAATGATACAAAGCACTCAAATAACTGAAAAATCCTGACCTCGATCAGAACCATCAACATTCTCCATGATATTCCAACTCCTTCCCTGTTTATCCAGCAGAAGGTGTGTGACCAGAGCTGGAAATATTCCAGCTCCTCTCCCCCGTGTGGGAATTGGGCTCAATTTCTCATACAGGAAAAAAGCACGTTCATTATTCATGTTAAGTCACACAGCTGTCAAAGGAAAGCTGGGAACATCCACCCCATAAAAGTGCAAGAAGTTCATTTACCACGCCAATTAACTCAAAATTAAGCAATTACAAAGAACGCCTGAAGGGACACGGAAAATAAACTGAGCAGAACTTGTGAGTGAGGAAAATGGCCCTGAACGACATCAGCTCAGCTCGACCCTTTGCAGTGGCTTATTTTGACTGACCACAGGAGAGAGAGGCTGGGTCTCTATTTCAATTTTATTATTATTATTATGATGATGAAATAATGCTCAGGTGGGTGGATGGAGGGCATCCAAACAGCAGAACTCCCACCCACCTCCATGGCTGCAACCTCCCTCCCACACAGTGTTTGGGCTCTGCGGTGAGAGAGAGCCCCAGAGCAGAAAAACAAAAGCGTTCTGACCCCCCTCTCCAAACCAGCCCAAGGCTGGGGAGGCTCCACTGAGAGCCAGGTCCCACCACCCCCTGCACACTGGGCTTTATCCCCTGGAAACTCTGCGTTTATCACACTGGTTTTACCCCCAGGCTCTCACTGAAGACAAACTAAGCTTCTCTGGAGTGAAGTCAGCCCAGGCAGAGCAGAGTTAAGTTCTCCAAAATAACTCTGCAGGAGACAACCCTGTTTTGAAATCCTGGGAAAGGGCAGGCTGTGAGAACACCCTCAATTAGTCACTTCAACAACAGCCCGGGGCAGCAAACAGAGCAGTGTTAACAGGTCATTAGCAGGGGGTTTGGGAGAAAGGTGCAGTTTAAAAGACAGGCTTCAACATGGAGTTTCTTACCAATAATCATTGCAGTGAATAGGTCTCTATATAAGAAATTAAACAGGAAAGGTGCATACCAGGCCTCAACTCCCACAAAGGCTGTCACTATGTAGACAATTGAAATGGTCTGAAAGGAAGCACAGGACAAGCAGGAGTGAGAAATGGGGTGGGCAAGTCTGGCAGCACCTGGGCTGGCAGCACCACGAGTGTGCCAGGCAGCTCCAGGGACAGGCAGCTCAGAGCTATGACATGTTCAGTCCTACCCAGCAGCAGGAGGGAGAAAAATAAACCAAATCCACGAAAATCCCACGTTGCCAGGTGTAGGATGTGTGAGCTGCTGAGCAGGGATTGGATTGGGAAGTGCTCACCCTGTGCTGGCACTGCTGGGACCCCTCCAGTGCTGGGGGCAGCTCTGGGCCCCTCCTGAAAGGCAGGAGAGACCTGGAGGGGCTGGGGGTGTGCAGGGCAGGGAAGGGAGCTGGGGAAGGGAATGGAGCCCCAGGAGGGGCTGAGGGAGCTGGGGAAGGGAATGGAGCCCCAGGAGGGGCTGAGGGAGCTGGGCAGGGAATGGAGCCCCAGGAGGGGCTCAGGGAGCTGGGCAGGGAATGGAGCCCCAGGAGGGGCTGAGGGAGCTGGGCAGGGAATGGAGCCCCAGGAGGGGCTGAGGGAGCTGGGCAGGGAATGGAGCCCCAGCAGGGGCTCAGGGAGCTGGGCAGGGAATGGAGCCCCAGGAGGGGCTGAGGGAGCTGGGCAGGGAATGGAGCCCCAGGAGGGGCTCAGGGAGCTGGGGAAGGGAATGGAGCCCCAGCAGGGGCTGAGGGAGCTGGGCAGGGAATGGAGCCCCAGCAGGGGCTCAGGGAGCTGGGCAGGGAATGGAGCCCCAGCAGGGGCTCAGGGAGCTGGGCAGGGGCCAGCCTGGCAGCTCAGGGGGCTCTGGGGACCCTTCTGGCTCTGCACAACTCCCTGAGAGGAGGGCACAGCCAGGGGGGTCGGGCTGTGCTGCCAGGGCACAGGGACAGGACAAGGGGCAATGGGCTCAGGCTGGGCCAGGGCAGGCTCAGGGTGGCCAGGAGGAGGAATTTGTGTCTTGCAAGGGTGGCCAGGCCTTGGCAGGGTCTGCCCAGGGAGGTGGTGAAGTCACATCTTTGGAGGAATATTAAAACCACAGGGAAGTGGCACTTGGGGACACGAGCCAGTGGTGGCTTTGGCAGTGCTGAGGGCATGGCTGGACTCGAAGGTCTCAGAGGGTTTTTCCAACCTCAAGGACATGACCAGGAGCTGCAGGAGAAGCCCTGGCACTGCCTTGAACTCTCGAGGTGACCAAAGCACAGGTTTTACACAAGTTCAGTGACCCTGGAGGGGTCAGTCAGGGACTCTTCCTTATCCATCTGCTGCTGGATTACAGGGAGAAGCTCACCAGGGCTATTTCAGCTTTAAGAGTCCCCTGAAGCTGGGTGGAACACGCTGCTCTGCCCTCCACCCCTGCCTTTCTCCAGCAGGCAGCTCAAAGACCTGGGTTAAGCAACATTTTGGGAGAAAGGATCAGAGTACAGTCAGGGACCTGCTCTGGTCTCCTTTTAGTAGGAGAGATGATTATTCCAATTAATGCAGCTGCATTAATTGAACTCTCCTTCGAACTCATTGCATTTCCCACCCAGCATGTGACAAGCCAGAAGATAAATAAATGGACATAAGATGATGAGTTTTAACTTATAAGGAAGAAGCTTTTTTTTACAATGAGGGTGGTTGCCCAGAGAAGCTGGAAGTGTCCAAGGCCAGGCTGGACAAAGCTTGGAGCAGCCTGGGCTGGAGGAAGGCACTGCCAGCAATCCAGGTGAGCTGCTCATGCCCAGGTCCCAGTTCTCTGCAGGAAGAGCTTCCTGCAGAGAATTCCTCAAGGAGGGATGGACACACCAACATCCCAAGGGGTCCAACACCATCAGTCTCAACACCCACTGCCCAGGGACCATGGTCTGCAGGGGCCCCTCTCCAGGGACCTTTGCTCCAGGAACAGCAATTACCAAGCCAATTAGCTCTGCTGAATTTTTGACCTAGATCCTGGAAGTGCCAAAAAGCATCCCAAACTTCCAGGCTTCAATCTCCCCACACTGGGACCGTGTAGGGAACTACATAACTCAACAATTCCAGTGGGCAAAACACACAGGAACCAGGGAGAGGAGAGCCAAGGCAACGTCCATCCTTCGAGCCTTGCTCATCATGGAGAGCCCACCTCCCTCATTCCATGACTTACAAGGCTTTGGATCCACAGCACGACACTCACCACCTGGCTGATGTCATATCCCCAGGGCAGGAAGAGAATCCCTGTGTTATACTTCTCCCAGTGGGAGAGGATGAAGGAAAACAGGACCACCCAGAGCAGGAGGTAGAGGACGAAGACGCTGACGCCGGTGGAACCGCGGCCAAGGTGGAGTACACGGTGACCACGAAGTACACACAGGCCCAGCTGTCCAGGCCGTGGTCAAAAAGCTCTCCCAGGGGGGTGCTGGAGTTGGTCCTGCGTGCCTGCTTCCCATCAACACCATCTGGGAAAAGGGAAAGACACGCGGAGCTTTCCTGGATATTCCACGCCAAGCGATGCGCCAGGGAACAGCAGCTTTGCCCACCTCCATCCTCCAAGCAAGGAGTGGGTTTCCCAGCCCACTCATTTTCCCACTGGAAAATGCAACAGTCTGATGAGATTGTATTTATTCCTTTGTATTTCCTCTATATTCCTTGAAGCAGCCTCCTCCTGTGCCTAAAGGAGGTCCAAGAGAGCTGGAGAGGGACTGGGGACAAGGCATGGAGGGACAGGAGCCAGGGAATGGCTTCAAAGTGGAAAAGGGGAAATTCAGGTGGGATTTGGGGCAGGAATTGTTGCCTGCAGGGTGGGCAGGCCCTGGCACAGGGTGCCCAGAGCAGCGGGGGCTGCCCCTGCATCCCTGGCAGTGCCCAGGCCAGGCTGGAGCCCCTGGGGCAGTGGAGGGGTCCCACCATGGCTGGGGGGGCTCTGGAGGATTTTGCAGGTCCTTTCCAACCCAAACCATTCTGGGATTCTCTGCTTATTTAAATCAGACCCAAGACAGTTTCACAGTTCATCTCAAAGTCAGTTCCAGGCCCCTCCTCTGCCATCAAGCTCTGGGACCACTTCCTTGTCCCCACATTGCAAAGCAGCTCCCAGAAACTGCTCCTGGCAAGAGCACAGGATGCAAAACCTCCCGTGGGCTCAGAGAGGGGACAACACAACCACAGCACCAGGGGGTGACCCTGAAAACTCTTACCTAACGTGTAGGCCATGAAGTTGAGGAGCCCCACCACGATCCACACGCCGTTTGGAACGTGCTGGTGATCAGGAGCTGCAGGGATCAGACAGACCAGAGTCAGGACAGCTCGGGATGTGCTCCCAGAGGGTTTATTTTGGTCCAAGAGGCACGGCCACGAGGTGAATCTGGGATTGTCAGGTTTTACATTTGCTGCTGTGAATCTGAATCTGTGAAAGTTTCTGGTTTTCTCAGTGTCTGAAGAAGAGGCTGAGATTGTTTGTTTTCTTGTTCAAGGACAGTTTGTTATCTTGTTATATTCGTGCTCTGCCCTGCAGAGATCTTTCTTGCAGGTTAGGTTGTGATAAAACTCACTTTACTTTTTATACTAAAAATTATGTATGATTTATAATAACTCTCCAATACCCATCAGCTATGTTAGTGTACATTTATTTTAAACTAATTAAAAAGTGCTACCACTACAGCAGAAGATGGAGGCTAAAAGACCAAGAAGAAAGGCAGGGACACACTTCAACTTCTCTTTGTCTTTTAAACTCTATTATAAAAACACTAAAATTCTTCTTTTTCACCCTGTGGTATGTTAACTATCATTCTACTTCATTTTTTGTGTCTTATAAATTTTCCAGGACAGTCAGAGGGATGTCCTGGGCTCCTGCATGGGATGTGAGCTCTGCAGGATGTGCCAGCAGAGCTGCCCCACAACAGCTCACGAAACCAGGTCAGCGAGGACTTTGCCTTCCTGGATATATTTGTCCCTTGTTCCCAGCTCTCCAAAATCATGGGATCTGAGAACTGGGGCCAGAAGTGTGCAGGCCATGGAAGTGTGTGCAGAGTTGCTCACAGAGCATCAAGTGTTGCCTCTTTGATGTGGCAACTCCCTGCCCCAGCAGGAACAGGTCAGGATTGCCCGCCCAGTCTCCAGTCTCATCCTGCCAATGGCAACCCAGCTCTTCCCTAAGAGCACCTCCACCTCCTGCAGCAGGGCTGGGAGCCAGCTGCAGTCAGGGGGCCCAAAAGGGCACTGGAGAAGGGCAGGAAGAGGCACGGGATCCTTGGCAGCAGGAGGGCACAGGGAGGTTTCCTGGGGGAACAACGATCCTGTGAAATGCCACCTCCTGTTTCCTCAGGGCAGCAGGATGGTGCCTTTCCAGCAGGAGAGGGAAGGAGGGAATCACATCTGCATCATCCAAAATTCTGGAGGCCTCAGCAGCACCAGGAAAAGTTCTCTGTCCAAGCAGGGCATGCAAAACATGTATGTGAAAGGGTCTCAAGCCATGAGCTTCTCCATCCTTCCAAAGGCAACTTTTGAGAGGCTGGGAGAGCTGGGGATGCCAGCCTGGAGAAGAGAAGGCTCCAGGGAACTCTTAGAGTCCTTTCCAGGACCTAAAGGGCCTCCAGGAGAGCTGGAGAGGGTGGGACAAGAGCCTGGAGGGACAGGACAAGGGGGAACGGCTTCCACTGCCAGAGGGCAGGGCTGGATGGGATACTGGGGTTTGGAGCACCCTGGGACAGCAGAAGGTGTCCCTGCCCCTGGCAGGGGTGGCACTGGATGGGCTTTAAGGTCCCTTCAACCCAAACCATTCTGGGATTCCATGATTCTGGATGTCTGGGGTTTTCAGCTTGAGCTACTGGCAGTTTTTCTTCTCATGGCTCATGGACCATAGCAGCCCAAATCCTGGCCAACAGCCACGGATGCCACCCGAGCCTGCACCAGCCTTGACTTGTCTACCAATAAAGGCAATCCCAAGAAAGCAGGATTTTTGCCACATAACTGTGTTTTGATGATTGGTCCAGTTTAGAAGAACTACACAAACTTTCCTGAGCAACCTAAACCAGACCTGGCAGGGTCTAAGGGATAGAAAAACACAGAGAAGCAGCTCCTGAGAATTATCACGCTGCATTAATCCTTTCCCTGGGACTCAAAGGGACACAAGTGAACCATTGGATTCCCAGACAGGTGAACATGGGGACTGTTAGAAAGTTTAAAGCTGTGAATGGTGAAGCTCAGAAAGAGGATTTGGCCTTGTTAGTCTGATGTAGTGCTGGTTTTGCCAAGAGGGATGTGAAAACCAAGGCTCTACCTGCTGATTTCAGGGAAGCAGCACTTCCTAACATTTTCCTGTCAGATTTTCAAACAAGGGCACTGGGTTGTTTGCTCTGCAGGCACAGCCAATTCCAACCCAAGGTTCTGGCTGTTTCCTCCTCTCTCTCCCAGCCAGGAGCACCTTTCCCTGGCAGCTGGAGGGACGGTGTCACACCCAGACAAGTCCTGGTCACAAAACCCAGCGAGTTCAATCCCCTCCTCTGTCCCAGTCACTCTGGGAAGGTCCAGACCCAGAGGCCTCACCAACGAGCACTGGAATTCCCAGCAGAGGAGGTGACAGATTTCCCACCTGACCAGGAACATGCAGCCTTACCAGAAGCATAAAAGTCAGGGTCGAAGTATGCCATGAGGAAGAAGTTGAAGACAAGCAGCAGGAAGCCAGAAAACGTTATCAAATTTGGGGCCAGCCAGGTAGGGAAGATCTATGGGAAAGCAGCAAAAGAACAGATGAACTCATTAAAAACATGGACTGAGGAGCAGGTGCTGCTCCAGCCAGGGCTGCAGTGTCTGGGGGTTAGACAACACTGCCAGGAGCACCTGGAGCAGCAGAAGCGTGGGGCTGGGATGCAGGCACCAGGGATTTGGGGCAGGCTGCAGGCAGCCCCTGGCTCATTAGTGGCACCACAAACGAAGCAGCTGATGGTGTTACAGAGGTGACCTGGGCTCTGCTGTCCTGCTCAGGGTGGGACAGGGACTCACCTTCACAATGGTGTTCCAGAAGGGATGCATGACATACAGGGACAGGGGGTTGCTGTCCACGGCGCTGTACTGGGAAAGGGAAACAAAACCCAACAGTTAGGGAGGGCTAAAAAAGGCAGAGATTCCGTGTGGAACCTCCATGGGACTCCTGATGTACCCCCACCAGTCCTCCTCTTTTGGAAATGCCAGCTCTCTGAGTGGATAAGAGGCTGATCCTTTCAGCTGCTTCCAACTGCTCTGCCCCACGTGGCTGAGGAGAAATGCTGAGGGTCCCATCCCTGCTCTGCTGTCATTCCCTTGCTGGTCCCATTTTCCATCCCCAATTCCTACTGGGAGCCCCTTGAGCAAGGTGTCAGAGGGCCCCTCTCCACTGAGGAGCTGAGATTTCACGAGAGGCAGCTTAAGGACAGCTCTTACTCCACATCCCATCACCTTTACAACATTTCAGGTGCTCAGGGTGTGTTTGTGGTGGGGGAAATAAAAATAGAAATAAAAATCAAAGATCTGGACAGGGCATGAAACAACTTCCTGACAGAAAGTTAAAATTTGACATCATTTGGCTCTGGAGAGCAGCAGGAGCTGTTATCTGCTCTCACAGCCCCTTCCAAACACAGATTACCCTGGCTAAAGTCCTCTTCTCCTGGAAACACTTTGATAAGAATCCCAAGAACAATTCCATAGGCTACCAAACTCCTGGGCTCACCTGCTCAGTGCTGGGCTGGGCAGAACATGCTGCTCACCCACCTGCTTGGCACAACACCCCAGCTCCAGCACAGACATCTGCCAGATGCCAACCACAGAATCCCAGAGTGCTTCGTGTGGGAAGGGACCTTCCAGAAACTCCAGAGCCCCCCCTGCCATGGTGGGACCCCTCCCATGCCCCAGGGGCTCCAGCCTGGCACTGGGCACTGCCAGGGATGCAGGGGCAGCCCCAGCTGCTCTGGGCACCCTGTGCCAGGGCTGCCCACCCTGCAGGGAATGATTCCTGCCCCAAATCCCATCCAATCCCACTCTGAAGCCATTCCCTGGTTCCTGTCCCTCCATGCCTTGTCCTCAGCTCCTCCCCAGCTCTCCTGGAGCCCCTTCAGGCCCTGCCAGGGGCTCTGAGCTCTCCCTGGATCATTCTCTCCCCTGGCTCCAGCCCTGGGAGCATCTCCATGGCCTCCTCTGGACTCTCTCCAGCAGGTACCAAATTTGGTTTGGTTGGTGAAAGGAAACCCCTCAGCAAAGAGCAGCTCCAGGTGTCCCCCCCAGCCCATGGCCCTGTCACTGCACCCATGGATTGCTCCAACCTGTTCCTCTCCTGTCTGCATTCCCCACTTTTCCCTGGAAGCAGGGAAGTTGTGGGAAAGGGCAAAGCAACACCCCCTCCAAGACAGGCACCAGGATCAAGAAGGGGCACCGGGTCTCGCTGGGGTCCCATCTTACAGCATTTGTTCCCACCTGGGTGAATCCCACCCTTGGCAAGGATTTCTGTACCCTCCCTGTGCAGGGTCAGTCCATCTCCCTGGGATTCAGCCCCAGAGGTTGAGTGCCCACACCAGCAAAGCCACAGAAGCTGCAGAGCAAGAAGCAACAAACCCCAAAGCCATATGGAGGCGACTCTAAGCCGCAAGGAATTTCTATCTCAGCTTAATGCAGTTTTGGGGGGCAGAATTCCAAATGCTTTACAAGATAATAGGATTTGAAGCACCAGTTAGGGGAGGAGGAGAGACTGATTTAATCTCCTTATCCCCAAAACAGCCTGCAACAAGAAAACAGATGCCAGGCTTGGAGGGAAGCAGGGGAAGCGCTCGGGAGCCTCCATGCCTGGAAGATATCTCAGGGAACTTTCCCCAGGCTCATGGAAGTTTTCCTCTCTCCCTGCTAGGACTGGGGACAATATTCAATAAACAGCTTATTGAATACATGTTCTTACTTGCAGAGCTCAAAAACCTGGGAAGAGCTGCTTCTTGGAGAAAGGGCAGCTGCTCTGCAGAGGTTTGCTGATAGAACCAAGGAACATCCACAAGGATCACAGAGACCAAACAATCCCACCCTGGGCATCCCTGGGAGCACTGTCCAAACACTCCTGGAGCTCTGGCAGCCTTGGGGCTGTGCCCTGGGGAGCCTGGGCAGTGCCCAGCACCCTCTGGGGGAAGAACCTTTCCCTGAGCTCCATCCCAACCCCCTGACACAGCTCCAGCAGTTCCCTTGGGTCCCATCCCTGTCACAGAGAGCAGAGCTGTGCCTCAGGAGGAAGTTGCTGACATCCAGGAGCTCTCCTCAGCCTCTTCTCAGCTCAACAAGCCACGTGCCCTCAGCCACTCCTCGTGTGGCCCCTCCAGCCCCTTCCCCATGTCTGTGTCCCTTTGGATGCCACCCCCAGCTTCAGATCCTTCCTGTGCCCCCCCAGCTCCTGCCAGGACACTTCTTTGTGTGCTGAGCAAGGCCAGCGATGCTGTGCCCACTCTGGGGACACCCTGGGGCACAGGGACAGAGCCAGGGCTGGCTCTGGTGCTGGCTTGGCTGCCACCCTTGGGGACAGCTCTCTGGACAGCCAGGACACGGCTGCCTGCCCAGAACAGCTGCTCCCAGAATACCAATGAGCTGCCTGGCATCTTCAGGGCCAGATCCCAAGAGCATCTTGGCCATGCCCAGCCTCCTCCTCCAGCTGCTTTTCCCTGTTGGGGTGCTCCTTACAAACATTACTGAAGTTGTTCCTTCCACCTCTTAAGTGAAGGCCCAAACCCAGCAGTGTTTGAGCCTGGCACTGGCTCCATCATTCCCTCACCTCATCCTCACTGGAAATTGGTGTCACCTCCTGCATTTTGGATCTCCACACGCTGGTCTAGTGACTCACATCTCTCTAGAAGTCGTTCTTCTATCACAACCAATGATTCCCACCAGCCTGGAGTCTGGATTTCTGCCCCTTTTTCAGGGAAAGAAGGTTAAAGGAAAAGAAGAAGTGCCCAGAAGGAATTTCATACAATCCAGAGCCTCCTTCCTAAAGCAGCCAGGCATTTGTAAAGGGTTCTGTTCTAAAAGAGCTCCATGTCCACAGATACAGCTGCAGGGAGGAGCCAACCCAGCCCAGACAGCTCCCTCGGGATTGGGGTCAGAACTCCTGAGGGAAAGACAAAACCAGCAACAATCTCATCACTGGCACCACACAGGAGAGTCCTGTCCAAGCCAGGATGGCTGCAGGGAGCCACAGGCACCCCAAGAGCTGGGGACAGACGAGCTGGCTGGTGTGTTGTAGGATTTACAGACACAAATGGCTTGTTTGGCTTCAAGCCAACATTAATCATGCAACCAGGACACCTCTGGGAGATCCAATTATGCGTCCAAAGAGGAAAAAAATACAGATTTATAGCCCAGATTCTACTAATGGCCTTCCTGTCCTGGAAAAAACAATTCTGCTTTGAAGTAATCTGGAGCCAGCAGCAGACCAAGCACTGCCACAAGAATCCTGGAGTCTCCTGAGCTGGGAGAGACCCACATGGGTCACCAAGTCCAGCTCCTGGCCCTGCAGAGGACATGCCAAGAATCCCACCCTGTCCTGGTTCTCACCATGGCCACTGGCTGGGCCCAGCAGTGCTGGAGTGTCACACCCAGGTGGGCTGGGGCAGCACAGCACTGGTGGCACCTGTGCTGAGGACAGCAAACAAACACGGATTTGCACATCCCATCTTGCCCACAGGTGCTCCAGGCAGGATCAGGGCACTCAGCAGAGCAGCTCCAGCAAGTCCACGAGGCTGCTCCCTACAAATCTTACATACAAAGTGGGCACAAGGTTAAGAACCTTCTCCCCTGAGGCTCTAGAGGAGCCAGGAGGCAGAAAACTCAAACCAATGCCAGCAAAGGGAAGTGAGCAGAGCCATGCCAGGAGAAAAAAGGCACGTTTGCCCTATGCCCACCCTTGGCCAGCGTGTGAGGAGTCACCTCACCCTTTACTGGTACTGATTAACTCGAGCCCTGTTTGTCTTTGCCAAGGTCATTTCCCAGCTGGCACCAGAAGGGAGCACGTTGGCAGTGCAGAGCTGCACCCACCACACGAGCCCGAGGGTTTGGTTCCCAGCAGGAAGCTGCAGGAAGGATGTGGATGTCCTGGCTGTGTCCCCCCAGCTGCAGCTCTTCCTACCTGGGCTTCCCTGGGCAGGTTTTCTACATCCAGCAATGAAAGATGCTCCAAAACACAACAGAAAGTCACAGAGTCACTGAGGCTGGAAAAGTCCTGTCAGAACATGGAGTCCAACCATCCTCTGGCACTGGCAAGGCCATCCCTTGCTCCATGTCCCCAAGTGCCACAGCCACAGGGCTTTTAAATCCCTCCAGGGATGGAGACTTCACCACTACCCTGGGCAGCTGTGCCAGGGCTGGACAGCCCCTGCCAGGCAGGAATTGTCCCCAAAATCCACCCTGAGCCTGCCCTGGCCTAGCCTGAGCCCATTGCCCCTGTGCTGTCCCTGTGCCCTGGCAGCACAGCCCGACCCCCCTGGCTGTGCCCTCCTCTCAGGGAGTTGTGCAGAGCCAGAAGGGTCCCCAGAGCCCCCTGTGCTCCAGGCTGAGCCCCTGCCCAGCTCCCTCAGCCCCTGCTGGGGCTCCATTCCCTGCCCAGCTCCCTGCAGCCCCTGCTGGGGCTCCATTCCCTGCCCAGCTCCCTCAGCCCCTGCTGGGGCTCCATTCCCTGCCCAGCTCCCTGAGCCCCTGCTGGGGCTCCATTCCCTTCCCCAGCTCCCTCAGCCCCTCCTGGGGCTCCATTCCCTTCCCCAGCTCCCTTCCCTGCCCTGCACACCCTCAGCCCCTCCAGGTCTCTCCTGTCAGGAGGGGCCCAGAGCTGAACCCCTGCAAAGCCCCATTCCTCAATAAGGAACTGCCACAGCTCCTGCTCCCCAAGCCCCAGAGTACGTGATAATTCATTGGGAAAACCACATTCCTGCCCTGCCAGCACACTCTGATATTCACAGCCTGACACCAGCTGGGAGATCCATGGAATCCCAGATTGCTTTGGACTGAAGGGACCTTAAAGCCCATCCTTAAATCCATGGGCAGGGACACCTCCCACTGTCCTAGGTCACTCCAAGGCCTCTCCAGCCTGGCCTGGAACACTCCCATGGATGGAACAGCCTGCCAATTCCAGCTGCATCCAGGAGCTCTCTCTGTTTGGGACCATCAAATATCCATGAAGACAGGTCACCACTGCTTCCCCTACAGTGTGAGGTGATCAGCTGCACAGGGGAGCACAGATGGGAGCTCAGGGCTGGGAATGAGGGGAGCACAGATGGGAGCTCAGGGCTGGGAATGATGAACCTTCAGGGATCAGCCAGCAATGAACCTCTGGAGTGGCAATCGAGGGATCAGAGCAGGGATTCAGGGGAGGAAGGCTGGGGGAGGTGGGGAGAAAAGGCAGAGTCAAAAATGCAGGAACAGGAAATTTATTACAATAATGCTGGGACTGCCAGAAGAATTTTCTGTGTTGCTAGAGCTGGTTTTGGCTTCAAAAAAATATGGGGCACATACTTGAGAGGGGATCAGACCAGCTCTGAGTGCCCAAGGAGAACAGGAGGGACCAGGAGAGGAAGGCAGTGAGAGCAGAGAAGGCAGCAGACTCTCACCACCCCCAAACTTCCACAGCCCCCATGCTCTCCCCAAGGGCAAATCCCAAAATCTGCTTCCTGCAGGGTCAGGGAGCTGCTCTGACACCTCCAGGCTGGGATGCCCCTCACAGAGATCAAACACTGGCAAGACCTCAGCCCCTCTGGAGAACTGGATTTATCCCAACCCACCAGCCATGAGAAAAGGACAGGGGAACAGCCTTAAGCTGAAGGAGGGTAGGTTTAAATTGGACTTTAGGAAGGGATTATTCCCTGGGAGGGTGGGCAGGCCCTGGCACAGGATGCCCAGGGAAGTCGTGGCTGCCCCTGGATCCCTGGAAGTGTCCAAGGCCAGGCTGGATGGGGCTTGGAGCAACCAGGGATAGTGGAAGGGGTTGGAATTAAATAATCTTTAAGTCACTTCCCATCCAAACCAATTGGTGATTCTGTGATAATGTACAAGTCAGTGGAAGAAAGAAGAATTTCTTACAATCCCTTGAAAAAGAAATCAAGTTGAATTTTTCCATTCAAGAAGCCACAAGCCCACACACATCAGGAGGTGATTCCAGGTAAAGCAAGGCACTGCAGGGAAGGAGGGGCAATGATACCCCAAGTTTCAACAGAGCCTTTGTGAAGGGCAAAAAAACCCCATTTTTTTCCAAACCACCTTTCTGCCTCTCTCCCATCCCACCTCTCCACAAAGAAGAAATTAACAACTAACAGGAAAAACCCCACACTTGACATCCAGCTTTGTACAAGATGTGAAGCAGAGCGAGTCAGGTCACTGACACAAACCCTGGTAACGTGGCCACTTTTGGAGCAAGCCACGGGAAGTGACACTTGAATTTCCACAATGCACTCCCAGTTCTCTTCCAAACCCTCTGCACAGCCAAAGCCTTGCTGTTCATTAGCAATGAGTAACTTTTTAGCTGGAATTCCCTGTAGCCAAGACTCAACAGCCACCAGTAAACATTGCAGCAGACTTTCAGTGCAATTAAAGAGCCCCGAGATGGGCTGACAAGCAGCCCACGCTCCGTTTAAGTGATGGCTCTGCACACCTTGCAACACTCAGGGCACGAGCTGGGAGCCAGCTCTGCTCTGCATGCCAAGAGAAGCTTTTCCAGCACATGGAAAAGCCACACAGCCAAAGGCACCAGGCTTAGCACTGCCACCACTTCAACTACTGCTTCCCCTGCTCGTCGTGGCACCTCTGTGCCCACACTGACAGCTGGGCTGGGCAGGGCAGCCTCCTGCTGCTCCACTGTGCTCACAGCCACCAGAGAGGCTCCTGCTTTGAGGAGCAGCTGGGAACAGCAGCCTCCTGCTGTTCCACTGTGCTCACAGCCACCAGAGAGGCTCCTGCTTTGAGGAGCACCTGGGAACAGCAGCCTCCTGCTGCTCCACTGTGCTCACAGCCACCAGAGAGGCTCCTGCTTTGAGGAGCACCTGGGAACAGCAACCTCCTGCTGCTCCACTGTGCTCACAGCCACCAGAGAGGCTCCTGCTTTGAGGAGCAGCTGGGAACAGCAGCCTCCTGCTGCTCCACTGTGCTCACAGCCACCAGAGAGGCTCCTGCTTTGAGGAGCACCTGGGAACAGCAACCTCCTGCTGCTCCACTGTGCTCACAGCCACCAGAGAGGCTCCTGCTTTGAGGAGCAGCTGGGAACAGCAGCCTCCTGCTGCTCCACTGTGCTCACAGCCACCAGAGAGCCTCCTGCTTTGAGGAGCAGCTGGGAACAGCAGCCTCCTGCTGCTCCACTGTGCTCACAGCCACCAGAGAGCCTCCTGCTTTGAGGAGCACCTGGGAACAGCAGCCTCCTGCTGCTCCACTGTGCTCACAGCCACCAGAGAGGCTCCTGCTTTGAGGAGCACCTGGGAACAGCAGCCTCCTGCTGCTCCACTGTGCTCACAGCCACCAGAGAGGCTCCTGCTTTGAGGAGCAGCTGGGAACAGCAGCCTCCTGCTGCTCCACTGTGCTCACAGCCACCAGAGAGGCTCCTGCTTTGAGGAGCACCTGGGAACAGCAGCCTCCTGCTCCAGGGGGGCCCGAGGCTGCAGGATGTGTGCAGCAGGCAGATGGGCACAGCAGGAGTTTTGTGATTGCCCTGCACCACGAGGGAAGAGCCCAGAAGGATCCTGCTGTGGGACAGGACAAGGAAAATCCAGGGGGATGGACAGGACCTGGCTGGGTGTGCTGACAAGTGGAAATCCTCAGTGCTGGGCTGATCCCCCAGCGTGGGCAGCAGGACAGGGGGATGGTGCCCTGTGCCCAGGTGAGAGCCCACCTGCAGAGCTGCCCCAGCCCTGGGCATCCCAACAGCACAAGGAGCTGGAGCTGCTGCAGAGATCCAGAGGAGGCCCCGGGGCTGCCCCAGGGCTGGAGCCCCTCTGCTCTGGAGCCAGGCTGGCACAGCTGGGGGGGCTCCAGGGAGAGCTCAGAGCCCCTGGCAGGGCCTGGAGGGGCTGCAGGAGAGCTGGGCAGGGGCTGGGGACAAGGGACACGGGACAGCACCCAGGCAATGGCTGCACAGTGGGATGGGATGGGATTGGGGCAGGAATTGTTGCCTGCAGGGTGGGCAGGCCCTGGCACAGGGTGCCCAGAGCAGCTGGGGCTGCCCCTGCATCCCTGGCAGTGCCCAGGGGAGGTGTGGAAGCCAACACAGCCACAAGCTGCCTGGCCCTGGGCGAGTCATTGTCTCACACAAAAACCCAGAGAGGTTTGAAGCTCCTCTTGGAAACCCTGCAGGACCCACTGGGCACTGGAGTTGCAGAAGGTCCTGACCCTTTGTGGTCACCATCACCACCACTGTGTGGCTGAAAAAAGAGAGTTTGGGAATCCCCTACCAAACCAACGTTCAACCTCTTGGACACCCTGGAGAGCAAAGGCCACTGCTCACAAACCAGCAGCAATTCTGGGGTTTTTCTGCATTGTGGGTGTTCTTTTACTCCCACACACCTCTCCCCAGTAGGGGAGGTTGTTTTGTAAAAGTCTTTGTTAAGAAAGAAGGTAAATGATTGGTTGCTTTTGTTTTTTTAAGTTTGTTTTTTAAGTTGTTTATTGGTTTTTTAGTAGTAATTTATTATTTTTTTAGTAGTAATTTTTTTTTAGTAGTTATTTCAGTATACTAGGCTTAACATTAGTTTAGTGTGTAGAAGAAGAGGTGTAAAAAGGGTTGAATATGTGGAATTAAGGCTCTTTTAAAGATAATTCACTTGATTATCACTTAGAATGTACATTATTTCTACTTTTTAATAATAACTAAATTTTTGTTTACATAGTTTTGGATCGTGGTAAATTCTAGCTAATTGTTTTGAACACTGTAGAATGTGGAGTAGATGAAGAAAGAGGAAGAACTCTAAAAACAACAAGGATTTTCTATCTTGTGTTCATTTACTTACTATACTAATAAACTTAAAAATCTAAATTTCTCCCTCTGTGATAAACGACGTACTAAGTTACTATTTAATTTACATTCTTGAGAATTCTGTTTTATTTTAAAGCTCAGGAAGCTTTTTCTATGGACAAAGGTTAAAGGAAGTGTTTGTTAGGGGGATTTGACCCTTCCAAACACGCAGAGAAATATTCTGTGCATTCTGGACTCCAACATGGATGAAGAGATGCAAACACAGCCAGAGCAAGTCCTGAGAGTGGCACCAGCTCATCACTCATCAGAACCTTGCAGAAGGGTCTCTGGAAAGCAGCATAAATCCCTTGCCCTCATCCCAGCACAGGGGAAAAGCTCAGCCAAGGCTCGTGAGCTGAGTCACTAGCAGTTAATCCGTAAGCACTGCTGCTGTCCCCTGAACCACGGCCACCAGAGCTGCGAGGGACACACTAAGCTGGGCAGTGGCTCAAAGCCCTGAATTTAATCACAGAAAAGGAGAAGAAAGAAGAAAAACGCCTCCGACTTGGAAATCGCAGAGTCTAGAGGTGCTCTTGGGAGCTGCCGGTGTTTAAAGGCAGACACACACCCGGCTATCACAGAGCAATTAAAAGAGTCCTTGGGGAAGGAGTTAAGTGATTCCAGAGCTGGGCTCAAAGGCTGCCCCTCCTTCCCAGCCTTCCTGCTAAGGAGAAGCCGAGCTGGCAGGCTGGGGGGAGGCACTGGCCTTTAATCCCTGTGGCCTTGAGCCTCACAGCAGCAAGACCCTTCCTCCTTCCCTTGTTCCCAGCGTTGCTCTTCCATGGGTGTTTCTGAACACCCTGCAGAGAGAGAGATCTCTTCAGGGCTCCTGTTTGCAGAGCAGCCTAGAGAATCCTGCCAGGAACAGCTTCCAGCCATCTGCTTCCCACAGCACAGCATCTGCAGCCCTGCTCCCAGTGGCACTCCAGGATTTCTGGGATTTCTGGTTGAGGGGCAGAGCACCCTCTTCTTCAGGGCACAGATGGGAGCAGCAGCTGGGTTCCCACCTGGAGGAAGGGTGCAGAAAAGGGAAGAGACCATCCAGAAGGAAAATGCTTCCCACAATAAATGGAAGTCCCTGAAGCCTGACCCTTGGGTGCATTCAGAGCCCCAGGTCTCCGAGCTCTCCTGTGAATGCCCTTTCCATCTAACACTGGAAATGAGGAACAGAGTTGTTTTCCTGTAAGAAAACCCTTTAAGAACTTGAATAATTAAGTGTGGGAAGGATTTTCTACAGATAGGGCCTGCCAATCACATGGATCAGAGGCCCATTTGCTGCTCCCCCACCATGGATTCCCATCATCCAAATGGATGTAGTATCCATACTTTTTCCTCCTCAGAGTGTCAGCTCTAATAAACAGCATTTCAAAGGGCACCTTTAGGTCCCTTACAGCCACCACCAGCTCCTGCTCAGACACAAGGACACAGAATGGAAGGCTTTGAGGGTTTCTGGAGCAGCAGCTTTGCTATAAATGGTCCTTCCCAAGCTTCAACTGAGTTTCCTCTTACTGAACTCATGCTGGCTCCAGAAGCTTCTGGGGTGAGCCACCAGCCTGGTGCACCTTTGGACTCAAATATGACACATGTCATCACCTTCCCTCTCCATTCCTCCTGTCCCTCAGGTAAGGAGTGGCATTCCCACCTCCTCCTTCGATGGCTTTTACCCAGACCAAGATCCCTGAGGATAAGATGCCAGGAATGCCTGAGGCCCACGTGGCACCATGACAAAGCCTTGGGATTCTGTGATACTTGCACTTCCACCCAGCTCACACCGGGAAGAAACCAGGGGAGCAGACCCTCACATCCAGCCAGAGCCTCCTTCACAACACTGGTCACTCAAGCACCTTCCCTGCTCCTACAGGACCTGGATCAAAGAGCCACACATGGATCACAGCTCCAGGAATGTCATCAGTGGCTCCATCACACCAGAGACACCGGGGAAGACAGGATTCCTAAGGTTAGGGATGACCAGCATGGAATCACAAGCAGCTCAGACAAGGCTGGGTGAGAAAAGGCTACAGAGGAGGCAGGACACGTGACAGGAATAGGGAAAGACAGGGACAAACCATCAGGGCTGGCTGCAACTGCCAAGGACACGAGAAGTGCAGAGCTGTGGCCTCACTTAGAATCATCAAATCCCAAAATGGTTTGGTTGGGAAGGGATCTTAAAGCTCATCCAGTGCCTCCCCTGCCATGGTGGGACCCCTCCCACCGTCCCAGGGGCTCCAGCCTGGCCTGGGCACTGCCAGGGATGCAGGGGCAGCCCCAGCTGCTCTGGGCACCCTGTGCCAGGGCCTGCCCACCCTGCAGGCAACAATTCCTGCCCCAAATCCCACCCAGCCCTGCCCTCTGGCACTGGGAGCCATTCTCTTTGTCCTGTACATCCAGACCCATGTCCAAAGCCCCTCTCCAGCAGAGGAAACAAAGCAGAAGAACCAACTTCGTGAACACTCCCAAGGGCCCCACTTACCCTCTCTTATACATTATGAGAAGGAGGTTGCCCAGAAGCTGGCCACAAGGCCTTCTGCAGACAGTTGTTAAGAACCTGACCTCTGGCAGACAACTGCAAGTTCCCACTCAGAAAGAGCAGGGCCTGGCTGCAGCTTTCTGGGCAGGGCACATCCCACACCTGACAGGAACAGAGCGCTGGGCTTTGCCACAGGACATTCCACACCCAACCAGGCATGGGGGACAGGATGGCTTTTCCCTGCCCATGTGGACACACCAATCCTGCTCCACGGCCTCCACACAAGCACTGCACTTTGCAGATGGAGCCCTGCAGCCTCACAGCAGCAGCCATCAGCTGCCCCAGGCTGACAAGGCACAAGTGCTGCAGCAGACACCGCTGCCATTTGTGCGGCCTCAGGGGAAGCCTCAGCAGGTGCCAGGCAGGGCTGGGCCACATCACCTCCAGAGCAGCGACTGGGGCCCTCCCTTCCCACTTCAGCTCAGCCTGCCTGCAGAGGGACACTTCCGACACACAAACAATTCCCTGCTGCAGGAGTCTGACAGGCACAGAGCCCCAGGGTCACTGAGCTTGGAAAAGAGCTCCCAGACCCTCGAGTGCATCCTGGGCCTCATCCCCACCTTGTCCTCAGCCCAGAGCACCCAGTGCCATGGCCTGGCCTTCCCTGGACACCTCCAGGGATGGGCACTGCCACCCTCTGCACCCCTGCCAGGCAGACCACCCTTCAGGCAAAAATTCCTCCTCATGGCACCCAGCCCTTGCTCCAGCTGCCTCCAGCCTCAGGATCTCATTCCCTGCCACTCCTCAGCCCTCTGGGCTCCATCCCTGCCCAGCTCCTCCCCCTGTGGCTCCATCCTGCCGCTCCCGAGCCCCTGCTGGGCCATCCGCCTCCCTGAGCCCCTCCTGGGGCTCCATTCCCTGCCCAGCTCCCTCAGCCCCTCCTGGGGCTCCATTCCCTGCCCAGCTCCCTCAGCTCCTCCTGGGGCTCCATTCCCTTCCCCAGCTCCTCACCCCCCTGGGCTCATTCCTCCCAGCTCCCTCCCCCCTGGGGCTCCATTCCCTCCCAGCTCCCTGAGCCCCTCCTGGGGCTCCATTCCCTGCCCAGCTCCCTCAGCCTCCTGGCTCCATTCCTTCCGTCTCACCCCTGGGCTCCATTCCCTGCCCAGCTCCCTGAGCCCTCCTGGGGCTCCATTCCCTCATCCCTCAGCCCTCTGGCTCCATTCCTGCCAGCTCCCTAGCCCTCCTGGGGCTCCATTCCCTGCCCGCTCTCAGCCCTCCTGGGCTCATTCTGCCTCCTGACCTCCCTGGGGCTCCATTCCCTGCCCAGCTCCCTCAGCCCCTCCTGGGGCTCCATTCCCTTCCCCAGCTCCCTTCCCTGCCCTGCACACCCCCAGCCCCTCCAGGTCTCTCCTGCCTTTCAGGAGGGTCCCAGAGCTGCCCCCAGCACTGGAGGGGTCCCAGCAGTGCCAGCACAGGGTGGGCACTGCCCTGGCCCTGCTGCCACCCCAGAGCTGGCACAGCCCAGGGGCCACTGGCCTCTTGGCCACACCTGGTCCAGCCGCTGGCACCATCACCCCCAGGAAATCTTCTCCAGCACCCTTACACCCTGACACTCTCTCTGCCAGCCCTGCACCTCCTGTTGCACGGCTTCCTCAGGCTCAGGAGCTCCTCAGTGTCCTGGGGTAGCAGCAGCACACTCCTGCCTCACCCCCAGCCAGCAGGAACGTGCACACTGCAAACTGAAACCATCTGGACTCCTGACTCCATGGCAGGTGTGACCCAGCCAGGGCTGGAGGAGGCTGTGCAGCATCCTGCAGGAAGCTCCTCTGCTCCTCTCGCTCAGCTCCAGGGACACCAGCTCCTCTGCAAGGACAGGCTCCTTCCCTGGGACACGCTGCCTCCTCCACATCCCCCCAAATCCACTTGCTCTTCTCCAAATCGATGGTGTGTGGCCAGAGAGCTTCTGCCAGGCACAGCTCAAAGGCTGAGACACAGCCAGGCCCTGGCACAGGGTGCCCAGAGAAGCTGTGGCCGCCCCTGGATCCTTGGAAGTGTTCCAGGCCAGGATGGACTGGGCTTGGGGCAACCTGGGACAGTGCAAGGTGACCCTGCCCGTGGCAGGGGGTGGCACTGGGTGAGCTGTAAGGTCCCTTCCAGCCCCATTTGTGATTCTGACAAGGTCACCCAGCTTTGGAAGCTGCAAAGGGCAGAGCACACCAAGCCTCAATGCCGAAATCCAGGCTGGAATAGGTGACCCAGGACCGAGATTTGTGCTGGATCAGCCACTTTCCCAAGGTGAAAACAGCCAAGAACAAAGCTCCCCCAGGAAACAAGACATGGAGGAAGCAAGGAAGGCAGCAGGGCAGAGACACGAGTGGGGCACAGATGGTGCTCTTGGAGCAGCAGTGATCCCACCCACTCCTGTCAAAGTCTCTGTTGACTCAAACCACAGGCTCTGGGGCAAAGCTCCTCCTGACTTGGGACACAGCTCCACCAGAGCCCTGCTCCCCCAAAGCAAGGCCAGGGGCCACCCCACCAGTGCCTAACTGGGGACAGTGAGCAGCTGATGATTTAGTGCTGTGTGGGACATTCCTCCTCACCCCGGGCACCTTTCAGGGTTCTGCTCCCAGATTTAACCACAGCAGCATTTCTGTCAGAGGTGTCTTCGGGCAGTAACTTGGGAGCAGTTTTGGTCCCTGCCACACAAGTCAGAAGGGCTGGAAACCCCCCTTGTCCCTGCACAGGTGCCGAGAGGGATGGCAGCAACCCCAGCAATCCCTCCAGCACAACAGGGAAGAGGCTGAACGTGCAACAGTCTGCCTCTTGCAGCAAAAGAACTGTCTTTGAGGAGCCAAACGAGGCCCTCTGGGAGGCCTGGCTCACACCTGAGTGTTGTGATTACCTTTCACCAGCACCCACACAAAGCCACACACCGTTGTTCACTGCCTTTCTAAACACACAGAAATTTTCCTGATGAATCCCCACACAGCCAGCCTTCCACAGGGAAGCTTGTGCACGCTGATACATCATTCCAAGCGCTCTCCCAAGCCCATTTCTCTACACCTCACCAGGGTTTAAGAGGAGGGGGAGCAAGCCCCGGCCACCCCGGCCCCCATGGACTGCTCCAGGAGGAGCTGTGGGCCCTGAAGGTCTCAGACTTGTCCTGACTGTCCCACACTCTTAAATGACACACCAAGAGCCACCCTGGAAGGATGACAGGAACGTGGCCCCACACGATGGGTCCAACAACAAGAGCAAAGCAAAGACGGTGAGGTGAAGCCTTTTTACTTCACTACTGCTGTGGGAGAAGAAACAAATATGGAAAACACCCTCCTCTCCATGTAAACACAGGATGCAGCATTCCTCTGTGTTAAGGATGTTGCCTACTTAGGCCCAAAATCAGCCCCCAGGGATTTAAATGCCACGGCAGAGCCTTTTGGGTCTGACTTCCAGCGCTTCCTTCCAAGGTTCACAGCACTTTGAACACGACACGGTTTGGCACAAAGAGATAGGAACGACGTGGGTTCCATGGGTGTGACTGCATGGAACAGCCACGGGGCAGGAGCACAGTGGTCCTGAGCTCCATGGGGGCAGCTCCTGGGCTGGCCCTGCTCCTGGGAAACCCACAGTCCCCTCTGTGGTCCCTTCATGGGCGACAGCCCCAGAGCTCGCTGTGTGCAGGGACAGGTCAGCACTGCCTCCCTGGACCCCAACCCAGGAGGAGAAGCTCCAGTCACACCCTGATCATCCCAGCAAGGACGGGATGCACACACAGCACACACAGCGCCACCTTCACCACTCTGGTCCTCGCTGCACCCCCAAATCCCAGCGCACACTCACAGTAATTCCTCTGCCACAAAACCCCGAGATTCACTGCAGCCCCCAAACCCTCAGTCAGGTCTCACAGTAGCCATGCCCCCAAACCCTGTGTTTGCCTGCAACCACCACCAAACTGGAGTCTCACTGCAACGATCCCCTTACACTGAGACCCCAATGTCTCACTGAGGCCTCACCCAAAAGCCAGGTTTCCATACAATGACCCTTCCCCATACTCCACGTTCCCCTGCAGTATCCGCCCCTACATCCCAGGTCACCCTGTAGCACCGTCCCCAAACCCCGCCGTGTGTCACTGCAGACCCACCGAACCCTGGGGCTCCCCGCACCTCCCACCCCTTCCCAACCCGGCGCTCGGCTCTCCCTGCAGCCCCCAATCCCCGCACATCGCTGACAACCCCGCTACCCCAACAGCCCCCATGTCACTGCACACCCTCCCGGCACTCGCACCGCCCGACACTTCCCCCCCGCTCCCTTTCACTCGCCGCTTTCACGGCGGCGCCTCCCCCGTCCCCACAGCCCGGCCCTGCCCGCACATCCCCTCCGCACAGCCCGGCTCTCCCTGCAGCCCCTCCGCAGATCCCAGCACGGCCCCCAGGCCCCGCTGCAGCCTCCCCTCCTCCGTGCACCCCAACCTCCCCCGGCCGCCCCTGCCCGGCCCGGCCGCCCCTCAGCGCCGCCCTCACGGCGCCAGGCCCCGAGCCCGGACCCGACACCGCCGCTACCTTATATTTGCTGAACCCGGCCAGCTGCTCGGGGCTAACGTATTCCATGCTGGCGCTGCCGCGGCTCCCGCCGCCGCCGCTCGCAGCGCTACCGGGGACGCTGTGCCTGCTGGGACCGGGGCCGTTCCCGGTTCTGGGGCCGTTCCCGGGGCTGTTCCCGCTGCTCCCGGCGCCGCCGCCGCCGCATCGGCCCACCCGGCGTGGCCGTGACGTCCCCGCGCCCCGCCCCGCTCTCCCCAGGGCGCCCCCTGGCGGCCGGGAGGGCCCCGCGCATGAGGGCCCCGAGAAAAGCGGGAAAAAAGATCCCAGAAACACATCCAGCCCTGCCCTGGGGCAGCGGGCAGCGATTCCCCGAGCCCTGCCACTCCGGCCCTGCTCAGAAGCCTCTCTCCGCCTCTCCTGCATCTCCTGCAGGTGCCACGAAGGGCTCAGAGGGGTCCCTGCGCCATTCTCGCCTGCCCGAGCCCTCATGGCTGCCGTGTGGGGACAGACCCTAAACCCGTCCAGTTCCACGCCGTGCCCTGGGCACGGACACCTTGCACTGCCCCAGGCTGCCCCAAGCCCTGTTCTGGGTGTCACACAGGCTCACCTCAGCCTTAGTGCACACTGCTGCAGCCTGGCACAGCTGCTGCATCCCGGGGGCACTGGAAGGCAGCGCAGCCAAGGATGGCTGAGCTTGGGAAAGGCCTTTAAGCCGTTTGTGCTCCTGCCCACAGCAGGGCCTGCAAGGAAGGAGGAGCCGGACGATGGCAGCCAGGGAGACTTTGGCCCAGGGCTGCCGGCAGAGACAGGGAAAGGTGCAGACAACAGTCTGGCTGTGCTGGAGAGGGAGCTGGCACAGCTGGCACAGGTGAGGGCAGCGGCTCAGGGACCCTGCACCCTCCGGAGAGCCCAGCCCAGGCCTGAGGCCGCCCCCCCTTGCTGCACTGGGGCCTCTCCACTGCACCCACCGCTGGCACTGGCTCCCCCCCACTCACTCCAGGAGCTGCTCTGGCACATTCCCCACACGGCCCAGGAGTGACACCATGGCCAGGGCCACCTGCCCTCCCAGTCTGGCTCCAGGAGCCGGCCCAAATGCCCTGCCAGCCCAGGGGGCCCAGCCCCTGGCACTCAGCCCTTGCAGCACACGCTCACACGGCCCAGCTCTGGCTCCTGTCACTGCTGCGGCTCTGCCTGGCCAGGCCTGGGCTCGGCACACTTTGGGCCCCTTCCCCTTTTGTCCCGCAGCTTCCCAGCTGAGCAGCCCCAGAGCACAGCCCCTGGCTGCCATCAACCCTCTCAGCCCTCCGGGGCTGGGACAGGCCAGGCTCGGTTCCCAGCGCTGCCTCCCTCGGCACCTGCCACTCACACTGCTTGGTCTCCCTGCGTGTTGTGCTTGCGCCTTCCTGCCCTCCCTGCTGGCCCTGCAGACAGTGAAGCCGCTCCTGCAGCACAGACCCTGAGTGCAGCAGAGCCTCTGCTGCCACACGGCCTCCCCCAGTGCCACCCCCCTGTGCCCTGGCTGTGTGCAGCACACAGAGCTCCAGTCAGCCCCGGCTGTGCCTGCCCTGCACACACAGGAGACACAGAGCAGCGCCGTGCACATCAACTCCTTTATTAGCACAGCCTGCCGGGGCTGAGGCTGCAGCAGCCCTTCAGCAGCTCTCCAGGAGGGCTTGGCCCATACATTGCCAGCGGGGCTGCAGCACCTGCACAGCAAAAGCCCCCACAGCTCCCGGGGGCAGAGCCAGCTGGGGCCGCTGAGTCGGTAAAACCAAAGATCTCAGACAAAGACTCTCTAACTACTTAAAATTAGGAGTGGTATGGTATTTTATTGACAGTGCTGGAGTACAGGAGACTCGTGTCTCAAAGGCACCTGCTGAATTCATAAGGCATTGCTCCTCTATTTATTTCCAAAACCCGTACATGCAATACATATGCATAATCCCAGCATCTCCCTTCTCTGCATGGTATTAAAATGAGGTTGATGTGTGCACAATTCATCTCTTGATGTGGGTTGGTGGACTTGAATTGAGACAGGGGTCTCAGGGATGAAGTTAGGGAGGTCTTCATCAGGTCTCTGTCACCCCCTGGAACACTCTAAGGTCCCCTGCTTTGAGATCAACTGGCAGAAAGTCCACCTGCTGGGCATTGTTTTACTGCTTCCAATATCTTCTTGTAATGGTTTACTTGCTCCAATTTGTTTTGCAAAAAATCTCAAAATAGCAAACAATATAACAATCAGCTCTATCTCAAGCATCTAATAATCATTAACCTCTAGTTCATGTAGCTAATTTCAACAGGAATTGCTTGTATCCCACAGCTAAAATCTTAATTCATTAAAATCATGATTCACCCCCTTGTCCAGAGCTGGGCTACAGTGCCACCAGCCTGCCTGGACAGCACCAGCACTGCCCCGAGGGCTGCTGGACAAGGGGCTGGCACACAGAATTCTTCACATGGGGCATCCCAAAAGCTTTTGCTCAGCAGCCAGGCCAAGGGCACGAGCAGCTCCTGCCGGGGCTCTGGGCTGCAGGGAAGGGCAGCAGCCCCAGGCAGCTGAGCAGGAGCGGCTGCCCTGCACAAAAGACACAGCCCCTCTGAGACAGGGAGTGAAAGCACTGCCTGAGCCCCGGGCCAGGTGTGTCACTGCTTTCCTGAGCCCCGAGGCACAGCAGCTCCTGCTGGCAGAACGGCCTCAGTTGCTCCAGGAGGCTGCAGGAGGGAGGGAAGGATGATGCCCAAAAGCCAAGTAGCCCAGCCTGCAGCCAGCATGGAGCTGGCCTCAGGCCCCGCAGCCCTTTCTCCCAGCACGACAGCTCCTTGCTGCAGCAAAACTGCCTTTGGGACACTGTCCCTTCTTGTCTCACAGCAGCTGATCCAAGGGGTGCTTTGGCTGCTGCCTTGGCCCTTGGCCTGGCCCTGGGGCTCAGCCTTGGCCACGAGCCCCATGGCCCCAAGGAGGGCTTTGCTTTGGCTCTAGGACACAGCAGAGGGAAATGTTCATGGCAGGAAGGCAAGAGGATTCTGGCTCTCTTGTGAAGCGAGGGAGTTGCTGAGCGATGGCCGCAGTAACGCGCCTTATTTCAGCAAATTTGGGAGCAGCTGGATGCCATTGTCTTCATTGGGCTGGAGAGCATCATCATTGTAACTGCATTTTGTGGGGAGCCTGGTACAAAATTCTCCTGAGCTGCAAAGCTCTTGTAGTTTCTCCTTCCCATGGATGTGTCCTAATGCTTCTCCAGCTCGGACAGAGCTTCCTCCTTGGTAATTCTCTGCCATGCCTCAGGATTTCTCCTCTTCCCTGAAATTTCTTGTTGTACAAAGCTTCCAGATCTGTCCTGAAATGAGACACAAACCATTTCCAGTAGGCTTGCATGGATGGATCAGGAAGAATTTTCCAAGTGGAATATGGAGGTCCAGCATCACGGTATGTCTTGTAAGGGAACCATGGGCTACCATCAAAATCGAATTCGCAGTCACTTGCAACAAGGCTGGAACAAATATCAATGACCAGGTGGTCTGTCCCATGCCACTTGTTTCCCTTCAAAGCTCGTGGGCGATGGAAGACCAGCTGATGGTCTCCATCATGTCCCTGCATGGTGTTTGTGCACACAGCACCACAAAAGGGACACTGCTCCCAGCACCCCGAAAAATGCTCTGCCAGGATGGTGTGAGGCTTTGTTGAAAACGAGCTCAGGTCAGCACCAGCCAATTCCTTCATAAGCCTGTGCCTCAGGGCAGCCAGAGCTTCTGCCATGGCACTGCTCAGGAACTCAATGTCTGTGACCTCCTGGTGCTCGATGCCCTTCAGGTCACTTCTGGGCAAATTGATCACTTCTGTCAGTTCCCTGCAAAATGCATCCAGCCACAGAGAGATTTTGTCCTCTCTGTCTTTTCTGTCTTTGACTATTTTGATTGATAAAGAAACAGCTGATTGGATACTACGATAGAGAAGATTTAGGGAGGAATCTAAAAACTTCTCCAGCCTCCTGCTCCTATCTAAACAGTAACTCTTAACTCGTGTCTCAATGTAACTCTGAAAAAAATCTTTTGGAAACTTAAGGTACTGCTTGAAATACTCAAAATTTTCCTGTTCTGCCAGGTATTTCAGAATGGAAACTTCCAGATTGGCTCTGTTGCCCCTGAAATCTGGGAATTTGCCCTGCATGTCCTCAGCAATGTCTTTGGCCGTCCTCTCATAGACCGCCCGGCGAAGAGCTGGCTCAATCTTGTCACAAAGGAAAACTGCAAAAGTTGTGATTGAAGTGGCTCCTTGGCAGGAAATCTGGAAACATTGGAAGAAATCTTCTCTCTTGCTGTTCAGGTACACGACTGGGTCATTTGCCTTTTGGAATTCTTCATGCATGGCCTTAAACCTTTCTGCTGCCATTTTGCACAGATACAGAGACAAATCTATGCTGTACTCTCTGTTAAAAGCACAGCTTGCATTGCTGGGGATGGAGTTCACACCTTCCAGTACTTCATTGAGTATTTCATGGATAAAATTTCGACTGTAATCGCGTTTCTCCTGTTCCTTCTTTGCAATGTTTGCCTTCACACGCGCTATGATGTTGTCTGTGATGTGCTGCAAGTGTTTCCGGTCATCATCACAAATCATCCTAGGGATGACACCAAAATGCTTTTTGTTCATGACATGTTTCTCCAAGTTGAAAGAAAATCCTCTGTTTCTGTGAAATGATGTGATCCGTGCATAGAAACCTGGCTCCTTAAAGCGCTCCAGAAGGACATCTTCAATTTCTGCATCGATATTCACTTGTTCTGGAGGAGGAACAGAACGGGAGACTTCAGCAATCCATTTGTTCCAGACAACAACAAAGTTGTCTCTCAGTTCCCTCTCACTGAGGCGCTTCCCTTTCAGACTCACAGCCAATTCCCTACTCCTTCTCAGGAGCTCATCTTCATATTCCACCTTCCTTCCATCCAGTTTCCTCTGCTCCTTCTGTAGCTCTATCAGATTCTCACATTTCTTTTTCATTTCATGAAGAAGAGTCTCTTTTAGTTCTTTCAGCTTCAGCTCTGTGCTTGATTTCCACTGCACCAGTATCTCATGGTCTTTGTCTTCCCTAAAATACTTTTCCACTTCTTTCTCAATGGCATCACTTGTCTCTTGCACCAGCCCTTCAAGCTGTTCTCTGGTGACATTCTGCAAGTCCCCATTCCGAATTCTGTTCTCCAGTCTCATCTGTACATCTAAGACGTGACTCCTCAGCCTCCAGGTCCACTGACTAAAGGCAATTTCCAGTTTCCTGTATGCAGCAATCTCCAGGGAATTCTTGAAGCTGAAAACAAAGTTTTCATTCAGCAAAGCATTCCAGAGGTCACCAATACGATCTTTCAGGCCCGAGAGCCTCAAAATGCTGCGCTGCGACTGCTTCTTGGCAGCCTGGATGATTTTGCTCTTTAGTTGCTGGACGTTCTGGCTGTAGGTGGGGTTGGGTGGTGCCATTGGGGGGTTTCCTTCCCACAGGTGAGCAAAGTAGTGAATGTGGGTGTTGACATCAAAGCCAATGACATCGCTGAAGGAGGAGATGTCACAGAATTCCTGCTGGGCAGCTACCACTGTCATTTCATCCAGCTTTTCCTGCAAACGCCTTCGTCCTTCCATGTTCTGCTCCTTGGCAGTTGCTTCTCCCACATTTTGGTGGACAAAGAGGCAGCTGGGGGAAAGATTGACTTTCTTCATCCTCAGGAAAGCCTGCACAGCGATCTGGAGAACATCTTGCATTTCTGACGGATTTTCTCCAAAGACATTGATCACAGTCAAGTTGCCAACACCAATGACAAAGGTGGCCAGCTCGTTGTCATGGTTCAGGGAATGTTTATTGGCCACCTCGATGGCACGAAGTCCCTCAGTGTCCACCACCAGCACAAAATCAAAGCCCAGTTCTTGCTGCAGCTCCTCGCCCACTGGGATGAGCTGCATAAAGGCCCCGCGGGTGCATCTGCCCGCGCTGACGTTGAACTGCAGCCCAAACATGGCATTCAGCAGGGTGGACTTGCCTGTGCTCTGGATGCCGAGCACGGAGAGCACAAACACTCGTTTGTCGCCCAGCCTCTCAATTAAGCTGTCAAAGATGGCTCCCACCCAGCGCAAGGGCACGTAAGAGGCGTCTCCATCCATCAGCTCCACGGGATAACCCAAAACCATCAGATCTGCTGCAATTTCAGGCAGTTTGACAAAACTCTCATTCTTTGTCTTCTTTAATTGCAGAGCTTCATAAATCTGCCCTACCTCTCTCAGAAGGTGCTCCAGGCCGATGGATGAATCGTTGAGTTCATCAGATACAGAATCCAGCTGATTCAGCAGCTCTGTATTCACAATGTTTTTTTCCTGTTTTTTCTTACCTGTCAGGGTTTCAGTCCATAACTTGTGATACTCTCTCCTCAGTTCTTCAAGGCGACCACAGGTCAGCTCATCCATAAAGACCTTCATCCATTGCAGGAAGTATTTCTTGGCATCATCTGGCTGAGCCAGGAGAAAGCCAAGGAATGATTTCATCACTGGGTTCAGAGGGAAAGCTTGCTCAAGTTGCTTGGTTCTTAGTTCTGCCTTCTCAATTTCAACTTGGCTGCGATGATGCTCAATGCTCTTGTCCCCTTTCTCCTGCAAGCGAGTGAGTTCTTTGTCCTTTTGGCACCACTGGAACCACAGCTTTCCTTGAAGAGGCAGCAGCTGGGATTTGATCTCAGACAGCTTCTCTTTCTTCAGAAGCTCCACCAGCGCCTTTGCCTTTGCTTTGGCTGTCGTACACGCAGGTTGATCTGCATCCACTACGAATCCGTGCTGGCGAGCTTTGTCCACGCAGGTGTCCAGGCTCAAACGTGGACTAGACCCTTCCAGGAGATTCCCAATTGTCTTGGTCAGCTGGAGCACAAGTTCTGCTTCATTTCTGTTCTTGATCCCTATTTTTACTTTTTTACTGGGTCTGCCAGCTGCAACATTCTCTTTTTCTGTGAGAAGACAAATCAAAGGCCTTTGTGACTGCCACAGGTCCTGCAGAAGCTGTTTCCCCCTGCTGTCCATGTGCTCCGAGTCGCACACGAGAGCCACGTTGACAGCAGATATCTGCTGCAGGAAGTGCAGCTGTGCTCCGTGATCCCTGGCGTCTCCGTGCAGGTTACAGAAAGCCACGCAGCACTCAAAGGCGTCATCGGGGCTCCCGCGGGGGCAGTACCAGGCGATCTCCACCACCCCTTCCATCAGCAAACGCTCTCTGGTGCTGCCTCTGCAGTGGCGGTGGAAGAAAGTGTCGTGTTTGCGTCTGCTCAGCAGAGCGTTCAGCAGCTGGGACTTGGAACAGGAGGCCGAGCTGCCGATGCGGATGAAGGACACGATGGGTGTCTGTGCCTGGAAGATGAGTTTGTTGTTGTAACCCTTTGTTCCCACCTGCTTTCCCGACTTCTCCGCCTCTTTCCAGCTCCTCTGGATCTGGCTGAGGGCGTAGAGCGGGAACTCGATGCGTGAAGTGCACGGGTCGGGCACCAGCAGAGGCAGCGCCAGTTGGCAGAAGGCCAGCTTGGTTGCAAGGGTCTGTCTCAGGAAGTCATCAGCACAATGGAAAATGGCCATCTGCAGGTCCATGGGGTGCACGTGGCTGTCCCTGCCTGCATGTTCAGGGGAGGCTTCCTCCAAATCGTCCAGAAAGTTTTCAAAGGAGTCCTCTTGCTCTGTGGTTTCTGTCACAGGTGCAAGTCCTGGACTGTTCTCATCCCAGCAAGTCAGGTACCTCACCTGGTAATCCACGGTTAACAGCTTTTGCAAGAAGTAACGTGGCAGTTCAGTGTCTTTGCTGGGCTGGCTGTCCTGCAGAGAGGTCTTGCAGATGGTGAGGAAATCTCCCATCTCCATCTTTCTTGCATAGCAACGTTCGAGTCCAAGGCGCTTGAGCAACTGGAGGAACTTCTGGTTTGCAATGGCTTCATTTGCTTTGGATTGGCTGCTGTCTGACTTGGACTTGTATTGACTGCGGGGCACTGGTGTTGGGAAAGTGTCTGCCAGGTCTCTGTGTATGTTCTGCATCCTCTTTTCATCCCATTTGTCATCCAAGCACCCACGGCTCAAGGTGTCCAAGTCTCCTTCCAGCTTCTTCAAATTTTCACCTCCACTGTGCTTTTGGAGGAGATTCTGTATCCGTGAGGACCACGAGCCTTTCATGTGATCTTCCATGAAAACTAAACGCTCCCTCTTCTGCTCAGGGGACAGCTCCTGACTTTCTGGTGTCACAGTCAGACCCGTCAGCAGAAGGAAGGCCTCAGCTCTGTCAGCATCTTGCTCCTTCAGGTTCATGTACTCCTCATGTGCCTCTTCCATCTCCTTGGCCATGTACTGAATTTCTGGGTGTCCAAGGAGGTGCTGGAAAGTGCTGCTTTCCACCTGGTACCCTGTGCTGGTTGCAATCAAGAGCACCAACAGTTCCATGTCCTTCTGAGCCCGTTCCTGCAGAGACTGGAGTAAGGAATAAATGGCCAGGCTGCTGGTCAGGGTGGCTTTTTTCTTTGCTTCATGAATGGTAGAAGCAGAGCTTCTTGGTGCGTAGGTGACAGCTTGGATGTGCTCCTTCATTTGCTGCAGTGTTTTGATGAGGTCTTCAAGCTCCGAGACTTTGGGAGATCTGGCAAGTGGCTGCTCAGTCTGGTAGATCCATTGCATAATGAAGGAAGCCTCAGGGAAATCCTCAACAGAGTAGATATGAGGATCCAGCAGGTGTCTCAGCATTACCTTGATAGAGGTGGTGTTTTCTGGAGGTGACTCCTGGCAGCTCCGCACAGTGTTCACCAGGAAGTGCTGCAGGGCTTTGTCCGACAGGCACACGTTGATCCACACACTGGGGTTCCTCGTTTTTGCATTTAGATCCTCCTTTAGCTCCATCAGCCTTTGCAGCTTCCGTTCATCCACCGTCACCTCCCAGGCCTTCACAGTCCCCATGAAATCTCTGGCCTCTTGCACTGCACTGCTCAGCTCCTCTCCAAAAGTGGTGCCGATGCTCTGATTTGTCAGCTCTTTGTACGCAGCCCTGAGGGCTCTGCTCATCTGACTAACAGACTTAAAATCCCCGCTGTGATTGTACAGGATGACATCCCACACTGGGACCAGCTCAAAGCCGCGGTCGATAACGCACCACGTTGTGTTATCAGACACCAGCCCCGTTTTCCACTGAGGCAGAGAAGCTGTGTCTGGTGGGCCCCCGGTGTTGACCACGTTGAGCTGAATTGCTGTTTGGGAACTGTCTCCAGCTCTTCCCAGGACAGAAGCCTTTAAGCTGGATTTAGAAACATTCAGGGCCCCCGCAGCACTTACCATGAAGTCACCAAAGCTGGCCTTGACAAAGGTGTTCAGTGCTTCAGACGTTTGTTGTTTCTTCTCTTCCTGCTGCTCGGCTCGGAATCCTTCTGTAGATGCCTTCCACCAGAATATCCCCCCAAAGTGGAGGGGACCCTGGTTTACGTGAGACCCGAACCTGCTGAAGAACCTCTCACACCTATCCAACAGGGGGGCCTTGTCTTCTTGAGTGAAACTCAAAAGCTGCTCCAGGTCTTGCAGCTCCTGCAGAGCCGCATCCGAGAGCCAAAGCTGATGCCTTTGGAAGTAGCAGGAGGCCAGAGGGATGTACTGGTACTTGGTGGTACAAAAGTAGCTCTGCTCAGAGTGGGACTGGTGGGTGTCCTGTGACTGTGAGGAGATACTGGGATCTACACTTCCTTTTACAAGGAGCCTACAGAGGTTGGCTTTGGCAGAAACGCTCATGCTGAACCCCAGCTGCTCCATGGACTTGGTGAAAGTGGATTCTGCTGCAAAAGACGTGAACTCCTTCCTCTCAAGCAGTGATCCTTGCTCTGGACCAGTGAGCTGCACTCCCTCAGGAACTCTCAGGAGCTGCTCTCGCTTTGCCAGCACATCTTCAGGTCTGCTGGTTCTGTAGATGCCCTGCAGGGCCAGTCCCCCCGATGCCTGCCTCAGCACCTCTGTGTCAGGGATGTTCTCCCTCCTGACTGCTGACAGCTCATGCTGCTGCTCCAGCTGCTTCTGGATGCTCTCCAGCATATCTGCCAAGGGTTTCTGTGGTGGTGGCCAGAACTCTTTGGGAATCTCCATGGCTCGCCACAGAGTCTCTGCTTTCTCCCTCAGAGAGACCTGGTTGTGGCTACGGCTGTTGAGCATTTTGATCAGATCCTTGAGGGCTTGTTTGGCCACTTCTTGTCTCTGCTTTATCTGCTCCAAGTGCTCCTTCTGCAGATGTTTACTTGTTGTTCTGTCATCAGTTATTTTCAGGAGTTTCTGGAGTGCCCTTTTCTCCCAGCGGTACCGTACCTCACGCTCCAACCTGAGGTAGTCTTCATATCCCAGATGTTGCAGGGCTTCTCTGCACTCAATTCCCAGGATCTCTGACACTTTGGGCACCCAGTATTCAGCATCCAGTCCTTCCTTCTCGAATGCCTCTGCCAGGAGCTCTGCCTTTGCATCCCACTCATGGGTGTCCTCCTGCGAAGCCATGGCTGTGGAGGAAGAAAAGAGACTTTCCCTTAGGTGCTGTCAGAGGCCCCAGGGTCCTGGCAGAGGCTCTGCAGCAGCTCCAGCCCTGGGGAATTGCTGCCAGCCGGCTGCTGGAGCCAGGCTGGGATGGCACAAGAGCCAGGGTCTCCTTCCCAGCACCCTGGATGGGCCTGTGGCTTTCCCATTGGCAGGATCAACCCTGAAGATCCCAGAGACACCACAGACACACATGTTATGAATTTAGTTCTAATGGTCTTGGAAATTAGTTTTTTTTTTTCTTGTTGTTGTAAGAGGGGAGGAGGTCCAGGATTGGGTGGAGGTAATGGATAGATGAGGCGAGGTGTGACTGGACCAAGACAACAACCAATCATTCGACGCCCTGAAGAAATGATTGGCCCAGAATTAACGGCACTAAAAGCCAATCAGAGCACCGAGATGCCACCAATCAGTGCGTGGATTCAAATCCCACCAATCCTGGACCCAAGGGGTGTTATAAAAAGGGGTGTTCTCAGTTGGGCAAGGTTCTTCTTCTTTCCTTTCGTTCTGTTCCGTGGGCACGCAGGAGGAAGAACCCAGCGTATTGGTAAAATGCTGTTATCTTTGAGCTGTTGTGAGGGGGTTCGAGCTTATCTTGGACCCTCCATTCCTTTCGGCTTGTTTTTCAATAAACGAGAGTCTTTTTCATTTTTTTTGAAATCTGGCCTCGTTCATTCATAACAGACACAGACACACAAAGAAGACCCACACACGGACTCACTCAGCATCACAACGTGCCCTGGACAAGGTGCTGCCCTCACCATCGCCCACATCCTCCCAGCACAACTCCCCAGCCCACAAGTGCACACAGCCGGGGCCATTGCTGGCTCCCTGGAGCACTGGCACAGCCCCTGTGCCCATCCAACAGCCCTGCCTGCATCCTGCCCCCTGTGCCCAGCCCCAGGCCTGCCCTGCTCGCTGCCTGGCCCAGCCTGCTGCTCCCAGCACCCGGAGGCAGCACTCACACACTCCCCCCATGGGCACCCCCCTCCCCACACACACTCCCCCCACGCCCGGCACGGCCACTCGGGCTCTGACCTGTGCTCCTGCTCCAGCTGCCGCGCAGCCCCTCCTCGCCCCACTCACGCCTCTTCCCACCAGCTCCTGCCTGCCACACTCAGGGCCCAGCCCAGGGCACGGCAAAATCCACCCTGTGCCTGCCCACACCTGGGCCTGGGGCATCCGGGGGGCCCTTCAGGACACACTGCAGATGCTGGGAGCCGACTCGCAGAGGAGCCCTCTGGCATCTGCTGCTCCTTACCACACAGGGGCTCGGCAGCCAAGGGACCATTGGGGGCCATCTCGGCCACAGCCACCACGGAGCCACTGAGCTTAAAATCTGTGGTGTCAGCAGGAAAAGTGCCTGCAAACCTTCACCTGGGCACCTGCCTTCAAACCTTTGGGGGCTTTGACACTGTCACACAACTCTGAGAATTGTCCCAGTCTCAGTTCACTTGGATACACGAGAGATTTATTCTGTGCACAAAACCTTCCCCAGCATTCAGCTTCTGTCCCACCAAGGCCACAACACGCTCACCAGCACAGGAATCGATCTCAAGGGCTTGGACTGAGATCCTGCACCCTTCCAGAGCCTTTAGCGACTGCTTTCCCTCAGGAATCCCTGCACATTTGGGATATCTGAGCAAGGGCTCTGGGCTCTGATTCCCCTCACCCACCTCCCAGCAGATGCTCCCCTTGCTCCCAGCCTTGGCTTCCCAGCAGACACCGGCAGCCGAGGGCCCCAGCTCAGGGCACTCAGCACAGCAGCAGCGGCAGGCCTGGGGCACACGGCAGGGAGTGGAGAAGATGGGAGCCACCTCAAGAACATGGAGGAAGAGCACCAGGAAGGAAAGGCATGAAATCATAAAGAAGAGCACTCTCTCTCCCACTGGAGCACTGCCAGCACTGCTTCAGTCTCAGGAACTGGGCACGGCCCTGGACAGCATTATCTCCAGCCCAGCCACATCCTGAACCTGTCCCCAGGCACCCTTGGCAGTCCCTGCACTGCTTCCCATTGCTGCAGGAATAGGGGAAAGCCCCGTGTGACTGTGTCAGTGCCCGCAGAGAGGCTCTGAGCACGTTCAGGGCACAACTCGGGATCGAGTTCCTCCCTGGAAGCCAACAAGGGAAGCAGCAAGGCTGGCAGCAGGACCTGCCAGGGCAATGCCTGCACCCCGTTTCACAGCAACAGCCCCCCGAGAGTGTTTTCCCCAGCCCTGCCCCAGGGAAAGGGGCTCTGGCAACACTGCTCCCTTTGTGGGGCTGTGCCAGAGACCAGAGCGCTCTGGGTGGGGACGCTCAGGCTGTAAGAGAGGAGAATGCCACCCTCCCTGCATGAGGAGCAGGAATGATCCCCCGTGGCTCTGCCTTCAGGGCAGCGCAGCCACCCGGCCCCACCTCTGACCCCGGCCCCGTCCCGGCTCAGCCCCCAGCGCACTCGGCTCCCCCGAGCTCCCCCAAACCGCTGCCAGCCAAGGCGGCTGCCTCCAGCCCCGGCAGACAGCGCCCGCCCGCTGCCCCCAGAGCCCTCTGCCCCTGCCCTGCCGTCTGCCCAGCCCTGCCAAAGCACAGGGAACAGGAGGCAGGAGACCAACAAGAGCCCGCTCCCTGCTGCTGCCGCCTCCCAGCCCCGCAGCTCAGCCCCAGGGCCCTCCCTACCTGGTGCATCCATGCCCCGCAGCTCCCGGAAAGAGAGCAGCCCATCCCAGCCCCTTTTTATCCAGCCCTGGCGCTCCACAGGGTGCGGCTTCACCTGTTCAGAAGCTACAGGTTAATTGCAGGAAATCAGGCCTTTTACTGCAGCAGAATGTGAAAGTGGGACAAATCTTTTCGAGTCAGTTCATTGAATTAGGGTTGAAGTTCCACACAGCTGTGGTTCACGTGGCTCTATCAAAGGCAACACTCCTCTCTTGCAGACCTCTGACCCTTAACTGCTGTGATGATTGCTGGAAATAATATTGTAAACCGTGAGAGTTGCATATGTATACTTGTAAAAAATGAAGGAGAAGGACTTTGGACAAGGGCCTGGAGGGGCAGGATAAGCGGGAAATACTTCCCACTGCCAGAGGGCGGGGATAGATGAGATATTGGAATGGAATTGTTTCCCGGGAGAGTTGAGAGGGGCTGGGATGGAATTCCCAGACAAGCAGTGGCTGCCTCATGCCAAGACAGGGACACCTCCCAGTGTGCCAGGTTCCTCCGAGCACCGTCCAGGCCTTCCCTGGACACCTCTACAGCAGAGAAGCAAAGCAGCAACAGGGCCTGGCTGCAGCTTTCTGGGCAGGGCACATCCCACACCTGACAGGAACAGAGCGCTGGGCTTTGCCACAGGACATTCCACACCCAACCAGGCATGGGGGACAGGATGGCTTTTCCCTGCCCATGTGGACACACCAATCCTGCTCCTCGGCCTCCACACAAGCACTGCACTTTGCAGATGGAGCCCTGCAGCCTCACAGGAGCAGCCATCAGCTGCCCCAGGCTGACAAGGCACAAGTGCTGCAGCAGACACCGCTGCCATTTGTGCGGCCGCAGGGGAAGCCTCAGCAGGTGCCAGGCAGGGCTGGGCCACATCACCTCCAGAGCAGCGACTGGGGCCCTCCCTTCCCACTTCAGCTCAGCCTGCCTGCAGAGGGACACTTCCGACACACAAACAATTCCCTGCTGCAGGAGTCTGTGGTCCCTTCACGGGGGGACAGCCCCAGAGCTCGCTGTGTGCAGGGACAGGTCAGCACTGCCTCCCTGGACCCCAGCCCAGGAGGAGGAGAAGCTCCAGTCACACCCTGATCATCCCAGCAAGGCGGGGTCCCATGTCACACACAGTCCCACCTTCACCACACTGGTCTGCACTCCAGCCCCCCAGATCAGTCAGTATCAGTCTGAGTCAAACATCATCCACCAGCCCATTCCCATGTTTGTAAGTTAAAAGCAGCTTCTGCAGAGGTGACAAATCCATGGCTCTCACAACATCAAGGCTTGCAGAGCCTGTTCTTTCCATTTTATCCCATTTGAATAAAAATGGTTTCTGAAAGGGTGTGTGATTGCTGCAGATTGGCTGAATTTGGCTACCACCCAGCTCACTGGCCAACAGCTGCCTGTGTCCATGCTTTCCAGGCATTGTCTGGTGTTGTTTGAATTCAAATTTTCTGGCTTTCCAATGCCTTTCTCTTAGGGATGTTTACCTCTTTTCCCCGATGGTCTAGACTAGTCGAGTTCTAATTAAGGTTATCTGTGCCTGTGAGACTTCCAGGTCAGTTGTTAGACAACACAAAATGCTAAAGGCCAAAGGGGCTTAGACTTTACCAGTATGAAAAATAATTATTACCAGAATTCAAGGAGGACAATGAGAACTAAAATGAACATTTAGAACACCATTTTTTTCCCTCCAGCCCCTCCTTCCTTCTCACTGACACTGCAGACAGACAAATCATGGGAGCCTTTAGTCCATTTGTTATTTCTAAAAGTCTTTCTTCAGTTTGGTTAGGGAAAACAGTTTCTTTTTCCTGCTGTGCTGCACAGCCCTTCCCACAGGAGACAGTTCTCTCTGAACTTTTCCAGCATGTTTTCAATTTTCCTGAGTAGCAATTCCACACAACCCGCTGCAACACGAATCCCTCCCACAGGCAAACAGTCTTCCCACAACTGTTTTTACATGGCTCATTGGTTCATGGGGTGCAGTCTTTCAAGGATGAGCTGTTCCAGTTTGGAAGCAATGGTCTTCTTCCTCTGTTCGAGTTTCCCACTAGATTACAGGTTTTCAGCATCCACTTGCTCCAGTGTGAGCCCCTTTTCTCATGGGCTGCGAGTGGATCTCTGTATCCTCCGTGCACTTCATGAATTACAGGAAGAACAGTTGGTTGTCCTATAGACCTCACCATGGCTAGCAGAAGAATCTTAGCTCCGACATTTGCAGCACCACCTCCCCCTCCTTCCTTTACACTGACCTTACTGTCGCTGTGTTCTTCTCTTCAGTGTCTTCACCTTTTCCTTTTCTGTGACTCCAAAGAAAATTGTAGTCCAGAAGTTTGCTTGTTCTCAAGTTCTATGAATTGAAGAGTTCTTACAGGGCTTTGCAGCACGGAAAGGTTGATCTCGTCTGGGCTCCGTATGGGGGAATTGCTCGTCATGCCCCTTGCTGTCACCCACACAGTCCCCGCTACTGCCACTGCGGGCAGTGCCGGTTCCCACGGCACTGCCTCTGTTCAGGCCACTCTTCATGCAGGACACCGAAACGGAGAAGCTGCTGCTGCCACCCCTGCCCTTCTGCCCGCAGCACAGCTGCTCAAAAGCGGTCAAGCAGGCTCAGTTCGCTGCAGACCGTGCTGAGACGGCTCGGTCTGCACGGGCGCTCCCGGCACTGACCCCGCTGCACGGTCCCAGCTGCGTGGACACTCGTGGTGCTGGGATGGCCCCCGGAGGCCACGCCGAGATGGTTCCCTGGCAGCCTCGCCCGCATTGGCCCTGGCAGCCGCCCCAGGGTGAGCCCCGGCGGCCACATGGACACACATCTGAACGGAAGAAACATGATGTAAGTACTTTTTTTGCCTTTTTTCAATATGTCATCAGAAGGCGTTATCAACTCCTCTAATTAGGCTAGCACTGTGTCCATCGTCAGAGCCTTCAGGGATTGGCTCTGCTGGACACAGTAGAAGCTCTGAGCAGCTTCATTCTCAGAAGCTGCCTCTGCGGCTCCTCCCGCCCCACTGAAAGCCAGGTTCTGAGAAACCAACAGCCCCCTCCCCAAACCCCAGGTTCCCCTGCAGCCCCCTGACACCATCCCAGGTCTCCCCGCAGCGCCAAGCCCCCGTCCCCACAGCCCGGCCCTGCCCGCACATCCCTCCGCACAGCCCGGCTCTCCCTGCAGCCCCTCCGCAGATCCCAGCACGGCCCCCAGGCCCCGCTGCAGCCTCCCCTCCTCCGTGCACCCCAACCTCCCCCGGCCGCCCCTGCCCGGCCCGGCCGCCCCTCAGCGCCGCCCTCACGGCGCCAGGCCCCGAGCCCGGACCCGACACCGCCGCTACCTTATATTTGCTGAACCCGGCCAGCTGCTCGGGGCTAACGTATTCCATGCTGGCGCTGCCGCGGCTCCCGCCGCCGCCGCTCGCAGCGCTACCGGGGACGCTGTGCCTGCTGGGACCGGGGCCGTTCCCGGTTCTGGGGCCGTTCCCGGGCTGTTCCCGCTGCTCCCGGCGCCGCCGCCGCCGCATCGGCCCACCCGGCGTGGCCGTGACGTCCCCGCGCCCCGCCCCGCTCTCCCCAGGGCGCCCCCTGGCGGCCGGGAGGGCCCCGCGCATGAGGGCCCCGAGAAAAGCGGGAAAAAAGATCCCAGAAACACATCCAGCCCTGCCCTGGGGCAGCGGGCAGCGATTCCCCGAGCCCTGCCACTCCGGCCCTGCTCAGAAGCCTCTCTCCGCCTCTCCTGCATCTCCTGCAGGTGCCACGAAGGGCTCAGAGGGGTCCCTGCGCCATTCTCGCCTGCCCGAGCCCTCATGGCTGCCGTGTGGGGACAGACCCTAAACCCGTCCAGTTCCACGCCGTGCCCTGGGCACGGACACCTTGCACTGCCCCAGGCTGCCCCAAGCCCTGTTCTGGGTGTCACACAGGCTCACCTCAGCCTTAGTGCACACTGCTGCAGCCTGGCACAGCTGCTGCATCCCGGGGGCACTGGAAGGCAGCGCAGCCAAGGATGGCTGAGCTTGGGAAAGGCCTTTAAGCCGTTTGTGCTCCTGCCCACAGCAGGGCCTGCAAGGAAGGAGGAGCCGGACGATGGCAGCCAGGGAGACTTTGGCCCAGGGCTGCCGGCAGAGACAGGGAAAGGTGCAGACAACAGTCTGGCTGTGCTGGAGAGGGAGCTGGCACAGCTGGCACAGGTGAGGGCAGCGGCTCAGGGACCCTGCACCCTCCGGAGAGCCCAGCCCAGGCCTGAGGCCGCCCCCCCTTGCTGCACTGGGGCCTCTCCACTGCACCCACCGCTGGCACTGGCTCCCCCCCACTCACTCCAGGAGCTGCTCTGGCACATTCCCCACACGGCCCAGGAGTGACACCATGGCCAGGGCCACCTGCCCTCCCAGTCTGGCTCCAGGAGCCGGCCCAAATGCCCTGCCAGCCCAGGGGGCCCAGCCCCTGGCACTCAGCCCTTGCAGCACACGCTCACACGGCCCAGCTCTGGCTCCTGTCACTGCTGCGGCTCTGCCTGGCCAGGCCTGGGCTCGGCACACTTTGGGCCCCTTCCCCTTTTGTCCCGCAGCTTCCCAGCTGAGCAGCCCCAGAGCACAGCCCCTGGCTGCCATCAACCCTCTCAGCCCTCCGGGGCTGGGACAGGCCAGGCTCGGTTCCCAGCGCTGCCTCCCTCGGCACCTGCCACTCACACTGCTTGGTCTCCCTGCGTGTTGTGCTTGCGCCTTCCTGCCCTCCCTGCTGGCCCTGCAGACAGTGAAGCCGCTCCTGCAGCACAGACCCTGAGTGCAGCAGAGCCTCTGCTGCCACACGGCCTCCCCCAGTGCCACCCCCCTGTGCCCTGGCTGTGTGCAGCACACAGAGCTCCAGTCAGCCCCGGCTGTGCCTGCCCTGCACACACAGGAGACACAGAGCAGCGCCGTGCACATCAACTCCTTTATTAGCACAGCCTGCCGGGGCTGAGGCTGCAGCAGCCCTTCAGCAGCTCTCCAGGAGGGCTTGGCCCATACATTGCCAGCGGGGCTGCAGCACCTGCACAGCAAAAGCCCCCACAGCTCCCGGGGGCAGAGCCAGCTGGGGCCGCTGAGTCGGTAAAACCAAAGATCTCAGACAAAGACTCTCTAACTACTTAAAATTAGGAGTGGTATGGTATTTTATTGACAGTGCTGGAGTACAGGAGACTCGTGTCTCAAAGGCACCTGCTGAATTCATAAGGCATTGCTCCTCTATTTATTTCCAAAACCCGTACATGCAATACATATGCATAATCCAGCATCTCCCTTCTCTGCATGGTATTAAAATGAGGTTGATGTGTGCACAATTCATCTCTTGATGTGGGTTGGTGGACTTGAATTGAGACAGGTCTCAGGATGAAGTTAGGGAGGTCTTCATCAGGTCTCTGTCACCCCCTGGAACACTCTAAGGTCCCCTGCTTTGAGATCAACTGGCAGAAAGTCCACCTGCTGGGCATTGTTTTACTGCTTCCAATATCTTCTTGTAATGGTTTACTTGCTCCAATTTGTTTTGCAAAAAATCTCAAAATAGCAAACATATAACAATCAGCTCTATCTCAAGCATCTAATAATCATTAACCTCTAGTTCATGTAGCTAATTTCAACAGGAATTGCTTGTATCCCACAGCTAAAATCTTAATTCATTAAAATCATGATTCACCCCCTTGTCCAGAGCTGGGCTACAGTGCCACCAGCCTGCTGGACAGCACCAGCACTGCCCCGAGGGCTGCTGGACAAGGGCTGGCACACAGAATTCTTCACATGGGGCATCCCAAAAGCTTTTGCTCAGTCAGCCAGGCCAAGGGCACGAGCAGCTCCTGCCGGGGCTCTGGCTGCAGGGAAGGGCAGAAGCCCCAGGCAGCTGAGCAGGAGCGGCTGCCCTGCACAGAGACACAGCCCCTCTGAGACAGGAGTGAAAGCACTGCTGAGCCCCGGGCCAGGTGTGTCACTGCTTTCCTGAGCCCCGAGGCACAGCAGCTCCTGCTGGCAGAACGGCCTCAGTTGCTCCAGGAGGCTGCAGGGAGGGAGGGAAGGATGATGCCCAAAAGCCAAGTAGCCCAGCCTGCAGCCAGCATGGAGCTGGCCTCAGGCCCCGCAGCCCTTTCTCCCAGCACGACAGCTCCTTGCTGCAGCAAAACTGCCTTTGGACACTGTCCCTTCTTGTCTCACAGCAGCTGATCCAAGGGTGCTTTGGCTGCTGCCTTGGCCTTGGCCTGGCCCTGGGCTCAGCCTTGGCCACGAGCCCATGGCCCCAAGGAGGGCTTTGCTTTGGCTCTAGGACACAGCAGAGGGAAATGTTCATGGCAGGAAGGCAAGAGGATTCTGGCTCTCTTGTGAAGCGAGGGAGTTGCTGAGCGATGGCCGCAGTAACGCGCCTTATTTCAGCAAATTTGGGAGCAGCTGGATGCCATTGTCTTCATTGGGCTGGAGAGCATCATCATTGTAACTGCATTTTGTGGGAGCCTGGTACAAAATTCTCCTGAGCTGCAAAGCTCTTGTAGTTTCTCCTTCCCATGGATGTGTCCTAATGCTTCTCCAGCTCGGACAGAGCTTCCTCCTTGGTAATTCTCTGCCAGCCTCAGGGATTTCTCCTCTTCCCTGAAATTTCTTGTTGTACAAAGCTTCCAGATCTGTCCTGAATGAGACACAAACCATTTCCAGTAGGCTTGCATGGATGGATCAGAAGAATTTTCCAAGTGGAATATGGAGGTCCAGCATCACGGTATGTCTTGTAAGGGAACCATGGGCTACCATCAAAATCGAATTCGCAGTCACTTGCAACAAGGCTGGAACAAATATCAATGACCAGGTGGTCTGTCCCATGCACTTGTTTCCCTTCAAAGCTCGTGGGCGATGGAAGACCAGCTGATGGTCTCCATCATGTCCCTGCATGGTGTTTGTGCACACAGCACCACAAAAGGACACTGCTCCCAGCACCCCGAAAAATGCTCTGCCAGGATGGTGTGAGGCTTTGTTGAAAACGAGCTCAGGTCAGCACCAGCCAATTCCTTCATAAGCCTGTGCCTCAGGCAGCCAGAGCTTCTGCCATGGCACTGCTCAGGAACTCAATGTCTGTGACCTCCTGGTGCTCGATGCCCTTCAGGTCACTTCTGGGCAAATTGATCACTTCTGTCAGTTCCCTGCAAAATGCATCCAGCCACAGAGAGATTTTGTCCTCTCTGTCTTTTCTGTCTTTGACTATTTTGATTGATAAAGAAACAGCTGATTGGATACTACGATAGAGAAGATTTAGGGAGGAATCTAAAAACTTCTCCAGCCTCCTGCTCCTATCTAAACAGTAACTCTTAACTCGTGTCTCAATGTAACTCTGAAAAAAATCTTTTGGAAACTTAAGGTACTGCTTGAAATACTCAAAATTTTCCTGTTCTGCCAGGTATTTCAGAATGGAAACTTCCAGATTGGCTCTGTTGCCCCTGAAATCTGGGAATTTGCCCTGCATGTCCTCAGCAATGTCTTTGGCCGTCCTCTCATAGACCGCCCGGCGAAGAGCTGGCTCAATCTTGTCACAAAGGAAAACTGCAAAAGTTGTGATTGAAGTGGCTCCTTGGCAGGAAATCTGGAAACATTGGAAGAAATCTTCTCTCTTGCTGTTCAGGTACACGACTGGGTCATTTGCCTTTTGGAATTCTTCATGCATGGCCTTAAACCTTTCTGCTGCCATTTTGCACAGATACAGAGACAAATCTATGCTGTACTCTCTGTTAAAAGCACAGCTTGCATTGCTGGGGATGGAGTTCACACCTTCCAGTACTTCATTGAGTATTTCATGGATAAAATTTCGACTGTAATCGCGTTTCTCCTGTTCCTTCTTTGCAATGTTTGCCTTCACACCGCTATGATGTTGTCTGTGATGTGCTGCAAGTGTTTCCGGTCATCATCACAAATCATCCTAGGGATGACACCAAAATGCTTTTTGTTCATGACATGTTTCTCCAAGTTGAAAGAAAATCCTCTGTTTCTGTGAAATGATGTGATCCGTGCATAGAAACCTGGCTCCTTAAAGCGCTCCAGAAGGACATCTTCAATTTCTGCATCGATATTCACTTGTTCTGGAGGAGGAACAGAACGGGAGACTTCAGCAATCCATTTGTTCCAGACAACAACAAAGTTGTCTCTCAGTTCCCTCTCACTGAGGCGCTTCCCTTTCAGACTCACAGCCAATTCCCTACTCCTTCTCAGGAGCTCATCTTCATATTCCACCTTCCTTCCATCCAGTTTCCTCTGCTCCTTCTGTAGCTCTATCAGATTCTCACATTTCTTTTTCATTTCATGAAGAAGAGTCTCTTTTAGTTCTTTCAGCTTCAGCTCTGTGCTTGATTCCACTGCACCAGTATCTCATGGTCTTTGTCTTCCCTAAAATACTTTTCCACTTCTTTCTCAATGGCATCACTTGTCTCTTGCACCAGCCCTTCAAGCTGTTCTCTGGTGACATTCTGCAAGTCCCCATTCCGAATTCTGTTCTCCAGTCTCATCTGTACATCTAAGACGTGACTCCTCAGCCTCCAGGTCCACTGACTAAAGGCAATTTCCAGTTTCCTGTATGCAGCAATCTCCAGGGAATTCTTGAAGCTGAAAACAAAGTTTTCATTCAGCAAAGCATTCCAGAGGTCACCAATACGATCTTTCAGGCCCGAGAGCCTCAAAATGCTCTGTGACTGCTCCTTGGCAGTCTGGAGGATTTTGCTCTTTAGTTGCTGGACGTTCTGGCTGTAGATGGGGTTGGGTGGTGCCATTGGGGGGTTTCCTGCCCACAGGTGAGCAATGCAGTGAATGTGGGTGTTGACATCAAAGCCAATGACATCACTGAAGGAGGAGATGTCACAGAATTCCTGCTGGGCAGCCAGCACTGTCATTTCATCCAGCTTTTCCTGCAAACGCCTTCGTCCTTCCATGTTCTGCTCCTTGGCAGTTGCTTCTCCCACATTTTGGTGGACAAAGAGGCAACTGGGGGAAAGATTGACTTTCTTCATCCTCAGGAAAGCCTGCACAGCGATCTGGAGAACATCTTGCATTTCTGACGGATTTTCTCCAAAGATATTGATCACAGTCGTGTTGCCAACACCAATGACGAAGGTGGCCAGCTCGTTGTCATGGTTCAGGGAATGTTTATTGGCCACCTCGATGGCACGAAGTCCCTCTGTGTCAACCACCAGCACAAAATCAAAGCCCAGTTCTTGCTGCAGCTCCTCGCCCACTGGGATGAGCTGCATAAAGGCCCCGCGGGTGCATCTGCCCGCGCTGACGTTGAACTGCAGCCCAAACATGGCATTCAGCAGGGTGGACTTGCCTGTGCTCTGGATGCCGAGCACGGAGAGCACAAACACTCGTTTGTCCCCCAGCCTCTCAATTAAGCTGTCAAAGATGGCTCCCACCCAGTGCAAGGGCACATAAGAGGCGTCTCCATCCATCAGCTCCACGGGATAACCCAAAACCATCAGATCTGCTGCAATTTCTGGCAGTTTGGCAAAACTCTCATTCTTGGAGTTCATTAATTGCAGAGCTTCATAAATCTGCCCTACCTCTCTCAGAAAGTGTTCCAGGCCAATGGATGTATCGTTTATCTCATCACAAAGGACATCCAAGCATCTTAGCACCTCAACATTCACCCGTTTTTTTTTCCTTGCTTTTCTTTCCTGTCAGCATTTCAGTCCATAACTTGTGATACTCTCTCCTCAGTTCTTTAAGGCGACTGCAGTTCAGGTCGTCCATAAAGACCTTCATCCACTGCAGGAAGTATTTCTTGGCATCTGCTGGCTCGGCCTGGAGAAACCCAAGGAATGATTTCATCAGTGGGTTCAGAGGGAAAGCTTGCTCAAGTTGCTTTCTTCTTATTGCTTTCTTCTCATTTTCAATTTGGCGGCAATGATGCTCAATGCTCTTGTCCCCTTTCTCCTGCAAGCGAGTGAGTTCTTTGTCCTTTTGGCACCACTGGAACCACAGCTTTCCTTGAAGCGGCAGCAAGTGGGATTTGATCTCAGACAGCTTCTCTTTCTTCAGAAGCTCCACCAGCTCCTTTGCCTTTGCTTTGGCTGTTGCACACGTAGGTTGATCTGCATCCACTACGAATCCGTGCTGGCGAGCTTTGTCCGCGCAGGTGTCCAGGCTGAAACATGGATTATAGCCTTCCAAAAAATCCCTGATAATTTCAGTCAGTTTGTCCATAAGTTCTGCTTCGTTTCTGTTCTTGATCCCTATTTTTACATTTTTACTGGGTCTGCCAGCTGCAACATTCTCTTTTTCTGTGAGAAGACAAACCATAGGCCTTTGTGACTGCCACAGGTCCTGCAGGAGCTTTTTCCCCCTGCTGTCCATGTGCTCCAACTCAGATACAAGAGCCACGTTGACAGCAGATATCTGCTGCAGGAAGTGCAGCTGTGCTCCGTGATACCTGGCGTCTCCGTGCAGGTTACAGAAAGCCACGCAGCACTCAAAGGCGTCATCGGGGCTCCCACGGGGGCAGTACCAGGCGATCTCCACCACCCCTTCCATCAGCAAACGCTCTCTGGTGCTGCCTCTGCAGTGGCGGTGGAAGAAAGTGTCGTGTTTGCGTCTGCTCAGCAGAGCGTTCAGCAGCTGGGACTTGGAACAGGAGGCCGAGCTGCCGATGCGGATGAAGGACACGATGGGTGTCTGTGCCTGGAAGATGAGTTTGTTGTTGTAACCCTTTGTTCCCACCTGCTTTCCCGACTCCTCCGCCTCTTTCCAGCTCCTCTGGATCTGGCTGAGGGCGTAGAGCGGGAACTCGATGCGTGAAGTGCACGGGTCGGGCACCAGCAGAGGCAGCGCCAGTTGGCAGAAGGCCAGCTTGGTTGCAAGGGTCTGTCTCAGGAAGTCATCAGCACAATGGAAAATGGCCATCTGCAGGTCCATGGGGTGCACGTGGCTGTCCCTGCCTGCATGTTCAGGGGAGGCTTCCTCCAAATCATCAAAAAATTGTTCAAAGGACTCTGGCTGTTGGCGCCCTTTCACTGTGACTTTTGGCCGCTGTGCAAGTTTTGGTTTGCTGTCATCCCAGCAAGTCAGGTACCTCACCTGGTAATCCACGGTTAACAGCTTTTGCAAGAAGTAACGTGGCAGTTCTGTGTCCTTGCTGGGCTGGCTGTCCTGCAGAGAGGTCTTGCAGATGGTGAGGAAATCTCCCATCCCCATTTTTCTTGGATAGTGACATTCAAGTCCAAGGCGTGTGAACAACTGGAGGAACTCCTGGTTTGCAGTGGCTTCATTTCCTTTGGATTGACTGCTGTCTGACTTGCATTGGGACTGACTGGGGGGCTCAGGTGTTGGGAAAGTGTCTTCCTGGTCTCTGAGTATGTTCTGCTTCCTCTCTTCCTCCAATTCCTCATCCGAGCACCCACAGATCAAGGAATCCAAGTCCCATTCCAGCCTCTCCCAGTCAGTGTCTGCACTGACCATTTTGAGGAGATTCTCACCCCATTCCTGGAGAGACTCATGTAAGGAATAAATGGCCAGGCTGCTGGTCAGGGTGGCTTTTTTCTTTGCTTCATGAACAGCAGAAGCAGAGCTTCCTGGAGCGTAGGTGATACCTTGGATGTGCTCCTTCATTTGCTGCATTGTTTTGATGAGGTCTTCGAGGTGAATGACGTTGGGAGATCTGGGAAGTGGCTGCTCAGTCTGGAAGATTTGTTCCACATTCATGGAGGACACTTCATCTGTTATTTTCAGGAGTTTCTGGAGTGCCCTTTTCTCCCAGGCGTGCCGTACCTCACCCTCCAACCTGAGGTAGTCTTCATATCCCAGATGTTGCAGGGCTTCTCTGCACTTGATTCCCAGGATCTCTGACACTTTGGGCAGCCAGTATCCAGCATCCAGTCCTTCCTTCTGGAATGCCTCTGCCAGGAGCTCTGCCTTTGCATCCCTCTTGTGGGTGTCCTCCTTTGAAGCCATGGCTGTGGAGGAAGAAAAGAGACTTTCCCTTAGGTGCTGTCAGAGGCCCCAGGGTCCTGGCAGAGGCTCTGCAGCAGCTCCAGCCCTGGGGAATTGCTGCCAGCCGGCTGCTGGAGCCAGGCTGGGATGGCACAAGAGCCAGGGTCTCCTTCCCAGCACCCTGGATGGGCCTGTGGCTTTCCCATTGGCAGGATCAACCCGGGAGCTGAGGGTGCATCCCAGAGACAGAGAGATATACACACACACACACACACGGACATGACACACACTGACACTCTCTCACACAGACACTCACACACACACAGACACACACACACACACAGACACACACACACACACAGACACACACAACACAGCACACACACACCACACAGACAAACACACATACAAACACTGAGACACACACACACACACACAGACACTCACACATGCACACACACTCACAGACACACAAACACACACACACAGAGACACAAACACACTCACTCACACACACACACTCACACACACACACTCACACACACAGACACACACACAGACACACACACAGACACACACACACACAGACACACACACAGACACACACACACACACAGACACTCACACAGACACACACAGACACTCACACAGACACACAGACTCACTCCTGCTCCAGCTGCCGCCGCAGCCCCTGCCTCGCCCCACTCACGCCTCTTCCCACCAGCTCCTGCCTGCCACACTCAGGGCCCAGCCCAGGGCACGGCAAAATCCACCCTGTGCCTGCCCACACCTGGGCCTGGGGCATCCGGGGGGCCCTTCAGGACACACTGCAGATGCTGGGAGCCGACTCGCAGAGGAGCCCTCTGGCATCTGCTGCTCCTTACCACACAGGGGCTCGGCAGCCAAGGGACCACTGGGGGCCATCTCGGCCACAGCCACCACGGAGCCCCTGAGCTTAAAATCTGTGGTGTCAGCAGGAAAAGTGCCTGCAAACCTTCACCTGGGCACCTGCCTTCAAACTTTTGGGGGTTTTGACATTGTCCAAAAGTCTGAGAATTGTCCATGTGCCCATTCAGTTCCGGACTGGAGAAATTTATTCTGTGCACAAAACCTTCCCGAGCACTCAGCTTCTGTCCCACCAAGGCCAAAACACTCACACAGGAATCGATCCCAGGGGCTTGGACTGAGTTCCTGTACCCTTCCAGAGCCTTCAGGGGCAGCTTTCCCTCAGGAATCCCTGCAGATTTGGGCAATCCAAGCAAGGGCTGTGGGCTCTGATTGCCCTCACTCAGTTTTGCAGCCCATTTTATTTTTTTCTGCATGTTTATTGTTAAGATTTGATGTTAATGCTTTGTTCTTATGTTCCCCTATGTTTGCCCAGGAATGAGTTTATTCCTGAAGTTGTGTCCTCCCCAGGTTGCTCTTTATGGTGTTTTCCCCACCCCTTGTTCTGGTCCCTTCCCTGTCAATCATTGTTACCCTGCCCCTTGTTCTAGTCCCTTCCGTGTCAATCTTCCCTGCAGCCTGTCCCTTGGCTGTACCTCCCCTGGGCGTTCCTGGGTGTTTCCCAAACCTCGGTGCCCCATTGGGGATGTGACCTCCCTTCTCTTCCCACCCCTTGTAATTGGTCCCAGGCAAGTGGCCTGATCCCCTACTCCACCCCCAAATGTCTCCCATTTGCTCTGTGTTTGTATCCACCCCCCATTTTGTTACTGCATGAAAACCTGTGCACAGCTGTACCGGGGCTTTCTCTTCCTCTCTTCCTTTCAACCTCAGTAACCCTCATAAACCTCATTGGAACCTCAAACTTGCAGAGCCTCCCTTTTCCTCCTTCACCATAACCCTGGACGTGGTAAAACATCCTGTACCGTGGGGCAGGAGCTCTAAGGTTCTGCTGCTGGCAGAAACCCCACGCCACAGGAGATCCCCACGCCGGGCATGGTGCCACGGTGCATTCAGCCAGCCCGAGTTCCCGTGGCCACGTCCACCCACCGCACCACAGATGCTCCTGTTGGTCCAACAAGAAGATCGCTGGGAAGAAAAGGCCTGAATTCCTAAAGGAAAAGAGCAGACTGTCAGGAGAAGGCCACCCAACAACGTGGAGGTTTAACTCCAGGGAGCACTGGAGGCCAAGCCTTCCCCTGCACTGGGGATTGCCCAGGCAGCAAAGGCTCCTCAGGGCTCTTCTGGGGAGGGGACCAGAGCACGGTTTCACCTGGCACCCACACCCATGTTCCCCCAGCAGAAGGAAGCTGGACCTGCTGGAGTGCTGGGACAGAGCAAAGCCCCTGAAGGTCAACAAGGCCAAGTGCAGGAGCTGCCCCTGGCTCGGGGCCATTGCAGGCACAGACCCCAGCTGGCAAGAGAAGGCACTGAGAGCAGCCCTGAGGAGGAGGACTTGCGGCTGCTGGTGGGTGAGAGGCTGTGCAGGGAACAGCTGAGCTCTCGGGGCAGCACACAAGGGGTGGAGGGGGCAGAGCCAGGGGAGCAGCACTGACAGGGGGGCAGCACGGGCCCTGTCCCACCACTGCCCACATCACGCAGCTCTGCTGGGGGAGCTCAGGGCCCCGCAGAGGGGGGAGAAGCAGCGCTGGGCTTGGATCCCAGCAGGCACGGAGCCCACACCGGCAGGGGGGGACAGGAGGGGCACAGCAGGAGCAGCAAAAGCTGCTGGCCCGAGAAAAGGGCACTTCAGCAGCAGAGGAAAGCTGGGCGTGCTGGCACAGCACAGCAGGCACTTCAGACACCAATTGTTCTCTTGGGGCACATGTCCGGCTGCTCCCTGGGCAGCAGAGCCTCAGCGCAGGACGGCTGCTCGGCAAGGGAACTGCTGGATCAGGGTCACTGCTGCAGCTGGGACACTCGGGCCACTTGTCCCAGTCCTGTCCCCTCCCAAATTCCCTCCCACTGGAGCACTGCCAGCACTGCTTCAGTCTCAGGAACTGGGCACGGCCCTGGACAGCATTAACTCCAGCCCAGCACACCCTGAACCTGTCCCCAGGCACCCTTGGCAGTCCCTGCACAGCTTCCTATTGCTGCAGGAATAGGGGAAAGCCCCGTGTGACTGTGTCAGTGCCCGCAGAGAGGCTCTGAGCACATTCAGGGCACAACTCGGGATCGAGTTCCTCCCTGGAAGCCAACGAGGGAAGCAGCAAGGCTGGCAGCAGGACCTGCCAGGGCAATGCCTGCACCCCGTTTCACAGCAACAGCCCCCCGAGAGTGTTTTCCCCAGCCCTGCCCCAGGGAAAGGGGCTCTGGCAACACTGCTCCCTTTGTGGGGCTGTGCCAGAGACCAGAGCGCTCTGGGTGGGGACGCTCAGGCTGTAAGAGAGGAGAATGCCACCCTCCCTGCATGAGGAGCAGGAATGATCCCCCGTGGCTCTGCCTTCAGGGCAGCGCAGCCACCCGGCCCCACCTCTGACCCCGGCCCCGTCCCGGCTCAGCCCCCAGCGCACTCGGCTCCCCCGAGCTCCCCCAAACCGCTGCCAGCCAAGGCGGCTGCCTCCAGCCCCGGCAGACAGCGCCCGCCCGCTGCCCCCAGAGCCCTCTGCCCCTGCCCTGCCGTCTGCCCAGCCCTGCCAAAGCACAGGGAACAGGAGGCAGGAGACCAACAAGAGCCCGCTCCCTGCTGCTGCCGCCTCCCAGCCCCGCAGCTCAGCCCCAGGGCCCTCCCTACCTGGTGCCTCCGTGCCCCGCAGCTCCCGGGCTGGGACAAGCCCAGCACAGCTCAGCCAGCCCCGGCTCTTTAGGAGGGAGCTGCTTCCGCTCTTAGGTGGGGCAGTGGGGGAGAATCTTCTGCTTTCCTGTAAATCATAGTTTTTCAAGAAGCAATGTGTAAGTACTTGGTTTGGGTTGAAGAAGATTTTGGTGAGAGGTGGACTTGAGAATGTTGGAGGTCTTTTCCAGCCTTACTGGTTCTATGATCCTATGAACGGCAGCAGAATCAGCGACCTTCACCCTCCGTGTCCCGCAGCTCCTGGAATGGGAGAAGCCAATCCCAGCTCCCTTTTCATCCAGCCTGACTTTCCATTGGATGTTGGAAATGGAAACAACTCTGTTCCTGAGGCAGCGGGACAATTTCAGGAAATCACGTGGTCCCTGCTGCAGAAAGTGAAAGTAGAACTGCTTGTTTGGATTGCAATCATTGACCTGTGCTCCAAATACACACAGCTGTGGTTCAGTTGCCTCTGTCAGTCAGCACTTGTCTGCTGCTGAGCTCTGAGCTGAACGCCTGTGCTGACTGCTGGTAATAATATTGTAAACCGTGAGAGTTGGATAGGCATACTTGTAAAAAAACCATGAGAAAGACTTTGGACAAGGGCTTGGAGGGGCAGGATAAGGGGGAATGGCTTCCCACTGCCAGAGGGCAGGGATAGATGAGAGATTGGAATGGAATTGTTTCCCGGGAGAGTTGAGAGGGGCTGGGATGGAATTCCCAGACAAGCAGTGGCTGCATCATGCCAAGACAGGGACACCTCCCACTGTGCCAGGTTGCTCCAAGCACCATCCAGACCTTCCCTGGACACCTTCAGGCATGGGCACTGCCACCCTCCCTGGGCAGCCTCTGCCAAGGCCTGACCACCCTTGCCAGGCACAAATTCCTCCTCCTGGCCACCCTGAGCCTCCTGTGCTCCAGGCTGAGCCCCTTTGTAACTTAATTTGAGCCTGTTTTGCCCTTGAAGTTTTTTTTCCCAGTCCTTACCCCAACTCATGAAGCCAATTTTAATTATTTTTCCCTTCTCTGCTCGGCTGAGGCAGGGGAGGGTGTGAGTCAGTGACTCTTGCAGGTGCTTGGTGTTGGGCCAGTGTCAAATGATTGTCAGGCAAATAAAGAAAACCTGTGTAACTGTAGTTGTGAAACGTGTGGAACACGGCCATGGGACAGTTATAATAAACAACCGAGGAAAGCAAAGCGTGGAGGAAGAATTTGAACCCATCCTTTGTTCACAACTGACTATTATAAGTCTTAAGTTGTTTCGTAGTGAGAGTATTTGAATTATAACTTTAGGATGTTGCTTTTTGACAAGAACTTTCTGCTTGGAATTAAGCCTTAACTGTTTTTTATAAGAACCTTTGAATTATAACTTTAGATTTTTGCTTTGTGTTAAGGATTTTAAACTGCATAAAGGGTTTGAGCAACAGAGGGAAGTGGACCCATCCCGAGTTCCTCCCAAAACGGTGAAAAACATCCTGAAAAAGGAAGATGGACATTGAAAAGGGAAGCTGGACAATCATAGATTAATGGTCCTAAAAAATAGAAGCTGGACCCCACATCTGGGATACAAATCCTGGGAGGAATGGATCACAATAGAGTATAGGAATTTAAAGGAAATAAATATCACCATCATGGATTTATGATCCTGAAGTATAGAATTGTGACGTAAAAATTGGAAATAGAAACTTCTGAAAAAGCTTATGAATATATATATAGATATAAATATACATATATACATATATATTGATATAAATATACATATATTGATATAAATATACATATATACATATAAATACCAGCAGGCCTCAGCAATCAGTGTGCAGTTGGAGGGGAAAACCCCCACCACTGTGCCCAGCATTGTGTTTGCTCCTATTTTACCATATTAATTAATAAATTGAATTACTGCTTGATATATTGGCCGAGTCAAGCTTCTCATTTCTAACAATATGTAAAGAACTGTTATCCCGTTCCTCGTATCTCTGCCTGAGAGCCCTAAATTTCAAATCTACACCATTTCAGAGGGAGGGGGTTTGCATTCTCCATCCCAAGGGGGGCTCCTGTCTTCCCTAGCAGACACCTTCACCTCCCGAACTAAAAATCGCGCCTGATGTTTGGCCGGCATCAAACCACGACACACGAGAAAAACCACGAAATCCGCTTTTTATTGACCGACTGGAACAGAAATATCCTCGTGGAAACATCTCTGAGAGGTCCTCGGTTCTTCAGCGGGGGTCTTGCACACCGGGAGCTGAGAAAGGCGGCTCTGTGGTGGCTGGGAATCGCCGAGAGCCGAGGGAAGAGCCCTTGCAGAGGACACGCGGCCCAGGAGGAGCCCGGCCACGGGAGTTACCAAGCCAAACAAAGGACACGGAGAATCTGGAAGGACTCGCGCCGTGCCGGAGGATCTGTGAGCCCTGGGGGGTGTCCAGCCACAGCCACCTCCGGGTGGGTGATCTCGGGAAGACGTTGGAGCTGTGGGATGCGCCCCAGAGATGTGGGAGGGAAGGACAGGGTCTGCCCCTGGCCCACCTCAGGGCTCTCAGCATTCCTGAGGTGGGGCAGATCCCTGTGACATCTGGAGCTCCGAGTGGAGCTGGACTGGGGATGCTCTGTGCTGTTGTCCCTGAAAATCAGCCTTCTGATGTGTTTTAGTATAGTGGAGTCAGTTCTCATGAATTATAAGATAAACAAGAATCACGTTTGCATTCCTTTGTAAAAGATATCACCTGATGGACTTCTCCAGTGACCAGCGAAGATAGAGAAGTAGTAACTTCTCTGTCCAATCTCTGATCACTGTCCAGAAACTTATAGATACGAGGTCAACAATAAACTGGAGACTTCTTTTCTTCTTCTCTACCTGAACACCTGTTGTGTGTGTTGCTGTGTGTTTCTATCTACGTCACAGTAACGCTGTTCCCTCACTCTGGTGGGGCTGGCATGTCCCCAGCTGCTCCACCCCAGCTCCCTGCTCCCGCCTGGATCCCGAGCATCCCCCAAGGAGCCTTTCTGGAACACTTCTCCAGCTCCAGGGATGCAACCCCAGCTCCCCTCTCCTTCCCCTGGTTCCTGGGAAGGCTCCAGCCACCACCCCGATGGGCAGAGACGCCCACAGGAGACAGCTGGGCACCTCTCCCAGCCCAAGGGATCTGTGCCGTGCTCCCGCCCCATTTCCATGGGACTAAAACCTGGATTGGACCCACAGAGAAGGAATGCAAAGAGGAGACCCAGCAGCAGCAGCGGGGAGGAGATGCCCCCGGGGCTGCACAGAGGTTACAGGGAGGAGAAGGACACAGAGCTGGGGAGGTTCTGCAGGGGGCTGGGGACATGGGAGAGACTCCTGCCCTTCATGCCCCCAGCAGCTTCTTGACCATGTATCCTGGCATGCTGTAGAGGAACAGGGCCACCATGATGAGGAGCAGCAGGGCCAGCACGATCTTGATGATGAGCCACTTGTAGCGGGTGCAGATGAGGTATTTGATGGACTTGAGCGGGTTCAGGAACCAGATGAACGATGTGTCCGGGCGGCTGCAGGGGAACCAAGCACCCACTGTTAATCCGTCACTGTGGAAAAGGGGTTCATGGACCTCAAAGCTCATCCAGTTCCACCCCTGCCATGGTGGGACCCCTTCCACTGCCCCAGGGGCTCCCAGCCCCAGGGTCCAGCCTGGCCTGGGGCACTGCCAGGGATCCAGGGGCAGCCCCAGCTGCTCTGGGCACCCTGTGCCAGGGCCTGCCCACCCTGCAGGCAACAATCCTGCCCCACATCCCATCCAATCCCACTTTGAAGCCATTCTCTGGCTCCTGTCCCTCCATCCCTTGTCCTCTGCCCCTCCCCAGCTCTCCTGCAGCCCCTCCAGGCCCTGCCAGGGGCTCTGAGCTCTCTCTGGAGCCTTCCCCTGTCCAGGGGAGCCCCCCCAGCTCTCCCAGATGGGCTCCAGACTCAGAACATCTCCATGGCTTCCTCCAGCCTCTTTCCAACAAGTCCACATCTCCCCTGTTTTGGAGCTCGGAGCTGGATGCAGCACTCCAGGTGGAAGCAGAACCCCACAGTCCCAGGTCCCTGCTGCAGAGAGGCTTCTCCTACTCACTTGGGTTTCTCCAGGGGATCGGGCTCATTTCGAGCCAGCCCAGCGGGCGATTTCTCAGCCTCTTCCGCTGTCAGGAGGTGCAGCTCGGCCTCCACTTTGCCCTGCAGGGAGCAGAGAGCTGTGCTGAGGCCTGGGACTCGCTCCCACCTCCACCCCCCAGGCCAGAGGGGTCCCGAGGGGACAAAGCCACGTGGGGGGATGTGGGGTGTCCTCAAGGAGTGCGGTCCCCAGGAGGCAAACCTTCCCTTTCCTCATCCTTACAGTGATCTCCAGCTCATCGTTCTCATCTCTGGCCACGAACGGCCACCAGCCCTTGACCCGCTTCTGCTTGAAGATGGAGATCATGGGCAGCTCAGCCTCGTTGGTCACCATCTCCAGGCTGCACTGCTTGGAGGTCTTGGCTCCCCGGGGGAAGCGGTTCAGGTCCAGCTCGATGGCCCCTGGCAGGACACGGGGGAGAGCAGAGGTTGGCATGCTAAAAAGGCCAAGGTGGGCTGGAGGTGGGCTGGGCCAGCATCTCCTGCCCTGGGAGCAGATTTGAGCCAGCTCTGGGAAGGAGAAATGGGGTGTCCTGGCTACCAGAGCAGCAGAGAAAAAGGATCCCAGAATTATGGGAATGTGAATGTTGGAAAAAAACCTCTGAGATCACTGAGTGCCACCTGTGCCTGATCCTCACCCTGTCCCCAGTGCTATGGCCTGGCCTTCCCTGGACACCTCCAGGGATGGGCACTGCAACCCTCCCTGGGCAGCCCCTGCCAAGTCCTGGCCACCCTTGCCAGGCACAAATTCCTCCTCCTGGCCACCCTGAGCCTGCCCTGGCCCAGCCTGAGCCCATTGCCCCTTGTGCTGGCCCTGTGCCCTGGCAGCACAGCCCGACCCCCCTGGCTGTGCCCTCCTCTCAGGGAGTTGTGCAGAGCCAGAAGGGCCCCCTGAGCCTCCTGTGCTCCAGGCTGAGCCCCTGCCCAGCTCCATTCCCTGCCCAGCTCCCTGAGCCCCTCCTGGGGCTCCATTCCCTGCCCAGCTCCCTCAGCCCCTCCTGGGGCTCCATTCCCTTCCCAGCTCCCTCAGCCCCTCCTGGGGCTCCATTCCCTTCCCCAGCTCCCTGAGCCCTCCTGGGGCTCCATTCCCTTCCCCAGCTCCCTCAGCCCCTCCTGGGGCTCCATTCCCTTCCCCAGCTCCCTTCCCTGCCCTGCACACCCCCAGCCCCTCCAGGTCTCTCCTGCCTTTCAGGAGGGGCCCAGAGCTGCCCCCAGCACTGGAGGGGTCCCAGCAGTGCCAGCACAGGGTGGGCACTGCCCTGGCCCTGCTGCCACTCCAGAGCTGGCACAGGCCAGGGGCCACTGGCCTCTTGCCCACCTGGCCACACCTGGGCTCATGTCCAGCCGCTGGCACCATCACCCCCAGGACCATTCCCAGCCCCTCTGCCCCAGCCTGGAGTGCTCAGTGGGGTTGGTGTGACCCCATTTCAGGACCTGGCCCGTGGATCCAGAACCCTCTGCAGACCCTTCCTGCCCTCTCCTCCCACCTGCTCCATCCAGTAGCAGCCTGAGGGGGTTGTGGGATGCTCTGGACCCTCCACATACCCAGGAAGTCGTCGGCCGAGAAGTGGTCAGCATCCCAGACCTGCAGGGTGAGGCGGGCTGGGATCTTGTACTCGGTCTCATCCCAGGAGAACATGGACTCCTTCTTGGAGATGACGATCTTCTCCTCGGCCATCAGGTAGTCAAAGGGGAAGATGTAGCGCCAGTTGAAGTTGCCTTCACCAGTGAGGGAGTGGTAGTGGACATCCGTGTCCTGCTTGTCCTCCTGCTGCCCCTTCAGCCACCTGAGGGTGAGGGCACACGCTGTGGTGTGTTTTTTCTTCAATGGTTTGCTCCTCTTTCCTCTAAGTTGGTGGTTTAGACTGAGTTGGACCCTCCTACCCAGCTGTTTCTTACACCCCAAGACCTGCCCCTTGTTCCTGAAGGACACAGAACAATCCTTTCCAGAGCCGAGGACACAGAACAATCCTTGTCCAGACCAAGGGCACAGAACAATCCTTTCCAGAACCAAGGGCGCAGAATAATCTTTAACCAGAACTAGAACCAAGGGCACAGAACAATCCTTGTCCAGAACCAAGGACACAGAACAATTGTTGCCCAGCCCAGAACCAAGGACACAGAACAATCCCTGTCCAGACCCAAGGACACAGAACAATCCTTGTCCAGAACCAAGGACACAGAACAATCCTTGTCCAGAACCAGAACCAAGGGCACAGAACAATCATTTTCCAGAACCAAGGATGCAGAACAATCATTTTCCAGAACCAAGGGCACAGAATAATCCTTTTCCAGAACCAAGGGCACAGAACAATTGTTGTTCAGCCCAGAACCAAGGACACAGAACAATCCTTTTCCAGAACCAAGGACACAGAACAATCATTTTCCAGAACTAAGGGCACAGAATTATCCTTAACCAGAACCAGAACCAAGGACACAGAACAATTGTTGTCCAGCCCAGAACCAAGGACACAGAACAATCCTCTTCCAGAACCAAGGACACAGAATAATCCTTGTCCAGAACCAAAGACAAAGAACAGTCCTTGTCCAGACCTAAGGGCACAGAACAATCCTTGTCCAGAACCAAGGTCCCAGAACAATCGTCCAGAACCAAGGACACAGAACAATCCTTTCCCAGAACCAAGGGCACAGAACAATCCTTTTCTAGCCCCTGAACCAAGGACACCACTGCAGCTCCGGGCCCAAAAGGTGCAAACAGCAGAGAACTGAGGAGAGAATCTGGGAGGGTGGGACTGCATCGCCTGGGGCTGGAATTGGACAATTGACCCCAATGTGGAAATGGACCAAAAACAAAACCAGCAGTGAAGTGAGAAGAAAAACCAAGGAGGATGGAGCTTCATAAGCTGAAGCTGTAATTGCACAATTAACTCCAATATGCAAACGGACCAGAACTTATCAAAGTGTGAGCCCTCGTGGCCAGGTGTGCATTTTGTGATAATGTTGGGCTCACCTTGGGTGTGGCCCAGCTGGGCTCTGGCGCTGCCCAGCTGTGCCCAGGGAGGCCTTTTAATAAATCCCTGCTTTATGCTTTTGCTCTGCCTGCTCTCTGTTCCAGCTCAGCCTCTGAAGGCACCACCTACCCCCTGACGAAGATGTCGCTGGATTTCTCGCCAGTGAAGTAGTCGTCGTCCTCCAGGATGACCTCGTCGGTGTTCCACACGATCACCCTGAGCTCGTACCTGCCCGAGGGAGGGGAAGGAATGTGAGGAATGGGAGCAGGGAATGGGAGAGCAGGGGATGGGGTGATGCTGCCAGAAAGCAGGGCCGGAACAGGGAAGTGCTCACAGGGATCAGGAGGGCAAGAAGCTCTGGATATCTTCCTCCAGCATGATCCCAGTTCTGGTCCCTACCAGCCTTCCGAGCATGATCCCATTCCTAATCCCTACTGACCTTCCCAGCATGATCCTATTCCTGATCCTTCCTGCCCTTTCCAGCATGATTCCATTCATAATCCCTACTGTCCTTCCCACCATGATCCCATTCCTGATCCCTCCTGCCCTTCCCAGTGTGATCCCATTCCTAATCCCCATTTCCCTTCCCACCATGATCCCATTCCTGATCCTGACTGCCCTTCCCAGTGTGATAGCCATGGAGGTGATTACAGGGATCTGACTCTTCCCAAGGGGACAGGCTGGCACAGCTGGGGGGGCTCCCTGCACAGGAGAAGCTCCAGGGAGAGCTGAGAGCCCCTGGCAGGGCCTGGAGGGGCTGCAGGAGAGCTGGGGAGGGGCTGGGGACAAGGGACACAGGGACAGCACCCAGGGAATGGCTTCCCAGTGGGATTGGATGGGATTTGGGGCAGGAACTGTTGCCTGCAGGACAGGCTGGACCCTGGGGCCGGGAGCCCCTGGGACAGTGGGAGGGGTCCCACCATGGCAGGGGTGGAACTGGGTGGGTTTTAAGCCTCCTTCAGCCCGAACCATTCCATGATTCCGTGAGCTCGGATCAGCCTCAGGGTGAGCCAAGCACTGAGGGGAGCTTTCCCTCCTCTTCTCCAGCCTCTGCAAGGAGCTTGCCAAAGGCTCAATGGGGCAGCCCAGGCTTGGATTTTGGGACATTTCTGACCAAAACTGAGTCTGCAAAACAACCAGAGCCCAGCTCATCCCCCTCTACTCAACAGGGCTGAGATTCCCCCCCACAATGGGCTCAGGGTCCTCCTCAGGATTCCAGGAGGGACTCCTGGAGAGTCTCCAGGTGAGGGGAGTGGATTTACAGCTTCCTTAACCTCTCTCCTTTGGGGTCTCCCTCTGGCAATGGCTAATCCCATCCGTGGGATTCCTCCACCTTTTCCAGCCCCTCCTGCCTGCCCCTGCCTCTCCCAGCTGGGATCCAGGGATGTTCTCTCCACCCGAGGCATTGGCTGCCTGGGATGCACCAGAGGCTCCCGTCAGGATTCCCGGTGCCATCCCTGGATCCTAGCCCTGGGGGTAGGAAAAGGGGCCCAAGGACCAAGGCCAGCAGGGTGAGAAGGGCCTGAAAGGGGTTATTGAGGGAAGAAATGTCCTTCCCCCTCCATGCACCATATGTGCCTGCTCTTTCCTGCTTGGAATGATCCCGGAGCCTCCACCACCCGTCCTTCTGTCCGTCACCTCCTGGAAAAGCCCCATCCAAGCTGCCCTGGGATATCCCTGCCCAGGAGAGGCCCAAGGCCTGTGAACGATGGAATTTCCCAATTTGGGCAGGAAAGATCGGGAGCTGCAGGGGATGGGAGTCCTGGGGTGCCACCCTCAGGAGCAGCTCTGGAACTGCCTTCAGTGTTGGGATCTCCGGGAATGCCGGCAGAGGGCTGGGCTGGCCGCGGAGAAACAGCAGGAGAAGCCGGGCTCCGTCCCCAGCCTCCCGTTTTTCCCTGGGATTCCCTGGCTGGGCTTTTCCTTACTTCTTTGGTTTCCTGGGAGAAATATCGATGGCCGGTCCGGGCGCTGGCATATCCATGGGGAACATGTCCACCCACATCTCCAGGCGGCCCTGCGGGGTGGGAGAGGCACGGTCAGCTCCCCTCGTCCCTCCTGGACCCCTCTTCCCACCGCCCTCACTCCGGCCGTGCCAGAGAAAAGTGGGAAAAGCTGCTCCCGTGCCAGGAATCCTTCTCCACCCCTGTAGAAGGGTCTCATGGAGGGGGTGACACTGGATGGGTTTTAAGGCCCTTCCAGCCCGAACAATTCCATGATTCCATGACCTCCCTGTGAGCTCGGATCAGCCTCACCAGGGTGAGCCAAGCATCGAGGGGAGCTTTCCCTCCTCCGCTCCCAACCTCTGCAAGGAGCTTGCCAAAGGCTCGACGGGGCAGCCCAGTGTTGGATTTTGGGACATTTCTGACCAAAACTGAGTCTGCAAAACAACCAGAGCCCATCTCTGTTCCCACTCTCCCCCCTCAACTCAACAGGGCTGAGATTCCCCCCAAAACGGGCTCAGGGTCTCCAGGGAATTCCCAGCACGTGCAGCAGCCTGGGGACCTTCCCATCAGCTTGGGAATCTGCTGGGAATTTTACTCCCAGGCGCCCAGACGTGGTGATCAGGGACGCGAAACGGGCGAGGATGGATCTGGAGATTTTCTCTGCCCACCCCGAGGTGGGCTGGGGCTTCTTTGGCCCCCGTGGGCTGCCCCCCATCCCCCGGGAAGGTGGGACCTGCTCGATGCCCGGCTTGTCGGGGTTGAGCAGCGGCCGCGTCTCCACGTGCTCGGGCACGAGGCGGCAGCCGGCCCGCGGGACGTCCTCCCAGTGCCGCAGCGCCGCCAGCGCCAGGTGCTCGTCCGTCGGCTTCTTCTGGCCTGCGGGGCACAGGAGAGCTCGGGGACAGGGACACGGGGACAGCAAAGAGCCCAGGGGCTCCACACGTGCTCCAGAACTGCCTCGTGGCTGGACAGTGACCAGGGGAAAGGGAGCTGGGGTGCGGGTCGACCAAATGACCATGGGCAGTGTGCCCTGGTGGCCAAGAAGGCCAAGGGCTCCTGGTTGGATCAGGGGTGGTGTGGCCAGCAGGAGCAGGGGGTCATGGCCCTGGATCAGGGGGGTCATTGTGCCTGGGCACTGGTGGGGTCACCCTTGGAGGGCTGTGTCCAGCTCTGGCCCCTCAGTTCAGGAAGGACCTGGAGATGTTTGAGCACATCCAGAGGAGGGAATGAGGCTGGAGAGGGGCTGGGACACAAACCCTGAGAGGGAGCCCTGGGGGAGCTGGGGGGGCTCAGCTGGAGCAGAGGAGCCCCAGGGGTGCCCCCCTCACTCCCTGCAGCTCCTGGGAGGGGGCTGTGCCAGGGGGGTGGGCTCTGCCTGCAGCAGCACAGACACAGTCAGAGGGCTCAGCCTTAAACTCTGCCAAGGGAAATACAGGCTGGATATCAGGAAGAAGGTTTTCATGGAAAGAGTGATAAAGTGCTGGAATGTTCTGCCTGGGAAGGTGGTGGAGTGCCCATCCCTGGTGGCACTGGAGGTGGCACTGGGGGCCAGGGGCTGGGTGAGGGGTTGGGGCTGGGCTGGACTCGATGGTCCTGGAGGTCTCTCCAGGATTCCAACCCAGTGATTCTGTGATCCCTTGGGAATGTTTTGTCCCTCAGCTGGCACTTCCCACCTCCCCTCGCCTCTCTCCAATCCCTGTAGAACGTTCAGCTCCCCACTCAGTTTTCCCTGTCTGAACCAGTCCTGTGTCTTCTGACCACATTTTCCTTTTCTCCTTCACACTTCCCAGCCTGTCTCCCTCTTCCTTGGGTGCACCTGAGTGTGTTGGGACACATCCCTCATCTCCCCTTTCTTGGGAACGCATTCCCATGTATAACAATTCCCTAAAGGCTGGGAAAGCCGTGAGGTGTCTCCATGGACGTGCACTTCCAGCAGGGCATTTCCAGAGGCAGCTTTGGGTGTCCGCGGGTGTCCTTGGGTGATTCCCAGAGGAACCCCTGATCTGCAGCTCTCTCTAACTGGTCCCATGCTGGGATGGTGACTGCAGTGGACGATGTGCCCACCACAGGGGTCTACTTGGTGGGGTTGGACTGGAGGATCTTCAAAGGCCCATTTCAAACCACTCCATGATTCCAACTGCCCTGAGATCCCAACCCTGGATGATGAGGAGACCCTCCCAGACCCCCGCTCCCCTCCAGACCCTCCATCCCCTGGGGTGATCCCACGTCAGGTACCGTTTTCATCCTCGATCTCCGTGGGGCCGGTGAAGACCCTGTTGGCAACTTTCACTCTTCCCCCCCGGCCCGAAGTGAGGCCCATCCACTTTTCCCTCTTTGCACAGCTTGGACAGGATTTGTGAAGGCTTCATGGGGTCACGCCAGGTGTTGTAACCGTGGCTGGGAACAGGAGGGCAAGATCAGCCAAAAAAAAAGGTTGGGAGGACCGAGAATTTTTTTCCCCTTTTGCCAGAAAAAACCCCACAGCGCCATGGAGCACCCAGGGGAAGGATTTGAGGCAGCAAAGGTGAAACTTCAGAGCAGACTTGATACCTCTGTGCTCCCTTTTTCCAGCACCTTCCACCCCACTTTGGCTCAGACCTGGAATTCCCAGTACATCCCGCTTGGATCACGTTTGCTCTGCTCCTATTCCAGCCCTGACCTCACCCCTCTTCCCAGTCCCACCAGTCCCCCCAGTCCCTCCCTGGGCTCCTGACCACCCATTCCACCCTAAAGCTGGTCACAAAACCAGGGGATAGCCCGGGCTCCTCCCATTATCCCTGCCCCTGGAGGTTTTTCCCCAAACAAATCATTCCAGGATCAGCAGGAACAAAGAGGGGGGGAAGATTCCTGTGGGAGCTGTGGGTGGGAGATGACACAGAGGAGGGTCCAGGAAGGGAGGCGAGGCAGGGAAAGCTTTTTTCATACATGGAGTAGGTCTGGGCCACCCCGCAGGTGGCCCGGTGCTTGCTGTAGAAGCGATTCTCCAGGTCGATCTTGGTCTCCCCGATGAGGTCGTCGGTGCCCACCAAGTCCCAGTCGTACACAGCCACGGTCAGCATGGACTCCATGGGGAAGGTGGCCTCGATGTCGAAGGATCTGGGGTTGGGGGAAGCAGAGGAGAGCTGCTGAGGGGTCTGGCTGACCCGGGGGCAGGTGTGCCTGCCATGGGTGGTGGTCGATTTGTGTCTATCACTGCAGGACATCTGAGGTGGGGTTTGACTTCACCACCTGCTCTGCCAGGCCCTGGACAGGAGGGAAAACCCTTGGCCTGGGTGTCCCAACAGCCCTGGAGCTGAGTTTGTGTCTTATTCTCCTCAAATTTAACTCTAATGGTTCCGAAGTGGGTGTTCCACCTTGAGATGATTTCAGGTTCTTCTCTTAAACACCCAGTGCCACTCTGACCATGCAGAGCTGGCAATGAAGGACATCCTGGAAGGACATCCACACTGTGGGACAAATCCCAACATTCCAGCTCAAGGTCAAACCTTGTTGGATGTCACAACAGCCCTGGAGCTGAGTTTGTGTCTCATTCTCACTCAAATTCAGGTCTAATGGTTCCTAAGTGAGTGTTTCCACCTTGAGATGATTTCAGGTTCTTTCAAACACCTGGTGCCACTCTGACCATGCAGAGCTGGCAATGAAGGACATCCTGGAAGGACATCCACACTGTGGGACAAATCCCAACGTTCCAGCTCCAGGAGCAGCCGTGTGACACCTCAGCTGCAGGGCTGAGGGCTGGCAAGCTCAATCCCAGCTTGGCAATTCCAGGTGCGGACTCACTTCCCAAAAACAGGGTTTAGCTGCTTGGAGATGTAGTTCTCCTTGTCCTTGATGTCCGTCTTGCCCAGCTTGATGGCGATGTAGGGGTCGGCCTTCCCGTTGATGTCGGCCGGGTGGAGATCCGTGGCCTGGAGGGGACGGGTGGGACGGGTCAGGGCCCAGGGATTCAGGGATGGGCCTGTCCTCCATCCCCGAGAACACCCTGAGCTTGGATTGAGATGGGGATGGGACAGGGGAATCAACGGGTTAAAAGGTTTAAGGGTTAGGGATGTGGCCAGCAAGATATAAACAATATAGCAATATATTGTATATATTATTTTTTATATATATTAATATATATCCTACAACAGGGGCTAGCGGAATAGAAGAAATAAAATTTTGATTAAAAGCTTAATAAAGGGATTAGAAGAAGAAACTAAGGGTTTAATTATTAGCATAGCGATAAAATTCTGATTAAAATCTTAATAAGGGGATTAGAAGAAGAAACTAAGGGTTTAATTATTAACATAGCAATAGAATTTTGATTAAAAGCTTAATAAGGGGTTTAGAAGAAGAAACTAAGGATTTAATTATTAACATAGCAATAGAATTTTGATTAAAAGCTTAATAAGGGGATTAGAAGAAGAAAGTAAGGGTTTAATTATTAACATAGCAATAGAATTTTGATTAAAAGCTTAATAAGGGGATTAGAAGAAGAAAGTAAGGGTTTAATTATTAGCATAGCGGTAAAATTTTGATTAAAAGCTTAATAAGGGGATTGGAAGAAGAAACTAAGGGTTTTGTTATTAACATAATAATAATATAATAATATAATAATATAATAACATAATAATAGAATAATATAATGGGTATAATACAAACAAACAGAGCAAGGACAATCTATCTTGTATTTGATTCAGTTATGTTTTTAGAAGCAATAGGGAGCACACCTAGCATTGCGAAAAATCAAGAAATGAGAAATGAGAAATACTCAGAGCCAAGAAAAGAGCCTGGACCACAACCAAGGGGTCAGGAAGCTCTGGCAGCAGGATGAAGTGGTGAGGAAGACTTTGATTTCCTTCTCATGAACCCAAATCAAGAGCAGAGGCTCAATTAAAAAGAGAATGTTCAATTGTAATGAACATCCAGCTCATTTTAATGCAAAACATTAAAAAAAGGGATGGGTGGTGAATAGGAATAGGCATCTCAGATGACTTTGTGGATATGTAAACTCTTTGGAAATATATGGAGAGCTGGAACTTTGGAAATTCCAGATTTGGAGGATTACTTCCCGTGTAATTAACGTGCCATTTTTCAGCTGCAATTAGCTGAAAGGTTTTGTGTCTGTCACAACTTCGTGCATCCCAGGCTGTCTGGGATTAAACCTGGGATATTCCTGCCTTGTGCAAACCCCTGTCCTGGTTTAGGGAGAGGCTGGCTTTGTCCTGAGATGTCACCACAGCGAGATTTGGGATCTCATCAGAGGCAAGGAAGAGGCTCTGAGGAAACACTCCCAGCAGGAGCCTGGCCAAGGTGCTGGCATCCACCCCCTTGTGTCCTCTCCAGGCTGGATTCTCCCTGGAGAGGTGGCGAGGACCCCCAGACTCTGCAGTCCCACCTCCAGGCATGGCACAGAGGCTGATGTGAGAGCACATCCACCCCATCCTGGCTGGTTTTGGGGGGTTGACCAGCCTGGTCTCTGCTATTCCAGCCCAGTGATGGGTGGGAGATTCCATATCCCAGTGGAAATCAGCTCTGCCGGGAAGTGGAACCGAAAGGAGGTTCTGTTTGTAACACACTGCCAAAGGGCAGCCTGGGTGCTTTCAGCAAGATGGATCACAAAATAGATCATAAAATAATACATCAACCAAAAAAAAAAAAATCTCAAATTAACAAATCAAAACCGTCACAGCGCCAGGAGCGGCTCCGGGTGCGCGGCAGCGCCGAATCACCAAATCCCACCCCCCAAATTCCCACTCACCCGCACGACGTAGACCCGGACCAGCACGTTGATGGGGTCGTTGCTGGGGATCCCCTGGAACATCCCGAAGGTGGGGTCGATATCCTGCTTCCCTGGCCATGTCCTCGGGCAGCGGCACTTTGTAAACGCACACGGAGCCCTGGAGCGAGGGAGGGCACGGCCCCGCTGAGTCCCGCTGCCCTGGACCTCCCCAAACCCACCCCAAAGTCCCAGCTGTTGGAGCCCAGAATGCAAAGAGTATTTCTCTGCGTGTTTGGAAGGGTCTAGAACCCCCTGACAAACATTTCCTTTAACCTTCATCCATGGAAAGGGCTGCCCCGGATTTGCGATGAAACAGAATTCTCAAGAATGTAAATAGTGTCCTAGTTTAGGGTAAATCTGGGAGAAAACCTCAAAAGGGGGAGCAGGCTGATAGCAGAACCAAAACAAAACATTTTTCCTTCAGAGACAGTCTCAAAGGCACAGAACATAACATCCAACAGAGCAGAACACACAAATGGGGATACAAACATCACCCAAGGACATTTAGACAGTAGCAGAGCATGTCATTTATCACAGGGTGAGAAATTTAGATTTTTGGGTTTGTAAGGATGGTTAGGGGATGAAGAGAAGATGGAGGATCCTTGTTGTTTTTTTAGTTCTTCCTTCTTCATCTCCTCCATGTCCTGCAGTGTTTGGGGCACAGGCTGATTGGCTGGAGTTTGTCACAGTGTAGAGCCACGTGAGCAGAAGTTTAGTTGGTTATTGATAGAAAAGTAGAAATAATGAACGTTCTTGGGTGAATTATCTTTAAGAGAACCTTGATCCCCTGTGTTTGGCCCCTTTTTTTTGGTGTCTGTTCTCCCTCACGCTGAGCTGCTGTAAAGCTTGGTGTGCTGAGATTGCTGATAAGGAAATAAAAAGCTGAAGACTGAGAAAACCCAAGAGTCCAGTTCTTGTGGTTTCCTTTGGTCAAGATGACCCTGAGATGCATAAAAAGTCTCTGTTTCCCAACCCAACTGTTAAAGAAGGAGTCAGAAGTCTTCAGCTGATGCTCTCAAGGTTGTTTTATTATTTTTTATCTAAAATATTTTCTGTCTGGCCTGCTGAGCTCTGTTCAGCAGGGCAGCCCCAGGCACACTGCCCTCCCCCGGGGCAGGCACTGATTTTGTACTCCAAATTCCCTATTAGTTATTTACAGTGATGATCCAATGCCCATCACCTGTGTTAGACAGTTCCATTGTACTCCAATCCAATCCCCAAGTGCCACCATCCCCAAGAAGATGGGGTTAGGAAGAAGAAGGAAGGAGGACAGGACAACATCCAAGTCCCTCCATCTTACCCCTAAACCCCCATGGTAAAAATCCCAAAATTTCCTTTTTCACTCTACAACTACTCCTCTCATGCTCTCTAAACTTTTGTGCCCTTTAACTCTTCATTCAAAGGTTTAATTTGTTCCATGGATCAAACTCAAAGCCGCAGGAGTCTCTGGCTGCTGCCAGGGTCTCCCACCCCTCTGCCAGAGCTTTGAAGCCCCCTGGCTGGAGCTGGGATCATCCAGGACTGTCCCAGAGACCTCCTGGGTTCCGTCATCTCCCCCTCCTGTTTGAACCAAAACCACTTTGTCTGCTTCTCTCCTAACAAGAACTCATGCAGAAAAAGCCTCCCCTTCTCAGGGGAGAAAAGAGCTCTGACACCAAAAGGCCTCTGACACCAAAAGGGCTCTGACACCGCCCAGCATTCCCTTGAATCCCCAGCGCTCACCTTGAACCTCCCCACGATCCGCTCCTCCTCCGTGGCGTTGTCGTCGTTGTCCCCAATCTTCCCCCGGAGCAGGTTGAAGGTGTGCAACCAATCCTCGAAGTTGTCAAACTCTGCTTCCAGCTCCTTGTTGAAGACCTGAGAGGGCAGGATGTTAAAAAGGAGGGGATTTGGGATAAAAACAAAGGTGAGTGAAAAAAAAATTAAAAAAACAATATGGTGGGTGATCAATCAGCTCAGAAGGAACGAGGGACAGGACAAGAGGAAACGGCCTCAGGATGTGCCAGGGGGTTCAGATTGGATATTGGGAATAATTTGTGCCTGGCAAGGGTGGCCAGGCCTTGGCAGGGGCTGCCCAGGGAGGGTTGCAGTGCCCATGCTGGGAGGTTTCCAGGGAATTCCTGGACATGGCACTGGGTGCTCTAGCCTGGGGACAAGGTGGGGATGAGGCCCAGGATGCACTCGAGGGTCTGGGGGCTCTTTTCCAAGCTCAGTGACCCTGGGGTTCTGTGGATGTGGACACCTCAGCTCCAAGTGGCTCATTTTTCTAGGAAGGAGGAGGATCTCCAACATTATCCAGCCGGAAAAGGGAATCTTGGAACAATGGTGGGCCATTGTTCCTCCTTTGTGCCAGACCCAGGAATAAACCCCATGTGAACCCCAGAACCACAGGCATGAATCCAGAGAAATCCTTGGGATATCTGAACCAGAGCCCAGCTGGAGTCTGGGAAACCCATGCCTGTGGTTTCTGAGTTTCCAAGTTCAGTTTCTTGGTGATGTTTTGGTTTAGGAGGGTTTTGTTCTCACAGGATTTGACACAAACACTGCCAGTGTTTTCATCACGAGTTTAATGTTTTGGATTCTTTTTTTTGTAGGACAGACTTTCTCTGATGTCTTTTGGTTTTGGCCAATGGGGTGAAGAGTTCTGGCACTCTTCCTACCAACGAGAGTGGCCTGTTCAAAAAAGTATAAAAAGGGGTCAGTTGTTGGAATAAATCTAGAGTCAGATTCATTTGCTAAACGAGGAATCGTGTCATTTGTTACCACAACAACATCTCGGAACAAAGCCCTCCTAAACCAAAACACCACGAAGAAACTGAACTTAGAAACTCAGGGACCTCAGGCCTAGGAAACCCAGACTGCACCCAGCCCTGTCCTGAATCCTGGTTGGATTCAGGCAGGAAAACTGGATTCAGGCAGGAAAACTGGATTCAGGCAGGAAAACTCTCCCGTGGAGCTGGGACACCTCCGAGCTTTCCCAAGGATGAGCCTTTCCCAGGACAATCTCGTGGCCTCCAACCCCTTCCAGCTGTGGGAAGAGGCTGGGAAGCCTCACCCCAAGACGTATCCCCAGGAGAGATATCCCAGGGCAATTTCCTAGGATCGGGAATTTCCTTGGAAGCATCCCCCCGGGTACCTTGAGCTCGTCGATCTTCTGCTTGTTCTTCTTCTCGGGGAGCTCAGGCACCGGCTGCTGCTTCTTCTTCTTGTCATCTTTGGGTGCCTTGGACTTGTCCTTGCTCTTCACCTGAACCTTGGAGCCTTTCAAGGGAGAGACACCAAGTTTGGGAATGCTCTGAGTCCGGGGAAGGAAGGAGATGGAAAGGAGGGAGGGGATGGAAAAGAGGGTGAGGAGAGGTGGGGGAGATGTGGCAGGGCTTGGAAAAGGTCCTCTGTTGGAAATCAAGAAGTTTTCCTCAGAGGGAAAAAATGTAGAAATTGAGTTAAAACCTGTAGAGAAATTAAATTATATTAAGCCACGTAAATGTGCAGTAGAAGTTTCTAGTGTTTAGTAAGTTAGAGTTAAGTTTAAGTAAGCAGGAATACATTTTATGCCTTTTTTAATTTCCTTAGTAGGGTAAAAACGCCCTCAGCTCCAGTTAAAAGTTTCTGGAGGATCTAGGAATAACTAAAACCTAGCAAAATGTTGTTTTGCATTCCAAGATAAAGTTTTATACGTGGACAGAACAACGCACGTAAAAACACATAAAAATGTGTAAGAACTGACACTGCATTTTGCATTTTAAAGTATAATTCTAACAGGTGAGGAGAAAATGTTTTAGAGTCATTTTTTTAGCAGAGTGGACAACTTAGGGCTGAAAGCCCTCAGCTGGGGCCTGCTGTCACATTGCATTAATGCCATTTTTGCTTTTGCTTTACCTGCACGCATCCACGCAGAAGAAGAAAGAAAAAAAGAGGAAAAAAAGCTGAGAAACTGCAGCTGCCATCTGGGACAGTCCCTGGGCACAGAGAATTCCAGGCTTTCTGTGCCGACAGGGAATGATCCTCAAAAACACACTGCATTTATCGTGAAGCCATGGAAAAATTTCCAAAATGGAGTGAGAGCGCTGAAATTTTAAATGTGTAGTGAAATGGAAGTGTATCAGATCACAGGGTGAGAGATGTAGAATTTAAGGTGGTGGGTTAAAATAATATATTTGGAACAAGATGGAAGGTTAAGGGCATGGCCTTCTCCTTCTTCTTCACAAGTTTGGGTAATTTCGTGTGGTTGGTTGAGAAAATCCGCGGTGCGGACCATAGATGGTTAATTATTGGGTTCAAAATTAAAATAAATTAGTTGGCATCTCATAATTGGGTAGTTCAGGCTTAAAAAGACCTTGAAGACAGAACTCTGGACTCCATTTCTACTCTGTTAACTCAGCACTCATGGTCAGTGAGGCTGTAACTGAGATAAGAAATAATAAAATCCAAATCCAAATGGGAATTCTGCCTCTTGAGCTTTTAATCCTGACCCTGAGAAGAAGAACCAGAAAAATCCAAGGGTTTCTCCTCAGGAAATGCAAGCCCAGAGATGGAGATGGGCACAAAGTCTGACCTAAGGCCTTGGAGAAGGTTGGGAAGTTCAGAAAAATTAAAGTAAAACTGGCATTTGCATTTAAAATAGATACATTTTCAAAGCAAGCAGAAATACGCCTCATATAAATAAATGTGCTAAGCAAGACAGGAGAAAATATTAAATTTGGTCGTAGAACCTGTCACAGAGTTGTTAAAAGTGAAAGGTTCGATTTTTTTTTAGAATTTTTGCTGAATTTTAGAGTTTTTGTAGAATTATGTGGTTGGATAAAAAGAGATGCGTCGCGGTAGGGATGGGAAACGAAGCAACTGATGATTGGTTTATGGAGATGCAAGAGAACTTCGTGGAAGGAGTTGAGGACAAAAAATTTATAAATATATAAATATTATATAATACATAAATATAAAGTTGATTGGACAAGAAATTTATAAAAGATATTTATAAAAAGATGGCTTTGTGGTACTGAGTGTAACAAACTAAACTTGGTGGAAATCGTTGATTGGACAAGAAATTTATAAAAGAAATTTATTATAAGACAGTTTTCTGGTTTTGTGGTGCTGAATGTAACAACCTAAACTTGGTGGAAATCGTTGATTGGATAAAAAATTTATAAAAGAAATTTATAAAAAGATGTTTTTCTGGTGTTGTGGTTGCTCAGTATAATAACCTAAACTTTGTAGAAATCGTTGATTGGACAAGAAATTTATAAAAGAAATTTATTAAAAGATGTTTTTCTGGTGTCGTGGTGCTGAATGTAACAACCTAAACTTTGGGGAAGGAGTTGATTGGACAAGAAATTTATAAAATATATTTATAAAAAAATGGTTTTGTGGTGCTGAATGTAACAACCTATGCTTTGTGGAAGGAGTTCATTGGAGAAAATATTTATAAAAGAAATTTATATAGATTGATAAATTATATAGATTGATAAATTAGATAAGTGGGAGAACTTGCCCTAAATTGTGGTTTTGTCCTCACTGCTTGTTTTAGGACAGCAGACAGAGAGTTCCACACGCAGATAAAAAAAACTCCCACAAAAATCAATCCCTTTTTTTGGGAAAACACAACGGGCAGTGTCTTGGCCGGAGAGCTGTGGCAGATTCCCAAAGAATCCTGGTCCCACTTTTCCCTGCCACGCTCCCTCTCTCAGTCCCAGCCTTACCCTCTCCAATCTCCAGCTCTTCCTTCTCCTCTGCCTCTGCCGCCGCTGCTTCCTGCTGCCGGAGTTGCTGGGGGCAAAAGGAAGAGCTGGATATTAGGAATGAAGATTTCCTGGAAAAGCTGCAGTGGTGGAATCCCGTCTCTGGAGGGGATGTGACACCTGGGGACAGGGATCAGTGGTGGCCTGGGCAATGCTGGGCATGGTTGAACCTGATGTTCTCTGAGGGCTTTTCCATCCTGAACAATTTTGGGATTCCGTAACTAAGCATAACCCCCAGTTTTTGGGATATTAGGAATGAAGTTTTCCTGGAAAAGCTGCAATGGTGGAATCCCTATCCCTGGAGGGGATGTGGCACCTGGGGACAGGGTTCATTGGTGGCCTGGGCAGTGCTGGGCATGGTTGGATCTGATGGTCTCCAAGGTTTTTTCCAGCCTGAGCAATTTTGGGATTCCGTAACAAAGCACAGCCCCCAGGCTTTGGGGTATTAGGAATGATGTTTTCCTGGTGGAGTGCCCATTCCTGGAGGGATTTGAAGCCACTTGGATATGGTACCTGGGAACAGGGATCAGTGGTGGCCTGGGCAGTGCTGGGCATGGTTGGACCTGATGTTCTCCAAGGGCTTTTCCACCCTTAACAATTTTGTGATTCCATTATGAAGCACAGCCCCTGGGTTTTGGGATATTAGGAATGAAGTTTTCCTGGTGGAATCCCCATCCCTGGAGGGGATGTGGCACCTGGTGATGTGGATCAGTGGTGGCCTGAGCAGTGCTGGGCATGGTTGGACTTGATGGTCTCCGAGGGCTTTTCCATCCTGAACAATTTTGGGATTCCGTAAGGAAGCACAGCCCCCAGGCTTTGGGAGGAGCTGGAATTAGGGGAGACACTCCCCCTGGATCCCCAAATCCCAGCTGCTCCTCACCCACCTCCTTCATGGTCTCAATGGAAGCGAAGTACTTGGACCACCAGTCCAGCATGCTCTCATCGGGCTCCTCCTCCTCCACCTCCTCCCCACCTCCTCCTCCTCCTCCTTTCTTCTTCTTCTTCTTCTTCTCCTTCTCTTCCTCAGTCTGAAGGGAAGTACAGATGGAAAGGGAGGCATCAGGTGAATGGGAATTATTTCTGGGAGAAGGGAAACTTCTGGAAGGTGGGGGTGAAGCAGCTGAGGAGGGAGAACCCCCCCAGGCTCGGGGCCCTCGTGGATTTTTGTAGTCTGAGTCTGCTGGGCCTGAAGCTTCTGAATTTCTAAACTCAGTTTCTTTGTGATGTTTTGGTTTAGGAAGACCTGATTGGACATAAACAGTGCCAGTGTTTTTGTCACGAGTTTGGATTCTTTTTTGTGGGATGGACTTTTTGTCTTTTGGGTTTTGCCAGAGTTCTGGCACTCTTCCTACCAAGGAGAGTGGCCTGTCCAAAAAGGGTATAAAACGGGGGTCAGTTTGAATAAAGGATTGGAGTCAGGTGAATTCCTAAACGAGGAATTCCTGTCATTTGTTCTCCCCCTCACAGCCGCAGGCTCTGGGGCACAGGACAGCCAAGGATGACCGAGGCCATGGAGACAGCGCCGGAATCACGGAATGGAATGGGTGGGATGGGACCTTAAAGCTCATCCAATCCCAACCCTGACACCTCCCACTCTTCCAGCTCATTCCAAGCCCCTCCCGACCTCAGAACACTTCCCAAGGTGGGGCAGTCCCACAACACCTCCACAATTCCCTCATCCCGTTTTCCCAGGCTGCACCTCTGTAATATTCCGTGGCAGGAGCCAAACTGTGCCCAGCAAAGCACCTCGGTGGCACTTTTTTTAAAGTAAAAAAGCTTTTTTACTCCAGCTCTCCACGCATGCTCTCTGAGCTCTTGGTCTCAGTCCAAGCCAGGAGGGTGGTTTTATTTTGTTGTCTAGGTCTGGTGAGTTTTTTTGATTGTTTGGAGGCTTTGTCAGTTTGGTACACTGCACTTGTATTTTTGTAAACAATTTTTTTAATCATAATTCTTTGCATACTTTAGAATTTTTTTTTTTTTTTTTTTTTTTTTTTTTTTTTTTTTTTTTTTTTGGTATGTACACCTTGTCTTTTTCGGGTTCAGGTTTTTGGCAAAATCTCTAGAAGAAACTTTTAATTTCTAGCCCCTTGTCTCAAGGGGACCTTTCCCAGCTGGTGCCTGGCTGTGGTGGGAACGCCCAGCTTCCCTCCCACATCCTCCTGGGACAGCTGGGATGAGAATTTCTGCCCCACAAGAGCTCCCCAAACTGCAGGAACCATCTGCCACATCCCTTGAGGGGACAGGGGGTGATGGATCCTCTCAGGATCTCTTTTGGTCAAGATGACTTTGAGACGTATAAAAAGTCTCAATTTCTTAACCCAGCTGTTGGAAGGAGTCAGAAGTCTTTGGCTGATGCTCTCAAGGTTGTTTTGTTGTTTTTTATCTAAGATATTTTCTGTCTGGGTTGCCCAGGTCTGTTCAGCAGGGCAGCCCCAGGCACACTGCCCTCCCCTGGGGCAGGCACTGATTTTATACTACAAATTCCCTGTTGGTTATTGACAGTGATGATCCAATTCCCTGTTAGTTATTGACAGTGATGATCCAATTCCCTGTTAGTTATTTGTAGTTATGATCCAATGCCTCTCACCTCTGTCAGACAGTTCCATTCTACTCCAATCCAATCCCCAAGTGCCACCATCCCCAAGAAGATGGGGTTAGGAAGAAGAAGGAAGGAGGACAGGACAACACCCAAGTCCCTCCATCTTACCCCCTAAACCTCCATGGTAAAATCCCCAAAATTTCCCTTTTCACTCTACAACTACTCCTCTCATGCTCTCTAAACTTTTGTGCCCTTTCATTCCTCATTCAAAGGTTTAATTTGTTCCATGGATCAAACTCAAACCCACAAAAATCTTTAACTACAAACCAAGATCTCCAACCCACCTACCAAGAATTTAACACCCACCCCCCGCCCCCTTACTAAAACTCAAATAATCCAAAACTAAGTTCCAACAACGTCCCTGCCGGCTTGGGCTGGGGAGGGGGCCGGGGGTCTTTTGGGAGCAGCACAGAAGGGCTGGAGAGGGAGCAGAGGGTTGGAGAGGAGATCCTTGGCTTACCACGTCCACCTTGACCACGGCGTCGGAATTCTGCCTCACGGCACGGAAGGGAACGGGAGGAGAGGGAGAGCAGGTCAGGACACGGCCTCAGCTGAGCACGAATCATCAGCCCCACCATGGTTTGGGTGGGAAGGGACCTTAAAACTCATCTCATGCCACCCCCCTGCCATGGTGGGACCCCTCCCACTGCCCCAGGGGCTCCAGCCTGGCCTGGGCACTGCCAGGGATGCAGGGGCAGCCCCAGCTGCTCTGGGAATTCCAGCCCAGCCTGCCCACCCTGCAGGCAACAATTCTTGCCCCAAATCCCATCCAATCCCACTGTGCAGCCATTCCCTGGGTGCTGTCCATGTGTCCCTTGTCCCCAGCCCCTCCCCAGCTCTCCTGCAGCCCCTCCAGGCCCTGAGCTCTCCCTGGATCATTCTCTCCCCAGGCTCTCCCAGCCTGGCTCCAGAGGGAGTCCAACCCTGGGAGAACCTTGGCAGGAATCTGTTTTCATGGACAAGGAGCTGGAATTCCCATTCTGGGCACAGAAACGGTCACAGTCACATTCCACGTGGCACCCCCCGCCGCGGACACGCTGCCAGCCCCACTTCGGGCTGGAATCCCTCAGGAATCCTCAAATCCATGAGGGAAGGGATGCTGTCACATGGATACTCACAGGCTCCAGCTTCACCATGGTGTCCATCTTCCTGATGGGAACCTCGGGTTCCATGTTGACCACGATCTCCCCTGTGGGGCGAGAGCGGGGGGCCCTGCTGGTCACGGCCGGGCAGCCGTGGAGGTGTTTGGCTGGACAGAGGAGAGAAAAGCAGGAAGGGCAAGGGAGAGGGACAGTGGAGAGGAGAAACGGACAGATCAGGTGAGATCCGGCAGGATTCAGGGCAGAAAATGAGATTCCAGGTGAGATCCGACAGGATTCAGGCGAGAAAATGAGAGCTCAGGTGAGATCCTACAGGATTCAGGGCAGGAAATGAGAGCTCAGGTGAGATCCTACAGGATTCAGGGCAGAGAATGAGATTCCAGGTGAGATCCTACAGGATTCAGGCGAGAAAATGAGAGCTCAGGTGAGATCCTATGGGATTTAGACAAGGAACTGAGATTCCATGTGAGATTCTACAGGACTGAGGGCAGGAACTGAGCTCGTGTGGGATCCTACAGCACTGGGGCCAGGAACAGAGATTCCAAATGAAATCCTACAGGATTCAGAGCAGGAGCTGAGATTCCAGGTGGGATCCTACAGGATTCAGAGCAGGAACTGAGATTCCAGGTGAGATCCTGCAGGATTTATGTCAGGAACTGAAATTCCAAGTGAGATCCTACAGGATTGATGCCAGGAATTGAGATTCCAAATCCAGGTGGGATTTAGATCAGGATCTGAGATTCCAAATGAGATCCTGCAGGATTCAGGGCAGGAATTGCGATTCCAGGTGGGATCCTGCAGGATTCAGGGCAGGAAGTGAGATTCTAAATGAGATCCTACAGGATTCAAGCCAGGAACTGAGATTCCAAGTGAGATCCTGTAGGATTCAGGGCAGGAATTGATATTCCAGGTGAGATGCTACAGGATTTATATCAGGAACTGAGATTCCAGGTGAGATCCTGCAGGATTCAGGGCAGGAACTGAAATTCAAGGTGGGATCCCACTGGAATTCAGCTGGAATTCCCTGGGATTTCCCTTTTTGGAGCACAGAGCCTCCAGCAGCTCCAAACCCGGATTTGTGCCGCGGTTTTTGTCGGATAATGTGAATTTTTTTAACTAAAGGTAAAGTAAGTTTAAAATTCGAAAGGCATAGAGAAAATTTTTAAATAGAACTAAGAGAAGAATTGTAAAAATCAGAATAAAAGGTTTAGAACACTCTTTTTTTTTTTCACTTCCATTTTTTTTCCTTTCTTACTGAAACCACACCCGGAATTCTTAATTAATTTTCTCACTTCTAGAATAATTTCTTAACTGACAACGTATAAAAAATCCAGACTTAGGATTCTTGAACTCTCACTCGGTTTTCTGTTGTGGATTTAAAAAAATTAATTGTATAAAATTATTTGAATTTAGGTAGAAGAATGAATAATTTATGTTTTAAACTCTCTTTCTTGTTATATATATATTATTATGTAAATAATTATTATATTTTTATATATTATACAAATATATATTATATATATAATAGTGTAAATAATTATTATGTTTTATGTATTATGTATATTATTATATATATGATTATGTAAATAATTTTTATATTTTATATATATTATTATATATTATATATTATTATATTATATATATCATTATCTATATTATAATTATATATATAATTATATAAATAATTACTACATGTAATTATATATAAAATATATATTTTTATATATGTACTATGCTATGATATCTCAAAACTTTAAATTCCAAACCCACAATACAAAACACGGGTAATTAATTATTAAATTAAAAATAGAAATAAATCAGCGCCTCATAATGAGAAGATTTAAACTTTTTAAAAAAAGCTTAAAACCCCAAACTCGCCGTTTCTACTCCATTTACTTAAAAGATAAAAAAAAATTCAGTCAGTGAGATCATAACAAAAATAAAAAATGATAAAGGTCTGAAAAATAATTCTGTCTTTGCAATTTTAATCCTGACCCAAAATTAAAAATTAAATAAATAAATAAATAAATAAATAAGATCATAAAATAAAATAAAAATAAAAAATAGAATAATAAAATAAAATAAGATATAAAATAAAATAAAAATAAAATAAAATAATAAAATAAGAAATAAAGAAAATAAAAGAAAAAATAAAATAGAATAAAATAAAATAAATAAAATTTTAAAAAGGAAAAAATAAAATAAAATAATAAAATAATAAAATAGGATAATAAAAATAAAAAATAAAATAAAATAAAAATAAAACAAAAAAATAAAATAAGAAATACACTAAACTAAACTAAAATAAGAAAAAAATAAAATAAAATAAAAAATAAAATAAATAAAAATAAAAATAAAAATAAGAAAAAAAGAAATAAAACAAGAAATAAAATAAAATAAAATAAGAAATAAATAAAGAAAAGAAAAAATAAAATAGACTAAAATAAAATAAATAAAATTTTAAAAAAAGGAAAAATATAAAAAAATAGAATAATAAAATAGAATAAAATAAAAAATAAAATAAAATAGAACAAATTAAAATAAATAAAATTAAAAATAAGAAAAAAACCACAAGAAATAAAATAAAATAAAATAAAATAAAATGAAATAAAATAAAATAAAATAAAATAAAATAAAAATAAAATAAAATAAAATAAAATAAAATAAAATAAAATAAAATAAAATGAAATAAAATAAAATAACCCCCAAGCAACGGTGCCGAGCAGCGCGGCTCCCGCGTGCCGGTACCTGCCGTGTCCCAGGGCTGGGCTTTGCAGGCGGGAGGGCGGAAGATGAATTTGCGCAGGGAGCTGACGGTGTGCGAGCCCACCAGCGTGTAGCGGCCGAAGGCGCGGCAGTCGACCACGCGGATGTTGAGGGGAGGGTGCAGCAGCTCGTTCTCCGGGAGATCCTGGGAAAGGCCAGGGGGAGCGAAATCGGGGATTGGGAGAGGCTGGTGTGGCTGGGAAGGGTGGGAGGGGGTTGGGATCATGGTGGGGATGGAAATCAGGGATTGGGAGAGGCTGTGGTGCTTGGGAAGGGAAATAGGGATTGGGAATGGGATCATGGTGGGGATGGAAATCAGGGATTGGGAGAGGCTGGTGTGGTTGGGAAGGGTGGGAGAGGTTGGGATCATGGTGGGGATGGAAATCAGGGATTGGGAGAGGCTGGTGTGGCTGGGAAGGGCAGGAGGGACTGGGAATGGGATCATGGTGAGGATGGAAATCAGGGATTGGGAAAGCCCGGTGCGGTGGTTGGGAAGGGCAGAAGGGATTGGGAATGGGATCATGGTGGGAAGGGCCAGGGGAGGGAAATCAGGGATTGGGAGAGCCTGGTGTGGTGGTTGGGAAGAGCAGGAGGGATTGGGAATGGGATCATGGTGGAGATGGAAATCAGGGATTGGGAGAGCCCGGTGCACTGGTTGGGAAGGGTGGGAGGGATCAAGGATGGGATTATGGTGGGGATGGAAATCAGGGATTGGGAGAGCCTGGTGTGGTTGGGAAGGGCAGTAGGAATTAGGGATGGGATCACACTGGGAATGGTGGTAGGGATGGAAATCAGGGATTGGGAGAGCCTGGTGTGGTGGTTGGGAAGGGAAATTGGGATTAGGAATGGGATCACACTGGGAAGAGCAGTAAGGATTAGGAATAGGATTGTGCTGGAAAAAAGTAGGGATTAGGAATGGGATCAAATTTCGGAAGGGCACTTGGGATTAGGAATGGGATCATGGTGGGAAGGGAAGCAGGGATTAGGAATGGGATTGTGCTGGGAAAAAATAGGGATTAGGAATGGGATCATGTTGGGAAGGGAAGTAGGGATGAGGAATGGGATCATACTGGGAAAAATTAGGGATTAGGAATGGGATCATATTCGGAAGGGAAGTAGGGATGAGGAATGGGATCATACTGGGAAAAATTAGGGATTAGGAATGGGATCATGCTGGGAAGAGCAGTAGGGACCAGAATGGGATCAAATTGGGAAGGGCAGTAGGGATTAGGGATGGGATCGTGCTGGAGGAAGAAACCCAAATCTGCTCCAGCACAACGTGTCCTGGGATCGCTCAGCTACAGGAACGCTCTCCCTGCGCTCCGTTGCTTGGGGAAAACGGGAAGGGCGGGCTCGGAGCTGTGGGGGGCTCCAGGAATTCCGTGTTCCAGCTGCGGGATGGGGCCGCACTCACCACCTCGAACCACTTGACCAGCGTGCTGAAGTTGGGGTTCTTCTTGTAGTTGGGGATCAGGGCGGACTGGACGCCCCTGCCGGCGCACTCGATGTCCACGCGGGGCCGGTCCACCTGGGCCAGGTTCACCCTCTTCAGGTCCCTGAGCCCCCAGAACAGGATCTAGGAGCAGGAGGAGCAGGTGAGGGATGATCCCTGGGAGCTGGCTCGCCATGGTCTTGGTTTGGCATTCATTTTTTATTTTATTAGTGGAAGTAATTGTTTATTAAGGTTTTGTCAGCGTGTTGTGAACAACATAAAAATGAGGAAATTGTTCTGTCCCTAACTAAAAGATTTCTTAACTTTTCTCTGTTCTTAGAACTTTTTAAATTCTGGAAATACAAAACTAACTAAAAATCCTAAGTGCTGTTTCTATATGTTACGAGTGTGAAAGAAAAAAAGGATAAAAATAGGAAGAAAGTTCTCCAAGCCCCTTTCAGGCCCCTGAGCCCCCAGAACAGGATCTAGGAAGAGGAGCAGGTGAGGGATGATCCCTGGGAGCTGGCTCGCCATGGTCTTGGTTTGGCATTCATTTTTTATTTTATTAGTGGAAGTAATTGTTTATTAAGGTTTTGTCAGCTTCTTGTGAATGATAAAAATGAGGAAAATTCTTCTATCCCTAACTAAAAGATTTCTTAACTTTTCTCTTTTCTTAGAATTTTTTTAAATTCTGAAAGTACAAAACTAACTAAAAAATTCTATGTGCTGTTTCTGTACGTTATCAGTGTGAAAGAAAATTAAATATAAAAATAGGAAAAAAGTGCTCCAAGAGATTTATTCTTATTATTCCTCTCTCAGTTATGTTAATAAATTTTTCTTCACACCTTTTAAAGTTTAAGCCTGATTTAATCTTCTCCTAATCCTATCCCACCACAAAAAATAAACTCACCACACAATAAGGCATTAGGAGAAAATTCTCCAGTAAACCCTGGTGGTGGATTATGATTTATTAAATATTCCTTTAAATCGTGGAGAAATATGGGGGAGATGGGGTGTTGGAATTCCAGACCTAAGCAAATATTAAAATAAAGTAAATAAAATAAAATAAGTGCTAAAATAAGCAGATGCTGAAGTGGCTGTGATTCCATAAGAAGTTTGAACAGAGAGATGAAATAATAAAAATTTTATTTTTATTATTATTTATTAATTTTTTATTATTTATTATTTATTTATTATTTTTATTTTATTATTTTAATTTAATAATAATTTGTAAAAAGTATTATTTTTATTATTTATTTTATTTTTTAAATTTATTATTTTAATTTTATTATTTTAATTTAATAATTGTAAAAATTACTGGTTTTATTATTTATAATAAAAATTCTTATTCTGATTCTTATTATTCTTTCAGTTTTGTTAATAAATGTTCTTTACACCTTTCAAAAGCTGGGTTTGCTCTTTTCCTAATCCTGTCTCACCAAAAAAAAAAAAAATAATAAAATAAACCCACCACATAAAAAAAGTGCATTAACCAGGAAATCTCAAATCAGCAAACATGACATAAAATTGATATTTCTACCCGATTTTGAACTAAAACCACCACAGTGAGTCAAAAAAAATATTAAAATTAGCAAAAATTTCAAGTTTCAAATTAGCAAATTTCAAATTTTCAAATTAGTCAAGAACGAGGGATTTGTTTTTCCAAACAAGCTGGTGGATAAAAACCAGCACTGAGAAATAAAAAAAATAAAATAAACAATGGGAAGGATTCCGCTGATTGGGGAAAAAAAAAATATATATTTGTTTTTACAAACAAACTGCAGGTTTGCTTAGGAATTAAATTGGATATTGAAAGATAAAAAAAAAATTAAAAAAATAGAAAAAGATAGAAAAAAATTTTGGAAAAAGAAAAAAATAAAAGAAAAAAAAAAAAAAAGGAAAAACCCCATAAATTCCGTAAGAATTAAAAATGAAAGGGAGGGTTGTACATTGGAGGGGAATCTCGGGTGTCAGGAATCCTGGGCAGCCTCAGCCAGTGGGGAAAGCGAGAGGGAGCTGGGGCTGCCCTGTGTGCTGCTCACAGTATTTTGGATTCCAGATCCCCCTTTGGAATCCCCTCCGTGGATGCACGAGAGGCTGTGGGACACGGAACGCCCTGAGCCGTGGGATGGCTCTGGGAGCAGAACATCCAGCCCTGTGTCCAGCTCTGGCTGCATCCCAGCCCGGGTTTGACAGCAAGGAATATTTCCCAATTCCCTGGGATTTTTTTTTTTTTTTTTTTTTTTTTTTTAGGGATGCTGCAGCCTGGTTCCCTATCTGATCCTTGGCTCCCGGTTTGTGGGTGCCAGGACATCCTCCTGACTGTCCTGGGAAGATTGCTCAGTCACAAGAGTTTAAATAGAATGATAATTAGCATGTTATAGGGTGGAAAAGCAGAATTTGGGGATTTTGGAATGTGGGATCAGGGGATAAAGCTGGAGGCATTGTGTGAGTCCCTGAGCTGCTGCTTCATCCTCTTGTTCTCCATCCTCTGTGGTGGGGTGGCACATTTGGGATGGTCTGGAACAAAAGCATACTGTGCAACAGAGTGGATGGATATTGGGGAATTGTTATAAATAAAAGATGATTAATTTTCAGTATAAAAGAGAGAGAGAACAGCAGAACCAAGCCTGGGCAGAGAGCACTGGCTTGGAGAGAAGATCGTGGCAGGGCAGGGAACCAATGTGAGATAAGCAAAGAATAAACAAATTCCTGAACAGGAGAGAACAGACGAGTCGAGCTCTTCTTCAGACGCAGGGCTGGGGGAAAACAGAAACCTTCACAGAGACAGAGACGACTTCAGTGAAAGCCAAACTCACAGAGCTCTCAGAAACCCCAGGAAGGACCAGACAAGAAAAAACAAACTATAGTCTGAAGTTTCTGAGTTTCTAGACTCAGTTTCTTCATGATGTTTTGGTTCGGGGAGATCTGGTTCTCACGTGTTGACATAAACATTGCAAGGGTTATTGTAACAAGAGTGATGTTTATGTCAACCCTGTGAGAACCAGGTCTTCCTGAACCAAAACATCATGAAGAAACTGAGTCTAGAAACTCAGAAATTTCAGGCCCAGGAGCCTCAGACTACACCAAAGAGCAAGAAAGAAAACTTATATTTTAAAAAAACCTAACACCGGTTCCCTTCCAACGCCCTCGGGAATGCTCTCCTGCCCCAGGGCCACTCTCCACGTGGATGTTGGTTACCTCCACTCTGTATCTGCTCAGCACTGGCCGGATTCCCAGGGGCACGGGCAGGATGGGGCCTCGGTCCATGTCCGTGGGGCCATCGATGGGAGGCAGGTCCGATTTCCCCCCCGGGCCGATCTGGGAGAGATGGATCACGGGTTAGGATCTGCCCCTCTGAGCTGCTGGGACTGTGGGACCATGAATTGGTTTGGACTGGGAGGGAACCACAAGGATCAGCTCATCATCCCGATCCTGACGGATTCCAGAGGGAGCTGGGCTGTGTCCCGGCTGGAACTGGTCCCAGCTGTTGGATCTGGGGTGGCTCAGAGGGCCAGGGCTTTGGGAAGAGGAAAACACAGGAGCAGAAGGTGCTGGGAGTTGCTGGAACAGTCCCGGGAGCAATCTGAACTCCCTGACCCACCAACGGAGCTTGTTGTCCTTAAAAATCAACTTTCTGATTTGTTTTGGTGTAATGGAGTCAGTTCTCAGAAATTATAAGATAAACAAGGATCATGTTTGCATTCCTTTGTGGAAAGATATCACCTGATGGACTGCTCAAGTGACCAGTGGAGATGGAGAGGTGGGAACTGCTCTGTCCAATCCCTGGTCACTGTCCAGAAACTGAGAGATATGAGGTTGACAATAAACAAGAGAAATTTTTTTCTTTTCTTCTCTACCTGAACACCTGTTGTGTGTTTTGCTGTGTTCCCTCTATAAATCACAGTAATTTATATGGATTAATGGATTAATTTAATAGAGCCCATCTCAGGGCTGCTCCATCCTGGAATTGCACCTGCTGGGCTGTGTGTGTGAGGAAAGGGAGATGTGGTCCTGGAGTTCAGACCAAGTTTAAGGCCACGTATCCAGCCCAGGGCTCAGGAAAGATCAAATATCCCATGTGAGACATTCCCCCAGTCCAAGGAAAACTGGGAGGAAAAGGGCTTGGATGATGCCCTGGCAGAAAAAGGAGACGGGAAAAGCATTCCAGTGGGCAGAAACAGAGGCACAAAAGTGGAAGAATTTAACTTTGGTATTGCCCTGGACTATGAACCATGGAATGGTTTGGGCCGGGAGAGACTTGAACAACCACAGAATTCCAACCCCCTGCGCCAAGCAGGGACACCTCCCACCTTTCCAGAATGCTCCAAGCCCCATCCAACCCGGCCTTGGACACTCCCAGGTGTCTGTGATGGACAACAAGTGGTTGATCCACCCGAGAGAAACCCCGAGGGCTCAGGAGACCGGTGACCATTGAGTTATTCCAGGTTATTCCCAGTTCTCCATAAATTAATCCCCTGTCCCTTTGTCCAGCTGGCACCTGGAGCAGCTCGAAGGCGGCCAGCAGGTCCCCAGCGGTGGCGTTGCCGCGGTAGATCTGGTAATATTCCAGCTGTGGCGGGAATCGTGGCGGGCAGTACTGCTCGTCCGACATCTTCACCACCGGCTTGGCGAACGTCCGGCCCATGAAGTCGGCTTTTCCCTACAGAAAGAACGTTTCAGGTTGGGGATGCAACGTGGGAATTCCAAATTTCACCCTGGGATTCGCCCCTGGAGCACGTGCGGTTGGGGATCCAGCATGGGAATTCCAAATTTAACCTCATGGTTCTCCCCAGAAGCATGTAGGGTTGGGAATGCAGCACAAGAATTCCAAATTTAGCCCTGTGGTTCTCCCCAGAAGCACATGGAGTTGGGGATCCAAGATGAGAATTCCAAATTTAGCCCCATGGTTCTCCCCAGGAGCACGTGGGGTTGGGGATCCAATATGGGAATTCCAAATTTTGCCCTGTGGTTCTCCACCAGAGTACTTGGGAATTCCAAATTTAGCCCTGCGGTCTCCACAGGAACACTTGGGGTTGGGGATACAACACAGGAATTCCAAGATTAGACCTGTGGTTCTCCCCAGGAACACTTGGGGATCCAACATGGGAATTCCAGAATTAGCCCTGGGATTCTCCCCAGGGGCACGTGGGGTTGAGAATCTAACATGGGAATTCCAGAATCAGCCCTGGGATTCTCCCCATCGTGGTTGGAACAGTAACGGGACCAGCGCTCTGGTCTTGGGATGCCAAAGCTCAGGGAAAACTCTCAGTCACGACTCCTTGAAGGAGCTTTGGGACAGCTGCAGGTCAGGACAGCCAGGGATGAGTTTTCCCAGATGGAAAAGCTCCTTGGCTGTCCCCTCTTTCTTCCCTCTCCAAAAATAAAACACCCCAACTCGCATCTGGGATTCATGAGCGGCACGGGCTCTGCGGGAGACGCGGAGGAGACATTCCCCAAGGATCAGGGAACAAAAACCTCCCCAGATCCTCTGCCTCCAAATCTGGAGAGACCCCGGCAGGCGCAATCCCGTGGGATTTCCTCACCACGGTGTCCTGGTCGTAGATCTCGATGACGATGATGGGTGGGTCGTCCCGCATCTCGTGGGCTTCCCCGAACAGCTCCACGTTGTCGAACACCAGGAGCTGGTCCCAGGTTGGGCAGAGGGTCTCGTTGAGGACCTGGGAAAATGGGAGAGATTCCAAGTGCTCCAGGGTCCTGGGAAAGGGTGGCGGGTGGGGCTGCTGTGTGCAGTTTTTGGGGCGGGGAGGCGTTGGGAATATCCCAGGGGATTTTTCTGAGGGGAAAAAAAATGCGAGAGCAGGTGAGCAGAGCTGGATTGTTCCCAGTGTTCAGGGTTCCTGAAGCTTGGCAAGCCTTGGAATGGGAAGGGGAGGCTGAAAAATCTCTTTGATGTTACTCAGTTCTGCCTAAGCCAGCAGGGAATCATGAGGAATCACAAGGAATTGTGGGGAATCACAAGGAATCGTGGAGAATCTTGGGGAATTGTGGGGAATCATGAGGAATCACAGGGAATCACAGGGAATTGTGGGGAATCAAAAGGAATTATAGGGAATTGCAGGGAATCATGGGGAATTGTGTGGAATCACAGCAAATCACAGGGAATTGTGGGAATTGTGGGGAATCATGGGGAATTGCGGGCAATCACAAGGAATCACAGGGAATCACAGCCACCGGGACATGAAACATATTGGGAATGGGCTCCTGGGCAGAGAGCTCCGGGAAAATTCAACACCCAATTCCAGAGCTGCTCTCCCACCGCAGGAGCCCGGGATCAGCCTGAGATCCTGGAACCCGCGGAACCAGCCATCCCCACATCCCTGATCCCTGCATCCTGGGAACGCTCACCTCGGTGCACTGGCTCTGGGAGATGAAGAAGACGCGGGCGAAGGGATCCGAGAGGCCGCTGCTGTCGGCCGCGAACAAACTCCGGGCTTGGTACATGTGGGCTCGCAGCTGGAACACCTGCTTCTCTGGGAGAGGGAATGGGATGGGATGGGATGGGATGGATTGCGATCACCCCTGGGACATCCCAAAAGTGGGAGCTGCTCCCACGAAAAGTTTTCTCTTGGAGAAGAAGTGTTTCCTGTTCTTAAATGAACAGAGGAGCGGGCTTTTCCTTTTAGGATGACTCCAACTGAGGGTCTTTTTCTGGTCCTTACCAATACCAGAAATTATCTCCTGCCTCACTGCGAGTTTTGAATGTTTTCCTGCCCTTGTTTTCCCTGAATTTCCACATTTTCTCATATCCCAAGGAAAATTTAGGGAAAAAACCCTAATCCTAACCCTAACCCAAATCCTAACCCTAACACAAATCCTAATCCTAACCCTAACACAAATCCTAATCCTAACCCAATCCCTAATCCTAACCCTAACACAAATCCTAATCCTGACCCTAACCCTAATCCTGACCCTAATCCTAATCCTAACCACAATCCTAACCCTAATCCTGACCCTAACTCAAGAGAAGGGACATCTCAGGAGCCTGGCTTTGCTCCTGGGTGAGGGATCTCAACCCAAAGCGTGAATCCCAAATGGATGCAGATTTCCTTGGCATCCTCCCCACAGTGAGGAAACCACAGCAAAGAGCTTGGAGTCAAGGTTTGGGAATTCTGGAGCCTCAATTCCAGCTGAGGGCTCAGAGGGAAGAGGAGATTCACCGCTTGGAATTCCCAAAGTGTTGAAGTTGGAGCTCCTCAGCCCTGTGAGGAAACCAGAGCAAAGGGCTTGGAGTCAAGGTTTGGGAATTCTGGGAATTCTGGCGCCTCAATTCCAGCTGAGGGCTCAGAGGGAAGAGGAGATTCACTGCTTGGAATTCCCAAAGTGCTGAAGTTGGAGCTCCTCAACCCAGTGAGGAAACCACAGCAAAGGGCTCAGAGACACGGTTTGGGAATTCTGGGAATTCTGGGAATTCTGGGTTCCAGCTGAGGGCTCAGAGGGAAGAGGAGATTCTCTACTTGGAATTCCCAAAGTGCTGAAGTTGGAGCTCCTCAGCCCTATGAGGAAACCACAGCAAAGGGCTCGGAGCCAAGGTTTGGGAATTCTGGAGCCTCAATTCCAGCTGAGGGCTCAGAGGGAAGAGGAGATTCTCCACTTGGAACCCCCAAAGTGCCAAAGTTTGGGGTTTTCCTTGGCATTCTGGATAAGCCTGGACCCCAAACCCAGCAGCTGTGCTGCACAGTGACAACTCTGAATGGGATTGGGACGAGTGGGACACAATTCCCACCCCCTTGCTCTCCTGGGAACACAATTTCCCCCTGAGCTCCTGGAAGCGCTTGGAGCAGGGCGTGTCCCTCCCGCCCTCTCCGTGCCCCATCCCGCGGGAAGTCCTTACTGGTGTACAGGAGGCTGATGGGCGGGAAGGAGGGCAGGTTTTGGGCTCGGGGGATTTTCTTCTCCTCGAAGCCGCAGGGGAGGCCGCTCAGGAAGTCCTTGCGCTGCTTGTGGAGGCCCAGCCACAGGTAGATCTCCATCTTGGCCTGCACGGTCCAGCCGGCGGGGCCGAAGCCCCTCTTCCCGGGGAGCTGGGAAAAGGAGGGGAGAATTTCACGTGGATATCGGGAAATATGGATAGAGCCCTCTGGGAACACCCAGGCTCTTTGGGGAATTGTGGTGCTGCGCCTTAAACCCTAGGATTCTTTGGGATAGTGATGCTGCTCTGGCACTGTGCTCTTCCCAAATTTTCCTAAGCCAGAAATCCTTTGGGATCGTGACACTGCTCTGGCATTGTGCTCTTCCCAATTTTCCCAAGCCAGAGATTCTTTGGGATTGTGATGCTGCTCATGCATTGTGCTCTTCCCACTTTTCCCAAGCCAGAAATTCCCTGGGATTGTGATGCTGCTCGTGCATTGTCCTCTTCCCACTTTTCCTAATCCAGAAATTCTCTGGGATTGTGACACTGCTTGTGCACTGTCCTCTTCCCACTTTTCCTAATCCAGAAATTCTCTGGGATCGTGACACTGCTCTGGCATTGTGCTCTTCCCACCTTTTCCCAAGCCACAGCTCCTCTGGATTTCCAGCTGACTGCAACATCTCCCTCTTTACAGACTTTTCCCACTTTCCAGCCTGTGTAAATCCAGTCCTTTACCCTCCCTAGGAGCAGATTTCCACCCCCACCAGCCAAGCACGGTTATGTTTTTTTTCCATTTTTCAAACCACATCAAAACTGGATATAAAACTCTCCCAAATTCCCTCCTCTCGGCTCCCTGGGACAGAGGGATCCTCACCTTGAGGAAAACCGTCTTGACCTTGGCGCAGTCCTTGCCCATCTCCTCATCCACGATGGAGTACAGGATGTCCTTGGAAGGGATGCGGGCGTAGGCGATGCGCTTGTTGCTGCTCATCATCCAGATGAAAACGTCGGGAATGGTGTGCTGGGGCTGGGAATGCCGCAGCAGAGCCCCGTCAGTGCCACAGCTCCGGAACTGCTGAGGCGTTGGTGGGGCTGGAGATGTGCTGGAGGAAAATCTGACAGAATCAGAGGACCACAGAACCGCAGAATCACAGTCACAGAGTCACAGAATCAAAGCCACAGAGTCACAGAGCCAGAGAACCACAAAATTGCAGAATTATAGAATCACAGAACTAGAGAATCACAGAACCACAGAATCACATAATTACAGAACCACAAAATCACAGAATCATAGAATCAGAGAGTCACTGAGTCACAGAGTCACAGAACCACAGAATCACAAAATCACAGTCACAAAATCACAGAGTCACAAAATCATAGCCAAAGAGTCACAGAATCACAGAGCCACAGAACCACAAAATTACAGAATCATTGAATCACAGAGTTGGTGAAGCACAGAATTAGAGGATTGCGGTCACAGAACCACAAAACCACAGAATCACAGAATCAGAAAGTCACAGAATCACAGCCACAGAGTGACAGAATCACAGAACTAGAGAATCACAGAATCACAGAGTCACAGAATCACAGAACTGCAGAATCACAGAATCAGAGTCACCAATCACAGATCAGTCACCAAATAGAATCACAGAACCACAAAATCACAGAATCACAGCCACAGAGTGACAGAATCACAGAGCCACAGAATCACAGAATCAGAGAGTCACTGAATCACAGAATCACAGCTACAGTCAGAGTCACAGAGTCACAGAACCACAAAATTGCAGAATGACAGCCACAGAGTGACAGAGCGACAGTGACAGGATCACAGAACCCCCAGGCTGGCAGAGCCCTCCAGGACCATCGAGTCCAGCCCAGCCCCAGCCCCTCACCCAGCCCCTGGCACCCAGTGCCACCTCCAGGCTGTTTGAAACACACCCAGGGATGGGGACTGCACCACCTCTCCAGCTTATTGTCCCCTCTGGATGCACTCCAGCATCTCCAGATCCTTCCTGAACTGAGGGGCCAGGACCCATCATCCATCCATCCATCCATCCATCCCATCCATCCATCCATCCATCCATCCATCCATCCATCCATCCATCCATCCATCCATCCATCCATCCATCCATCCATCCATCCATCCATCCATCCATCCATCCATCCATCATCCATCCATCCATCCATCCATCCATCATCCATCTATCTGTCGTCCATCCATCCATCATCCATCCATCATCTATCCATCCATCCATCCATCATCCATTCCCATCCATCATCATCCATCATCTCCATCCATCCATCCATCTATCCATCTATCCATCCTCCATCCATCATCCATTCATCCATCCATCATCCATCCATCATCCATCCATCCTTCCATCCATCTATCCATCTATCCATCCTCCATCCATCCATCCGTCCTCCATCCATCCATCCATCCATCATCCATCCATCCTTCCATCCATCCATCCATCATCCATCCATCAATCCATCCATCATTCATCCATCCATCCATCCATCCATCATCCATCCATCCATACATCCATCCATCCATCCAGGAGTGACCCACCTCATCCGCCAGGAACCGCAGCTTCTGCAGGAAGTTCTGCACCAGCTTCAGCTTGTCCTTCATGGTGTTCCTCTTGACCTGGGCGCGCAGGGCCGTGGCCTGCTGGGCCATGTTCTCCTGGGGGGACATCAGGACGATGGGCAGGTGTCTCCACCCTGCCACATCCGGGTGGAAACCTTCGGACACCTTTGGTTCCACCTTGGCCCCTGAGAGGGCCCCTGGGACAGCTCTGCTCTTTGGGATTCCTGAAATTCCCCTTCTCAGCTCCTCTTGTTCCCAAATTTCCTCCTGGGCTCCCCCTCGGGGGCGGCAGCAGCACCCCGAGTGCTCCCCGGGACCCGGGTGGGACCCGAGGGGCTCCGGGCTCCCCTGCTCAGAACCGAACCCCAAACACGCGACGGGATGGGAAAACGGTGGAACAGGGACCAAATTCCCGAAATCCCCCTCCACAATTCCCGAAGATTCCCGTGCCCGCTCCCCCAGGGAAAAATCCCAAAATTCTCTCCAGCGCTGCCCTCAGGAAGCGGGAATCCTTTCCCTGTGTGCAGTCCCATCCCAAATCCCTCTCCATCCTTTTTTGGGGTCTCATCCCGCTCGCCCTCATCCCAAATCCCTCTCCAGCCCCTTTTGGGGTCTCATCCCGCTCGCCCTCATCCCAAATCCCTCTCCAGCCCCTTTTGGGGTCGCATCCCGCTCGCCCTCATCCCAAATCCCTCTCCAGCCCCTTTTGGGGTCTCATCCCACTCACCCTCATCCCAAATCCCTCTCCAGCCCCTTTTGGGGTCTCATCCTGCTCGCCCTCATCCCAAATCCCTCTCCAGCCCCTTTTGGGGTCTCATCCTGCTCGCCCTCATCCCAAATCCCTCTCCAGCTCCTTTTGGGGTCTCGTCCCGCTCGCCCTCATCCCAAATCCCTCTCCAGCTCCTTTTGGGGTCTCATCCCGCTCGCCCTCATCCCAAATCCCTCTCCAGCCCCTTTTGGGGTCGCATCCCGCTCACCTTCATCCCAAATCCCTCATCCCAAATCCCTCTCCAGCCCTTTTGGGGTCGCATCCCGCTCACCAGCTCCCTCATGCAGGATTTCAGCCGCTCCCGGTCCAGCCTCGTGCGGGATGGGTGGTGCTGATCCTTGTCCGCCAGGGTCAGGAAGCGCCTGTGGGAAAAACCTTGGATTTCTGTGATGGGATTTATTTTGATTTAAATCTTTAGTTGGGGGTTTTTTTTGGTAAATGTTGAAAGGGGTGGTGTATGAGTAATGCTGGAAAAGTGTGCTGTGTGAATTGTAAATTATATGTTAATTTAAATAATAGATTTTTTTTAATAAACGATATAAATATATTTATAAATTTAAATAATATATATTATATATAAATATATAAAATATTTATTTCATATAGATAAACATATATATTAATATATTTATAAATCTAAATTATATTATATACATATAATTATATATAATAATAAATAAAAATATATATATTATATAAACAGATATATAAATATATATATTATATGTATATAAAAGATAATGAAACATAATTACAATTTATATGTAATATAAAATATTACATATCTAAACGTATAAAAATCTATATAAATATAGATTTATAAGTACATATAAAAATATAAATATATATAATATATAAATTTATATAAATTTAATATATAATATATTATATATATAATTTATATAATATATAATGTCTATAATATACATTATATATATAATGTATGATTTATTATATATTATTATAAATTAATTATAAATATATTCATACTTTATTTTTATTTAATTTTATATTTATTTATAATATATTTACGTATTATATATATTTATAAAAATTTATATATATTCATATTTTACTTTAAGCCACATATTGTATATTTTATATATATTAAAAAACATGTATAAAAATATAAATATATTTTATACGTAAATATAAAATAAATGTATTTATGCATGTATGAAATATATAAATATATAAATATATTCTATATGTAAATATAAAATAAATATATTTACATATGTGTGAAAAAATATATGTATTTTATACACATATAAAATGTACAATACGTGATGAAAAATAAAATATTTTTTCTGATTTGGAAAATTTTTGTCTGTTACTGTCTGTGACCCTCCCGACAGCGACACCCGAGGACAAGGGCAGGATAGGCGTGGCATTCCCAGCCAGGAGCAGGGAATGATGCCATTCCCAACATTCCCACCATTCCCACCATCCCCACCATTCCCACTCTCACCATGCCAAATCCCACCCTTCCCACCCTTCCCACCATTCCCAGTCCCACCAATCCCACCCTTCCCACTCCCACCATTCCCACTCTCACCATTCCCAATCCCACCATCCACACCCATCCCATCATCCCCACCATCCCAAATCCCACCACTCCCACCCTTCCCACCATTCCCACATTCCCACCATTCCCACCCTTCCCACCCTTCCCAATCCCACCCTTGCCACCATCCCCACCCTTCCCACTCCCACCCTTCCAAATCCCACCATTCCAAATCCCCACATCCCACCGTTCCCACCCTTCCCAATTTCACCCTTCCCACCCTTCCCATTCCCAGTCCCACCCTTCCCATTGCATCCCACCATTCCCATTCCCACCACTCCCACCATTCCCACTCCCACCATTCCCATCCCCACCCTTCCCACCAATCCCACCATTCCAAATCCCACAATCCCACCGTTCCCACCCTTCCCACATTCCCACTGACAGGCAGCCTCCGCTCAGCTCTTCCAGGACTCCTCGCAGCCGCCGCTCCGGGTGCGCTTTCTCCGTCTTGATCATCTCCTGCACGTCGTTGAGCCCCTCCTCCTGCGGCACCGCGGCGCGGCCTCAGCCACGGGGCCGCCTCCACCCTTCACTTTACATTTATTTTAAAATTTTGGGCTCTTCTGGTGATTTTAGGTTTCCTATTAAAAGCTCTCTCCACAGAGCAGGGAGACAAAATTCCTGCCTCCAGCCCGGGACAACCGGTAAAAAACTTCAGGGCCAGGAACAAAACCAAAGGTGAAGTGAGAAAAAATCCCAAGGGGGATGGAGCTTCATGAGCTGAAGCTGTAATTGGGCAATTAACTCTAATTAACTCCAATTAACTCCAATTATCTCCATTAACTCAGATGGACCAGAACTAATAAAAGTTCTGAGCCCTCGTGGCCGGGTGTGCATTTTGTGATAATTTAGGTTCTTCTCAGGTGTGACCCAGCCGGGCTCTGGTGCTGCCCAGGTGTGCCAGGGGAGGCCTTGGAATAAATCCCCTTTAATAAATCCCGTTTAATAAATCCCTTTAATAAATCCCTTTGAATAATTTCCTTTTAATAAATCCCTTTTAATTAATCCCTTTTAATAAATCGCTTTAATAAATTCCTTTCAAAAATCCCTTTTAATAAATCTCTTTTAATAAATCCCTTTTAATAAATCCCTGTCAATTCCTCCCTGTCCATCCATATCCACCTTTCCCTGTCCGTCCCTGTCCCTCCATCCCTGTCCACCCCTGTCCATCCCTGTCCATCCCTGACCATCCCTGTCCATCCCTGCCCACCCCGTCCATCCCTGACCATCCCTGTCCATCCCTGTCCACCCCTGTCCATCCCTGCCCACCCCTGCCCATCCCTGCCCACCCACTCTGACCATCCCTGACCATCCCTGACCATCCTACCACCTGTCCATCCCTGACCATCCCTGTCTATCCCTGTCCACCCCTGTCCATCCAACCCTGTCCATCCAACCCTGTCCATCCCTGTCCACCCCTGTCCACCCCTGACCAGCTTGTCCGCAATCTTGTCCATGATGTTGGCGTTGTAGAGCCGGCGCCGCTGGTCCTGCCACCAGCTCCGGATGTAGATGCAGGGCTTCTTCTCCAGGTAGGGCAGGTGGAAGTAATTCCTGCAAGAGGGACACTCCATGGGCGTGGCCGTCCAGGTGGACACACACTGACCTGTCCATGCTCCGGTGGACACACTGACCACACACAATCCAGCTGGACACTCTGACCTGTCCATGACCAGATGGACACACTGACCACACAAATCCAGGTGAACACACTGACCACACAAATCCAGGTGGACACACTGACCACACAAATCCAGGTGAACACACTGACCTGTCCATGCTCAGGTGGACGCACTGACCACACAAATCCAGATGGACACACTGACCTGTCCATGCCCAGGTGGACACTCTGACCTGTCCATGCTCAGGTGGACGCACTGACCACACAAATCCAGCTGGACACACTGACCTGTCCGTGACCAGGTGGACACACTGACCACACAAATCCAGATGGACACACTGACCTGTCCATGTCCAGGTGGACACTCTGACCTGTCCATGCCCAGGTGGACACACTGACCACACAAATCCAGGTGGACACACTGACCTGTCCATGCCCAGATGGACACAGTGACCACACAAGTCCAGCTGGACACACTGACCTGTCCAGGCTCCAGTGGATACACTGACCACACAAATCCAGGTGGACATACCAACCCAGTGCCCAGGTGGACACACTGACCTGTCCATGCCCAGCTGGACACACTGACCACACAAGTCCAGGTGGACACACTGACCACACAAATCCAGGTGGACACACTGACCTGTCCGTGACCAGGGGCTTCATGGGCTGGGATGAAGACACGGACACCAGCTCTCCATCCTCGCCACCCTCATCCTCGCTGGAGTTCTGCAGCAGCTCCGACTCCTCCTCGTCCCCGTCCCCGCTCTCCCTCTTTCTCCGCAGCAGGGGTTTGCTGGATCCGTCCACCTGGTTGCCATAGTTACCTCAAGGAAAAGAAACAACCAAAAAAAGGATGGAATCGATCCACAGGGTTACAACTCCCAGCTCTGCCACTGAATTCGGGCTGGCAGGTTTTTTGTTCTGCTGGAATCACAGAGAACATTGGAGTTTGACTTCCCGGAACTGCGTCCAGGAGTGGGAATTAGGGAGAGGTGTCCATGCCCTGCTCCTGTTCCCTCTCAATCCCCTGGGAATGCATTCCTCGCTGGAGCTGGCCTCTCCAGAGCACAAAGCCAGGATGGATTTCTCCTCTCCCTTGGTGAATTGAGAAATGATTTTTCCAAGAGGAGTAACTAACCGAAAATCCCGGGTTTTGTCTTTTTGTATTGGAGTAAAAAAACAAATAGTAGGGGGAGGAGACATGTTTTAATAATTTCATCCTGATTTTTTTTTTTTTAATTTTAATGTTATTTAATAAAGCATTTATTACTTTCAAGTTTAATCCTACTTCACTCCTGATTAGGGAATTTCAAACCCAATCAAAATTAAAAATTAGGGAACCAAAGCCACGGCACAAATTGCTGTTTCTGCCCTGTTTCGAGCTGAAACCGTGACAGGGATCAGCTCCAGCAGGCCCAAAAAACGTGGGATCCCACATCCCTCAAATGCCCACGGAGGAGCCATTCCCTGCTCCCCAGACCTGCTCCAGCAGGGCTCGGAATGGAAAATCGGGAATAAACCCTGCTCCCAGCGTCAGGATCTGATTTCCCCACAACATTCCAGAAAAAAACCACCAACCTATGGTGACCTCGAAGTTGATGGGTTTGTCCCCAATCTTCCTGTCGATCATGGTGGCCTCCAGGAAGGCTCCGAAGAGGAAGAACTCCTCCATCTTCCCACTGCAGCTCTGCGGGAGAAAGAGATCCCTGGGATGAGGGGGACACAGGCCCATCCCATGGGACACCATTTCCAAGGTAGAATTCCAAAGGGAAAAAAAGGAGGGTTTGGTCTCCCAGCTCGTGGCTTGTTGTGGAGAGTGTTTGATTGAAGAGTTAATTTTGGTGTCTTTTAATTAAAGAACAAAAGGTTCAAAAGATTGGGATTCATCCAGGAGCCATTCCATCCAGGGGCCATTCCAGCCAGAAGCCATTCCATCCAGGATCCATTCCAACCAGGAATACAAGCCCCAGTTCAACACCTCTGGAATGACCAAACCACCCAAATCCAGGTGCCTGGATGCTCCCATAGGATTGGGGTGGTTCTGTTTCCCAGTGGATTCCTGTCCCCTGGCTGGGAAATAAGTGAGGAAAAGAAGGTCCATGTGGAAGAAGAAAGGAAAGGAAAGGAAAGGAAAGGAAAGGAAAGGAAAGGAAAGGAAAGGAAAGGAAAGGAAAGGAAAGAAAGGAAAGGAAAGGAAAGGAAAGGAAAGGAAAGGAAAGGAAAGGAAAGGAAAGGAAAGGAAAGGAAAAGGAAAGGAAAGGAAAGGAAAGGAAAGGAAAGGAAAGGAAAGGAAAGGAAAGGAAGAAGAAAAGAAGAAAAAGAAAAGGAGAAAGAAGAGAAGAAGTAAAAAAAAGAGAAAGAAGAGGAGAAAAAAGAGAAGTAGAAAAAAGAGAAGGAAAGAGAGGAGGAGAAGAGGAGGTGAGGAGAAGAAGAGAAAAAGAAGAAAAGAAGGAAAAAAGGAGAGAAGAAAAAAGAAGAATGAAGAGGAGAAAAAGAGAAGAAGAGAAGAGAAGAAGCGGTAGAGGAGAAGCAGAAGAAGAGGAGAAAAAGGAAGAAGAGAAAAAGAAGAAAGGAAGAGAAAAAGAAAAAGAGTAGAAAAGAAGAAAAAAGAGGTGAAGAGAAGAAGAGGAGGAGAAGAGAAGCTGCAGAAACTCCTGCTGCAGCCCAGAACTCTGTCCCAGAAGAAGCCTCCAGAACTCCTGCTCGAGGAACCACCGGAAAACTTCAGCACCGACTTTTACCATCCCAAACCTCCTCCTCCAGACTGATGCACCCACACAACAAACAACTTCACAGCACCAACCGCGGCTCTCACCTCTCTGAAAACCCATAAACCAACCCCACAACCCCAACCCACCCCCCCCACTGGCTGCTGTGGGGACCCCTGCAGGGACTCACGTCAGCCACGGCCGTGGTCTGCTCCACCTGCACCTCGGTGGAGCTGTTGATCTCGGGGTTGGTGGTGTCCAGGATCTCCACGGCCAGGCCCAGCAGGAGCCGGGCGCGGAAGGAGACGCCCTCGCCCAGGCCCTCGTTGAGCTCCTGGTGCTCGTCCATCAGGGTGTAGTTCCGCGTGGAGCCGTACATGTTCACCCAGGCGGGGCCAAAGGTGGGCAGGAAACCTGGAGAGAGGGGGGTGGGATGGTGTTCTGGTTTAAGGTAAATTTGGGAAGAAACCTCTGAATGGGTCCCCTCCAGAAAACAAATCCGAACGGCCTCTCTCCTTAACTGGTTCAGGAAGAAATTATTCCTTAGAGGAAAGCGGAAATAATGTGTTTGTTTAACAGGCAAAACACAACAAATGGATACTAAAACAAAAACCTCCTGCTGCTCTGCTGAGATGACGAATCCAGCCAGTCTGTGCCGTGGGTGCAGCTCAGCTCCCTCAGTCTGTGATTAATTCTGACGGGTCTTGGCTTTCAGGGTGCTGGCCCAGGAACCTCTCACATTCCAGGACATCAAGGTCTCTCCAGATGAGCACCAAGGAATTCTGGGGGTGGGATGGGGGTGGGAAGGAGCCTGGAAAACTGGAATGCTCCCACTCCAACCTTACCTTTGTCCCCTTCGTTGGAGATCTTCCTGAGGTCGATGAAGTGGGTCCCGATGGCCACGTCGTTGACCTTGTCCGAGTCCCGGATCTGGATCTTGATCCGCTTGCACAGCGGGGGGAACATCTCAGTGAAGATGATCTGCTCGTTCCAGAGGGGCTCGTAGCAGCTCTTCTGGATGGATGTCTTTCCCTGGGAAAGGGGAAGAGAGGGAAACGGGACATGGGTTTTATTGGGATTGTTGTGGGAGATGTGGGAATAGTGAGAGACGTGTTAAAGTAAATTAAATAAATATAAATAAATAACATGCCAGGTGACACCACGCTCACCTCAACGTGCCAGGTGACACCACACCCATCCTGACACTACACGTGACACCACGCCCACCCTGATGTCCCAGGTGATGCCACACCCATCTCCATGTGCCAGGTGACACCACACCCATCTCAGTGTGCCAGGTGACACCACATTCATCTCAATAAACCAGGTGACACCACGCCCATCCTGATGTGTCAGGTGACACCACACCCCTCCTGATGTCCCAGGTGACACCACGCCCATCCCAATATCCCAGGTGACACCACACCCCTCCTGATGTCCCAGGTGACACCACACACATCTCCATGTCCCAGGTGACACCATGCCCACCTTTACATGGCAGGTGACACCATGCCCACCCTGACATGGCAGGTGACACCACACCCCTCCTGATGTCCCAGGTGACACCACACCCATCCCAATATCCCAGGTGACACCACACCCCTCCTGATGTCCCAGGTGACACCACACCCCTCCTGATGTCCCAGGTGACACCATGCCCATCTCCATGTCCCAGGTGACACCACACCTCTCCTGATGTGTCAGGTGACACTACACCCATCTCCATGTGCCAGGTGACACCACACCTCTCCTGATGTGTCAGGTGACACCACACCCATCTCCATGTGCCAAATGACACCACACCTCTCCTGATGTCCCAGGTGACACCACACCCCTCCTGATGTCCCAGGTGACACCATGCCCACTCTGACATTCACAGGCCACCAAGCCCATCCTATGGCCACCTGCTGGTGCCCCCTGCCCGGAGCTCCCCGCTCACCTTCTGCCCCGCGAAGGCCACCTGCACGTAGGGGTCCACCAGGTCCTTGTTCTCCCCGATCAGGGCCTTCTTGACGTTGGCCATGATGCTGGTGTTCATGCGCGGCAGCCCCTCGGCACGGTAGATCTTGACGTAGAACCGGGCCCACTGCCGCTCCGCCGGGACCCCATCCGGGAGCAGGAGGTTCCTGGGGCGTCAGGAAGGATGGGATGTGGGTGGAACGTCCCTGGAATGTGGCTGGGGTGGGGTGAAGGTTGGATGGGGGTGGCCTCAGGGGTCTTCTCCAGCCTCTGTGATTCCATGAAAGGCCAAGGAGGAGCTGCTCCGTTTTCCGAGATCCTTCCACTTCCTCTCCACTCCACGGGAATGGAATGAGGGGGATTTTGGGAGAGTTTCTTTTTCCTTACCGAGGGGAGCTCCCATGATTATTTTTGGGATAATAATAATTATAATAATAATATAAATAAATAATAAATAAACTACATCCATCCTTTTTTTTTTTTTTTTTTTTTTTTTTTTTTTTTTTTTCCTTTTGATATCTCTTTTTTTCCCCTCTGTAGGAACAGGTAAGCCCACGGGAATGTGGTGAACAAAATCTGTCTGGGAGAATACTAGGAATTGCTGGAGTTGTTCCTGCCCATTGCAGGGGGGTTGGAACAAGGTGATCTTGAAGATCCCTTCCAAAACAAAGAACTCCAGGATTTTAGGAATAACTGGGAGAACTTCACCACCTCAGCACAGGATGAAGCCCAAAGTTCTGGAGGTGGCTCCTCCAACCCCACCCAGTCAGGAGAGCTGTGCTGGTGGTTTCTGTTAATGGTCAGACTCAACCCCAGAGGTCTTTTCCAGCCTAAACCATTCCATGATTCCACATGGGGAGAACCTGAGAGGCAGATTTGAAACAGAGCTGGAAAAGTTTTTGGGCTGGAATCAAGAATTAAAGCTCCTGATTTTCATTCTGTGACCTTTGAGATGTTCTGGGCAGTCTGAGAGCCTTGTCCACGCACACAGAGCCCAGGAAACCTCACCCAGGCTTCCCTGCTCTGCTGTGGGTTATGAGATTCCATTCCATCCTATTAAACCATCCCATTATCCCATCCCATAAATCCCATCCATTCTTCCCACCCAGGGCCCACCAGGAGCATCAGACTGAACCTGAGGACGTCACTCTGGGTGACACCAGGCTGGTGTTGCGGTGGAGTTCAACCCCCAGCTGATGATCTGACCCCACGGGAACCACAACTCCGAGCTGGAGACCACCTGGAATTGCACCAGGACCACCCATCCCCTCCCAGGAAAGCTCCGGGTCGGCTCCTCTGCTCTCGTGGCTCAGCGTTTGCCACCAGCGCCAGGTTTGGATCCTGCTGCCCCATCCGAGGCAAGGAGAGGAGGGAAGCCATTCCAAAGGGAGCCAGGAAGAGGCGGATCCCAGCAGATTCCCAGCAGATCCCAGCAGATCCCAGCAGATTCCAGCAGATCCCAGTGGATCCCAGCTGATCCCTACCCCTCGATGTCGTCTCATCCGTCTCGTTGGCCTTGTGCGGGGTCTTGATGTTGTCCCCTTTGCCCACCACGGCGATGTCACACTTGAGGTAGCCCTTGAGGCTGGCCGTGAGGTCCTCGGGGTCGGACAGGATGGCCCACTTGTGGTAGAACTGGTGCTCTGGGCCCGGGGAACAAGAGAGACCTCTGTCACCACCGGGACACGGCTGATGTCACCAGAACATGGCCAATGTCACTGGAACATGGCCAATGCCACCAGGACATGGCTGATGCCACTGGGGCACAGCAGATGCCACCAGGACACGGCTGATGCCACCAGGACACGGCCAACGCCACCAGGACATGATTGATGCCACTGGGACATGTCCAATGTCACTGAGGCACAGCCAATGCCGCCAGGATGCAGCCCCCACCACTGAGACATGGCCAACACCACCAGGACATGGCTGATGTCACTGGGACATGGCTGATGTCACTGGGACACAGCCAACACCACTGGGACATGGCCAAAGCCACTGGGACACGGCTAATGCCACCAGTGCGCAGCTGACACCACTGGGACACGGAGAATGACACTGGGACATGGCCAACCTCACCAAGACACGGCCAACATTACCAGGACATGGATGATGCCACCAGGACATGGCCAACACCACTGGAACATGGCCGAGGCCACCAGGACACGGCCAACACCACCAGGACATGGATGACGACACTGGGACCTGGCCAACACCACCAGGACATGGATGATGACACTGGGACCTGGCCAACACCACCAGGACATGGATGACGACACTGGGACCTGGCCAACACCACCAGGACGTGGCCAACACCACCAGGACACGGATGATGCCACCAGGACATCGGTGATGGCACCGTGACATGGCAAACACCACCAAGACATGGCCAATGCCACTGGGACACGGCTGATGCCACTGGGACACAGCCAAGGCCACTGGGACATGACCGATGCCACGAGGACATGGCTGATGCCACTGGGACATGGACAACACCACCAGAACATGGCCAATGCCACTGGGACATGACCAACAGCACCAAGACACAGCTGAGGCCACCAGGACATCGGTGATGGCACCGTGACGTGGCCAACACCACCAGGACACAGCTGATGCCACCAGGACATCGGTGATGGCACCGTGACGTGGCCAACACCACCGGGACATGGCTGATGCCACCAGGACATGACTAATGCCACCAGGACATGGCCAATGCCAGGGGCTCTTCCCTGACCTAGGAGCGACTCCAGGTGACCCGTTCCTATCCTGGGGTCGACTCCCTAAACTGGGGAAGCATTTTCCAAGGAACCCAGCCCCGCTCCGGCCTCCTTGGCCGGGAATTCCACTGTCGGGAGCGGCACCCACGCACCGGGCTGGGTGTACACCGTGCCCACGTCCATCTTGAAGGAGCCCACCAGGGTCCCGCTCCGCAGGAGGTTCTTGGAGTGCATCACCTGGAAAACAAGGGGAGAACACTCGGGAATGTGTGCATTCCAGGACTCGGGAATGTCCACAGCCATGTGTTAGGTTTTTTTAAAATAACAAATTATATGGGTTTTTTTGTTTTATTTTTCTTGGGGCTTTTGAGGTTTCTGAGAGCTCTGTGAGGATGAAGAAGCATCTCAGGGACACCCCGCATTTCCTCCAGCTTTGTGCCCCTGATCCCACATTCCAAAATTTATATTTATATTCCAATTTACATTTCAATTTACATTTGAAAATAACCAAAAAAAAAAAAAAAAGCAAATAAATTCATCTTTGGGGCCAAAATCCCCCCAAAAAGGCCAAGGATGCAGCAGCCAGGGACACTTACGGAGAGCTTGATGATCTTGTCGAACATGACGTCGGGGGGCACGTGGAAATCGAACACGAAGTACTGAAAATATACATGTAAATATAAATATAAAATATAAATATAAATATAAATATAAATATAAATATAAATATAAATATAAATATACATAGGAATATAAATAGGAATATAAAATATAAATACAAATATAAATACAAATAGGAATAGAAATAGGAATAGAAATAGAAATATAAAATATAAATATGAAAATAAATACTAAAATAAATATAAATATAAACACAAATAAAAGTCATCAAGTTATTAATATTAATTAATTAATATTAATATCAAGCTTGATGATCTTGTCGAACATGACATCGGGGGCACGTGGGAATCGAACACGAAATACTGCAAATATAAATATAAATAGGAATATAAATATAAATATAAATATAAATATAAATATAAATGTAAATAAAAATATAAAATATAAATACAAATATAAATGTAAATAAAAATATAAAATATAAATACAAATATAAATGTAAATAAAAATATAAATAAGAATATAAAGAAATAAAAATAAAAATAAAAATAAAAATAAAAATATAATTAAGAAAATAAGAAAATTTAAACAAATTCTTAAAAAAATTAAATTAAAATTAGTTCTTTAAAAAAAAATCCTGTGGTCTGGATTCTGGTCTGGCCACCTCCATGGACCAGGTGAACCATGGCCACCTCCATGGGCCAGGTGACACCATGGCCACCTCCATGGGCCAGGTGAACCATGGCCACCTCCATGGGCCGGGTGACACCATGGCCACCTCCATGGGCCAGGTGAACCATGGCCACCTCCATGGGCCAGGTGAACCATGGCCACCTCCATGGGCCAGGTGACACCATGGCCACCTCCATGGGCCAGGTGAACCATGGCCACCTCCATGGGCCGGGTGACACCATGGCCACCTCCATGGGCCAGGTGACACCACGGCCACCTCCATGGGCCAGGTGACACCACGGCCACCTCCATGGGCCAGAGAAACCATGGCCACCTCCATGGGCCAGGTGAACCATGGCCACCTCCATGGGCCAGGTGACACCACGGCCACCTCCATGGGCCAGGTGACACCATGGCCACCTCCATGGGCCAGGTGACACCATGGCCACCTCCATGGGCCAGGTGACACCACGGCCACCTCCATGGGCCAGGTGACACCATGGCCACCTCCATGGGCCAGTGGAACCACGGCCACCTCCATGGGCCAGGTGACACCATGGCCACCTCAATGTGACAGGTGAACCACGGCCATCTCCATGGGCCAGGTGAACCATGGCCACCTCAATGGGCCAGGTGGCACCACACCCATCGTGATGTGCCAGGTGACACCACACCTGTCCTGATGTCCCAAGGTCACAACGTCCACAGGGATCACCCAACGCTGGGATCCACAGGGATCACCCAAAGCTGGGATCCACACGGATCACCCAATGCTGGCATCCACAGGGATTCACCCAACGCTGGGATCCACAGGCATCACCCAACCCTGTGATCCACTGGGATCACCCAATGCTGGCATCCACAGGGATCATCCAATTCTGGGATCCACTGGGATCACTCAACCCTGTGATCCACACGGATCCCCAACAGAATCACCAACTCCTCAGTGAAAACCCGGAACCGCCGATGTCGCAATTCCAGAGGGCAAAGTCCTCGTTCCTCCAGCGCGGTTTGCGATTCCGTCTCGTTCCGGCGGGAATTTAACCCCCCAAAAAAAATCATGGATGAGGCAGAAATCTCGGGATCGGGGCCGGACCCACCTCATTGTAGTAGGGGCAGTTGGTGGATTCCTTCATGGACGTGTATTTCTTCTCCTCGCCCACCTCCACGCACACCACCGGGTCCATGTTGAGCCCCACGAGCTGCCGGGCCTCGATGATGGTGATGCTGACCTGGGGAGATGGGAAAATTATCCCAAATCCCGAAATTCAGACAGCCAGAAAATTCAGACACACACACACCCACAAAAAAAAAAAATAATAAAAAAAAAATCAGACATCAAAAAATTCAGAAACAAAAAAAATCAGACAGCCAAAAATTCAGACAGCAAAAAATTCAGACACATGAAAATTCAGAAACCAAAAAAATTCAGAAACCAAAGAAATTCAGAAACCATAAAAATTCAGAAACAAAAAAAAATCAGACAGCCAAAAATTCAGACAGAAAAAAATTCAGACACGTGAAAATTCAGAAACCAAAAAAATTCAGAAACCAAAGAAATTCAGAAACCATAAAAATTCAGAAACAAAAAATCAGACAGCCAAAAATTCAGACAGCAAAAAATTCAGACACATGAAAATTCAGAAACCAAGAAAATTCAGAAACAATAAAAATTCAGACATCAAAAATTCAGACACCAAAAAAAAAAAAAAAAAAAAAAGACACCAAAAACTTCAGACATCCAAAAATTCAGACATCCAGAAAATTCAGACACCAAAAAATTCCAACACCAAAAAAATCAGGCATCAAAAAATTCAGAAAACAAAAAAAAATCAGACAGCCAAAAATTCAGACACATGAAAATTCAGAAACAATAAAAATTCAGAAACAATAAAAATTCAGACACCAAAAAAAAAAAAAAAAAAAAAAAGACACCAAAAACTTCAGACATCCAAAAATTCAGACATCCAGAAAATTCAGACACCAAAAAATTCCAACACCAAAAAATCAGGCATCAAAAAATGCAGAAAACCAAAAAAAATCAGACAGCCAAAAATTCAAACAGCAAAAAATTCAGACACATGAAAATTCAGACACCAAAAATTCAGAAACCAAAAAAAAAAAAATAAAACACCAAAAACTTCAGACATCCAAAAATTCAGACATCCAGAAAATTCAGACATCAAAAATTCCAACACCAAAAAAATCAGGCATCAAAAAATTCAGAAAACAAAAAAAATCAGACAGCCAAAAATTCAGACACCAAAAAATTCAAACATCCACAATTCAAACATCTCAAAATTCAAAATCCCAAAAATTCAAACATCCCAAATATTCAGACACCCAAAATTCAAACATCCCCAAATTAAAACACCTCAAAATTCAGACCCCAAATATTTAAACACCAAAAAAATTCAGACATCCTGAAATTCAGACACCTAAAAAATGAAACACCCAAAAATTCACATTCCAAAATTCAGACAGTCAGAAATTTAGACATCCAAAATTCAAATATCTCAAATATTCAGACACCAAAAGATTCAGACACAAAAAAATTCAGAAACCAAAAAAATCCAGACACTAAAAAATTCAGACACCAAAAAATTCAGAAACCAAAAATATTCAGACATCCAGAAAATTCAGACATCCTAAAATTCAGGCACCAAAAAATTCCAACACAAAAAAAATCAGACATCAAAAAATTCAGAAATCAAAATATCCAGACAGCCAGAAAATTCAGACTACAAAAAAATATTCAGAAATAAAAAAAAAAAATCAGACACCAAAAAATTCAGACATGAAAAAATTCACAGCCAGGAAATTCAGACACCAAAAAATTCAGACAACAAAAAATTCCAACACCAAAAAAATCAGACACCGAAAAAATCAGACACCAAAAGAATCCGACACCAAAAGAATCAGACACCAAAAAATTCATAAATCAAAATACTCAGACAGCCAGAAAATTCAGACTACAAAAAAAAAATCCAGAAATAAAAAAAAATCAGACACCAAAAAATTCAGAACCAAAAATATTCAGAAACCAAAAATATTCAGAAACAAAAAAATTCAGACACCAAAAAATTGAAACGCCCAAAAATTCAAACATCCCAAAATTCAAACATCCCAAAATTCAAATATCCAAAAAATTCTGTCACAAAAAATTCAGTGACCCAAATAATTAAGTTTTAATAATTATTTATTCTTATTTTAAGTTTTAATAATTAGTTTTTTATGCTTTGAACTGCAGATTTTGAGATTAATTATGCAAAATTATTTAAATTTGTGACTAGAAAGGAGAATAAGAAGAACCCACCTGATAATCCACGGGTCTCCCGGCGCTCGGCTCCATCCTGATATCCGGCTTGGACCTTGGGAAAAGCGGAATAAACCACGGCTGGAGCTCATGGAATCATTCCCAAATATTTTATATTATTATTATTATTATTATATTATTATTATTATTGTTATTGTTATTGTTATTGCTATTGTTATTGTTATTGTTATTGTTATTGTTATTATTAAAATTTAATTTAAAAATCACAAAAATCCATGAGATTTTGAATTTCATTCACCAATCAGCAGTCTGCAGAAAATCGAGTTTAAAAGAACAATCCCTAAAAATAAAATATTATTTTTTTAAATAAAAATTAAAGAAAAATTCACAAAAATCCGTGAGATTTTGGGTGAAGAGATTTTGTTGTGGTGGAGACACTTTTTAATTGGTTTAATTAATTGGTTTGCACTGTTTAATAGAGTGGATGGGGAGTGTAAAGATTAAAATATATTTAATTTATTTAATTAAATTAATTATTAATATATTTAATTATTAGGAATATTTATTTATTAATTCCCTACAGCAATATTTATTTATTCAATCCTTGCAGGAATATTTCTTTATTAATTCCCTGTATGAATATTTATTTATTAATTCCCTGCAGTAATTCCCTTTATCCAATCCCTGATCGAATATTTATTTATCCAATTCCTACAGAAATATTTATTTATTAATTCCCTCCAGGAATATTTATTAATTCCATGCAGGAATATTTATTAGTTCCTTGCAGGAATATTTATTTATTAATTCCCCACAGGAATATTTATTAATTCACTCCAGGAATATTTATTAATTCCCTGCCACATCCCCACCCCCAACACTCCTGGAGTTAACATTTAAATTTTAATTTTTAAATGATAATTTTTAAAAAAAATTTAATTAAATTTAATTTAATTTAATTAAAATTAAAACACATTTTAATTTCAACACACCACTGCCGGGCCAGAAATTCCCTAAAAAAAACCCCAACAACACTTCCCAGCATTCCCTGGGACGTCGGATTTTCAGGAATTCTCTCCACGTGGAACATTCCCAGCTTTTTTTTTTTTGTTTTTAATTCCCACCTTTTATTGGAGACGTTGGTGGTGAGGGCGGTGACGGAGGCCACGGAGATGGCATCCAACTCCGGGCCAGCTCCGGATCTCCGGCCCTTCCCATCCCAATCTTCCGTCTCCAGGACGGCCGGCTCGTCTGCGGGAAAAGAACAAAGGGAATTTTTAATGATTAATGTTAATTGGGTAATTAATATTAATGGGTATTCATTAATCATTAGAGGCTGGGAGAAGGGAAAGCGATCCCACGGTGAGGAAATAAAAAAACAGGGAGCGGGTTGGACTGGAGAGATCCAAAGGGTGAGCTGGAATTCCGGCCGCGTGGAATTCCTGCAGAGGGTTTTGGGAAAGGGGAAAAAAAAATCAGGAATGATGGTGGCGCCTGGAATTCAGGGGGTGGAAGAGCTGGAGGTTTGGGGGATGCGGTGAAGGCAACAAAATTCCCTGGTTTTTGGGAAAAAAAAATGAGAGGAATGTTCCTGAGAGGAAAAATTGTTCTGGGAGTTCGGATCCCGCCGGCACAGCCCTGTGGGTTTCCATTGGGAGAAGCTGCTGGAATGTTCTTTTCCTGAGGGAAAGGGAGAGTGTGACTCAGCCAGGGGATTGAGGTCGAGCCAGAGTCCTGGGAATTGCTGGGAATTGCTCTGGGATCCCTGGCATGGGAAGGTCGTGGAGCTGTGGGAGTCGCTCCAGAGGAAACCCCGGGAATGTTGGGAGAGCTGGGAATGCGCAGTGGGATCAGGGGAGGATCCCGGGAATGCTGGGAGCCCCTTCCCGAGCCTCCAGGGGCTCCAGGAGAGCTGGGATTGGGGCAAGGGCTGGAGGGGCAGGAGCCAGGGAATGGAATTCCCAGTGGGAAAGGGGAGCTGGGGCTGGGACCTTGGGCAGGAATTCCCAGAGAATCCCTGGATCCCTGGCAGTGTCCAAGGAAATGTTGGATGGATGAGGCTTGGATCACCCTGGGATGGTGGGAGGTGTTGGGGATTCTGGGATCCAGGACAGTCAGGATCCATCCCGAGGGATTTTTATGGAATTTGGGGATGGAAAAGGGAAGGCAGACCCTGCCTGGAGTGCTGAGATTCCCAGAGAAGCCCCTGGATCCTGAAATTCCTTCCTGTCGAGGAGTGGAGATGGGGCTGGATGCAATGGCGGGAATGCTGGGAGAGCTGGGAATGCCTGGTGAGACCAGGGGAGGATGGATCAAGGTTTTATGGATCTGCCTCGACCAGGGAAATTTTTTTCCAGAGGTGTCCAATTCCAGCCGAGCCTGGGGCTCCAGGAATCTGGGAATTCTCCGTTATTCCATGGCTGTACCTTGTTTCCGCTGCTCCTCCTTAGACGGACGTGTCTTCCCGAGCTTCATGGCGGAAAAAACTCCTTTTCCAGCTCTGGGGGAAGTGAGGGAAAATGAAAATTCCTGTTAATTTCTGTGGTTCGGGTGTTTTCCAGGATGTGGGAGGTGGGAATGGGAGATTTTTTTTTTTTTTTTTCCTGAAGAAAAAGAGGGAATGTTGGTGAAAAACAGCAGGAAATATTCCAGAGGAAGAGTTGGGATAGAAGTGGAATTCTCAGCCCAAAGGAATCTTGGATCCTGGATTTTATCTGGGAATGCCTCAGCTTGGGAAAATTCTGCTGGGAGTTCCTGGTTTTGTTCCCGCTCCTCATCCCTCCTGACCTGTTCATGGAATTTCTGTCCAAGTTTCTGGGAAGTGAAATGACTGGAAATGAAACTCCCAGAAATTCAAACACCACGAAATTCAGACAGGCCAAAAATTCAGATATCCCAAAAATTCAGACACCTAAAAAATTAAAATATCCCAAAATTCAGACACTCAAAAATTTAAAATATCCCGAAAATTCAGACACTCAAAAATTCAGACACGGCGAAATTCAAACAGCCAAAAATTAAAACGTAAAAAAATTCAAAGATCCAAAAATACAAATATCCCAAATTTCAAACATCCCAAAATTCAAACACCCAAAAATACAAACATCCCAAAATTCAAACATCCCAAAATTCAAATATCCCAAAATTCAGACATCCCAAAATTCAGACATCCCAAAATTCAAATCCCCTCAAAATTCAAAGACCCCAAAATTAAGACATACGAAAATTCAGACATCCAAAAAATTCAAGTACCCCAAAATTAAAACATTCCAAAACTTCAAACATCCCAAAATTCAGACACCACAAAATTAAGACCCCAAAAATTCAGACATCCAATAAATTCAAGCAACCAGAAATTTAAAAAATCCTAACATTCAAACACCCCAAAATTCAAACACCCCAAAATTCAGACCACCCAAAAATTCAAACACTCAAAAATTAAACATCCCAAAAATTCAAACATTCCAAAAATTCAAACATCCAAAAATTCAGACACCCAGAAATTTAAACACAAAATTTCAAGCACCCCAAAATTCAAAATCCAAAAATTTCAGACAACAGAAATTTCAACATCCAAAAATTCCGGCACCCTAACGTTCCAACTCCCAGAACATTCCAAGGAATGATTTAAACTGGGGAATTTCCATGGCTGGAAGTGGAGGAACCTTTGCAGGAGAGCTGGAGATGTTCTGGGAATTCATGAGGGACCTCAGCTCCAGCCAGGGTCAACTTTCCCACCTGCAGGGTGGACCCTGCTCACCTGAGCCAGGACCTCACCTGAGCCAGGAACTCACTCCAACCAGGACCTCACCTGGACCAGGACCTCACTCCAACCAGGACCTCACTCCAACCAGGACCTCATCTGGACTAGGATCTCACCTGGACCAGGACCTCACCTGAGCCAGGACTTCACCTGGACCAGGACCTCACCTGAGCCAGGACCTCACCTGGACCAGGATCTCAGCTCAGCCAGGACTTCATCTCAACCAGGACCTCACCTGAACCAGGACATCACACCAAACGGGACCTCACCTCCAGCCAGGACCTCACCTCGACTAGGACCTCTCTCCAATGATGACCTCACCTGAACCAGGACCTTATTCCAACCAGGATGTCATTCCAAACAGGACCCGACCTCAACCAGGACCTCACCTGAACCAGGACCTCACCACAACCAGGACCTGATCCCAGCCAGGGCCTCACCTTGACCAGGACCTCAGCTTGACCAGGGCCTCACCTCCAGATGGGACCTCACCTCAACCAGGACCTCACCCCAGGCAGGACCTCACCTCCAACCAGGACCTCACTTCAACCAGGACCTCAACTGAACCTGGACCTCACATCAACCAAGACCTCACCCCAGCCAGGACCTCACTTCACAGACCACCAACCAGGACCTCAGCTTGACCAGGATCTCAACTGAACCTGGACCTCACCTCAACCAAGACCTCACCTTAACCAGGACCTGACCTCAACCAGGACCTCACCTGAACCATGACCTCACTCCAACCAGGACCTCACCTTGACCAGGACCTCACCTTGACCAGGACCTCACCACAACTAGGACTTCACCTCCAGCCATGACCTTGCTCCAACCAGGACCTCACTCCAACCTGGACCTCACTCCAACCTGGCCATGATCCCAACCAGGACCTCACCACAACCAGGACCCAACCTCCAACCAGGACCTCACCCCAACCAGGACTTTATTCCAACCAGGACCTCACCCTAGGCAGGATCTCACCTCCAACCAGGACCTCACCTGAACCAGGACCTCACCTCCGACCAGGACCTTATTCCAACCAGGACCTCACCCCAGCCAGGACCTCACCTCAACCAGGACTTCACCTCCGGTCAGGACCTCACCCCAACCAGGACCTCACTCCAACCTGGACCTTATTCCAATCAGGACCTCACCCCAACCTGGACCACATCTCAACCAGGACCTCACCCCATCCTGGTCCCCACCCCAACCTGGACCTGATCCCAGCCAGCACCTTATTTCAACCAGGACCTCACCCCAGGCAGGATCTCACCTGAACCTGGACCTTTTTCCAACCAGGACCTCACCTGAACTTGGATCTTATTCCAACCAGGATCTCACCTGAACCTGGACCTTTTTCCAACCAGGACCTCACCTTGACCAGGACCTGATCCCAGCAGGACCTCACCTCAGCCAGGACCTCCATGGGATCCATGGGATCCAGGGGCTCCAGGTGATCCTGGTGATCCCAATCTCCCGGATCCTGCAGGATCCGGATGCGTTCCCCCAAGGAAACCCCATGGAACCTTTGGGATCTCCCATTCCCACCTCTGGATGGGGTCGAGTTTTATCCTTGGGAAAGAAATTCCAAGAAACCCCAGAATTTCTTATCCTTGGGGAAGAAATTCCAGAAACCCTGGAATCACCACCAGCCCAGTGGGAATCAACTCCCGGAATTCCTCCAGCTGCAGAGAGCGCGAGAGCACACGGGTGGAAAATCTGGGAGAATGGGAAAAGAGGGAGGGGAATCCAGTTTGGGATAAAATCCTGGAATTATTTAAACCCAGGACTGAAACACCAGCTGGGAGCTGGGATTTATTCCCAGGATGCTCCAAGATTTTTCCATGGATCAAAGGTGAGGACGAGGTTTCTGTGTCTGTGATCCCACCAAGAAATTCCAAACCCTTTGAAGTTTATTTTATTGGAAAAAATTCCCACATTTATTATTAAAAATGGGAATAATAAATATTCCCATTTATTATAATGGGAATAAATAATTCCCGTTATTTATGGGATGAGGAAATGTTGGAATCATAGCTCAGGCTCTGGAATTCTGTTCCCAGATTTTGGAGATTCCCTCTAAGAATTCCAGGGGTTTTTTTGGGGATTATTCTTAAAAATGGGGAGGGAAAATATCCCTCCAGTCCCAGAGGATAAAATCCCTGTCCTGGGAATTTCTGGGGTTCCTTGGGAAAGAAAAGTGAAAGAGAAAAAAAGGGAGAAAAGGGAAAAAAAGGGAGAAAAAGGAAAAAAAGGGGGGAAAAAGAAGGGGGGGGGGGAGAAAAGGCTTAAAAGGAAAAAGTAAAGAAAAATTGGGAAAAGTAAATTAAAAAATAAAGGGAAAAAGGGGGAATGTAAGAAAGAAAAAAAAATGTGAAAATGAAAAAAGGGGAAAGGGAAAAGAATGAAAGAAAATTAAAAAATGGGGAACAAATGGAGGGAAAAATAGGGAAGAAAAGAAATGGGGAAAAATGTGAAGGAAAAACTGGGAGGGAAAAAAATAGGGATGGGGGAGTAAGCGGGGGGAATGGAAAAAAAAGGGGAAAATTACAGAAAAATTTTGGGAAAAAATCTCTAGGAGGAAAAAGCAGGGGGGAAAACAGAAAAAAAAAAAAAAAGGAAAAAATGTGGAGAGAAAATAAAATGTGTAGGGGAATAAAAATTGAGGGAAGAACAGGGGAAAAACGGGAAAAGGGAAAAATGAAAAAAAAAAAGGAAATAAAAAAAGGGAAAAATACCCAGAAAAAATTGGGAAAGAAACCCCAGGAGGAATCAACCAAGGGGAAAAAATGTGAAAAAAAAGACAGGAAAGAGAAAAAAACGTGGGGAAAGAAAATTTTTGGGATTGAAAAAAAAAAAGCAGAGGGTAAAGCAGGAAAAAAATCCCAAATGAATGGGAGAAAACACCGGGAAAAATGAGGGGAGGAAAAAAGAGGGGAAAAACCCAGGAAAAATGGAGTAAAAAAGGAAAAAAAAAAAAAATAAGAAAAAAAAAGAGAAAAATGAATAAACTCCAAACCAGGGGATTTTGGGAGATTTGGGGGGATTTTTGTGGATTTTGGGGATTTTTGGGGATTTTGAGGGATTTTTGGGGATTTTGGGAGGTGCTGGGAAGAAGAGAAGGGGCAGGATGAGGGGAAAAAAAAAACAGGAAAAAAGGAATAAGAGAAAAAAAAAATACAAAGAAATAAACTCCAAACCAGTGGATTTTGGTGGATTTTTGGGGAATTTTGAGGGATTTTGGGGGATTTTGGGAGGTGCTGGGAAGAAGGGAAGGAGCAGAATGAGGGAAAAAAACAGGGAAAATAGAGGAAAAAAGGAATAAGGAAAAAAAAAGGAATAAATAAATAAATTTCGAGGTGGTGGTTTGGGGGATTTTTGGGGAATTTTGAGGGATTTTTGTGGATTTTTGGGGGAATTTTGGGAGGTGTTGGGAAGAAGGGAAGGATCAGGATGAGGGGAAAAAAACCAGGAAAAATAGAGGAAAAAAGGAATAAGGAAAGAAAAGGAAAAAAAAAAAAATTCCAAGGTGGTGGATTTTGGGAAAAAAAATGGGAAGAAACGACGGAGCAGGATGAGGATAAAGACAGAGACATCCCAAAAGTCCCGAGGAGCTTCCCAAGTGTCTCATCCCAATCCCTTTCCCAAGCTGGGCGAGCCCTGCCCAATCCCAAACCCCTTCCCTGCTGGAATTTTGGATACAGAGGATTTTATTTTATTTTATTATTTTTTTTGTGTGTGTGTGTTGGATTGATTATTAAAAATACCTCATAATTAATTCGAGGTTACGGAAAAGGTTTTTTTAAAATTAAAACCTTGAAGGTTTTGGAATAGGAAACATAATTTCTATTAATTAATATATGAATATATATAAAAATATATATAAAATATATAATATTATATAAAAATATATACATAATATTATAGAAAAAATATATAAAAATGTATACAAAAATATATAATATTATATAAATAAAATATAAAATATATAAAAAATAATATTATATAAATAATATATAAATATATAATATTATATAAATAATACATAAAAATGTATACATAAAATATATAATATTATATAATATATAAAAACTCTCACAATTAATAAATCTATAACGTAAATAGATAAAATAAACATCTGAATCCGAACAAAAAATTAAATTTCTCACATTTCCTAATCCAAGCCCTAATTAAAAAAAAAAAAAAAAATCCAAAATATTCCCCACGCTCCCCCTCGTACCTTCGCCCGGAGAAGGTTCTGGAACGGCGGCGCCTCTACGGTGGGATCTCCATGCCCAGGGATGGGGGGATCCCTCCAGATCCACGGGCAGGGTTGTGGGATTTGTGGGATCTTCCCGATCCCTCCCGCCACGGCCCCGGCGGGAAGGCGACACCGTCTCCCCATGAATATTCCATGAGGAGCTGCGGAACCTGAGCCGGCGCCGAGAGCCCCTCCCGGGAAAAGGCGGCCCTGCTCCCGCTTTCCTGAAAATCCAGGGGGATCCAGGGGGGGCCTGAGATCCCGGATCCGGCAGGATCAGGATGTGCTGCCCACAGGGAAATGCCGTGGAAGTTTTGGGATCTCCCATTCCCACCTCTGGATGGGGTTGAGTTTTATCTCAGGAATTTCTTCCCAAGAAACCCTGGAATTGCTGCCAGATCCAGGGGGTCCCAAGATCCCGGATCCTGCAGGATTGGGATGCGCTGCACACAGGGAAAAGCCACGGAACTTTTGGGATCTCCCATTCCCGCCTCTGGATGGGGTTGAGTTTTACCTCAGGAATTTTGTCCCAAGGCCCAAGAAACCCTGGAATTGCTGCCAGATCCAGGGGATCCAGGGGTCCCGAGATCCCAGATCCTGCAGGATCAGGGATGTGCTGCCCACAGGAAAACCTCGAGGAACTTTTGGGATCTCCCATTCCCTTGGGAATTTCTTCCTTTGGCCCAAGAAACCCTGAAATTGCTGCCAGACCCAGGGGATCCTGAGCTCCTGGATCCTGCAGGATGAGCTGCCCACAGGGAAACCTCGTGGAATTTTTGGGATCTCCCATTCCCGCCTCTCGGGTGGGGTCGAGTTTTACCCTTGGGAATTTTGTCCCAAGGCCCAAAAAACCCTGGAATTGCCGCCAGAATGTTTGGAATTCCTGTCGCATCCCACACAGGTCCTGGCAGATTTGGGGTGGAGGATGAAACATCCTAATGCTGATCCCAAGCTGGGAGGAAATTCCAGCGGAATTTAAATCCCTGTTAGATTTCCCAAGTGGAAGTGCTCTTCCCATGGATTTTCCGGGGTCTAAAGTGGGATTGAGCACGGATCATCTCCAGTTCCACAAACCCTCCTCTTGGCTTTGTCCTTCAGGATTTCACCCGTGGGACTCTTCGGAATCCGCAGGGATTCCGGAGCAGCAGCAGGGAGTTGGGAGCAGCTTCTCCCCTGGCCGGATTCCCGCTGCAGATCCCGTTACTGCTGGATTATCCAGGGATAAAATTTAAATTTCAATCACATTTTAATCTCCGCCTCTGACTGGCAACAGCGTTCCCACGGAATTCCCTGCAGGAATTCCACCTGTCAGGAATTCCCCCGGTCCTTCCCGCTGCCGGATCTGTCCTACGCCCACCACCCTTGGGAACGTCCAAGGAAGCCAAGGTTTTTTCCGGAATGGAAAATGGATTTAGAGTTAGGGAGAGAACAGCAGGGGCTCAGCTGGAAAAAGTGGGAATGGGGAGGAGGAGGAGCAGGGAGAGCAGAGCAACTGGATCAGATGGAAAAGTGGGAATGGAGAGGAGGAGGAGGAGAAGGAGAAGGAGGAGCAGAAGGAGGAGGAGTAGGAGGAAAAGGAGGAGAAGAGGAGAAGGAGGAGGAGGAGGAGGGAGACCAGAGCAACTGGATTAACTGGAAAAGTGGGAATGAAGAGGAGGAGGAGGAGAAGAGGAGGCGGAAAAGGAGGAGAAAGAGGAGGAGGAAAAGGAGGAGAAGAGGAGGAGGAAAAGGAGGAGAAGAGGAGGAGGAGGGAGAGCAGAGCAACTGGATCAGATGGAAAAAGTGGGAACGGAGAGGAGCAGGAGGGAGACCAAACCTACTTGTGCTCCTTGGTCTTCTCCTTGCCTTTGCTGAGGCCGGTGGCGGAATATCGGGGGAACAAAAGGCAAACAAACTTCAGCGCACTGAGGAATCAGGGAATCATGGAATGTTCTGGCTGGGAAGGGACTCAGATCCCTAATCCCACCCCTCGCCATGGCAGGGACACCTCCCACTGCCCCAGGGTGCTCCAAGCCCCAATGTCCAACCCGGCCCTGGACGCTGCCAGGGAATTCCAGCTTCTCTGGGAATTCCAGCCCAGCCCCTCCCCACCCTCACAGGGAAGAATTCCTTCCCAATATCCCATCCAAACCTCTTTAAAATTCAGGTGGAAGCCATCCCTGTGTGATTTAGGCTACCCCAATTCCCAGCACTGGAGCTGGAAGCGAGGGACATTCCTGGATTTGGGTTTGGGGCCGTTAACCATGCAGGATTCCCAGATTCCATTCCTGGGTTTGGGAAGTTCCTAGGCAGGGGACTTTCCCTTTCCAAAAGGGGAATGGTTTTCCTTATCCATATTCCCCCTCCAGAGAGGCCTGTGCCTCAGGGAATGGGCTGGATCAGGAATTCCTCATTCCTGCCCTGATTCCACATAGGAAACTTCGATCCTTTCCTTCCCTTTTCCCTCGGAGATCCTGCTCTGCTCCCCGGCTCCTGTTCTGTTTCTCTCCCAAGTTTCTCTCTGCAGGTCCTGCCTCCCTGTTTTCATCCCTGTTTTCCTCTCTTGTCCTGCTTCCCTGTTTTCCTCCATATTTTTCTCCCAGTTTCCTCCCAGTTTTCCTCCCCAGTCCTTCTTCCCTGTTTTCCTTCCTGGTCCTTCTTCCCCCGTTTTCTTCCCCATTTTTCTCCCTGTTTTCCTCCCGGGTCCTGCTTCCCTATTTTTCTCCCCATTTTCCTCCCCAGTCTTTTCTCCCTGTTTTCCTGCCTCTTTTCCTCACATTTTTCCTCCCATGTCCTGCTTCCCTATTTTTCTCCCCATTTTCTCCCTCTTTTCCTCCCGAGGTCCTTCTTCCCTGTTTTCCTCTCTATTTTTCTCCCATTTTCTCCCTGTTTTCCTCCCCAGTCCTTTTTCCCAATTTTCCTCCCAGTTTTCTTGCCGGGTCCTTCTTCCCTGTTTTCCTTCCCTATTTTCCTTCCTACTTTCCTCCCAGTTTTTCATCACTATTTTCCTCCCCAGTCCTTCTTCCCAATTTTCCTCTTCACTTTCCTTCCTGCTTTCCTCCCTGTTTTCCTCCTGGGTCCTGATTCCCTGTTTTCTTCCCTATTTTCCTCCCCAGTCCTTCTTCCTGATTTTCCTCTCTGGTTCTTCTTCCTGATTTTCCTCCACGGTCCTTCTTCCTGATTTTCCTCCCTCTCTCCCCGTTAATCGCCCTCACTGTCCCACAGCAATTAAGGAGGAGAAAGCAATTAAGCAGCTCGGGAAGTAATTAAGGAGCCTGGAGTTAATTACAACGGGACAAGGGATGGGGAGGACTTGATTCCAGAGCCTGGAATTCCAGCTCCTTGTGCCCGAGCTGCTGGAAAAACACACGGGAAAAAAATTAAATGGTGACGCGTTGCTGGGTGGGTTTGGGGAGAATTCCAAAGGAGCTCCAGCAGAAAGTGGGAAACTGGGAAGAGCAGCTGTGATCCAGGCATTCCTGATTTTTCCCCATCCCGATTCCTGCTGTGGGAGCAGAGTGGGAAAAATGAGGAAATGGGAGCTCCTCCTGGGAGCACCAAACTCCAGCTGGGCCCTGGAAAAGCTGCCAGGAGAGGAATTCCATCATTCCAAACTCCTGGAGCTCAGGGCTCTGGTCCAGGTGCTGCTGGGGATGGATTGGCCGGGATCGCTGTGGGATCGCATCCCTCGGATCTCGCTGGGTGGGATCGTTCCCTCCCACAGCCCGGCTGGAAATCTCCTGCCCTTCCTAATCCTGATCCAAACTGCCCCGAGTGGGCTGGGAATGTTCCCTGGAGTCAGGATGGGATCCATCCCTGGGATCAATCCTGGGGCAGTCAGAGGGTCTGGAATGTCCCATCCCTGGATGGGAGGACGTTCTGGAATGTCCTATCCCTGGGAACCCTGGGATCCATCCCTGGGTGGGCAGAAGATCGGGAATGTCCCATCCCTGAGGATCCATCTGTGGATGGGAGAAGGTTCTGGAATGTCCCATCCCTGAGGATCCATCCCTGTGTGGGCAGAGGGTCCGGGATGTCCAATCCCTGAGGATCCATCCCTGGATGGGTGGAGGTTTGGGAATGTCCCATCCTGGGACAGGGACCAGGGAAATGCAGATTTTCCTTTCCTCTTCCTGGAGGGAAACCCCAGCCTGGATGAGGGATGCAGGAACACAGCACATTCCAAGAGCTTTTCCTCATTTTTCCTACTCCAAGGGTTTCCTGCATCTCTTTCCTTTCCTGACTCCTGCACCTGCTCCATCCCTGGCACTCGGATCAGTGGGATCCTGAGGGATCCAGGATCCTCTTCCAAGGGCCTGGCAGGGCAGCCAATGCCAAATTCCCACTGTATCCCTATTTTCCTTTTCCCTTCCAGCCCAACTCTTCCCATTCCAGAGGTGACCACAGACAGTCCCAGCCCAGGCTCTGGAGCCAGGAATTCCCACTTTATCCCTATTTTCCTTTACCCTTCCAGCCCAAATCTTCCCATTCCCAAGGTGACCATGGACAATCCCAGACCAGGCTCTGGACTCTGGGAATGGTCTCAGATGGAGAATTCCCACTTTATCCCTCAAAAAACGGAGTTTGGAGCTCTTTCCTTGGGAAAACAGACCCAGGCTCCTGCCCTGCTGCTGTTCCCAGGGAATTCCAGAGGCGGAGGGGGACCCTAGGAATCGGGGATCGGGATACCTGAACGGCAACACCAGGTGTTTTTTCTCCTTCCCTTTGGCCTTGGCTCTGCAATCCAGAGGAGCAATTCCATGAGTTGGGATCCAGGGATGGAGTCTCAGGCACCTCCTCCCCCCAAACTCAGCCACAGAGCGCGGAGCGATCCGAAAAATCCAAGAAAGCCAATCTGGGATCGCCCAGAGATGGATGATGGATGATGGATATGGATGGATGAGATGGATGGATGGATGGATGAGATGGATGGATGAGATGGATGGATGGATGGATGATGGATGGATGATGGAGGGATGGATGGATGGATGGAATGGATGGATGATGGATGGATGGATGATGGATGGATGGATGGATGGATGGATGGATGGATGGATGGATGGATGGATGGATGGATGGATGGATGGATGTGATGGATGGATGGATGGATGGATGGATGGATGGATGGATGGATGATGGATGGGATGGATGGATGGATGATGGATGGATGATGGATGGATGGATGGATGGATGATGGATGGATGGAATGGATGGATGGATGGATGTGATGAGATGGATGGATGGATGAGGATGGATGGATGGATGATGGATGGATGGATGGATGGATGGATGGATGGATGGATGGATGGATGGATGATGGATGGATGGATGGATGAGATGGATGGATGGATGGATGGATGGATGGATGGATGGATGGATGGATGGATGGATGGATGATGGATGGATGGATGGATGGATGGATGGATGGAGGGATGGATGGATGGATGGATGATGGATGGATGGATGGATGATGGATGGATGGATGGATGGATGGATGGATGGATGGATGGATGGATGGAGGGATGGATGGATGATGATGGATGGATGATGGATGGATGGATGATGGATGGATGGATGGATGATGGATGATAGATGGATAGATGGATGGATGGACCCATGCATGGATCCATGGAAAGGGTGAAGGGATGGAGGAATGCTTGGAAGGCAGGATGGCTCCACCCTGCTGGGATTAGGACGGACAGCGGGAATCCCAGGGGTGGCTGATCCCAGACAAGTCCCTTTCCCTGGATCCCAACCCCATGCTGGCACCGCACACACCATTCCCAAAGGGAAGCAGAGACACCACACCCATACCTGGGATCCTCCGGATCTTCGCTGGTGGAGGAGACGGAGCCAGAGGAGGAACGTGAGGAATGAAGTGACATTCCCGACCGGACACAGCCACGCCCAGGAATCCCAGGAATTGTTTGTGTGGGAAGGAACCTTAAGGATCATCCCATTCCAACCCTGACACTTTCCACCATCCCAGGCTGCTCCAACTTTTTCCTTGGACACCCCCAGGGATTCTCTGGGAATTCCAGCCCATGCTCCCAGCCAGGAATTCCTTCCCGATATCCCATCCATGGCCGTGGGAAGCCATTCCCAGTGTCCCAGCACCATCATTCCTGGTATCTCCAGGTGGGATATGGAGCAGGATGAGGCTGCCCTGTATCCCAAATCCCGGATTTAGGCTGGGATTTGTAGGATGTGGGTGCCTGGGATAGGCTGGAATAGGAGAAATCCCCCAAACTGAGATTCCCCCGAAATCCCAGATCCTCCACCCTCCCAAAAATAAAAAATCTGGGATTCCTCCCACCACCGGGAGATTTTGGTACCTGGCCACCGCCTTGTATCCATCGTTAAACTTAATCCTGGATTAAAAGAAAGAGAGGGAAAAAAATAAAATTCCAATCAAATCCCAATGTCAGGATTCCCGGGGAGGAGGGACACCCCTTCCCAAGAGGATGGAATTCCAGGTGTGCTCCAGGGAGGGAATTCCAGTTGTGCTTTCCAACCCAGGGGTTGTTCCACTCCCACTATTCCCGGGAAAAAGCCCGGATCAGCACTTCCGGCATTTTCCTGGATAATCCAACATTATTCCTGCTCCAGGCATTCCCAGAATCCGGGAAAAATCTCCAGGTTCTGGAAGAACCTGCTCTGTTGGTTTGAGCCTTTTTTCCTGATATTCAGGATCTTCGGGATGCAGTTTTATTCCCAAGGAATTTAATGGGACATCAAATGATTCACGTAATTTAATTAAATTTTGCGGAAAAAAATATGGAAAAACTTGACTGGGACTTTTTTTTTCCCGGGTTGGAAAGGATCCCAAATTCCTGTTTGCCCTGGTGGACATCCCCAAGATCTGTGCCCAAATGTCACATGGATTTGGTAATTTTGGGAATTTTGGTCACTTCTTATCCATTTGGACATGGATGAATGTCCCACTATCCCAAATTCCAGCCATTCCCAGCACTGATCCTTGTCCCCGAGTGCCACATCCATATGGGAATGGGGATGTGGGAATGGGGATTGGGAATGGGGATGGGGATAGGGAATGGGATTGGGGATGGGGATTGGGAATGGGAATGGGAACTGGAATGGGAACGGGAATGGGGATGGGAATGGAACTGGGATTGGGATGGGAATGGGAATAAGAAAGGGAATGGGAACTGGAATGGGAATGGGGATAGGGAATGGGAACTGGGAATGGGGATGGGAATGGGGATGGGAAAAGGAAAGGGAAATGAAATGGGAAAGGGAATGGGAAAAGGAAAGGGAAATGGGAAAGGGAATGGGAAAAGGAATGGGAAAGGGGAAAGGGAACAGGAAAGGGAATGGGGAAGGGGAAAGGGAATGGGAATGGGGAGTGGGAATAGGAAAGGGGCTGTGGCTGTGGCCGGGAATGCTCTGCACATCCCATGGCAATTCTCCCCCCTGAGCTCTCCCGGGCCTGGCACCGATCCCGGCCTTGGAGCGGCTACCAAGGGATAATTAGCACCAGGCAGTCGGACACGGCTCGGAGGCGCCGGGACACGGGACAAAAGCTCCCATCAATAATTCACCGGGAGCAGATTCCGGCCGGCTCCCAGCTCGGTGCTGGCCATGAATATTTCAGGATCGGCCCCTCTCGGATGGCGCTTCCGGGGATCTCAGTTTCCAGGGCACGGGGAGCTGGGCTCAGCCGGGTTTGGGCAATCCCAGAACTGCCTCTGGAATGCACCCCTGGAATTGGATTCTCCTGGGAATTTAAGGTCGAGGCTACATTGGTGAATAAATCGCGGAATTGCGGAATGCCGGGATGGTTTGGGTGGGGAAGGGGTTTAAATCCCATTCCACGGACAGGGATGCTTTTCCCAGAACTTATCCCAGGTTCTCCAGCCTGGCCTTGGACACTCCCAGGGATCCAGGGGCTTCTCTGGGAATTCCATCCTAGCCCCTCTCCACCTTCCCAAGGGAAAATCCTTCCCAATATGGAATTTTTCTTGCTCTTCCCTGTTTTCCTCATGGGAACACAAGTCCAGCTTTTGGAAGATTCCTGTCCTGGTTCCAATGTCCTCCCTTCTCCTGGGATTTTTTTTAATCCAGGTTGGATTTTTTTAGCTCTTTTTTCCCCCATTCTGGATCCTTTCCTGTGGTTTTTTTTTTTGTTTTGTTTTTGTTTTTTTTTTTTTTTTTTTTTTTCATGGATGTGCTTGGTTAAAATTCCCAATGGATCAAGGAGCCAAAGCCATTCCAGGGACCTGGAGAGTGGGAAGCTTCCACCTCCCATTTCCGGCTCCTTCATCCCTGGATTCTGTGTGGGACGAGCGGATTCCAAACGTGGGATCCCCAGGGAAACAACAAAACTGGAATTTAATGGAGCCAACTCCTGATGTAATTCCTGGATTTAAGGAATTTTCTTTGGAAAGCAGAAATTAGGAGGTGGATCAGCCCTGGATTGGGGGGTGGGGGGGTGGGATCTGCCATGGGAATTTACCTGGAATGCTGATCTTCTTCTGCTTCCTCTCCAAGGCTTGGGAATTCACAGGGAGAGAGGGAAAAAATTCCCGGCTGTGATGTGATGATAATGGACTCTTCCCTCCATTTAGAAACCAGGAAAAACTTGGGAACACTCCGGCACAGCAAAGCACTCCATGCATGGCTGGAATCCCTGGATCATCCCACTCCACTTCCCATTGTGTCCACGGGATCCAGGTTTGTCCCAGGCTGGATTTTGGTGGATATTTGGCCAATATTCCACTTTTCCAAAGTGATTCTGTCCTGCCTGACCTCCTTTTCCCACTGCTTCCCTTTCCTTTGGGATGGATTTGCTCAAATCCCAAAGGAAAAGTGGGAAGTGCCAAGATTCCTGGAAGGAGGAGAGGGGAACTCCCAGTCCTTGGAAAACCTTGGGAAGCCTTGCCCGTCATCCCAGTGATGGGAATCCCTTCCCATCCCTTGGAATTGCAGGATTCCTTCATGGGGAGGGGAGGGGTGTCCTGTTTACACGGAAATTCCCCAATTTTGGGAAAAATTCCCAGGAAGCAGAGATGTCCACGCGGATCTGAGGACATGGGAAGGTCGCACATTCCCAGAAAAAGAGGGAATGAAAAATTCCCTGGGTCCGACCAAGGGATCAGCCTGGATCCAGCAGCAGCTGAGGAAAAGATGGATTGGCTTCCCCTGGAATCGGGGGAAGCACAATTCCCAAAATTCCCAAAATTCCCAAAATCCTTGATTTTGATCTGCTCCATGGGAATGGGACGAGGCTGTCCTGGATCCTCCTCCACTTCCAGAGCTGCCAAAATCCGGGATTCTCCAGGTGGAAAAGCTCAGAGCTGGGAATGAGGTAGGAGAAAGGCAGAACAGGGAAGGGAATTCCTGGGATCATGGAATGAATCCTTGGAAAAAATGGGAATTAAACCAGGTTCCCGTGCCCAGGGACAGATTTTTTTGGATAAGGGATGGAATGCCAGGGAAAAAATTAAAAAAAAAGGTTTTAAACTGCAAAAAGCTGGATTTAGATGGGAATTTTGGGAAGGAATTCTTCCCTGGGAAGGTGGGAAGGGGCTGGGATGGAATTCCCAGAGAAGCTGGGAGCAACCTGCGATGGTGGGAAGTGTCAGGATTGGCAAGGGATGAGCTTTATTCGTGGGGATAACAGGGAATTTTTAACTTTTTTTAAGGGATGGGATCCTTCCCAGCCAGAATATTCCATGGTTTCACAATTCCCTGGGAATTGTGGCCCATGATCCCTGAGGCTGTGACATTCCAGGGACAGGGAGTTCCCCATCCCTCTGAATTTCCTGTCAGAAATTCAGCTCTAGAAAAGCCAAAATTCCTGGTTTTATCATCCTGATCCAATTTTTTTCCCAGATCTGGGATCTGTGGGTGCTGGGGAAGGAAAGGCCTTCCAAAGGAATTTGGATAATTTTGTTCCCAATGGAATTTTATCCAAAAACCTTTCCTTGGATCCCAAAGGATGGTTCACATCCAAGTGCCTTTCCATCATTCCCGAAAGCTGGAATGTGGAACTTTTCTTTCATTCCCATTTTTTTTTTTTCTTGATTCCTGGTAAATTCCAGCACAGTGGAATCTACAGCCCGAGCCAGGCATTCCTTGGAGCAAAATCCTCCAGGAATTCTCAGTGAAAACAGGGATGAGAGCACCCCTAGAGGTGCTGAAACCTTGGGAATCGTTTGGGATTTCCCATCCCAGGGAATTCCTGTGTTTCCAGGATTCCCTGTGCTGTCCCCTTCCTGCTCCGTGTCTGTTCCTGTTATCCCTAAAAAAACTTAATTCCTTCGGGAATTTCCCTCTCCTGACTTTTATCTCCACAGCCTCCCTCATCCCAGACTTCCATGAGAAATGGGCCGTGGGAATTCCAGCCAGGATTGATCCAGGAGGGCTGGGAATGCTGGGATGGATGATCCAGGCCCAGGGCTGGACTCGACCTCGAAATCCAACGGAATCCCTGGCCCATGGGATAATGGGATAATGGGATGGGGTGGAATAATGGGATAATGGGATAATAGGGTGTGTTAAGGAGATAATGGGAATGGGATTTGGGATGGGATAATGGGATAGTGGGATAATGGGATGGAATAATGGGATTATGGGACAATAGGATAATGGGATAATGGGATAGTGGGATAATGGGATAGTGGGATGGGATAATAGGATAATGGGATGGGATAGGATAATAGGATAGGATGGAATAATGGGATGGAATGGGATAGTGGGATGGGATAGAATAATGGGATAATGGAATGGAATGGGATTATGGGATAATGAGATAATGGGATAATGGGATATTTTCCGTCGGAAGGGACCTACAGGGATCACCTGGCCCAAGGCAGAGCCCGTGTTAAATCCCGATATTGTGATCCTCTCCATGTCCTTCCTGCCACCCCTTATCCCACAGGAATTCAGGAGCTTTTCCTGAAACACTCCACATTCCGTGGCCGGGCTCCTCTTGGGACAACCCTTGGGATTTTCCCTGAATATTCCCTTTCTTCGGCTCCTTCCCAAACTCTTTTGCCACTCCCAGAAAAGCCACAGCAAACAAACTTCCATGCACACACGGGGAGCTCATTCCCATGGGAATGGCCGATCCCGGGATCTGGGGATGGGATGTGGGGAAGGGCACCCCAAAGGCGAGGCAGCTTCCCGGCCAGCATCCTGATCTCCATCCGGGATCCCATCCCAAGGCTGCTTTTCTGGCTGGTCCATTATTTTCCTCCCCACCAGCAGCCCAGGAATGGGAATTCTGGGGTGATTCCGGCGGGAGATCCGTGGGGAAAAGCCTCTCCCCTACCTGGTGTCCAGGGATCCCTGGCTCAGGGAATCCCCCTCTCCCAGGAGCTCATCCTCACTGTGGGAAATACAGCTCCTCCTCTTCCATCCTGGTGGGAACACCGCCAGCGTCAGCCTTCCCAGCATTCCAGAGTCATGGAATGGCCGAGTCCTTCGGGTTGGGAAAGCTCTGCATGTCCCCCCAAAGCGCCACATCCGCATCCACAGGGGATTGGAAATCCCACCAGGAATGGGGAATCCAGCCCTGGGCATTCCGTGAATCCCCTCGTGGCTGCAAATCCTGGATTTGCAGAATCCCAGAGGTTGGGAAAATCCCTCTGGGATCACCGAGTCCCAGCCGTGCCCAGTCCCTGCCCTGAGTGCCGCATCCAGGAATTCCTTGGGCATCTCCAAGGGATGGGGATTCCTTCACCATCCAAGGATTTCATGCCCGGAGTATCCTCTGGCTCATGGGGAGCTGATCCCAGCTCGGCCTCCATCCCAGTGGAGTCACCTGCAGCATTCCCAGTTTTCTGAGCTGGGATTGCAGCTGGCTCCAGCAGCTTCGTGTCCGGGAATGTTGGGATTCGGTCCCTGGAGTCGTTCCCATCCTGGGGCAGATCCCAGGAGCTCACAAAGGAAAGCTCCCGATCCCAAAAGGAATGGAAAACTTCCCATGGAAGAGCTGGAAGTGTCCCGCCTGCCACCGTGGCATTCCGCAGGAATTCCCAGCAGGAATCACCTGTGGTGGGATCCCAAGGGCTTCAGTCCTGGAGCCGCCTCAGTCCTGGGAGCTCCACGGACGCCTGAGATCCCACACGGAACTAAATCCCACCAGGAAGGCCTGACCAGGAGCCAGGCCTGCCATCCTCTCGGGATCTTGTCCAGGTGCTGCAATCCTGGAATTTCAGCTCTGTCCTGGAGCACCAGGAGCTTCCGGGTCCATCTGGATCCCACCCACACCTTCAGCTGCTCCATGGATTCCCCCATCCAGACCTTTTATCCCTTTGGATCAGGATAGAATGGCACTTTCCATCCAAGTGCTGCAATCCGAAGTCTGGAGCACAGGAGCTTCCAAGACCACCTGGATCCCACCCACACTAGAGCTCTCATGGATTCCCCATCCAGACCTTTTATCCCCTCAGGATCTGCATGAATGACACTTTCTGTCCAAGTGCTAGTCCTGAAGTCCCGGAACACCAGGAGCTTCCGGGTCCACCTGGATCCCACCCTCACCTGCAGCTGCTCCATGGATCCACCAGCAAACCCTGACCCCCATCCAGAACTTTTATTCCCTCGGGATCTGCATGGAATGATATTTTCCCTCCAAGAGCCACAATCCTGGGAATTCAGCTCTGTCCAGGTGTGGTGGAGCACCAGGAGCTTCTGGGTCCATCTGGATTCCACCTGCACCTGGAGCTGCTCCATGGATCCACCAGCAAACCCTGACCCCCATCCAGAACTTTTATCCCTTTGGGATCTGCATGGAATGACACTTCCTGTCCAAGTGCTGCAATCCTGGAAGTTCAGCTCTGTCCTGGAGCACCAGGAGCTTCCAGGACCACCTGGATCCCACCCTCACCTGCAGCTGCTCCAGGGATCCTCTGCTGCCCTTTCCTGGCCATCCCAACCCCGCCGTGATCCCACCTCCGTTACCTCCGGAAGCTCCTGTCCGTGGGCTGCTGCTGGGATTTCCCGGGAGCGGCGTCGGAGCCGTGCCGGTGGCCGGACAGGAGGCTCTCGGTCTCCAGGGAATCCCTCCCGTCCCCTTCCGAGTGCACGCTGGGCGTCTCCAGGAATTCCTTGTCGCTCCAGGTGCCCACGGTCCCATCCAGGGCCTGGTAGCGGAGCTCGATGGAGACGCTGGTCTGCGGGATAGGGAGACGCCCTCAGCGCCCCGGGAATGTCCCGGGAAACCCCTCAAAAAATCGGGAAGGGCGATGGATGTTGGGGGGTTTAGTCCTGCTGGTCCCAGAGTTTCTCCATCTTTTGGCTGGAGAGGGATCTGGCCATGGTTTTGGTCCACTGGGAATTTCAGTTCCTGGTGAATCTGCTCATGGTTCTGGGCCACTGGGAATTCTGGGTGGATCTGCCCATGGTTCTGATCCAGCAGAAATTCCAGTTCCTGGTGGATCTGCTCATGGTTCTGGTCCAACAGCAATTCCTGCTTTATCTGCCCATGATCCTGATCCACCAGAAATTCCAATTCCTGGTTTATCTGGCCATGTTTCTGATCCAACAGGAATTCCTGGTTTATCTGCCCATGGTCCTGATCCACCGAGAATTCCAATTCCTGGTGCATCTGCCCACGGTTCTGATTTACCAGGAATTCCCAGTGTTCCAGGCTTTCACTGGGAATTTGGTACTCCAGGCAGGGTCTCCCTTTTCCTTTTCCATCCCCAAATTCCATAAAAAATCCCTCGAGATGGATTCAGGGTGTCCTGGATCCCAGAATTCTGGGATGCTTTGGGAATGGCATCCACGGACCTTCAATCCCATCCCATTCCAACCCTGACACCTCCTGTTATTCCAGGCTGCTCCAGCCTTTCCTGGGACACTCCCAGGGATTCTATGGGAATTCCAGCCCAGCCGGGAATTCCTTCCCAAGATCCCATCTCCAATCTCTGATTTAAACTTCCTGGGATGAACCAGCTCCCAGTAAATTCCTCTCCCTTTTCCACGCCGCCATTCCCAAAATCCTGCAGCAAATTCCCATTTGGAGCTTTCAGAGTCTTTTCCTTCCTTTAAAAATATTTTCCTTTTTTTTTTTTTTTTTTTTCCTCCTCCCTGAAACCTTTCCCAGGATTCTGGATGGGATGATTCGGAATTTCTCCCGCAGCCGAATTCCTTCTAAAATCTCGGGATTTGGGCAAAGCAAATTTTTTTGGGGGAAAAAAACGCCCCCAAAAATTAAAATAATAATAAAAAAAATAAAACTCGATTCCCAATTCCCTGTCCTAAAGAAAACAGCTACTGCTGGGATCAAAGTACAAGGGAAAAGCTCCTTCCCACCTCCACTCTGCTTCCATGGAGAAATTATCTGCTATTTTGGGATTGAAAACAACGGATTTTAGACAAAAAGCACAAAAAAAAAAAAAAAAAAAAAAAAAGAAAAACGAGGAATTTTTTTCCGGAATTATTTTTTTTCCCTGTGTTTTTGCAGCCTCCCCCACCTGCTCCACACGAGTGGATATTGGGAGGCTGGGAAATCCAAAATTTGGGAGGAAAAATGGGAATTCCATGGGATCTGAAGGGTGACTCAGCTGGGAATGAGCTCCAGGGGAAGAATTTGATTGATTCCTCTTTTTTTTTTTTTTGGGGAAAAAATACAGATTTTGAGTCAATTTTCCACCCCCTCCCTCCGTGATTAATTGGAGAATTAAAAAAAAACAAAACAGGAAACAAGGAGGAAAAACAGGGATCAAGCTGGAATATTTGGATTTTCACATTTTCAGGAATTTAGGGTTAAAATCCATTTTTCCAGCTGGATTTTGCTGGGGGGAAAAAAAACCTTTCCAAGGCAGGAAAAATGAAGTGAGATGTGGGCTGAGTGGGATCATCCCTCGGGAGGACAATTAGGAGGAGTGGGCTGGAATGGGGAGAAATTCCCGCTGGAATCAACGGAACGGGGAGGAAAAGGAAGGAGGAGAAAATTCCCCGCAGAGCTGGGAGGGGGTTGATCATTCCCTGGGGATTTGATTAATAAAAGAAATATTATTTAAAATGTTATTTTAGTTTATATTATTTTATTTTATTCAGTTTTATTTTATCATATTTTATTTTATTTTATTATCTTTATTTTAGTTTATATTATTTTATCTTATTTATCTTATTTTATTTTATCTTATTTTATCATATTTTATTTTATTTCAATTTATCATATTTTATTTTATTTTATATTTTATTTTATTTAGTTTAGTTTATATTATTTTATATAATTTAATTAAATTTGATCATATTTTATTTTAATTTATCTTATTTTATTTTACCTTATTTTATTTTATCTTATTTTATTCAATTTTATTTTATTTCATTTCATTTAATTTCATTTTTATCGGTTTTTCATGGAATTTTTATGGATTTTTATTATTTTTTCCCCTCCCTCTGCTCGAGAAAAAAAAAATAAAAAATAATTAATTGTATTTAATTAATTTGTAATTAATTTTTTAATTAATTCGGAGCCATCCTGGATTTTCTACTGTGGGAGCCTGGAAATGGCTGGAATTTCGCTCCCGGCTCCGGCAATCCCGGAGTTTTTAATCTCCTGGATCAGGCAATAAAGTTGGGAGGGAGGGTGGGAATTGCCGGGGAAAAGGGAAAACGATTCCCAACATTCCCTGGGGTTCCATTATGGAAAAATGGGGCTGTTCCCAGGGAATTACCTCGGGATGGGTGGGAAGGGAGCCCAAATCCCATCCCAATCCCGACACTTCCCATGATCCCAGGGTGGTCCAGCCTGGCACTGGAACAATCCCAGGGATTCTCTGGGAATTCCTGCCCAAGGTCCCAGCCCCAGCTCCCCTTTCCCTCTGGGAATTCCATTCCCTGGCTCCTGCCCCTCCAGCCCTTGCCCCAATCCCAGCTCTCCTGGAGCCCCTGGAGGCTCGGGAAGGGGCTCCCAGCATTCCCGGGATCCTCCTCTGATCCCGCTGCGCATTCCCAGCTCTCCCAGCATTCCCGACATTGCATCCAACCCCATCCCCACTCCTCTTTGGGAAGCAATTTCGTGATCCAGGGAATTCCCTAGGAATCTCAGCACTCCAGGCAGGGTCTGCCTTCCCTTTTCCATCCCTGAAATTCCATAAAAATCCCTCGGGATGGATCCTGAGTCTCCTGGATCCCAGAATCCCGGGATGCTTTGGGTGGGAAGCTCATCCCATTCCACCCTTTTCCAGAGGGCAGGGATGGATGGGATCTGGGGAAGGAATTCCTGGCTGGGAGGGTGGGGAGGGGCCGGGCTGGAATTCCCGGAGCAGCTGTGGCCGCCCCTGGATCCCTGGGAATGTTCCCAGGACCGGGCTGGATGGACCTTGGAGCATCCTGGGACAGCGGGAATTGTCAGGGTTGGAATGAGGTGGGATTTAAGCTCCCTTCCCACCCAAACCTCTCCGGGATTCCAGGATCCCATCCCAAACCCTGGGCGCGCCCGGAGCCCATCGGGAATGAATTCCCATCAGGAATTCGGGAGGATCCATCTCCCATCCACTTATTTTCCTCTCTGCCCTGAAGGATCCTAAAATTTTCCCCCTCCGATTTTAATCAGGCAGCTTCCCAAAAAAAAAAAAAACCAAAATGGAGCAGCTGGAATTATTTTTTTTTTTCCCGAGCTCGTCTGCGCTCCTTGCATTTCCCCCTCTCCCTCCTCAGGATCGAATTCCCGGTTTTTTATCGGTCCAACCCCCTCCATCCCATTCCTCCCTGGAGGAGCCGCTCCCGGTTAATTCCCGGAATTCCGCGAATTCCATGCGCCCCTGTCCTTGGTGCTGGATGAGGCGGCGGCTTCCCGGGGGGAAAAAAAAAAAAAAAAAAAAAAAGCGGGAGGCGGAATTTTAAATGGAAAACGGGGTTGGATATCGGGATCAGAGGGAGCCGCGCGGGTTCCCAAACTCCCGTTTCCATGGGAAACGACTCCCGGGAGATGGGAAGGCGACGGCTGCTCCGAGAATTCCCTCGGGATGAGGAGGGGGGGGCTCATCCTGCTTTTTCCAGGGGGGTGGGAATGATGGGATTGCAGGGGAGTGAGGGGATTGCAGAGAAATGAGGGAATTCCAAGGAAATTATGGGATTCAAGGAAATAGATAGGATTTCAGGGAAATGATGGGATTGCAGGGGAATGATGTGATTCCAGGGAAATTATGGGATTCCAAGGAAATTATGGGATTCTAGGGGAATGATGGGATTCTAGGGAAGTTTTGGGATTGCAGAGAAACTGTGGGATTCCAGGCGAGGCGCTGCCCCAGGGATTTCCCGTGTGATCCAAGGGTTTGGAAAAACGGAGTCAGAGCCCAGAGGAGACCCTGGAGCTGCTCCTGGGAATGCTGGGAGAGCTGGGAATGCACAGCGGGATCAGGGGAGGATCCCGGGAATGCTGGGAGCCCCTTCCCGAGCCTCCAAGGGCTCCAGGAGAGCTGGGCTTGGGGCAAGGGCTGGAGGGGCAGGAGCCAGGGAATGGAATTCCCAGTGGGAAAGGGGAGCTGGGGCTGGGACCTTGGGCAGGAATTCCCAGAGATTTCCTGAGATCATCCAGTGCCAGGCTGGATCACCCTGGGATCATGGGAAGTGCTGGGGTTGGGATGGGATGGGATTTGGGCTCCCACCCCCCCCAAACCCCTCTGGAATTCAGCAATTCCACCCTGGGCTCTCCCTGTCCCTGCTCCCATCAAACCGGATCCATCCCAAATGGATCAGATCCCATGGGATCCATCCCTGCTTTTTTTCCCCCCCATCCCAAACTCCCCACGTTTTTCCCAACCCCATGCACCCTCCGGACATTCCCGGCTGCCTCGTCCCCTCCAGACCGGGATCGAGCCTGAGGGGATCGGGCGGGAACATTCCCACGGGGGGCACGGAATGCCAGGAATGTCGGGAATATCGGGAATGGGCCCACCTGGATGGCGGAATTGTTGTCGTCGATGAGCGTGTCCGTCAGCTCCAGCTGCCCTTCCGCCACCACCTTCTGCAGGACCATCCGGAAGGTCCCAATGAGCCTGCAGAGCAAAGCACAGCAAATCCCGGGATTCGTCACCCTCCGGGATCAGGTTTTCCATGGAAAAGCGCTCCGAGGAGCAGCGCGTTCCCGGTTTCCCCAGGGGGAGGTGGGATCCTGGATTGGGAGGGTGGAGAAAGGGGAAGCTGGGAGAGGAGATGTTTGTAGGGAATGCTGTTGGGATGAGGAGTGGAGGAGATTTGGGAACATCACTCTGGAATTCCTGGGATGCGGCTGGGGGCTCCCAAAGAGGATTTTTCCATATGGAATGTCCACAGTGGATTCCGTGCTGGTGGCTCCGAGGAGGGCTGGGGGATGAACTTCCCTCATCCATCTGCTCCACGTCATGGAAATAAATCCTGGAATTATTCCTGATATCCAACCTGAACCTCCCTCATCCATCTGCACCATGTCACAGAAATCCTGGAATTATTCCCAATATCCAACCTGATATTCCTCATCCATCTGTACCACATCATGGAAAAAAATCCTGGAATTATTCCTGATATCCAACTTGAACCTCACTCATCTGTGTGCATGATTTCATGGAAATAAATCCTGGAATTATTCCTGATATCCAACCTGACATCCCTCATCCATCTGCATCACATCATGGAAAAAAATCATGGAATTGTTTGGGTGGGAATGGGCTTTGGATCTCGCCCCATTCCACCTGACCCCTTCCATGATCCCAGGTGTCTCCAAGCTCCAAGGATTTGAAGGAATTATTCCCAATATCCAATCTGAATCTCCCTCATCCATCTGCACCACATCATGGAAATAAATCCTGGAATTCTTTGGGTGGGAAAAGGCCTTGGAGCTCATCCCCCTCCATGATCCCAGGCGGCTCCAAACTCCAGGGATACGAAGGAATCATTCCCGATATCCAACCTGAACCTCACTCATCCATCTGCACCAGGACACGCAGGATCAATCCCGAGGGATTTTTATGGAATTCGGGGATGGAAAAGGGAATGGATACCTTTCCCAGAGTGCTGAGATTCCCAGGGAAGCCCCTGGATCCTGAAATTCCTTCCCAGATAGAAGGAATTGGGATGGGGCTGGATCCAATGGTGAGAATGCTGGGAGAGCTGGGAATGTGCAGCAGGATCAGGGGAGGATCCCGGGAATGCTGGGAGCCCTTTCCCGAGCCTTCAGGGGCTCCAGGAGAGCTGGGATTGGGGCAAGGGCTGGAGGGGCAGGAGCCAGGGAACAGAATTCCCAGTGGGAAAGGGGAGCTGGGGGTGGGATCCCAGACAGGAGTTCCTGGCTGTGGAGGTGACACAGATTCCCAGAGGAGCTTGTGGCCTTCCTCGGATCCATCCCGAACCACTTCCCCCTGGGCAGGATCCGAGCGAGACAGAATAAATTAAATATTCAGGAATTGTCTGCTCTCGGTTCCAAGTGTTCCATAATTCATCAGGGCCCTGCTCCCTCCCCTGCCCGGCGTTCCAGTGGACGGAAAAAAAAGGGAAATTTTCTGGGTCATCCGTAATTTTATCGTCCCGCAGGAGCAGCTCCGGTGTCCAAGCCCAGCAGGGCCGGATCTGTACCTGGAGCTCACTCAAATCCCGGGATTGGGGAATCTGGGATGCTCCAAACCCTGGATTTGCCCTCGTGGTGCATCCTGAATTCCAGGGATGCCTCCTGGACCCCTGAGGAGATTCCAGGGACTTGGTGAGGGTGAATCCCAGGAATCCGGGCAGGTTTTGCCAGCAGGGAGGTTTTCCAAGGGTGGGAATTCCGGCTGTGTGTGCCCAGAGGATCCTCCAGCCTGGGAAATCCTGAATTCCTTCCTGTGATTGCTCAGCCTTTGGATACTGTGGGATCCATGGAAAAGTTCGGCTGCGGGAGCCAGGGAGAGGTGGGGATTGGGAATCCATCCATGATCCATCCATCCATCCATCCATGGATGCACCATCCATCCATCCATCCATCCATCCATCCATCCATCCATCCATCCATCCATCCATCCATCCATCCATCCATCCATCCAATCCTGGGATCTCCATCCCAATTTGGTCCCCACTTCCGGACACCCCCAGAAAGCTGGGATAAGGAAGGCAGAGGGATCCCCGACCTTCTGACCCCTTTCCAGGGAATTTTCCTTCTGAACCCTCGTGGAGGAGCCAATTCCAGGCTGGACACTGGGATTTGGGAAGAATCCCTTGGGCATGAATTCCCACCTGGGCAGGAATTCCCCAAAAATCCCTGGCATGATCCAAGGATGGATTGGGATCCCTGATTCAGGTTTGGGATCCACAGGGATCAGGAGAGATCCCAGGATAAGGAGCCCGGGGAATTCCCAAGGTTTCCCTGTGGGAATGTTGAGACAGGAATTTTAGGAATTTTGGCACACGGAGACAATCCCAGAGGGGGAAGGGTTCAGGAATCAGGGATTGGTGCTGGGATTCCTGGAGCAGCTGAGCAGTGGGAATGGGAGGGATAAATCCAGGAAATCCCAGGAAAACAGGGAAATTGTGGCTGGGGTGGAATTCCAGGTGTGGAAAATGTTGGGAATGTTCCCTGAGCTTTCCCTGCTCAAATCCCACCCCCCAAAAAAAAAAAATTTGGGATCTGCATTTCCTCCATCCAGCCTCTCCCAGGGCCTGGAAACCCTGGGGAAAACATGAAATTTTTACAGGAATTTTCTGGAAAAAAAAAATATCCTGGGAAATTTTCATTTTCTGGGAGGAAAATCCTCCCAGGAATTTTCTCCCATCCTGGAGGGGTTCCCGAGGTCTTTCCAGAGGAAAAATCTGGATTCCAGCAGGATCTCGGAATTCCCACCCAGGCCTGTCCCACCTCACACCAGGATTTTCCAGGACAGGATCAGACGGATTGTTCCATGCCACGGAAATCTCCGGGGTTTTTTATTCAGGATGTGGAGCCCCCCACGATTTTTGATCCTTCCCTCCTTGTGGAGCTTTTCCAGTGGGAATTTCCCCCCTGGGAATGACCCACGGGCTCCACCCACACCGGAGAGATTCCCAGCCTGGAAATTCCCAATCCAGGAGCTGAGGACAGGAACTTTTTGGGATGCTGTGTCCTGTCTTGGGCGGGGGTGGGGTGGGGTGGGGGGGGTAGGAAGCTCCTCCCTCATCCAACTTTTCCCTCATCCCTTTTCCTTTGGTATTCCTTGGATTCTTTCCGGAGCCGGGATGAACCCGCCAGGACCTGGAGGCGCCCGGATTTGGCCAGGCCAGGATCACATTCCCGGGAATTGTCTGCCCGTGACCGGGACAAAAGGAGCCGCTCGGCTGCGACTCCCAGCTCCTTCCCGAGGCTCGGGATCAGCTCCCGGATCAGGTATCCCGACTTTTTCCAGGCCTTTGATCGACGGCCATGAATTATTCACGGAGCGCCCGGATCGGCTTTCCCACCCCAAGGATGAGGCTCCCAAAATTCTCCCTCCTTCTCCTCCAGCTCATTCCTGATTCCAAAGACTTGGTTTCATGGGAATTCCCGTTCCAGGCATTCCCGGCATTCCCAAAAGGGATTTTCCAAAAATTCTCCCTCCTCTCCCCCCCCTCTTCCTCCAGCTGATTCTTGGAGGGTGGGCTGGAATTTCAGCCTTGGTTTTATGGGAATTCCTGTTCCAGGCATTGCTGGCATTCCCAAAAGGGATTTTCCCAAAATTCTCCCTCTTCTCTCCCCACCTTCAGCTGATTTGGAGGAATTCCAGCTGGAATTATGGGAATTATTCCAGCCTCGCTTTTATGGGAATTCCTGTCACAGACATTCCCTGCATTCCCAGAGGGATTTTCCCAATCCTCTCCCTCCTCTCCTCCTCCAACTGATTCAGAGTTCCAGCCTTGGTTTTATGGGAATTCCTGTTCCAGGAATTCCCTGCATTCCCAAAAGAGATTTTCCCAAAATTCTTCCTCCTCTCCCCTCTCCTCCAGTTGATTTGGAGGAATTCCAGCTCTGTCCCATTTTCACGGAATCCCTTTTCCCACTTATTCTCAACATTCCTGGAGGGATTTTCCCAACCCTCTCCTTCTCCTCCACCTAATTCCTGGAAAAGGAGGATGGGCTGGAGTTCCAGCACCGCCCTATTTTAATGGGATTCCCTATTCCACGTATTCCCGGCATTCCCGGAGGGATTTTCCCAGCACCTCTCTTCTCCCCCACCCTCCCAGCCAGGAATTCTATTCCCAAGGTCCCAGCCCCAGCTCCCCTTTCCCACTGGGAATTCCATTCCCTGGCTCCTGCCCCTCCAGCCCTTGCCCCAGTCCCAGCTCTCCTGGAGCCCCTGGAGGCTCAGGAAGGGGCTCCCAGCATTCCCAAGAACTCCTTCCCTGATCCAGGTGTCCTCCTGGGTCCAGGTGGGAATGACCTCAGATCCCATTCCAATCCCAACACCTCCCTCTATCCCAGGCGACTCCAAAGCCTCATCCAACTTTTCCTTGAACACTTCCAGGGATGGGGCAGCCACAATTTCCCTGGACACACCCAACCCGACACCTTGGAAAATCTGGGAAAACACATTCCCGCACCGACCCCCGCCCGGATAATCCTCCAAAAAAAAAAAAAAATCCCAATTTCCTTTGGAACACCATGATTTTATGGAAAAAAAAACTGGGAACAACCCAGTGCTGAGCACCGCAGGATTCCCGGGGGGAATTCCTCACCCCTGGAGAATTCCCAGGGAATTCCACCCAGACAGACCCGGAGCCGCCTCTTCCCGCGGGATGGGATCAGGAAGGGATCCTCAGGATCCTCGGGAAGGACTCACCGGTTGGTGAAGACTTTGCTGTAGTTGAACACCTGGATCTCCAGGATCTCATTCCCATCGATGTTGGTCGCCACCGGCCAGCGGAAAGTCTGGGAAAAGGAGGAGAGGGATGAGCTGGGATGGGCTAGGAAAAGGAGAGGGAAGAGCCAGGAGGATTTGGGGAAAATGAGGAGGGAAGAGCCAAGATGGGGTGGGAAAAGGAGGAGAGGGAAGAGCCAGGATGAGTTGGGAAAAGGGGAGGGAAGAATCAGGATCATTTTGGGAAAAGGAGGAGAGGGATGAGGCAGGATGAGTTGGGAAAAGGGGAGGGAAGAATCAGGATCATTTTGGGAAAAGGAGGAGAGGGATGAGGCAGGATTGGTTGGGAAAAGGAGGAGAGGGATGAGCCAGGATCAGCTGGGAAAATGAGGAGGGAAGAGCCAGGATAAGTTGGGAAAAGGAGGAGAGGGATGAGCCAGGAACATTTTGGGAAAAGGAGGAGAGAGAAGAGCCAGGATGAGTTGGGAAAAGGGGAGGGAAGAATCAGGATCATTTTGGGAAACGGAGGAGAGGGAAGAGCCAGGAGGATTTTGGGAAAAGGAAAAGGAAGATCCAGGAAGGTTTTGGGAAAAGGAAGAGAGGGATGAGCCAGGATAAGTTGGGAAAAGGAGAGGGAAGAGCCTGGAGTGCTGAGATTCCCAGAGAAGCCTCTGGATCCCAAAATTCCTTCCCAGAGAGGAGTGGGGATGGGGCTGGATGCAATGCCAGGAATGCTGGGAGAGCTGGGAATGCACAGCGGGATCAGGGGAGGATCCCGGGAATGCTGGGAGCCCCTTCCCGAGCCTCCAGGGGCTCCAGGAGAGCTGGGATTGGGGCAAGGGCTGGAGGGGCAGGAGCCAGGGAATGGAATTCCCGGTGGGAAAGGGGAGCTGGGGCTGGGACCTTGGGCAGGAATTCCCAGAGAATCCCTGGGAGCATCCAAGAATCATTTGGATGTTGGGAAGTGTTGGGGTTGGACCTGGACCATCCTTAAATTCCCTCCCCACCCCAATCATTCCACAATTCCATAAAATAAAATCCCTTTCCCATGTTTTTTGTTTTTTATTTTTTTTCCTTTCTCTCTGTCAGCCCAACTCCCCCTGGATTCCCGGTTTTCCAAGCCCCAGGAGCTCCCAAATCCCAGAGTTCCCCCCGCCCCCCCTTCTCCCGGTTGGGAATGTGCTCCAGGATCCGGAGCGGAATTGAAAAACCACGTGAAGAGAATTTGCTCATCCAGCAAATTCCCGGGAAGGATCCGGAGCCTCTCCAGCACTTCCCGAGCTATTTATTCCCGGGTTTAATTTCTCCACGGAGCCAGGGAAGCCAAGGAAAAATTGCTGGAATGTAAAAGGGAAAATCGGGAAGCGGCACCGCCCTGGATCCTGCGGCAGGATTTATCCCAAAATCCCCGGGTGGGGATGGGATTTATTCCTTCCCCTGCTTTTTCCTGTTTTTTTTTTTTTTTTTTTTTTTTTCCAAAGGTTTTGCTGCTCCAGGGGTTGGATCCGGTGGTAAAATTCCCCGGCAATCCCAAGATTTAGGGAATCAAGGGGTTGCTTGTGTTGGAATCCGAGAATTCCCGGCGCTGCCGAGGGATCCGCGTCCCCACATCCACGGGGATTGAAATCCCTCCAGGGATGGGAATTCCAAGCAGGAATTCCGTGCGAATTCCCATTTTTCAGGGCTCTGCGCCATCAGCCCTCGGCTCCTTTTCCCAGGGAGAGGAGGAAAAAAAAAAACGGGAATTTTTCCAGCTGGGTCCATCCCAAAAGGTGCTGGGTGAGCTCTGGGGGCTCCGGATCGAGCAAATCCAAGGAAATCCGCTCCAAATCCAAGGAAAGGCAGAGAAAGGGGCAGCAACTCCCGGGATTTGCCAAGGTCTGGGATCATGTTTGCCAAAGGAAAAGGGGGAAAAGAAACATGGAAAAGCCAGGAGTTGATCCAAGTTTTTTTGGGGGGGAAAAAACCCAGGAAACAGGGAAAGCCCTCCTGGGCCAGAATTCCCAGAGAAGCTGTGGAAGTGTCCAATGGGATGGGATTTTTCTGGTCTCTTCCCACCCAAAACTCCATGATTCCCATGGTTTGTGTTCCCTGGAATTGATGGGAGCAGCTCATCCCTTTCTTTTTCCTGGAAATTATCCCAGGAAATTAATCTCCAAGGAATTCCAGGCTCCTTCATTCCCCTCCCAGGCTGTGGGAGATTTCCAGGAAATTTCGGGGGAGGGGGGGGGTGGAATTCCAAAAAATTCTGGGATTTTCTGACCCTGGGAGTTTTGGGGCTTGGAGGGGAAAAATTCCCAAAAAAATTCTGGGATTTTTTTGGGTGGGAAGGGGGCTCCAATCCCATCCCATTCCATGGGCATTTCCTGATTCCAGGTCGCTCCTTTTCCTTGAAAATTTCCCAGGATAACCACAGCTCCTCTGGGAATTCCATGCCGGAATTCCCAAGGAAAAAGAAGGAATTCCAGGTGGGAAAAAAACCCAATTTTTCCCTCTGAGATGGAGAAAAACCGAGCCCAAATCCCAGCAGGATTTTCCTGAAATTTTCCAGGATTTTTCCTGAAATTCAGTGCAGAAAACACGGGAAAAAAAAATCATGTTTTTAATATTAAAATAATTATTTTTATCCCACCCCACCTGGAAAATTCTGTAGGGATTTTCCCGCCTGCGTCCAGCCGGGAATTCCTGCCTTTGGAGCAGCCAACAAAAACTGGGAGCAGGGATTTTCAGCAGGACCAGGAATCCTGGGAATATTCTCATCCAGGGAATCCTGGGAAAAGCCAGCGGGATTTTATGGGATTAAAAAAAAAATTTGGAAAACTTTTCCCACCTCGTCAAACTTGGCCTCGTCCTCGCAGTTTTCCAGCACTCGGGTGTAGAAGGAAAGTCCTGGAGAGGGGGAAAAAAAAAGAGGGAAAACGGGTGGATAAAGGGATTTTGGGAATTTGGGGAATTTTGGGAAGTTTTGGGGTGGGAATTCCTCCACCGGAATTCCACCTGGATCCCGGAGGACCTCACTGCTCCAACCCTTCCCAATCCAGGAGCATCCCGACTTTTCCCACATTTTCCAGCCCCATTCCCGATGGGAATTCTCTCCCTGCAGCTCTTCCTGATCCATTAACTCCCGGCTCCCTAATTAGCCCCAGCGCAATTAAGTGGGAATGAAGTGGGAATTCCCGTGGGGAGCAGAGCTCGGATCCTGCTGGAGCTTCCAAAAAAAAAAAAAAAAAAAAAAAAAAAAAGAAAACGAGAAAATGGGCCAGGGATGAAAATTCCCTGTTTTCCTGAAAATCCCCTGTTTTCCTGCCTTTTCTCGGGCCAGAAAGCCAGAATTCCAGGAAAATTCCGGAGTTGTCCCTGGTTTGTTGAGAAATCGAACCGACACTGATCTGGGAGCTCTTTGGGGCTGCCAGGATCCAATCCCACATCCTAATTCCAAAATCCCCCATGGAAAACCAGGAGAACCCCAAAGGCAAAACTGAGTCCCCACTCTGGATCCAATCCCAAATCCCCCATGGAAAACTGGGAGAACCCCAAAGACAAAGCTGAGCCCTGGATCCAGGATCCCTTTGGAGCCACCAGGATCCAATCCCAATTCTGATCCCAATCCTAATCCCTAAACCACTCCCAGCCGGGAATTCCTGCCCAAATCCCACCCCGAGCTCCCTTTTCCCACCGGGAATTCCATTCCCGGGCTCCCGCCAGGACCCAAAGCAGGGACGGATCCCGACATTCCCAAAGTCCCACCGGGAATTCGGGCCTGATTGGGACCGGGAACGTTCAGAACTGGAAATTTGGGATTTTTCCCCCGCCCCGCAATCCCTTCCCCACAGCCGGGAATTCCGCCTCTTCCCGGGGATTTTCTTGGAAGCGCCGCAGGGCGCCGAGGGTTAATTGTCCCTGGTTAATGATCCCGAGGTCATTAAGAGCAGGGGAAGCTGATCCAGGCCGGCGCTGGAATTCCTGGAATTCCCCCCCATGGATTCCCAGCATTCCCTGGAAAAGCCGGGGTCCCATCCCGAGCTTTTCCCAAACCCTGGAAAAGCCCCGGCAGCCCCGGGAGGGTTTTTCCTCCTCCTTCCCATGGAAATCTTTGGAGCTGCTGCGGATCCCGGCGGGAATAATGGGAGGAATCCCGACGGATCCCGGATCCCTTTGGGATCTATCCTCGATCCTACAAACCCCTGATCCCACAGCCGAGCCCCGCTCCCGGCGGGAATTCCACCTGGGAATTCTCCCCCTTTTCCCGGGATAAACACGGTTTGGGGAAACCGTGCCTGGGGAAACTGAGGCAGGGGTGGGTGCGGGGAAACCCCAGATCCTGATCCCAGAAATCCTGATCCCAGAAATCCTGATCCCAAATTCCCCCCCCCCCCGAAATCCTGTCCCAAAAATCCTGATCCCCCAAATCCCGTCCCTCAAATTCCCCCCCAAATCCTGTCCCTAAAGCCTGATCCCCAAATTCTCCCCAATTCCTCTTCCCAAATCCTGATCCCCGAAATCCTGTCCCAAAAATTCCCGATCCCCAAAATCCTGTCCCTCAATTTCCATCCCAAAATCCTGTCCCAAAAATCCCGATCCACAAAATCCTGATCCACAAATTCCACCCCAAAATCCTGTCCTCAAATCCAACCCCAAAATCCTGTCCCCAAATTCCAACCCCCAAATCTTGTCCCCATTCCCGCTCACCCAAATCCTGTCCCTCGAATCCTGCTCCCCCAAAATCCTGATCCCCAAAATCCCATCCCCAAAATCCTATCCCTCAAATTTCCCAAAATCCTTACCCCAAAATCCTGATCCCCGAAATCCTCTTCCCAAATTCCTGTCCCCATTCCCGCTCCCCCAAATCCTCTCCCTCAAATCCTGCTCCCCCAAATTCCGTCCCCAAACCCCATCCCAAAAATCCAGTCCCCAATTCCTGCCCCTCAATTCCCACTCCCAAAATCCTGTCCCCAAAATCCCTCTCCTCCTATTCCTGATCCCAATCCCTCTCCCCTAATTCCCTATCCCAATTCTCGATCCCCAGATCCCTCTCCCCCAATCCCCTCTCCCCACATTCCTGACCCCAAATTCCCGATCCCTAAATCCTGCTCCACCAATCCTGCCCCCCCAAATCCCTCTCCCCCTATTTCTGATCTCAAATTCCCAGCCCCCAAATCCTCTCCTCCAATTCCCAATCCAAATTCCCACTCCCCCAATCCTCTCTTCCCCAGTTCCCAATTCCCTCTCCCCCAATTCCCAATCCCCTCTCCCCCAATCCCACTCCCCCAATTCCCGATCCTCAAATCCTGCCCCCTAAATCCTGTCCTCCATTCCCACTCCCCCAATCCCACTCCTCAATTCCCACTCCCCAATTCCCTCTCCCCAAATCCTGCCCCCCAATCCCTCTCCCTCAATTCCTGATCCAAAATTCCCACTCCCCAAATCCTGCCCTCTAAATCCTGTCTCCCAATCCCCTCTCCCCCAATTCCCTCTCCCCAATCCCACTCCCTCAATTCCCTCTCCCCAATCCCACTCCCCCAATTCCCTCACCCAAATCCTGCCCCCCATCCCTCTCCCTCAATTCCTGATCCCAAATTCCCGATGCCCAAATCCTGTCCCCTAAATCCTGTCCCCCCAATTCCCACTCCCCCAATTCACTCTCCCCAATCCCTCTCCCCATTCCCACTCCCCCAATCCCTCTCCCCCTATTTCTCATCTCCAATTCCCTCCCCCAATTCCTCTCCCACAATTCCTGATTCCAAATTCCCGATCCCCAAATCCTGCCCCCCAAATACTCTTCCCCAATTCCCACTCCCCCTATTTCTTATCTACAATTCCCACTCCCCAAGTCCCTCTCCCCAATCCCACTCCCCCAATTCCCTCTCCCCTATTTCTCATCTCCAATTCCCAGTCCTCAATTCCCTCTCCCGAATCCCACTCCCCAATCCCCTCTCCCCAAATCCTGCCCCCAATCCCTCTCCCCCAATTCCTGATTCCAAATTCCCGATCCCCAAATCCTGCCCCTAAATACTGTACCCCAATTCCCTCTCCCCCAATCCCTCTCCCCCATTCCCAATCCCCTCTCCCCAAATCCTGCCCTCCAATCCCTCTCCCCCTATTTCTTATCTCCAATTCTCAGTCCCCAATTCCCTCTCCCCAATCCCACTCCCCCAATTCCCACTCCACAATCCCCTCTCCCCCCATTCCCATTCCCGGTACCCCGGAACGCCGCCTTGGCGATGCGATCTCCTTTGCCGCGGAGGCCGGAGACGGAGCGGAGCTGCAGCACCAGAGCCATGGGGGGCACCGGGGGCACCGGGGGCACCGGGGGAACCGGGGGGCACCGGGGGAACCGGGGGCACCGGGGGGCACCGGGGGGGCAGAGGGGCGGGCTCCGAGCAGAGCCCGGGGCCGTTCCAGGGGCTCGGGGACGATCCCGATGTGGATCCCGGTGCCTGATGCGGTCCCGGTGTGGACCCCGGTGTGGATCCCGGTGCGGTTCCGGTGCCTGATGCGGTCCCGGTGTGAATCCCGGTGCCTGATGCAGTCCCGGTGTGAATCCCGGTGCCTGATGCGGTCCCGGTGTGGACCCCGGTGGGGATCCCGGCGCGGATCCCGGTTCCTGATGCGATCCCGGTGTGGATCCCGGTGCCTGATGCAGTCCCGGTGTGGATCCCGGTGCCTGATGCAGTCCCGGTGTGGATACCGGTGCGGATCCCGGTGCGGACCGAGGTTTTCGGAGCGGTCCCCGTGCAGATCCCAATGCCTGATGCAGTCCCGATATGGATTCGGTGCCTGATGCGGTCCCGATATGGATCCGGTGCCTGATGCGGTCCCGATATGGATCCGGTGCCTGATGCGGTCCCGATATGGATCTGGTGCCTGATGCAGTCCCGATGTGGATCCCGGTGCCTGATGCGATCCCGGTGCAGAGCCCGGTGCGGACCGAGGTGCTCGGAGCGGTCCCGCCGCGCTGTCCGGTGCCTGATGCGGTCCCGGTCCGGAGCCCGGGGGGGTCCCGGTGCCGGATGCGGTCCCGGTGCCGGTCCCGGTCCCGGTGCGGTCCCCGGTGCCGGATGCGGTCCCGGTGCGGTCCCGGTCCCGGTGCGGTCCCCGGTGCCGGATGCGGTCCCGGTGCGGTCCCCGGTCCCGGTGCCGGATGCGGTCCCGGTGCGGTGCCGGTCCCGGTGCGGTGCCGGTCCCGGTGCGGTGCCGGTCCCGGTGCCGGATGCGGTCCCGGTGTCGATCCCGGTCCCGGTGCCGGTGTCTCGCTCCGGAGCTGAGCTCGGTGCGGTCTCGGTGCCGGCGCGGAATTCTTCAGCGGCGGGGCCGCCCCTCCCTCCCACTCCCACTCCCACTCCCACTCCTCCCTCTTCTCCCTTCCCTCCCTCCCACTCCTCCCTCCCTCTTCTCCTTCCCACCCTCCCTCTTCTCCCTCCTACTTCTCTCCTCTTCCTCCCTCCTCCCTCCCTCCCTCCCACTCCTCCCACTCCTCCCACTCCTCCCTCCCTCCCATCCTGACTCCCACTCCTCCCTCTTCTCCCTCCCACTTCTTCCCTCCCTCCCACTTCTCTCCTCCCACCCCTCTCTCCCTCCTCCCTCCCTTCTCCTCTCCTCCCCCTCATCCCTCCCCTCCCACTTCCTTTCCTTTCCTTTCCTTTCCTTTCCTTTCCTTTCCTTTCCTTTCCTTTCCTTTCCTTTCCTTTCCTTTCCTTTCCTTTCCTTTCCTTTCCTTTCCTTTCCTTTCCTTTCCTTTCCTTTCCTTTCCTTTCCTTTCCTTTCCTTTCCTTTCCTTTCCTTTCCTTTCCTTTCCTTTCCTTTCCTTTCCTTTCCTTTCTCCTTTTCTTTCCTTTCTCCTTTTCTTTCCTTTCCTTTCTCCTTTCCTTTCTCCTTTCCTTTCCTTTCCCTTTTCCTTGAATTTCCCACAAAATGCTCCCAGATCCCAAAATTCCCCCAGACCCGAAAGACATTCCCACCTGTGGATCCACGGGATTTTGTGATTTTTTGGGAATCCCTGTGGACCCATGGGGATTTATGATTTTTCGGGAATCCCTGTGGATCCACGGGATTTTGTGATTTTCAGGAAATCAACAGGATTTGTGATTTTTCAGGAATCCCTGTGGATCCACGGGATCCGTTATTTTTTGGGACCACTTGGATCCGTCCCTCTCTCTCCCCTTTCCCTCTCTCCCACATTCCCCGCTCCATAAAATCCACATTTTTTCCCTTCGGCTCCCGAATTCTGGCGATTTTTTTTTTTTTTAATTTTATCATTTCAATAACCAAAATGAGGTCAAAAATTCCCAAAATCGGGATAAACCACCCCAAAAAGGAGGCGCAGCCCCCACCCCCCGAAATCGCCCCAAATTTGGGGTCCGGCCAAAACTCCCCCCGGAAACCCCAGGGAAAAACGAGGGGGAAAAAAAGGAAAACTGAGGGGAAAATTGGGGGGGAAATGGGGAGAAAAAGCAGGAAAATGGGGAAAAGCACAAGAAAATGAGGAAAAAAGGGGAGAAGAGGAGGAAAAGGAGGAGAGGTGGGAATGAAGGCAAAAAAACCGGGAAAAATGATAAAGAAAATAAAAATGGGAAGAAAAACCTGGAAAAACAGGGGACGGGATGAAAATAAAAGAAAACCCACACTGGATCCGGGAATTCTTTGGGATCTTTATTGGGAATCCCAGCGCTCGGCCCGGGCCGGGATCTGATCCCGAAGTTCCTTTTGGGCTCCGGGGTTGTTCCCAGCTGGAATGGGCGATCCCAAATCCTCCTCTGGCTCCCGGCGCGATTCCAAGGGGGGATTTTGGGGCCTTTCCGTGGATTTTTCCCCCTGTCGGGAATATCCCGCGGCTGCTCCCGGTGCCGTCCTTTAGAGGGCAGCGGGAGCTCGGGAATCGCATCCCTGGGAGCGCCCGGAGCGAGGAATTCCTGCCCCGAGTCCCGGGAGATTCTCCTGGCCCGGTTCTCCCAGTCCGGGTTATTCCTGGGAAATTCTCCTGGCCCGGTTCCCTTGTCCCGGTTACTCCCGGAGATTTCCCAGCCCCGTTTTTCCCGGGAGATTCTCCTGTCCCGGTTCTCCCAGTCCGGGTATTCCTGGGAAATTCTCTTCCTCATTTTCCCAGGGAGATTCTCCTGTCCCGTTTTTCCTGTCCTGGTTACCCCCAGGAAATGGCTCAGCTCCATTTTTCCCGGAGGAAAGGAAAGGAAAGGAAAGGAAAGGAAAGGAAAGGAAAGGAAAGGAAAGGAAAGGAAAGGAAAGGAAAGGAAAGGAAAGGAAAGGAAAGGAAAGGAAAGGAAAGGAAAGGAAAGGAAAGGAAAGGAAAGGAAAGGAAAGGAAAGGAAAGGAAAGGAAAGGAAAGGAAAGGAAAGGAAAGGAAAGGAAAAAGGAAAGGAAAGGAAAGGAAAGGAAAGGAAAGGAAAGGAAAGGAAAGGAAAGGACCCCCAAAAAACCCCACAAAAATGGGAAGAAAATCCTGGGGAAACACAGGGGAGGGGAGGAAAATAAAGGAAAACCCAGTCTGGATCCGGGAATTCTTTGGGATCTTTATTGGGAATCCCAGCGCTCGGCCCGGGCCGGGATCTGATCCCGAAGTTCCTTTTGGGCTCCGGGGTTGTTCCCAGCTGGAATGGGCGATCCCAAATCCTCTTCTGCCTCCCTGCGCGATTCCAAGGGGGATTTTGGGGCCTTTCCGTGGATTTTTCCCCCTGTCGGGAATATCCCGCGGCTGCTCCCGGTGCCGTCCTTTAGAGGGCAGCGGGAGCTCGGGAATCGCATCCCTGGGAGCGCCCGGAGCGAGGAATTCCTGCCCGCCGGCACCGCCACACATTCCCGGTTACTCCCGGCATTCCAGGATTCCCTGTCTGTGCGGGATTTGCTCCGGGAGATCTCTCCCGATGCCAAAAGGGAAAAGGGCGAGGCTGGAATATCGGGATGGAGCAGGGGTTAGCGGAGAAAATCATGGAAAAGGAATTGTTTTAAACTGAGAATTGGGATTTTAGGATTTTGGCTGGGTACGAATTCCCAGAGAATCCTTGGGAGTGTCCGTGGATGGGCTTGGAGCATCCTGGGGGGGGGTGTTGGGGTGGGAATGGGATGGGATCGAAGGTCCCTTCCCACACGAACCATTCCAGGATTCCATGGAATTTGCAATTCCCAGCTCTGTTCCCGGCTTTTGGCTCTCCCGCATGGAATCGCGCCCCGGACGATCCACATTCCCGGGAAAAGGGAGCGGCGCAAAATCCACACGGTGCTCTCAGGGATCTTTTCCAGCCTGGACAATTCCAGGATTCCACGGGGTTTTCCCGGCCCGAGGGGTCGTTCGGATGGAATTCCGAGGGGCAGCGCAGATCCCAGATCTCTCCAGATCCCCGGATTTCAGCGATCCGCTGTCGGGTTCCTTGGGCGCGGCTCAGAATTCCCGCTTCGGGCTCTTTTCTGGGACACGGCAGCGCCATTCCCGCACGGATCTCTCCATCCCCCTTTGAAGTCCCAGGCAGGTGATGGATGGCGCTGACGTCAGCAGCAAAAACCTGGAAAAATCCCAAGGAAACGATCCCTTTGATGGCGGGGATGAAAGGGCCGCTCCGGATTTTTGCCTTTCAAGAGGAACAATTCCCTTTTTCCATTTTTTTTTTATTTTATTTTATTTTTTTTTTTTTTTTTTAGGATCATAGATCAGCCAGGAATGAGCTGCAGGAATTCTGCAAAATCCTTGGATGCTCCTGGGATGAGCAGGAGGGATGAATCCCGAAATGAAGGGATGGGTTTGGGTGGGAATCCTGGATCTTCAATCCCAAACCATTCCAAGGGCAGGGACATTCCCACTATCCCAGAATCCCATCCAGCCCAGTCTGCATCCCAGGGATCCAGGGATTCTCTGGGAATTCCTGCCCAAGGTCCCAGCCCCAGCTCCCCTTTCCCTCTGGGAATTCCATTCCCTGGCTCCTGCCCCTCCAGCCCTTGCCCCAATCCCAGCTCTCCTGGAGCCCCTGGAGGCTCGGGAAGGGGCTCCCAGCATTCCTGGGATCCTCCCCTGATCCCGCCCCGCATTCCCGGCTCTCCCAGCATTCCCGCCATTGCATCCAGCCCCATCCCCACTCCTATCCGGGAAGGAATTTTGGGATCCAGGGGCTTCCCTGGGAATCTCAGGACTCCAGGCAGGGTCTGCCTTCCCTTTTCCATCCCTGAAAATCCATAAAAATCCCTCGGGATGGATCCTGAGTGTCCTGGATCCCAGAATCCCGGAATGATTTGGATGGGATCCATGGACCTTCAACCCCATCCCATCCCAACCCCACCACCCCAGGATGATCCAACCTTTCCTTGGTTGCTCCCAGTGGGATTCTCTGAAAATTCCCATCCAGCCCCTCCCCCACCCTTCCAGCCAGGAATTCCATTCCCAAGGTCCCACCCCCAGCTCCCCTTTCCCAGTGGGAATTCCAATCCCTGGCTCCTGGCTTTCCTCCAGCCCTTCTCTCCCTTCCCAACCCTCTGCCTCCATCCCACTCCCAGATCCCATTCCTGCTCCCTTCCCTTTTCCATCCCCAAATTCCATAAAAATCCTTCGGGATGGATCCTGAGTGTCCTGGATCCCAGAATCCCCAACACCTCCCACCACCCCAGGCCGCTCCAAGCCCCATCCAACCTTTCCTTGGACTCTCCCTGGAATTCTCTGGGAATTCCAGCTCACCCCAGCCCCTCCCCATCCTCCCAGGTGGGAATCTCTTCCCAAAATTCCACCCCAAGCTCCCCTCATTCCCTCCCACCCCCTCCCCAGCTCCGTATTCCCGGGAATTTGCTCCGATCCCTGCCTGGGCCGGGATCAAGGAGGGAGAATCCCGCTGGAAAACCACCCCGGGCTGTCCCCAGATGCTCCCCTGGGAGTGCCAAAGGCGGGAATTAAGGGAATTGCCGTGTCCTGCTTTTCCCCTAATCCCTCTAATCCCTGGAATCACCCACCCGGCAGTGGCCCAGGGCAATTTCCAGACCCTTCCCCGGCATTCCCAATCCTGGGCTCGTTCCCGGTGGGATCTGGGCTGGCCCAGCCTCTCTCGCTGCGGTTGGGATCGGGATCGGGATCAGGATCAGGATCGGGATCGGGATCGAGATTGGGACCGGGATTGGGATGGGGATGGGGATTGGGATCAGGATGGGGATGTGGATCAGGATCGGGATCGGGATCGGGATTGGGATCGGGATCGGGATTGGGATCGGGATCGGGATTGGGATTGGATAATCGGGATCGGGATTGGGATGGGGATCGGGATCGGGATAGGGATCAGGATTTTCCCTGCCCACCTGTGGAGAAATCTCTCCGGGAGAGGGGGGGGATCATTAATTAATCCGCTCATTAATTTACCCCCGATGCCGCAGATCCCAGGACACACTTCCCTGGGCAAAGCTCGCCTGGAGGGGCGGGGAATTCCAGGCTCACATTCCCACCCTTTTGTGGCTCTTTGAGCGTCATTTTATTCCCGTTCTTGTCTCTCCTCATCCCCTTTCCAAAAACATTTTACTCCTCTTTTAAAATCTCATTTTCTCCTCTTTTTAATCCTTTTTACTCCTAATTTTAAATCTTTTTTACCACCTATTTTCCCTCTTTTCCCCCCTCTTTTTCCATCATTTTATTCCCATTTTTTTCTCTCCTCCCCTCCCTTCCAGAACCCATTTTCTCCTCTTTTTTTGCTTTTTTCTACTCCTATTTTTTAACCTTTTTACCTCCCTTTTAAACCTCATTTTTTCCTCTTTTTTCCCTTCTTTTCCCTCTTTATCCATCATTTTATTCCCATTTTTTTTCTCTCCTCACCCCCCTTCCAGAACCCATTTTCTCCTCTTTTTAATCCTTTTTTCCCCCTTTTTTCAACTCTCCTACTCCCCTTTTTAAACCCATTTTACTCCTATTTTTACACATTTTTTTCCTCTTTTTCTCCTCTTTTCCCCCCTCTTTTTCCATCATTTTATTCCCATTATTTTCTCTCCTCCCCTCCCTTCCAGAACCCATTTTCTCCTCTTTTTTTTTTTTTGCTTTTTCTACTCCTATTTTTTAACCGTTTTACCTCCTTTTTAAATCTCATTTTCTCCTCTTTTTCCACCTGATTTTTCCTCATTTTCCACCTCATTTTCTCCTCTTTTTAATCCTTTTTTTCCTTATTTTAATCCCTTTTTTTCCCCTTTTCCAGCTCTCCTACTCTTTTTAAACCCATGTTATTCCCATTTTTCCTCCTGGTTTAATAAATTTTCCCCCCTCTTTCATCCTCTCCACCCCCCGGGCCGTTTTCCATGGATTTGTTTATCCCGGTGCCCAGCTGTTTGATCCCTAATCGAATTCCGGGAAGCGCCTGCGGCCGTCCCTGTTTTCCATCAGGCACCTGCCGCCCGCTCCCGTGTCCTGGGATTTCCTGGAAAAACCAATCCCAACAAAATCCCGGGAGGCCCCGGCTGCTGCCGATCCAGGGATGGGGAGCGGGATCGGGGAGGGATGAGGGAATGGGGGATACAGGGGGGGCAGAATGCCCTGGAATCACGGGATGGTGAGGGTGGGAATTCTGGGATGGGTTTGGTGGGAATCATGGGATGGTTTGAGTGGGAATACTGGATGGTTTGGGTGGGAATCACAGAATGGTTTTGGTGGAATTCTGGGATGGTTTTGGTGGAAATTCAGGTATGGTGTGTGTGTGGAGTCCTGGGATGGTGTGGGTGGGAATCATGGGATGGTTTGGGTGGGAATCATGGAATGGTTTTGTTGGGAATCCTGGAATGGTGTGGGTGGGAATCATGGGATGGTTTGGGTGGGAATTCATGGAATGGTTTGAGTGGGAATTCAGGGATGGTGTGAATGGGAATTATGGAATGGTTTGTGTGGGAATCATGGAATGGTGTGAATGAGAATTATGGGATGGTTTGGGTGGGAATCACTGGATGGTGTGGGTGGGAATTATGGAATGGTTTGGGTAGGAATTCAGGATGTGTGGTGGGAATCACTGGATGGTGGGTGGGAATTATGGAATGGTTTGGGTAGGAATTCAGGGATGTGTGGTGGATATGGAATGGTTGGGTAGGAATCAGGATGGCGTGGGTGGAATTCATGGGAGTTGATGGAATCCTGGAATGGTGTGAATGGGAATTATGGATGGTTTGGGTGGGAATCATAGAATGATCTGGGTGGGAATCCTGGGATGGTGTGGGTGGGAATCCTGGAATGGTGAGGGTGGGAATACTGAGATGGTGTGGGTGGGGATTTTTGAAATGTGTAGGTGGGAATCCTGGGATAGTTTGGGTGGGAATCAAATCATGGAATCCTTTTGGTGGGAATCACGAATGGTTTTGTGGGAATCACGGGATGGTGTGGGTGGGAATCAAATTCTGGAATGGTTTGGGTGGGAATCACAGAATGGTTTTGGTGGGAATTATGGAATGGTGTGGGTGGTAATACTGGGATGGTGTGGGAGGGAATTCTGGAGTGCTGTGGGTAGGAATTCAGGGATGGTGTGGGTGGGAATCCTGGAATGGTTTTGGTGGGAATTCTGGAATGGTGTGGGTTGGAATCATGGAATGGTTTGAGCGGGAATTCAGGGATGGTGTGAGTGGGAATTATGGAACGGTGTGGGTGTTCTCCGTTCCCCACCTCATTCCACCCTCCTGGAAAATAATTCCCAGGTTTTCAGGGGTTCCAGCATGGCCTGGGATCCAGTATTTCCTTTCCCAGGATCCAGGGAATTCTGCAGGATCCAGGATCTCATTTCCCAGGATCCAGGGAATTCCACAGGTCCCAGGGTTTCATTTCCTGGGATCCAGGGGATCCCACAGGTCCCGGGATCCCACAGGTCCCAGGATCCAGGATCTCATTTCCCAGGATCCAGGGAATTCTGCAGGTCCAGGGATCCATGGTTTCATTTCCCAGGATCCAGGGGATCCTGCAGGATCCAGGATTTCCTTTCCCAGGATGCAGGGATTTCTGTAGGTCCTGGGATCCAGGATTTCATTTCCCAGGATCCAGGGCATCCTGCAGGTCCCAGGATTTAATTTCCCAGAATCCAGGGCATCCCACAGGACCCAAGATCTCATTTCCCAAGATCCAGGGCATCCCACAGGTCCCAGAATCCAGGATTTCCTTTCCCAGGATCCAGGGTCTCCCTCAGCTTTCCTTCTCCCGGACATTCCCGCAGCGCAGGGTGGGTCATCCCGAGGGAACGCAGAAAATCCGGGAACCGGGAAGGGGGTGGGGTTGGTGTCCAGGAGGAAATCTCGGGATGATCCCAAGGACACCGGGAAGGGGGGTGGGAATGTCCCAGAGGAATTCTCGGGATGATGCCAAGGACACCGGGGAAGGGGGTGGGAATGTCCCAGAGGAATTCTCGGGATGATCCCAAGGACACCGGGAAGAGGGTGGGGTTGGTGTCCAAGAGGAATTCTCGGGATGATCCCAAGGACACCGGGACGTTCCCATCGATCCCGAGGATCCTCGGCCGTGACCACAGCCCCGCTCCGAGGGCTCGCGGGCGGAAAACGTCGATATCCCACCGTTCCCAAGGGAAACATTCCCTTCCCAAGGTCGGCCCGGTGTCCTCACCAACCCCCGCCTTTTCCCGAAAAAAAAACAAACAAAAATAAACCCCTGGAGATCCGGGATCTGCCCCGCTCACCCCGGGAAGAGGGAATCTGGCAGGATGAGAATTCCCGGATTCCCATCCCAAAAAGCTGTCGCACTCAGCCGCGGTGGCAATCCCGGGATTCAGGCCGGGAAAAATCCCGCTGGGAATTGTTCTGGGTGTGGGGGGTCGGCTGAGGGAGCAGCGGGGAAGGAAAGGGAAAAGCGGCGAGGGAATTCCATGGAAAAAATGCTCTCCCAGAGGGCTGTTCCCTCCTGGGGGAGAAGCTCGGATGGAAATGTAGGAAAATCCCGCTGGGAGGGAGGGAAACGCCCCCGTCCGTGGCATGGGATGGGACTGGAGGGGCTTGGAGGTCCCTTCCCGCCCGGAATTCCAAGATTCCATCAGGGAACAGCCTTGATAAAGCAGCTTGATCCAGGAAGAGGAAGGACAGAGCCTGGAATTTTCCCCTGGAACCTCTCCAGGCTCATTCCCAGCAGGAATTCCCCGCTTTGTCCATCTGCACAGGGCAGGGGATCCCTAAAATTCCAAATCCTCATTCCCAGGCTGGAAAAGACCTCCAGGATCATCGAATCCAACCTCTGACCCAATCCCACCATGGAAAAATTCCACACCCACTCGTTTTCCCCAGCAATTCCAGGGATTCTGACTCCACCATCCCAACACTCATCCCCTCTCCCCACGGGAGGAATATTCCCGAATTTCCAACCGGGTGCTCTCCCTGCGCCCTGGGTTTGGCTGGATCCACGCCCTGTGCATCCCACAGCATTCCCAGTGAGAATTCCCAAGGCTCAGGGCCCTTTCCCGGAGCCTCCCGTGCTGATCCCGGCGGCCTTGGCTCGGGAATGGATCTTGGAGCCGCTCCCAGCTCCGCTCGACCTCGGCCGGGCCCAAATCCCGGGAGTTTTTCCAGCTGCTCGGGATTTGCGTCAGCCTGGAAAAGTTCCCTGGCACCGGGAATGGCGGGGAGGCGCAGGGGGGAGCGGGAATGGCGGCAGATCCCGAAGCATCCCGGGCTTTCCGTGAATCCCGAATATTTCAGGGAGGGCTGCTCTGTTACAAGTCCTGGAGAGGGAGGGAATCATGGAATTGTTAGAAGTCCTGGAAATCATGGAATTGTGGGATCCTGGGAAATCATGGAATTGTTACAAGTCCTGGAAATCATGGAATTGTGGGATCCTGGAAATCAGGGAATTGTGGGGTCCTGGAAATCAGGGAATTGTGGGATCCTGGGAAATCATGGAATTGTTAGAAGTCCTGGAAATCATGGAATTGTGGGATCCTGGAAATCATGGAATTGTGGGGTCCTGGGAAATCATGGAATTGTGGGGTCCTGGGAATCATGGAATTGTTAGAAGTCCTGGAAATCATGGAATTGTGGGATCCTGGGAAATCATGAATTGTTACAAGTCCTGGAAATCATGGAATTGTGGGATCCTGGAAATCAGGGAATTGTGGGGTCCTGGAAATCAGGGAATTGTGGGATCCTGGGAAATCATGGAATTGTTAGAAGTCCTGGAAATCATGGAATTGTGGGATCCTGGAAATCATGGAATTGTGGGTCCTGGGAAATCATGGAATTGTGGGTCCTGGGAAATCATGGAATTGTTAGAAGTCCTGGAAATCATGGAATTGTGGGGTCCTGGGAAATCATGGAATTGTTAGAAGTCCTGGAAATCATGGAATTGTGGGATCCTGGGAAATCATGGAATTGTGGGTTGGGTGGGAAGGGACCTTCAATCCCATGGGATCCCGTGGCCAGGGGCATTCCCCAGAATTCCCAGGTTTCTCCAGCCTGGCCTTGGACACTTCCAGGGATCCAGAGGCAGCTGGAAATTCCCTGGGAATTCCATCCCAGCCTCTCCCCACCCTCCCAGGGGAGGATTCCCGATATTCCAGCTCCAACTCCAATATCCCGAGGCCTCCAGGGATTCCTGGGATTTCTGGCACCGGGATTGGCCCGCCCTGGATCTGATCCTGGAAGTGCCTCTCCCACCGGGAATGGTCACTCCTGCTCCCCCAGCCGGGATATTCCTGGCTCCATCCCGCCCTTGGATCCTTCAGGACACGCCTCCAGTGATTTCCTGGGATTTCGGGTCCCTTTCCCGACTTTTCCCAGCCAATCCCCGCCCTGGACAGGCTGGCTGTGGCCATGGAGGGTTTTATCTGGGAATTTCGTGAGGAAAGCTGGGAAGGAGGCTTGGGATGGGGAGGTGGATCCTCCCGGGAGGTTTGGATGCTCTCGGGATTTTGTGCAGGGAATTCCCGGGAGGAATTCTGCCGGGAAGCGGCTGGAATGTGGAGCAGTGTCTCCAGGGATCCGCAGGGATCCCGGTGTTTGTCCAGGGATTGGCCCTGGGATCAGCTGATCCTCACAGGGATCCTCAGGGTTGGATCCAATCCCGGTCTGGAATTCCCAGAGAGTCCCTGGGAGCACCCAAGGAAAGGTTGGAGCAGCCTGGGATAGTGGGGTTGGGATGGGATTGAAGGTGCGTGGATCCCATCCCAATCCATTCCGGGATTCTGGGATCCAGGACACTCAGGATCCATCCCGAGGGATTTTTATGGAATTCGAGGGATGGAAAAGGGAAGGCAGACCCTGCCTGGAGTCCCGAGATTCCCAGGGAAGCCCCTGGATCCCAAAATTCCTTCCCGGATAGGAGTGGGGATGGGGCTGGATGCAATGTCGGGAATGTTGGGAGAGCTGGGAATGCGCGGCGGGATCAGGGGAGGATCCCGGGAATGCTGGGAGCCCCTTCCCGAGCCTCCAGGGGCTCCAGGAGAGCTGGGATTTGGGCAAGGGCTGGAGGGGCAGGAGCCAGGGAATGGAATTCCCAGTGGGAAAGGGGAGCTGGGACCTTGGGCAGGAATTCCCAGAGATTTCCTGGAGACGTCCCAGGAAATTCTGGATGCCCTGGGTGGGATGGGGTGGGAAAGTGTCGGGATTGTTCCTGGCTGGGATTTCCTCTCCCTTCCCACCCAACCCCTGCCTTTGATCCCGAAATCCTGGCCGCGCTGGCTCTGGGAATTCCGCACCCCCGCAGGCCTTGGAAAACATTCCCGCCCCGTCCCGGTTATCTCCGGGAGGCTGAGCTCTCCCTCCCAGGGCCGCGTCCCGAAAAACCGGGAAAACCGTGGGATTTTCCTTGTTTTGTCTGCGCCGCTCCCTGTTTGCATCGCCCCCTCCGCATTCCCGGCTCAGGAAGAATCCCAGTTTCCCGGCGCATCCCGGTTTTCCGAGGCTCGGCAGCTCCTGAAAAAAAAGCGGTGGGGGGAGAGAATTCCCGATGAGCTGGAGCTGCCGATGGATGCGGAGCTCTCCGGGAGGGAAAAACCTCAGGAAAAGGGAGGATTTTTGTGCCTGCTCCTCCCAGAACCTCTGAATCCAAAATTCCCGTAGGAACAGGGTTGGGAACGTCCCGCGGGATTCACAGGGATCACGAATGGATGCTGCCGTGGAGGATTTTTCCCGGGAATAAAAGTTTTTTCCTGGATTTTTTTTTTTTAATGGGATTATCCCACCCCGGAATTCCTCATCCCTGGGGTCTCCTCCGCCCCGGGAGGCTCGGGAAGATCCTGATCCCATAAAAACTCCGGAGCAGGGATCCCTGGCGTGGACTTGCTCCCTCCTGGGTCTCATCCCGGCCGGCTCTCCTCCCTTTTCCCGGGAAAACAGCTCGGGAAGGGCTGGGATCCCAAATCCTCCGGCACAGGGACTCCCCTGGAGCAGGCGGGGAAGGAATTCCCAAAAGGAATCCAGGGCTCTTTTCTGGGACAGGATTTGCGGTGCGGACATGGAGGATCCAGGATCTGGGATCTGGGATCATCCCCACCCCTTTTCCCTCGGAGATTTCCCCCCTCCGTGCACTTCCAGGATGTTCTCCAGCTTCCCAGAAATCCCAAGCGATCTGCATTCCCTGCATCCCACAGGACTGGGAGCAAGATCCCAAATTCCTGCCGTGATCTGCGGGATCAGACCCTGAGGGGAATCCGGGATGAAGCCCCTTTCCCAAGATTCCCAGCTGTGGATGTGGATATTTCCACTCCTGGTTTGGGGCCTCCGTGGGTTCCGGATGTGGGAATTGTCCGGACAGGGCTCGGGATGTTCTGCTCCACTTCCCGCCTGGAGCCGGCCCCGTTCTCCAGGAAAATCCTGGAGCAGGAGGAATTTTGATCCCACCCAGCACTGCTGCTGTCAGGAAATTCCTTTTCCCGGATATTCCAGGGATCATCCCTAAGATCCGGGATCAGATTCCCCTCCCAGCTGGAAAATCCAAGTTTCCTCTCAGCTGATTTTTGGGATCACGGCACACCGGGAATTTTTTGGGGATGTTCCAAAACTTTGCTGCTGCTTTATCCATGTTATTCCGACAGCTGGCAATGGAGAAATCCAGGCCCAAAATGACCGGGAGCGAGGATTCCTGGGATTTGCTCCCCCAAACCCCTGAGCCCTCCCAGAAATAAAACAAAAAAAATATTAAAAAAAAAAAAAAAAAAAAGGAAAATCAAACAAATATTCCCAGGAATGATAAAAAAATCCTGATCCCAGCCCTGCTCCCGTCTCCGGGGCCGGGATCGGAGCTCGGCGTTCCCGATGTGGGAATGACTTCCAGCGCTCCGAGGTATTTATAGCATCCAGCTCATGAGTTTTTAATTAAAATTCCATTTCCTTGTGCTCCAGATGGCACGGGCCACCGGCTCCGCGTTTTCCCGGGGTTTTGTCGGGATCACGCCGGGATGGGAGCGGGGGGGGGGGGGGGTGGGGTGGGTGTGTGTTTGTTTTTCTGGGATGGTGGGGGAGGAGTGGCCTGGATTGGGATTCCCGGTTGGATTTGTGGGATGGAGGGGCGGCCGCTGCCGGCCCAGAAATGTTGGATCCACAGGGATCACATCGGATCCACAGGGATCGTGTCAGATCCTCAGGGATTGTGTTGGATCCACAGGAATCGCATTGGATCTGCAGGGTTCACGTTGGATCTGCAGGGATCGTGTCGGATCACAGGATCATGTCAGATCCACAGGGATTGATTCTGGATCCACAGGATCGCATTGGTCGGCAGGTTCACGTGGATCTGCAGGGATCGTGTCGGATCCACAGGGATTGTATCTGATCCACAGGGATCGTGTCGGATCCACAGGGATTGTATCTGATCCACAGGGATTGTGTCAGATCCACAGGGATCGTGTCAGATCCACAGGGATTGTATCTGATTCACAGGGATCGTGTCAGATCCACAGGGATCGTGTCGGATCCGCAGGGAAGGGAGGGCGGGAAGGGCCCCGCGTCAGGAACAATCACGTCAGGAAGAGCAGAGCTTTCACTGGAGCTAAACCGGGATGGAACAGCGGGAACAGCGGGATGGATCCCATGGGACAAGGACATTCCAAAATCCTACCGGGATCAGCGGCTGGGATCGGTTTTCCCGGCTGGAATCCGGGGGATGTTCCCTCTGCTGCCCCATTCCCGGAGATCCCGGGAGCTGCCCTCTCCAAAAACCAGGAAGGGGCTCCGCTAGAAAAAGGACTTTTCATGGTCCAGGGAAATTCCCAATTCCCGGAGCTGGTGCTGCTGGGATGGAGGAAAAGGCAATTCCTGGCTCAGGGGGTCCCGGCTTCCGGGAATGCTGGGAGAGCTGGGAATGCACAGCGGGATCAGGGGAGGATCCCGGGAATGCTGGGAGCCCCTTCCCGAGCCTCCAGGGGCTCCAGGATAGCTGGGATTTGGGCAAGGGCTGGAGGGGCAGGAGCCAGGGAATGGAATTCCCAGAGGGAAAGGGGAGCTGGGGCTGGGACCTTGGGCAGGAATTCCCGGCTGGGCTGGAATTCCCAGAGAATCCCTGGATCCCTGGGAATGTCCAAGGCCAGGGTTTGGAGCAACTCATCCCATTATCCCATTCCCAATCCCATTCCCATTCCTATCCCCATTCCATTTCCCTTTCCCTTTCCCATTCCTTTTTTGTTTCCCATTCCCTTTCCATTCTTTTTCCCTCTCCCATTCCCTTTCCTGTTCCCTTTCCCATTCTCATTCCCATCCTACTCCTCTTCCCATTCCCAATCCCATTCCTGTTCCTATTTCCATCACATTATCTCATCCCATTCCAATTCCCATTCCATCCCATCCCTGTCCCTGTCCCCATTCCCATTCCAATTCCATTCCCATTATCCCGCTATCCCATTACCCCACTATCCCCGGAGTCTCTCCCAGCCCCTCTCCCCAGCCCTGTTCTCCAGAGGGAGGAATCTCTCAGGAATTCCCTGGATATCCCGAAGTGCAGGAGGCTCCACCAGCGCCCATTCCCAGCGGGATTTCCCGCGATCCCAGCACCCCAGATCCCTGTCCCGGGGAGAAGGGATCCCTCGGGAATCCGGGGAGCAGGGATCCCCCTCCCCAGTGTCCCCCAAATCCCAGGATTGCAATTCCAGAGCTCCCGCCCCAAACCCCCAGGTCGGGCTGGGAGCTCATCCCAGAATCCTCACTCGCAGTCGGGATAACAGGGAATTCCCAAAACCCCTCCGAGGGCGGCGAGGGGAGGAAAATTCCCGCGGGATTTTCCCGAGGGGGCTCAGCTGGGGCTGAGCCGGGGCCGATCCGCTCCAGGCTGCCCCAATCCCTCGGGAATCGCCGCTGCCGGGGCCCGGATCCATCAGGATCCCGCAAAGCCCGAGCTGCAGATTTTCGGGAATGACTCGGCGGAAGAGCGGGAGCGCGTTCGGCTTCTTAGGATCAATCTCGGGTGGGTTTTTATTTCGTTTTTTTTTTTTTTTTTGTTGTTGTTTCAAATTTCCTCTTAATTCCTTTTATTTTTGGCAGCGGGGAGGGAGCGCGCGGCCCGGCTGGAGCCCGGATCCATTTGCGGTTTTCCAGAGGCGGCCGGAGCTCGGGAGTGACGCGAGTCGGGAAAAAAAAAAGGGGAGAGGGGACGGCGGGGGAGGAGGGAGAGGGCGGGGGGAGAGGGAAAAGGGGATGGGGGAGAGGGAAAAGGGGATGGGGGAGAGGGAAAAGGGGATTGGGAAGAGGGAAAAGGGGATGGGGGAGGGGAAAAGGGGATGGGAGAGGGGAGGGATTGGGGGGCGTGGAAACTGGATTGGGAGAGGGAAAAGGGTATGGGGAGAGGGAGTGGGATTGGAGGAATGGGGAGTGGGATTGGGGGGAGGGAAAGGGGATTGGAGGAGAGGGAAAAGGGACTGGGGAGAGGGGAGGGGATTGGAGGAAGGGGAGGGGGATTGGGGAGAGGGAAAGGGGGATTGGGGAGGGGAAATGGGACTGGGAGAGGGAAGTGGGATGGGCATGGAGGGATTGGAGAGGGAAACGGGATTGGGAGGGGGAAAGGATGGGGATGGGAATGGGATGGGACGGGAAGCTGGGATGGAGAGATGGAAATGGGATTGGGGATGCGGGATGAGGATGGGGATGCGGGAAATGGATGGATCGGGTGCTGGGATGGGGGATCGGGACTGGGATGGGGATGCTGGGATGGGGATCGGGATGCGGGATGGGGATCGGGTGCGGGGGGATCGGGTGTGGATGGGATCGGGATGCTGGGATGGGGATCGGGAGGGATGCTGGGATGCCGGGGATGGTGATGCTGGGAGATCGGGATGGGCTGGGAGCGGATCGGGTGCTCCAGGGGGGCTCGCCGCCTTTTCCCGGCTCCCGGGGCGCGGCAGCTGCCGCGACAGCTTGGGATGGATCCGGCCTGGCTCGGGAAAACGGGAACAGCAGGGCAGCCACGGGAATCAAATCCCAAATATCCCTGACCCACAGAATCCCGGGAATCAAACCCCAAATATCTCTGACTCACAGAATCCCGGGTATCTCATCCCAAATATCCCTGACCCACAGAACCCCGTCCCAAATATCCCTGACCCACAGAGTCCTGGGAATCAAATTCCAAATATCCCTGACCCACAGAGTCCTGGGAATAAAATCCCAAATATCCCTGACCACAGAGTCCTGGGACTCCCATCCCAAATTTCCCTGACCCACAGAATCCCGGGAATCAAACCCCAAATATCTCTGACTCACAGAATCCCGGGTATCTCATCCCAAATATCCCTGACCCACAGAACCCGTCCCAAATATCCCTGACCCACAGAGTCCTGGGAATCAAATTCCAAATATCCCTGACCCACAGAGTCCTGGGAATAAAATCCCAAATATCCCTGACCCACAGAGTCCTGGGACTCCCATCCCAAATTTCCCTGACCCACAGAATCCCGGGAATCAAATCCCAAATATCCCTGACCCACAGAATCCAGGAAATCTCATCCCAAATATCCCTGACCCACAGAACCCTGTCACAAATATCCCTGACCCACAGAATCCCGGGAATCTCATCCCAAATATCCCTGACCCACAGGTCCTGGGAATCAAATTCCAAACATCCCTGACCCACAGAATCCTGGGAATCCCATCCCAACCATCCAATTGCATCCTGGGAATCACATCCCGATTCCCCGGGAAACCCCACAGCCCATAACCCACAGCACCCCATCAACTCTGAACCCCATTAACCCCATAACCCCATTAACCCCATTAACCCCATAACCCCCATTAACCCATTAACCCCATAACCCCATTAACCCCATTGACCCCATAACCCACAGCACCCACAGCACCCCATTGACCCCGCAGCACCCCATTAACCCCATTGACCCCATTAACCCCATAACCCCCATTAACCCCATAACCCCATAACCCCATTAACCCATTAACCCCATAACCCCATTAACCCATTAACCCCATAACCCCCATTAACCCCATTAACCCCATAACCCCCATTAACCCCATAACCCCATTAACCCCATTGACCCCATTAACCCCATTAACCCCATAACCCCATTAACCCCATTAACCCCATAACCCCATTAACCCCATTGACCCCATTAACCCCATTAACCCCATTAACCCATAACCCACAGCACCCCACAGCACCCCATTGACCCCGCAGCACCCCATTAACCCCATTGACCCCATTAACCCATAACCCCCATTAACCCCATTAACCCCATTACCCCCATTAACCCCATTAACCCATAACTCCCATTAACCCCATTAATCCCATTAACCCCATTAACCCCATTAACCCCATTAACCCCATAACCCCATAACCCATTAACCCCATAACCCCATAACCCACAGCGCCCCACAGCACCCCATAACCCCGCAGCACCCCATTAACCCCGCAGCACCCCATTAACCCCATTGACCCCATAACCCCATTAACCCCATAACCCCATTAACCCCCATTAACCCCATAACCCATTAACCCCATTGACCCCATTAACCCCATAACCCACAGCACCCCACAGCACCCATTGACCCCGCAGCACCCCATTAACCCCATTGACCCCATTAACCCCATAACCCCCATTAAATAACCCCATTACCCCATTACCCCATTAACCCCATTACCCATTACCCCATTAACCCCATTAACCCATAACTCCCATTAACCCCATTAATCCATTAACCCCATTAACCCCATTAACCCCATTAACCCCATAACCCCATAACCCATTAACCCCATTAACCCCATAACCCCCATTAACCTCATTAACCCATAACCCTATAACCCCATCAACCTCACTGACCCCATTAACCCCATTAACCCCATAACCCCATTAACCCCATTAACCACATAACCCCCATTAACCTCATTACCCCATTACCCCCATTAACCCCATTAACACCATAACTCCCATTAACCCCATTAACCCCATAACCCCATTAACCCCATTAACACCATAACTCCCATTAACCCCATTAATCCCATTAACCCCATTAACCCATAACCCCCATTAACCTCATTAACCCCATAACCCCCATTAACCTCATTAACCCTTCCCTTCCCTTCCTTCCCTTCCTTCCCTTCCCTTCCCTTCCCTTCCCTCCTTCCCTTCCCTTCCCTTCCCTTCCCTTCCCAAACCTTCCCTTCCCTTCCAAACCTTCCCTTCCTTCCTTCCCAAACCTTCCCTTCCAAACCTTCCTTCCCAAACTTCCCTTCCAAACCTTCCCTTCCCAAACTTCCCTTCCCTCCGGGAAAAATGGATCTGGGACATCTCCTGGGAATAACCAGGACAGAGGAAAAACGGGATAGGAGAATCTCTCCCGAAAAACGTGGCTGGGAAACCTCCCGGGAGAAACGGGACAGGACAATTTCCCGGGAAAAACGGCATAGGTCAGTCTCCCGGGTAAAACGGGACAGGACAATCTCCGGGTTAAAACGGGACAGGACAATCTCCCGGGAAAAAAACGGGTCAGGACAATCTCCCGGGGAAAATGGGATAAGACAATCTCCCGGGGAAGACGGGACAGGACAATCTCCAGGAGGAAAACGGCACCATAGGACAATCTCCCGGGAAAAACCGGACAGGACAATCTTCCTGGGAAAATGAGGAAGAGAATTTCCCAGGGATACCCGGACAGGGAGAACCGGGACAGGACAATCTCCCGGGGAAAGCGGGACAGGACAATCTCCTGGGAAAAACGGCAAAGGACAATCTCCCGGGAAAAACCAGACAGGACAATCTCACGGGGAAAATGAGGAAGAGAATTTCCCAGGAATACCCGGACAGGGAGAACGGGACAAGACCATCTCCCGGGAAGAAACGGGACAGGAAAATCTCCCGGGAAAAACGGGACAGGACAATCTCCTGGGAAAAACGGGACAGGACAATCTTCCTGGGAAAATGAGGAAGAGAATGTCTCAGGGATACCCGGACAGGGAGAACGGGGACAGGACAATCTCCTGGGAGAAAACGGGGACTGGACAATCTCCTGGGAAAAACGGGCAAAGGACAATCTCCCGGGAAAAACCAGACAGGACAATTTCCCGGGAAAATGAGGAAGAGAATTTCCAGGGAATACCCGGACAGAGAGAACGGGGACAGGACAATCTCCGGGAAAAACGGGACAGGACAATCTCCTGGGAGAACGGGGACAGGACAATCTCCTGGGAAAAACGGGACTGGACAATTCCTGGGAAAAAACGGCAAAGGACAATCTCCGGGAAAAAACCAGACAGGACAATTTCCCGGGAAAAATGAGGAAGAGAAATTTCCAGGAATACCGGACAGAGAGAACCGGGGACAGGACAATCTCCCGGGAAAAACGGGACAGGACAATCTCCTGGGAGAACGGGAAGGACAATCTCCTGGGAAAAACGGGACAGGACAATCTCACGGGAAAAATGAGGAAGAGAATTTCCCAGGAATACCCGACAGGGAGAACCGGGACAGGACAGTCTCCCGGGAGAAACGGGACAGGATAATTCCCGGGAAAAACCGGACAGGACAATCTTCCTGGGAAAATGAGGAAGAGCATGTCCCAGGAATCCCCGGACAGGGAGAAACCGGGACAGGACAATCTCCTGGGGAAAGCGGGACTGGACAATCTCCTGGGAAAAACGGCAAAGGACAATCTCCGGGAAAAACGGGACTGGACAACCTCCTGGGAAAAACGGGACAGGACAATCTCCGGGGAAAACGGGACATGACATCTCCCGGGAAAAACGAGACAGGACAATCTCCCGGGAAAAACGGGACAGGACAATCTCCGGGAAAAACCGGACAGGACAATCTTCCTGGGAAAATGAGGAAGAGAATGTCTCAGGGATACCCGGACAGGGAGAACGGGGACAGGACAATCTCCTGGGAAAAACGGGATAAGACAATCTCCCGGGGAAGACGGGACAGGACAATGTCCCGGGAATAACGGGGAAAATCAATCCCTCCCTCCCTCCCTCCCCTCCCTCCCTCCCTCCCTCCCTCCCTCCCTCCCTCCCTCCCTCCCTCCCTCCCTCCCTCCCTCCCTCCCTCCCTCCCTCCCTCCCTCCCTCCCTCCCTCCCTCCCTCCCTCCCTCCCTCCCTCCCTCCCTCCCCTCCCTCCCCTCCCATTCCCTCCCTCCCATTCCCTCCTCTCCCGTTCCCTCTCTCCGCTCCTCTCCGCCGTGCCCGCCCGCTGCCGCCATGCCCCGGCCGCGCCCCGCAGCCGCCGCCGCCGCCGCCGCCGCCGCACCATGAAGCGGCAGAACGTGCGGACGCTGGCGCTGATCGTGTGCACCTTCACCTACCTGCTGGTGGGCGCCGCCGTCTTCGACGCGCTCGAGTCCGAAGCGGAGACGGCGGAGAAGCGGCGGCTGGAGGCCAAGAGCCAGGAGCTCCGGAGAAAGTACAACCTGAGCGCCGACAGCTACCGCGAGCTCGAGCGGGTCGTGCTCAAGCTCAAGCCGCACAAGGCCGGCGTCCAGTGGAAATTCGCAGGATCCTTCTACTTCGCCATCACCGTCATCACCACCATAGGTACCGGATGAACTCCCCCACCCCTAGACCCACACGCAGCCCGGCGGGTGGATTTTTGCATCCCTTAAAAAAAAAAAAAAAAAAAAAAAGGGAAAAAAAAAAAAAAAAAAAAAAAGCGCGCGGTGGGATCGGAGACCCCCCGCCAGGGAGAGGGGAGTTTTTTTGGTGGGCGCGGGGCTCTCGTCGCTCGTCCCGCTGGGATCGTGGTGATTCCTTTGAGCGGCTCCTCGGGTAGAGGAAAAAAAAAAAAAAAAAGCGCTCGGGTGTTGTGGATCAAATCCCTTGGGATGGGGGAGATCGTCCTGCCCGGCTCTGGCAGCGCCGGGAAAACCTGTCCGGACTCCCCTGTCTCCAATCCCTTGGGACTGGGGCGATCCCGATTCCTGGATCCCCGTCTCCAATCCCTTGGTATTGGGGCGATCCTGATTCCTGGACCCCCCTGTCTCCAATCCCTTGGGATCGGGGCGATCCCGATTCCCGGACTTCCCTGTCTCCAATCCCTTGGGATCGGGGAGATCCCCCCGCTCGCATCCCCTGTCTCCAATCCCTTGGCATCGGGGTGACCCCGATTCCCGGATCCCCCTGTCTCCAGTCTCTTGGGATCGGGGCCATCCCGATTCCCGGAGCCGCCTGTCTCCCATCCCTCGGAATCGGGGCCATCCCGAATCCTGGACCCCCCTGTCTCCAATCCCTTTGGATCGGGGCCATCCCCCTGCCCGGACCCCCTGTCTCCAATCCCTTGGGATTCGGGGCGATCCCGATTCCCCTGTTCGGAACCCCCTGTCTCAAATCCCGGTAGGATTCGGGCGATTCTCCTGCCCGGACCCCCCCCCCCCCCTATCTCCAATCCTAGTGGGATTCGGGCGATTCCTCTGCCCGGCTTCTCCGGAACCGGGAAAAACTGCCCGGACCCTCCCTCCCCACCCCGTCTCAAATCCCTTGGGATCGGGATGATCCCCCTGCCCGGACCCCTTCCGTCTCAAATCCCGGTAGGATTCGGGCGATCCCTTTGCCCGGACCCCGCTGTCTCAAATCCCTTGGGATCGGGCCGATCCCGATCCCCCTGCCCGGACCCCTCCGTCTCAAATCCGGTAGGATTCGGGCGATCCCTTTGCCCGGACCCCTCTGTCTCAAATCCCTTGGGATCCGGGCGATTCCCGGGCCGATCCCCCCCAAATCCCCAATCCGCCGCCCCGGGACTTCCCCGCCTTTCTCCCCCGGGAAATCCCCAATCCCGACCCCCGGGAAATCCCCAATCCCGACCCCCGGGAAACCTCCAATCCCGACCCTCGGGAAACCCCCAATCCCGACCCTCGGGAAATCCCCAATCCCGACCCCCGGGAAATCCCCAATCCCGACCCTCGGGAAATCCCCAATCCCGACCCCCGGGAAATCTCCAATCCCGACCCTCGGGAAATCCCCAATCCCGACTCCCGGCGCTGTCCCCCGGTCGCTGTCGCCCCCCGAGGCTCTGCTGGCCCGGACCCCCTGGGGGACCCCAGCCCGGGGGAGGGGACAGGGCCGGGTCCCTGTAGGGTCTGTGGGGACAGGGATGTGTCACCCCCTGTGTCACCCCTCACCCACACTGTCACCCCCTGTCACCCCCATTGTCACCCCCCACACTGTCACCCCCCTGTCACCCCGTGTCACCCCTGTCACCCCCATTGTCACCTCCTGTCACCCCCCTGCCACCCCACCTGTGTCACCCCCTGTCGCCCACATTGTCACCCCCTGTCACCCCCCTGCCACCTCACCTGTGTCACCCCCATTGTCACCCCCTGTCACCCCACCTGTGTCACCCCCCGTCACCCTCTGTCACCCCCACTGTCTGTGTCACCCCTGTCACCCCCATTGTCACCCCCCACATTGTCACCCCCCGTCACCACCCCCTGTCACCTCCTGTATCACCCCCTGTCACCCCACCTGTGTCACCGCCATTGCCACCCCCATTGTCACCACCCCATCACCCCCTGTCCCCCCTCTGTCCCTGGGGTCCCCTCCAGGGGGCCGGGGTCACACCCCTGTGCCTGGACCCCAAACTGAGCTGGGGGGACAGAGAGGGGACAGGGGGGACAGGGGGGACAGAGAGGGGACAGGGGGGGACAGAGCGGGACAGGGAGGGGACAGAGAGGGGACAGGGGGGACAGGAAGGGGACAGGGGGGACAGCGGGGACAGGGGGGACAGAGCGGGACAGGGGGGACAGGGGGGGACAGAGCGGGACAGGGGGGGACAGGGGGGACAGAGCGGGACAGGGGGGGACAGGGGGGACAGGAGGGGGACAGGGGGGACAGGGAGGGATGAGGGGGACAGGGAGGGGACAGAGGGGACGGGGGGGCACGGGGGGGGACAGAGCGGGACAGGGGGACAGGGAGGGGACGGGGGGGCAGTGGGGACAGGGAGGGGACAGAGAGGGGACAGGGAAGGGACGGGGGGGACAGGAGGGGACAGGGGGGACAGGGAGGGGACAGGGAGGGGACAGAGAGGGGACAGGGGGGGACAGAGAGGGGACAGGGGGGACAGGGGGGGACAGGAGGGGGACAGGGAGGCGACAGTGACACGGGGGGGTCACAGAGGGGTCACAGGGCCCTGCCCCCCATCCCCAGGGGTCCCACGGAGGCGCTGGAGAGAGGACGGGATGGGATACCGGGATAACGGGATAATTAATGGGAAAACGGGATAATTAACTGCGTAGTTAATGGGATAATGGGATAGGATGGGATGGGGGACACCAGGTTTGGGAAGGATTTTGGGGTGTGCCTTCGTCTCCGGGGCTGTCACAGGGATTTTGGGATACCTGTGGATCCCCGGGGCTGTCTCACAGATTTTGGGATTCCTGTGGATCCCCGGGATTAGGACTCGGATTTTGGGATTCCTGTGGATTCCCGGGGATTAGGACACGGATTTTGGGGTTCCCGTTTGTTCCCGGGGCTGGGATCCAGGTGCTGGTTGATTCCCGGATTTGGGACGTGGATACTGGGATGTTTCCCAGGCCTGGAATCCCGGGGTTGGGATGCAAAATAATTCCCGGAGTTCAAACACCGGGCTCGGGGTGTTCCTTATTCCCGGAGCTGTTATCCCGGTGTTTGTTATTCCCACTCTCAGGGTGTTCGTTATTCCCGGGACTGTTTTCCCAGCACTTATTATTCCCATTATCCCGGTGTCAGCCTGTTATTCCCAGGGCTGTTATCCTGATGGTTTTTATTCCCAGATCTGTTATCCCGGTGTCAGGGTGCTCATTATTCTAGGAGCTGTTTTCCTAGTGTTTATTATTCCCATTATCCCGGTGTCAGGGTGTTCAGTATTCCCAGAGCTGTTATTCCCGGTGTCAGGCTGTTATTCCCGGAGCTGTTTTCCTGGTGTTTATTATTCTCATTATCCCGGTGTCAGGGTGTTTGTTATTCCCGGAGCAGTTATCCCGGTGTTTGTTATTCCCAGAGCTGTTATTCCCACTGGTGTCCGGCTGTCATTCCAGAGCTGTTATCCCTGTGTCAGTGCCAGGGTGTTCATTATCCCAGGGCTGTTTTCCAAATGTTTGTTATTCCCATTATCCCGGTGTTCAGCTGTTATTCCAGGGCTGTTATCCCGGTGTTTGTTATTCCCATTATCCCGGTGTCAGGCTGTTATTCCAGGGCTGTTATCCCGATGTTTGTCATTCCCAGGGCTGTCATTCCCACTCTCAGGGTGTTCGTTATTCCCAGAGCTATTATCCCAGTGTTCGTTATTCCCAGGGCTTTTATCCCGGTGTTTGTTATTCCCACTCTCAGGGTGTTCGTTATTCCCGGGACTGTTTTCCCAACACTTATTATTCCCATTATCCCGGTGTCAGCCTGTTATTCCCAGGGCTGTTATCCTGATGGCTTTTATTTCCAGAGCTGTTATCCCTGTGTTTTTTATTCCCGGATCTGTTATTCCCGGTGTTTGTCATTCCCAGGGCTGTTGTCCTGATGGTTTTTATTCCCAGAGCTGTTATTCCCGGTGTCAGGCTGTTATTGCAGAGCTGTTATCCCGGTGTTTGTTATTCCCATTATCCCGGTGTCAGGGCGTTCAGGATGTTCATTATTCCCGGAACTCTGATCCTGGTGTTTGTTATTCCCACAGCTGTCATTCCCGGCGTCAGTGTCAGGGTGTCCATTATCCCGGGGCTGTTTTCCAAGTGCTTATTATTCCCATTATCCCAACTGGCTCTGCATGGCTCCCAAAAATCCCGATCCCAAAAATCCTGATCCCAAAAATCCTGATCCCAAAAATCCTGATCCCAAAAAATCCGATTGAAAAAAATCTGATCCCCCCAAAAAACCTGATCCAAAAAAAAAAAAAAAAAAAAAAAATCATCCTAAAAATCCTGATTCTAAACCCAAAATCCTCCCTCCCCAAAAAAAAAAAAAAAGTCAAAAAAAGTCCAATCCTAAAAAAATCCAATCTCCAAAAAAATCCAGAAAGACCTGATCCTGAAAATCCTGACTCAAAAAAAAGACGATTAAAAAAAAAAAAAAAAAAAAACTGATCCAAAAAATCCTTATCCCAAAACAAACTGATCCCAAAAATCCCAGTTCCAAAACCCCCAATCCCAAAAATACTCAATCCCAAAAAACCCGATCCCCCCCCAAAAAAAACAACTGATCTCTAAAAAAACCAATCCCCAAAAAGCCCAATCCCAAAGAAAAAACATGATCCCAAAATTCCCGATTCCAAAAATACACAAGCCCGAAAATCCCGATCCCAAACCCCCAGATCCCAAATTCCAGGTCCCCCCTGTCTCCTCCACCCAACTCCCTGGATTTTGGGGACGCAGCGCAGGGAAAAGCGACAGGAATTTTTTTTGGGAATGGTTGGGACAAGGTTTGGGATCGTCCCCGTCCCCTCGGGACATTCCACAAAAAAAAAAAAACAAAAAACCAAAAAACCAAAAACGTTTCCGTGGAAATCCCTGGCGGCTCCTGGGGATGGGAAATGGGATTTGGGATCGGAAATGGAAAAACTCCGCCGCAATTCCAGGGCTGGAATTCCCTCCGTGCCCTCCGGACACTCCAGCTCCCATTCCACAAAAACACCATTTCCATGGAAATCACCGGGGGCGCCTCCCGAACCATCCGCAGGCTTTGGGATTTACAGGGAAGGGGGAACATTCCTGGAATTCCTGTTCCCTCCGGGGTTTTCCCGGGAAAGCCATCCCGGCCATCCCGGGGGCTGTTGGATCCTCTCATCCCAGGGAATTTTATTTTTTCCATCAGCTCTGGAAAACCGGGATCGCTTCCCTCAAACCAGGATCGCTTCCCAAAAACCAGGATCGCTTTCCTAAAGTTGGGATTGTTTCCCTAAAACCGGGATCGCTTCCCTAAAACCAGGATCACTTTCCTAAAATCGGGATCACTTCCATAGAATCGGGATCACTTCCCTAAAATTTGGATCGCTTCCCTAAACCCGGGATCACTTCCCAAAAACCAGGATCGCTTCCCAAAAACTGGGATCGTTTCCCAAAAACCGGGATCACTTTCCCAAAAACCGGGATCACTTCCCTGCCTTCCCCGGCTGCTTTCCCCTGTTCTGCTCTGGGATTCCCGGATTTTCCTCCTGGATCCTCTGCCGGGGATTCTCCCGCCGGGAATGGGGCAGGACGGGGGTGGGGGAGGAGAATTCCCTTTGGGATCGGAGCCGCTTCCCGGCGGGCCGGGGGTTCATGGCTGGGGACACCTCGGGGTTTTTCCCGTGGGATTCATTTTCCCCTGGGATTCAGGGCCGGGATTGGGACGGGGCCCCGCTGGATCCTCCTTCTCCCATCCCCCTCTCCCGCCCCGGGCCATAAATTCCCCGTTTTTTTTCCATCCGGGAGCGACAGCAGCAATTAATTCCCGCTCCTGGCCTTTCCCTGCTGATTCCTCCTTAAATCCCAGCAAATCCCGACTGGGAGCAAGGAATGGGAGCCGCGGGCCAGGGGGATCGGGGCCAGGAAATTCCATCCCAGCGCTCTGGAGCTCGGGGAGTTTTTCCCGGTTTTCCCCAAGCGCTGGGGCCGGCGGCTCGGGGTGGATCCCAGGGCCTGGAATGGGATTTTTGGGATGGGTGGGATCAGCGGCTCCCGGGGGAAAAGGGTCTGAGCCCGTTCCTCATTCCCAGCCTGCATCCCCAGTCCTGGCCCGCATTCCCACTCCATATCCCCATCCCACATCCTCTATCCCAGACCCTCATCCCAAATCCTGTGTCCCAGATCCACATCCCCATCCCAGATCCTGTATCCCAGATCTCCATCCCATATCCCCATCCCATATCCTGTATCCCAGATCTCCACCCCATATCCCCATCCCATATCCTGTATCCCAGATCTCCACCCCATATCCCCATCCCATATCCTGTATCCCATATCCCCGTCCCATATCCTGTATCCCATATCCCCATCCCCCCATCCCATAATCTCCATCCTATATCCCCTTCCCATATCCCATATCCCATAAACCAATCCACATCCCAGTCCCATATCCCACCCAAACCCATATCCGCACCTCATATCCGTATCCCATATCCCATATCCCAATCTCCATCCCAATCCCATATCTTGTATCCCCTATCCTATATCCCATATCCCATATCCCACATCCCATATCCCGTATCCCAATCTCCGTCCCATATCCCCTATTCCAAATCCCATATTCCCACATCCACATCCTATATCCCCTATCCCATATGCCACATCCCAAATCCCACATCCCGTATCCCATATCCCATATCCCATCCCATATCCTATATGCCGCATCCCATATCCCATATCACCATCCCATATCCCATAATCCCACATCCCATATCCCACATCCCGTATCCCACATCCTATAACCCCCCCAATCCCAGGGATCCTTCAGGATCCTGCCCAGGCCCGGGGGCTCCGTCCCCCCTCCCGGGATGCTCCAGCAGGGAATTCCCAGGATCCTTTTTCCTGGGAAGCCCCCGGACACCCCCCCAGTGTCACAAATCCATCCGAAAATCCCAGAGGGATTTTTTTTACTCCCGGACCCCCCTTCCCCGCCAGGGGCCCCCCCCTTTTCCCGGCGGAGGGGAGGCCGGGAAGGGCCTGGCGGGGCCCCAGGATCCAAGGAAAAATCGCCCGGTTTGGCACAAGCAGGGAGCTTGGCCGGCGCCGGGATTTTCCATGACTCCATCCCAACCCCCCCGGCAGCGGGAGGAGCTGGGGGGGGGATCGGGCACCCCCCAAAAAATCCGGGATCGATCCCAGGGCGCATGAGAATCCCGCTGGGAATGATGTAGGAACGCGGCGGGATAAAGGGGAGTCAGGGTGCGGCTCCGTATCCGATCCCACTGGGAATGGGGGTGACAGGGGGGCCGGGATCTGTGGGATCCTGGGGGGGTCCCAGAATGTTCCAGAAGCTCCTGTGTGGAATGAGATCCCTGTTTTCCATAGGGGAAAAGGGAGTGAGGATGGGAGCAGAGGGGATTTGGGATGATGGATGGATGGATGGATGGATGGATGGATGGATGGGATGGAGGATGGATGTGGATGGATGGATGGATGGATGGATGGATGGATGGATGGATGGATGGATGATGATGATGGATGGATGGTGGATTGGATGATGGATGGATGGATGGATGGATGGATGGATGGATGGATGGATGGATGGATGGATGGATGGATGGATGGATGGATGGATGATGGATGGATGGATGGATGGATGGATGGATGGATGGGATGGATGTGGATGGATGGATGATGGATGGATGATGATGGATGGATGGATGGATGGATGGATGGATGGATGGATGGATGGATGGATGGATGGATGGATGATGGATGATGGATGGATGGATGATGGATGATGGTATGGATGTGATGGATGGATGGATGGATGGATGGATGGATGGATGGATGGATGGATGGATGGATGGATGGATTGGATGGATGATGGATGATGGATGGATGGATGGATGGATGGATGGATGGATGGATGGATGGATGATGGATGGATGATGGTGGATGATGGATGGATGGATGGGTGATGGATGGATGGATGGATGGATGATGGATGGATGGATGGATGGATGGATGGATGGATGGAGGATGGATGGATGATGGATGGATGGATGGATGGATGGATGGATGGATGGATGGATGGATGGATGATGGATGATGGATGGATGGATGGATGGATGGATGGATGGATGATGATGGATGGATGGATGGATGGATGGATGGATGGATGGATGGATGGATGGATGGATAGATGGATCCATGGATCCATGGATGGATCATGGATCATGGATGGATGTATCCATGGATAGATGGATCCCTGGATGAATCCATGGCTGGCTGGCTGGATACAAGGAACATCTGGATCAGGAACAGTTAGGATTTTGGTGTTCCTCCTCTTCATTCCCGGTTCACCCCATCCCAGATCCCATCCCTCTGCTCCAGCTGCAGGAGGTGTCCCCGGTCATTCCCAGGATTTCGGTGGCCCTGCAGGTCCCCAGTGTCCCCCCGGCTGTGTCCCTCCGGGACAGCTCCTGGTTTTTCTGGGACAGGCTGGAATTCCGCAACCACTGGCACCCGGGCTGTTCCCAGCCACCACCTCCAGGCTGGTTTGCTCTTCCTGGGAATTCCGGGTCTGAGGGGCACAGCTGGGAACAGCAGGACAATGATCCTTACTGGGAACAGTGGGATCCTTACTGGGAACAGTGGGATCCTTACTGGGAACAGTGGGATCCTTACTGGGAGCAATGGGACAATGATCCTTACTGGGAACAGCGAGATTCCTAATGGGAACAGCAGGATCCTTACTGGGAACAGCGGGACCCTTACTGGGAACAGCGGGATCTTTACTGGGAACATCAGGATCTTTACTGGGAACAGGGGATCCTTACTGGGAACAGGGATTCCTAATGGGAACAGCAGGATCTTTACTGGAAACAGCGGGATCCTTACTGGGAACAGCGGGATCTTTACTGGAACAGTGGTATGAGGAAAGCCTGGCATGAGGAGGCTCCTTCCATTCCCTGCCCCATTCCCTAAATCCCTGCCCCATTCCCTGCAACCCCAGCCCCATTCCCTGCACCCCGTGCCCTATTCCCCTGTTCCCTGCCCTCCTTCCCGTACCCCCCATTCCCTGCACCCTCCCAGCCCCATTCCCGGTGATCCTTCCCGGCTTTCCGCCCGCTCCCGCCGTGTCCCGTGATCCCTTCCCGCAGCTGTCCCGGTAATCCCGGGCCATCCCTCATTCCCGGCTCGGGCCAGCGCTGCACCTGCTCCAGCCGCGCTCCTCCAGCCCTAAAAAGGGCAGGATCGGCCGCATTCCTGCTCTCCGTGTCATCCCGCCGGCCCGGGGGGCAAATCCCGGCCAATCCCGGCCAATCCCGGCCAAACCCGCTGCCCCCCCCCGGCGCTCCCGGGACTCCCCCCGACAGCCGGGATGAGGGGAAGGATCCGGGATTATTCCCGGGCTGGGGGTGTCCTGTTTCCAACACCGTTCCCGGCCACCCCGGGGTTTTTGGGGGTCACGCCCCGCGCGGTTTTTCCCGGGATTTTCTCTCTCCAGACGTGCCGGAGCTCAGGCAGCACAGGCTAAAAAACCGGGAAAGGCTGGAAGAGGGGGATCGGGGGATTGAGCGGCGCTTGGAGAGCTCATGAACGGCCTTCCCTCGGGAAAGAGGGATAAAAATAGCGCCGGGAGGCCGGGGAGGGATGGGGAGGGATGGAGAGGGCAGGGAAAAGGTTTGGGAAGGTTTGGGAAGGTTTGGGAAGGGAAGGTTTAGGAAGGAAAAGGAAAAGGAAAAGGAAAAGGAAAAGGAAAAGGAAAAGGAAAAGGAAAAGGAAAAGGAAAAGGAAAAGGAAAAGGAAAAGGAAAAGGAAAAGGAAAAGGAAAAGGAAAAGGAAAAGGAAAAGGAAAAGGAAAAGGAAAAGCTGGAGGATGCTCCAGGAGGTTTTTGGGAAGGCTCCCAAGGGCACTGCTGGAGGGTCCATCCCAAAATCCATCCCTCACTGCTGGAATGGGGGGATTTGGGAATTGTTGGGAAGGGGACGGGGAAGGGAGGAGGGCTCGGGGTGTGACTGTGGGTGGGACACGAGGGACCGGGAGAGGGGGACACAGGGAACAGGGAAGGGACAGGAGGAACAGGGATGGGACAGGGGGAGCAGGGAAGGGACACAGGGAGCAGGGAAGGGACACAGGGAACAGGGAAGGGACACAGATGATGCTCGGGTGATGCTCCCCGGGTGTTTCCCATGCGTTTCCCGAGTGTTTCCCAGGTGTTCCCTCTCCATGGATTCCCTCTCCATGGATGGATGACCTCCCATGAATTCCTTCCCATGGATTCCTGTCCATGGATTCCTGTCCATGGATTCCCTTTCCATGAATTCCCTCTCATGGATTCCCTCCCCATGGATTTCCTCTCCAAGGATTCCCTTCCATGGATTCCCTTTCCATGGATTCCCTCACATGGATTCCCTCCCATGGATTCCCTTTCCATGGATTCCCTCTCATGGATTCCCTGTCCCTCAATTCCATCCCCCTCTCCCATGGCAGCTCGAGGATCCCCTGAAGGAGATTGAGGAGATCCCACGATCCCGGTTTTCCCCTCGATTCTGCTCAATCCGTGTCACCCCGAGGGCGGCAGTGAGGGGGACATGGGAATTGGGGTTAGGGACATGGGAATTGGGATTAGGGACAGGGGATTGGGATTAGGGACAGGGGATTGGGATTAGGGGCATGGGAATTGGGGTTAGGGACACAGGGATCAGGATGAGGGACTGGGATTTGGGTTAGGGACAGGGGATTGGGGTGAGGGTCAGAGGATTGGGGTTAGGGACAGAGGATTGGGGTTAGGGACATGGGAATTGGGATTAGGGACAGGGGATTGGGATTAGGGACAGGGGATTGGGATTAGGGGCATGGGAATTGGGGTTAGGGACACAGGGATCAGGATGAGGGACTGGGATTTGGGTTAGGGACAGGGGATTGGGGTGAGGGACAGAGGATTTGGGTTAGGGACAGAGGATTGGGGTTAGGGACAGGGGATTTGGGATTAGGGACATGGGATCGGGGTTAGGGACAGGGATCGGTGTTAGGAACATGGGGTCAGGTTTAGGGACACAGGATTGGGGTTAGGGGCAGGGGATTGGGGTTAGGGACACAGGATTGGTGTTAGGGAATAGGGATGAGGATTATGGACACAGGGTTGGGTTTAGGGACACGGGATTTGGGTTAGGGACACAGGGATTTGGGTTAGGGACAGGAAATCAGGATTAGGGACATGGGATCAGGGACACAGGGTTGGGGTTAGGGACAGGGGATCGGGGTTAGGGACATGGGATTGGGATTGTGGAATCTGGGATTGGGGTTAGGGACACGGGGTCAGGATTAGAGACAAGGATCAGGGTTAGGGAATCAGGATTGGGGTGAGGGACAGGGATCAGGGTTAGGGACACAGGATTGGGGTGAGGGACAGGAATCAGGGTTAGGGACACGGGACTGGTGTTAGGGAATCGGGATGAGGATTATGGACACAGGGATGGGGTTAGGGACAGGGGATTGGGATGAGGGGCACAGCATTGGGGTTAGGAACAGGGGATTTGGGTTAGGGACATGGGATCAGTTTAGGGACACAGGGATTTGTGTTAGGGACAGGGGATTGGGACCAGGGGCACAGGATTGGGGTTAGGGACACAGGGTCAGGATTAGGGACACGGGATCGGTGTTAAGGAAATGGGATCAGAATTATGGGATCGGGATTAGGGACAGGGTGAGCTGCCCCGCTCAGCATTCCCGGGGGTTTGGGGACTGCGCTGGGATCATGGCTGGGAAAGGCCTTGGAATGCCCCGAGGTCAAGGGAGGAGGTTTGGGGTCTCCAAAGATGCTCCTGCTCCTTCCTGCTCCTGCCTGCTCCTGGTTTTCCTGGGAAAGGGAAAGGGAAAGGGAAAGAAAGGGAAAGAAGAAAAGAAAAAATGAGAAAGAGAAAAGGAAAGTAGGAAACAGAAGGGAAGGGAAAGAAGGAAAAATAAGGAAATGAGGAAAATATTTTTGAAATAATGGAAAAGGGGGAGAAATGAGAAAGAAAGAGAAACTGAGAAGGAACGGGAAAGGGAAAAGGGAAAGGGAAAAGGGAAAGGGAAAGGGAAAGGGAAAGGGAAAGGGAAAGGGAAAGGAAAAAAAGGAAAAAAGACAAAAGGACAGAAAAATGATAAGGAGAGGGAAAGATAAAGGAAAAGGAGGAAAAAGAACAGAAAAGGAAAAGAAAAAAAAAAGGAAGAAAGGGAGGAAGAGGAAAATGAGAAAGAAGAAAAGGAAAGGCAAAAAGAGAAGGAGAAGGACAGGGATAGGAAAGGGCTGGAAAAGGAGAAGGAAAAGGAGAGGGCCAGGACCAGAGGAACAGCTGGTGCCTGTGCCCCCCATGCCGGATAAATCCCGTCTGCGCGGGCAGGGATTACGGGAGCAGCTGTTCCCGGGCGGAGGCAGCCCCGGGATTTCGGGATCGGGGGCACCGGGCCAGCGCCGAGGACAAACGGGATCCGCCCCCATCCCTGAGCTCCCCATCCCCAGCGAGCCCGCGACGGGAATCCCGGGATTTGGGATCCGCCATTCCCGAAGGCAGGAAGGGGGAAGGCCCCGGGATTTCGGGATCCGTGCAGACATCGTCCTTGGCGCAGCATTCCCGGAGGAGCCGGATCCCTGGGAGCGTCCAGGGAAAGGGTGGATGGAGCTTGGAACGACCTGGGAGAGCGGGAGGAGGCGGGGTTGGATCGGGATGAGCTCTGAGATCCCTTCCCGCCCAAACCATTCCATGATTCCCTGACAAAGGACACTGGGAGTCCATCCCCAGGGATCTTCAAGGGATGTTGGGGATGGAAAAGGGAAGGGAGACCCTGCCTGGAGTCACAAGATTCCAAGTGAGGCCCCTCGATCCCAAAACTTCTGCTGAAAATCCCAGAGAATGAGTCGGGATGGGGCTGGATCCAATGCCAGGGGCTGGGAGAGCTGGGAATGGAGGAAATTCCCAGGGAAAAGGGAGCCTGGGATGGGATCTTGAGCAGTAATTCCCTGCTGGGAGGGTGGGGAGGGGCTGGGCTGGAATTCCCAGAGAATTCCTGGATCCCTGGGAGCGTCCAAGGAAAGGTTGGAGCAGCCTGGGATATCAGGAGGTGCCCTGGGAAGGGGTGGGATTGGAGATCCTTTCCCACCCAAAGCATCCCGGGATTCTGGTATCCGGGACACTCAGGATCCATCCCGAGGGATTTTTATGGAATTCGGGGGATGGAAAAGGGAAGGCAGACCCTGCCTGGAGTCATGAGATTCCCAGGGAAGTCCCTGGATCCCAAAATTCTTTCCCGGATAGGAGTGGGAATGGGGCTGGATGCAATGGCAGGAATGCTGGGAGAGCTGGGAATGCGCGGTGGGATCAGGGGAGGATCCCGGGAATGCTGGGAGCCCCTTCCCGAGCCTCCAGGGGCTCCAGGAGAGCTGGGATTGGGGCAAGGGCTGGAGGGGCAGGAGCCAGGGAATGGAATTCCCGGTGGGAAAGGGGAGCTGGGACCTTGGGTAGGAATTCCCAGAGAATCCCTAGGAGCATCCCAGTGCCAGGCTGGATCCCCCACCCTGGGATGGCAGGAACGATCAGAGTTGGAATGGGATGGGATTTGGGCTCCCTTCCCACCCACCCCAAGGCATTTCCCTGGGAACAGCCCCATTTTCCCATAACAGAACCCAAAAGAAAAGTTGGAAATCATTTCCCTTTTATCCCAGGGCCGGCTCAGAACATTCCCTGGCAATTCCCACCCAGAGAACCCCGAGACCACCAATCCCGGGCTGGAACCCCGCTGTGCTCACGGAGATTTAACCCTTCCATGACCTCACTCCCCATCCCTCCCTTCCCTTAATTTCATTCTATTTTTTTTTCCCCGTTTTTTCCCGTTTTTCTCTCCCGTCAGGCTACGGCCACGCGGCGCCCAGCACGGACGGCGGGAAGGTTTTCTGCATGCTCTACGCCCTGCTGGGCATCCCGCTGACCCTGGTGATGTTCCAGAGCCTGGGAGAGAGGATCAACACGCTGGTGCGCTCGCTGCTGCGCCGCCTCAAGCGCCGCCTGGGAATGCGGCGCCCCGAGGTCTCCATGGCCAACATGGTCACCATCGGATTCCTGTCCTGCGTGGGCACGCTCTGCGTGGGAGCCGCCGCCTTCTCGCACTACGAGAGCTGGAGCTTCTTCCAGGTGAGTGGGAATGGGGCTTGGATTCACGGGAAAATATTAAAAAAATGGTTAATAGAGACAATGAGAGGCTTGGGAATAACGCTCTGTTCTTCTCGCTCTACGAGAGCTGGAGCTGCTTCCAGGTGAGTGGGAATGGGGCTTGGATTCATGGGAAAATACAAAAAAATGGTTAATAGAAACAATGAGAGGCTTGGGAATAACGCTCTGTTCTTCTCGCACTATGAGAGCTGGAGCTTCTTCCAGGTGAGTGGGAATGGGGCTCAGATTCACGGGAAAATACAAAAAAATGGTTAATAGAAACAATGAGAGGCTTGGAATAACGCTCTGTTCTTCTCGCACTACGAGAGCTGGAGCTTCTTCCAGGTGAGTGGAATGGCTTGGATTCATGGGAAAATACAAAAAATGTTAATAGAGGAGATGAGAGGCTTGGAATAACGCTCTGTTCTTCTGCACTATGAGAGCTGGAGCTGCTTCCAGGTGAGTGGGAACGGGGCTTGGATTCACGGGAAAATACAAAAAATGGTTAATAGAAACAATGAGAGGCTTGGAATAACGCTCTGTTCTTCTCGCACTACGAGAGCTGGAGCTGCTTCCAGGTGAGTGGAACGGGGCTTGGATTCACGGGAAAATATAAAAAATGTTTAATAGAGACAGTATGAGACATGAAAATCAAGCTCTGCTCTTCTCGCACTGCGAGAGCTGGAGCTGTTTCCAGGTGAGTGAAAATCGGGTTTGCTTTTCTGGTAAAAATTTAAAAATGTTTAATAGAGACAATGAGAGGTGTAGAAATCAAGCTCTGCTCTTCTGGCACTGCGAGAGCTGGAGCTGCTTCCAGGTGAGTGGGAATGGGGCTCGGATTCAAGGGAAAATATTTTAAAAAATGGTTAATAGAGGAGATGAGAGGTGTAGAAATGAAGCTCCGTTCTTCTCGCACTGCGAGAGCTGGAGCTGCTTCCAGGTGAGTGAAAATTGGGGATTGGATTCACGGGAAAATATCAAAATGGTTAATAGGGGTGATACAAGGTGTTGGAATCCATCTCTGTTCTTCTCGCACTGCGAGAGCTGGAGCTGCTTCCAGGTGAGTGAAAATGAGGTTCAGTTTCCTGATAAAATATAAAAAAAATGTTTAATAGAATCAATAAGAGGTGTAGAAATGAAGCTCTGCTCTTCTGGCACTGCGAGAGCTGGAGCTGCTTCCAGGTGAGTGGAAAATGGGGCTCGGATTAATGGGAAAATATAAAAAAAATGTTTAATAGAATTTATAAGAGCCATGGGAAATCAATCACACAAAAAATAAACCTGCCCCTAATAAACACCTAAATACACACAAAAAAATAAACCAAGCACACTCAAAATAAACACCTAAACACACAGAATAAATAAACCCACACCTAAATACACATGAAAAAATAAACACACACCAAATAAACACCTAAATACACACAAAAATATTAAACACTTATGAAATAAACTCCTAAACCCACAGAATAAATAAACCCACAGCTAAACACATGCATAAAAATAAACGCTTGTGGAATAAACACCTAAACTCACAAAATAAATAAACCCACACCTAAATACACATGAAAAACCAAACACCACCAAATAAACACCTAAACACACTCAACAAATTAAACACTTATGAAATAAGCACCTAAATACACAATAACATAATAATACTTATGAAATAAACACCTAACCACACAATAAATAAATCCACACCTAAATACACAACACGAAAAATAAACACACACCAAATAAAACATTTAAACACCACACAAAAATAAACCCAAACCAAATAAACACCTAAACACACACAATAAATAAACCCACACCTAAACACAAGCAAAAAAAAAACAAATGAAAAAACACCTAAACACACACAATAAATAAACCCACACCTAAACACACAATGAAAAAATAAACACACACCAAATAAACACCTCACAAAACCAAACACCCAAATAAACACCTAAACACACACAATAAATAAACCACACACAAACCCACCCATAAAACACTAAACACACACAAAATAAACCACACCAAACCCACACAATAAATAAACACTTATGAAACAAACCCCCTAAACCCACACCAAAATAAACCCACAGCACAAACCCACCCAAATAAACACCTAAACACACACAATAAATAAACCCACACCTAAAACACACAAAAAATAAACAAACACACCAAATAAACACCTAAAAGCTCACACAATAAATAAACCCACACCTAAACACACACGAAAATAAACACACACCAAATAAACACCTAAACACACACAAAAAAAAACACACACCAAATAAACACCTAAACACACACAATAAATAAACCCACACAATAAATAAACACTTATGAAACAAACCCCCTAAACACACACAATAAATAAATCACACCACAAAACCCACCCAAATAAACACCTAAACACACAATAAATAAACCCACACAATAAATAAACACTTATAAAACAAACCCCTAAACACACACAATAAATAAACACACACACCAAATAAACACTCACAAAAAACCAAACACGCACCAAATAAACACCTAAACACACACAATAAATAAACACACTTATGAAACAAACACCTAAACACACACAAAATAAACCCACAGCACAAACCCACCAAATAAACACCTAAACACACACAATAAATAAACCCCACACACAATAAACACACACAAAAAATAAACACACCCAAATAAACACCAAAACACACACAAAAAATAAACACACACCAAATAAACACACACAATAAATAAAACTCTTATGAAACAAACCCCTGAAACACACACAATAAATAAACCCACAACCAAAACCCACACAATAAATAAACTCTTAAAACAAAACCCCCAAACCCACACCACAATAAACCCACACACAAACCCACCCCAATAAACACCTAAACACACAATAAATAAACCCACACAATAAATAAACACTTATAAAACAAACCCCTAAACCCACACCACAAATAAACCCACACCTAAACCCACCTGAATAAACACCTAAACACACAATAAATAAACCCACACTAAAACACACGAAAAAATAAACACACACCAATAAACACCTAAAAGCTCACACAATAAATAAACCCACACCTAAATACACACCAAAAATAAACACACCCAAATAAACACCAAACACACACAAAAAATAACACACACCAAATAAACACTAAACACACACAAAAAATTAACTCATACAAAATAAACACACACATAAATAAACACTTATGAAACAAACCCTAAACCCCACACATAAATAAACCCACACAATAAATAAACGCTTATAAACAACCCTAAACCCCACACCACAAATAAACCCACACCTAACCCACCTGAATAAACACCTAAACACACACAATAATAAACCACACCAAAAATAAACATTATGAAACAAACCCCTAAACCCACACAATAAATAAACCCACACCAAATAAACACCTAAACACACACAATAAATAACACCTAAATACACACAATAAATAAACACTTATGAAATAAACCCCCAAACCCCACACCACAAATAAACCCACACCTAAACCCACCTGAATAAACACCTAAAAGCTCACACAAAAAATAAACCCACACCACAAATCCACCTGAATAAACACCTAAACACATACAATAAATAAACCCACACCAAAAAATAAACACTTATGAAACAACCCCCCCAACCCCCACACCACAAACCCACCCCAATAACCTCCCCGCTCCCCCCTCCAAAACAAAATTCCCCGTTCTCCCTCCTCCAGGCGTACTACTACTGCTTCATCACGCTGACCACCATCGGCTTCGGCGACTACGTGGCTCTGCAGAAGGACCAGGCGCTGCAGACGCAGCCGCAGTACGTGGCCTTCAGCTTCGTCTACATCCTGGCCGGGCTCACCGTCATCGGCGCCTTCCTCAACCTCGTGGTGCTGCGCTTCATGACCATGAACGCCGAGGACGAGCGCCGCGACGCCGAGCAGCGCGCGCTGCTGACGGCCGACGGCGCCGCCCGCGCGCGCGGAGCGCGTCCCGACGGGAATCGGGGAGCGGCCGCGCTCACGACGGGGCACGGAGCCTTCCGGAACGTCTACGCCGAGGTGCTGCACTTCCAGTCGGTGTGCTCGTGCCTGTGGTACCAGAGCCGGGAGAAGCTGCAGTGCTCCATCCCTGTTATCATCCCCAGGGATTTGGATCAGGGTGGTGGAAGTGCCCGGGATGTGCCGGAGCGCCGGTGTTTCTGCCGCTCCGCCGTCAGCTCCGTGTCCACCGGCCTGCAGAGCCTGGCGGCATTCCCGGCGCTGGGCAAGCGGCGCTGCTCCGTGTAGGAGTCACGCCGAGCGGGATGGATCCCGGGTTCTGGAGCGTTTGGCTGGGGTGGATTTTTGTTTAAGAAACTCGTGGGGTTGCTTTAATTTCACACACGCACCGAGAAAAGAAAAGAATATCCACTCCTGGAGAATGTGGAATTTGGGAGAGCCGGGATCCAGGATGGATTTTTGTCTAAAAACCTTGCAGGGTTCTTCTAATGTCACACAGACACAGGGAAAAGAATCACCATTCCTGGAGAATGTGGAATTTGGGAGAGCCAGGATCCAGGATGGATTTTTGTCTAAAAAACTCATGGGGTCATTCTAATTTCACACACACACCAAAAATAATCACCACTCCTGGAGAATGTGAAATTTGGGAGATCAAGAGCTGTGAGCCGCCCTCTCCATGCTCTGGAAGCTCAGGAATTCCCTGGGAATCGCACGCCGGGGCACGGAGCCTTCCGGAACGTCTACGCCGAGGTGCTGCACTTCCAGTCAGTGTGCTCGTGCCTGTGGTACCAGAGCCGGGAGAAGCTGCAGTGCTCCATCCCTGTTATCATCCCCAGGGATTTGGATCAGGGTGGTGGAAGTGCCCGGGATGTGCCGGAGCGCCGGTGTTTCTGCCGCTCCGCCGTCAGCTCCGTGTCCACCGGCCTGCAGAGCCTGGCGGCATTCCCGGCGCTGGGCAAGCGGCGCTGCTCCGTGTAGGAGTCACGCCGAGCGAGATGGATCCCGGGTTCTGGAGCGTTTGGCTGGGGTGGATTTTTGTTTAAGAAACTCGTGGGGTTGCTTTAATTTCGGGCACACACGCACCAAAAATAATCACTGCTCCTGGAGAATGTGGAATTTGGGAGAGCCGGGATCCAGGATGGATTTTTATTTAAAAACCTTGCAGGGTTCTTCTAATGTCACACACACACAGGGAAAAGAATCACCATTCCTGGAGAATGTGGAATTTGGGAGAGCCGGGATCCAGGATGGATTTTTGTCTAAAAAACTCATGGGGTCATTCTAATGTCACACACACACCAAAAATAATCACCACTCCTGGAGAATGTGAAATCTGGGAGATTGAGAGCTGTGAGCCGCCCTCTCCATGCTCTGGAAGTTCAGGAATTCCCTGGGAAGCGCACGAGAACCCCGGGGCATCCTGGCAGAGCCTGAATGAACCTGCCCTGAACCCGGATGGATCCCGGATTCTGGAGCGCTGGCCGGGATGGATTTTTGTTTAAGAAACTCGTGGGGTTGTTTTAATTTCACACACACACACAGAGAAAAGAATATCCACTCCTGGAGAATGTGGAATTTGGGAGAGACGAGATCCAGGATGGATTTTTGTCTAAAAACCTCGTGGGGTCGTTCTAATTTCACACACACACACAGAAAAAAGGATCACCATTCCTGGAGAATGTGGAATTTGGGAGAGCCGGGATCCAGGACGGATTTTTGTCTAAAAACCTCATGGGGTTGTGCTGATGTCACACACACACACCAAAAATAATCACCACTCCTGGAGAATGTGGAATTTGGGAGATTGAGAGCTGTGAGCCGCCCTCTCCATGCTCTGGAAGCTCAGGAATTCCCTGGGAAGTGCACGAGAACCCCGGGGCATCCTGGCAGAGCCTGAATGAACCTGCCCTGAACCCGGATGGATCCCGGATTCTGGAGCGCTGGCCGGGATGGATTTTTATTTCAGAACCTCGTGGGGTTGTTTTAATTTCACAGAGAGAGAGAGAGAGAGAAAGAATATCCACTCCTGGAGAATGTGGAATTTGGGAGAGCCAGGATCCAGGATGGATTTTTATTTAAGGAACTCGTGGGGTTGCTTTAATTTCACACACACAGAGAAAAGAATATCCACTCCTGGAAAACGTGAAATTTGGGAGAGCCGGCATTGAGGATGGATTTTTATTTAAGAAATTCATGGGGTTGTTTTAATTTCACACACACACCCCAAAAATAATCACCGCTCCTGGAAAATGTGGAATTTGGGAGAGCCGGGATCCAGGATGGATTTTTTTTCCAGAACCTCGTGGAGTTGTTTTAATTTCACACACACACACACACACAGAGAGAAAAGGATATTCACTCCTGGAAAATGTGGAGTTTGGGAGAGCCGGGATGGAGGGGCTCCGGGCGCTCGGGAATTCCCCGGGAAGTGGAAATCAGGCTAAGAGCGGCTTAGCCGGAGCTGCTCCCCGGCGGAAAAGCAGCCGGGAGTCACGTAGGCTGCTCCAGCCGCCGGGATTTGGGATTCGGGGCGGGATTAACCCGGGGAGCCGGCGGGAATCGCCCGCGCAGGGCTGAGTGATCCCGGCGGATCCCTGTGTCCATCCCAGGGGCTGGGATTGTTCCTCCTGGGAAGGGGGTTTGGGGATAATTTGGGATATTTTCCCCCTGGGATCCCCATCCCGGTCCTCGCTCAGATTCCAGGGGTGGAATTGTTCCCCTCAGAGAGGATTTTTTGGGATATTTTTCCCTTGGGATCCTCATCCTCACTGGGACTCCGGGAACGGAATTGTTCCCCTCAGGGAGGAATTTTTGGGATATTTTCCCGCGGGATCCCCATCCCCATCCTCATTCAGACTCCAGGGGTGGAATTGTTCCCCTCAGGGAGGATTTTTTGGGATATTTTTCCCTTGGGATCCCCATTTCCATCCTCACTCAGACTCTAGGGATGGGATTGTTCCACCTGGGGAAAATCTGGGATATTTTCTCCCTGGGATCCCCATCCCGGTCCTCGCTCAGATTCCAGGGGTGGAATTGTTCCCCTCAGGGAGGAATTTTTGGGATATTTTTCCCTTGGGATGCCCATTTCCATTCTCTCCAAAGCTCCAGGGATGGGATGGTTCCACCTGGGAAGGAATTTTGGGGAAAATCTGGGATATTTCCCCCGGGATCTCCATCTCCATCCTCTCCAGGGCTCCAGGAATGGAATTGTTCCCCTCAGGGAGGAATTTTTTGGGATATTTTCCCCCTGGGATCCCCATTCCCATCCTCACTCAGACTCCAGGATGGAATTATTCCCCTCAGGGAGGATTTTTTGGGATATTTTCCCCTTGGATCCCCACTTCCATTCTCACCAAAGCTCCGGGGATGGGATTCTTACCCCTGGGAAGGAACTCTTTTGGAAAATGTGGGATACTTTTCCCTGGGATCCCCATCCCAGTCCCCATTCAGATCCCAGGGGTGGAATTATTCCCCTCAGGGAGGATTTTTTGGGATAATTTCCCCTTGGATCCCCATCCTCCGCAAGGCTCCAGGGGTGGAATCTTTACCCCTGGGAAGGAATTTTTTTGGGGAAAATTTGGGATATTTTCCCCTGGGATCCTCATCCCCATCCTCACATCCTCACTGAGACTCCAGGAATGGAATTTTTTCCCTCAGGGTGGAATTCTGGGGTCAGTTTTCCCCCAGGATCCCCATTTCCATCCTCACCGAGACTCCAGGGGTGGGATTGTTCCCCTCAGGGAGGATTTTTTGGGATAATTTCCCCCTGGGATCCCCATCCCCATCGTCACTCAGACTCTGGGAATGGAATTGTTCCTCTCAGGAAGGATTCTTTGGGATATTTTCCCTTGGGATCCCCGTTTCCATTCTCCCCAAAGCTCCAGGTATGGGATTGTTCCACCTGGGAAGGTATTTTGGGAAAAATCTGGGATATTTTACCCTTGGATCTCCATCTCCATCCTTTCCAGGGCTCCAGGAATGGGATTTTTTCCCTCAGGGAGGATGTTTTGGGATTTTTCCCCCAGGATACACAGCCTGATCCTCACTCAGACTCCGGGAATGGAATTTTTCCCCTCAGGGAGGAATTTCTGGGATATTTTCCCTTGGAATCCCCATCCCCATCCTCCACAAGGCTCCAGGGGTGGAATCTTTACCCCTGGGAAGGAATTATTTGGGAAAATCTGAGAAATTTTCCCCTTGGATCTCCATCTCCATCCTCACTCAGACTCCGGGAACAGAATTTTTCCCTCAGGGAGGAATTTTTGGGATATTTTCCCCGGGAATCCCCATCTCCATCCTCTCCAGGGATAGGATTGTTCCCCCAGGGAGGATTTTTTTTTTTTATATTTTCCCTTTGGGATCTCCATCCTCACTGCGGCTCCGGGAATGGAATTTTTCCCCTCAGGGAGGAATTTCTGGGATATTTTCCCCCAGGAATCCCCATCCCCATCCTCTCCAGGACCCCGGCTTTGGAATCTTTCCCTCATCCAGGCGTTTGGGGGAAATCTGGGATATTGCAGCACCTCTCCCTCCTTTCCTCCACCCCCCTGCCCGCCACCATCCCGGAATTCCCTGGAATTCCCGGGGTCACCTCTGTCACCCCCACCCCAAGAGGGAACCCAAACCCCCGCTCCTTCCCATTCCCACCATTCCAGGACGGGAATCCCTGGAATTCCCAGCACCCAAAATCCCTGGGGGCTCTCTGGGGACTTTTTACCGCTTTTCCCGAGAGGAAAATCCGTGGATTTCTGCCCCCGAGCTGGACACGTGTGAGATTCCAGAGGACGTTCATCGGGAACGGCGGCGCTCTGCACGGAATTCCAGGAATATCCGCTCGGGGGGCGCTTCCTGACCATTCCCGGGGGGAATTCCTGCCTCTTCCCGCCGGGAAGGGTCCCCAGGGCGATCGGTCCCGCGGGGTTCGGCTCCTCGGAGAGAGAAATAAAGGAATGCTGGGAGCGCCGGAGTGGCCGGGATCTTCCCAGGGATCGGGAGCGGGGCAGGGGGTGGGAGAGGGGGACCCCGATCCTCTGGGATCATGGAATCGCCTCCAGTAATTCCCGTGGGATTGGGAAAAGAGGGGGACCCCGATCATTTGGGATCATGGCATCATCTCCAGTAATTCCTGTGGGATTAGGAAAGGGGGACCCCGATCCTGTGGGATCATGGAATCGCCTCCAGTAATTCCCATGGGATTGGGAGAGGAGGATCCCTGAGCATTTGGGATCTTGGCTTTGCCTCCAGTAATTCCCGTGGGATTGGGAGAGGGGGATCCCAAACATTTGGGATCTTGGCTTTGTGTCCAGTAATTCCCGTGGGATTGGGAGAGGAGGGTCCTGATCCTCTGGGATCACAGCATCATGTCCAGTAATTCCCATAGGATTGGGAGAGGGGGACACCGATCCTCTGGGATCACAACATTGCCTCCAGTACTTCCCATGGGATTGGGCAAAAGGGTCCTGAGCATTTGGGATCTTGGCTTTGCCTCCAGATTCCATGAGGATCAGGAAGAGGAGGATCACAATCCTTTGGGATCACAGCTTTGTCTCCAGTAATTCCCATGGGATTGAGAGAGGAGGAACCCGATCCTTTGGGATCTCAGCATCATCACCAGTCCTTCCCCTGGGATTGGGAAAAGAGGGTCCTGATCCTCTGGGATCATGGAATCACCTCCAGCAATTCCCTTGGGATCCGGGAGAGGAGGACACTGATCCTCTGGGATCTCAGCCTCACCATGAGTCCTTCCCATGGGATTGGGAAAAGAGGTTCCTGATCATTTGGGATCTTGGCATCATGCCCATGAATTCCCTCAGGATCTGGGAAAAGAGGGTCCTGATCCTTTGGGATCTTGGCATCACCTCCAGTAATTCCCTGGGGATCTGGTGGAGGAGGATCCTGATCCTTTGGGACTTGGGATTCTTCCCTGGGGATCTGGGGGAGGAGGATCCCGATCCTCTGGGATCTCAGCTCCCAAAATCATTCCCGGGGGATCCCGAGGGATCCACAGGGGCTGCTCCGGTGGGAGCGGGGGAGCCTCGGGGCAGATTCCCGAGGGATTCAGGAATCCCGAGCCATTTTTTTCCCTCTTAGTGCGTTTGACTTTTCCCTGTCAGCCGCATCCCAAATATTTACAATCCTTTGGAGCGGCTTAAAATTCCTGCCTGGAGCTCGGCCCAGGGCTCGTCCCGATCCTCCAAGGAGGAGAGGTCACAATCCTGGAGGGAAAAAAAGGACAAAATTGGGGAAATCGAGGCAATATTGGGGAAAAAAATAATAAAAGGAAAAATGGGGAGGGTTTGGGATTCAAAGGAATTTTTTTCCCGGTAATTAGGAATTGAATTAGTTTAGAATTCCTTATTAAATATTTAAATTTGACAAGGGGAAAAGAAAAAAAAAAAAAAGAAAAAAAAACAAAAACAAAAACAAAAACAAAAACAAACCTCTGGGAGATGGTGCCGGGAAGGGGAATCCTGGAATTCTGATCATCTTTTTCCATCTCCCGTCCCAGAGATCCCGGAGATTTGGGATCATTGGGGTCACCCGGGGACAATTTGGGGTCACCCGGGGTCACTTTGGGGTCCCCTCATCCCATCCCTGTCCAGGGACACATTTGAGTTGGTTTATCCCAGCCAGGTTTATCCCGGCAGGTTCATCCAGGGTTTATCCTGGCCAGGTTTATCCCATCCAGGTTTATCCCGGGTTTATCCCAGCCAGGTTTATCCCGGGCAGGTTTATCCTGAGGTTATCCAGCCAGATTTATCCAGGGTTTATCCCGGGCAGGTTTATCCAGGGTTTATCCAGGCCAGGTTTATCCCATCCAGGTTTATCCAGGGTTTATCCCGGAAGGTTTATCCTGAGGTTATCCCAGCCAGGTTTATCCAGGGTTTATTCCAGCCAGGTTTATCCAGGGTTTATTCCAGCCAGGTTTATCCAGGATTTATCTTGGGCAGGTTTATCCAGAGTTTATCCAAGCCAGGTTTATCCAGGATTTATCTTGGGCATGTTTATCCCATCCGGGTTTATCCTGAGCAGGTTTATTCCGGGTTTACCCTGGTCAGGTTGATCCAGATAAATTTATCCCGGGCAGGTTTATCCCACACAGGTTCATCCCGAGCAGGTTTATCCCTGGTTTATCCCAGCCGGGTTTATCCCAGCCGGGTTTGTCCCGGGTTTATCCCGGGCAGTTCCTGCGGGTCCCGAATGCCGGGAATGATCCCGGCGATCCCGGCCCGCTCCGGCAGCGCCACCTGCCGGGACCGCGGGGACATTCCCGGGACAAATTCCAGGGACAGAATTACCGGGATAGAATCCTCGGGACAGAATTCCCAGGGAGAGAAATACCAGGACAGAATTCCCAGAGCATAATTTCCAAGGACAGAATCCCCAGGATAGAATTCCAAGGACAGAATCCCAGGACAGAATTTCCAAGGACAGAATTCCAGGAACAGAATCCCAGGAACAGAATTCCCAGGACAGAATTCCCGGGATAGAATCCCTGGACAGAATTCTAAGGACAGAATTCCCCAGACAGAATCATCGGGACAGAATTCCTGGGACAGAATTCCTGGGACAGAATTCCCAGGACAGAATTCCTGGGAGAGAATTCCTGGGACGAATCCTCAGGAGAGAATTCCCGAGAAAAAATCTGCAGGACAGAATTCCTGGGAGAGAATTCCCGAGACAGAATTCCAGGGAGAGACTCCCCAGGACAGAATTCCCGAGACAAAATCCAAAGGACAGAATCCCCGGGATAGAATTCCAAGGACAGAATTCCCAGGACAGAATTCCCGGGACAGAATTCCAGGGACAGAATTCCAGGGACAGAATTCCCAGGACGGGATTCCAAGGACAGGACCGGCAGCACTGGAGTGGCAGGGGCGGGGGGGAGGGGGGGGGGGGGCGTGGCTATGGAAATGAGGGGGCGTGGTTCAATAGCCCCCTTGTGGGCGTGACCAGATCGGACAGGGGCGTGGCTAGCCCGTCAGGGGGCGTGGTCGATGGGCGTGACTATCCGATCAGGGGGCGTGGTCAATAGGCGTGGCTGTCTAGTCGGGGGCGTGGTCAACGGGGCGCGGCTCTTCCATCGGGGGCGTGCCAGTTATGGGCGTGGTCTCACGGTGGGCGTGACATCATCGTGGGCGTGACCTCAACACCCACCCACCGGGACCCAAAACCCCCCCCGGGACCCCAAAACCCACCAGGACCCCAAAACCCGGGACCCAACACACGCCCCCCTACCAAACCCATCGGGACCCCAAAACCCCCGGGACCACAAACCCGCCCATGACACGAAAACCCCATCGGGACCACAAAACCCCCTGGGACCCAAAACCCACCCAGGACCCAAAACCCACCGGGAACCCCCGGGATCCCAAAACCCACCCGGGACCCAAAACCCGCACCGGGACCCCAAAACGCTCCAGGACCCCAAACCACACTGGGACCCCAAAACCCCCCGGGACCCCAAAACCCACCAGGGACCCCAAAATCCACCGGGACCCAAAAACCACCGGGACCCAAAACCCATTGGGACCACAAAATCCACCGGGACCCCAAAACCCACCCGGGAACCCCGGGATCCAAAACCCACCGGGACCCCAAAAACCAGACTGGGACCCCAAACCACACTGGGACCCCCCCAGGACACCAAAACCCACCCGCACCCAAACCTGCCGGGACCCCAATCCTGTCCCATTCCCACCCCAATTCCCATCCACCATCTCATCCCAATCCCACCCTCATCCCGTCCCAATCCCATTGGGGAGGGATTGGGGTGGGACTGGGGCTGGATCCATCCCAGTCCCAGATTTGTGTCCCCAGTAAAACCCATGGCTCTGAGGGTGTGTGGGGGATCCTGCGGGATTTGGGAATTCTCAGGGACAGGGACAGGAAGAGGGATCCGTGTCCAGGGACAGGAGACAGGACGGACCCAGATCCATGTCCATGGGACAGGGACAGACCGGATCCGTGTCCAGACCAGGGACAGGGACCAGATCCTGTCCATGGACGGGACAGGGATCCGTGTCCATGTCCAGGGACAGGGACAGGGATCTGTGTCCATGGACAGGGACAGGGATCCGTGTCCATGTCCAGGGACAGGGACAGGGATCTGTGTCCATGGACAGGGACAGGGACAGGGATCTGTGTCCATGGACAGGGACGCAGGGAATCCGGATCTGTGTCCATGGATGGGGACAGGGACAGGAACAGGGACAGGGATTCGTGTCCATGGACAGGAACAGGGATCCGGATCCGTGTCCAGGGATGGGGACAGGGACCCGGATCTGTGTCCATGGATGGGGACAGGGACAGGAACAGGGACAGGGATCCGTGTCCATGTCCAGGGACAGGGACAGGATCTGTGTCCATGGACAGGGACAGGGACAGGGATCTGTGTCCATGGACAGGGACAGGACAGCCAGGATCGTGTGTCCATGGATGGGGACAGGGACAGGAACAGGGACAGGGATTCGTGTCCATGGACAGGAACAGGGATCCGGATCCGTGTCCAGGGATGGGGACAGGGACCCGGATCTGTGTCCATGGATGGGGACAGGGACAGGAACAGGGACAGGGATCCGTGTCCATGTCCAGGGACAGGGACAGGGATCTGTGTCCATGGACAGGGACAGGGACGGGATCTGTGTCCATGGACAGGGACAGGGTCCGGATCTGTGTCCATGGATGGGGAACAGGGACGCCTAATCCCTGAACTCCGTAATTCCACCACCACGGACCCCAGGCTGTTTTTCCCTCCTTTTATCCCTCAGGCTTATCCCAAAAAAAAACCTCCGGAAGCACAGCCAGGGGCTTTCAACTCTACCTTTATTTTCCGTTTAACTCTACTTTTATTTTCCCTGCGGGGCCCCGGAGGGGGGTCCTGGCACGGGAAGGGGGGCGGTGGTGACAATTCCCTCCGGGAAGGGGGATCCAGAGGGGGGATCCGGAGGGGCGGCGACCCCGGCACCGCCCGGCTACTCTCTGGGAACAGGAAAAAAAAAAAAACAAAATAAACCGGGATGAGCCCGCTGTTATCCCACGGGGGGGGGGGTGTTGTTTGTTTTATTTTTTGGGGGTGTTTTTTTTTTTTTTTTGGGAAGTTCCCGGCCTCACATGGCGTTCTCCTTGAAGCGCTGCAGCGCCCGCTCGGCCACGATCTCCATGAACTTGGGATCATCCCAGGGGATGTCTCCGGGCACCGTCATCTCCAGCGGCTCCGAGTCGAAGAGCTGCACCGTCACCTGCGTGTCCGGCGGCGCCGACGGATCCTCGGCGTTCGGCGCTTTGGACAGCACCTGGAAAAACCCGCGGGATCAGCGCGGAATGAATGGAGAGCCAACCCCCCCGTCCCCGCGCGCTGCCGGGAGCACAACGCTCCCTTTGTGTCCCTCCCCGTGTCCCAGTTTTCGGGTCGGAGCGTGCGGCTGGAGCCTCCTCACCGCGGTGACCCGCAGGAAGCCCTCGGGCCCCGCCGAGTAGTTTGCCAGGCGGGAGAGCCAGCCGAGCTGGCGGCCCAGCTGCTCCAGCAGCGCCGACGCGTTCAGCGCATCCGCCCGGAATTCCCGGAGCAGCGAGTCGTAGCGGCGGGCGAAGCGCTCGGCCACGCGCACCGCGTCCTCCAGCTGCTCCCGCAGCTCCCGCGGCGACGGATCCGCCGGACCGCAGTCTGGGAATGGGGATGGGGCATGGGGATGGGGGGGTCAGCGCCCGCCCCGGGGTACGGCACGGCACTGCCCGTTAGACCGGGATCCTGGGATCCCGGGATCCTGGGATCCCATATCCCAGTATCCTGGGATCCTGGTATCCCATTATCCTGGTATCCCATTATCCCAGTATCCCAGTATCCTGTTATCCCAGTATCCTGTTATCCAGGTATCCTGTTATTCTGTTATCCTGGTATCCCAGTATCCCGTTATCCTAGTATCCCGTTATCCCAGTATCCCATTATCCCAGTATCCTGTTATCCCAGTATCCCATTATCCCGTTAGCCCAGTATCCCAGTATCCCAGTATCCCGGTATCCCAGTATCCCATTATCCCGGTATCCCAGTATCCCGTTATCCCAGAATCCTGTTATCCCAGAATCCCGGTATCCCAGTATCCTGTTATCCCAGTATCCCATTATCCAGTTATCCCAGTATCCCATGATTGCATCCCATCCCATCCCAAATTCCCAATCCCATTCCCCATCCCAAATCCAATTCCCATTTCCCATCCCCATTCCCAATTTCCAATCCCAAATCCCATTCCCAATCCCTCATTCCCCATTCCCAATCCCCAATCCCCCAATCCCAATATCCTAATCTCCCAATCCCCAATCCCATTCCCAATCCCCCATTCCCATTCCCAATCCCATTCCCAATCTTCCTTCCCAAATCCCAATCCCCCAATCCCATTCCCAATCCCCAAATCCTCATCCCCCATTCCCAATCCCCAATCCCATTCCCCATTCCCAATCCCATTCCCAATCCCCCATTCCCTATCTTCCATTCCCATCCATTCCCCATTCCAAATCCCCAATCCCATTCCCCATTCCCACTCCCCCATTCCCAATCCCATTCCCGATCCCGTTCCCGGCTCACCGAGGGCCAGGATCTCCCGGCACTGCTCGCACTCGTCCCTCATCCGCAGGCACCCGGCCGAGTTCCTCCGGATCTCCCGGCAAACCATCCGGTCATCGCTGGAATTCCAGGATTCTGCGGGAACCCCGCGCCGCCCTCAGCTCCCCCAAACCCGGGAGGTGCCATAGAAACCATTTTTCCTTGGAATTTGGGCCCCTCCCATCCCCCCAGGGCGGCACCGGCTGCAGCATTCCCAAGAAAAACACCGGCTGAAATCCCGGAAAAATAACCCAAACAAAGTCCACAAAAATATTGGATGAAATCCCAGAAAAATCCCAAACACCAGAGAAACATCGGATGAAATCCCCCAAAAAATCCCAAACACCAGAGAAACTTTGGATGAAATCCTGGAAAAATCCCAAACTCCAGAGAAACATTGGATGAAATCCAAAAAAAAAAAAACCCAAACACCAGGAAAACACCAGAGAACTCGTCTGCAATCCCGAAAAAACCCAAACAAATCCACAAAAACTCCTTTGAAATCCCAAAAAACCCCGAAAACCAGAGAAACATTGGATGAAATCCCGAAAAAATAAACACCAAAGGAACATCGGCTGCAATCCCGGAAAAACCCAAACAAACTCCACAAAAACCTCGTCTGAAATCCCAAAAAAATAAACAGCGAGAAACATTGGATGCAATCCTGAAAAAACCCCAACAAACTCCAGAGAAACATCGGCTGCAATCCCGGAAAAATAACCCAAACACCAGGAAAAACATCGGCTGAAATCCTGGAAAAAATCCCAAACACCAGAGAAACATTGGATGAAATCCGAAAAAACTCCAACACCAGAGAAGCACTGGATGAAATCCCAGAAAACCCTGGACACATGCAACATTCCCAAAAAGCCATGAGAATTCCCAGGAAAAGCAAAGACCTGCAACATTCCCAACAAAAACCCCAATCCTGTGACGGCAGGTGGGACAACATCCCGAAATCCTAAAATCCCAAAATCTCAGCCCAGGAACCATGGAGCTCACAATTCCCAATTTCCACCAGAATTCCTTTAGGATTTCAGCCCATCCCTGAACTTTCATGGATTTTCTGGGAATCTCCATCCCCAAACCTTCCCAGAATCTCACAGAGCTTGCAATTCCTAATTTCCATGGGAATTCCTTCAGGATTTGAGCCCATCCCCTGAACTTTCATGGATTTTTCGGGAATGTCCATCCCCATTCTTCCCAAAATCCCAGCCCAGGAAACACGGAGCTCGTGATCCCAGCTTCCCATGGGAATTCCTTCAGGATTTGAGCCCATCCCTGAACTTTCATGGATTCTCCAGGAACCTCCATCCCCAAACCTTCCCAAAATCCCAAAATAACCGCAGAGCTCGCGATCCCAGCTTCCCATGGGAATTCCTCCAGGATCTGAGCCCTTCCCCTGAAGTTCCGCGGATTATCCAGGAACCTCCATTCCAAACCTTCCTAAAATCCCAGCCCAGGAAACACGGAGTTTGCAATCCCAGCTTCCCACGGGAATTCCTTCAGGATTTGAGCCCATCCCCTGAACTTTCATGGATTCTCCAGGAACCTCCATCCCCAAACCTTCCCAGAATCCCAAAATCCCAACCCAGGAATCGTAGAACTCGCGATTCTCAGCTTCCCACGGGAATTCCTATAGGATTTGAGCCCATCCCCTGAATTTTCATGGATTTTTTGGAACCTCCATCCCAACCCTTCCCAAAGCCCGGGATCGCCGCTCCCTCTCCCCTACCCGTCCCGAAGGCTCCCAGGGGCTGCTCCAGGAAATGCTGAAAGAGCGGCTGGAAGAGCGGCTGGAAGAGCGGCTGGAAGCCGAGCCGGGCATGCGGGAAAAGCGGGAATTGCTGCCCGGAGAAGCGGCGGAAGCGCCGCGGGAAGCGCGCGGGCGAATCCTCGCGGAAAGCCCCGAAGGGCGCCTGGAAGAAGGGCTGGATCCAGGCCTGGAGCGGGGAGGGGTCCCCCAGGAATCCCTGGATGCCGTCCTGCAGGATCCCGAAGCGCTCCTCCAGCTCCTCCAGCTGCTCCAGCTGCTGCTCCTGGCGCTCCTGGAGCTCCTGGAGCGCATCCAGGCGCTCGCCCTCGGCCCACAGGGAGGCGGGAGAGGAGCCGTTCAGGAATTCCTCCAGCTGGGAACAACGGGAACGGGTCAGGACCGGCGGGTGCCGGCTGGGATTCGTCCACTGGAGACCCGCTGGGAATGGGATTGGGGAAAAATCCCGCCTTTCCTGGGATCTCTGTGGGATTCCTCAGCTGGAGACCCGCTGGGAATGGGATTGAGGGAAAATCCCCATTCCTGGGATCTCTGTGGGATTTGTCAGCTGGAGACCCGCTGGGAATGGGATTGAGGGAAAATCCCCTTTCCTGGTCCTTCCATATGGGATTGCTCAGCTGGAGACCAGCTGGGAATGGGATTGGGGAAGAAATCCCGCCTTTCCTGGGATCTCTATGGGATTCTCCACCTGGAGACCCTCTGGGAATGGGATCAGGGCAAAATTCCCCCCTTTCCTGGCCCTTCCATGGGATTCCTCATCTGGAGACCCTCTGGGAATCAGACTGGGATCAAAATCCCTTTCCTGGCCCTTCCCTGTGGGATTCATCACCTGGAAGGCACCTGCTATCTTCCCGCTCTCTCCCTGCTCTTTTCCCACTCTTTCCCCGCTGTCTCCCTGCGCTTTTCCCATTATTTCCCCACTTTTCCCCCTACTCTGCCTCGTTGTTTCCCCACTTTCCCACAGTTTCCCCGTTCTTTCCTCTGCTCTCCCCACTCTTTCCCTGTTCTTTTCCCGCTCTTTCTCTGCTCTTTTCCTGCTCTCTCCCTGCTCTGTCCCCGCTCTTTTCCCGTTCTCTCCCCGCTCTCTCCTCTCTCCCCCTTCTTTCCCTGTTCTTTTCCCGCTCTCTCCCCGCTCTTTCCCCACTCTTTCCCTGTTCTTTTCCCGCTCTTTCCCCGCTCTCTTCCCCTCTCTCTCCCTGTTCTTTTCCCGCTCTTTCCCCGCTCTCTCCCCTTTCTCTCCCCACTCTCTCCTCTCTCTCTCTTTTCCCGCTCTCCCCCCGCTCTCTTCCCGCTCTTTCCCTGTTCTTTTCCTGCTCTGTCCCCGCTCTTTCCCTGTTCTATTCCCGCTCTCTCCCTGTTCTTTTCCCGCTCTTTTCCCGTTCTCTCCCCGTTCTTTCCCGGTTCTCTCCCCGCTCTTTCTCTGTTCTTTCCCGCTCTCTCCCTGTTCTTTTCCCGCTCTGTTCCCACTCTTTCCCCCTCTTTTCCCGTTCTCTCCCGTTCTTTCCCGGTTCTCTCCCGCTCTTTCCCCGCTCTCTCCCCTCTCTTTCCCTGTTCTTTCCCCGCTCTCTCCCTGTTCTTTCCCCGCTCTTTCCCTGTTCTTTTCCCGCTCTCTCCCCGCTCTCTTCCCTTCTCTCTCCCCGCTCTGTTCCCCCTCTCTCCCCGCTCTTTTTCCTGCTCTCTCCCAGCTCTTTCCCTGCTCTGTTCCCGTTCTCTCCCCGCTCTCTCCCGGCTCTTTCCCTGTTCTTTTCCCGCTCTCTCCTCTCTCTCTCCCCGCTCTCTCCCCGCTCTTTTCCCACTCTTTCCCCGCTCTCTCTCCCCGCTCTTTCCCCGCTCTCCCCGGCCGTTTTCCCGGCCGTTTTCCCGGCTCACCTGCCGTCCCACCATCCCGGCCCCGCTGCGGCAGGAGCGCGCGTAGAACCGCAGGCAGCGCTGCCGCAGGCAGGGCTTGCAGCGCTCCCACAATTCCAGCGCCGAGGAATTGCAGCGCTCGCCCCGCGCCCGCAGCTCCTGATCCCGCTGCCGCGCCAGCCGCACCGCTTCCTGCGGGAATGCCGCCCTCAGACACCCGTACCAGGACCCCGGGGGCCGCGGGAGCAGGAGCGGCATTCCCGGAGTCCTGGGAGCCGCTGATTCCCGGCACGGCATTCCCGGAGTCCTGGGAGCCGCTGATTCCCGGAGCGGCATTCCCAGAATCCTGGGAGCCGCTGATCCCCGGAGCGGCATTCCCAGAATCCTGGGATGCACTGATCCCCGGCATGGCATTCCCAGAATCCTGGGAGCCGCAGATCCCCGGAGCGGCATTCCCAGAATCCTGGGATGCATTGATCCCCGGCACGGCATTCCCGGATCCCGGGAGCTGCTGATCCCCGGAGCGGCAATCCCATAGTTCCGGGAGTCGGGGGGTGCCGGAGCGGCATTCCCAGAATCCCGGGATGCACTGTTCCCCGGAGCGGCATTCCCGGAGTCCTGGGAGCCGCGGAATGACGGAGCGGCATTCCCAGAGTCCGGGGACGAAGTGATCCCAAGCACGGCATTCCCAGAATCCCGGGACACCCCGATCCCCGGGAGAGGATCCCCTGTTCCCGGGACAGCATTCCCAGTGCCCGGGACGGCATTCCCAGTTCCCGGGACACCCCGACCCTGACACAGCATTCCCAGTTCCCGAAATAACGATCCCTGCTCCCAGCACATCCCGATCCTGACACAGCATTCCCTGTGCCGGAACATCCAATTTCTGACACAGCATTCCCTGTGCCCGGGACACCCCGACCCCTGACACAGCATTCCCAGTTCCCGGGATGGCATTCCCAGTTCCCGGGACAGCATTCCCAGTTCCCAGGACACCCCGACCCCTGACACAGCATTCCCAGACTCCCCGGACACACCATTCCCAGAATCCAGGACACGGCATTCCCAGGGCAGCAGCCCCCGTTCCCATTCCCAGCCCATCCTAATCCCGTTCCCAGCCCATCCCATTCCCAGGATGGCCTCCCCTATTCCCAGCCCATCCCAATCCCATTCCTGCCTATCCTGTTCCCATCCCAATCCTGCTCCCACTCCTGTTCCCATTCCCCTCCCAATCCCATTCCTGCCTATTCTGTTCCCATCCCAATCCTCCTCCCACTCCTGTTCCCATTCCCATCCCATTCCTGTTCCCATCCCAATCCCACTCCCGCTCCCATCCTGTTCCCCATCCTGATCCTGTTCCCATCCCAATCCTGTTCCCATCCTGTACCAATCCGTTCCTGATCCCACCCCAATCCCATCCCATCCCTGATCCCAATCCCATTCCAATCCCAATCCCATCCCAATCCCACTCCCAATCCTGATCCCACCCCAATCCCACTCCCAATCCCATCCCAATTCCATCCCAATCCCAATCCCAATCCCTCCTCCTCCCCTCTCCGGGTGTCTCCCAGAGCCCTCAGCAGCTCCCGGTGCTCTTGGCCGCTCTGCTCCATCAGGGACCCCAATCCTGATCCCAATCCCATCCCAATCCCAATCCAATCCCATCCCAATCCCAATCCCACCTCCTCCCCTCTCCGGGTGTCTCCCAGGGCCTGGAGCAGCTCCCGCTGCTCGCGGCCGCTCTGCTCCATCAGGGATTTCATCCGGCGCACGCCGTCGATCGCGTTCTCCAGCTCCGCGTCGATCACGCGGCTGCCCGCCGCCGACAGCTCTGCCCGGGAATTCCGGGGGGAAAATTGGGGGGGAAATTGGGGAAAAGTGGGGGGAAAAGGGGGGAAAACATAGGGGGAAATTGGGGAAGAGAAGGGGGAAAAAAAGGGGGATAAAGGTGAATAAAGGGGGAAAAGAAAGAGGGGAAATGGGGAAAAAAGGGGGGAAAAGATGGAAAAAAGAAGGATGAAAGAGACGGAAAAGAGGGGGGAAATTGGGGGGGAAAGAGGGGGGAAAATGGGGAAAAGTGGTGGGAAAAGTGGGGAAAACGTGGGGGGAAATTGGGGAAGAGAAGGGGGAAAAAAGGGGATAAAGGGGGAAAAGAAGGAGGGGAAATGGGGAAAAAAGGGGGGGAAAGATGGAAAAAGAAGGGGGAAAGAGACGGAAAAGAGGGGGGAAATTGGGGGGGAAAGAGGGGGGAAAATGGGGAAAAGTGGGGGAAAAGTGGGGAAAACATGGGGGGAAATTGGGGAAGAGAAGGGGAAAAAAAGGGGATAAAGGGGGAAAAGAAGGAGGGGAAATGGGGAAAAAAGGGGGAAAAAGATGGAAAAAAGAAGGGGGAAAGAGGGGGAAAATTGGGGAGAAATTAAGGGGAAAACATGGGGAGAAATTGGGGAAAAGTGGGGGAAAAGTGGGGGGAAATTGGGGGGGAAATTTGGGGAAAAGGTGGGGAAGAGATAGGGAAGAGAAGAGGAAAAGAAAGGGAGAAAAGGGAAAAGAAAGGGGAAAAGAAAGGGGAAAGAAGGGGAAAATTTCGGGAAAAGTGGGGGGAAATTGGGGGAGAAATTAAGGAGGAAATGGGGAGAAGGGATAGGGAAGAGAAGAGGAAAAGAAAGGGAAAAAAGGGAAAAGAGAGGGAAAATTGGGGGGAAAATTGGGGGGAAATTAGGGAAAAGTGAGGGAAAATTAAGGGGAAAAGAGGGGGGAAATTAGGGGAAAAATTGTGGGGAAATGGGGAAAAGAGGGGGAAAAGATGGGGAAGAGAAAGGGAAAAAATGGGGATAAAAGATGAATAAAAGGGAATAAAAGGGGAATAAAAGGGGAATAAAAGGGGAATAAAAGGGAGATGAGACTCCGGGCCCCCCCTCATTTTAAACCCGTGACCCCCCCTCAAAATGAGACCCCGGGACCCCCCAAAAATGAGACCCCGCCCCCAAAATGAGACCCAGGGACCCCTCCCCAAAATGAGACACCCCTCCCCAAAATGAGACCCAGGGACCTCCCAAAATGAGACCCCTCCCAAAATGAGACCCCCGGACCCCTCCCCAAAATGAGACCCCCTCCCAAAATGAGACCCAGGGACCCCCCCAAAATGAGACCCTGGGACCCCCCCATTTTAAACCCGTGATCCCCCCCCAAAATGAGACCCAGGGACACCCCCGAAAATGAGACACCCCCCCCAAAATGAGACCCAGGGACCCCCCAAAATGAGACCCCCCAAAATGAGACCCCCCCCAAAATGAGACCCCCCCCCAAAATGAGATCCCCTCCAAACTGAGACCCCTCCCAAAATGAGACACACCCCCCCCCCAAAATGAGACCCAGGGACCCCCCCCAAAATGAGACAAACCCCCCCCAAAATGAGACCCAGGGACCCCCCCAAAATGAGACCCCCTCCCCAAATCCCCCAATTGCTCACCTCGGAGCGGGGGGGGGCTCCGCACCCCCTGCGCCCCCCCCAGGCCAGCAGAGCCCCCAACAGCAGCAGCGGCAGCGCCATGGCCGCCTGGGGGGAGGGGCACATTAGGGGGGGGAGGGGCACACACCGGGAGAGGGGGAGGGGCACACACCGTGGGGGGAGGGGCACACACCGGGGGGGGGGAGGGGCACACACCGGGAGAGGGGGAGGGGCACACACCGGGAGAGGGGGAGGGGCACACACCGGGAGGGGGGGAGGGGCACACACCGGGAGAGGGGGAGGGGCACACACCGGGAGAGGGGGAGGGGCACACACCGGGAGGGGGGAGGGGCACACACCGGGAGGGGGGAGGGGCACATTAGGGGGGGAGGGGCACACACCGGGAGAGGGGGAGGGGCACACACGGGAGAGGGGGAGGGGCACACACCGGGAGAGGGGGAGGGGCACACACCGGGAGGGGGGAGGGGCACACCGGGAGGGGGGAGGGGCACATTAGGGGGGGAGGGGCACACACGGGAGAGGGGGAGGGGCACACACCGGGAGAGGGGGAGGGGCACACACCGGGAGAGGGGGAGGGGCACACACCGGGAGGGGGAGGGGCACACACCGGGAGGGGGGGAGGGGCACATTAGGTGGGGGAGGGGCACACACCGGGAGAGGGGGAGGGGCACATTAGGTGGGGGAGGGGTCAGCGCAGGGCCTGCCCCTCCCCCCCCCAGAGCACGGGACTCTGAGTCATCCCCCCCCCCCCCAAAAAAAAAAAAAAAATTAAAAAAATAAAATAAAATAAAATAAAATTCCAAACAAAGCGAGCGGAATTTTGGGAAGGGGGGGAGGGGATTTGGGGGGGGAATTTTTATTTTTGGGGGGGCGGATTTTGGGGGGGTCTCGGTGCAAGGGGGGTCTTTTTTTGGGGGGGGGTCTCGGTGCACTGGAAGGGGTTTTTTTGGGGGGTCTGAATTTTTTTGGGGGGTCTCTGGACACTGAGGAGATTTTTTGGGGGGTCAGAATTTTTTTTGGGGGGGTCTCGGTGCATTGGAAGGGTTTATTTTTTGGGGGAGAGTAGAAATTTTTTGGGGGGTCCTCTGGACACTGAGGGGTTTTTTTTTTGGGGGGGGGGATTTTTCTGGGGGGTCTCTGGGCGAGTTTTTTGGGGGGGATTTTTTTTGGGGGGTCCCTTGGAATTGGGGGGAGTTTTTTGGGGGATTATTTTTTGGGGGGGTCCCTGGGCCCCGGGAGGGGTCGGACAGACGGACAGGGAATGGGGGAGGGGCCGGGACCCCCCCCAAAACAGGGACCCCCCCCCCTCCCCTCCCCTCCCCCACCCCCCGGGGCCACCGCCCGCCCGGGGTTGAGCAATTCCCGGGAATTCCCGGTCACTCCTAAATCCAAACGCCCCGGAATTCCCAAATCCCGGATCCCAAATCCCCAGTTCCCGGTAGTTCCCAATTCCCGGATCCCAAACCCCCAATTCCCGGGAATTCCCGGTCATTCCTAAATCCCAACGCCCCGGAATTCCCAAATCCCGGATCCCAAAATCTCCAATTCCCGATAATTCCCAATTCCTGGTAATTCCCAATTCCCGGTTCCCAAATCCCCAATTCCCGGTAATTCCCAATTCCCGATTCCCAAATCCCCAATTCCCGGTAATTCCCAAATTTCGATTCCCAATTCCCGATAATTCCCGGTAATTCCCAATTCCGATAATTCCCGGTTCCCGTTAATTCCCAGTTCCCAATAAATCCCAATTACCGGTCCCAAATTCCCAATTCCCGGTAATTCCCGGTAATTCCCGCCCCAAACCCCTCGCGCGCCCCGCAGGGGACACCCAAAAATCCCGAAAAAAAATCCCAAACAACCCCAGCCCCAAAACCCCCAAATCCTAAATAACTAACCCCAGCCCAAATCCCGAAAAAATCATCCCAAAAAAAAAAAAAAAAAAACCCGAATCCCAAACAGCCCCAGCCCGAAAACACCCAAATCCCAAAGAATCCCAAATCCCACATCCCAAATAACCCCCTCCTTCCAAATCCTAAAAAAACCTATCCCAAATAACTCCCCTTGCATCCCAAATAATCCCCGAAAATCCCGAATATCCCAAATAACCCGAATATCCCAAAGAACCCCCGCAAATCCCAAATAAACCCGCAAATCCAAATCCGAATAACCCGAATATCCCAAATAACCCCGAATATCCCAAATAACCCCGAATATCCCAAATAACCCGAACAACCCCGAATAGTCCAAATAACCCCCGCAAATCCCAAATAACCCCGACTATCCCAAATAACCCCGAATATCCCAAATAACCCCGAATATCCCAAATAACCCGAATATCTCAAATAACCCCGAATATCCCAAATAACCCCGAATATCCCAAATAACCCGACTATCCCAAATCCCAAATAACCCCGCAAATCCCAAATACCCCGAACATTCCAAATTCCGAATAACCCCGCAAATCCCAAATAACCCCGATATCCCAAATAACCCCGAATATCCCAAATCCCCGCCCGGCGCGGGGAATTACGGGAAATTCCCGCCGAGCATCCGCGCCCTCCAACCCCCACCCCCAAAAAAAAATCCCAAAAAAACCCAAAAAACCCCAAAAGCCGCCCGGGCTTGGGGGAAAAAAAAGGGGGGAAAGGGGGAAAAAGGGGGAATAAAAGGGGAAAAAAGGGAAAAAAAGGGATAAAAGGGTTCCGATGGCGCAGGGCGGCGCTTTGGGGTGCCGTACCCGCTCCGCTCCCGCTCCGCCGGTGCTGCCGCTGCCGCCGCCGCTGCCGCTTTATCGGCGGGACCGGACCGGTTCCGCCCCGTTCCGCCCGGTTCCGCCCCGTTCCCCCGCCGGTTCAGCCCCGTTCGCTCCCGGTTCCGCCCCGTTCCCTCCCGGTTCAGCCCCGTTCCCACCGGTTCCGCCCCGTTCCGCCCCGTTCCCTCCGGTTCGCCCCGTTCCCTCCCGGTTCCGCCCCGTTCCGCCCGGTTCAGCCCCGTTCTGCTCCCGGTTCCGCCCCGTTCCCTCCCGGTTCAGCCCCGTTCCACCGATTCCGCCCCGTTCCGCCCGGTTCCGCCCCGTTCCGCCCGGTTCAGCCCCGTTCCGCCCGGTTCCGCCCCGTTCCCTCCCGGTTCTGCTCCGATTCCGCCCTTTCCTCCCCGCCGGTTCCGCCTCTTTCCCCCCGGTTCTGCCCCGGTTCTCCCCCCGTTCCCTCCCGGTTCCGCCCCTTTCCCCACCCGGTTCAGCCCCGTTCCCGCCCGATTCCACCCCGGGTTCCACCCGTTCCCACCCGGTTCTGCCCCGGTTCCACCCCCGGTTCTGCCCCGTTCCCGCCCCGTTCCCTCCCGGTTCCGCCCCTTTCTCCTCGCCGGTTTCGCCCCCGGTTCCACTCCCGGTTCTGCCCCGTTCCTACCCGGTTCCGCCCCTTTCCCCACCCGGTTCTGCCCCGGTTCCCTCCCGGTTCCGCCCCCGGTTCACCCCTGGTTCCCCGCCCCGTTCCCGCCCGATTCTGCCCCTTTCCCCACCCGGTTCCGCCCCGTTCCCACCCGGTTCTGCCCCGGTTCCACCCCCGGTTCCCCCCCAATTCACCCCCTGTTTCCCCACCTCTTTCCCCCCGGTTCCCGCCCGGTTCCGCCCCTTTCCCCACCTGGTTCTGCCCCGGTTCTCCCCCCGGTTCTGTCCCGTTCCCGCCCGGTTCCGCCCCTTTCCCCCCCCCCGGTTCTGCCCCGGTTCTGCCCCGGTTCTTTCCCCGTTCCGCCCCTTTCTCCCCCCGGTTCTGCCTCTTTCCCCTCCCGGTTCCGCCCCGTTCCCGTCCAGTTCCGCCCCCGGTTCCGCCCCGGTTCTGCCCCTTTCCTCCTCCCGGTTCCACCCGGTTCCGCCCCGTTCCGCCTCTTTCCCCATCCCGTTCCGCCCCGTTCTGCCCCGTTCCCTCCCGGTTCCGCCCCCGATTCACCCCCTGGTTCCCGCCCCGTTCCCCCCCGGTTCCGGCCCGTTCCCGCCCGGTTCTGCCCCGGTTCCGCCCCGTTCTGCCCCAATTTCGCCCCTTTCCCCCCCGCCGGTTCCGCCCCTTTCCTCCCCCGGTTCTGCCCCGGTTCTCCCCCTGGTTCCGCCCCCGTTATGTCCCGGTTCTGCCCCGGTTCTGCCCCTTTCCTCCCCGGTTCCGCCCCGGTTCTGCCCCGGTTCCGCCCCTTTCCCCCCCCCCGGTTCATCCCCGGTTCCGCCCCGGTTCTTCCCCGGTTCCGCCCCTTTCCCCCCCGGTTCTGCCCCCGATTCTGCCCCGGTTCCGCCCCGGTTCTTCCCAGGTTCTACCCCTTTCCTCCCCCGTTCCGCCCGGTTCTGCCCCGGTTCCGCCCCTTTCCCCCCGGTTCTGCCCCGGTTCCGTCCCGGTTCCGCCCCCGGTTCTGCCCCGGTTCCGCCCCCGGTTCTGCCCCGTTTCCTCCCGGTTCCGCCCCGGTTCTTCCCGGTTTTGCCCCTTTCCTCCCCCCGGTTCCGCCCGGTTCTTCCCCGGTTCCGCCCCTTTCCTCCCCCCCGGTTCTCCCCCCGGTTCTGCCCCGGTTCTGCCCCGGTTCCGCCCCGGTTCTTCCCAGGTTCTGCCCCTTTCCTCCCCCCGTTCCGCCCCGGTTCTTCCCCGGTTCCGCCCCTTTCCTCCCCCCGGTTCTTCCCCGGTTTTGCCCCTTTCCTCCCCCGGTTCCGCCCGGTTCTTCCCCGGTTCTGCCCCTTTCTCCCCCCCGGTTCTCCCCCCGGTTCAGCCCCGGTTCTGCCCCGGTTCCGCCCCGGTTCTTCCCCGGTTCCGCCCCTTTCCTCCCCCCGGTTCTGCCCCGGTTCCGCCCCGGTTCTTCCCGGTTCTGCCCCTTTCTCCCCCCCGGTTCTGCCCCGGTTCCGCCCGGTTCTTCCCCGGTTCTGCCCCTTTCTCCCCCCCGGTTCTGCCCCGGTTCTGCCCCTTTCCCCCCCGGTTCTGCCCCGGTTCCGCCGGTTCTTCCCCGGTTCTGCCCCGGTTCCGCCCGGTTCCGCCCCTTTCCTCCCCGGTTCCGCCCGGTTCTGCCCCGGTTCCGCCCTTTCACCCCCCGGTTCTTCCCCGGTTCCGCCCCTTTCCCCCCTCCGGTTCTGCCCCGGTTCCGTCCCGGTTCTTCCCCCGGTTCCGTCCCGGTTCCGCCCCCGGTTCCGCCCCTTTCCCCTCCCCGGTTCCGCTCCCGGAGTTTTCTGGAACGGCCCCGCCCGGCCCCGCCCGAATTCCCCCGAAATTCCCAAATTTCCGATCCTCCCGCCCCGGTTCCGCCCCGCCCCGCCCGGTCCCCCCGAGCGGAACCCCCGGAATTCCCGGGGGGAAACTGAGGCACGGAGCCCCCATCCTGGGAACCAACCCCCCAAAATTCCCCCCCCAAATTCCCGCTTTTCCCTGGAACCGCCGCATTCCCGGGGGGAAACTGAGGCACGGAGCCCCTTCCTTAACCTGGGATCCCCCAAATTCCCGCTTTTCCCTGGAGCTGACGCATTCCTGGGAAAACTGAGGCACGGCCTTCGCTGCCATCCTTGAATCCCCTGGAATTCCCGCTCCTTCCTGGAGCTGCCGCATTCCCGGGGAAACTGAGGCACGGCCCTCGCTCCTATCTTTGAATATTCCCGAAATTCCCGTCCATTCCCGGAGCTGCCGCATTCCTGGGGGGAAACTGAGGCACAGCCCCGATCCCGATCCCAGATCCCCCAAATTCCCGCTCCCTCCTGGAGCCGCGGCATTCCCGGGGAAACTGAGGCACGGCCCTCGCTCCCATCCTTGAATCCCCTGGAATTCCCACTCATTCCTGGAGCTGCCGCATTCCCGGGGGAAACTGTGGCACGGAGCCCCTTCCTTAACCTGGGATCCCCCAAATTCCCGCTTTTCTCTGGAGCCGCGGCATTCCAGGGGGAAACTGAGGCACGGAGCCCCTTCCTTAACCTGGGATCCCCCAAATTCCCGCTTTTCCCTGGAGCTGACGCATTCCCGGGAAAACTGAGGCACGGCCCTCGCTCCTATCCTTGAATATTCCCGAAATTCCCGCCCCAAATTCCCACTCCCTCCTGGAGCCGCCGCATTCCCGGGGGGAAACTGAGGCACGGAGCCCCTTCCTTATCCTGGGATCCCCCAAATTCCCGCTTTTCCCCGGAGCTGCCGCATTCCGGGGGGAAACTGAGGCACGGCCTTCGCTCCATCCTTCAATTCCCCGGAATTCCCGCTCATTCCGGGATCTGCGGGATGCGGGACTGGGATGGGCAGCGCCGGGAGATCCCGCTGAGCCGGGAGCAGGGAACTGGGATCTGCGGAACCGGGATCTGCGGGATGCGGGACTGGGATGCGCAGCGCCGGGAGAGCGCGCTGAGCCGGGAGCAGGGAGAGGGAACCGGGATCTGCGGGATGCGGGATCTGGGAGGTGCGGGATAGGGATGGGCAGCGCCGGGAGATCCGCTGAGCAGGGAGCGGGGAACCGGGAACAGGGAACCGGGATCTGGGAGGTGCGGGATGCGCAGCTCCTGGATATCGCGCTGAGCCGGGAGAGGGAACCGGGAATTGCGATCCGCAATCGCTCCGGTCCGCAGCCGGGCACCGCCCTGAGCAGGGCTGCGGTTAGGAAAGGGTTAAACTGGGATGGGACAGGATTTGGGCGGGAGTTTGGACAGGTTTGGGTTGAATCCCCAAAATCCGGGAATGTTTTGGGATTGTCTTCAAGGCCCGGGAATTCCGGGATCCCCAAAATCCGGGAATGTTTTAGGATCAGGTCCAGGGGCAGGGAATTCCCGGGAGCCCCCAAAATCCGGGAATATTTTGGGAACAGCTCCAGGGGCCGGGTATTCCTGGGATCCCCAAAATCCGAGAATGTTTTGTATCAGGTTCAGGGGCCGGGAATTCCCGGGATCCCCAAAATCCGGGATTATTTTGGGATCGGCACCAAGGGACAGGAATTCCTGGGATCCTCAAAATCCGGGAGTATTTTGGGATCAGCTCCAAGGGCCAGGAATTCCCGAGATCCCCAAAATCTGGGAATATTTGGAATATGGGAATATCTCCCGCGCCCCCCCCCACCCCGGCGCCCCGCAAATCTCGCGAGATCTCCCGGCGGGGGCCGCCGGAGCCGCCGCAAATCTCGCGAGAAGTCGGGCGGAGGCGCCGCTCCGCCGCCATCGCTGCCCGGATTCGGCCTCTGCCGCTCCAACCGCGCACCGGGAGCGGCACCGGGAGCGGAACCGGGAGAGGCAGCGGGAGAGGAACCGGGAGAGGAACGGGAGAGGCCCGGGGGCGGCGGCGGCGGCCCCGGCCCCGCCATGGAGGCGAGCGCGGCGAAGCGGAAGGAGCCGCGCCAGGCGCTGCGGGTTAAAGTCATCTCCATGGGCAACGCCGAGGTGGGCAAGGTGAGCCGCTCCTATTGGCTGCCGGCCCGGAGCGGCAGCCGGGCGGACCAATCAGCGGCGCGGAAGGGGCGGGAGCGCTGCGCTGATTGGCTGCGGGGTGTGGGCGGGGTTAGAGGGTGATTGACAGGCGCGCCCTAGATGCTGATTGGGTGGCGCGGGAAGGGGCGGGGAGCGGCGCCCAAATCCTGGGAATTTTTTGGGAATTTGGCGGGAAATGGCGGGATTCCCGGGAATTGGCGCTCTCCCCGGGGCAGAGCTGCATCATCAAGCGCTACTGCGAGAAGAGGTTCGTGCCCAAGTACCTGGCGACCATCGGCATCGACTACGGCGTCACCAAGTGAGGGACGGCGGCGGGAATGGCGGGAATGGTGGGAATGGTGGGGATGGTGGGAATGGTGGGGATGGTGGGAATGGTGGGGATGTGGGAATGGTGGGGATGGTGGGAATGGTGGAGATGGCGGGGATGGTGGGGATGGCGGGAATGGCGGGGATGGCGGGGATGTGGGGAATGGTGGGAATGGTGGGGATGGTGGGAATGGCGGGAATGGTGGGAATGGTGGGGATGGTGGGGATGGTGGGAATGGTGGGGATGGTGGGGATGGTGGGAATGGTGGGAATGGTGGGGATGGTGGGGATGGTGGGATAATGGGAGTAATGGGAATGATGGGAATGACGGGAATGATGGGGATGATGGGGTGATGGGAATGGGCGGAATGGGGGAAATAATGGGAATGATGGGAATAATGGAATGATGGGGATAATGGGAATGACGGAAAGGGGGATAATGGGAATTATAGGGATAATGGGAATTATGGGGATAATGGGAATGTTGGGAATGATGGTGTTAATGGGAAAGGTGGGATAATGGGAATAGTGGGAATGGGGACAATGGGGATAGGAATAATGGGAATGATGGGGATGATGGAATGATGGGAATGATGGGAATGATGGGAATAATGGGAATGGGAATTATGGGGATAATGGGAAATGGGAATGATGGGAATGATGGGAATAGTGAGAATGATGGGGATAACGGGAATAATGGAAATAGTGGGAATGGGAATAATGGGAATGCTAGGATTGGGAGTGGGGACAGGAATTAGAATGGGAATAATGGGATTGGGAATAACGGGAATAATGGGAACGGGAAAAAATCACTGGGATCCGGGGTGGGAATTCCCGGGAATCCCTCTGTGGTTCCGAGGGGTTTTCCCCCAGCGGGGCGATCCTGGAATTCCGGGATTTCCGTCGGCTTTTCCAGGGTGCAGATCCGGGATCGGGAGATCAAGGTGAACATCTTCGACATGGCCGGACACCCCTTCTTCTACGAGGTCAGAATTCCCAAAATTCCCCACGGAAAAACCTGGAATCCTGTCCTGGGGGGGAGATTCTCCCAGTTTTTCCTCGGAAGCTCCCAGGGATTCTCTGGGAATTCCAGCCTGGCCGGGAATTTTTTCCCAAATTCCTCCTGAATTTGATGCGGATTTTTTTGGGGGGATTTTTTTTTGGGATTTGATGTTTTCTTCAGGATTTGGAGTTTTTTAGGGATTTGGAGCTTTTTTTTCTGGGATTTTGGGTTTTTTTTTTTGGGGGATCACTGGGATACTCTGGGGTTTGCCAGGAATTCTTTCCCAATTCCCTTTTTCCCAGGGAATTCCCTCCATTCCCAGCCCAGGATTGGATCCAGCCCCATCCTGATTCCTCCTTGAGAAGGAATTTTGGGAATTCCCTGGGAACTGGGGACTCCAGGCAGGGTCTCCCTTCCCTTTCCCACCCCCCAATTCCATAAAAAACCCCTCGGGATGGATCCTGAGCATCCCGAATCCCAGAATCCTGGAATTCTTTGGGTGAAATCCCCAGACCTTCAACCCCATCCCAATCCCAGGCTGCTCCAACCTTTCCTCGGACACTCCCAGGGATTCCCTGGGAATTCCCGCCCAGCTGGGAATCCCCTTCCCAAACCCCCATTCCCAACAAGAAAAATCCCCAAACCCTTCCCAGCAGCGTGAATTTTCCCCAACTTTCGGCCGATCCCGCCAAATCCTGACTTTTCTCCCGGGAATTTTTTTGGGAATTTTTTTTTCCCGGGCAGGTGCGGAACGAGTTCTACAAGGACACGCAGGGGGTGCTCCTGGTGTACGACGTGGGATCCAAGGAATCCTTCGATTCCCTGGATTCCTGGCTGGCCGAGATGAAGCAGGAGCTGGGGCCCCACGGCAGCCTCGACAACGTCGTCTTCGTCGTCTGCGCCAACAAGGTGGGAATGCCGGAATTCCGGAGATTCCGGAGGTGCCTGGAGCTGCTCCTGGGTTTTATCCCTGACTAGATCCCTTGGAAATGGGAATTCCAGAGAATCCAGAGGTTCCTGGAGCTGCTCCTGGGGTTTGTTCCCGACTGAGTGCCATGGGGATGGGAATTCCAGAGATTCCAGAGATTCTGGAGATTCCAGAGGTTCCAGAGACATTCCCGGGGTTTCTTCCTGATTGGATCCCTTGGGAATGGGAATTCCAGAGAATCCAGAGGTTCCTGGAGCTGCTCCCGGGGTTTGTTCCCGACTGAGTGCCATGGGGGTGGGAATTCCAGAGATTCCAGAGGTTCCTGGAGCTGCTCCCGGGGTTTGTTCCTGATTGGATCCCTTGGGAATGGGAATCCCAGAAATTCCGGAGGTTCCTGGAGCTGCTCCCGGGGTTTGTTCCTGATTGGGTGCCATGGGGATGGGAATTCTGGAGTTTCCAGAGATTCTGGAGATTCCAGAGATTCCAGAGCCGTTCCCGGGGTTTGTTCCTGATTGGATCCCTTGGGAATGGGAATCCGGAGATTCTGGAGCCATTCCTGGAGTTTGTTCCTGACTGGATCCCTTGGGGATGAGAATTCTGGAGATTCCAGAGATTCCGGAGATTCCAGAGGTTCCTGGAGCTGCTCCCGGGGTTTGTTCCTGACTGGGTCCAACTGGGATGGGAATTCCGGAGGTTCTGGAGATTCTGGTGATTCTAGAGCCGTTCCTGGGGTTTCTTCCTGATTGGATCCCACAGGGATGGGAATTCCAGAGATTCCAGAGGTTCCGGAGCCATTCCCGGGTTTGTTCCTGACTGGATTCCTTGGGAATGGGAATTCTGGAGATTCCAGAGATTCTGAAGCTATTCCTGGGGTTTGTTCCTGACTGGATCCCTTGGGAATGGGAATTTCAGAGATTCCAGAGGTTCCTTGAGCTGCTCCAGGGATTTGTTCCTGACTGGGTCCCACTGGGATGGGAATTCCAGAGGTTCCGGAGATTCCAGAGCCATTCCCGGGGTTTGTCCCTGACTGGATCCCTTGGGAATGGGAATTCCAGAGATTCCGGAGGTTCCTGGAGCTGCTCCCGGGGTTTGTTCCTGACTGGATCCCATGGGGATGGGAATCCCAGAGATTCCGAGATTCTGGAGTTTCCAGGGATTCCAGAGCCATTCCCAGTGTTTGTTCATGATAGGATCCCACAGGGATGGGAATTCCAGAGATTCTGGAGATTCCAGAGCCATTCCCTGGGTTTGTTCCTGACTGGATCCCTTGGGAATGGGAATTCTGGAGATTCCAGAGATTCTGGAGCCATTCCTGGACAATATAGGAATTCTGGAGCCTGGAATTCCCCCATTTTTTCCCATTATTTTCCCATTATTCCCACATTATTTCCCCCATTATCCTGACATTATCCCAGCATTATTCCCCCTTTATTCCAGAATTATCCCAACGTTATTCCCCATTATTCTTCCATTATTCCCCATTATTCCCCATTTTCCCAACATTATCCCAGCATTATTCTCCCATTATCCCAGTTTTATTCCCCAGTTATCCCAGCATTATTCCCCGTTACTCCCATTATTCCCCAATTATTTCCACTTTCTTTCCCTCATTATTTCCCCTATTATTCCCACTATTCCCCATTACTCCCCATTATCCAGCTTTATTCCCCCATTATTCCCCCATATTTCCCATTATTCCCCATTTTTCCATTTTTCCCCATTTATTCCCCATTATTCCTCATTATTCCCCATTTTCCCCATTATTCCCCATTATTTCCCATTATTCCCCCGTTATCCCAGCATTATTCCCCATTATTCCCCATTATTCTCCATTATTCCCTTTTATCCATTATCCAGCTTTATCCCGTTTTTCCCCATTATTTCCCTTTTTCCCATTATTCCATAATTCCCTTATCCAGCTTCTCCCCAGTTATCCCAGCATTATTCCCCATTATCCCGGCATTATTCCCCCATTATCCCAGCATTATCCCTCCATTCCCTTATCCCAGCATTATTCCCCGTTATCCCGCATTCTCCCCTGTTATCCCATCATTACCCCCCATTATCCCAGCATTATTCCTCCATTATCCCGCTTTATCCCCGTTATCCCAGCATTATCCTCCGTTATCCCAGCATTTCCTCCTGTTATCCCAGCATTATCCCCCATTATCCCAGCATTATCCCCCGTTATCCCGCATTACCCCCCATTATCCCATCATTCCTCCCCCGTTATCCATCATTCTCCCCCGTTATCCCAGCATTCACTCCCCCGTTATCCCAGCATTACTCCTCCGTTATCCCAGCATTATCCCCCATTATTCCCCCGTTATTCCCCTATTTTTCCCCCTTATCCACATTATCCCCCATTATTCTCCATTATTCCCCATTATCCCCATTATTCCCCCGTTATCCCCCATTATCCCATCTTCCTCCCCTGTTATCCAGCATTATCCCCCATTATCCCAGCATTGCTCCCCCGTTATCCCAGCATTGCTTCCCCCGTTATCCCATCATTCCTCCCCTGTTATCCCAGCATTATCCCCCGTTATCCCAGCATTGCTCCCCCGTTATCCCAGCATGCTCCCCCGTTATCCCAGCATTTCCCCCCGTTATCCCAGCATTGCCCCCCGTTATCCCAGCATTGCTCCCCCGTTATCCCAGCATCGCTCCCCGTTATCCCAGCATTATCCCCCGTTATCCCAGCATTACCCCCCCATTATCCCATCATTCCTCCCCCGTTATCCCAGCATTCCTCCCCGTTATCCCAGCATTACTCCTCCCGTTATCCCAGCATTATCCCCCCATTATATTCTCCCCGTTATATCCCCTTATCATTTCCCCCATTATTCCACATTATTCCCCATTATTTCTCATTATTCCCCATTATTCCCCACTATTCCCCCGTTATCCCCCATTATCCCATCATTCCCCCCTGTTATCCCAGCATTATCCCCCATTATCCCAGCATTACTCCCCGTTATCCCAGCATTGCTCCCCGTTATCCCATCATTCCTCCCCTGTTATCCAGATTATCCCCCATTATCCCAGCATCGTCCCCGTTATCCCAGCATCGCTCCCCCGTTATCCAGCATCGCTCCCCCGTTATCCAGCATTATCCCCCGTTATCCATCATTGCTCCCCGTTATCCCAGCATCGCTCCCCCGTTATCCCGGCGTGGCTGCCGCGCCGTTCCCGGTGTTTCCCGGCGCTCTCCGGTGCCGTTCCCAGGTGGACGCGTCCCGGCTGCGGGTGGTGGACGAGAGCGAGGGGCGGCTCTGGGCCGAGAGCCGCGGATTCCTCTACTGCGAGACCTCGGCACAGAGCGGGGAGGGCATACAGGAGATGTTCCAGGTGGGAATTCCCCACGGGAATACGGGGTGGGAATGCCGGGAGATGTTCCGGGGGGAATTCCTAACAGGAATACGGGGTGGGAATGCGGGAAACGGGGATTCCTCTACTGCGAGACCTTGGCCCAGAGCGGGGAGGGTTCCAGGTGAGAATTCCCAATGGGAATACGGGGTGGGAATGCCGGGAGATGTTCCAGGTGGGAATTCCCGGCGGAAATACGGGGTGGGAATGCCAGGAGATGTTCCAGGTGGGAATTCCCAATGGGAATACGGGGTGGGAATGCTGGGAGATGTTCCAGGTGGGAATTCCCAATGGGAATACGGGGTGGGAATGCTGGGAGATGTTCCAGGTGGGAATTCCAGGTTGGAGATTCAAGGTGGGGGTTCCTGGTGGGAATCTCAGGCTGGGGGTTCTGGGTGAGAATTCCAATGGGAATACAGGGTGGGAATGCTGGGAGATGTCCCGGGTGGGAATGGGAATTCCCTGCAGTAATTCCTCGGGATCCAGGCGGGAATGTGGGAAACGGGGATTCCTCTACTGGGAGAGCTCATCCCAGGACAGGGAGGGTTCCAGGTGGGAATTCCCAACTGGAATACGGAGTGGGAATGCCGGGAGATGTTCCAGGTGGGAATTCCAGGCTGTGGGTTCCAGGGTGAATTCCAGGCTGGAGTTTCAAGGTGGGAATCTCAGACTGGGGGTTCTGGGTGGGAATTCTGGGTGGGAATCTGGCCAGAAATACCGGGAGATGTTCCGGGTGGGAATTCTGGGCTGAGGGTTCCGGGCGGGAATTCCAAGCTGGGGTTCCAGGTAGGAATCTTGGTCAGAGAATTCAGGTTTGGGGATTCCAGGTTTGGGGATTCCAGGTGGGAATTCCTGGTGGGAATTCTGGCCTGGAGCTCCAGGCCGGGGATTCCAGGTGGGGGACATTCCAGGTGGGAATTTCAGGTCGGAATCTTGGTGAGGGAATTCCAGTCTGGGGGTTCCGGGTGGGAATTCCAGGTGGAAATTCCAGCGAGGGCTGGCAATTCCCTGGGATTCAGGTGGGAATTTGGGATAAAGGGATAAAGGGATGGACGGGAGCAATCCAGGAGATGTTCCAGGTGGGAATTCCAAATGGGAATACGGAGTGGGAATGCTGGGAGATGTTCCAGGTGGGAATTCCAAACTGGAATCCTAGTGGGAATGCCAGGAGATGTTCCTGATGGGAGTCTCAGGCTGGGGGTTCTCGGTGGGAATTCCAGGTGGAGTTTCCAGGAGGGAATTCCAGGTGGGAATTCTGGGCTGGGGGTTTCAGGCCAGGAATTCCAGGTGGGAATTCCTGGTGGAATTCCTGGTGGGAAATCCTGGCCTGGGAATTCCAGGTGGGAATTCCAGTCCAGGGGTTCCAGGTAGGAATCTCAGGCTGGGGGAATTCCAGGTGGGGTTCCAGCAAGGGCTGGGGATTCCCTGGGATTCGGGTGGGAATTTGGGATAAAGGGATGGACAGGAGGGATCCAGGAGATGTTCCTGGTGGGAATTCCAAATGGGAATCCAGCTGGGAATTCCGGTTGTGGGATGTGCTGGGATTGTTTCCGATCATCCTGGGAATTGGATCTGGGATTGTTGGGATCGTCCCATGCAGGGCTGGGATTTGGATCCAGGAATGTCCCGGGAAAGGGCTGGGATGGGAGTTGGATCTGGGATTTTCCTGGGATAGGGCTGGGAATTGGATCCCAGATTTTTAGGGTTGTCCTGGAAGGGGCTGTGTGGGAGTTGGAACTGGGATTATCCTGGGAGAAGTTTGGGAATTGGATCTGGGATTGTCGGGATTGATGGGACTGGGAACTGGATCTGGGATTTTTGGGATCGCCCTGGGAAGGGGCTGGGGGTTGGATGTGGCATTTTCCTGGAGAAGTTCGGGAATTGGATCTGGGATTTTTGGGATCACTCTGGTGGGAAAGGACTGGGGGTTGGAATCGGGATTATCCTGGGAAAGGGCTGGGAATTGGATCCGGGATTGTCGGGATTGATGGGGCTGGGAACTGGATCGAGAATTGTTGGGATTGATGTGCCAGGAACTGCATCCGGGATTGTTGGGATTGATGGGCTGGGAATTGGATCCAGGATTGTTTGGATCGCCCTGGGAAGGGGCAGGGTGTTGGATCCGGGATTTTCCCGGAAAAGTTCGGGAACTGGATCTGGGAATTTTGGGATCCCCCTGGGAAGGGGCTGGGCGTGGGATCCGGGGTTTTTTTCCCCCTGTGCCCGATTCCCGTTGGGAATTCCCAGACGTTCTACTCGGCGCTGCTGGAGCTGTGTGAGAACGGCGGGAAGCGTCCGGCCGGCAGCGGCGCCGGCGCCGGATTCACGCGGGAGCAGGCGGACGCGATCCGCAGGATCCGCAGCAGCAAGGACAGCTGGGACATGCTGGGCCTCAAACCCGGAGCCTCCAGGTGGGAATTCCCCGTGGGAATGGGTGGGAATCATGTGGGGAAAAGGCGGGGATCGTGGGGGGGAAAGGCGGGAATTTCCCGTGGGAAAGGCAGGAATTCCCCACAGGAATGGGCAGGAATTATGTGGGGAAAAGGCGGGAAGTCCCTGTGGGAATGGGCGGGAATTGTGGGAATGGGCAGGAATTCCCGTGGGAGAAGGTGGGAATTCCCCGTGGGAATGGGTGGGAATAGTGTGGGGGAAAGGCAGAAATTCCCATAGGAATGGGCAAGAATTCCCTGTGGGAATGAGTGGGAATTCCCCGTGGGAAAAAGGCGGGAGTTCCCTGTGGGAGTGGGTGGGAGTCATGTAGGAAAAGGGCAGGTATTCCCTTGGAAAAAAGGGCAGGAATTCCCGTGGGAAAAGGGTGGCAATTCCCCACAGGAATGGGCAGGAATTATGTGGGGAAAAGGCGGGAACTCCCTGTGGGAATGGGCGGGAATCATGTGGGAATGGGCAGTAATTCCCTGTGGGAAAAGGTGGGAATTCCCCGTGGAAATGGGTTGGAATCATGTTGGAAAAAGGTGGGAATTCCCCTTGGGAATGGGCGGGAATCGTGTGGGAAAAGGGCAGGAATTCCCATGGGAATGGGTGGGAATTCCCCACAGGAATGGGCAGGAATTCCCAGGGAAAAAAGTGGGAATTCTGTGGAAATAGGTGGGAATTCGCATGGGAAAAGGGCAGGAATTCCCGTGGGAAAAGGGCGGGAATTCTCCTTGGGAATGGGCAGGAATCGTTGGGGAGAAAGGTGGGAATTCCACACAGGAATGGGCGGGAATTCCTTGGGGGAAAAGGGTGGGAATTCCCCTTGGAAATGAGAGGGAATCGTGTGGGGAAAAGGCAGGAATTTCCATAGGAATGGGCAGGAATTCCCTGTGGGAATGGGCGGGAATTCTGTGGGAATTTCTGAGGGTTGTTCTGGGTTTTCCAGGGATTTTTCCTAGTTTTCTGGGGTTAATCACAGATTTCTGGACCTAATTCCCAGTTTATTCCTGGTTTTCCAGAGGTTATTCCCAGTTTTCTGAGGGTTATTCCCAGTTTTCTGAATGTTACTCCCAGTTTTCCAGGGATTCCTCCTGTTTTCCTGTCACTCCTTCCCAGCCATCCCAAGGGCTGAAAACTCCAGGATTTTTCCTGGGAATCCTGGATTTTTTTTTTCCTGAGAATCCCGGGCTGTTCCCAGCACCCAATCCCAGATTTTTCCCAGATTTTTTTCTGGGTTTTTCCCGGATTTTCCCCAGATTTTCCCAAATCCAGGGAGGAGTCAGTCACCTCCCGGCCATCCCAAGGGCTGAAAACTCCGGGATTTCTCCTGGGAACCCTGGGATTTTTTTTTCCCTGGGAATCCCAGATTTTTCCCGGATTTTTTTTCCCGGATTTTTTTTTCCCGGATTTTTTCCCCAGGGAGGAGGTGACGAAGGCGTACGGGCACCTGTTACTCCCGATTTCCTTTCACTCCTTCCTGGCCATCCCAAGGGCTGAAAACTCTGGGATTTCTCCTGAGAATCCCAGGATTTTTTTTCCTGGGAATCCTGGGCTATCCCCAGCACCCAATCCCAGATTTTCCCCAGATTTTTTCTGGGTTTTTCCTGGATTTTCCCAGATTTTCACGAATCCAGGGAGGAGTCAGTCAGTCACTTTCCAGCCATCCCAAGGGCTGAAAACTCCGGGATTTCTCCCGGGAACCCCGGGATTTTTTTTTTTTTTCCCTGGGAATGCCAGATTTTTTTTCCCGGATTTTTTTTCCCGGATGTTTCCCCCAGGGAGGAGGTGACGAAGGCGTACCGGCGCCTGGCCGTGCTGCTGCATCCCGACAAGTGCCTGGCGCCGGGATCCGAGGACGCCTTCAAGGCCGTGGTCAACGCCCGCACCGCGCTCCTCAAGAACATCAAGTGACCCCGCAATTCCCAAGGGAAAACATTCCCGGATTTCCCAATATTCCGGTTTTCCCTGTTTTCCTCTCCCCACACATCTCCTCCCTTTTTTTCCCAAGGGTTGTTCCCGGTTTTCTGGGGGTTATTCCCGGTTTTCTGGAGGTTTTCTGGGGGTTGTTCCCACTTTTCTGGGGGTTCTTCCTGGTTTTCCGGGGTTATTCCCAGTTTTCTGTAGGATATTCCCAGTTTTCTGAGGATTATTCCTGGGTTTCTGAGGGTTATTCCTGGTTTTCTGTGGGTTGTTCCCGGTTTTCCAGAGGTTATTCCCAGTTTTCTGAGGGTTATTCCCATTTTTCCTGGGGGTTGTTCCCATTCTCCTGGGGGTTATTCCCGGTTTTCCGGGGGTTATTCCCGGTTTTCTGTAGGATATTCCAGTTTTCTGAGGATTATTCGTGGTTTTCTGAGGGTTATTCCCAGTTTTCTGTGGGTTATTCCCACTTTTCTGAGATTTTTTTCCTGATTTTCTTAGGGTTATTCCTGATTTTCTGTGGGGTATTCCCGGTTTTCTGGGGGTTATTCCCATTTTTCCGGAGGTTGCTCCTTGTTTCTCGAGGGTTATTCCCGGTTTTCCAGGGGTTCTTCCCAGTTTTCTGGGGCTAAATTCCAGTTTTCCAGATGTTGTTCCCGATTTTCCCACCCCTCTGCTCCTTCTCAAGGATGTCAAACAACCCCTGGAATTCCCAGTGGGAAACATTCCCAAATTTCTTGATATTCTGGTTTTCCCCATTTTCCTTTCCCCACAGAACTCCTCCCATTTTTCCAAGGTTTATTCCCAGTTTTCCAAGGGTTGGTTCACATTTTTCTGGGGGCATTTCCCGGTTTTCTGGGGCTTTTTCCATTTTTTCCAGAGGTTGTTCCTGGTTTTCAGGGGATTATTCCTGGTTTTCTGGGGATTATTCCCATTTTTCCAAAGGTTGATCCTGGTTTTCTGAGGCTTATTCCCATTTTTCTGGGTGTTCTTCCCATTTTTCCGAGGGTTCTTCCTGGTTTTCTGGAGTTTAGTCCTGATTTTCTGAGGGTTATTCCATTTTCCTGGGGGTTATTCCCGGTTTTCCAAGGGTTATTCCCAGTTTTCCATGTGTTCTTCCTGGTTTTCTGGGAGTTATTCCCATTTTTTGTGAGCTGTGGGAATTGGGCAAGTCCCAGGAAAGAATTCCTGGATGATCCCGGAACCTCTGGAACGAACTTGGACTCTTCAGAATCCCGGGGAAAACTCCAGAATTCCAGGTAAAGCTTCGGAATTCCAGAAAAAACTTCAAAAATCCCAAAAAAAGTTCCAGCCCCGCCATTTCTGGAATTTTCTGGAATTTCCCCCCTTCTCCCCACCGGGAATTTGGCATTTTCCGGATGCTCTGTGCAATATTTGGGATTTTCCCACTTCCAGGCAGCTTTTCCATGGTTTTTTTTTTTTTTTTCCCTAAAAATAAAATTCAATCCTAAATCCCAATTTTCCTTTTGTTTTTTTTTCCCCTCTGGAAAAATCTTGGAATTGCTGGAGCTGGATTTGAAGGAATGGTGGAAGTTGGGATTTTTTGGATTTATTGGGATTTATGGGAATTTTATTGGGATGGATTTTTGGGATTTTGATTTTTGGGATTTGTTGGGATTTTATTGGGATTTACTGGGATTTTGGGGGATTTATTGGAATTTATGGGAATTTGGGGGGTTTTATTACAATTTATTTGGATTAATGGGGATTCTTTTGGGATTGGGAAAGGAATTCCAGGGATTTTCTGGGATGGGATGAGCAGGAGCCTGGTGGGAATCCAGGAATCCCTCGGGATCCCAAATCCTGGATCCAGGCTCCATCCGTGACCCAAATCCCACATCTTTTTTTTGGTGGGAATTTCTCCAGAGAGAGGAATTCCCTGGAAAAGCCACCCAGAGCTCTTGGGATGAGGATTCCTGGGAATGTGGGGCAGCAGTTCCTGGGATTTGGGGTTTCCTCCCAGGGTGGGATTTGGGCTGGAATTACCAGAGAATTCCCGGGAATGTGTCGCTGCCCTTGGGATGGGATTTCTGGGATTGTTCCCGATCCGACGGCCCCGTAGGGAAGTGCCGGGGTCTGTCCCATAATTCCTGGGAAAAATCGGGAATGGGGCTTTGGAATTCCAGGGTTTCCATGGGGGTGATCCCGAATGGCCCCGGGGCGCCGATCCTGATCCCGATCCCAATCCTGATCTCAGTCCTGATCCCAATCTCAGTCCCCATCCTGATCCCAATCCCCATCCCGATCCAAATCCCAAATCTGATCCCAATCCTGATCCCAATCTTAATCCCGATCCACATCCAATCCCCATCCTGATCCAAATCCCATATCCGATCCCAATCCCAAACCCAATCCCAATCTTGAACCAAGTCCTGATTCCAATCCCGATCCCAGATCCCATGGAGCACAAATAGCAATCCGTCTGTTCTCCGATGGAATTTATGGAGCTCAATTCCTGACTCCCATCCTGCCCCAAATCCTGATCCCACATCCTGATCCCAATCCCAATCCTGATCCCAAACCCAATCTCAGTCTTGATCCCAATCCCAATCCTGATCCCGATCCCGATCCCAATCCTGGATCCCACGGGGCACAAATGACAATCCATCTCTTCTCCGATGGAATTTATGGATCTGGAATTCCTAATTCCCATCCTGCCCCAAATCCTGATCCCAAATCCATGATCCCAATCCCAATTCCCATCCCAATCCTGATCCCAAACCCAATCTCAGTTTTGATCCCAATACTGATCCTGATCCCAATCCCAATCCCGATCCAAATCCCGGATCCCACGGGACACAAATGACAATCCGTCTCTTCTCCGATGGATTTTATGGATCTGCAATTCCCGACTCCCGTCCTGCCCCAAATCCCGACGGCTCCGAGCTCTCCCAGTCCCTCCCTGCCACGGGGCAGGAGCAATTCCAGAGGAATTCCCGGGAAATCCCGGATTTGCTGCCACTCCCAGAAGAGCCGACGAGTCTTCCCGACCAATCCCTGAGTTTGGAGCTCCCGGAATCGCCGCCAGCGCTCCGGGAAATCCCGGAAATCCTCGCAGCAGAAAATCCCAGGAAAAACCCATGGTGGAAAATCCGGGAAAAACCAGCAGCAGAAAATCCCAGGAAAAACCCGCGTCATAAAATCCTGGGAAAAACTGCAGCAGAGAATCCTGGGAAAAACTCGCAGCAGAGAATCCCAGGAAAAACCCACGATGGAAAATCCCAGGAAAAACCAGCAGCAGAAAATCCTGGGAAAAACCCATGGTGGAAAATCCCAGGAAAAACCCACGGCGGAAAATCCCGGAGCCGCCTTTTCCTTCTTCTTTCCACGGAATAAAATCCCGATCTCGGCAAACCCCATCCGGGAAGGGCTCGGGATCCCGATGGAGATTCCCTGAAATTCCTCAGGAATTCTCCAGCACCTGGTGGGGCAGGGGCACGGCGGCTCCGAGGAACGATCCCGGTTTTTCCCGGCCCTTCAGGAAAAACGTCAGGAGCTCCCCTTTGCCCTTGACGTAGACGGCGCCGCGCCGGACGAAGCGGAACCGAATTCCTTCAGGATCAGCTGCGTCTCCTCCACCACCTGCCGGAAAAACGGGAATCTTGGGAATCTTGGCCACCACACCCCGGGAAAAGCGGGAAGAGCTCGGGGGAATGGGTGGATTCCAGCTGAGGGTGGAAAATCCGTAAAGGAGGAATTTTTTTTTTTAGGGATGGGATAATGGGAGGGGATTCCCAGAGAATCCCTGGGAGTGTCCAAGGAAAGGTTGGGAAAATTTGGGATGGTGGGGATTGGGTTGAAGGTCCGTGGATCCCATCCCAAACCGTTCCGGGATTCTGGGATCAGGAATGCTCAGGATCCATCCCGAGGGGTTTTTTATGGAATTTGGGGATGGAAAAGGGAAGGGAGACCCTGCCTGGAGTCCTGAATTCCCAGGGAATTCCCGAAATTCCTTTCTGGAGAGGAGTCAGGATGGGGATGGATCCAATGCCAGAGTGGGAATGGAAGGAATTCCCTGGGAAAGGAGCTTGGGGTGGGATCTTGGGAAAGAATTCCGGCTGGGCTGGAATTCCTAGAGAATCCTGGGAGTGTCCAAGAAAAGGCTGGAGCCCCTGGGATCGCAGGAAGTGTCAGGGATTCTGGGATTCAGGACTCTCAGGATCCATCCCATGGGATTTTTATGGAATTCAGGAATGGAAAAGGGAAGGGAGACCCTGCCTGGAGTGCTGAGATTCCCAGGGAAACCATGGGGTGATCCCACCTGGATATTCCCACAATTCCTGGGGTGATCCCACCTAGGTATTCCCACAATTCCTGGGGTGATCCCACCTGGGTATTCCCACAATTCCTGGGTGTGGATATCCCACCTGGGTATTCCACAATTCCTGGAGTGATCCCACCTGGGTATTTATTCCGCATGATTCCCAGTTGGATATTCCCGATCATTCCCAGTCGGGTGATCCCACCTGGATGTTCTCCCAGATTCCTGGTGTGATCCCACCTGGATGTTGCCTATCCCACCTGGACATTCCCAACCATTCCTGGCTGTCTGATCCCACCTGGACATTCCTGACCATTCCGGATCCTGGCTTGTCCCACCTGGATGTTCCCCATCCCCACCTGGCCATTCCCAGACCATTCCCACTTGGACATTCCCAACCATTCCCACCTGGATGATCCCACCCAGCCTGGCCATTCCCAAACCATCCCTACCTGACTGATGCCACCTGGCTATTCCTGACCATTCCCACTGGGCTGTTCCCAAACCATTCCCAGACCATTCCCACTGGGCCATTCCCAACCATTCCCACCCGGCATTCTGACCATTCCCACATGAACATTCACAAACCATTCCCACCTGCTTATCCCTCCTGACTATTCCCAACCATTCCCACCTGACCACTCCCAAACCATTCCAAATCAACCATTCCCAAACCATTCCCACTCAGCCATTCCTGACCATTCCCACTGGCTGATCATACCTGACCATTCCTGACCAATCCCACCTGAACATTCCCAACGATTCCCACCCAGCCATTCCCAAACCATCCCCACCTGGCCATTCCTGACCATTCCTGACCATTCTCACCTGGCCATTCCTGACCATTCCCACCTGGCCATTCCTGACCATTCCCAAACCATTCCCACCCGGCCATTCCTGACCATTCCCACCTGGCCATTCCCAAACCATCCCCACCTGACCATTCCCAAACCATCCCCACCTGGACATTCCTGACCATTCCACCTGGACATTCCTGACCATTCCTGACCATTCCACCTGGCTGATCATACCTGACCATTCCTGATCATTCCCACCTGGCCATTCCCAAACCATTCCCACTCAGCATTCCTGACCATTCCCAAACCATTCCCACTCAGCCATTCCTGACCATTCCCAAACCATTCCCACTCAGCCATTCCTGACCATTCCCACCTGGCCATTCCCAAACCATCCCCACCTGACCATTCCCAAACCATCCCCACCTGGACATTCCTGACCATTCCTGACCATTCCCACCCGGCCATTCCTGACCATTCCCACCTGGCTGATCATACCTGACCATTCCTGATCATTCCCACCTGGCCATTCCCAAACCATTCCCACCTGGTCATTCCTGACCATTCCCAAACCATTCCCACTCAGCCATTCCTAAACCATTTCCACCCGGCCATTCCTGACCATTCCCACCCGGCCATTCCTGACCAATCCCACCCAGCCATTCCCAAACCATCCCCACCTGGCTGATCATACAAGACCATTCCCAACTATCCCCACCCGACCATTCCTGACCAATCCCACCTGGCCATTCCTGACCATTCCCACCTGGCCATTCCCAAACCCCATCCCCACCCGACCATTCCCAAACCATCCCCACCCGACCATTCCCAACCCATCCCCACCTGGCTGGCCCCACCTGTGCCGTTCCCGAGGCGTTCCCACCTGGATGTTGCCCATGACTCCGGTGGACTCCATCCTGCTGGCCACGTTGACCGTGTTGCCCCAGATGTCGTAGTGGGGCTTGCGGGCGCCGATGACCCCGGCCAGCACCGCCCCCTTGTTCATCCCTGCCCGCGGACATGGACACGCTCGGATAGCGCCGGAACCCCCGGCATTCCCGGCATTCCCGGCATTCCCGGCGCTCCCGGACTTGCCTATGCGCAGCATGAAGTTGTTGAAGGACTGGTAGTTGATGTTCATCAGCGTCACCTTCATGGCCAGCGCGAAGTCGGCCAGGTCGGCCAAGTGCTGCCAGCGCTCCCGCTCCGACCGCGGCTCCTTCTGCGGCCAAATCCCGGGAATCGGCACCGGGACCACGGGCAGGGGGATGGAAGATGGGACATAGGAATGGGGATGGGAGATAGGACATGGAGATGGGACATGGGGATGGGAGATAGGACATGGAGATGGGAAGGATATGGGGATGGAGATGGGGATGGGATGGGGATGGAGATGGAGATGGGATTTGGGGATGGAGATGGGACATGGGGATGGAGATGGGACATGGGATGGAGATGGAGATGAGGATGGAGATGAGATGGAGATGGGACATGGGGATGGAGATGAGGATAGAGATGAGGATGGGAGGGATGGAGATGGAGGATGGGATGGGGATGGAGATGGATTTTGGGATGGAGATGGGACATGGGACATGGGGATGGAGATGGAGATGGGGATGGAGATGGAGATGGGACATGGGGATGGGACAAGGGGATGGAGATGGGGATGGAGATGGAGATGGGGTTGGGGATGGAAATGGAGATGGAGATGGGACATGGAGATGGGACACAAAGGTGAGGCCAAGGAGATGGGACTCGGCGATGGCAACAAGGAGATTGTACATGGAGAAGATGGGACACGGAGATGGGACAGGGAGATGGGAACACAGAGATGGGACACGGATGGAGAGTGGACAGGGAGATGGGACAGGGAGATGGGACACAGAGATGGGACACGGAGATGGGACACAGAGATGGGACACAGAGATGGGACACGGAGATGGGACACAGAGATGGGACACAGAGATGGGACACGGAGATGGGACACAGAGATGGGACACGGAGATGGGACACAGGGCCAGAACATGGCGGGGCAGGGACACAGTGATGTGGCCAAGGAGGACAATCCAGACCCTGCCCACCCGGGGGTGTCCCCGGGCTGCTCCCGCGCCCACCTTGGCTCCGAAGCCGTTGGCGTCGGGCGTGACGCCGGAGGCGGCCATGTAGGTGCTGCCGATGGTCTTGATCTTGGTGATGCAGCGGAACTGGGGCTCGTCCAGGAGCTGCACATGGACACGGGGCCGGCATCGCCACGGCACTGCCGGCGTGGACACCGGCATCCCACCCAGGTGTGCCCATCCCACCCGGCTGTGTCCATCCCACCCGGCTGTGTCCATCCCACCCGGCTGTGTCCATCCCACCCGGCTGTGCCCATCCCACCCGGCTGTGTCCATCCCACCCGGCTGTGTCCATCCCACCTGGATGTGTCCATCCCACCCGGCTGTGTCCATCCCACCCGGCTGTGTCCATCCCACCCGGCTGTGCCCATCCACCCGGCTGTGTCCATCCCACCCGGCTGTGTCCATCCCACCCGGCTGTGTCCATCCCACCCAGGTGTGTCCATCCCACCCGGCTGTGTCCATCCCACCTGGATGTGTCCATCCCACCTGGATGTGTCCATCCCACCCGGCTGTGCCCATCCCACCCGGCTGTGTCCATCCCACCCGGCTGTGTCCATCCCACCCAGGTGTGCCCATCCCACCCGGCTGTGTCCATCCCACCTGGCTGTGTCCATCCCACCTGGATGTGTCCATCTCACCCGGCTGTGCCCATCCCACCTGGCTGTGTCCATCCCACCGGCTGTGTCCATCCCACCCAGGTGTGCCCATCCCACCCGGCTGTGTCCATCCCACCTGGATGTGTCCATCCCACCCGGCTGTGTCCATCCCATCCAGGTGTGCCCATCCCACCCAGCTGTGCCCATCCCATCCAGGTGTGTCCATCCCACCCGGCTGTGTCCATCCCACCCAGGTGTCCCATCATTCCCAGGGTGATCCCAACTGGATATTCCCACAATTCCCAGGGTGGTCCTACCTCAATCACCCCACAATTCCCAAGGTGATCCCAAATGGATATTCCCACAATTTCCACCATGATCCCCACCAGGACATTCCCGTGATTCCCGCCATGATCCTCACCTGGACATTCCCACAATTCCCACCATGATCCCCACCAGGACATTCCCTTGATTCCCACCATGATCCTCACCTGGACATTCCCTTGATTCCCACCATGATCCCCACCTGGACATTCCCACAATTCCCACCATGATCCTCACCAGGACATTCCCCGTGATTCCCGCCATGATCCCCACCAGGACATTCCCTGCGATTCCCACCGTGATCCCCACCAGGACGTCCCCTCCCCCCCCGGCCTCCCCGGCATTCCCGGCGCTCCGGGCGCGCTCACGGCGTCGAAGTCGGAGATGATCTCGTTGAGGAAGCGCAGGCACTCGATGCCGCCGTTGTTGATGCTCTCCTCCGTGTAGAAGTCGGCGAAGTTGGGCAGCGAAGCGAACATCACCCCGATCTCCTCGTAGGACTGGTGTACAGCTCCTGGAATGACAATCCCGGGAATTAACCCGGGAATTCACCCGGAACATCACCCCGATCTCCTCATAGGACTGGCTGTACAGCTCCTGGAATGACAATCCCGGGAATTATCCTTGGAATTAACCCAGAACATCACCCCGATCTCCTCATAGGACTGGCTGTACAGCTCCTGGAATGACAATCCCAGGAATTCACCCTGGGAATTAACCCGGGAATTCACCCGGAACATCACCCCGATCTCCTCGTAGGACTGGCTGTACAGCTCCTGGAATGACAATCCCGGGAATTAACCCCGGGAATTCACCCGGAACATCACCCCGATCTCCTCATAGGACTGGCTGTACAGCTCCTGGAATGACAATCCCGGGAATTATCCTTGGAATTAACCCGGGGAATTCACCCGGAACATCACCCCGATCTCCTCATAGGACTGGCTGTACAGCTCCTGGAATGACAATCCCAGGAATTATCCTTGGAATTAACCCAGAACATCACCCGATCTCCTCATAGGACTGGCTGTACAGCTCCTGGAATGACAATCCCAGGAATTCACCCTGGAATTAACCCGGGGAATTCACCCGGAACATCACCCCGATCTCCTCATAGGACTGGCTGTACAGCTCCTGGAATAACAATCCCAGAATTATCCTTGGAATTAACCAGAACATCACCCCGATCTCCTCATAGGACTGGCTGTACAGCTCCTGGAATGACAATCCCAGGAATTCACCCTGGGAATTAACCGGGGAATTCACCCGGAACATCACCCCGATCTCCTCATAGGACTGGCTGTACAGCTCCTGGAATAACAATCCCGGGAATTAACCCTGGGAATTAACCCGGGGAATTCACCCGGAACATCACCCCGATCTCCTCGTAGGACTGGCTGTACAGCTCCTGGAATGAAAATCCCGGGAATTAACCCTGGGAATTAACCCAGGGAATTCACCCGGAACATCACCCCGATCTCCTCATAGGACTGACTGTACAGCTCCTGGAATGAAAATCCCGGGAATTAACCCCGGGAATTAACCCCAGTAATTCACCCAGAACATCACCCTGATCTCCTCGTAGGACTGGCTTTACTGCTCCTGGAATGACAATCCTGGGAATTCACCCTGGGAATATCCCCGGGAATCATCCCGGCAAGGTGTCCCCTGTTATAATCAGTTATCAGTTATCGGTTATTGGTTATTGGTTATCAGTTACCTGTTAACTGTTATCCATTATCGGTTATTGGTTATCGATTATCAGTTATCGGTTATTGGTTATTGGCTATCAGTTACCTGTTAACTGTTATCCATTATCCATTATTGGTTATTGGTTATCGGTTATCGGTTATTGGTTATTGGCTATCAGTTACCTGTTAACTGTTATCCATTATCCATTATCCATTATTGGTTATCGGTTATCGGTTATCGGTTATTGGTTATCAGTTACCTGTTAACTGTTATCCATTATCCATTATTGGTTATTGGTTATCGGTTATCGGTTATTGGTTATTGGTTATCAGTTAACTGTTATCCATTATCCATTATTGGTTATTGGTTATCGGTTATCGGTTATTGGTTATCAGTTACCTGTTAACTGTTATCCATTATCCATTATTGGTTATTGGTTATTGGTTATCGGTTATCGGTTATTGGTTATTGGCTATCAGTTACCTGTTAACTGTTATCCATTATCCATTATTGGTTATTGGTTATCGGTTATCGGTTATTGGTTATCAGTTACCTGTTAACTGTTATCCATTATCCATTATTGGTTATTGGTTATTGGTTATCGGTTATCGGTTATTGGTTATTGGCTATCAGTTACCTGTTAACTGTTATCCATTATCCATTATCCATTATTGGTTATCGGTTATTGGTTATTGGTTATCAGTTACCTGTTAACTGTTATCCATTATCCATTATTGGTTATTGGTTATCGGTTATCGGTTATTGGTTATCAGTTACCTGTTAACTGTTATCCATTATCCATTATTGGTTATTGGTTATTGGTTATCGGTTATCGGTTATTGGTTATTTGCTATCAGTTACCTGTTAACTGTTATCCATTATCCATTATTGGTTATTGGTTATCGGTTATCGGTTATTGGTTATTGGTTATCAGTTAACTGTTATCCATTATCCATTATTGGTTATTGGTTATCGGTTATCAGTTTATCGGTTATTGGTTATTGGTTATCGGTTATCAGTTATCGGTTATTGGTTATTGGTTATCGGTTATCAGTTATCGGTTATTGGTAATCCATTATTGGTTATCGGTTATCAGTTATCCATTATCAGTTATCGGTTATCCATTATCAGTTATCGGTTATCCATTATCAGTTATCAGTTCCCACTTTTCCCAGCACCATTCCCACATTTCCAGGCAATATTCCCACATTTCCAGGCAATATTCCCACATTTCTGGGCAGTATTCCACATTTTCAGGTGTTATTCCCACATTTCCCGGCGCTATTCCCACATTTCTTGCAGTATTCCCACATGGAATGTTGCTGGGGAAAGCAGGAATGTGGCATGAAAAATCAGGAATGCTGCTGGGAAGATTGGGAATGCGGCTGGGAAAAGTGGGAATGGCGCTGGGAAACTTGGGAATGGTGCTGGGAAACTTGGGAATGCAGGGTGGAAAAGTTGGAATGCTGCTGGGAAAATGGGGAATGGCACTGGGAGACTCGGGAATGGCGCTGGGAAAATGGGGAATGGTGTGTAGAAAATTGGAAATGCTGCTGGGAAAATGGGGAACGGTGTGTGTGGAAACTCAGGAATGGTGCTAGGAGACTTGGGAATGGCACTGGGAAAATGGGAATGGCACTGGGAAAATTGGGAATGGCGTGTGGAAAATGGGGAATGGAGCTAGGAAAAGCGGGAACAATGCGTAGAAAATGGGGAATGGCATGTGTAAAATTGGGAATGGCACTAGGAAAATCAGGAATGGCGCTGGAAAAATGGGGAATGGTGCTTGGAAAATGGGGAATGGCTCTGGGAAAATCAGGAGTGGTGCTGGGAAAATCGGGAATGTTGCTGGGAAAATCAGGAATGAAGTGTGGAAACTCGGGAATGTCGCTGGAAAATGGAGAATGGTGCTGGGAAAATGGGGAATGGCTCTGGGAAAGCAGGAATGGCTGTGGGAAAGCGGGAATGTCTCTGGGAATGTTGGGAATGTCTCTGGGAATGTGTGGAATGGCTCTGGGAAAGCGGGAATGTCTCTGGGAATGTGTGGAATGACTGGGAATGTGTGGAATGGCTGTGGGAATGTCAGGAATGTCTCTGGGAATGTGTGGAATGGCTGTGGGAATGTCAGGAATGTCTCTGGGAATGTTGGGAATGTCTCTGGGAATGTGTGGAATGTCTCTGGGAAAGCGGGAATGTGTCTGGGAATGTGTGGAATGTGTCTGGGAATGTCAGGAATGTCTCTGGGAATGTTGGGAATGTCTCTGGGAATGTGTGGAATGTCTCTGGGAAAGCGGGAATGTCTCTGGGAATGTGTGGAATGTGTCTGGGAATGTCAGGAATGTCTCTGGGAATGTGTGGAATGGCGCTGGGAAAGCGGGAATGTCTCTGGGAATGTGTGGAATGGCGCTGGGAAAGTGAGAATGTCTCTGGGAATATGTGGAATGGCGCTGGGAAAGCGGGAATGGCTCTGGGAATGTCAGGAATGTCTCTAGGATTGTGTGGAATGGCGCTGGGAAAGCGGGAATGTCTCTGGGAATGTGTGGAATGGCGCTGGGAAAGCGGGAATGTCTCTGGGAATGTGTGGAATGGCGCTGGGAAAGCGGGAATGGCTCTGGGAATGCGAGGAATGTCTCTGGGAATGTGTGGGATGTCTCCGTGTACCTCGTGCCTCTTGCTGGATCCCAGGAAGTGCCGCGCCACGTGCTCCGGCAGCATGTTGGCCACCAGCGCCTCGTTCCAGCGGCGCATCTCGGACACGCGCTCCTTCTGCTCCAGCACGTCCAGCTTCCACAGGAACAGCGAGCGCGCCAGCCGCTCCACCTGGGACACAGCGGAACGGGATAACGGGCGGGTAATGGGGGATAACGGGCGGATAACGGGGGATAACGGGATAACAGAGGTAATGGGATAATGGGGGATAATGGGATAACGGGGGTAACAGGATAATGGGGGGTAATGGGATAACGGGGGGATATTGGGGGGATAATGGGATAACGGGGGGATAATGGGATAATGGGGGTAATGGGATAACGGGGGATAACGGGAGATAATGGGATAATGGGATAAGGCGGGGGACAATGGGATAATGGGATATTGGGGGGACAATGGGATAACGGGGGTAATGGGATGACTGGGGGTAATGGGATAATGGGATAACGGGGTAATGGGATATTGGGGGGACAATGGGATAATGGGGGTAATGGGATAACGGGATAACAGGGGGTAATGGGATATTGGGATAACGGGATAGTGGGGTAATAGGATTTAACAACAGGATAATGGGATAATGACATAATGGGATAATGGGATAGTGGGATAATGGAAAATTAGGATGGCGGGATAATGGGATAAAGGGATGGTGGAGTGTGGATGGGATATGGATAAGGATGGGTGAGGGATGATGGGATGGGATAATGGGAAATGGAAATGGGATAATAGGATGGGATAATGGGATAAGGAAGGAAGAATAAGGAGAGGAGAGGGATGAGAAGGAAAAGGGCGGAAAGGAGAAAGTGGGAAGGGGAAAGAGAAGGGTGGGAAGGAGAAGGAGAAGGGTGGGCAGGAGAAGGGTGGGAAGGAGAAGGGCGGGAAGGAGAAGGAAAAGGGTGGGAAGGAGGAGAAGGAAGGGAAGGGGAAGGAGAAAGATGGGAAGGAGAAGGGTGGGAAGGAGAAGGAGAAGGGCGGGAAGGGGAAGGGCAAGAAGGAGAAGGAAAAGGGCAGGAGGGAGAAGGAGAAGGGCGGGAAGCAGAAGGGCGGGAAGGAGAAGGAGAAGGGCGGGCAGGAGAAGGAGAAGGGCGGGAAGCGAGGGCGGAAGGAGAAGGAGAAGGGCGGGAGGAGAAGGAGAAGGCGGGAAGCAGAAGGGCGGAAGGAGGGAAGGGTGGCGAGAAGGAGAAGGGCGGGAAGCAGAAGGGGAAGGAGAAGGAGAAGGGCGGCAGGAGAAGGAGGGCGGAAGCAGAAGAAGGAAGGAGAAGGAAAGGGCAGGGGGAGAAGGAGAGGGCGGAAGCAGACCTTCCCAGCCACTCACATGCCGGGAGAAGTAGTAGAAACTGAGCATCACCACGAAGATCATGGCGGTCATGGAATACTTGGACGGGACCAGCACGGACCTGCCGGCGACCATCCCCAGGGATTATCCCTCCGGAATTCCGACCCGTGCCCGTCCCCATCCCCGTGCCCCCCTTACGAGCCGTGCTGGCCGCGCCGCCGGTCGTAGTGGTCCAGGATGGGCTCCCAGGCGGAGAAGTTGAGGGCGCCGGTGGCGGCGGTGATGAGCACCATGAGGGTCAGCTTGACCATGTGGCTCACCTGGACCAGCATGACGGTGGCCACCAGGGCCAGCAGGGCCACGCAGCCGTAGAACTTGGGCTGCTCCGCGCAGCCGCCCGCCCGCGGCGGCCACGACGTGCCGTTGGTCAGCGGCCAGCGGGCGCGGCGGCAACCGAGCTGGGGACACCGGGGAGGGGTCAGCAAGGGGACACGGGGGCCACCAGGGCCACCAGGGAGGGGTCAGCGCAGGAACATGGGGGCCACCAGGGCTACCAGCCTGTGATCCCCATGGCAACTGAGCTGGGGATGTGAGCGAGGGGTCAGCATGGGGACACGGTGGCCACCAGGACCATCAGGGTGGGGTCACTGCAGGGACACGGTGGCCACCAGGTTGGGGTCAGCACGGGGACCCCGTGACCACCAGGGCCACCAGGGAGGGGGCAGCACAAGGACACGGTGGCCACCAGGGACACCAGGGTGGGGTCAACACAGGGACCCCGTGACCACCAGGGCCACCAGGGAGGGGGCAGCACACACAGGGACACGCTGTCCACCAGGGCCACCAGGGAGGGGGCAGCACAGGGACACGGTGGCCACCAGGACCACCACCCCGTGATCCCCATGGCGGCCAAGCTGGGGACACCATGGGGACAAGGTGGCCACCACAGCCACCAGAGCAACAGCCCTGCAATATCTGGGCTGCTCCTCATGGCCACCGCCCCAAGGTGGCCCCGTTGGCCACCACCACCCTAGCAGCCCCGGCAGCAGGGCTGGGGGACACGGGGCGAGGGTGGGGACAGGGCCACCATGCTGGCCACCCACCATGTCCACGATGTCGGCCGTGGTGACGATGGCGATGGCGGCCATGGCCCAGGAGTTGCGGGCCCAGCGGGTGCGGTCGATCCAGGTGGAGAAGGCCACCAGCCTCTTGGGGAAGGCCTGGGGGACACCAGGGCATGGGGGATGTCCCCAGGGTGCCACCAGGGTGTCCCCAGGGTGCCACCAGGATGTCCCCAAGGTGCCCCAGATCATCCCCAAGGTGCCCCAGGATGTCCCCAAGGTGCCCCCAGGATGTCCCCAAGGTGCCCCAGATCATCCCCAAGGTGCCCCTGGGATGTCCCCAGGATGTGGCCAGGGTGTCCCCAGGGTGCCCCCAGGCCATCCCCAGGCTGTCCCTAGCCTGTCCCGAGGGGCCACCACTCTGTCCCCACACCATCCCCAGGCTGTCCCCAGGTGCCACCCCCACTGTCCCCAGGCTGTCCCCAGGTGCCACCCCACTGTCCCCAGGCTGTCCCCGTGCCATCCCTGTGCCATCCCCACTCTGTCCCTGCGCTGTCCCCACACTGTCCCCGTGCCATCCCCACACTGTCCCCACTGTCCCCATGCTGTCCCTGTGCCACCCCACACTGTCCCCATGCTGTCCCCACACCATCCCCAGGCTGTCCCCAGGCGACACCCCGCTGTCCCCGTGCCATCCCCCCACTGTCCCTGTGCCATCCCCGCGCTGTCCCCGTGCCATCCCCCGCTGTCCCGGTGCCATCCCGGTGCCATCCCGGTGCCATTCCCGCTCTGTCCCGGCTGTGTCCCGTCTCTCTCACCCTGGGGCACAGCGCTGCCGTGGAGCAGAGCGTCAGCCCCAGCAGCAGCGCCTCGCCCGCCGCCAGCGTCACGTAGTTGGTGACCAGCCTGTGACAGGGACAGCGCCCTGACCGCCCCGGCCAGCCCCCGCGGGGACCGGGAGCCCCCCGGTGTCACCAGTCCCCCCAGTGACCCCCCAGTGTCACCAGTAACCCCCAGTGACCCCCAGTGTGCCGAGTGACCCCCACCAGTGACCCCCCCGGTGTCACCAGTAACCCCCCCAGTGACTCCCCAGTGTCACCAGTAACCCCCCCAGTGACCCTCCGTGTCACCAGTAACCCCCCCAGTGACCCCCCCAGTGTCACCAGTAACCCCCCCCAGTGACCCCCCAGTGTCACCAGTAACTCCCCAGGGACCCCGCAGTGTGCCCCCAGCGTCACCAGTAACCCCCCAGTGTGCCCAGTGACCCCCCAGTGACCCCCCCAGTGTCACCAGTAACCTCCCAGTGACCCCCCCGGTGTCACCAGTCCCCCCAGTGACCCCCCAGTGTCACCAGTAACCCCCCCAGTGACCCCCCAGTGTGCCCAGTGACCCCCAGTGACCCCCCCAGTGTCACCAGTAACCCCCCCAGTGACCCCCCCAGTGTCACCAGTAACCTCCCAGTGACCCCCCCGGTGTCACCAGTCCCCCCAGTGACCCCCCCAGTGTCACCAGTAACCCCCCCCAGTGACCCCCCAGTGTGCCCAGTGACCCCCCAGTGACCCCCCCAGTGTCACCAGTAACCCCCCCCAGTGACCCCCCCAGTGTCACCAGTAACCCCCCCAGTGACCCCCCAGTGTCACCAGTAACTCCCCAGGGACCCCGCAGTGTGCCCCCAGCGTCACCAGTAACCCCCAGTGTGCCCAGTGACCCCCCCAGTGACCCCCCCAGTGTCACCAGTAACCTCCCAGTGACTCCCCCAGTGTCACCAGTAACCTCCCGGTGACCCCCAGTGTCACCAGTAACCCCCCCAGTGACCCCCCCAGTGTCACCAGTAACCCCCCAGTGACCCCCCAGTGTCACCAGTAACCCCCACCAGTGACCCCCCAGTGTCACCAGTAACCCCCACCAGTGACCCCGCAGTGACCCCCCAGTGTGCCCAGTGACCCCCCAGTGACCCCCCCCCATTGTGCCCAGTAACTCCCCAGGGACCCCGCAGTGTGCCCCCAGTGTCACCAGTGTGCCCAGTGTGCCCAGTGACCCCCCAGTGATCCCCCCAGTGTCACCAGTAACTCCCCAGGGACCCTGCAGTGTGCCCCAGTGTCACCAGTGTGCCCAGTGTGCCCAGTGACCCCCAGTGTCACAAGTAACTCCCAGTGTGCCAGTAACCCACCAGTGTCCCCAGTCCCCCAGTATCCCCAGTATCCCCACTCCCCTCATTCCCCTCATTCCTCCCCATTCCCCCAGTATCCCCCCACCCCCCCATTCCCCCACTCCCCCAGTACCTCTACTCCCCCAGTCCCCCATTCCCCCAGTATCCCCAGTATCCCCCAGTCCCCCATTCCCCAGTCCCCCTAGTCCCCAGTATCCCCACTCCCCCCACTATCCCCCAGTATCCCCCCAGTCCCTCCAGTAACCCCCATTCCCCCAGTCCCCAGTATCCCCCCAGTATCCCCCATTTCCCCAGTCCCCCCAGTATCCCCCAGTATCCCCCAGTCCCCCAGTATCCCCAGTATCCCCCATTCCCCCATTCCCCAGTCCCCCAGTATCCCCATTCCCCCAGTATCCCCAGTATCCCCCCATTCCCCCACTCCCCCAGTATCGCCCCATTCCCCAGTATCCCCCCATTCCCCCAGTCTCCCCAGTATCCCAGTCCCCCATTCCCCCAGTATCCCCATTCCCCAGTATCCCCAGTATCCCCAGTTCCCCCATTCCCCAGTATCCCCATTCCCCAGTATCCCCCATTCCCCCAGTATCCCCATTCCCCCAGTATCCCCAGTATCCCCAGTTCCCCCATTCCCCCAGTATCCCCATTCCCCCAGAATCCCCCATTCCCCAGTATCCCCAGCATTCCCCAGTCTCCCCAGTATCCCCAGTCCCCCATTCCCCAGTATCCCCATTCCCCAGTATCCCCCATTCCCCAGTATCCCCATTCCCCCAGTATCCCCATTCCCCCAGTATCCCCATTCCCCCAGAATCCCCCATTCCCCAGTATCCCCAGCATTCCCCAGTCTCCCCAGTATCCCCAGTCCCCCATTCCCCCAGTATCCCCATTCCCCAGTATCCCCATTCCCCCAGTATCCCCATTCCCCCAGTATCCCCCATTCCCCCAGTGTCCCCCCAGTATTCCGGTACCCCGGGTCCAGCAGGGCCTGTCCCAGGCCGGTGCAGAGCAGCACCAGGCAGGAGCAGCTGAAGGCGGCGCCGCTCTGCTTCTCCTTCTCCACCGAGAACCGCGACTCCATGGCTGGATCCCGGAAACGCAGCGAGAGCCGGAACGTGCTCCGGTCCTTCTGCCTGCGGGAAACACCAACACGTGAATTAAAATATGGGAAATGGGTGAAATACGTGATAAACATTAGATTAAAATGGATTAAATATGAAATGGAGATGTGAGTTTTGTCTGCATGGCCGGATCCCGGAAATGCAGCGAGAGCCGGAATGTGCTCCGGTCCTTCTGCCTGCGGGAAACACCAACAAGTGAATTAAAATATGGGAAATGTGTGAAATGTGTGAAATACATGAAATATGTGAAATATAGAAATGTCAGTTTTATTTTGACTCCATGGCGGGGTCAGTGAAACGGAGCGAGAGCCGGAATGTGCTCCGGTCCTTCTGCCTGCTGGGAGACACAGAAACTGGATTAAAATATGGGAAATGTGTGAAATACGTGATAAACATTAGATTAAAATGGATTAAATATGAAATGGAGATGTGAGTTTTATTTTGACTCCATGGCTGTTTCCCGGAAATGCAGCGAGAGCCGGAACGTGCTGCGGCCCTTCTGCCAGCAGGGAGTGATGGAAATGGAATTAAAATTAATTAAATATATTAAATATGTGAAATATGTGGAATATATTAAATTAAAATGGATTAAGTATGAAATGGAGATGTGAGTTTTAATTTGTCTCCATGTTGGGGTCCTGGAAATGGAGCGAGAGCTGGAATGTGCTCCAGTCTTTCTGCCTCTGGGGAGTGATGGAAATCGAATTTCAAATTTATTAAAAATGAAGTTAAATTACTTTAAATATGTGAAATTAAAGTGGATTAAATCTGAAATAGAGATGCGAGTTTTGTCTCACTTTAGCTTTCACCTGCAGACGCTCGGATACACAGGGAAGGGGAAAAGAGGGGAAAAGAGGAGAAAAGAAAAAAGGAAAAAAGAGAGAAAATGGAATGAGGATGAAAAGGGAAGGGAAGGAAGGGAAGGGAAGGGAAGGGAAGGGAAGGGAAGGGAAGGGAAGGGAAGGGAAGGGAAGGGAAGGAAGGGAAGGGAAGGAAAGGAAAGGAAAGGAAAGGAAAGGAAAGGAAAGGAAAGGAAAAGGAAAGGAAAGGAAAGGAAAGGAAAGGAAAGGAAAGGAAAGGAAAGGAGGAGAAGGAGAAGAAAAGAGGGGAAGGGAAAGGGAGTTCAGGGAAGAAAAGGGAAGGGAAGAAGGACAGAAGAAAAGGAGAAGAAAAGAGGGAAAAGACAGGAAGACAAAAATAAGACGGGAAGGAAATGAGAAGGAAAGAAAAAGAGAGGAAAAGAAAAGAAGACGAAAAGGAGAAGAGGAGAAGGAGGAGAAAAAGGAGAGGAGAGGAGAGGAGAGGAGAGGAGAGGAGAGGAGAGGAGAGGAGAGGAGAGGAGAGGAGAGGAGAGGAGAGGAGAGGAGAGGAGAGGAGAGGAGAGAAGAGAGAGGAGAAGAGAGAAGAGAAGAGAGAGAGAAGAGAAGAGAAGAGAGAAGAGAAGAGAAGAGAAGAGAAGAGAGAGAGAGAAGAGAAGAGAGGAGAGGAGAGGAGAGGAGAGGAGAGAGAGAGAAGAGAAGAGAAGAGAAGAGAAGAGAAGAGAGAGAAGAGAGAAGAGAGGAGAAGAGAAGAGAAGAGAGGAGCAGCACCATCAGGGGCACTCACGCCTGGATGGATTCCCGCTCCAGCAGCGCCTCGTGCAGCAGCCGGTGCAGCTCCTGCTCGTTCTGCGCCGCGCCCGCCGCTCGCTCCGCCAGGTCCCGCAGCCGCAGCCGCCGCCGAGGGTTGGGGAAGCTCGGGTTGGGCGCCTGCACCGCGGGGACACCGTGAGGACACCGTGGGGACACCTGAGGGCACCTGAGGGCACCGAGGAGCGGGAATTCCGGGAATGGCGGGTACCTCTCCGTCGTCGTCGTCATCGTCCTGGAGCTCCGGGGAGCCGCCGGGGGTGAGGGTCCCGTTGGGCTCGGTGGTGGCCGGAGGGGGGGACACGCCGTGGGGCGAGGTCAGCGACAGCTTCTGCGGGGGGACGGGACACGGCTCTGTGGTGGGACACGGCCACTGGCGGTGTCCCCGGGGCCACCAGTGCCACCGGTGTCCCCTGTGCCACCAGTGTCTCCAGTGCCACCAGTGTCCCCGGTGTCCCCAGTCCCACCAGTGTCTCCAGTCCCACCAGTGTCCCCGGTGTCCCCAGTGCCACCGGTGTCTCCAGTCCCACCAGTGTCCCCAGTGTTCCCAGTGTCCCTGGTGTCCCCAGTGTCCCCAGTCCCACCAGTGACCCGGTGCCACCGGTGTCCTCAGTGCTGCCAGTGTCCCCAGTGTCCCCAGTGTCCCCGGTGCCCCCAATGTCCCCAGTGTCCCCAGAGTCCCCGGTGCCACCAGTGTCCCCAGGGTCCCCAGTGTCCCCTGTCCCAAGCCTGTTCCCAGCAGTGTCCCCCTGTTCCCAGCCTGTCCCCACCATTGTCCCCATCGTTGTCCCCCTGTCCCCAGCCTGTCCCCCTGTCCCCAGCGTGCCCCCACCAGTGTCCCCCTGTCCCCAGACCGTCCCCAGCAGTGTCCCCAGACTGTCCCCAGTAGTGTCCGTGTCCCCACCATTGTCCCCATGTCCCCAGCAGTGTCCCCAGCAATATCCCCAGCAGTGTCCCCAGCCTGTCCCACCAATGTCCCCATGTCCCCAGCAACGTCCCCAGCCTGTCCTCAGCAGTGTCCGTGTCCCCACTATTGTCCCCAGCGTGTCCCCCTGTCCCCAGCAACGTCCCCAGCCTGTCCCCCTGTCCCCAGCAGTGTCCCCAGCCTGTCCCCAACCTGTACCCCTGTCCCCAGCGTGTTCCCAACCTGTCCCCGGTGTGTCCCCCTGTCCCCAGCCTGTCCCAGCTGTGTCCCCAGTGTGTCCCCACCATTTTCCCCAGCCTGTCCCCACCATTGTTCCTGTGTCCCCACCATTGTCCCCAGCCCGTCCCCACCGTTGTCCCTGTGTCCCCACCACTGTCCCCAGCCTGTCCCCACCATTGTCCCTGTGTCCCCACCGTGTCCCCAGCAGTGTCCCCACCATTGTCCCCAGCCGGTCCCCACCGTTGTCCCTGTGTCCCCACCACTGTCCCCAGCCTGTCCCCACCATTGTCCCTGTGTCCCCACCGTGTCCCCAGCAGTGTCCCCACCATTGTCCCCAGCCGGTCCCCACCGTTGTCCCTGTGTCCCCACCACTGTCCCCAGCCTGTCCCCACCATTGTCGCCAGTGTGTCCCCACCGCTGTCCCTGTGTCCCCAGCGTGTCCCCAGCGTGTCCCCAGCGTGTCCCTCACCACGCCGTTGACGCCGTGCCGCAGGGGCTGTTTGGGTGTCACCACCAGGTAGGTGACGATGCCGCGCTCGCGCAGGAACTCGCAGCGGGAGCCGCCCTCGCCCGGCTCCACCTCGAACTCGCCCCGCAGGCAGTCCACGGTGCTCTGCGAGATGTGCACGCGCCTGCCGGGACACCCGTGTCACCAGCGGGGCCACCTGTGTCACCACCCTGGCCACTGGTCACTGCCATGGCCACCGGTGTCACCACCCTGGCCACTGGTCACTGCCATGGCCACCGGTGTCACCCGGGCCACTGGTGTCACTGCCATGGCCACCTGTGTCACCACCCTGGCCACTGGTCACTGCCATGGCCATCGATGGCACCCAGGCCACTGGTGTCACTGCCATGGCCATCGATGTCACCCGGGCCACTGGTGTCACTGCCATGGCCACCGGTGTCACCCGGGCCACTGGTCACTGCCATGGCCACTGGTGTCACCTGGGCCACCATGACCACCTGGACCACCATGGCCACCAGTGTCACCTGGGCCACAGGTGTCACCCCGGCCACCACAACCACCAGTGTCACCTGGGCCACCTTGGCCACTGGTGTCACCTCAGCCACTGGTGTGGCCACTGTGGCCACCAGTGTCACCTGGGCCACCGGTGTCACCTGGGCCACCATGGCCACCAGCATCACCTGGGCCACCAATGTCACATGGTCCACCATGACCATCAGGGCCACCTTGGCCAGTGTTCTTACCTTGGCCACCATGACCATCTGGGCCACCTTGGCCACCATGACCATCTGGGCCACCTTGGCCACCTTGGCCACCGTGACCATCTGGGCCACCTTGGCCACCATGACCATCTGGGCCGCCTTGGCCAGTGTTGTTACCTTGGCCACCATGACCATCTGGGCCACCTTGGCCACCGTGTCCATCTGGGCCACCTTGGCCACCTTGGCCACCGTGACCATCTGGGCCACCTTGGCCACCTTGGCCACCGTGACCATCTGGGCCACCTTGGCCACCTTGGCCACCGTGACCATCTGGGCCACCTTGGGCACCATGACCATCTGGGCCACCTTGGCCACCTTGGCCACCGTGACCATCTGGGCCACCTTGGCCACCATGACCATCTGGGCCACCTTGGCCACCATGACCATCTGGGCCACCTTGGCCACGGTGTCCATCTGGGCCACCTTGGCCACCTTGGCCACCGTGACCATCTGGGCCCCCTTGGCCACCATGACCATCTGGGCCACCTTGGCCACCATGACCATCTGGGCCACCTTGGCCACCTTGGCCACCGTGACCATCTGGGCCGCCACCGTGGCCACCGTGACCATCTGGGCCACCTTGGCCAGTGCTGTTACCTTGGCCACCGTGTCCATCTGGGCCACCTTGGCCACCTTGGCCACCGTGACCATCTGGGCCACCTTGGCCACCATGACCATCTGGGCCACCTTGGCCACCGTGACCATCTGGGCCACCTTGGCCACCTTGGCCACCGTGACCATCTGGGCCGCCACCGTGGCCACGGTGGCCCCCGGCGCGTGCCGTGGCCGCGTGCCGGGCTGGGTGCTCACCCGGGGACGCCGCCGGCCTCCATCTTGTTGGCCACGGTGACGTCGGTGGACCAGACGTCGAACTGCCAGCGCTTCTGTCCCAGCACGCCGCCCAGCACGGCGCCGCTGTGCACGCCCACCCGCATGTCCAGGGAGACGCGCGTCTGCTCCCGCACCGAGCTGGAGCGGGAACGGGAACGGGAACGGGAATGGGAATGGGAATGGGGATGGGAACGGGAATGGGGATGGGGAATGGGAATGGAAATGGGATGGGAATGGGGATGGGAATGGGATGGGGATGGGAGATGGGAATGGGAATGGGGATGGGAATGGGGATGGGAATGGGGATGGGAATGGGGATGGGGAATGGGAATGTCCAGGGAGACGTGGGTCTGCTCTCGCACCGAGCTGTGGGGTGGGAATGGGAATGGGAATGGAAATGGGGATGGGAATGGGAAGTGAATGGGAATGGGAATGGGGATGGGAATGGGGATGGGGAATGGGAATGGGGATTTGGAATGGGGATGGGAATGTCCAGGGAAACACAGGTCTGCTCCCGCATCGAGCTGTGGGGTGGGAATGGGAACGGGAATGGGGATGGGGATGGGAATGGGGATGGGCATGTCAAGGGCCATGTGGGTCTGCTCCCACACTGAGCTGTGGGGTGGGAACAGGAACAGGAATGGCAATGGGAATGAGAATAGGAATTGGAATGGGCATGTCCAGGGAATGGCCTCACGGAGGGGCCATGGGAAACAGGGAATGGCTGTGGGAATGCCTGCAGGGAATGCGGTGTATCCACAGGGAACACGGACAATTGGCAGGGAATGCCGCTGCTCTCCGGCCTCAGCACAGCCCGGCCTCCATCGTCAGCCACACCCCCCAGCCCCTTCCCATTCCCATCCCCATTCCCATCCCCATCCCCATTCCCATCCCCTTTCCCTTTTCCCCTTCCATTTTTCTTTCTCATTCCCATCCTAATTCTCATTCCCATCCCCATCCTAAATTCCCCATCTCCATTCCCATCCCATCCTAAATTCCCATTCATATTCCCATTATTCCATTTCTGTTCCCATCCCGATCCCCCTTCCCATTCCCATTTCCATTATTCCCAACCCCATTTCCATCCTCATCCCATCCCAAATTCCAATTCCCATTATTCCCATCCCATCGCTATTCCCCATTCCCCAATTCCACAATTCCCCATTCCCATCCCATTATCCCTTTCCCATCCCCATTCCCATCCCCCATTCCCCAATTCCCCAATTGCCCATTCCCATTCCCCATTCCCATTCCCCAAATCCCCTGTTCCCATCCCTATTCCCCAATTCCCCAATTCCCAATTCCCCATTTTCCCATTCCCACCCCCAATTCCCAAATCCCCGGTTCCCTTACGCGATGGCCTCCACCATGGCCAGCCCCATGCGGATGGAGCAGGCCGCGTGATCCTCCCGGAATTCCGGCAGCCCGCAGATGCAGTAGTAGCAATCTCCCAGGATCTTGATCCGCAGCTGGTGGTGCTTCTGGGAAAACCACCGGAATTCTGCCCATCCCGCCCAATTCCCGGTACCGGCACATTTTCCCACATTTTCCTGTCCCCCCAACCCCTTTCCCACCCACTCCATCACCCCAACACCCTCACCCGCCCCAAGAAACACGGATTTTTTTTGTAATTTTTTTTTTTTTTTTTTTAAATTGTGGTGTGAATTCCGGGAATTCCGGGAATTCCGTGGAGCACTCACGGCGGCCAGCTTGTCGAAGCGGGCGAAGAGCTCGTTGAGGAGCTTCACCAGCTCCTGGGCGCTGCAGGACGAGGAGAGCTGCGTGAAGCCCACGATGTCGGCGAACAGGATGCTGCGGGAACGGCCACGGATCCGTCACGGAATTCCGAGGGGAAAAAAAAAAAAAAATTAAAAAAAAAATCCCGGATGCGCCGCTGAAAAACTCAGTGGTGATTTCCCCATTCCTGTTTTCCCCCCCAAAAAATATGCAGGATGTGGTGAAAACAACGAGTGAAAAACTCAGTCCCAAATTCCCCATTCCTGGATTTTCCCTCTCAAAAAAATCCAGGATGTGGTGAAAACTCAATTGCGGGTTTCCCATTCCCTTTTCCTCCTGGATTTGGCAAAAAAAACCCACACTAAAAACTCAATCCCAACTGCCCCATTCCTGGATTTTCCCCCTAAAAAAAATCCTGGATTTGGTGAAAATGACACAAAACAAACTCAATCCCAAATTCCCCGTTCCCTGATTCTCCCCCTAAAAGAAATCCTGGATTTGGCAAAAAACGATGCGCTGCAATCTCAATCCCAAATTCTACATTCCCAGATTTCCATCCCAGGATTCCCATCCCAAATTCCATTACCTGACGTTCTCGTGGCGGTGCATGGACCTCATGTATGTTTCCACCCCGACCCATCCCTGATCCCTGGATTTCCATCCCTGATCCCGGGATTTCCACCCCTGATCCATCCCTGATCCTGGGATGGTTTTTCCCACCCCTGACCCATCCCTGATCCCAGGATTCCCACCGCTGATGCATCCCTGATCCCAGGATGTTTATTCCATCCCTGATCCATCCTTGATCCATCCCCGTTTCTGGGATTTCCATCCCCGATCTACCCTGATCCCAGGATGTTTTTTTCCATGCCCCTGGAATTCCCATACCTGACATTCTCATGCCTGTACCTGCTGGACATTTCCACCCCGATCCAGGCCTGACCTATCCCTGATCCTGGGATTTCCACCCCTGACCCATCCCTGATCAATTCCAGGATTTCCATCCCTGAGCCACCTCTGATCAATTCCAGGATTTCCATGCCCCTGGAATTCCCATACCTGACATTCTCATGGCGGTGCCTGTACACAGTGTACATTTCCACCCCTGATCCTGGGATTTCCATCCCTGATCCTGGGATTTTCGTGCCTGCTCCAACCCTGATCCTGGAATTTCCACCCCTGATCCACCTCTGTCCCATCCCTTATCCCAGGATTTCCATCCCTGACCCATCCCTGATCAATTCCAGGATTTCCATGCCCCTGGAATTCCCATACCTGACGTTCTCGTGCCTGTACACAGTGTACATTTCCACCCCCGATCCCAGGATGATTCCTGGGATGATTCCCAGCATTCCCAGCATTCCTGTACCTGACATTCTCGTGCCGGCGCCTGTACCTGCTGCACACCTCCACCCCCGATTCCCAGGATGATTCCCGGCATTCCCTGATCCATTCCCGTACCTGACGTTCTCGTGGCGGTGCCTGTACCTGCTGTACACCTCCACCCCCGATTCCCGGGATGATTCCCGGATGATTCCCGGCATTCCCGTACCTGATGTTCTCGTGCCGGTGCCTGTACCTGCTGTACACCTCCACCCCCGATTCCCGGGATGATTCCCGGCATTCCCTGATCCATTCCCGTACCTGACGTTCTCATGCCGGTGCATGTACCTGCTGTACACCTCCACCCCCGATTCCCGGGATGATTCCCAGCATTCCCGTACCTGACGTTCTCGTGCCGGTGCCTGTACCTGCTGTACACCTCCACCCCCGATTCCCAGGATGATTCCCGGCATTCCCTGATCCATTCCCGTACCTGACGTTCTCGTGCCGGTGCATGTACCTGCTGTACACCTCCACCCCTGATTCCCGGGATGATTCCCGGCATTCCCGTACCTGACGTTCTCGTGCCGGTGCCTGTACCTGCTGTACACCTCCACCCCCGATTCCCGGGATGATTCCCATTCCCGGCATTCCCGTACCTGACGTTCTCGTGCCGGTGCCTGTACCTGCTTGTACACCTCCACCCCTGATTCCCGGGATGATTCCCGGCATTCCCGTACCTGACGTTCTCGTGCCGGTGCCTGTACCTGCTGTACACCTCCACCCCCGATTCCGGGATGATTCCCATTCCCGGCATTCCCGTACCTGACGTTCTCGTGCCGGTGCCTGTACCTTGTGAACTGCGCAGCCCTTCGCCGGGTATCCCTTCCGGCATTCCCGTACCTGACGTTCTCGTGCCGGTGCATGTACATGGTGTTGAACTGCTGCAGCTCCTTCTGGCTCGGGTCCTCTTCATGTCCCTCAGCATCTCGTCCGCCACGTGCTTGGGCAGGATCGACAGCATCAGGCGCTCCTGAATGGAATTCCGGGAAAAAATAAACCAAACCGGGATCGGGACCGGCTCCCAACCCTGGGAATGTCCAGGGAAAGGTTGGAGCAGCCCGGGGTTGGGATGGGGTTGGAGGTCAGTGGATGCTGCCGGAAAAATTCTGGGGTTTGGGATGCTCAGGGTTCATCCCGAGGGGTTTTTATGGAATTTGGGGGTGGGAAAGGGGAGGGAGACCCTGCTTGGAGTTCCCAGTTCCCAGGGAATTCCCAAAATTCCTTCTTAAGGAGGAGTTAAGATGGGGTTGGATCCCAAAATTCCTCTACAAGGAAGAATTGGGGTGGGGCTGGATCCCAAAATCTCAGGCTGGGAGAGCTAGGAATAGAGGGAATTCCCTGGGAAAAATGGGATTTGGGAAGGAATTCCTGGCTAAGCTGGAATTCCCAGGGAATCCCTGGGAATGTCCCAGGAAATCCTGGAATACCCTGGGATGGTAGGGTGGGGTTGGGTTGGGATGGGGTTGAAGGTTCGTGGATCCCATCCCAAACCATTCTGGGATTCTTGGATCCAGGACACTCAGGGTCCATCCCAAGGGTTTTTTATGGAATTTGGGGATGGAAAAGGGAAGGGAAACCCTGCCTGGATTCCCCAATTCCCAGGGAATTCCCAAAATTCCTTTCCAGAGAGGAGTGTGGATGGGGATGGATCTGATGCCAGCCCTGGGAAAGCTGGGAATTCCCTGGGAAAAACGGGATTGGGGCAGAAATTCCCGGCTGGGAGGGTGGGGAGGGGCTGGGCTGGAATTCCCAGAGAATCCCAGGATCCCTGGGAGTGTCCAAGGAAAGCTGGATCCCCCGGGGATGGTGGGAAGTGTCAGGGTGGGAATGGGATGGGATTTGAGGTCCATGGATCCCATCCCAAGCATTCCGGGATCCCAAGAATCCCAAGAATCCCAGGACACGGTGTCAGGGATCGGCCCTGAGGTCCCCCAGGATCCCTGGGAGATTCCCCACGGATTAAAACATTCCAGGCAGGATCCACCCATGGAAAAACACGGCGGGTATCCCCAATCCCAAACCCCACATCTCAAATCCCACATCCCACATTTCACATGCCACATCCAGATCCAAATTCCACATCCCAAATCCCATACCCCAAATCTCACATCCAAATCCCAGATCCAAAATCCAAATCCCACGTCCTTCATCCCGAATTCCCCATCCCAAATCCCAGATATCACATCCCACATCTCAAATCCCAGATCCAAAATCCGAATCCCAACCTGAAAAACCCACATTTCACATCCCACATCCTAAATCCCAAATCCCACATCCCAAATCCCACATCTCAAATCCCACATCCCAAATCCCACACCCAAAATCCCAAATTGCAGTGTGGGATTCAACCAAGAGGATCAACCCCACTTGGAAACTCCATCCTTAGAATCAGGGATGGATCAGGGGTGGAAATCCCAGGATCAGGGGTGGAAATCCGGGATCAGGGATGGATCAGGGGTGGAAATCCCTGGATCAGGGATGGAAATCCCGGGATCAGGGATGGAAATTCTTGGATCAGGGGTGGAAATCCCTGGATCAGGGGTGGAAATCCCAGGATCAGGGGTGGATCAGGGATGGAAATTGCAGGATCAGGGCTGGAAATCCAGGATCAGGGATGGGTCTGGGATGGATCTGCAGCCCTCGCTGGATCTGCCCAGCTCCACATGGGAATTCCCATTAAACCCACGGAACTCGGTTGCCGAGGTGAATTTTCCCTGGGAATGTGAGAATTCCCCTGGGAATGCCGGCGTGCGGCAGAGCGGTTGTCAGAGCAACAGCCCCAAGGCCCTGAAGCCATTCCAGGCAGGAATTTCCTGGTGTCCCTGTCCCCATTCCCAGAGTCCCTGTCCCCATTCCTGGCAGGAATTCCCGGTGTTCCTGTCCCCATTCCTAGCAGGAATTCCCAGTGTCCCTGTCCCCATTCCTGGCAGGAATTCCCATTGTCCCTGTCCCCATTCCTAGCAGGAATTCCCAGTGTCCCTGTCCCCATTCCTAGCAGGAATTCCCCATTCCTGCCTCCATTCTCCTTCCCATTCCCATTCCCACTCCCATTCCCTCTCCCTGATCCCGATCCTGATCTCATTCCCACTCCTGCTCCCACTCCCGATCCCATTCCTGTTCCCGTTCCCACTCCCATCATTCCCACCCTCAGTCCCACCATCATTCCCACCCTCATTCCCACCCCATCATTCCCATCATCATTCCCATCATTCCCACCATCACTCCCACCCGCATTCCCATCATCATTCCCATCATTCCCATCACCACCATTCTCGCCATCATTCCCATCATTCCCACCATCATTCCCATCACCCTCATTCCCACCATCACTCCCGCCCTCATCCCCACCCCGCTCCTTCCCAGCGCCGCGGTCGTTCCGCTCGGCACCTGCTGCCGGCTCTGCTCCTCCAGGTTGAGTTTCACCTCCAGGGCGTGCCGCGCCTCCAGGAACGCCTTCCGGTGCTTCCGCTCGGCCATCACGTAGGAGAGCGCCCCGGCCGCGATGGCGCCCGCGAACACGCACGACGACCACGCCGCCTGCGCCCACGGGAACAGCCCGGGAAACAAGGGAAACGGGATCAGCCAGGGGAGCGGCGGCGGCAACGGGAGAAACGGCAACGGGATCCGTGACGGGAGAAACGGGAGCAGAGACAGGATCAGCAATGGGAGCGGCGACAACGGGATCAGCGATGGGAGCGGCGATGGGATCGGTGATGGAATCGGAGACAGGATCGGAGACAGGATCAATGACGGGATCAGCGATGGGAGCGGCGATGGGATCGGTGATGGAATCGGAGACAGGATCGGAGACAGGATTGGAGACAGGATTGGAGACAGGATTGGAGACAGGATCAATGACGGGATCAGCAATGGGATCAGCAACGGATGGAGACGGATTGGAGACAGGATCGGAGACAGGATTGGAGACAGGATCAGCAACGGGATTGGAGACAGGATTGGAGAGATGGAACGGTTGAGAGGATCAGCAACGGGATTGGAGACAGGATTGGAGACAGGATTGGAGACAGGATTGGAGAAAGGATCGATGACGGATCGGCGACAGGATCAGCGACGGGATTGGAGACAGGATCGGAGACAGGATCAGCGATGGGAGCGGCAACGGGAAGAAGAACAGGATCAGCAACAGGATCAGCAACAGGATTGGCAACGGGAGCAATGGAAACGGGATTGGTAATGGGATCAATGGCAATGGGATCAGCAACGGGATCAGTAACAGGAGAAACGGGATCGGCAACAGGAGCAATGGGATCGGTGATGGAGCAATGGGATCGGTGACGGGAGCAATGGGATCAGCGATGGGAGCAATGGGATCGGCAATGGAGCAATGGGATCAGCGATGGGAGCAATGGGATTGGCAATGGGAGCAATGGGATCAGCGACAGGAGCAATGGGATCGGTGATGGAACAATAGGATCAGTGACAGGAGCAATGGGATCAGTGATGGGAGCAATGGGATTGGCAATGGGAACAATAGGATCAGTGACAGGAGCAATGGGATCAGTGATGGGAACAATAGGATCAGTGACAGGAGCAATGGGATCGGTGATGGGAGCAATGGGATCAGTGACAGGAGCAATGGGATCGGTGATGGGAGCAATGGGATCGGCAATGGGAGCAATGGGATCGGTGATGGGAGCAATGGGATTGGTGATGGGAGCAATTGGATCAGTGATGGGAGCAATGGGATTGGTGATGGGAGCAATGGGATCAGCGACAGGAGCAATGGGATCGGCAATGGAGCAATGGGATCAGCGATGGAAGCAATGGGATTGGTGATGGGAGCAATGGGATCAGCGACAGGAGCAATGGGATCAGTGATGGGAGCAATGGGATCGGCGATGGGAGCAATGGGATCGGCGATGGGAGCAATGGGATCGGCGATGGGAGCAATGGCGATGGGATCAAAGGCAGTGGGATTATCGGCAACAGGATTGGCAACGGGAAAAATGGCAATGGGAGCAATGGCAATGGGATCAGCGGCAATGGGATCAGCGGAAACAACAATGGGATTAGCGATGGGATCAGCAACGGGATCAGTGATGGGATCGGCGATGGGATCAGCAACGGGAGCAACGGTAACAGGATCAGAAAAGGGATCAATGGCAATGGGATCAACAGCACCGGGATTGGCACTGGGATCGGCACTGGCATCAGCACGGGGATTGGTGGCACCGGGATCAGCACTGGGATTGGCACCGGGATCAGCCGGGATCAGCACTGGGATTGGTGGCACTGGGATTGGCACCGGGATCAGCACTGGGGTGAGCCGGGATCAGCAAGAGATCCGGGTGGGAATCAGTGCAGGATCAGCGTGGGATTAGTGCAGGATCAGGCTGGGGATCAGCACTGGGATCAGCGCTGGGATCAGCACTGGGATCAGAGCCGGGATCAGCGCGGGATCATTGGGGAAAGTGGGTGGGTAATGGTGGGGATGCAGTGTGTTTGGAATTTGGGATCGTGGGATCTTTGGGATGAAAGAGCAGGAATTTGGGATCACAGGAATTTGGGATGATGGGAATTTGGGATCTTCATTTAAAGCACAGAGAACAACCCCAGACCCCGTTTGGGGTAAACATCAGGAATGCCAGGCGGAAAAGAGAACGGGAATGGTGGGAATCCTGGGGGATTCCCAGAGCTCAAAGAGCTGGAGATGTTTTGGAAAAAGGCGGCAGCCGGGCAGATCCCAGGGGATCCCAGGGGGTGGGAGTGGCTCCAAGCGGATCACGTGGTGCCGTTCCCAGGGAATTGTGAGCAAAGTCCTGGAAAACCCGGCCAGGCTCTGATTCCTGGGGTTTCTCAGAGCTCTCGAGGATTCCTGGGAATGGCCAAAACCTGGGGATTCCTGGGAATGGCCAAAAATTTGGGAGCAGTTCTGTTCCATCTGTTCCCTGGGAACATCCAGGGCTGTGTGGTGGATCCTGGGCGATCCCACAGGATTGGTGCAGATCCATGGGATGGATCCCATCCTTGGCTTGGATCCTGATCCCGTGGGTGGGATCTTGATCCTGTGGATGGGATCCTGATCCCATGGATTGGGTCTTGATCCCACAGATCAGATCTGGTTCCCACAGATCAGATCCCGATCCCGTGGGCTGTGGGGACTTGGGAATGGGGCACAGGGATGGGAACAGAACCCAAAATCCCCCGGGAGTGTCCCAAGGCCGGATCCTACCCCAGAACTAGGAATTCCTGGGAATTTCCCAGATCCATGGGGAGGTGGGAGCAGAGGAGGAACCCCAGAAGGGACCCCGGCTCCGTGGCAACGGGACACTCTTCCAGCCAGGGATGGCCACGGAAAACTGGGAACACTGGGAATGCTGAAAATGCCAGGAATGTTGAAAATCCCAGGAATCCCCTCTCCCAGGACCACCCCGTCCCACTCCAGCTGCTTTTCCATGAGCATCCCGCTGCCCTTCCTTGATGCACATCCCAAAAAAACTCTCTGGATGTGAGCCCAGCTCCAAAACATTTCCCGTATCCCAAATTCTGTGGGAAAAGTTCTGATCTCTGGTCCCAAATTCCACAGGAAATGTTCCAATCCCAGATCCCAAATTCCACAGGAAAATTCTTCTCCAGATTCCATGGGAAAAGCTCCAACAGGAATCCCCAAACTACAGGAAAATTTCCAATCCCGGATCCCAAATTCTGCAGGAAGAACTCCAATCCTGAAATCCCAAATTCTATGGGAAAATCTTCGATCCCAGATCCCAAATTCCATGGGAAAAGCTCTGATCCCAAATCCCAAATTCTATGGGAAAAGCTCCAACACAGGATAACAAAACTACAGGAAAATTTCCAAAAAGCTCCCATCCCAAATTCCACAGGAAAAGCTTTAATCCCAGATGATAAATTCCACAGGAAAAGCTCCGATCCCAGATCCCGAATTCCACAGGAAAAAATGTGATCCCAGATCCCAAGTTCTATGGGAAAAACTTTGATCCCTGATCATAAATTCCACAGGAAAAGCTCCAATCCCAGATCCCAAATTCCACAGGAAAAATTCTGATCCCAGACCCCAGATTCCATGGGAAAAGCTCCAACACAGATCCCAAATCTACAGGAAAATTTCCAAACCCAGATCCCAAAATCTGCGGGAAAAGCTCCAATCCTGAAATCCCAAATCCCATGGGAAAAGCTCCCATCCTGAAATCCCAATCCTTTGGGATCCTCCCCAATTCCGGCTGGCCCTGCCCCACCCTCCAGCTGATCCTAAAAACATCCTCGGGAATAACCCCGCTCATTCCCGGACGCGCCGTTCCCAAGGATTTCCTGGCTCCGGAGGCTCCAGAGGCTCCGTGCCTGGGCAATGATTAACTGGGAGCCGGCCTGGCCGGAAATTCCCGCTTTTCCCAAATCCCAAAGTGGGATTGGGGTCAGTGATTTCTCCAACTTTTCCTCCTCATATCCCAAAAATACAGAAAAATTGGGATTTCCCGGCCTATTTTTTTTGGCTGTGTTTTCCAAATTAACTCCATGTTCTCAAAATATCCCAAAAAAGGGAATAAATTCCCACTTTTTTCCTTATTTAGGCCAGGAGCTGCCGGGGCTCTCCCAGGAGAATCCCAAATTTCCGTAAGACCCATTTGGAGCTTCCTGTGGGATTTTCCTGGCGATTTTCCATCTCCAGCTTTTTTTTCCCCCCCATCCTGGTCTTGGAAAAGCTCAGGAAAATCCGTGGAGGAAAAGGGATTTGACCACGGTATTCCCAGGTTTTGGGAATAAACCCAATCCCAGGTGGGTGTTTTCCCAGGAAATATTCAGGATTTGGAATTCCGGGAAATTGGAATTCCTCCTTCTCATCCTTGAAGCTACTTTTGGGATCGGGGACAAAGTTCCATCCCAAAAAATGGGGATCACCCAGGAATCTGGGAATAAATCCTGGTTTTTCCTCCTGCTGCCGCATTCCAGCTGTTTTGGGCCCTGTTTTTTGGGAATTTTGGCCTTTCCAAGGGATGTTGGCACAAGCGGGGCCGGATGGGAATGGGAATGGAGAGAAATCATGGAATTGTGCCTTGTTTTTCCAGCATTCCAACCCCATTCCAGGCTCTCCAGGCGGATCCTGAGGTGCCTGGGCATTCCCAGGATTCCCACCTCGGGATTTGAGATTGGAATTGACCCTCAAGGGGTTTTTTCCCAACCCAAATTTGGACGGATTTTGGGAATGTCCCAGGAAAACACCGGGATTGGCTCCCAGCATTGGGATCACAGCTGGCTGTAGGGTTAGAGCGTGGGAATGGGAACGTAACTCATGGAAAACCCATGGAAAACCCATGGAGAGCCCACAGATAACTCAAGGAAAAGTCATGGATAACCCATGGATAACTCATGGATAGCTCATGAATAACCCATGGATAACCCATGGATAACTCATGGAAAAGTCAGAGATAACCCATGGATAACTCTTGGAAAAGTCAGGGATAACCCATGGATAACCCACAGATAACCCATGGATAACTCATGGATAACCTATGGATAATCCATGGATAACTCATGGATAACCCATGGATAATTCCTGGATAACCTATTCCTGCCCCATTCCCGCTCCATCCCAGCACCATTCCTGATCAATCCCCACCCCATTCCTGCACCTGCCGGGCCAGCTCCTCTCAATCCATGGAATTCCTGCCCCATTCCCGGTCCATTCCCACCCCTTTCCCACACCTGCCTGGCCAGCTCCCTCCATCCACGTTCTCCCACCCCATTCCCGGTCCATCCCAGCCCCATTCCCGATCTATCTGGGCCCCATTCCCGCACCTGCCTGACGAGCACCCCTCCAATCTGTGGAATTCCCAATCCATTCCCGCCCCATTCCCAATCCATTCCCGCCCCATTCCCACACCTGCCTGACCATCCCCGCTCCACCCACGTTATCCCTGCCCATTCCCTTCATTCCCACGCCATTCCCGCCCCATTCCCACACCTGCCTGACCATCCCCGCTCCACCCACGTTATCCCTGCCCATTCCCTTCATTCCCACGCCATTCCCTGCCCCATTCCCGCACCATTCCCGCACCTGCCTGACCAGCACCCCTCCAATCTATGGAATTCCCAATCCATTCCCGCCCCATTCCCAATCCATTCCCGCCCCATTCCCGCACCTGCCTGACCAGCACCCCTCCAATCTATGGAATTCCCAATCCATTCCCGCCCCATTCCCAATCCATTCCCGCCCCATTCCCGCCCCATTCCCGCACCTGCCTCACCATCCCCGCTCCACCCATGTTAGCCCTGCCCATTCCCTTCATTCCCACGCCATTCCCGCCCCATTCCCGCACCTGCCTGACCATCCCCGCTCCACCCACGTTAGCCCTGCCCATTCCCTTCATTCCCACGCCATTCCCGCCCCATTCCCGCACCTGCCTGGCCAGCTCGCCCCGCTCCAGCTCCTGCCGGCCCCTCTGGGAAGCGGCGATTCCCAGCGCCAGCGCGTGCCCGCCGCAGGACGCGGCCGCCAGCGCCAGGATCCGCGCCAGGCGCAGCGGCAGCGTCAGGAAGCAGGAGAAGGCGAAGAACGCCTGCCAGCCCACCGTGTCCAGCGCCTCGGGAAAACTCCGCTGGAATTCCAGCCCCAGCAACCCCCAGAGCTGCGCCACCGTCAGCGCCCACAGCGCTCCCGGCAGGAATCTCTGGGCCAGGCGCTCGGGAAGCAGCCGGGATTTGAGGAGCAGGAAAAGGGCGCCGTGCGCCACCAGCCCGGCCAGCGCCGCCAGCGCCGGGAAAAGTTTCTCCATGCGGGAAAAGCCGGCGCACATTCCCAGGACGTAGCAGTCGAAGAGGGCGGCGAACACCACCAGCACCAGCAGCGTCTCGTGGCGCTGGCGGCGGAAATAGGTCTGGTAGAGCTTTTCCAGGGATTCCGGGGAGAAGGAGAAGCGCCGGGAATGCGGCAGGCACGGGCAGCGCGGCGCCGGAGCTTCCCGGGAGCGGCCGATGCCCGCGCCCTCGGGATCCGACGGGAAACTCAGGGAATAATCGGCGGAATACTCGGCCGAGAATTCCGGCTCCGAGAACTCGGCCCGGGGCATCCTGGAAGGGTGGCGGTGGGATCGGGAGCAGGGATGGAATTACCGGGTTTGGCTTGGTTTGGTTTTTTTGGTTTTTTTTTTGATCCCAGCGGGAATTGTGGGGATGCTCAGCGCAGCGTCACCGTCGCCATCCTGCGGGGCCTTCCCGCTTTTCCGGCTGCTTCAGGCTCCGGGGGCGGGGGGGAAAAGGGGAAGGATCGGGAATTGCCGAGGGGGAGGACGGGATTCCCGGCTGATTCCCGAAATTCCTTCCTGGTTGATTCCCGGCTCCTTCCCGGCCGATTCCCGGCTCTTTCCCGGTCGATTCCCGGCTCTTTCCCGGTTGATTCCCGGGTCCTTCCCGGCCGATTCCCGGTTCGTTCCCGGTTCCTTCCCGGCCGATTCCCGAAATTCCTTCCCGGCTCCTTCCCGGCCGACTCCCGGCTGATTCCCGAAATTCCTTCCCGGTCGATTCCCGGCTGATTCCCGAAATTCCTTCCCGGCTCCTTCCCGACCAATTCCCGCCCGCTTCCCGGTTCCTTCCCGGCCGATTCCCGAAATTCCTTCCCTGCGGATTCCCGAAATTCCTTCCCTGCGGATCCCCGGCTCCTTTCCCAGCTCCTTTTCCAGGTGTTTTTCCCGGCTTTCCCAGCTCTGCCCCAGAGATGTCGCGATGCCTCCCCTGCTCCTCCTTCCCGAGCTTTTTCCCGGCGCTCCTTCCCGAGATGCCTCGTGCCCGCCGGGATGGATTCCCGGGATCCGGGAAAAAAAAACGGGAATAACGCGGGGATAAGGCGGGGATCTAAGGATGGGATGCGGGGCCGCGATCCCGCCTTTATCCCGACAGCGCTTCCCGATTCCCACATCCTCTTCCCGCCGGAGCTTCCCGGGCCATGGAAAAACTCGGGATGGAGGCAGGAAAAGCGGGAAGGGCTTTTCCAGGGATTTTCGGGGCGGGGCCGCCTCCCGTAACCCTCTCGCTGCCGGGATGGGAAAAAACCCCCAAAAACCGGGAAGCGATTCCCGTAGGAATTCGGGCGAGGAGCAGCTGGAATTCCAGGAGCTCATCCCGCTCCAATCCCGCTGTCCCAGGGTGCTCCAGCTTTTCCTTGGATATTCCCAAGGATTCTCTGGGAATTCCCAGCCCCTTCCAGACGGGAATTCCTTCCTAAATCCCCCCCCTTTTTTTTTTTTTTTTTTTTTTTTCCCAGCTCTCACAGCCTGGCATTGGATCCAGCTCCTCTCCGGGAAGGAATTTCGGGAATTTCCTGGAAATTCGGGAGTCCCTTCCCCTTTTCCATCCCCGAATTCCATAAAAAAAACCCTCGGGATGGATCCTGAATGTCCCAAATCCCAGAATCCTGGAATGGTTTGGGATGGGATCCATGGATTTTAAATCCCATCCCATCCCAACCCCACCATCCCCGGACACTCCCAGGGATCCAGGAATTCTCTGGGAATTCCTTCCCAAGATCCCACCCAGATGCCTTTTCCCATGGGAATCCATTCCCTGTGCCCCATTTCCCCCATGGAAAAATTCCCAGTTTCTCCCCAAATTCCCAAATCGGGAATTCCACCTCATTCCCAACTCATCCCAAAAATTCCCCCCCATTCCCAACCTTTAAATTCATCCCAAAATTCCCATTCCCCCCCGCCCCGACTCTGCCTTCTCCCAACGTTCTCATCCATAATTTTTATTTATTTATTTTTTTAAATTTATTTGGGAATTTTCCATCCCTCCTTTACAACAATCCACGGGATCCCACCATTCCCAGAATTCCCCACCCACGGCATCCATCCCATTCCAGGAATTCCCCAAACCAGGAATTCACCCCTCAGACCCGCCCAGAATCCCGGGAATTTTTTTTTTTAAATTCTATTTTCTTTTAAAATGAGGAAGGATAAAGCGCTAAGGGGACACTACAAGAGGGACGCGAATCCCATTGGATTTTCCTGGGATTTTCCCAGTTTTTCCCCAAATTTTTCCCAGATTCTCCCGCCATCACTGCCCATCCTTGGAAAAGCTTTTCCCGATGGCGTTCTTGAACAGCGTCACCAGCGGCGTCCGGACCCGCTCCGAGCTCATGAAGCCCCCGTAACGTTTTTCCTTCCGCGAATCCCACGGGAATTCCCGGAATTCCTCCTCTTCCTCCTCCTCCTCCTCCTCCTCCGGCTCTTCCCTCCGGAATTCCAGCTGGGAATTCTCCGCCGACTCCTCCTCGGCGCCGTTGGGATAAACCTTGACCGGCCTCCTCTTGCGGCCCACGGGTTTCCCCCAGCGGAAATGCTCCATGGAATACGAGCGCTTCCCATCTTTTCCCGGGAAAAAGGGAATCCCGGGATTCTTCCCGGCGGCCTCGTCCCGTTTCCTCGTGCCACCCTCGGTGCCATTTTTCCGGCCGAACTGGTTCCAGCGGAAGTGGCTCATGACGTAGCGCCGGAGCCCCTCGGAGAGCGGCTGCCATTGCCCGTTCCCGGGAAAGAGCGGAGATTCCAAGGAAAGCTGAGCCCGGCACGAGCCCGCGCAGGCCTGGAACGGGGAAATGGGAATTCCCGGGGGTGAAATCCCGGGGTTTTTAATGGGTTGGTTTGGGGGTTGGGAATGGGAGACGTTTGGGAATTCCCAGGAAAAACCCAAGGAATGGGAATTCGCAGAGTTTTTAATGGGTTAGTTTGGGTTGGGAATGGGAAGGGAATGGAGACATTTGGGAATTCCCAGGAAAAACCCAAGGAATGGGAATTCTGGTGTGGAATTCCTGGGGTTTTTTTATGGGTTGGTTTGGGGCTGGGAAGCGTTTTGGGAATGGGAGACATTTGGGAATTCCCAAGAAAAACCCAAGGAATGGGAATTCGCAGGGTTTTTAATGGGTTAGTTTGGGTTGGGAATGGGAAGGGAATGGGAGACATTTGGGAATTCCCAGGAAAAACCCAAGGAATGGGAATTCTGGTGTGGAATTCCTGGGGTTTTTTTATGGGTTGGTTTGGGGCTGGGAAGCGTTTTGGGAATGGGAGACATTTGGGAATTCCCAAGAAAAACCCAAGGAATGGGAATTCGCAGGGTTTTTAATGGGTTAGTTTGGGTTGGGAATGGGAAGGGAATGGGAGACATTTGGGAATTCCCAGGAAAAACCCAAGGAATGGGAATTCCCGATTTTTTATGGGTTAGTTTGGGTTGGGAATTGGGAATTCCGGTGTGGAATTCCTGGGTTTTTTTAATGGGTTGGTTTGAGAATTGTTTGGGAATGGGAATTCGGGTGTGGAATTCCCAGGGTTTTTTAATGGGTTGGTTTGGGGGTCGGGAAGCTGGAAATTCCCTGGAATGAGGTGGGAAATGAGAATTCCAGGGGGTGGAATTCCTGGGTTTTTTTAATGGGTTGGTTTGGGGTTGGGAATCATTTGGGAATGGGAATTCCGGTGGAGAATTCCCTGGGTTTTTAATGGGTTGGGTGGAGGTTGGGAATCGTTTGGGAATTCCCAGGAAAAGCGCAAGGAGTGGGAGTTACAGCATGGAATTCCCAATTTTTTAAGGGTTAGTTTTGGGTTGAGAATTGTTTTGGGAATGGGGGGCATTTTGGAATTCCCAAGAAACACCCAAGGAATGGGAATTCCGGCGCAGAATTCCCGGGGTTTTTTAATGGGTTGGTTTGGGGTTGGGAAGCGGTTTTGGAATGGGAGACATTTGGGAATTCCCAAGAAAAACCCAAGGAATGGGAATTCCAGATTTTTTATGGGTTAGTTTGGGTTGGGAATTGGGAATTCCAGTGTGGAATTCCCGGGTTTTTAATGGGTTGGTTTGGGCGTTGGGCAGCATTTTGGGAATTCTCAGGAAAAACCCAAGGAATGAGAATTACAGGATGGAATTCCCAATTTTTTATGGGTTAGTTGGGAATCATTTGGGAATGGGGGACATTTGGGAATTCCCAGGAAAAGCACAAGGAACGGGAATTATGGGATTTAATTCCCAATTTTTTATGGGTTTTTTTGGGGGTTGGGAATAGTTTTAGGAATGGGAATTCCGGGATGGAATTCCCGATTTTTTTATGGGTTGGTTTGGATTGGGAATTGTTTGGGAATTGGGAACTGGGGACCCGTGAGGAAGGGATTTGGAAATTCCAAAATTTAGGATTTTTTTTATATTTTTGGGATTTTTAGGATTTGATCCCCAAAAAATCTCTGGGAAAATTCCCATTCCCAAATCCCATTTGTACCTGGGATCTTTGGGATTTGATCCCAAAAAAATTTTGGGATTTGATCCCCAAAAATTTTGTGGATTTCTGAGATTTGATCCCCTCAAAAGTTTTTTTTTTGGGTTTTTTTTTGATTTTTAGGATTTGATCCCAAAAAATTTTGGGGATTTTTGGAATTTATTCCAAAAAAATTGGGGGATTTTTGGGATTTGATCCCCAAAAATTTGGGGACTTTTGGGATTTGAGCTTCTAAAATTTTTTTGGATTTTGGGGATTTGACCCCCCAAGATTTTGGGGATTTATGGGATTTGAGCCCCAAAAATTTTGGGATTTTTGGGACTTTTGAGATTTGATCCCCTCAAAAGATTTTTTTTGTGTGATTTTTGGGATTCAATCCCCCCCAAGATTTGGGATGTTTGGGATTTGATCCTCAAAATTTTTGTGGATTCTGGGGGATTTTTGGGATTTGAACCCCAATTTTTTTTTTATTTGATCCCCAAAATTTTTGGGGATTTTTGGGATTTGACCCCAAAAAATTTTCTTGATTTCGAGGATTTTTGGGATTCAAACACCAAAAATGTTTGGGATTTGATCTGGAAAAATTTTGGGGATTTTTGGTACTTTCAAGATTTGATTCCTCACAAAAATTTCTTGGGATTCTGGGGATTTGATGCCAGTAATTTTGGGATTTGATCTTCCAGAATTTTGGGGGTTCTTTGGGATTGGATTTACCAGAATTCCGGCCTCGCTGCCGAGCTCCCGGCACTCGGAATTCTCCCGGCACGGATCGGAAGCTCCCACGGAATTCCAAAGGATCAACCCCAAAACCACGGCGAGAATTCCCGAACCCATCCCGGCCGGAAAAACGGGATCGCAGCGGGAGCTGTGGGAAAAAAAATCACGGGAAAAAAAAATTAAAAAGGAATGGTTATCAGGGTCAGGAAATTCCCGAATTTCTTTTCATTTTCCCGTGCCTCAGTTTCCCTCGGGAAAAATCCCTCCCCTTTTCCAGGATCAGGATCATTTCCCATGGAAAAAATCCCAATTTTCCCCAATCTGGGAATGTCCAGATGGGATTTTTTTCCCATTTTAATTTTTTTTTAGGGATTCCTTTCCCGTGCCTCAGTTTCCCTCAGGAAAAATCCTATATTTTCTGGGATCGGGTTCAGTTTCCCATTAAAATCCCAATTTTCCCGGATCTGGGAATGCCCAGGAGGGAAGTTGATCCTGAATTTTGGAGGGGAAAAGAGGCGGATCCAGGAATTTCCTCCCATTTTCCGTGCCTCAGTTTCCCTTGGGAAAATCTCCGAAATTCTCCACGAGGGAAACTGAGGCAGGGAAAAGGAAGAGGGAAAAATTCCCTCCTGGGCATTCCCGGATCGGGGAAAATCGGGAATTTTAATGAGAAAATGATCCCAATCCCGGAAATTCAAAGGAATTTTTCCCGAGGGAAACTGAGGCACGGGAAAATGGGAGGGAATTCCTGGATCCGCCTCCTTTCCCCTCCAACATTTGGGATCAAATTCCCTCCTGGACATTCCCAGGTCCGGAAAATTCCCGCGCCTCAGTTTCCCTCAGGAAAAATCCCTCCCATTTCCCGGGATCGGGATCAGATTCCTATGAAAATTCCGATTTTCTCCAATCCGGGAATGTCCAGGAGGGATTTTTTTTTCCCCATTTTAATTTTTTCAGGAATTCCCTTTCCTGTGCCTCAGTTTCCCTCGGGAAAAATCCCTCCCGTTTTCCGGGAGTGGGCAATTGGGAACATTTTCCCACAATTCCCATTTTTCCCAGACATTCCCAGATTGGGGAAAATTGGGATTTTTTCCATGGGAAATGATCCTGATCCTGGAAAAATGGGAGGGATTTTTCTCGAGGGAAACTGAGGCACGGGATTTTCCCGGATCTGGGAATGCCCAGGAGGGAATTTTATCCCAAATTTTGGATGGGAGAAAGAGGCACATCCAGGAATTCCCATCCCATTTTCTCGTGCCTCAGTTTCCCTGTAGAAAAATCCCTCCGAATTTCTGGGATCGGGATCATTTTCCCATTAAAATTCCCGATTTTCCCAGATCTGGGAATGCACAGGAAGGAATTCGATCCCAATTTTCAGAGGGGAAAAGAGAGGGATGCAGGAATTCCCTCCCATTTTTCCGTGCCTCAGTTTCCTTCGGGAAAAACCCCTCCCATTTCCCGGGATCGGGATCAGATTCCTATGAAAATTCCCGATTTTCCCCAATCCGGGAATGTCCAGGAGGGATTTTTTTTTTCCCCATTTTAATTTTTTCAGGAATTCCCTTTCCTGTGCCTCAGTTTCCCTCGGGAAAAATCCCTCCCGTTTTCCGGGATTGGGCAATTGGGAACATTTTCCCACAATTCCCATTTTTCCCAGACATTCCCAGATTGGGGAAAATTGGGATTTTTTAATGGGAAAATGATCCCGGTCCTGGAAAGTGGGAGGGATTTTTTTCCCAAGGAAAACTGAGGCACAGGAAAGGAATCCCTTAAAAAAAATAAAATTGGGAAAAAAATCCCATCTGAACATTCCCAGATCCGGGAAAATTGGGATTTTTTCCATGGGAAATGATCCTGATCCTGGAAAAATGGGAGGGATTTTTCCCGAGGGAAACTGAGGCACGGGATTTTCCTGGATCTGGGAATGCCCAGGAGGGAATTTGATCCCAGATTTTGGAGGGGAAAGGAGGCGGATCCAGGAATCCTCTCCCATTTTCCCGTGCCTCAGTTTCCCTCGGGAAAAATCCCTCCCCTTTTCCGGGATCAGGATCATTTTCCCATTAAAATTCCCAAATTTTGTGAATCTGGGAATGTCCAGATGGGATTTTTTCCCCATTTTAATTTTTTTTTAGGGATTCCTTTCCTGTGCCTCAGTTTCCCTCTGAAAAAATCCCTCCAGTTTTCCAGGATTGGGATCATTTCCCATGGAAAAAATCCCGATTTTCCCCGATCTGGGAATGCCCAGGAGGGAATTTGATCCCGGATTTTGGAGGGGAAAGGAGGTGGATCCAGTAATTCCCTCCCATTTTCCCGTGCCTCATTTTCCCTCGGGAAAATTTCCACATTTTTCAGGACTGAATCAACCTTCCCATTGAAATTCCCGATTTTCCCTATCCGGGAATGCCCAGGAGGGAATTTTTCCCTCTTCCTTTCCCTGCCTCAGTTTCCTTTGGGAAAAATTTCGGAGGAGATTTTCAGAGGGAAACTGAGGCACGGGAAAGTGGGAGGGGGAAAATTCCCTCCTGGGCATTCCCAGATCGGGAAAATCGGGAATTTCAATGGGAAAATGATCCCAGTCCCGGAAATTCTGAGGGAATTTTCGCTCTGGAAACTGAGGCACGGGAAAATGGAAGGGAATTCCTGGATCCGCCTTTTTTTTTGCTCAAAAAGTTGGGATCAAATTCCCTCCTGAGCATTCCCAGATCCGGGAAAATCGGGAATTTCAATGGGAAAACGATCCCGGTCCCGGAAAACGGGAGGGATTGTTCCAGAGGGAAACTGAGGCACGGGAAAGGGAATTCCTGAAAAAATTAAAAAATCGGGAAAATTCCCTCCTGGGCATTCCCGGATCCAGGAAAATTGGGAATTTTAATGGGAAAATTGATTTCAATCCCGGAAAATGTGGAATTTTTCCCGAGGGAAACTGAGGCATGGGAAATTGGGAGGGAATTCCTGGATCCACCTCCTTTCCCCTCCGAAATTCGGGATCAAATTCCGTCCTGGGCATTCCCAGACCCGGGAAACATCCCGTGCCTCAGTTTCCCTCGGGAAAAATCCCTCCCGTTTTCCAGGACCGGGATCATTTTCCCATTGAAATTCCCGATTTTCCCGGATCTGGGAATGCCCAGGAGGGAATTTTTTCCCCCATTTTAATTTTTTTTTTTAGGGATTCCTTTGTCTGCCTCAATTTCCCCTCTGGAAAAACCCCTCCCGTTTTCCATGATCGGGATAATTCCCCCTTAATTCCCTGGAAAGTTCCCATTTTTTTATCCCAAGGCTGGGAAATCATGGGAAAACCCGGGATTGGGATTTTTCCCCGGTGGATCCTGAATGGAACAAAATCCCCTGGGTTGGGGGGGGGTGGGGGGAAACGGGAAAAAAACCGGGAAAAACATCAGAAAAAAAAATCGGGATAAACCCGAGAGCGCCAGAAAATCCCGGATCCGCAATTCCCGAAGATTCACCCCTAAAATTCCCGGGAATTCAGATTTTTAAATTAATTTTAAACCGGGAAAAATCCATGAAAAAAAAAATCCCTTTTTTTTTTATTTTTTCCCCTCCCCGCGGCAAAAATCTGGGATTTTCAGCGGGAAAATTTGGGGATTTTTGTGGGATTTACCTGGGAATGGGATCCCGGCTGCACCTTCCGGTTTTTTTGGGATTTCCCGGAGCGTTTCCAGGGCGGCTCTGGCTCCGGCGGGCGCTTCCGGGGTTTTTATATCCCGGGGGAAGGAGGAGCCCGGGGGAAAAAACCGGGATCGATCCCGGCGGGAACAAAGAGCGGGATTAGCGCCGGCGGGAAAAGGGATTGGGGGAAAAAAAAAACCCGGGATTTGGGGTGGGGAGGGGCCGGAGCGAGGACAGAAATCCCAAATCCCAAATCCTGAATCCCAAATGTAGCCCCAAATTGATCCCAAATCCAGCCCAAGTCCCGAATCCAGTCCAAATTTATCCCAAACTGATCCCAAATCCCAGATCCTAAATCCAGCCTCAATTGATCCCAAATTCACCTCAAATTTATCCCAAACTCATCCCAAATCCCAAATCCTAAATCCAGCCCAAATCCCAAATCCAGTCCATTTATCCCAAATCCCAAACAGATCCCAAATCCCAAATCCAGTTCAAATCCTAAATCCAGCCCAAAATGATCCCAGATCCCAAACTCAGCCCAAATCTTAAATCCCAAATCCAGCCCAAGTCCCAAATCCCAGACCCCAGATCCCAAACCCATCCCGAATTTATCCCAATTCTTCCCCAAACCCCGATCCCAAATCCCAAATCCATCCCACATCGAGCCCAAATCCTTTCCAAATTGATCCCAAATCCCAAACCCCAAACCCCAAGTCCCTCCCAAATTTTTCCCGAATCCCAAACCCCAGTTCCCAAATCCAAATCCCAAATCCTTCCCAAATTTATCCCAATCCCATCCCAAATCCCAACCAATCCCAAATCCATGCCGAATTTATCCCAAATCCCAGATCCCAAATCCACTCCAAATTTATCCCAACTTTATCCAAATCCCAAATCCACCCCAAATCCCAAATTTATCCCAAATCCATCCCAAACCCCAAATCGACCCCAAGTTTATCCCAAATTTATCCAATCCCCAAATCCCAAATTTATCCCAAATCCAAATCCATCCCAAATTAATCCAAATCCCAAATCATTTCCAAATCCCAAACCCCAAATTTTTCCCGAATCCCAAATTTATCCCGAATTTTTCCCAATTTTTTTCCCAAAATTACCCCAATTCCCCTCCCTTGTCCTTTTTTTTGGGGGGGATTTTCCCGGAGTTGTTTTTTGGGAATTTCTGCTCCCGACTTTTTTTTTGGGATAATCCCAACATTTTTTAAGGTGTGGGATTAAATTCCCATAAAAAAATCCGGGAATTTCCCCCCCAAATTTTGGCTTTTCCCGGAATTTTTGCTGGGTTTGGAAAATCCCGGTTTCTATCCCTAAAAAAATTGGTGGAAATCTTGGAATTGTGGGGGTTTTTTAAAGGGTCGGGAATTTTGGGATTTAAGGGGAAAATGGGAGAGAAATGGGGAAAAATGGGGAAAATGGGGAAAAATGGGAAAAAATTGGGAAAACATTTGGCAAAAATTGGAGGAAATGTGGGAAAAAGCTGGGAAAAAAGCGAGGAAAAAAATGGGGAAAAAAATTGGGAAAAAACGGGGAAAAAAAACCTGGGGAAAATGGGGGGAAAAAACTGGGGAAAAAAACCAGGAAAAATTGGGAAAAAAATAGGGGAAAATGGGAAAAAAAATCAGGAAAAAAATGGGAAAAAATCAGGAAAAAAATGGGAAAAAGAAAAAACAGGAGAAAAGGGAAAAAAGGAGAAAAATGGGAAAAAAAGTCAGGAAAAAATGTGAAAATGGAGAAAAAATGGGAAAAATAGGGAAAAAATGGGAAAAATTGGGAAAAACATCAGGAAAAAAATGGGAAAAAATTGGGAAAAATGATAAAAAATGGGGGAAAAAACCAGGAGAAAAACCCGGGAGAAAAATAGGAAAAAATGGGGAAAAAATGGGGAAAAATCAGGGGAAAAATCAGGGGAAAAATCAGGGGAAAATGGGAAAAAACCAGGAAAAAAAAATGGAAAAAATGGGAAAAAAATAGGAAAAAAATGGGGGGAAATTGGGAAAGCTGGGAAAACTGGGAAAGTGGGAAAAGCTGGAAAAGCAGGGGGGGCCGAACTTTGGATTTTGCCGGCTCGGGTTCCTCTCGCGCGTCATCCCTGCCCTTTCCCGGTTTTTTTTTTTGGGATCGCACCTGGATGTGAAGGAGGCGCGGGTGGAAATCGCGGCCGGGCTCAAATCCCCAAAGCCGAGGAAAAAGGGGAAAAAAATAAAAATCCCATTTTTTGGGGGGGCTTTGTTGGGGGTTCGAGGCGGGGTTGGATTTTTCCGAAGGTTTTTCCAAAGGTTTTGAGAGATCGGGGGTTGGGGAGGGTGAGAAATTGGGGGAAAGGGGAAAAAAATAGGGAAAAATGGGGATAAAATGGAAAAAAAACGGGGGGAAATGGGGATAAAATGGGGAAAATGGAAAAGGAAAATGGGAAATAAAAAATGGAAAAATGAAATGGGAAAAAATGGGAAAAAAAGGAAAAAATGGAAAAAAAGGTAAAAATGGAAAAATGAAAAAGGGAAAAAATGGAAAAAAATGGGAATAAAAAGGGAAAAAATGGGAAAAAAAGAGAAAAATGGGAAAAAGGGAAAAATGGGAAAAAAACAGGGAAAAAATGGGGGAAAAATGGGGAAAATGGACAAAGGAAAAAAGGGAGAAAGGGAAAAATGGGAAAAACGGAAAATGGAAATGGAAAAAGGAAAAATGGAGAGAAAACAGAAAAAATGGGGGGAAAATGGGGATAAAATGGGGAAAAATGGGGAAAAACTCATGAAAAAAATTTGGAAAAAAAATTGGGAAAAAAAAATGGGGGGAAATTGGGAAAAAGAAAGGGAAAAAATGGGGGGAAAATGGGAAAAAATGTGGGGAAATGGGAAAAAAAAATAGGAAAATTTTTGGAAAAAATCATTTAAAAATGGGAAAAAAATGGGGGGGAATGGGGGAAAATGGGGAAAACTGGGAAAAAAATGAAGATAAAAGGGAGAAAAATGGGGAAAACTGGGGAAAAATAGGAAAATTTTTGGAAAAAACCATGAAAAAAATTGGGGAAAATGGGCAAAAATGGGGAAAAACTGGGGGAAAAACTGGGGATAAAATGGGAAAAATTTGGGGGAAAATGGGGGGGAAATGGGGAAAAAGAGGGAAAAAATAGAAAAAATGGGGGAAAAAAGGGGAAAAATCAGGAAAAAAAATGGGGGAAAATGGGGAAAAGCTGGAGAAAAATGGGAATAAAATGGGGAAAATCAGGAAAATTTTGGGAAAAACCAGGAAATAATTGGGGAAAATGGGGAAAAATTGGGAAAAGCTGGGAAGAAAACAGGAAAAAATTGAAAAAAAAACCTGGGAAAAAATGGGGGAAAATGGGGAAAACCAGGAAAAAGAATTGGGAAAAGCTGGGGAAAAAAACCAGGAAAAATTGAAAAAAAAAAAAAAAAAAAAACACCACAGGTAAAAATGGGGGAAAATGGGAATAAAATGGGGAAAAAATGGGAGAAATCAGGAAAAAATTGGGAATAAAAAAATGGGGAAAAAATAGGAAAATGGAAAAAACAATTCCTGCCTGAATCCCTCCCAAATTCTGTGGGATTTTTGGGAATTTTTCAGGAATTTTTGTGGGGTTTGAGGTTTTTTTCAGGATTTGAGTTTTTTTAGGAAGGGATTTGGATTTTTTTTGGGATTTGAAGCTTTTTTTTTTTTTTTTCCTGGGATTTTGTGGGTTTGGGATTCTTTTGGGATCACTGGGGGTATCCCAGGAATTCCTGCCCCAAACCCGGTTTTTCCTGGGGAATTCCCAAAATTCCCACCCGGGATTGGATCCAACCCCATCCCGACTCCTCCTTGAGAAGGAATTTTGGGAATTAATTTTGGGAATTTTCGGGGAATTTTGGCGTTTCCCTTCCCTTTTCCACCCCCAAATTCCATAAAAAAACCCCTCGGGATGGATCCTGAGCGTCCCAAATCCCCAAAATCCCGGAATTCTTTGGGATTTGTGGATTTTAAATCCCATCCCAAATTTCCTTGGATATTCCCAAGGATTTTCTGGGAATTCCAGCCCAGCCCCTCCCCCACCCTCCCAGCTGGAATTCCTGACTAAAATCCCAAAATCCCAAAATTTTCCCCTTTTCCCATCCCTGCCTCCCCCCTCCCATCCTTTTCCCCAATTCTCCCTCTCCTGGAAAATCCCAAATTTCCGGGGGTTCCCTTCCCTTCTCCATCCTCTCCACCCTCCCACATTCCCAAAAAACCCCAAACCAAATCCCAGGGCAATCCTGAAATTCCCAATCCCAATTTTCCCCTTTTCCCCAAACCCCAATTCCCCCTTTCCCCATATCCCAAATCCCAATTTTCCCCTTTCCCCCAAAATCCTAATTTCCCCTAAATCCCAAATCCCAATTTTCCCCTTTTTCCTAATCCCTCAATCCCATTTCCAATTTCCCTTTTCCTTAAATCCCAATTTCCCCTTTTCCCTCAACCCCAATTTTCCCTATTTTCCCCAAAATCTTAATTTCCCTTAAATCCCAAATCCCAATTCCCCTTTTTCCTAAATCCCTCAATCCCAAATCCCAATTCCAATTTCCCTTTTTCCCTAAATCCCAATTTCCCTCTTTCCCCAAAATCCTCATCCCCCCTAAATACCAAATCCCAATTTCCCCTTTTCCCTAAATCCCATTTTCCCCTTTTCTTCTTTCCCTCAATCCCAAACCCCAATCCCCAATTTCCCCTTTTCCCCAAATCCCAATTTCCCCAAACCCCAAATCCCAATTTCCCCAAATCCCAATTTCCCTTATCCCTCAATCCCAAATTCCCCTTCCCCCAAATCCCAATTTCTCCCAACCCAAATCCCCTTTTCCCCAATCCCCAAATCCCAAATCCCCTTCCCCCAAATCCCAATCCCCTTTTCCCCCAAATCCAATTCCCCCTTTTCCCAAACCCAATCCCCCTTTCCCCTAAATCCCTCAATCCCAATTTCCCCTTTTCCCCAAACCCAAATCCCAATTTCCCCAAATCCCAATTTCCCCTTTCCACTTTTCCCAAATCCCCAACCCCAAATCCCATTTCCCCTTTTCCCCCAAATCCCAATTTCTCTTTTCCCCTCAATCCCAGATCCCAATTCCCCCTTTCCCCAAATCCCTATTTCCCCTTTTCCCACAAATCCCAATTTCCCCAATCCCAATTTCCCTTTTCCCGAATCCCAATTTCCCCATTCCGCCTTTTCCCTAAATCCCCAAATCCCATTTCCCCTTTTCCCCCAAATCCCAATTTCCCCAAATCCCAATTTCCCCTTTCCACTTTTCCAATCCCAAATCCCCCTTTTCCCCAAATCCCAATTTCCCCTTTTCCCCCAAATCCCAAAGTTCCCAATTTCCCCAATTCCCAAACCCCAATTTCCCATTCCCCTTTCCCCAAATCCCAATTCCCATTTCCCTTTCCCCAATCCAAATCCCAATTTTTCCCTTTTCCCTCCCTCAATCCCAATTTCCTTTTCCTATTCCCCATTTTCCCTAATTTCCCTTTCTAATCCCAATTTCCTTTTCCCCATTTTCCCAAACCCCAATCCCAATTTCCCCAATCCTAAATCCCAATTCTCCAATCTTCTCCCAAACCCCAAATCCCATTTCCCAACCTAAATCCCATTTCTCCCATCCAACCCAAATCCTTTTCCCCATTCCCATGTTTTCCCCTCTCTTTTTTCCCATGTTTCCCCATTTTTTTCCTGTTTTTTTCTTGTTTCTCCCATTTTTTTCTGGTTTTTTTTTTTTTCCCATTTTCTCTGTTTTTTTTCCCATTTTTTCCCTGTTTTTTTTCCCCATTTTTCCCGGTTTTTTCCCCATTTTCCCCTGTTTTTATTTTTCCTATTTTTTCTCTGTTTTTCTCTGGTTTTTTCCCTGTTTTTTCCCCCATTTTTCCCTGGTTTTTTTCCCCCATTTTTTTCCTGTTTTCCCCATTTTTTCCCTGTTTTTATCCCCCTTTTTTCCCGTTTTTTTTTCCCCCATTTTTTCCCCCTGATTTTTCCCCATTTTTCTCTGTTTTTTCCCATTTTTCCCCCTGTTTTCCCCCATTTTTCTCTGTTTTTTTCCCATTTTTTCCGTTTTTCCCCCATTTTTCTCTGTTTTTTTTCCCATTTTTTCCCCATTTTCCCCCTGTTTTTTCCCATTTTTTCCCTGTTTTTTTTCCCCATTTTTTTTCTGGTTTTTTTTCCCCATTTTCCCCTGTTTTTCCCCCCATTTTTTCCCCATTTTTCCCCGGTTTTTCCCTGTTTTTCCCCCCATTTTCCCTCTGTTTTCCCCCCCATTTTCCCCCCATATTCCCCCGGTTTTTTCCCATTTTTTTCCCGGTTTTTTTTCCCGATCTTTCCCCGCCTCTGACGCCAGCGCTCCCCCCGCTCTCCCGCCTTTTCTGGTCTCCATTTTTTTCCTCCCTTTTTTCCCGAGAAGAAAGAAAGAAAAAAAACCTCGGAAGAGCGGCTGGAAATGGAAAAAAAAAAAAAAAAGGAATGAAAAAGGAATTAAAAGCTCGGAAGAGCGGCTGGAAAATGGAAAATGAGAATAAAAATGGAATTAAAAATGGAATAAAAAGCTCGGGAAAGCGCTGGAAATGGAAAATGGAAAAAAAAATGGAATAAAAAAGGGAATTAAAAGCTCGGAAGAGCAAAGAAAATGAAAGGGAATAAAAAAAATGGAATAAAAAAAGGGAATAAAAGGGAATTAAAAGCTCGGGAAGAGGGGCTGGAAAATGAAAATGGGATAAAAAATGGGAATAAAAAATGGAATTAAAAAGCTCGGAAGAGCGGTGGAAAATGAAAAATGGATAAAAAAAGGGAATAAAAAACTTGGGAAGAGCGGCTGGAAAATGGAAAATAAGAAAGGAATAATAAAGATGATGAATATAAAAAATGGAATAAAAAAATGGAATAAAAAAAGGGAATTAAAAGCTCGGGAAGAGCGGCTGGAAAATTAAAATAAGGGAAAAAAAAGGGAATAAAAACCTTGGGAAGAGTGGATGGAAAATGGGAATAAAAATGGAATAAAAAAATGGATAAAAAGGGAATAAAACCTTGGGAAGAGGGATGGAAAATGAAAATAAGAAATAAAAAGGGAATAAAAAATGGAATAAAAAAAACCTTGGGAAGAGCGGCTGGAAAATGAAATGGGATTAAAAAAAATGGAATTAAAAAAAAGGGAATAAAAAAGGGAATAAAAAAAAGCTCAGGAAGAGCGGCTGGAAAATGGGAATTTAAAAGGGAATAAAAAATGGAATAAAAATGGAATTAAAAATGGAATTAAAAGCTTGGGAAGAGCGACTGGAAAATGGGAATAAAAAAAGGGAATGAAAAAAGGGAATAAAAAACTTGGGAAGAGGGGGTGGAAAATGAAAATGTAAAAAATGGAATAAAAAAGGGAATTAAAAGCTCGGGAAGAGCGGCTGGAAAATGAAATAAGGGGGAAAAAAAGGGAATAAAAACCTTGGGAAGAGGGGGTGGAAAATGGGAATAAAAAATGGAATAAAAAATGGGATAAAAAGGGAATAAAAACCTTGGGAACCTGAGGGCGTGGAAAATGAAATTAAGAATAAAAAGGGAATAAAAAATGGAATAAAATAAAAAATGGGAAAAAAGGTGAAAAATGGAATGGATAAAAAAGGGATTAATAAAAATGGAATAAAAAATGGAATAAAAAGGGAGAGCGTGGAAAATGGAAAAAAGGGATAAAAATAATAAAAATGAAATTAAAAAATGGAATTAAAAAAGTGGAATAATAAAATGGGAAAAAGATAAAAAAAGGGAATAAAAAAATGAAAAAAATGGGAAAAAGTGGGAAAATGTAAAAAATGGATAAAAAATGGAATAAAAAAAGGGTAATGTAAAAAGCTCGGGAAGAGCGGATGGAAAATGAAAATAAGGGGAAAAAAGGGAATAAAAGAACAATGGGAAAAGAGGGGTGGAAAATGGGAATAAAAAATGGAATAAAAAATGGGATAAAAAGGGAATAAAAACCTTGGGAAGAGGGGTGGAAAATGAAAATAAGAATATAAAAAGGGAATAAAAAAATGGAATAAAAAAAAAAACTTGGGAAGAAGGTGGAAAATGGAATTAAAAAGGGAATAAAAATGGAATAAAAAATGGAATAAAAACTTGGGAAGAAGCGGCTGGAAAATGGAATGGGATAAAAAAATGAAATTAAAAAATGGAATAAAAAAAGGGAATAAAAAATGGGAATAAAGATAAAAAAAGGGATAAAAAATGGGATAAAAAAAGGAAAAAGATAAAAAAATGGGAATAAAAATGGAGATAAAAAAAAGGGAATAAAGATAAAAAAAGGAATAAAAAAGAATAAAAATGGAATAAAAAATGGAGATTTAAAAAGGAATAAAAAAAGGGATAAAGATAAAAAAAGGATAAAAATGGAATAAAAAATGGGATAAAAAAGGGAATAAAGATTAAAAAATGGGATAAAAAATGAAAATTAAAAAAATGGATAAAAAGGGAAAAAAATGGAATAAAAAATGGAAATAAAGATAAAAAAAAAAGAATAAAAAAAGAAAATTAAAAAATGGGATAAAAAATGGAATAAAAATGGGAATAAAAGATAAAAAAGGGACTAAAAAATGGGAATAAAAAAATGGAATAAACGATTAAAAAATGGAATAAAAAAGGGAAAAAAAGGGAATTTAAAAAAAGGGAATAAAGATAAAAAAGGGAATAAAAAATGGGAATAAAAAAAAGGATTTAAAATGGGAATAAAAATGGGAATTAAAAATGGGAATAAAGATAAAAAATGGGATAAAGAAATGGGATTAAAAAATGGGAATAAAAAATGAAAATAAAAAATGGGATAAAAAATGGGAATAAAAATGGAATTTAAAAAAAGGGAATAAAGATAAAAAAGGAATGAAAAAAGGGACTAAAAAAAATTCTAAAAAATGGGAATAAAAATAAAAAAAGGGATAAAAAATGGGAATAAAAAATGGGAATAATAGGAAAAAAAAGGAATTAAAAAATGGATAAAAAAATGGGAATAAAGATAAAAAAAAAGGGACTAAAAACCGGCAAAATAAAATAAAATAAAATAATGTAAAATAAAGTAAAATAAAATAAAATAAAGTAAAATAAAATAAAATAAAATAAAGTAAAATAAAATAAAATGAAATAAAATGAAATAAAATGAATAAAATAAAATAAAAATAAAATAAAATAAAATAAAATAAATAAAATAAAATAAAATAAAATAAATAAAAATAAAATAAAATAAAATAAAGTAAAATAAAATAAAATAAAATAAAATAAAGTAAAATAAAATAAAATAAAATAAAGTAAAATAAAATAAAATAAAATAAAGTAAAGTAAAATAAAGTAAAGTAAAATAAAATAAAATAAAATAAATGAAATGAAATGAAATGAAATCTGGGAAAAAAATCCAGGGAAAAAAGTCCAGGAAAAAAATCCAGGGAAAAAAATCCAGGGAAAGGGATGGGAGAAAAAATCCAGGAAAAAAACCCTGGGAAATCCCCAAATTCCCAAAATTCCCAAATTCCCATTCCCGACCTTTCCCATGGAAATTCCCAAATCATTCCCAAAAATCTCTGTTAAAATTCCCAACCTTTCTGTAGGAATTCCCAATTCCCAAAAATCTTCCTTAAAATCCCCGACCCTTTCCATGGGAACCCCCAAATTCCCAAATTCCCATTCCTGACCTTTTCCATGGGAATTCCCCAAATTCCCAAAATTCCCAAATTCCCAAATTCCCATTCCAACCTTTCCCATGGGAATTCCCAAATTCCCAAAATTCCCCAATTCCCATTCCCAACCCTTTCCATAGGAATTCCCAAATTCCCAAAATTCCCAAATTCCAAATCCCAAATTCCCATTCCCAACCTCTCCCACCGCAATTCCCAAAAATTCTCAAATTCTTCTCCAGGAATTTTATTGCAGGATTAACCCCAACCCCAACACTGCGTGAATCCCGCGGAATTCCGGGATTTTCCCCAGATTTTCCCGGATTTCAGAAGAAGACTTTTTCCAGGTAGGAGTTGAGGAAGAGCCCGCCCGGATCCAGCTTTTCCCGGATGGCGCAGAATTTCGGGAATGCCGGGAACATCCGCTCCAGCTCCCGCCGGGTGCAGCTGTGAGCCTGCCCAGGACAATTCCCGATTTTCCAAAAATCCGGAATGCCCAGGTGGGAATTTTCCCATTTTTAAATTTTTTTAGGATTCCCGTGCCTCAGTTTCCCTTTGGAAAATCCCTTCCGTTTTCCAGGATCGGGATCATTTTTCATGGAAAATTCCCAATTTTTCCCAAAATCTGGGAATGTCCAGGTGGGAATTTTCCCATTTTTAATATTTTTTAGGATTCCCGTGCCTCAGTTTCCCTTTGGGAAAATCCCTCCCATTTCCCAGGATCATTTTCCCATTAAATTCCCGATTTTTCCAAAATGTGGGAATGCCCAGATGGGAATTTTCCCATTTTTAATTTTTTTTAGGATCCCTTGCCTCAGTTTCCCTCTGGAAAAATCCCTCCCATTTCCCAGGACTGGGATCATTTTCCCTCTGGAAAATTCCTGATTTTCCCCAATCTGGGAATGCCCAGGTGGGAATTTTCCCTTTTTTTTTTTTTTTTTTTTTTTTTTTTTTTTTTTTTTAGGAATTCCATGCCTCAGTTTCCCTCTGGAAAAATCCATGTTTTCCCAGTGTTTTTCCTGGTGTTTTCCCCATGTTTTCCCAATGTTTTCCTCATGTTTTCCCCCATATTTTCCCCATGTTTTTCCAATGTTTTTTCCCACGTTTTCCCTGGTGTTTTTCCCGTATTTTCCCATGTTTATCCCATGTTTTTTCCCAGTGTTTTTCCCATGTTTTTCCCGTATTTTCCCATGTTTATCCCATGTTTTTTTCCCAGTGTTTTCCCCATGTTTTTCCCATGTTTTCCCCATATTTTCCCCATGTTTTCCCCATGTTTTTTCCCAGTTTTTTTCCCATGTTTTTCCCATGTTTTCCCCATGTATCCCCCATGTTTTTCCCATATTTTCCCATGTTTTTCCCTTGTTTTTCTCATGTTTTTCCCATGTTTTTCCCAGTGTTTTTCTCATGTTTTTCCCAGTGTTTTTCCCCATGTTTTCCCCATGTTTTCCCTGGTGTTTTTCCCATGTTTTCCCCATGTTCACCCCGGTGTTTTCCCAAGTTTTTCCCATGTTTTCCCCAGTGTTTCCCCATATTTTCCCGGTGTTTTCCGGGTGTTTTCCCAGTGTTTTTCCCCATGTTCACCCCGGTGTTTTCCCATGTTTTTCCCATATTTTCCCCATGTTTTTCCCTTGTTTTTCTCATGTTTTTCCCATGTTTTTCCCATGTTTTTCCCAGCGTTTTTTCCATGTTTTTCCCAGTGTTTTTCCCCATGTTTTCCCCATGTTTTCCCTGGTTTTTTTCCCATGTTTTTCCCAGTGTTTTCCCCCATGTTTTCCCCACGTTTTCCCTGGTTTTTTTCCCATGTTTTTCCAGTGTTTCCCCATGTTTTCCCCATGTTTTCCCGGTGTTTCTCTGGTGTTTTCCCGGTGTTTTTCCCATGTTTTTCCCGGCAGTTTCCCTACCTTGGCCCAGTGGGGTCTCCCTCCCAGGCTCCTCATGATGCCCTCGTAGATCTCCCAGTAGCGGCACCGCGGGATCTCCTTCCCGTAGGGGCTGCGGGAGCCACACCGGGATCAGCCGGGATCCCGGGAATCCCCCCGGGAAAAAGGGATCCACCCCCTGGGAATGATCCACCCACCCCGGGAATGATCCATCCTGGGAATGATCCACCCATGGAATGATCCACCCCCCTGGGAATGATCCACCCCACTGGGAATGATCCACCCATGGAATGTTCCATCCTGGGAATGATCCACCCGGGGAATGATCCACCCATGGAATGATCCACCCTGGGAATGATCCACCCCCCTGGGAATGATCCACCCCCTGGGAATGATCCACCCACTGGGAATGATCCACCCACTGGGAATGATCCACCCCGGGAAGGATCCACTCATGGAATGATCCACCCATGGAACGATCCACCCTGGGAATGATCCACCCTGGAATGATCCACCCTGGGAATGATCCACTGTTCTCAGTCCAGATCCCTGTTTTCATGGATTTGGGATTGTGAGATCAGGATCTGCAGGGATCCCCATTCTCAGATTCCCAGAGGGAATGATGTATCCAATCCAGATCCATCTTTTCCATGGATTTGGGATTGTGGGATCAGGATCTGCAGGGATCCCCATTCTCAGATTCCCAGTGGGAATGATGTATCCAATCCAGATCCATCTTTTCCATGCATTTGGGATTCTGGGACTGGGATCTGCAGGGATCCCCATGCAAATATTCCCAGTGGGAATGGATTCCATGGATTTGCTCCTCATCCAGGGAATTCTGGGATTGAGGAGATCCCAGGGAAAAGCTGGGACAGTGGATGGATTTGGGATTTTGGGATTGGGATCTGAAGGGATCCCAAGCAAACATTCCCAGGGGGAATGGTGTTACCAATCCAGATCTGTCTTTTCCATGCATTTGGAATCCCGGGATTGGGACCTGGAGGGATCCCATGCAAAAATTCCCAGTGGGAATGGTGTTACCTATCCAGATCAGTCTTTTCCAGGGAATTTTGGGACCCCAGGATCAGGATCTGGAAGGATCCCATGCTCAGATTCCCAGTGGGAATGCTGTTACCAATCCAGAACCCTCTTTTCCAGGGAATTTTGGGATCCCAGGATCAGGATCTGCAGGGATCCCCATGCAAATATTCCCAGTGGGAATGGATTCCATGGATTTGCTCCTCATCCAGGGAATTCTGGGATTGAGGAGATCCCAGGGAAAAACTGGGACAGACAATGGATGAATTTGGGATCTTGGGATTGGGATCTGAAGGGATCTCAAGCAAACATTCCAAGTGGGAATGATGTATCCAATCCAGATCTGTCTTTTCCATGGATTTGGAATCCTGGGATTGGGATCTGGAGGGATCCCCATTCCCAGTGGGTGGAGTGGATTCCATGGATTTGTTCCTCATGCAGGGAATTCTGGGATTGAGGATATTCCAGGGAAAGGTTCAGAAAGGGCTGGGTTTGGGATCCTGGGATCGGGATCCGGAGGGATCCCATGCAAATATTCCAGCTGGGAATGGCTTCCACGGATTCCCCCCTCATCCAGGGAATCCTGGGATTGAGAACATCCCAGGGAATTCTGGGATTGAGCAAATCCCAGGAAAACGCCGGGACAACACCCCCACGGAATTCCACCCCCCCCACCCGCAGCATTCCCAGAACATCCCAACGACCATAAACCCCAGAACGGGCGGATCCTCCCATCCCGGGCTGACATTCCCACCGGGAATGCGGCTGGAATGCCGCCGCCGTTACCGGTACATGATGATGTTGATGTAGCAGCTGTCCCGCTGGAAGCAGGGGCTCAGCAGGATCTCATCCCGCCGGGTGAAGCGGATTTCCACCGGGAAGTGCGCCACGAGGCCCGGCTCGCGCTCCAGCGCCGCCTGCAGCTCCAGCAGCGCCGCCTTGGTCTGCTCGCTGCGCCCGGGAAAAGCGGGAGGAGCGGGAAAGCTGGGAATGCTCCGGGAGGGAGAGCCAGAATCCAAAAATCATCCCAAATCCCCAAATCCCCAAATCCTGATTCCCGCCCCAAATCCCTCCTTGGTGTTCTCACTGTTCCCAGGAAAACGGAGTGAGGGGGAAATCTGGGAATGCTCCAAGAGGGGGGGAAGCAAAATCCAAAAATCCCCAAATCCCCAAATCCTGATTCCCGCCCCAAATCCCTCCTTGGTCTGCTCGCTGCGCCCGGGAAAAGCGGGAGGAGCGGGAAAGCTGGGAATGCTCCGGAGGGAGAGCCAGAATCCAAAAATCCCCAAATCCCCAAATCCTGATTCCCGCCCCAAATCCCTCCTTGGTCTGCTCGCTGCGCCCGGGAAAAGCGGGAGGAGCGGGAAAGCTGGGAATGCTCAGGGAGGGAAGAGCCAGAATCCCCAAATCCCCAAATCCTGATTCCCGCCCCAAATCCCTCCTTGGTGTTCTCACTGTTCCCAGGAAAACGGAGTGAGGGGGAAATCTGGGAATGCTCCGAGAGGGAGAGCCAGAATCCCCAAATCCCGAAATCCACAAATCCTGATTCCAGGCCCCAAATCCCTCCTTGGTCTTCTCGCTGCGCCCGGGAAAAGCGGGAGGAGCGGGAAAGCTGGGAATGCTCCGAGAGGGAGAGCCAGAATCCAAAAATCCCCAAATCCCAAATCCCCAAATCCCCAAATCCCCAAATCCTGATTCCCGCCCCAAATCCCTCCTTGGTGTTCTCACTGTTCCCAGGAAAACGGAGTGAGGGGAAATCTGGGAATGCTCCAAGAGGGGGGGAAGCAAAATCCAAAAATCCCAAATCCCCAAATCCTGATTCCCGCCCCAAATCCCTCCTTGGTCTGCTCGCTGCGCCCGGGAAAAGCGGGAGAGCGGGAAAGCTGGGAATGCTCAGGGAGGGAGAGCCAGAAATCCCAAATCCCAAATCCTGATTCCGCCCCAAATCCCTCCTTGGTGTTCTCACTGTTCCAGGAAAACGGAAGTGAGGGAAATCTGGGAATGCTCGAGAGGGAGAGCCAGAATCCCCAAATCCCGAAATCCACAAATCCTGATTCCAGGCCCCAAATCCCTCCTTGGTCTTCTCGCTGCGCCCGGGAAAAGCGGGAGGAGCGGGAAAGCTGGGAATGCTCCGAGAGGGAGAGCCAGAATCCAAAAATCCCCAAATCCCAAAATCCCCAAATCCCCAAATCCCCAAATCCCCAAATCCTGATTCCCGCCCCAAATCCCTCCTTGGTCTTCTCGCTGCGCCCGGGAAAAGTGGGAGGAGAGGGAAATCTGGGAATGCTCCGGGAGAGGGAAATCTGGGAATGCTCCAAGAGGAGGGGAAGCAAAATCCCAAAATCCCAAAATCCCCAAATCCTGATTCCCGGCCCAAATCCCTCCTTGGTCTTCTCGCTGTGCCCGGGAAAAGCGGGATGAGCAGGAAAGCTGGGAATGCTCAGGGAGCGGAGAAGCAAAATCCCAGAATCCCAAAATTCCTGCCCCAAATCCCTCCCTGGAATTGCCAGGAGCTTGGAAAATCCCAGAATCCAAAATCCTCAAATCCTGATCCCCACCCCAAACCCCTCCTGGGAAAAATGGGATTTGGGAAAATCCTGGAATTCACAGAGTGTGGAGTCCCAAAATCCCTAAATTCCAAAATTCTGCTTCCCACCCCAAATTCCTCCCTGGGATTGACAGGAGCTTGGAAAATCCCAGAATCCAAAATCCTGAAATTCTGATTCCCGCCCCAAATCCCTCCTTGGTCTTCTTGCTGTTCCCGGGAAAAGGGAGTGAGGGGGAAATCTGGGAATGCTCCAAGAGGGGAGAAGCAAAATCCCCAAATCCCCAAATCCCCAAATCCCCAAATCCCCAAATCCTGATTCCCGCCCCAAATCCATCCATGGAAAAACAGGATTTTGAGAAATCCCGGAATTTCCTGAGTGTGGAGTCCCAAAATCCCAAATCAGGGAATTTCCTTGGGAATGGGCCAGGATCCTGGAATTTCCATGGGAATGTCCTGGGATCAGGGAATTTCCATGGGGATGGCCAAGTCCTGGACTGGGATCTGGGAATTACCCCGGGAATTTCCCCAGGAATGTTCTGGAATCTGGGAAGTACATGGGAATGACCAAATCCTGGACTGGGATCAGGGAATTTCTCTGGGAGTTTCCCTGGGAATTTCCCCAGGAATGTTCTGGAATTCCCTGGAATTACATGGGGATGGCTCAGTCCTGGACTGGAATTTGGGGAATTTCTCTGTGAATTCCCATGGAACATTCCGGAATTTCCCTGGCATTACATGGGGATGGCCCAGTCCTGGACTGGAATTTGGGAATTTCCCCGGGAATTTCCCTGGAATTACATGGTGATGGCCCTGGACTGGGATCTGGGAATTTCCATGGAATATTCCAGAATTCCCGGCATTACATGGGGATGGCCCAGTCCTGGACTGGAATCTGGGGAATTTCTCTGTGAATTTCCATGGAACATTCCGGAATTTCCCTGGCATTACATGGGGATGGCCCAGTCCTGGACTGGAATCTGGGGAATTTCTCTGTGAATTTCCATGGAACATTCCGGAATTTCCCTGGCATTACATGGGGATGGCCCAGTCCTGGACTGGGATCTGTGAATTTCCATGGAACATTCCGGAATTTCCCTGGCATTACATGGGGATGGCCCAGTCCTGGACTGGGATCTGGGAATTTCCATGGAATATTCCGGAATTCCCGGCATTACATGGGGATGGCCCAGTCCTGGACGTGCTGCCGGAAGCGGCACTCGTAGGAGAAGAGGCGGTGGCTCGGCGCCACGCGCTCCTGCCGGGAATTGCAGAGGAGCCGGAAGAAGGCGCGGTTGATCCACGGCACCAGGCGGGGGAAGAAGGAGCTGCCGGGAAAAACAAAAAAAAAAAAATCGTGAATTCAGCCGGGAATTCTGGCCCTGGGATCGGCATCGGGAATCCCAAGGATTCTCTGGGAATTCCTGCCCCAATCTCGGGTTTTTCCTAAGGAATTCCCAAAATTCCCAGGCTGGGTTGGATGCAGCCCCATCTTGATTCCTCCTCAAGAAGGAATTTTGGGAATTTTGGGGTTTCCCTTCTCCTTTTCCAGCCCTGAATTCCATAAAAACCCCTGGGATGGATCCTGAGCATCCCAAATCCCAGAATTCCGGAATTCCTTGGGATGGGCTCCAGGGACCCTCAATCCCAGCCTGAATTTTTCTGACTTTTCCCTGGACACTCCCAGGGATTCTTTGGGAATTCTGTCGCAGCTGGGAATCCCTTCCCAAATTCCTCACAAATTCCATGGGATTTTGGGAGGTTTTCGGGGATTTTTTAGGAATTTTTGTGGGATTTGATGTATTCTTCAGGATTTGGGATTTTTGGATGGGGATTCCGAGGGTTTTGGGATTTGGAGGTTTTTTTCCTGGGATTTTGTGACTTTGGGGGGGGATTTGGGGTTTTTTTTTTTTGGGATCATCATGGGAATTCTGGAATTCCTGCCCAATCCCGGTTTTTCCCAGGGAATTCCCAAAATTCCAGCCCTGGGTTGGATGTAGCCCCATCCTGATTCCTCCCCAGGAAGGAATTTTGGGAATTCCCTGGGAATTGGGGACTCCAGGCAGGGATTTTGGGAATCCACTTTGGGATTTTGGGGAATCAACTCCTGGGGATTTTGGGAATCAATTTTTGGGAATCCACTTTGGGATTTTGGAAATCTTTTTGGGATTTGGGGAATCCTCTTTGGGATTGTGGGAATCCTCTTTTTGGGGGGTTGGGAATCAAAGTTTTAGGATTTTGGGAATCCACTGCTGGGAGTTTGGGAATCCACGGCTTGGATTTGGGGAATTCAGTGCTGGGATTGTGGGAATCCTCTTTTTGGGGTTTTGGGAATCCAGTTGGGGATTTTTTGAATCCAATTTTGGGAATTCACTGCTGGGATTTTGGAATTCAATTTTTGGGGATTTTGGAAATTCACTGCTGGGATTTTTGGAATCCGATTTTGGGAATCCACTGCTGGGGGTTTGGGGAATCCATTTTGGGAATCTGCTTTGGAATTTTGGGAATCCAGTTGGGGGATTTTGGGAATCCACTGCTGGGATTTTGGGAATCCTCGTTCTGGGAATCAACTTTTGGGAATCCACTTTGGGATTTTGGGAATGCCCTTATGGTATTTTTGAATCCAATTTTGGGAATCAACTCTGGGGATTTTGGGAATCCTCTTTGGGATTTTGAGACTCCACCGCTGGGATTGTGGGATTCAGCTTTTGGGATTTTGGGAATTCCCATTCCCACCAGGATTTCAAATCCATGGAATTCAGGGGTTGGAAAATTCTCGAATTTTTTGGGAATTTTTCAGGGATTTTTCGGGGTTTTTTTGGATTTTTGCGATTTTTTGGGGGTTTTTCCAGCCAGAAGAATTCCAGGATTATTTTTATTCTGGACACCAGGGGGCAGCAATTCCCAAATTTCTGCTTTTCCCGGGAATGGGAAATCCATTAAAACTTAAAAATAATAATCTTAAAAAATAAGAATATTAAAAAAAAAGAAACAAAAACAAAAATAAAAATAATATTAACAGTAATAATAATATTAATACTATTAATATCAATACTATTAATAATATCAATATAAATAATTTCAATAATATCAATTATCTCAATAATAGCAATAATATTAATAATATCAAGAATATTAATAATATCGACAATATCAATAATCTGAATAGTATCAATAATATTAATAATATCAAGAATATCAAGAATATTAATAATATTAATAACATCATTAATATCAATAATATCAGTAATATAAATAATATTAATATTTTCAATAATCTCAATAATATCGATAATAATAATATTAATAATATCAATAATAATAATCGTATTAATAATATTAATAATCTCAATAATAATATTAATAACATTTCTCTTGGTCTCACCTGAGCCAGAGCAGGAATTCCAGGAGATAAAATCCCACAGCGTAACCCCAGAACCAGCTGGAGGAGGAGCTGGGTTCCTGAAAACCGGGAAAAAACAGGGAAAAATCGGGAAAAATGGGAAAAATGGAGACAAAAATGGGGAAAAATGGGCGGGAAATGGGGGGGGAAATGGGGAAAATGGGGGAAAATGGGGAAAATGGGGGGGGAAATGGGGGGGAAATGGGGAAAAATGGGGAAAAAATGGGGAAAAATGGGGAAAAATGGGGAAAAATGGGAAAAAATGGGGAAAATAGGGGAAAAAATGGGGAAATATGGGGGAAAATGGGGAAAAATGGGGAAAAATGGGGGAAAATGGGGAAAAATGGGGAAAAATGGGGGGAAAATGGGGAAAAATCGGAAAAAACCGGAATGTTGGGAAGGGCCGAGGGCTGGGAAATCCTGGAATTCCCAAAGGGTGGAGCCCAAAATCCCCAAATTCATCCCTGGAAAAATGGGGTTGGGGAAAATCCCAGAATTCCCAATGGGTGGAGGCCAAAAATCCCAAAATTCTGATTCCCACTAAAATCCATTCCTGGGTAAAAGAGGATTTGGGAAATCCTGGAATTCCCAAAGAGCAGAGCCCAAAATCCCAAATCCAACCCTGGAAAAAATGGGATTGGGGAAAACCCTGGAATTCTGAGAGTGTGGAGACCCAAAATCCCGAATTTCATCCCTGGAAAAATGGGAATTTTTGAGAAAGCCCCAGAATTCCCAAAGAGTGGAGCTCAAAAATCCCAAATTTCATCCCTGGGAAAATGGGAATGGGGAAAATCCCGGAATTCCGAGAGCGTGGAGCTCCCAAATCCCACAATCCCCCCTGGAATTTTTTGGGGATTTTGGAAAATTCCTTTAATTCCCAGCTCTCTGCCCCTTTCCCAAATCCCAGGACTTGGGGAAATTCTCGGCATTCCCGGCATTCCCGGAATTCCCAGAATTCCTGCCTGCTCCGTGGGGTCCTGGTAGATGAGCTGGACGTGGTCGCTGTGCGGGAACCACAGGAAACGGAAAAACTGGGAATGTGCCAGGTGCTGCTCCAGCTCCTCGAGCACCTGGAAAGGGCGGGAATGGCAGAAGAGGGAAAGGATCCCAGAGAAATATTCCTGGGAATTTTTTGTCCAGGGAAAAAAATCCGGGAAATGTTCCCAGGAAAGGTTCCCAGGAAATTAATTGCGGGAATTTAATCCTAGGAAATGTTCCCAGGAAATTATTCCAAGGAAAATATTCCCAGAAATGATTCCCAGGATTTTATTCCCAGAAATTATTCCCAGAAAATATTTCCAGGAATTATTCCCAAGAAATATTCCCAGGAAAGATTCCCAAAAATTATTCCCAGGAAATAATTCCCAGAAAATATTTTGAGAAATTATTCCCAGAAAAATATTCCCAGGAAAATATTCCCAGAAATTATTCCTAGGTAAATATTTCCAGGAAATTATTCCCAGGAAAATAATTCCAGGAAAAATTCCCAGGAAATTATTCCCAGGAAAATATTCCCAGGAAAAAATTCCCAGGAAAAAATTCCCAGGAATTTATTCCCAAGAATTCATTCCCAGTAAATATTCCCAAGAAATTATTTCCTGGGAATATTTTTGGGAATTGAATTCCTGGGAATAAATTCCCAGAATATTTTCTGGGAATATTTCCTGGGAAAAATTTTCTGGGAATGAATTCCTGGGAATAATTTCCGGGAATATTTTCCTGGGAATAAATTCTTGGGAAGAATTTCCTGAGAATAATTCCTGGGAATCTTTACTTGGAGATTTTCTTGGGAATTATTTCTTGGGAATATTTTCTGGAAATAATTTCCTGGGAATTTTTCCTGGGAATAATTTGGGCTGGGAATTAATCCCTGGGAATAATTTCTGGGAATATTTTCTGGGACTATTTTCCTAGGAGATTTTCTGGGGAATAATTTCTTGGGAATATTTCCTGGGGAAAAATTTCCTAGGAATAATTTCCTGGGAGATTTCCTTGGGAACCTTTTCCTGGGAATATTTTCTGGTAATATTTCCCTGGAAATAATTTCCTGGTAATAATTCGGGCTGGGAATAAATTCCTGGGAATATTTCCTGGGAATAATTTCCTGGGAATCTTTTTCCCGGCAAAGGCAGAGAATTCCCAAGGTTTTTCAGGGAGCGGCGCCGCCGTGACCTTGGCGGGAAGAAATCCCGGGATTCGCTGAGTCAGCGAAACCCGCCGGGAACGGGGGGAGGGGAGGAGGCGGCAGGAAAAAAGTCCTGGAAAATCCTGGAATTCTTCGGGATGGGATCCCGGCAGCTGCCGAGCTCATCCTGGAATTATTGGTTTTTTTTTTTTGGGATGCTCCCCCGGGGATTCTTTGGGAATTCTGGTCCCGGTCGGGAATTCCTGCCTGAATCTTTCCCGGATTTTAGGGGGATTTTTGGGATTTTGGGGGGGATTTTTTGGGAATTTTTTTTGGGATTTGAGGTTTGGGTCTGGATTTGGGGATTTCTGGAGGGGATTCCGAGGGTTTTTGGGATTTGGAGCTCGTTTTTCTGGGATTTGGGGGTTTGGGAGGGATTTGGGGTTTTTTTGGGATCGCTCAGGGATTCCTGCCTCAATCCCGGTTTTTCCCAGGGAATTCCCAAAATTCCCAGCCCGGGATTGGCTGCAGCCCCATCCCGATTCCTCCTTGAGAAGGAATTTTGGGAATTTTGGGAATTTGGGGTTTCCCTTCCCCTTTTCCATCCCCGAATTCCATAAGAACCCCTGGGATGGATCCTGAGATTCCAGAATCCCGGAATTCTTTGGGATGGGATCCACTCAGGATCCATCCCGAGGGATTTTTATGGAATTCGGGGATGGAAAAGGGGAAGGGAAACCCCAAATTCCCAAAAATTCCTTCTCAAGGAGGAATCGGGAGGGGCTGCAGCCAATCCCGGGCTGGGAATTTTGGGAATTCCCTGGGAAAAAACCGGGATTGAGGCAGGAATTCCTAGGATGCCCCAGGATGATCAAAAAAAAAACCCCAAATCCCAGAAAAAAATCCCCCAAATCCTAAAAAACCCCTCAAATCCCACAAAAATTCCTGAAAAATTCCCAAACCTCCCCCCCCCCCCCCCCCCCCCCCGTGAAATTTGGGATGAATCGGGGCTGGAATTCCCAGCTGGGGCCAGAATTCCCAAAGAATTTTCAGGAAGCATCCCAGGAAAAGTGTGGAAGGTTCGGGGCTGGAATTCCAGGCCCCATCCCAAAGAATTCCCGGATTTTTCGGGGCCCGGATCACGAGCAGTGACGACAATTCCCGGCTCCAAGGACGTGACATTCCCAGAAAACCTCGGCGGCTCCGGGAGTTATTCCCGGATCAAAAGCGGGATTTGAGGGAGAGGGCGGTGACCCCGGCGGGAGGAGGGAACTGGGCTTGGATTTCTGGGATATTTTGGGAATGAGGGATCGGGAAAGGTCGGGATGAGAGGAGGAGAGGGGGGGAGGAGAAGAGGGAGAAATTCCAGGGAAAAATGGGAATGGAGAGAGGGGGGGATGGGGAATTTTGGGATTGGGGGATTTGGGATTTTGGGATTGGGGGATTTGGGAATGGGGGATTTGGGGATTTTGGGAATGAGGGATTGGGAAAGGTCGGGATGAGAGGAGGAGAGAGGGGGAGGGAGAAGAGGGAGAAATTCCAGGGAAAAATGGGAATGGAGAGAGGGGGGGAGGGGGATTTTGGGAATGGGGGATTTAGGAAAGGGGGATTTGGGAATGGGGATTTGGGAATTGGGGTTTTGGGAATGGGGGATTTTGGGAATGGGGAATTTTGGGACTGAGGGATTTTGGGAATGGGGGATTTTGGGAAAGGGGGATTTGGGAATGGGGGATTTTGGGAATGGGGGATTTGGGAATGGGGGATTTGGGGATGGGGGTTTTGGGATTGGGGATTTTGGGAATGGGAAAGGTTGGGATGAGAGGAGGAGAGAGGAGGGAGGGAGAGGAGGGAGAAATTCCAGGGAAAAATGGGAATGGAGAGAGGGGGGGGAGGGGGGATTTAGGGAATGGGGGATTTGGGATTTTGGGATTGGGGGATTTTGGGATGGGGAAAGGATTTTGGGAATGAGGGAAGGATTTTGGGAAAGGATTTAGGGAATGAGGTGAGGGATTTAGGGAAGGAATTTTGGGAATGGATTTAGGGAATGGGAGAAGGGGTTTAGGGACGGGATTTTGGGAATGTGGGAAAGGATTTCGGAATGGATTTATGGAATGGGGGAGAGGATTTTGGGAATGGGGGAAGGGATTTAGGGACGGGATTTTGGGAATGGGCTCACCCCTCATCCCCTCCCATTTTCCCAGTGCCCATTCCCGGTGCCCATTCCCTGCCCCATTCCCAGTGCCCATTCCCGGTGCCCATTCCCTGCCCCATTCCCAGTGCCCATTCCCAGTGCCCATTCCTGGTGCCCAGTCCCAGTGCCCATTCCCTGCCCCATTCCCATTATCCCAGTGCCCATTCCCATTCCCGTGTTCCCGGCACCCGTTATCCCGGTGCCCATTCCCTGCCCCATTCCTGGTGCTCATTCCCAGTGCCCATTCCCTGCCCCATTCCCGTTATCCCGGTGCCCATTCCCTGCCCCATTCCCAGTGCCTGTGTTCCCGGTGCCCATTCCCTGCCCCATTCCCAGTGCCCGTTATCCCGGTGCCCATTCCCTGTCCCATTCCCATTATCACAGTGCCCATTCCCATTCCCGGTTCCCGGTGCCCGTTATCCCAGTGCCCATTCCCATTCCCGTTATTCCCAGTGCCCGTTATCCCAGTGCCCATTCCCATTCCCGTTATTCCCAGTGCCCGTTATCCCAGTGCCCATTCCCATTCCCGGTTCCCGGTGCCCGTTATTCCCGGTGCCCATTCCCATTCCCGTGTTCCCAGTGCCCGTTATCCCAGTGCCCATTCCCATTCCCGGTTCCCGGTGCCCGTTATTCCCGGTGCCCATTCCCATTCCCGTGTTCCCAGTGCCCGTTATCCCAGTGCCCATTCCCTGCCCATTCTCGGTGCCCATTCCCATTCCCGGTTCCCAGTGCCCGTTATCCTGGTGCCCATTCCCATTCCCGTTACTCCCAGTGCCCATTATCCCGGTGCCCATTCCCTGCCCCATTCCCAGTGCCCATTCCCTGCCCCATTCTCGGTGCCCATTCCCATTCCCGTTATTCCCGGTGCCTGTTATCCCGGTGCCCATTCCCATTCCCAGTTCTCGGTGCCCATTCCCATTCCCATGTTCCCGGTGCCCGTTATCCCAGTGCCCATTCCCATTCCCATGTTCCCGGTGCCTGCTATTCCCAGTGCCCGTTATCCCAGTGCCCATTCCCATTCCCATGTTCCCGGTGCCCGTCATCCCGGTGCCCATTCCCATTCCCATTCTCGCTGCCCATTCCCATTCCCGTGTTCCCTGTGCCCGTTATCCCAGTGCCCATTCCCACTCCCGGTTCCCGGTGCCTGTTACTCCCGGTGCCCGTTATCCCAGTGCCCATTCCCATTATCCCGGTGCCCATTCCCATTCCCGTGTTCCTGGTGCCCATTATTCCCAGTGCCCGTTATCCCAGTGCCCATTCCCATTCCCGGTTCCCGGTGCCCATTATCCCAGTGCCCATTCCCTGCCCCATTCTCGGTGCCCATTCCCATTCCCATGTTCCCGGTGCCCGTTATCCCGGTGCCCATTCCCATTCCCATTCTCGCTGCCCATTCCCATTCCCGTGTTCCCTGTGCCCGTTATCCCAGTGCCCATTCCCACTCCCGGTTCCCGGTGCCTGTTACTCCCGGTGCCCGTTATCCCAGTGCCCATTCCCATTATCCCGGTGCCCATTCCCATTCCCATGTTCCTGGTGCCCGTTATTCCCAGTGCCCGTTATCCCAGTGCCCATTCCCATTCCCGGTTCCCGGTGCCCATTATCCCGGTGCCCATTCCCTGCCCCATTCTCGGTGCCCATTCCATTCCCGTGTTCCCGGTGCCCGTTATCCCGGTGCCCATTCCCAGTCCCATGTTCCCGGTGCCCATTCCCATTCCCGTGTTCCCGGTGCCCGTTATCCCGGTGCCCATTCCCAGTCCCATGTTCCCGGTGCCCGTTATCCCGGTGCCCATTCCCTGCCCCATTCCCAGTGCCCATTCCCATTCCCGTTATTCCCAGTGCCCGTTCCCTGCCCCATTCTCGGTGCCCATTCCCATTCCCGTTATTCCCGGTGCCCATTCCCATTCCCGTGATTCCCGGTGCCCGTTATTCCCGTCGGGAATGCCGCGTACGGTGCGCAGGCTGCCGGGGCGGGTGCGCTGCCGCAGCCGGAACCGGGGCACGCACTGGAAGGTGACGCTCAGCACCACGCCCAGCGCCCCCAGGTGCAGCCGCGCCGCCTGGAAAACCTCGGGATTCACGGATTCCGAGCATTCCAGGATCTCTCCGGAGGCCAGGAGCAGGGACAGAGCCACGACCTGGGCGGGAAGAGGGCACGGAAGGGGACGTGGGACACGGAATTCCGGGAATTTGGGGATTTACTCCACGGGTGTGGGTCGTTCCGGAGTTCCCGAATTCCAGAATTTTCCCCGTTGGTCATGGAGGTTGTTCTATGATCCCAGAATTCCCAAATTTTGGGAATTTTCTCTGTGGTTTTGGAGACTTTGGGGTCATCCTGGAATTCCCAAAATTTGGGAATATTCCCTGCTGTTCTTGGAACCCATTCGATTGTCCCAGAATTCCCAAAATTTGGGAATTTTCTCTGTGGGTTTGGTGACTTTTGGGTCACCTCGGAATTCCCAAAATTTGGGAATTTTCTCTGTGGGTTTGGTGACTTTTGGGTCACCTCGGAATTCCCAAAATTTGGGAATTTTCTCTGTGGGTTTGGTGACTTTTGGGTCACCTCGGAATTCCCAAAATTTGGGAATTTTCTCTGTGGGTTTGGTGACTTTTGGGTCACCTCGGAATTCCCAAAATTTGGGAATTTTCTCTGTGGGTTTGGTGACTTTTGGGTTTTTCCCGGAATTCCCAGAATTCCCGGCATTCCCACCTGGGTGGGCAGGATCCCGTGGCCGATGCCGGTGTTGTGGGTGCCGGTGCCGATGACTCCGGCCGCCGTCACCTCGGACACGGCTCCCAAACTGGGAATGGGGGGAAAAAAAACCTGGGATGAGAATTCCTGCAGATCCCAGCCCCTCTTTTCCAGCTTTTTTGGGTTTTTTTTTGGGATGGAGGTGTTTTCCCAGGAGGAATCGCAGCGGGGCCGGGGAGGATCCACAGGGAAAAATCCATCCTGGATCCATTCCCAATCCCATCCCTGATCCCAATCTCCATCCCCATTCCCATTCTTCCCATTCCCAATTACCATTCTTCCCATTCCCATTCTTCACATTATTCCCATCCCCAATTCCCATTATTCCCATTCTTCCCATTCCCATTCTTCCCATTCCTAATTCCCCCATTTCCCATTCCCACATCCCAGTCCCCATTCCCACATTCCCAATCCCACATTTTCAAACCCCAATCCCCCCTTCCCAGTTCCCCAATCCCCCATTTCCCATTCCCTGTTTTCCAACCCAACTCTCCATCCCTATTCCCAATTCCCATCCCCAGCCCATTTTTCCCATCCCCATTCCCGGTTCTCAAATCCCAATTCCCCATTATCAAATTCCCAATCCCACATTTTCAAACCCCAGCTTCCCATTCCCATCCCCATTCCCAAATTCTCAGTCCCCAATCCCCCATTCACAGATCCCAATTCCATCCCCATTCCCATTATTCCCATTCTCGTCTTTCCCATTCCCAATTCCAATTCCATCCCCATTCCCATTAGTCCCATTCCTGATCCCAATCCCATGGATCCCATTCCCATTCACATCCCTATCCCATTACAATTCCAATTCCATTCCCATTATTCCCACTCCCAATTCCATTCCATCCCCATTCTCATTCCCTTTCCCTCTCCCACTTCCATTCCCCATTCCCATTATTCCCATTCCCATTCCCACCCCAATTCCTGATCCCATTCCCAATCCCATCCCCATCCCCATCCCCATCCCCATCCCCATTCCCATCCCCATTCCCAATCCCTTTCCCATTATTCCCATTCTCAATCCTCCATTCCCATTCCCATTCCCATCCCCACTCCCACCCCCATCCCCATTCCCATTATTCCCATTCCCAATCCCCCACTGTCATTCCTATTATTCCCATTCCCATCCCCATCATTCCCATTATTCCCATTCCCATTATTCCCATTATTCCTATTCCCATCCCCATTCCCATCGCCATTCCCATCATTCCCATCCCCATCATTCCCATCCCCATCCCCATTCCCATTATTCCCATTCCCATTCCCACCATTCCCATTATTCCCATTCCCGATTTCCCGGATCCCGCTCACTTGGCCAGGGCCATCCCGTGTTTATCCAGCTCCTGGTTCAGCTCCGAGAGCAGAATTCCCGCCTCCACCGTCACCTGCAGCTTCTCCTTGTCCACCTGGAAATCCGGGATCCGTGAAAACACCGGGAACACCCCGGGAATCACCAGGAATGCCCCATGAAAACATTGGGAATATCCTGGGGTAACAGCAGGAATACACTGGGGAAACACCGGGAATGTCCCGGGAAAACACCGGGAATGTCTTGGGAAAACACTGGGAATGTCCCGGGAAAACACCAGGAATAACCCAGGAAAACACCAGGAATATCCCGGGAAATCCCATCCCAAACCTGCTGGGAATGTCCCAGAAAAACCCATCCCAAAACACCAGGAAAACCCTGAGAAACACCGGGAATATCCCAGGAAAACACCAGGAATATCCCAGGAAATCCCATCCCAAACCCACCGGGAATGTCCCAGAAAAACCCATCCTGAAACACCAGGAATATCCCAGGAAAACACCGGGAATATCCTGGGAAAACACCGGAATCCTGAATATTGAGGCGTTCTTTGAGGAAAAAATTGAGCCAAAAGTTGTCCCAAAAATCATCCCAAAATTTGTCCCTGAAATGGGAATTTTGAGGGAAAAAAAATGCCAGAAAATTGACCCAAAAATCACCTGGAATTGTGCCCTGAATTGGGAATTTTGAGGGGTTTTTTGGGAAAAAAACCCTGGAAATATTGTCCAAAAATTCCACCCTAAATTGGGAATTTTGAGGGTTTTTTGGGGAAAAAAAAAAAACAAAACCTGGAAATATTGTCCAAAAAATCACCCAGAATTCTGCCCTAAATTGGGAATTTTGATGGGTTTTTTGGGGAATAAAACCATTCCCAAATCCCAAACCTCATCCCAGGATGAAACCCCCGGAAGGATTTTCCAGGCCAGGATTTTCCTTTTTCCCTGGGGAATTCCTGATGGGTTTTGATGTTTTTTTTTTTTTTTTTCCCAGGGGAATTCCCAGTGTTTTTTTCCCTGAGGTTTTTCCCAGTGTTTTTTTTTTTCCTGGGGAATTCCCGGTAGTTTTTGTTCCCTGGGGGATTCCCGGTGGTTTTTGTTCCCTGGGGGATTCCCGGTGGTTTTTGTTCCCTGGGGAATTCCCGGTGGGTTTTATTCCCTGGGGAATTCCCAGTGGGTTTTATTCCCTGGGGAATTCCCGGTGGTTTTTATTCCCTGGGGGATTCCCGGTGGTTTTTTTCCCTGGGGTTTTTCCTAGTGTTTTTTTTTTCCTGGGGTTTTTCCTGATGGTTTTTTTTTTCCGTGAGGAATTCCCAGTGGGTTTTGGGGTTTTTTTTTCCCTGGGGAATTCCCAGTGGGTTTTTATTTCCCTGGTTTTTTCCCGGTGATTTTTCCCCAGGATTTTTCCCATGTTTTTTTTCCCGGGATTTTTCCCAATGGTTTTTCCCCAGGATTTTTCCCAGTGGGTTTTTTTCCCCAGGATTTTTCCCAATGATTTTCCCCAGGATTTTTCCCAGTGGGTTTTTTTCCCGGGGTTTTTCCCAGTGGGTTTTTTCCCCAGGGTTTTTCCCAGTGTTTTTTCCCCAATGTTTTTTTCCCTGGGGTTTTTCCCAGTGTTTTTTTCCCCGGGATTTTTCCCAGTGGGTTTTTTCCCCCGAGATTTTTCCCAGTGCTTTTTTTCCCCAATGGTTTTTTCCCTGGGATTTTTCCCAATGGGTTTTCCCCGGGATTTTTCCCAGTGGGTTTTCTTCCCGTTGTTTTTCCCAGTGGGTTTTTTTCCCCAGGATTTTTCCCAGTGTTTTTTCCCCAGGATTTTTCCCAGTGGGTTTTTTCCCTGGGATTTTTCCCAATGGTTTTTTTCCTGGGATTTTTCCCAGTGGGTTTTCTTCCTGGGGTTTTTCCCAGTGGGTTTTTTCCCCGGGATTTTTCCCTATGGTTTTTCCCCGGGATTTTTCCCAGTGGGTTTTTTTCCCAGGATTTTTCCCAGTGTTTTTTCCCCAGGATTTTTCCCAGTGTTTTTTTTTCCCCAATGTTTTTTTCCCTGGGGTTTTTCCCGGTGTATTTTTCCCCGGGATTTTTCCCAATGGTTTTTTTTCCCCCAGGGGTTTTCCCAGTGTGTTTTTTTCCCCAGGATTTTTCCCAGTGTTTTTTCCCCAGGATTTTTCCCAGTGGGTTTTTTCCCCGGGATTTTTCCCAGTGGGTTTTTTCCCCAGGATTTTTCCCAGTGGGTTTTTTCCCCAGGATTTTTCCCAGTGTTTTTTTTTTCCCAGTGTTTTCCCCGGGCTGGGGCGGCACCTGGAGGACGCGGTTGATGTGTCCCATGTGGATGAGGAATCCCTCGGAGCAGGCGATGTCCGAGGGCGAGTGGCCGCCCCCCAGCACCTTCACCCGCCGGCCCCGACGCCGCGCCAGAGCCAGGATCTGACCGGGATGGCATCGTGGGATCGTGGCATGGGATCGTGGGATCGTGGCATGGGATCGTGGGATCGTGGCATGGGATCGTGGGATCGTGGGATGGGATCGTGGGATCGTGGCATGGGATCGTGGGATCGTGGCATGGGATCATGGGATGGGATCATGGGATCGTGGGATGGGATCGTGGGATGGGATCATGGGATCGTGGGATGGGATCGTGGGATGGGATCATGGGATCGTGGGATGGGATCGTGGGATGGGATCATGGGATCGTGGCATGGGATCATGGGATGGATGGCATGGAATGGGATGGAATGGATAGTGGGATGGAATGGGATCATGGGATCATGGGATGGCATGGCATGGGATGTGGGATGGCATGGGATGCATGGGATGGATGGGATGGACATGGGATGGAATGGGAATGGATCATGGGATGGAATGGGATCTGGATGGATGGATCATGGGATCATGGGATGGAATGGGATGGAATGGGATGGATGGGATGGATGGGATGGATGGGATGGGATCATGGGATGGATGGGATCATGGATGGATGGGATGGGATCATGGGATGGGAATGGGATGGAATGGGATCATGGGATGGGATGGGATCATGGATGGAATGGGATCTGGGATGGGATGGGATGGAATGGGATCATGGGATGGATGGGATGCGAATGGGATATGGCATGGGATGGAATGGGATCATGGGATCGTAGGATGGAATGGGATGGACTGATTGGAATTCCCAATCCTGAATCCTTTGGGAATGCCCCTGTGCCTTCCCGGGATTTTCCCCGCCGGGAATGGCGTACCTGGCGCAGCTCCGGCAGCGAGCGGGGCCGGAAGAAAAGCTCCGGGCGGCAGCCGTAGGTGCCGGCCCAGTTCCGGAAATGAACCCCGGCCTCACCCTGCACCTGGAAAAACGGGAATGGTGGGAATGGGGGAATGGGGGAATGGGGGGAGTGATGGGAATATGGGAATGATGGGAGTGATGGGAATGGTGGGAATGGTGGGGATGGGGGAATGGTGGGGATGGGGGAATGTGGAATGGTGGGGATGGTGGGAATGGTGGGGATGGTGGAGTGATGGGAATGGTGGGATGGGGAATGTGGAATGGTGGGAGTGATGGGAATATGGGAATGATGGAATGATGGGGATGATGGGATAATGGATGATGGGGATGGTGGGATGATGGCGATGGTGGGAATGATGGGATAACAGGAATGATGGGAGTGATGGGAATGGTGGGGATGATGGGTATAATGGGATTTGGGAATGATGGTAATGGTTGGGATGATGGGATAACGGATAATGGAAATGATGGGAGTGATGGGAATGATGGGAACAATGGGGATGGTGGGAATAACAGGAATAATGGGAATGCAGATAATGGAATGATGGGATAATGGGGATAATGGGAATGATGGGAAAGATGGGAATGATGGAATTGGGATAATGGGATTGGGAATGACAGGGATGATGGAATAATGGGAAGATGGGATGATGGTGGGAGGAATAATGGATTTGGGATAATGGGTTGGGAACAGCAACGGGAATGGGAATGGGAAGAATGGGAATAATGGGAATGGGGTGGGGAAAATAGGATTGGGAATGGGGATGGGGATAATGGGAACAGGAATGGGAATAATGGGGATGATGGGAATAATGGGGATGGGGATAATGGGGATTGGGAATAATGGGATCAGAATGGGATGGGAATGGGGATGGGAATGGGAATAATGGGATTGGGGATGGGAATGGGAGTTCCCAAGTGGTTCCCACATGCATCAGGATCATCCCATGGGAATGTGGATCCCATTTCCCTCCCCTCCCTTCCCCATTCCCACCCCACCTCCAAGGGATGAATCCCAAATCCCCAAATTCCCTGATTCCCAAATCTCCAAATTCCCCAATTCCCAAATCCCCAAATTCCCCAAATTCCCCAATTTCCCAATTCCTTTCCCTTCCCAAATTCCCAAATGCCTTTCCCAAATTTCCTCCCCCAAAAACACCCCAGTTCCCAAATTCTTTCCGTTCCCAATTCCCAAATCCCTTCACAAATCCCCTTCCCATATTCCCAAATTCCCAAATTCTCTTCCTTCCCAAATTCCCAAATTCCCAAGATCCCTCCCCAAATACCGAAATTCCCTTCCAAAATTCCAAATTCCCAGTCATCCTTCTAAAATCCCATTCCAATATTCCCAAATTCCCTTTCCCAAATCCCCAAAATTCCCAGATTCCCTTCCCAAATACCCCAAATTCCGAAATCCCAACTCCCAATTCCCAATTTCCCAAATCTCAAATCCCTTCCCAAATCCCAAACTCCCAAATCCCTTTCCCAAATTCTCAACTCTCCAAATTCCCAAACCCCCCAATTCCTTTCCCAAATCCCCCAAATCCCCAAATACCAAAAATTCCCAAATCCCAAAAATTCTCAAATTCCAGAGATCCCAAATGCCCAAATCCCCCCCAAATTCCCAAATCCTCAAATCCTCTCCCCAAATCCCAAATTCCCACATTCCCAACTCTCCAAATTCCCAAATCTCCCAATTTCATCCCTTTCCCAAATCCCCAAAATTCCCAAATCCCCAAATTCCCAGATTCCCCCAAATTCCCAAATCCCATTCCCAAATCCCCAAATCTTTAAATGCCCTAATCCCCTAATTCCCAGATTCCCTCCCCAAATTCCCAAACTCCCAAGATCCCCGAAATTCCCAAATCCCCAAAATCCCCGAATCCCAAAAATTCCCAATTCCCGAGATCCCTTCTCAAATCCCCAGATATCCCCGATTCCCTCCCCCAGCCCATTCCCGATTATCCGAAATCCCAAGGATCGCCCCTCCCCCTCCCCTCCCTTCCCCCTCGGGAATTTCGGGAAGAAATTCCAAAGATCCCAGAAAGCAGCCGGCAGAGCGGGGGGAGGGGCGGCTGCTTCCCAAATCCCCCAAAAAAACCGGGAAAAAGTTCCCCCACACCCCCAAAATTCGGGAATTTTAAACCTTGGACTGGGAAAAAATTGGGACAAAATTCCCGCCGGATTGATTTTTCCCGGGAATTTTCCCATTTTTCTCCTCTTTTCCCATTTTTCCCGAGGGGATCGGAATTCCCAAGTTCCAAGCCAACTCAAAATAAAAAATTCCCGGCTGGATTTCCCTCACCATTTTTTTGGGAATCCCCGGCAGGAATTTCGGGATGATCGCGCTGGAGCCGCGCTCGCCGCCGCCTCAGGAATTCCCGGAAAATGGGGCCGGGCACTTCCCTTGGGAATTGCGCAATTCCAGAGGGAGGAGGTGGAAAAGCGGGAGCCGGGCTGGGCTTGGGGGCGGGAATTCCAAGGATCCCAAAATCTTGGGGATTTTCCCCAATTTTCCCCGGAATTCCAGCTCAAGACCCCCAAAATTCTTGGGAATTTTCCCCGGTTTTCCTGGGAATTCCCGCTCAAAACCCCACAAAATTTTGGATTTTCCCCCATTTTCCCAGGAATTCCTGCTCAGAACCCCCAAAAATTTGGATTTTTCCCGGTTTTCCCAGGAATTCCCACCCTGAACCCCCAAAATCTTTGGGATTTTCCCCAATTTTCCCCGGAATTCCCACTCAAAACCCCCAAATTCTTTGGGATTTTCCCGGGAATTCCCACCCTGAACCCCCAAAATTTGGGATTTTTCCCAATTTTCCTCGGAATTCCCAGGAATTCCTCTCCAGAACCCCCCTGTGCTCCCACATTCCCAAAATCTTTGGGATTTTTCCCAAATTTTCCCCGGAATTCCCACCCAGAACCCCACAAAATCTTTGGGATTTCCCCCCTTTTTCTGTTCTGGGTGGAATTTCTGGGAAAACCGGGAAAAAATGGAAAAATCCCAAAGGATTGTGGGGTTCTGGGTGGGATTTCCCAGAAAATATTCCCAGAATTCCCAGAAAATTCCCAGAAAAACACGTGAAAATCCCAAGTTTTGGGGGGGTTCTGAGCAGGAATTCCCGGAATATTAGGGAAAATCCCAAAGATTTTGGGAATGTGGGAGCACAGGGAGGTTCTGGAAAGGAATTCCTGTGAAAATCCCAAATTTTGGGGGGGGGTTCTGGGTGGGATTTCCAGGAAAATTGGGAAAAATGGAAAAATCCCAAAGACTTTGGGGGGTTCTGGAGAGGAATTCCTGGAAAACTGGGAAAAATCCCAAATTTTTGGGAGTTCTGAGTGGGAATTCCCGGGAAAATTGGGGAAAATCCCGAAGATTTTGGGGGTCCTGGGAAAACCGGGAAAAAAAAGGGGACAAACCAGGAAAAGATCCCCAAGATTTTGGGATAGGAAAAACTGGGAAAAATCCCAGATTTCAGGGGTTCAGCCGGGAATTCCCAAAAATTCCAAGGGAATGGGATTGGAGCCCCCAAATCCTGGGAATTTTTTGCAGCCGGGAATTCCAAAGGGTTTTTTTCCCCGTTTTTTTTATCCAGTTTTTTGTTTTTTTCCAAGGATTTTGCCCCCTGTCCCACATTCCCGGCTCCAAAGGTCGGGAGTGATCCCGAAAAATTCCAAGGGATTATCCATTGACAGAGGGGGGAGGGGCCCCGCATGCCCGGCATTTCCACGAATTCCCGAATTTCCACGAATTCTCGAATTTCCGGGCATTCCCGAATTTCTCTGCATTCCCAAATTTCCACGAATTCCCAAATTGCAGAAAAATCCAGATTTCCCTGCGTTCCCAAATTTCTGGGCATTCCCAAACTGCAGGAAAATCCCAATTTCCCTGCATTCCAAAATTTCCCTGTGTTCCCAAATTTCCATTTATTCCCAGATTTCTGGGCAGTCCCGGATTTCCATCTATTCCCAAATTTCCACACATATCCAAATTGCAGGAAATTCCAAATTTCCCTCTATTCCCAAATTTCCCCGCATTCCCAAATTTCTGGGCATTCCCGAATTTCCAGGCTTTCCCAAACTGCAAGAAAATCCCAAATTTCCCTGCATTCCCAAATTTCCCTGCATTCCAATTTCCCATGATTTCCGGGCATTCACAAGTTTCACAAAATTCCAATTTTTTTAATTTCCTTTTTTTTTTTGTTTAATTTTCTCAATTTTTAAAAATTTTCCTGAATTTTGGGGGGATTTTCCCATTTTTTTAAAAATAATTTTTTATATTCTATTTTTTGGGGGATTTTCCTGATTTTTTCCTTAATTTTCCAGGTTTTTTTTTTTATTTTTCCTTTTTTATTATTTATTTTATTTTATTTTATTTTATTTTATTTTATTTTATTTTATTTTATTTTATTTTATTTTATTTTATTTTCCCAAAATTTCGGAGGATTTTCCCGATTTTTTTTATTTCACAAAATTTGGTTTTTTTTTTTTTTTTTGCTGATTTTCCCAAATTATTTCTTTTTTTTTTAAAATTTCCCCAAATTTTGGAGATCTCCCTGAATTTTTATTTTTTTTATTTTCCCAAATTTTTTTTCCCGATTTTTTTTCCCATTTATTTTATTTTCCCAAATATTTTTTATTTTCCCTTTTTCTTTTTTAAATTCCTGATTTATTTTTTAATTTTCCCGTTTTATTTTTTACCCGATTTCTTTTATTTTTCCCATTTTCAGGGAGATTTTCCCAATTTTTCCAATTTTGGGGAGAATTTTCCCGACTTTTTAATTTAATTTATTTTAATTTTCCTGATTTTTTTTTTCCTAATTTCCCCATATTTTTTTTTTTGTTTTCCCGAATTTTTTAATTTTCCCATTTTTTTTTTATTTTCCTTTTTTCCCTCGTTTTTTTTTTTTTTTTAATTTTCCCAATTTCAGGCGAATTTTCCCAATTTTTAAATTTTATTTTTTAATATTTTATTTTATTTTATTTTCCCGAATTTTTAAATTATTTTCCCAATTTTTTTTTCTTTTCCTGATTTTTTTTTTTTGATTTCCCGATTTTTTTTTTTTTTTTTTAATTCTCCCTAATTTCATTCACTATTTTCCCAAATATTTTTGGGATTTTCCCCAATTTTTTCCCCTGCAGCTTCCCCTTGTCCCCCTCCCTTGGATCCCTCCCCGATTCCATGGAAAAGAAAAACTCGGGAATTCCGTCCTGGGCACTTTTTTATTTCCTCCTCTCCAAATTCCCTTTTCCAGAGGGTCCCATTCCCAGGGATTCGGGGATTTTCCCACCGGAGAATTCCTTCCCAAAGGCGAGTCCAGAGCCCAATCCCATGATCCCAATTTCCAATTCCCAATCCCAAATCCCAATTCTCAATCCCAATCCCATAATCCCAATTCCCAATCCCAAATCCCACAATCCCAAATCCCAGTTCCCAATCCCTCATTCCCAGTTTCCAATTCCCAGATCCCAGAGCCCCAATTCCCAGTTCCAATCCCACAATTCCAATCCCCATTCCCAATCCCAGATTCCAATCCCAATCCCCATTCCCTGTTCCCAATCCCCCATTCCCATATCCCAGATTCCAATCCCAATTCCCAGTTCCCAATCTCAATCCCAGATCCTAAATCCAAATTCCACAATCCCAATTCCCTATCCCAATCTCAGACTCCAATCCCACATTCCCAATTCCCAATCCCACATTTCCAATTCCCTGTTCCCACAATCCCAGTTCCCGGATCCCAATCCCCCAATCCCCCATTCCCATATTCCCATTATTCCCATCCCATTCCCAAATTCCAATCCTACATTTCTAGTTCCCACTTCCCAATCCCAAATTCCCAGTCCCCCATTCCCATTATTCCCATTATTCCCAGTTCCCATCCCCATTCCCAAATCCCATTCCCAGGTCTCCAACCCCAATTCCCAGTCCTGCATTCCCAATTCCCAATTCCCATTCCCAAATTCCCCGTTCCCAATTCCCAATCCTGCATTCCCAGATCCAAATCCCATAATACCAATCCCAATTCTTGGGGAATTCTTGGGGCTGAGCTTCCCAGGGATTTCCAGGAAAAGGGAATTGCCAGGAAAAATCAGGATTTTATTTTTCCACGTTTGAAACGGGAGCGGCTTTCGGACGAGAACGAACGATCGATTATCGATTATTAATTATCGATTATTAATCATTAATGATGTATTATTAGTTATCGATTATTAATTGCTGTTAATTATCGATAATTAACGGCTGCGCCCTCGTCAGGAGGATCAATCATTAAATCACTGCAGGACTCACCATTCATTAATATTGATTAATATCCATTATTGGTTATTGATTATCCATTATCCGTTATTAACTAATCCAGGAACATTTTTCCAGGATTCTCCCAGTAAAGAAAAAAACAGGAATGGGATCAGCGATTCCATCCCAACCCCTCTTCCCAAATCCCAAAAAAAAAATTCCCGCAGCTCCAACACAAATCCCAGAATTTTTTTCCCGGATTCCCATCCCGCTAGAATTTCCCGCTGCGAGGTTTCCCGGTGGGAATTCCAAATCCAAAGGGAGGAATTCCCGCTCAGAGCTTGGAATTCCCGGGAAAAGGCGGCGACTCCGGGGGCAGCGAGCGCAGCCAGCGCAGCAGCAGCGACGACACCGCCCACGGCCTGGCAAGAGGGAATGCGGGAATGCTGGGAATGCTGGGAATGGCGGGAATGGCGGGAATGGCGGGAACGCTGGGAATGGCGGGAATGCTGGGAATGGCAGAGAATGGAAATCCCCGGGAATGGGGGAGCAGGAATTTCCAGGAATGGGAGGAGTTGGAATTCCAGGAAAGGAGGAGCTGGAATTCCCAGGAATGTGGGAGCTGAAATTTACTGGGAATGGCAGAGCCAGAATTTAATGGGAATGGGGGAGCTGGAATTCTTGGGAATGGGGGAAGTGGAATTCCCAGGAATGTGGGAACTGGAATTCCCGGGAATGAGGGAGCTGGAATTTACTGGGAATGGGGTAGCTGGAATTCCTGGGAAAATTCCTGGGAATGGGGGAACTGGAATTCTGGGAATGGAGGAGCTGGAATTCCAGGGAATTCTTAGGAATGGGGGAGTTGGAATTCCTGGGAATGGGGGACCTGGAGTTCCTGAGAATGAGGGAGCTGGAATTCCTGGGAATTCCTGGGAATGAGCAATCAGAATTCCTGGGAATGGGGGAGAATGGAAATCCCTGGGAATGGGGGAGCCGGAATTACCGGGAATGGGGGAGTTGGAATTTCCAGGAATAGGGGAGCTGGAATTCCAGGAGAATCTGGGAATGGGGGAACTGGAAATCCCAGGAATGGGAGGGGGGGAACTGGAATTTCTGGGAATGAGGGAACTGGAATTTCCAGGAATGGGGGAGCTGGAATTCCTGGGAAAACTCCTGGGAATGGTAGAGCCAGAATTCCCTGGGAATGGGCGAGCTGGAATTCTGGGAATGGGGGAACTGGAATTCCTGGGAAAATTCCTGGGAATGGGGGAGCTGGAATTCTGGGAATGGGGAACTGGAATTCCTGGGAAAATTCCTGGGAATGGGGGAGTTGGAATTCTGAGAATGGGGGAGCATGAATTCCTGGGAATGGGGGAGCTGGAATTCCTGGGAAATCCTGGGAATTCCTGGGAATGGGGGGACCTGCAGTTCCTGGGAACTCCATGGAAAGGGGGAGCTGGAATTCCCGGGAGAATTCCTGGAATATCAGAGCTGGAATTCCCGGGAATTCCTGGGATCCTGGATTCCCAGGGAAAGGGGGAGTTGGAATTCCCAGAAATTGGGGTGAGGTAAAATCCCATTTTCCAGGATGGAATGTGGAATTCCCAGGAATGCTTGGCTCCTGTTTTCCCGGGATTTGAGAGTGTGGGATGGGAATTTTCGGGATTTCCATTTTCCTGGGATTTGGGAGCATGGCATGGGAATTCCCGGGATTCCGTTTTCCCGGGATTTGGGCATTCCCACCTCTCCAGCTGGGTCCAGTGGCCACAGTCCTGCAGGTGCTCCCGGTGCAGCTGCGGGATCTTGGGAAGAGGCGCCGGATCAGCATTCCCAGAATTCCCACATTTCCTCCAATTCCCACATTTCCCCCGGGATTTCCCAGATTTCCTTTTATTCCCAGATTTCCCCCCATTTTTCCAGGGCATTCCCAACTTTTTTCCCCATTCCCGCCCTTGTGGGAACAGAAATTCCCAGATTTTTCCCAGAATTCCCATTTTTTTTCTCAGATTTCCACAGATGTTTCCTGGATTCTCTCCCCAGAATTCCCAGATTTCACACCCCCAGATTCCAAGGTTTTCCCTGGAATTCCCAGATTTTCCCCTAGATTCCCAGGTTTTCCCTGGAATTCCCAGGTTTTCCCCCAGATTTCCCCCACTATTCCCGGGAATTCCCAACTTTTTCCCATTCCCGCCCTTCTTGTGAGAATGGAAATTCCCAGATCTTTCCCAGAATTCCTGGATTTTTCCCCAGAATCCCCAGATTTTCCCACAGAATTCCCATTTTTTTCCCAGATATTTCCCCAGAATTCCCAGATTTTTTCCCCCCAGAATTCCTGGGGGTTTTTTCCCCCAGAATTTTCCCCAGGTTTTCCCAGATTTCTCCCATATTTTCCCAAAGCTCCCAGATTTTTTTCACGGATTTTCCCTGAATTCCCGGGTTCCCCCCCCCCCCCCAGAATTCCTGGGGTTTTTTTCCCCCAAATTCCTGGATTTTTCCTGAATTCCCGGATTTTTTTCCCCCCAGAATTCCTGGATTTCTTTCCCTCAGATTTCTCCCCTGAATTCCCGGGTTTCCCCCCCCCCCGAATTCCCGGGTTTTTCCTGGAATTCCCAGATTATTCCCCTTAGAATTCCTGGGGTTTCCCCCCCCCCCCCCCCCCCCGAATTCCCGGGGTTTTTTTCCCCTGAATTCTTGGATTTTCACAGAATTCCCGATTTTTTCCCCCCTGAATTCCCGGGTTTTTTTTCCCCCAGAATTCTCAGATTTTCTCTGGATTTTTCCTTGATTTTTCCCAGATTTTTCCTGGATTTCACCTGGATTTCCCCCAGACTTTTTTCCCGGATTTTCCCCGAATTCCCAGATTTTTTCCCCCAAGAATTCCCGGGGTTTTTCCCCCCAGATTTCCCCCTGAATTCCCGTGTTTTTCCCGGAATTCCCAGATTTTCCGGGCCCTCACCCATCTCTCCATGCCCTTGCTGAGGTCGGGGTGCAGCACCGGATCCTTCCCGGCCGTCACCATCAGCGCCGGCACCAGGATCTGCGGGGATCCGGGGGGATCCGGGGGGGATTGGGGGATCCAGGGGGGATCCGGGGGGGATTGAGGGGGATTTTGGGGGATCCAGAGGGGATTTGGGGGAATTGAGAGGGATTTGGGGGATCCAGGGGGGATTGAAGGATCCAGAGGTGATTTGGGGGATACTGAGAGGATTTAGGGGATCCAGTGGGGATCCCAAGGGGCCCTGGAGCTGCTGGATCAGAATTGGGATTGGGATCAGAGCTGGGATCGGGAGCAGGGCAGGGATCAGGAGCAGGGTCAGGATCAGGAATTTGGATCAGGATCAGGGATCAGGATCAGGGTCAGGGATCAAGATCAGGGTCAGGGATCAGGGATCAGGATCGGGATCAGGATCAGGATCACGGTCAGGGATCAGGATCAGGATCAGGGTCAGGGATCAAGATCAGGGTCAGGGATCAGGGATCAGGATCGGGATCAGGATCAGGATCAGGGTCAGGGATCGGATCAGGATCAGGTCAGGTCAGGGATCAGGATCAGGGATCAGGGATCAGGATCAGGGATCAGGATCAGGGATCAGGAATCAGATCAGGGATCAGGATCAGGGTCAGGATCAGGGATCAGGGATCAGGGATCAGGGATCAGGATCAGGGATCAGGATCAGGGATCAGGATCAGGGATCAGGAATCAGGATCCGGTCCAGTCCCACCTTCCTGTCCTTGGCGCTCAGGGCCCAGCTCCAGTTCTCCCTCACATTCCGGTACCAGTTCAGGGGCCCCCTGGCAGAACCGGGAATTCTGGGAATTCTGGGAATTCTGGGAATTCCCACCTCCCGGATCCCAGGATCCCACCTGAATCCCGACCGGCGGAACTGGGCCGTGTAATATTCCAGCTCGGGGGGGGGCAGCAGGCGGCTGCCGGGGGGATCCGCCGGGAATCCCACCAGGAGCCCCCCTGGAATGAGAGGATCCCCTGAGATCCCACGGGATCCCCAAAAAATCCCACGAATCCCACAGGAATCCACAAATCCCTCGGATCTCCCCCCAGTCCCACGGGATTTCCTCCAAATTCCTCGGGATTTCCCAAAGAAATCCCACATGATCTCAAAAAAAAAAAAAAAAATCCCTCAGGATCTCCCCCAAATCCCTCAGGATTTTTCCCAAATCCCCCAGGATCCCCCATTCCCAGGATTCCCCCAGTCCCCAGTCCCACAGAAATCCATGAATCCCTTGGGATCCCCCCAAAATCCCACAGGATCCTCCTGTTCCTGACATCCCCCATCCCTCAATCCCACCGGATCCCCCAAATCCCAGGGGATCCCAGAATCCTTCCCAATCCCCCAGGATCCCCAGATCCTTCCATTCCCAAATCCCACCGGATCCCCCAAATCCCAGCTGATCCCCCCCATTCCCAGGGAATCCCACCAATCCCATGAATCCCCCAAATCCCACTGGATCCCCCCAAATCCCTTGGGATCCCCCCAAATCCCAGGATCCCCCCCAAATTCCTGACCTCTCTCTCGGACCCTGTGGAAGTCGAGGTCAAAAGGGAGGCGATCCTGTGGGAACAGGGAATGAGCAGCGGATCCCAGGGGGGATCCTGGATTCCTGGGAATTTGGGATCCACAGAGATCCATCCCAGGAGGGGATCCTGACATTCCTGGGAATTTGGGATCCCAGGGATCCCAGGGGGGAAACCCGGCATTCCTGGGAATTTGGGATCCGCCCCTTGCCAGGAATGGGGTTTGGGATTCCTGGAGAGCAGATCCCGGGAATCCCAGGAATCCCAGGGAAAGTTCAGAATCCAGGAAGGTCCAAGAGGAAAGAGGCTCCAAAACTGCTCCGGATTTTTCGATCCCTTTGGGATCCTAACCCCAATCCCAATCCCAAATCTTGATCCCAATCCCAACCCCAAATCTTAATCCCAATGCCAAATCCCAATCCTGATCCCAATCCCAACCCCAAATCCCAATCCTGATCCCAATCCCAAATTGCAATCCCAACCCCAAATCCCAACCCCAATCCCAAGTGCCAACCCTAATCCTAAATCCCAACCCCAAATCCCAAACCCCAATCCCAAACCTCGGGGTGTGTGTGGAGCGGATCAGGATCTTCAGGATCCTCCCCATGTCCTTCTCCAGCTCCACCCAATCCCAAATCCCAAATCCCAAATCTCAAATCCCCAATCCCATTCCAGTTCCTATTCCCAATCCCAAATCCAAATCCCACCCAGTCCCAATCCTGATCCTGATCCCAACCCCAATCCTAACCCCAATTCCAAATCCCAACCCCAAATCTCAATCCAGATCCCAAATCTCAATCCAGATCCCAAATACCAAATCCCAATCCTAACCCCAAATCCCAAATCCCAACCCCAATCCAATCCAAAATCCAACCCAATCCCAAATCCCAAACCCCAATCCCAAACCTCGGGGTGTGTGGAGTGGATCAGGATCTTCAGGGTCCTCCCCATGTCCTTCTCCAGCTCCACCCAATCCCAAATCCCAAATCTCAAATCCCCAATCCCATTCCAGTTCCTATTCCCAGTCCCAAATCCAAATCCCACCCAGTCCCAATCCTGATCCTGATCCCAACCCCAATCTCTAACCCCAATCCCAAATCCCAATCTCAACCCCAAATCCCAATCCTGATCCCAAATACCAATACCAAATCCTAACCCCAAATCCCAATCCGCATCCCAAATCTTGATCCCAATCCCAACCCCCAATTCCAATCCTAACCCCAAATACCAAATCTCGATCCTAACCCCAACTCCAACCCCGATCCCGATCCCAAACCTCAGGGTGGGTGGAGCGGATCAGGATCTTCAGGGTTCTCCCAATGTCCTTTTCCAGCTCCGCCCAATCCCAACCCCAATCCCAAACCCAAATCCCAAATCCCAAATCCCAATCCCACATTCTAATCTCAGTTCCAATCCCAAAATTCCAATTACAATCCCAGTCCCAACCCTGAATCCCAAATCCCAACCCAAAATCCCAATCCCAACCCAAAATCCCAATCCCAATCCCAATCCCAAATCCCAAATTCCATTCCTGTTCCTATTCCCAATCCCCATCCCTAATCCCAACCCTACTTCCAATCCCAAATCCCAACCCTGATCCCAACCCCAGGCCCAAATCCCGATCCCAAATCCCAATCCCCATCCCAAATTCCAACCCCAAATCCCAAACCTCGGGGTGTGTGGAGCGGATCAGGATCTTCAGGGTTCTCCCGATGTCCTTTTCCAGCTCGGCCTCTGCCACTCCCTGTGGGAAACGGGGAATTCTGACCCCAGACTGGGGGCCTGATCCCATAAAAACCCCACAGGGATTGTGGGATCCTCATGGGGCCCGATCCCATAAAAACCCCACAGGGATTGTGGGATCCTCACGGGGCCCGATCCCATAAAAACCCCACAGGGATTGTGGGATCCTCACGGGGCCCGATCCCATAAAAACCCCACAGGGATTGTGGGATCCTCACAGGGCTCGATCCCATAAAAACCCCACAGGGATTGTGGGATCCTTACGGGGCTCGATCCCATAAAAACCCCACAGGGATTGTGGGATCCTCACGGGGCCCGATCCCATAAAAACCCCACAGGGATTGTGGGATCCTCACGGGGCTCGATCCCATAAAAACCCCACAGGGATTGTGGGATCCTCACGGGGCTCGATCCCATAAAAACCCCACAGGGATTGTGGGATCCTCATGGGGCCCGATCCCATAAAAACCCCACAGGGACTGTGGGATCCTCATGGGACCCGATCCCATAAAAACCCCATAGGGATTGTGGGATCCTCACGGGCTCCTGGAAGTAGAGCTGGTACTCGAAGGTGGGCAGGGAGCGCAGCTTCTCCAGGGGATCCCATTGGGATCGGGCGGGCGGAACGGAGTGTTCAGGGAGGCCACGGCCCTAAAGATTGGGATTTGGGGATTGGGGATTTGGGATTGGGGATTTGGGATTGGGGATTGGGGATGGGCCGGGTGGAACTGTGTGTTCAGGAGGGTATAGCCCTAAAGATTGGGATTGGGATTTGGGATTTGGGATCGGGATGGGGCTCAGAATTTGAGATCAGGATTTGGGATGGGGATTGGAATCAGGCTCAGGATTGGGATGGGGCTCAAGATTTAGGATCAGGATCGGGCTCAGGATTTGGGATGAGGATAGGGCTCAGGATCAGGATTTGGGATGTGGCTCAGGATTTGGGATGTGGCTCAGGATTTGGGATGTGGCTCGGGATTTGGGATCAGGATTCAGGATCGGGATGTGGCTCAGGATTCGTGCCCTGTGCTCTGGCTCAGGATTCGGGATGTGGCTCAGGATCAGGATGTGGCTCAGGATTTGGGATCGGGATGTGGCTCGGGATTTGGGATCAGGATTCAGGATCAGGATGTGGCTCAGGATTTGGGATCAGGATTCGGGATCGGGATGTGGCTCAGGATTTGGGATCAGGATTCAGGATCGGGATGTGGCTCAGGATTCGTGCCCCGTGCTCTGGCTCAGGATCGGGATGTGGCTCAGGATCGGGCTGTGGCTCAGGATTTGGGATCAGGATTTGGGATCGGGATTCGGGATCGGGATGTGGCTCGGGATTTGGGCTCAGGATTCGGGATCGGGATGTGGCTCAGGATTCGGGATCGGGATGTGGCTCAGGATTCGGGATCGGGATGTGGCTCGGGATTCGTGCCCCGTGCTCTGGCTCAGGATCGGGATGTGGCTCAGGATTTGGGCTCAGGGTTCGGGATCGGGATGTGGCTCGGGATTCGGGATCGGGATGTGGCTTAGGATTCGGGATCGGGCTGTGGCTCGGGATTCGTGCCCCGTGCTCTGGCTCAGGATCGGGATGTGGCTCAGGATTCGGGATCGGGCTGTGGCTCGGGATTCGTGCCCCGTGCTCTGGCTCAGGATCGGGATGTGGCTCAGGATTCGGGATCGGGCTGTGGCTCGGGATTCGTGCCCCGTGCTCTGGCTCAGGATCGGGCTGTGGCTCGGGATTCGGGATCGGGCTGTGGCTCGGGATTCGTGCCCCGTGCTCTGGCTCAGCATCAGGATGTGGCTCAGGATTCGGGATCGGGCTGTGGCTCGGGATTCGTGCCCCGTGCTCTGGCTCAGGATCGGGCTGTGGCTCGGGATTCGGGATCGGGCTGTGGCTCGGGATTCGTGCCCCGTGCTCTGGCTCAGGATCGGGATGTGGCTCAGGATTCGGGATCGGGCTGTGGCTCGGGATTCGTGCCCCGTGCTCTGGCTCAGGATCGGGATGTGGCTCAGGATTCGGGATCGGGCTGTGGCTCGGGATTCGTGCCCCGTGCTCTGGCTCAGGATCGGGATGTGGCTCAGGATTCGGGATCGGGCTGTGGCTCGGGATTCGTGCCCCGTGCTCTGGCTCTCACCGCAGCCTCTCGGGGTAGAACAGAGCCACGTTCCAGGCCAGGGCTCCGCCCCAGTCGTGTCCCACCAGCACCACCTGCGGAATTCCCTGCGGGAATCGCGGGATGTCGGCACTGGAATTCCCAACATTCCACCCCACAGCCCCCCTTTTTGTGGGGTTTGCCCGTTTCTCCCTACTTTATCCCCTCATTTTCCCCATTTTTTATGGGTTTTCCCCCTTTATTTCCCCCCACTTTTTGGGGGGTGTTTTCCTCCTTTTTTTCCCCCCTCGTTTTCCCCATTTTTGGGGGGTTTTCCCCCCTTTTTTCCCTTCATTTTCCCCATTTTTGGGGTTTTTTTCCCTCCCTTTTTCCCCACAGCGCCCCCTTTTTATGGGGTTTGCCCATTTTTCCCTCCTTTTTTCCCCTCATTTCCCCCATTTTTTATGGGATTTTCGCCTTTTTTTCCTCCCCATTTTTTCCCATTTTCTCCTCCTTTTTCTTCCCCATTTCCTCCCTTGGGATCATCCCAGAAATCCCAGGACCCATCCCATGGAAAATCCCCCATCCCAAAAAAACCAATTCCAGAATTCCGGGCTGGCCTTGGGGCCATTCCAAGGATTTTGGGATTTCCTCGGAATGGGAGGGAGAAATCCCAAATCCCAACTTCTCCCGGAATTCTGGCGGTTCCTCACCAGTTTATCCAGGAAAGTGATGAAATCCTGGAAAAGGAGGAAAAGCGGGATCAGGGTCCATCCTTGGGATTGAGATAAAAATTTATTCCCAAAAAAATTCCTCACCTGGCAGATCTGCTGCTGGGAATATTCCGAGATATCTGCAGGGGAAAAAATGGGAATGAAAATTGTGGGAATAAAAATGGTGGGGAAAAAAATGTGGGAATAAAAATTATTGGGAAAAAAATGGTGGGAAAAAATATGGGGAATAAAAATTATTGGGGAAAAATGGTGGGAAAAATTATGGGGAAAAAATGGTGGGAAAAAATTATGGGGAAAAAATTATGGAAATAAAAATAATGGGAAAAAAATGGGGAAAATTATGGGGAAAAAATTATGGAAAATATAAGGGAAAAAAAATCATGGAAATAAAAATAATGGAAAAAATATGGGAATAAAAATAATGAGGAAAAAATGGGGAAAAAAATATTGGGAAAAAATTGTGGGAAAAAATTATGGAAAAAAATCATGGAAATACAAATAATGGGGAAAAATATGTGGAAAAATAATGGGGGAAAATGATGGAAATAAAAATTACGGGAAAAATAATGGGAAAAAAATATGGAAAAAATTATGGAAAATATAATTGAAAAAATCATGGAAATAATAATGGGACAAATATGGGAATAAAAATTATGGGAAAAAATCATGGGAATAAAAATTATGGGAATAAAAATTATGGGAAAAAAATATGGCAAAAATCAAATTATATTTTTCCCATGATTTTTCTTCCCACGGATTTTTTTCCCTATTTTTCCCCATAAAATTTTCCCATAATTTTTCCCATAATTTTTCCCATAGTTTTTCTCCCATAATTTTTTTCCCTGGATTTTTCCCATGGATTTTTTTCCCATCATTTTCCCCATCATTTTTTTCCCTGGATTTTTTCCCCATGGATTTTTTCCCTATAATTTTTTCCCACTTTTTTTTCCCCAGGGATTTTCCCATGGATTTTTTTTCCCCCATGACTTCTTCCCAGACTTTTTTCCCCATCATTTTTTCCCATGGATTTTTTTCCCCCATAATTTTTTCCCATACATTTTTCCCCATCATTTTTTCCCCATCATTTTTCTCCCATAATTTTTTCCATGGATTTTTCCCCATAATTTTTCCCCATACATTTTTCCCCTACATTTTTCCCCCATCATTTTTCCCCATAGATTTTTTCCCCACGGATTTTTCCCACCATTTTTTCCCCCATCATTTTTTCCCCTGGATTTTTCCCTCTGGATTTTCCCACCTCATTCCCTTCCCCCCCATTTCCCTGCCCAGAATTCCCACTGTGGAATTCCGGGCTCACCCGGCGGCGCCGTGGATTCTCCGTATCCCTTCATCTCCAGCGCGATCACGCGGAACCCGGCTTCGGCCAGCGCCGGGATCTGGGAAAACACGGAATTCCCGAGGCATCGCCCATCCCGGGAACTCGGGAGCGGCGGAATTCCGGGACTTTGCCCACCTGGAAGCGCCAGGAGAGCCAGGACTCGGGGAAGCCGTGGCACAGGCAGAGCACGGGGCCCTGGCCCAGCTCCACGAAGTGCAGCCGCACACCCGGCTGGGAAAAGGGGGGAAAAAAAACCGGGAATTCTTCGGGAATGGCAGGAATGGGGATGGCTTCAGAACCAGGAATTCTGGAGCTCAGCACCTGGAATTCTGGAGCTTGGGAATTCTGGAATTCTGGAGCTCAGCACCAGGAATTCCAGAGCTCAGCACAGAATCCCACCCATTCCCAGATCCCAGAGAATTCCCAGATCCCCTTCCCAGATCCCATTCCCAGATCCCATTCCCAGATCCTCTTCCCAGATCCCCAAGAATTCCCACATCCCATTCCCAGATCCCTGAGAATTCCCAGATCCCTGAGAATTCCCAGACCCTATTCCCAGATCCCACATCCCATTCCCAGACCCCATTCCCAGATCCCATTCTCAGATTCCAGACCCCATTCCCAGATCCCAAATCCCATCCCCAGACCCCATTCCCAGACCCCATTCCCAGATCCCATTCCCAGATCCCTGATCCCATTCCCAGCCCCCTCATTCCCTGGGAATTCCATACCCGGATCTCGACGTATCCGTGCGTGACCTCGTCCGGCGCACACGGAGCTGGCACCGGCTCCTCCTCCAGGAGCTGCAGGAGAACCCCTGGAATGAGCTGGGAATTCCCTGGAAGATCCCCCAGGATCCCCCGGGATCCACCTGCTGATCCCACCACTCCAGCTCGCCAGGGATCCTGGAATTCCGGAATTCCAGAGGGCTTCGGGGATGGGATGGACCTGGAGATCTTCATCCCAGACCGTTCCCATGACAAGGGAGGAATTCCCTTGGGACCTCCTGGAATTCTGGTGGTGGGAATGGCTGGGATCTCCTGGTGGGATCAGCCAGGATCCTGTGGTGGGAATGACCAGGATCCCACGGTGGGATCAGCCAGGATCCCATGGTGGGAATGGCCAGGATCCTGTGGTGGGATCAACCAGGATCCCATGGAGGGATCAACCAGGATCTGTGGTGGGAATGACCAGGATCTCCAGGTGGGAATGACCAGGATCCCATGGTGGGATCAACCAGGATCCCATGGTGGGAATCACCAGGATTCCGTGGTGGGATCATCCAGGATCCCATGGTGGGAATGACCAGGATCTTGTGGTGGGATCCACCAGGATCTCCAGGTGGGAATGACCAGGGGATTCCCGGTGAATTCCCCGTACCTGGATCCCGGTGAGCTCCTGCAGCTCCCTGAGTGCCGATTCCGTGTCCCGGACCAGGATCGTGGCCATTCCCAGCTCCCGCGCCGGCTTCAGGTTCTCCCCGAGGTCATCCAGGAAAATCACCTGGAAAAACCCCGGGAAGGGCCAAGGCTCGGATCTGATGGCTGGGAAAATCCCCCATTCCCAGGTTTTTTGGGATCTGGTGGCATCTCCAGGGGCTTCACATCCCCGGTAACATCCAAGAATCTGGGAACCTCAAAAATCCCCCATTCCCAGTTTTTTTGGGGATGTGGTGGCATCTCCTGAGGCTTCAAACCTCTGGGAACATCCAAGAATTTGGGGACCTGGAAAACCCCCCACATTCCCTGTTTTTTTGGGATGTGGTGGCATCTCCTGGGGCTTCACACCCCTTAGAATCCATCAAGGATTTGGGAGCCTGGAAAATCCCCCATTCCTTGGATTTCTGGGATTGTGGTGGCATCTCCTTGGGCTTCACATCCCCAGGAACACCCAAGAATTTGGGGAGCTGGAAAACCCCCCATTCCCTGTTTTTTTGGGATATGGTGGCATCTCCTGAGACTTCAAACCTCTAGGAATATCCAGGAATTTGGGGACCTGGAAAACCCCCCACATTCCCAATTTTTGGGGATGTCATGGCATCTCCTGGGGCTTCCTATCCCCAGGACCATCCAAGAATTTGGGGACCTGGAAAACCTCCCATTCCCTGTTTTTTTGGGATTGTGGTGGCATCTCCTCGGGCTTCACATCCCCAGGAACATCCAAGAATTTGGGGAGCTGGAAAACCCCCCATTCCCAGGTTTTTTTTATTTGGTGGCATCTCCTGAGACTTCAAACCTTTGGGAATATCCAAGAATCTGGGGACCTGGAAAACCCCCACATTCCCAATTTTTGGGGATGTCATGGCATCTCCTGGGGCTTCCTATCCCCAGGACCATCCAAGAATTTGGGGACCTGGAAAACCTCCCATTCCCTGTTTTTTTGGGATTGTGGTGGCATCTCCTCGGGCTTCACATCCCCAGGAACATCCAAGAATTTGGGGAGCTGGAAAACCCCCCATTCCCAGGTTTTTTTTTATTTGGTGGCATCTCCTGAGACTTCAAACCTTTGGGAATATCCAAGAATCTGGGGACCTGGAAAACCCCCCACATTCCCATTTTTTTTGGGGATGTCATGGCATCTCCTGGGGCTTCCTATCCCCAGGACCATCCAAGAATTTGGGGACCTGGAAAACACCCCATTCCCAGTTTTTTTCTGGGATATGGTGGCATCTCCTGGGCTTCCTATCCCCAGGACCATCCAAGAATTTGGGGACCTGGAAAACCCCCCATTCCCTGTTTTTTTGGGATGTGGTAGCATCTCCTGGGGCTTCCTATCCCCAGGACCATCGAAGAATCTGGGAGCCTGGAGAATCCCCCCCACATTCCCAATTTTTTTTTTTTTTTGGGGGGGGGGGGTTGGCACCACCTCCTCCGGCCGCGCCTGCAGGAGCTCCAGGGCGCGGCGTAGATCCCGGGATCGGGTTTGCTGATCCCGAGGCGGCAGGATTCCAGCAGCAGGTGGAAGTGTGGCTGGAGCCGCTGGAGCAGCGCGGCCGTGCCCGACCTGCCGGGGGTGTCGTCCACCCACGAGTTGGTCAGGACAGCGGTCTTGAACCCTGGGAAGAGGTTGGAATTTGCATTCCCGGGAAGAGGTTGGAATTCTCATTCCCGGATCTTCTCTGGGGATGGCCCTGCCCCAGCTTGGGGTTTGGGTTTGGGTGTTCTCATTCCCAAGGATCTCCGGGATTTTTGGATTCCCGTGGGAGGAGGGGCGGTTGGAGGGAGGTTATTCCCATCCTGTTATTCCCGTTATTCCCATCCTGTTATTCCCATTATCCCCGTCACATTCCTGTCATTCCCATTGCATTCCCATTCCCATTATTCCCATCACATTCCCATTATTCCCATCCCGTTATTCCTGCCACATTCCCGTCATTCCTATCACATTCCCATTATTCCCATCCCGTTATTCCCGCCACATTCCCATCATTCCCGCCAGATTCCCATCACATTCCCATCCCGTTATTCCCATCACATTCCCATTATTCCCATCCCATTATTCCCATCACATTCCTGTTATTCCCATTGCATTCCCATCACAATCTATTATTCCCATTACATTCCAGTCATTCCCATCACATTCCTGTCACATTCCTGTCATTCCCATCACATTCCCATCACATTCCTGTCATTCCCATCACATTCCTGTCACATTCCTGTCATTCCCATCACATTCCCATCACATTCCTGTCACATTCCCTTTATTCCCCTCCCATTATCCCCATCACATTCCCATCACATTCCCATTATTCCATCCTGTTATTCCCATCACAGCCCCACATTCCCATCACATTCCTGTCATTCCCATCCTGTCACATTCCCATCCCGTTATCCCCGTCCCATTCCCGTTATCCCATCCCAATCCCGTTTTGCTGTTATTCCTGTCCCATCCGGTTATCCCCGTCCCATTCCGGTCACATTCCTGTTATTCCTGTTGCTTTGCCATTATTCCCATTGTTATTCCTGCTGTTATTCCCGGTGTTTTTCCTCACACCGTTCCATCGCAGCGTTCCCGCCGCCCTGAGCAGGGGCTCCCAGCCCACATTCCCATTATTCCCGGTGTTATTCCCGGTGTTATTCCCGTTGTTATTCCCATTATTCCCGGTGTTATTCCCGGTGTTATTCCCGGTGTTATTCCCATTATTCCCGGTGTTATTCCCGGTGTTTTTCCCGCACCGTTCCGTCGCAGCGTTCCCGCCGCCCTGAGCAGGGGCTCCCAGCCCACATTCCCATTATTCCTGTTATTATTCCCATTATTCCCGGTGTTATTCCCGGTGTTATTCCCGGTGTTATTCCCATTATTCCTGCTGTTATTCCTGGTGTTTTCCTCACACCGTTCCGTCGCAGCGTTCCCGCCACCCTCAGCAGGGGCTCCCAGCCCACATTCCCATTATTCCCATTGTTATTCCCATTATTCCTGGTGTTATTCCCGGTGTTATTCCCGGTGTTTTTCCCGCACCGTTCCGTCGCAGCGTTCCCGCCGCCCTCAGCAGGGGCTCCCAGCCCACATTCCCATTATTCCCGTTATTATTCCCATTATTCCCAGTGTTTCTCCCGTTGTTATTCCCATTATTCCCGGTGTTATTCCCGGTGTTTTTCCTCACACCGTTCCGTCGCAGCGTTCCCGCCGCCCTCAGCAGGGGCTCCCAGCCCACATTCCCATTATTCCCGTTATTATTCCCATTATTCCCGGTGTTTCTCCCGTTGTTATTCCCATTATTCCCGGTGTTATTCCCGGTGTTTTTCCCGCACCGTTCCGTCGCAGCGTTCCCGCCGCCCTGAGCAGGGGCTCCCGGCAGCGGCCGCGCTCCCGCAGCTCCTGGAAGGGCCGGGCGGCGGCGAATCCCTGGGGAAGGGCGAGGCCCAGGGAGGCGGCGCGGAGCCGGCAGGCGGCGTCCAGCTCCGACAGCAGCTGCGGGACACAGCCCCGGGAATTCCCAGGGGGAAAAAACCCGGAATTCAGGGGAAAATCCCGCTCGGAAAAGGCCCAGAATCCGAGGAGTTGCCGGTTGGAAAGATCCCAGAATTTAGGGAAATTCCGGTTGGGAAAGTCACAGAATTCAGGAAAATCCTGCTTGGAATAAAGGCCCAGAATCTGAGGAATTCCCAGTTGGGAAAGTCCTGGAAGTCAGGAAAAAATCCTGCCTGGGAAAGGCCCAGATTCTGAGGAATTCCCGGTTGGAGAAATCCCAGAATTCAGGAATATTGCTGGTTGGGAAAGTCCCAGAATTCAGGAATATTGCTGGTTGGGAAAGTCCCAGAATTCAGGAAAATCCCGCTTGGAATAAAGGCCCAGAATCCAAGGAGTTCCCAGTTGGAAAAAATCCCTTAATTCCCAGGGATATTCCCGGCTGAGAAAATTCCGGAATTCAGGAAAAAATCGCACTTGGAAAAGGACCTGATTTTGAGGAATTCCTGGTTGGAGAAATCCCAGAATTCAGGGAAATTCCCAGTTCAGAAAAGCCCTGGAGAAGTCCCGGTTGGAAAAGTCTTGGATTCTGGGAAATTCCCGGTTGGAAAAGTCTCAGAATCTGGGAAAAATCCTGGCTGGAAAAAAATCACAGAATTTGGGAAATTCCCAGTTGGAAAAGGTCCCAAATCCAGGAAATTCCTGGTTGGAAAAGTCTCAGAATTCAGGATAAATCCTGGTTGGGAAAATCTGGGAGATTTCCAGTTGGAAAAGGCCCAGAATCCAGGAGAAATCTGGGAATAACCTCAGAGTCCTGGGATCTTTCCCAAAAATCCCATCCCAGGGAAGCCGGATCCCCAACCCAAGGGAATTTCTGGGATTGTTCCAAAAAAACCCCTCCCCAATCCTGAGGAATTTTCTGGAATTGTTCCCAAAAAAACCCATCCCGGAGGAGCTGGATGGATCCTGTGCCGATCCTGATCCCAAATCCCGATCCCGAGGTGAGGGATTTTCTGGAATCGTTCCCAATCCCTGGGGATTTTCCCAGGATCCTCCCTGATCCCAAATCCCGATCCCAGGGGGTTTTCCTGGGATCCTCCCCAATCCCAAATCCCAATCCCAGTGGGATTTTCCCAGGATCCTCTCTGATCCCAGGGGGTTTTCCTGGGATCCCAAATCCCAATCCCGGGGGGTTTTCCCGGGATCCGCTCTGATCCAGGGGGGTTTTCCCGGGATCCTCCGCGCTCCCACCTGGCTGAGGCCGATCTGGCCCCGCAGCGCTCGGGCCCAGGGGCCGCCGGGGCCGCCGGCCAGGAGAGCATCCCGCAGGAAATTCCTGCGGAAAAACAATGGGATTGAGCGGGAAACCCACCCCAGACCCCAGATCCCAAATCCCAGATCCCAAATCCCAGATCCCAAATCCCACAGGAAATTCCTGCGGAAAAAACAACGGGATTGAGCGGGAAACCCACCCCAGACCCCAGATCCCAAACCCCAGATCCCAGATCCCAAATCCCACAGGAAATTCCTGCGGAAAAAACAACGGGATTGAGCGGGAAACCCATCCCAGACCCCAGATCCCAAATCCCAGATCCCAAATCCCAGATCCCAAATCCCGCAGGAAATTCCTGTGGAAAAACAACGGGATTGAGCGGGAAACCCATCCCAGACCCCAGATCCCAAACCCCAGATCCCAGATCCCAAATCCCACAGGAAATTCCTGCGGAAAAACAATGGGATTGAGCAGGAAACCTATCACAAACCCCAGATCCCAAACTCCACAGGAAATGCCTAGGGGGAAAAATGGGATTGAGAGGAATCCCAAATCTCAGACCCCAAATTTCAGATCCCAAATCCTAAATCCCCAAATCCAAATTCCACAGGAAATGCATGGGAGGGGGAACCGGGATTGAGTGGGCATCGCAATCCCAAATCCCAGATTCCAAATCCCAAATTCTGCAGGAAATGCCTGGGGGGAAAAGGGGATTGAGAGGAATCCCCATCCCAAATCCGAGATCCTAAAGTCAAAATCCCAAACCCCAAATCCTGCAGGAAATGCCTGCAGAAAAACAACAGGATTGAGCGGGATCCCGATCCCAAACCCCAAATCCCAGATCCCAAATCCCAGATCCCAAATCCTGCAGGAAATGCCTGAGGGGAAAAATGGGATTGAGCAAATCCCAAATCCTAAACCCCAAACCCTAAATCCCAGATCCCAAATCCCACAGGAAATGCCTGGGGGAAAATATGGGATTGAGTGGGATCCCCATCCCAGATCCCAAATCTCAGATCCCAAATCCTAAATTCCTAAATTCTACAGGAAATGCCTGGGGGGGAAATGGGATTGAGAGGAATCCCCATCCCAAATCCTAAATCCCAGATGCTAAATCCCAAATCCCACAGGAATTGCCTGGGGGGGAAAGGGGATTGAGAGGAATCCCAATCCCAAATCCCAGATCCTAAACCCTAAATCCCAAATCCCACAGAAAATGCCCAAGGGCAAAACCGGGATTGAGTGGGAATCCTGATCCCAAATCCCAAACCCAAAATCACAGATTCCAAATCCAAAACCCAACATTTTTTTTTTTTATAAAATTACCAATTTGGGGGGGGGGGAATTGATTATCCCAAATTTTTGGGAATTTATTTCCCCATTTATTTTTTTTAATTTATTATCCCAGTTTTTATTATCCCCAAATTATTGGGATATATTATCCCAATTTTCTGGGAATTTATTATCCCAAATTTTTATTAGCCCAATTCTTTTAGGAATTTATTATCCCAATTTTTATTATCCCAATTTTTTTTAGGAATTTATTATCCCAAATTTTTATTACCCCAATTTTTTCGTAATTTATTATCCAGATTTTTATAATCCGAAGTTTTATTATCTAAAATTTTTTATCACAATTTTTGGAGGCATTTTTCCTGGAATTCCAGGCCGGGAACTGATTCCCACCCTGCCCTCCCCCCTTCCCCCGCAGGATTTCCATCCCAAATCCCCGCTCAGTCCCAGATTTTTTCCCGCCCCAAAAATTCCTCAAAATTCCCCAAACTCCCAAATTTCCCAGCCCCGAATTCCCGCGCGGGCGGCGCCGCCAACCACAAACCCCGCGCTTTGTTTTTGTGGGACTCGGACAGAGCGGGCGCGGATGGCGGCGCGGGCGGGCGCCTTCCGAACGCGGTGGCGCCAATCCGCGCCAAACCGGTCCAAATCGGGCCGAACCGGGCCTGGACAAGCCCCATTCCCACATTTTCCCCCCATCCCTAAAATTCCCAAATTTCCCAGCCCCAAACCCCGCGCGGTTTCCGTACGACGCGGGCGGGCGCCTTCCACACGCGCCCAACCGGGCCAAACCGAGCCAAACCCGGCCTGGGCAAAACCCATTCCCGGAATCCCTAATTCCCTAAATTCCTCTACATTTCCCACCCTAAAAATTCCCAAATTTCCCATCCGCCCGAACCGCGCGCGGGCGGCGCCGCCAAGCGCAGGATCCGCGCTTTGATTCCGTGGCGCGCGGGCGCAGCGGGCGCCGAGAGCGGCGCGGGCGGGCGCGTTCGGCCGAGCCTAAACCGAGCCTAAACCGGGCTTAACCCGGGCCGAGCCCGGGCCGAACCCGGGCCGAACCGTGCCTGGGCAAGGCCCACTCGCGCTCGCAGGAGGCCAGGAAGTGCTGCAGGCCCGGCGTGAAGAGAACGCCGCCAAGGTCGAAGAGCACGGCCCGCCGCGCCATGGCCGCCGCCCCGGCCGGGACTCGAACCCGCGACCTTCGGCCCAGAGCCGAAAGCACCGCCTGGCCCGGGACACGCCCCCCTCGGACAGACCACGCCCCTCTCGGAGAGGCCACGCCCCCTCTTGGGAAACAGCTTCGGTGCGAAGCCACGCCCTTTTCAATGAGACCACGCCTGCCTCGCCGAAGCCACGCCCCATCACGGTACTTTTCCTCGTTGAAGCCACGCCCCTCCGTGAAGCCACGCCCGTCTCAGCGAAGCCACGCCCCAATGAATCAGGTTTTCTCGATGAAACCACGCCTTTTCGTAAAAGCCACGCCCACCTCAGCTAAGCCACGCCCATCGAATAACTTTTTCATATGAGGCCACGCCCCCTCACGTTGAAGCCACGCCCATCTCACAGAAAACCACGCCCCTTGTAATGCAAAGCTTCCTTATAGAAGCCACGCCCTCCTCGCGGAAACCACGCCCACTGCACATAAGTCACGCCCCTTCAATTAAACTACCCCCGCTGCACAGAAGCCACGCCCCTCCGGGGGGTCCCGGGCCCTCTTCCTTCCCAATTCCATCCCTAAAAGAATTCCCACAAATTCCCTCCTTTCCCAGCTCTTTCTCCCTTATTCCCAAATTCCCTCCTCATCCACAATTGCCAAAATTCCTAATTCCCCTTTTCCCCTTTCCAATCCTATTCCCAAAAAGCTCCCGGAAATTCCTCTTTTCCCAGCTCTTCCCCCTCATTCCCAAATTCCTTCCTCATCTCAATCCACAATTCCCAAAATAATCCCAAACCCTCTTCCCCTTCTCCATCTCATTCCCCAAAATTCTCGGAAATTCCCTCCTTTCCCAGCTCATTCCCAAATTCCCTCCTCATCCTCACAAAATTTCCAAAAATCCCAACTCCCTCTTCCCTTTCCCCATCCCATTCCCCAAAATTCTGGGAAATTCCCTCCTTTCCCAGCTCTTTCCCAAATTCCCTCCTCATTCTCCACAATTCCCAAAATTCCCGTCCCCTCTTCCCCTTCCTAATCCCATTCCCTAATAAATTCCCGGAATTCTCTCCTTTCCCGGGCTCTTCCCGATCCTTCCCCGCCCTCATTCCCAGATTTTCCAGGAGTTTTTCCTCCTCCCCTGTTCCCGGTGTCCCCGCCCGCCCGGGGCTGAGCCGCTCCCGATCCCTTTTATCCCGATCCCGCATTTCTGCCGGGAGCAGCCGCCGGTCTCGACTCCCGCTCCTTATCCCGATCCCTTTATCCCGATCCCCTTATCCCTGTCGCGATTCCTCCTCCTTATCCCGGTCCCCCCTCCTTATCCCGATCCCCCTCCTTATCCCGATCCCCCTCCTTATCCCGATCCCCTCATCCTGATCCCCCTCCCTATCTCGACCCCCCCCCATCCCGATCCCTTCATCCCGATCCCGATCCCTTCATCCCGATCCCCCCTCCCTATCCCGATCCCCCCTCCCTATCCCGATTCCCCCTCCCTATCCCGATCCCTTTATCCCGGTCCCTCCTCCTGATCCCGATCCCCCTTCCCTATCCCGATCCCGACCCCCTCTCCTGATCCCGATCTCTCCTTATCCCGACCCTCTCTCCTGATCCCAAGCCCCTTATTCCGATCCCCCCTCCCTATCGCGACCCCCTCCCTATCCCGATCCCCTTATCCCGATTCCCCCTCCTTATCCCCTCATCCCGATCCCCCCTCGCTATCGCGATCCCCCCTCCCTATCGCGATCCCCCCTACTTATCCCGATCCCCCCTCCTTATCCCAATCCCGCAGCCTGGTCGCAATTCCCCCCCCGATCCCCCCTCGCTATCGCGATCCCCTCATCCCGATCCCCCCTCCCTATCGCGACCCCCGCCTCCCTATCGCCATCCCCCCATCCCGATCCCCTCATCCCTCCCCCCCTCATCCCGATCCCCCCTCCCTATCGCGACCCCCGCCTCCCTATCGCCATCCCCCCATCCCGATCCCCTCATCCCTCCTCCCCCTCATCCCGATCCCCCCTCCTTATCCCGATCCCCTCATCCCAAGCCCCTTAGCCCGATCCCCCCTCGCTATCGCGATCCCCCCTCCTTATCCCGATCCCCCCTCCCTATCGCGATCCCCCTCGCTATCCCGATCCCTCCTCCCTATCGCGATCCCGCTTTTCCAGCAGGTAAGGAAATTCCTCGCATTCCGGCGGGCTGGGAAAAACGCGGGATTTTCCCGGAATTCCAGTTTTTTATTTTTTTTTTTAATTCCCGGGGAAAGTTTTCCCGGCTCCGCTGGAATTTCCGATTCCAGAAATTCCCACATCTCAGGAAATTCCTGATTTTTTTTTTTAAAATATATATTTTTTTCCCTCCTTCCCCGATCGATGCCGGGAGTTTTTTCCCGGGATTCTCCCCTCGGGATATCGGGATAGCGCTCGGGAAATCGGGAATGGCGGAGGGATCCCGAGATCACCTCGGGATTGAGCGCGGGGGGAAAAAATTCCAGCCGGGAAATCTTTGGGATGCGAGGGGGAGGGGGGGATGTGGCGGCGCCGCTGATGCCGCTGGAAAAACCCTGGAAAAATCCTGTAAAAATTTTGGGAAAATCCTGGAAAACCTTGGGAAAATCCTTGGAAAACCATGGAAAATCCTGGAAAAACCTTGGGAAAGCTCCGAGAGGGAGGGATTTTAGCAGAGGATGGAGAGGGATGAGGGATCAAGGAAAAATCCTGGAAAAATCCTGGAAAAACTCCGAGGAGGAGGAATATTTTCAGGGGATGCAGAGGGATGAAGGAGAGGGAAAAATCCTGGAAAATCCTGGAAAAGCTCCAAGAGGATGGAATTTTAGCAGAGGATGGAGAGGATGGAGAGGGATGAGGGAGCAGGGAAAAACCTTGGGAAAACCTTGTAAAAAATCCTGGAAAAACCTTGGGAAAATCCTGGAAAAACCTTGGGAAAGCTTCGACACGAGGAATTTTGTCAGGGATAGGAGAGGGATGAGGGAGCAGGGAAAAATCCTGGAAAAACCCTGGAAAAATCCTGGAAAAGCTCCAAGAGGGAGGAATTTTAGCAGGGGATGGAGAGAGATGAGGGAGCAGGAAAAATCCTGGAAAAACCCAGGAAAAATCCTGGAAAACTCCGAGGGGGAGGGATTTTAGCAGGGGATGCAGAGGAATGAGGGAGCAGGGAAAAATCCTGGAAAAGCCTTGGAAAACCTTTGGAAAAATCCTGGAAAAGCAGTGGAGAAACCCTGAGGGTGAGGAATTTTGGCAGGGATAGAAGAGGGATGAGGGAGAAGGGGAAAATCTTGGGAAAACCCAGGAAAAATCCTGGAAAAGCGCCGAGAGGGAGGAAATTTGGCAGGGGATGGAGAGGGATGAGGGAGCAGGAAAAAACCCTGGAAAAAACCTTGGAAAAATCCTGGAAAATCCTGGGAAAAACCCTGGAAAAATCCTGGAAAAATCCAAGAGGGAGGAATTTTAGCAGGGGACACAAAGGGATGAAGGAGCAGGGGAAAAACCCGGGAAAAACCCTGGAAAAATCCTGGAAAAACCTTGGGAAAGCTCCGAGAGGGAGGGATTTTGGCAGGGATAGGAGAGGGATGAAGGAGCTGGGAAAAGCCTTGGAAAAACCTTGGAAAGTCCTGGGAAAAAAAACCCTGGAAAATTCTGGAAAATCTCCCAAGGGAGAGGAATTTTTTCAGGGGATGGAGACAGGATTTGGGAACCAGGAACCACCGGGATTTGGAATTGGGGTCATTTCCCTCCCCCCAATCCATCCCAATTCCCAACATATTTTGGGATCGGGGTCATCTCCCCTCACAATTCATCCCAATTCCTTCCGGGATTTTTGGGATCGGGCCGTTTCCCTCCCTAATCCATCCCAGTTCCCCCCATTTTTTGGGACTGGGAATGTTTTCCCCCTGATCCATCCCAATTCCCCCCATTTTTTGGGATCGGGGCTTTTCGCCCACCCATCCCAATTCCCACCAGGATTTGGGATTGGGGCCATTTTCCTCCCCCCCATCCATCCCAGTTCCCACTGGGATTTGGGAACAAGAAACCACTGGGATTTGGGATCAGGGACGTTTCCCCCCTCCCCCATCCATCCCAATTCCCACCAGGATTTGGGATCGGGGATGTTTCCCCCCCAATCCATCCCAATTCCCACCTTTTTTGGGGATCAGGGTCATCTCCCCCCCGGTCCATCCCAATTCCCACCGGGATTTTTTGGGATCGGGGTTGTTTCCCCCCATCCATCCCAATTCCCACAAGGATTTGGGATCTCCCCCTCCCACCCATCCTAATTCCCCCCATTTTTTTGGGATTGGGGCTTTCCCCCCCTATCCATCCCAATTCCTCCCATTTTTTTTGGGTGGGGGCTGTTTTCACCCTGATCCATCCCAATTCCCACCGGGATTTTTGGGATCGGGGCTGTTTCCCCCGCCCCCCCCATCCATCCCAATTCCCAACATTTTTTGGGATCGGGCTCGTTCCTCCCCCAGTCCATCCCAATTCCCGCCTTTCCCATCCCCCATTCCCGCTGGGATTTTCTCCATCCCCCCTGGACCATCCCAGGCTCCTCTTCTCCCTCCTCGGCCCCGGAGGAATCCAGGGAATTCCCACTGCTCCTTTCCGGAATCTTCCAACTGCTCAGCCCATCCAGAATTCCCGGAGCTTTTCCTGGCCCCAAAATCATCCCAAAATCCTGGAAAAAGGATGGAGCCGGGAAGGGTTTTGAAAATCCCATCAAAAAATTCCAGGAGAAACCCAGAGGAGATAAAATCTGGAGGAAGGGAATTTGGGGAATGTCCTTGGATTTGGGAAAGGGAATTTGGGAAATGTCCATGAATTTTGGATAATTTGGGAAAGGGAATTTGGGAAATGTCTCCGAATTTGTGAGAATTTGGAAATTTTCCCTGAATTTGGGGGAATTTGGGAAATGGAATTTGGGGATTTTCCCTGAATTTGGGAAATGGAATTTGGGAATGTGGGAAATGTCCTCAAATTTGGGACATCTTTGGGATGTACTCCTGGAACATTCCAGGGAAATTCCTGTCCCTGAAATCCCATCTCCAAATTCTGATCCCAAAATCCTGGCCCCAATTCCTGATCCCAAATCCCACCTCCCCAAAATCCTGATCCCGAATTCCTGTCCCCAAATTCTGATCCCAAATCCTGACCCCAAACCCTGTCCCAAAATTATCCCCATTCCCAGTGGGATTTTCCCATTTACCCCAATTCCCAATGGGATTTTCCCCCATTCCCGTTAGGATTTTCCCATTTCCCCCCATTCCCAGTGGGATTTTCCTTTTATTCCCCCCATTCCCAGCAGGATTTTCCAGGATGGCCTCCATGAGGAATCTCTTTTCCCACGGGATTTTCCTCTTCCTCCTCTGCTGCTTCCTCAACTTCCAGCCAGGTAAGGACGGCTCCAATTTTTCTGGGAATTCCTCAGATCCCATCCCCATTTTTTTTGTGCCTTCCCACAAAAAAAAAAAAAAAAAAAAAAAATTCAGGAAGAGGGACAGGGAGCGCTGAATTCCCAGTTTCCCACTGGCCAGGCTGGGATGGGCTTTGCTTCCTCGAGGATCCATCCCCAAAATTTGGGAATTTGGGAATCTCCTCGGGGTCGTTCCCCTGGAATCCCACATTTCCCCAAAATGTGGGAATGCTCCGCTCCTCCCCCCGCTCTCTCTCCCGGATGTTTCCAGGGATTTTATGGAAAAGCTCCTTCCCCCCCCCGAGGGTCGGGAATTCCCTCGGGAAAATCCTGGGAGATGGAGCTGGGAGGGGCAGGATTCCCAAACAATTCCCAAACGATTCCCAAGTAATTCCTGAGTAATTCCCAAATAATTCATGAATTCTCAAATAATTCCCAAATAATTCCTGAACTATTCCCAAACAATTCCAGAATAATTCCCAACCAATTACCAAATTCCCAAATAATTTCCAAATAATTCCCCAGTTCCAGAATAATTCCCAAATAATTCCCACACAATTCCCAAATAATTCCCAAACAATTCTCAAATAATCCCCAAATAATTCCCAAATTCGTGAACAATTTCCAAATAATTCCGAAACAATTCCCAAATAAATCCCAAATAATTCCCAAATAATTTCCCAAATCCCCAAATAATTTCCTGAATCCCCAGATAATTCCTGAATTCTCAAATAGTTGCCAAATAAACCCTGAATCACCAAAAAATTCCCAAACAATTTCTGAGTAATTCACAGACGATTCCCAGATTCCAGAACCATCCCCATATAATTCCCAAATAATACCAAAATAATTCCCAAATAATTTCCAAATTCCCAAATAATTCCCAAACAATTCCTCAATAACCAAACAATCTCCAAACAATTCCCAGGTAATTCCCAAACAATTCCCAAATAATTCTGAATTAATTCCCAAACAGTTCCAAATCAATCCCAAACAATTCCCACACTAATTCCCGAACAATTCCCATATAATTCCCAAAAACCCTCAAACCAATTCCCAAACAATTCCCAAACAATCCCCAATCAATTCCTAATACCCAAACAATTTCCAAATTCCCAAATAATACCTGAACAATTTCCCCAAAACTTCCAAAACAATTCCCAAATAGTACCCAAATAAATCCCAATCAATTCCTGACTAATTCCCAAACAATTCCCAAGTAATTCCCAAACAACACCAAAATAATTCCCAAATTTCCAAACAATTCCCAAATTTCCTAACATTTCCCAAATAATTTCCAAACAATTCCCCAACAATTCCCAATCAATCCAAATCAATTCCCACACTAATTCCTGAATTAATTCCGGAATTCCCGGTTCCCTTTCCCAGGCCGTTCCGGTGTCCGTAGCCAGGCGGAGTCACGGCTGTTCCGCCGCCTGTTCTCGGGCTACAGCCGCTGCCAGAGCCGTTGTATCCAATCAATCCCCAATCAATCCCCAATCAATCCCCAATCAATTCCCAATCAATTCCCGGATTTATCCCCCCTCTCTCTCCCCCCCCAGGCCGTTCCGGTGTCCGTAGCCAGGCGGAGTCGCGGCTGTTCCGCCGCCTGTTCTCTGGGTACAGCCGCTGGTGGAGTGATTGTATCCAATCAATCCCCAATCAATCCCCAATCAATCCCCAATCAATTCCCAATCAATTCCCGGATTTATCCCCTCTCTCTCTCCCCCCCCAGGCCGTTCCGGTGTCCGTAGCCAGGCGGAGTCGCGGCTGTTCCGCCGCCTGTTCTCGGGCTACAGCCGCTGCCAGAGCCGTTGTATCCAATCAATCCCCAATCAATCCCCAATCAATCCCCAATCAATCCCCAATCAATCCCCAATCAATTCCCAGATTTATCCTCTCTCTCTCTCCCCCCCCAGGCCGTTCCGGTGTCCGTAGCCAGGCGGAGTCGCGGCTGTTCTGCCGCCTGTTCTCGGGCTACAGCCGCTGCCAGAGCCGTTGTATCCAATCAATCCCCAATCAATCCCCAATCAATCCCCAATCAATCCCCAATCAATCCCCAATCAATTCCCAGATTTATCCTCTCTCTCTCTCCCCCCCCCAGGCCGTTCCGGTGTCTGTAGCGAGGCAGAGTCGCGGCTGTTCCGCCGCCTGTTCTCGGGCTACAGCCGCTGGTGGAGTGATTGTATCCAATCAATCCCCAATCAATCCCCAATCAATCCCCAATCAATCCCCAATCAATTCCCGGATTTATCCCCTCTCTCTCTCCCCCCCCCAGGCCGTTCCGGTGTCCGTAGCCAGGCGGAGTCGCGGCTGTTCCGCCGCCTGTTCTCGGGCTACAGCCGCTGCCAGAGCCGTTGTATCCAATCAATCCCCAATCAATCCCCAATCAATCCCCAATCAATTCCCAGATTTATCCTCTCTCTCTCTCCCCCCCCAGGCCGTTCCGGTGTCCGTAGCCAGGCGGAGTCGCGGCTGTTCCGCCGCCTGTTCTCGGGCTACAGCCGCCTGGCGCGGCCGGTGCCCCGCACCTCGGACGTCGTCATCGTGCGCTTCGGCCTCGCCATCGCCCAGCTCATCGACGTGGTCAGCAGCACCCGCCGCCACCGGAATTCCTCGGGATTCCGGGAATTCCCAGTGATTCCAGGGAATTCCGGGTGATCCCAAGGAATTCTGGCTGATTCTGGGGAATTCCAGCTGATTCTGGGGAATTCTGGCTGATTCTGGGGAATTCCTTTTGATTCTGGGGAATTCTGTGTGATCCAAGGGAATTCCAAGTGATTCCGGGGAATTCCAGCTGATTCTGGGAAATTCTGAGTGATTCTGGGAATTCTGAGTGATTCCAGGGAATTCTGGGTGATCCCAAGGAATTCTGGCTGATTCTGGGGAATTCCGGCTGATTCCAGGGAATTCTGGCTGATTCCAGGGAATTCCTTCTGATTCTGGGGAATTCCGAGTGATTCCTGGGAATTCTGTGGGATCCCAGGGAATTCCAAGTGATTCCAGGGAATTGCAGCTGATTCTGGGAAATTCTGAGTGATTCCAGGGAATTCTGGCTGATTCTGGGGAATTCTGGCTGATTCCAGGGATTCCTGTCTAATTCCCACAATACTGGGCTGATTCACACAATTCCCATCTGATTCCTGGGATTCCACCACTGGGATTTCCCATCTGATTCCCAGAATTGCTGTCTGATTCTTGGGATTTTGCCACTGGGAATTCCTGTCTGATTTCTGGAATTCCATCGCTGGGAATTTCCAGCTGAATTCCTGCAATTCCTGCCTGATTCCCGTAATTCCTGTCTGGTTCCTGGGAATTGTGCTGCCAGGAATTCCCAACTGATTCCTGGAATTTCCATCTGATTCCTGGGAATTCTGCCACTGGGAATTCCCATCTGGAATGCCGGACTGGGGGGAGGTTGAGTGTTTGGAATCCTGGAGTGGTTTGGGTGGGATCCATGGACCTTCAATCCCATCCCAGGGTCATTTCCCCCAATCCCAGGGTGATCCAAATCCATCCTGGGGCAATCCCAAGGATTCTCTGGGAATTCCAGCCCAGCTGGGAATTCCAGCCCAAGGTCCCAGCCCCAGTTCCCCTTTCCCACTGGGAATTCCATTCCCTGGCTCCTGCCCCTCCAGCCCTTGCCCCAATCCCAGCTCTCCTGGAGCCCTGGGAAGGGGCTTCCAGCATTCCCTGGAGCTCGGGGTTTTCCTTGGAGCTGCATGTCATGGTAATTCCGGGAATTCCAGGACAATCCCTCATCCCTGCGTTCCCCCCGCAGGATGAGAAGAACCAGATGATGACCACCAATGTCTGGCTGAAGCAGGTGGGAGCTGTCCCCCTAACTGGGAATGTGATTTGGGAAAATTTGGGAATTTTCCCTGCCCAGGGAAAGTTGGGAATGTCCCCATGGATCCGCTCTGGGTGTCCCGGCAGGAATGGAACGACTACAAACTGCGCTGGGATCCGGCGGAGTACGACAACGTCACCTCCATCCGCGTGCCCTCCGAGATGATCTGGATCCCGGACATCGTCCTCTACAACAAGTGAGGGAGGCAGCCGGGCTGGGGAATTCCTGGGAGAGCGGGGAATTCCCTAAATCCCTTCCCTAAATCCCTTTCTTTCCCTCAATCCTTTCCTTTCCTTTCCTTTCCTTTCCTTTCCTTTCCTTTCCTTTCCTTTCCTTTCCTTTCCTTTCCTTTCCTTTCCTTTCCTTTCCTTTCCTTTCCTTTCCTTTCCTTTCCTTTCCTTTCCTTTCCTTTCCTTTCCTTTCCTTTCCTTCCCTTTCCCTTTCCCTTTCCCTTTCCCTTTCCCTTTCCCTTTCCCTTTCCCTTTCCCTTTCCTTTCCTTATCCTGCTCCATCCCATCCCAATCCCAAACCCAATCCCATTATCCCAGTATCCCACCATCCCACTATCCCATTCCCTGTTTTCACCATCCCATCATCCCACCATTCCCTGTTTTCCAGCGCCGACGGCGAGTTCGCGGTGACGCACATGACCAAGGCGCACCTGTGCTGGGATGGCACCTCCACCCCACTATCCCACCATCCCATGATCCCATTATCCCATCATCCCACTATCCCATTATCCCATTCCCCACCATTCCCTGTTTTCACCATCCCATCATCCCACCATTCCCTGTTTTCCAGCGCCGACGGCGAGTTCGCGGTGACGCACATGACCAAGGCGCACCTGCGCTGGGACGGCACGGTGCGCTGGGTGCCGCCCGCCATCTACAAGAGCTCCTGCAGCATCGACGTCACCTTCTTCCCCTTCGACCAGCAGAGCTGCAAGATGAAGTTCGGCTCCTGGACCTACGACAAGGCCAAGATCGACCTGGAGAACATGGACCACCGCGTGGACCTCAAGGACTACTGGGAGAGCGGTCGAGTGGGCCATCATCGACGCCGTCGGCACCTACACCTCCAAGAAGTACGACTGCTGCTCGGAGATCTACCCCGACATCACCTTCTACTTCGTCATCCGGCGCCTGCCGCTCTTCTACACCATCAACCTCATCATCCCCTGCCTCCTCATCTCCTGCCTCACCGTCCTCGTCTTCTACCTGCCCTCGGACTGCGGCGAGAAGATCACGCTCTGCATCTCCGTGCTGCTCTCCCTCACCGTCTTCCTGCTGCTCATCACCGAGATCATCCCCTCCACCTCGCTGGTCATCCCGCTGATCGGCGAGTACCTGCTCTTCACCATGATCTTCGTCACGCTCTCCATCATCATCACCGTCTTCGTGCTCAACGTGCACCACCGCTCGCCCAGCACGCACGCCATGCCCGCCTGGGTGCGGCGCCTCTTCCTGGGGCTGGTGCCGCGCTGGCTCGCCATGAGGAGGCCGCCGGCGCTGCCGCCCGCGCCGGGAACGCAGCCGGGAACGCAGCCGGAGCTGCCGGGAACGCGGCTCAGCGCCTCCCGCTGCTGGCTGGAGACCGACGTGGATGACAAGTGGGAGGAGAGGAGGAGGAGGAGGAAAAGGAGCAGGAGAAGGCCTATCCCGGCCATCCCGCCGAATCCCGGCGCGCGCGGTTCCGCTACGGCCACGCCGGGAAGGTTTCCGGCGGCTCGGCGCCGCGCGGGTCGTCCAAAGGGAAGGGGGGGGAGGAGGAGGAGGAGGAGGAGGAGGAAGGCTCGGAGCGGGGCCTGGCACTGTCTCCCAGGATTCTGAGGGCCCTGGAAGGGGTGCAGTACATCGCGGATCACCTGCGGGCTGAGGACGCCGACTTCTCCGTGAGTGCCGGGATCCAGGCATGGGGCTGGAGAGCCGGAATTGGGAAGGGAGGTTCTGGGATCCAGGGGTGGGTCTGGAGAGCCCAGAATTGGGGAGGGAGGTTCTGGGATCCAGGGATGGGGCTGGAGAGCCTGGAATTGGGGAGGGAGGTTCTGGGATCCAGGGATGGGGCTGGAGATCCCAAAATTGGGAAGGGAGTTCTGGGATCAGGGTGGGGCTGGGACCAGATTGGAGGAGTTCGGATCCAGGGATGGAGAGAGCAAAATGGAATGGTCATTTCTGGGATCCCAGTTTGGTTCCTGTGATCCCAGAATTGGGAATGGTCATTTCTGGGATTCAGGTTTGGTTCCTGAGATCCCGAAATTGGGAAGGGAGGTTCTGGGATCTGGGTTTGATTCCTGAGATGCCAAAAATGGGAATGGTCAGTTCTGGGATCCACGGTTGGTTCTGAGATACCACAATTGGGAATGGTCATTCTGGGATGAAGGGTTGGTTCCTGAGATCCCAGAATGTCAGTTCGGGATCAGGTTTCCTGGATCCAGATGGTCAGTTCTGGATCCAGGTTCTTCCAAGGACCCAAACCAGGCAGCAGCTCCATGACCACCTCCAGGTTGATTCCCAGCCTGCAGGGTCAGCCAGGGGTTCCTCTGGCTCCCGGTGCCTTTGGGAATGCTGGAGATCCCTCTCCCACCCTCTGGACCTGCCTCAGCTTTTCCCAAAGTCCTTTTGGTAAAACCCCTGGCAGGATCCGCTCCTGCCCTGGAGACCTCCAGCCCAGCCCAGGATTCCCTGGAAAAACCCAAATGTCCCAAGGCACGTCTCCTCACCCTGAGGCAACCGTCACATTCCCAGGAAGCTGTGGGTGATCTCCTGCTGCCCATGAGATTCCCAGGGAAGGGATTCCCACGGGATTTCCTTTCCGGCAGGTGAAGGAGGATTGGAAGTACGTGGCCATGGTGATCGACCGGATCTTCCTCTGGATATTCATCATGGTCTGCCTGCTGGGCACCGCGGGGCTCTTCCTGCCGCCCTACCTGGCCGGGATGATCTAGGATCGGGATCGGGAACAGCGGGAATGGTGGGGGACGGGGAGCTGTGGAAAAACTCCAGTGGGAATGGAGGGTGGAGAAAGGGAGGGGGGGAGGGGCAGCAGGATGGGCCCGCGGGTGGTGTGGGAGATGGGCACAGCCCAGTGATCCCAGGATCCCAGGAAACTGCGGGACTGGGATAACGCTGTGGATGCTCCATGCAGAAAGGACGTGGACATGATCCTAAACTCCCACGATCCCAGGAAACTGTGGGACTGGGATAACGCTGTGGATTGTCCATGCAGAAAGGACATGGACATGATCCCAGGATCCCATGATCCCAGGAAACTGTGGGACAGGGATAACGCTATGGATTGTCCATGCAGAAAGGACATGGACATGGTCCCAGGATCCCATGATCCCAGGAAACTGTGGGACTGGGATAACACTGTGGATTGTCCATGCAGAAAGGACATGGACATGATCCCAGGATCCCATGATCCCAGGAAACTGTGGGACTGGGATAACGCTGTGGATTTTCCATGCAGAAAGGATATGGACATGGTCCTAAAATCCCATGATTCCATGATCCCATGATCCCAGGAAGTTGAGGGACAGGGAAACATTTTGTCCCAGTGCAGAAGGGATATGGACCTGATCCCATGATTCCTTCAGCCCATGATCCCAGGAAGTTGTGGGACAGGGATAACACTGTGGATTGCCCACGCAAGAGGAACACGGATGTGATCCCAGGATCCCATAGTCCCACAATCCCAGGAAGTTGTGGGACTGGGATAATGCTGTGGATTGTTCATGCAGAAGGTACACAGACATGATCCCAAATCCCACGATCCCACAATCCAACGATCCCAGGAAATTGTGGGAGAGGTATAATGCTGTGGATGGCCTGTGCAGAAGGGACATGGACATGATCCCATAATCCCATAATCCCAGGAGGTCATAGGACAGGGATAACATTTTGTCCCAGTGCAGAAGGGACATGGACATGACCCCATGATCCCATGATCCCACGATCCCAGGAGGTTGTGGGACAGGGATAATGCTGTCGTTGGTCTATGCAGAAGGGACATGGACATGATCCCATAATCCCATAATTCAACGATCCCAGGAAATTGTGGGACAGGGATAATGCTATGGATGGCCTGTGCAGAAGGGACAAAGATATGATCCCCTGATCCCATGATCCCACAATCCCTGGAAATTGTGGGACAGTGATAATGCTGTGGATTGTCCATGCAGAAGGGACATGGACATGATCCCATGATCCCATGATCCTTTAATCCTTTGATCCCAGGAAGTTGTGGGACAGGAATAGCGTTGTCCATGCAGCATTAAGGATATGGACATGATCCCACGATCCCATGATCCCACAATCCCAGGAGGCTGTGGGACAAGGATAACGCTGTGGATGGTCCATGCGGAAAGGACATGGACATGATCCCTTAATCCCATGATCCCATAATCCCAGGAAGTCATGGGACAGGGATAACGCTGTGGATGGTCCATGCAGAAGGGAGACGGATATGATCCCATGATCCCTTAATCCCATGATCCCATAATCCCAGGAAGTCATGGGACAGGGATAACGCTGTGGATGGTCCATGCAGAAGGGACACGGACATGACCTGACCCACAATCCCACGATCCCAGGAGATCCCTGCTCCAACCCCCAGGAACAAGCGGCTCCTTCCCACCCCATCCCACATCGGAGCTTGGGTGGGAGATGGGATCATCCCACCTGGGAATGGGTGGGGCTCAGGCGGGAAAACCCTCCCGGATCCCGGGATCTCCAGCTCAGCAGGAACATTGGGAATCTGCGCTCCTGGATCCTCCCCAATCCTCCCCACCTCAGATCCCAAATCTCCTGGCCCTGAGGCTTTTTCCATGCTCGGAGAAACTCTGGATTTTTTTTTTTCCTGGTCTGTTTTCCCTCCTGGAGCACAATGAGGAAAGCTTTCAGGGAAAAGAGTGAAATTCCCAGAGTGAAATCATCCAGAATTAACATCCCAGGGTGTCCCTGCCACTTCCAGAGCCTCTGGAGCTGGCAGAGGGATCAGGAGCGGGGACAAGTGGGGGGATCAGGCCAGGTTCTCCTGGATATGGAGCGGGATCTCCTTGGAAAGGAATGGGAGCTCCTGGAAAAGGAATGGGAGCTCCTGGATGCAGATGGGATCTCCTGGATGCAGATGGGATCTCCTGGATATGATGGGATCTCCTGGATACAGAACGGGATCTCCTGGATACGGAACGGATCTCCTGGATATGAACTGGGATCTCCAGGATGTGGAATGGGATCTCCTGGGAATGTCGTGGCTACTTTGGTTGGAGCTGCACCACTCCAAGGGGATGGGTTTTACCAGGCACGGGTGGAATTTGGGAATTATGGAATTCTTCAGGGTGGGAAAGCTCTTGGAGATGGAGTCCAAGCATTCCCAGCACTCCTAAGGCCACCCCTGATCCGTGTCCCACCAAATTCATAGGGATTTGAATCCATGCAGGAATGGGGATTCGTCCTGGGAAACCCTTTCCAGGCAGGAATTATTCCCAATATCCCATAAACCTCCTCTGGAACAGCTGAAGGCCGTTCCTGCTCATCCCATCCCTCCTTCCCTGGGAGCAGATCCTGACCCCACCCTCCTGGCAGGGAATTCCAGAGGGGGGAGCTCCCTCAGGATCCTCCTTTTTTCCCAGGCTGAGTTTTCCCAGCTCCCTCAGGCTCCTCCTTTTCCCAGCCTGAGTTTCCCCAGCTCCCTCAGGATCCGCCATTTTTCCAAGCTGAGTTTTCCCAGCTCCCTCAGGATCCTCCTTTTCCCAGCTCCCTCAGGCTCCTCCTTTTTCCAGCCTGAGTTTTCCCAGCTCCCTCAGCCTCTCCAGCCCCTTCCCAGCTCCTGGACACGCTCCAAACCCCCCAAAATCCTTGGAATGTGGGGCCACCACCCCAAGCCTCCACCCGTTTTTTTTTATTTTTTTTTTTTGGGAAGCCCACTTTGGGCAGGAATGCCCATCCCATTCCATGGCCAAGGACTCCATTCCCACCATCCCAAGAAGTCTCCGACCATCGTGACCGTTCCCCGTTCCCAGGAAATCCCAGGGCATGCTGCAGAAGGAATTCCAAGGCAGGACAGGCCACGGCAGCAGTTGGTGCTGGGTTTATCTCAGGTGGAATAAACTGGGAAAACTGCAGGAAAAAAACGCTGGGGAAAAGCCCGAACCGCCTGGTTCCCAACCGGAAGCACGAACCCGACGGAGCCGCGGGATTTTTTTTTTTTTTTTTTTTACACAAAACTCAGGAAAAAAAAACACCCAAACCCACAGCTGGAAGAGGCACAGTCATCCAGGACTGTGTCCCCCCACCCCATTCCCCACAGGAATTCCCGGATTCCACAGGCTCCGGAAGCGGCTCCCACTCCGCCTTGTCAAGTAAAACTGTTCTATACAATGTGCAAAGAAAACAAAACCCGCCTGAATGGTTCCCTATGGAAATTTCCATGGGAATTCCAAGCCCAAAATCCGTGCCCTCGACTCCAAGGTCCCTGTCCCGCCGTGCCGCCAGCGCTCGGAGAACGGATCCATGGATAACGCCGGCCAACCGCAGTGATTGCCGCCATCCCAACCCCTTTTCTCCAAGATTAAAAAAAACAACAAAAAAAACCCCAAACCCCCCCGGATTCGCCTCCCGTCTTCCCAAGAGCGACGCGACACTGACAAGGCAGAGGAGCGGGGGGAAAAAAAGGGGGGGAAAAAATTCCCGTGGGATGCGGACAGGATGGGCTGCCGTCATTCCGGGCGCGGCTTGGCCAGGTTGGCCTGGAGCTTGGCCTGGTCCACGGCATCCAGAAGGTTCTTGGCATCCACGGCCAGGGCGTGGGAAGCCGTCAGCATCTGCCGCTGGAATTCCGAGCTCAGGGAAGTGCCGGAGTTCTGCTGCGCCAGGCGCATCTTGCCAATGAGGTTGGCCAGGTCCTTGTTCAGCAGCTTCTGGGTGCCCTCGATCTGGGAAAACAGGGGGGGATTTTTGGGAATTCGGGGCGGGATCGTGAGCACTCCCAGGCCTCCCAAGCTGCCCTGGTGTTGTTCCCGTGTTGTTCCCGGTGTTCCCGGTCCTACCTCGGTGCGGCAGGAGGAGGGCAGGCTGGGCAGGATCTCGTCGACGCTCCCGATCAGCTTCCGTAGGGAAAGGCCGATGTTCTGTGGGAAGGGAGGGGTGGGATGGATCCCGGGGGGAAGGAGCCGGGGGGGGAGCCAGGGAGAGGATCCAGGGATGGAGCCAGGGGGGATCTGGGCAGGGAGCCAGGGAGGGATCTAGGGAGAGGATCCAGGGGATGGAGCCAGGGAGGATCCAGGGGGGAATCCAGGGATGGATCCAGGGATAGATCCAGGGAATGGATGCAGGGAGGGATCCAGGGGTGGAGCCAGGGATGGATTCAGGGGATGGAGCCATGGGTGGATCCAGTGGTGGATCAGGGGGGATCCAGGGAGGGAGCCAGGAATGGATCTGACGTGGGATCCAGGAAGGGGGATCCAGCAGGGGCTCTGGGGGAGGAGCCAAGGAGGTATCCAGGCATGGATTCAGGGGATGGAGCCAGGGGGGATCCAGGAATGGGGTGGATCCAGGGGAGATCCGTGGGGGATCCAGGCAGGGGATCCAGGGAGGGAGCCAGGCGATGGATCGGGGGGGGATCCAGGGGGTTATCCAGGGGTAGAGCCAGGGGATGGATCCAGGGAGGGATCCAGGGAAGGGATGCAGGTAGGGATCCAGGGGTGGAGCCAGGGATGGATTCAGGGGATGGAGCCATGGGTGGATCCAGTGGTGGATCAGGGGGGATCCAGGGAGGGAGCCAGAGGTGGATCCAGGGATAGAACTAGGGATAGAACCAGAGGCGGAGCCAGGGATGGATCCAGTGGGGGAACCAGGGGTGGATCCAGGAATGGATCTAGGAACGGATGCAGGGATGGAACCAGGGGTGGATCCAGGGGATGGATTTGGGGAGGGATTCAAGTGGGGGGATCCAGGGTGGGATCCAGGGATGGATGCAGGGGGGATTGAGGGGTGGAGCCAGGGGGAATCCTGGGATGGATTCAGGGGGGATCCAGGGAGGGATCCAGGGAGGGATCAAGGGGTGGAGCCAGGGAATTAATGCAGGGGTGGATCCAGGGGTGGAGCTAGGGAGGGATCCAAGGGTGGATCCAGGGGGGATCCAGGGGTGGATTCAGGGATGGATTTGGGTGGATCCAGGGGGGATCTGGGTGGAATCCCAGTGGGAATGGTTTGGGGTGGCTGAAGGGAGGATTCCGTTCGGGAGAGGGGAATGGTGGGAAAATCTCCCACCATTGATTCCAGGATCCCAGGGAGGAGCAGGGAATGCTGGGATTGTTCCCACCATTGATCCATGGATCCAAGGGAGGAACTGGGAATTGGTTCAAGGATCCAAGGGAGGAGCTGGAAATGCTGGGGTTGCTCCCACCACTGATCCAATGACACAACAATGGAGCTGGGAATTTTTCCAAGGACCCCAAGGAGAAACTGAGAATGCCAGAATCCCTCCCACCGTTGACCCACGGACCCAACAGAGCCGCCGGAAAAATGGGAATTTTCCCCCCTACTCAACCCCTTCCCAGGAAGAACACTCAGTGGGAAGGGACCGATCCCCAGCTCCCTGCATCCCGGAATTCCTGGAATTCCCACCTTGACCACCAGGATGTATCCCTCGGGAGGCACCAGGCTGACCTCGTTCTTCAGCTGAGTCACGGCCCGGACCAGCTCCATGACATTCCCGTAGACCGGATCCTCCGAGCGGTCCAGGTTGGCCGTGGGCGCCGGCTGCAGGGACTGCCAGGGAGCAGCGGGAAATCGGGATCAGGGAATAAAAACACCGGGAAAGAGGAGCAGAGTTTGGGGTGTTCCCATTCTCTGGGAGGGTCCAAATGGAGGAGGGAGAAACCTGGGAGAGTGGAATTCCTGGCTCATGGAATAGGATGGGATTGGAGGTCAGTGGATCCTGTCCCAAAGAGTTCTGGGATTCTGGGATCCGGGAAGCTCAGGGTGCATCCTGAGGGGTTTTTATGGAATTCGGGGGATGGAAAAGGGAAGGCAGACCCTGCCTGGCATGCTGAGATTCCTAGGGAAGCCCCTGGATCCCAAAATTCTTTCCCAGAGAGGAGTGGGAAAGGGGCTGGATGCAATGGCGGGAATGCTGGGAGAGCTGGGAATGCGCAGCGGGATCAGGGGAGGATCCCAGGAATGCTGGGAGCCCCTTCCCGAGCCTCCAGGGGCTCCAGGAGAGCTGGGATTGGGGCAAGGGCTGGAGGGGCAGGAGCCAGGGAATGGAATTCCCAGTGGGAAAGGGGAGCTGGGGCTGGGACCTTGGGCAGGAATTCCCAGAGAATCCCTGGGATCATCCCAGGATGGATTTGGATCACCCTGGGCTGGCAGGAGGTGTCCCTGGATTGATCCCACCCAACCCATTCCGGAATTCCTCGGGAAGCCGCTGCCCAGCCGCCATCCCCGTCCTGCTGGGTCTTTCCGAGCCCTTCTGGAAAATTCCCGTCCCGTGGTTTCCGGAGGCGGGAGCGGAGGATCCGGAGCCGTCCCGGGCCTCACCTGAGCCCCGAGCCTCGGCGGCTTCTGGGGCGGCCCCGTGAACTGCGCTGCGCGGAGGGAAAGCGATCCGTGGGAAAGCGATCCGTGGGAAATGTGGGGAAATCATTCCATGGGAAACGTCAGGAAATCATTCCATGGGAAATCAATCCATGGGAAATTGTCCCATGGGAAATCATTCCATGGGAAATCAATCCATGGGAAATGTGGGGAAATCATTCCATGGGAAATCATTCCATGGGAAAAGTCATGAAATAATTCCATGGGAAATGTCATGAAATTGTTCCATGGGAAAAGTCGGGAAATCATTCCATGGTAAATGTGGGGAAATCATTCCATGGGAAATCATTCCATGGGAAACATCAGGAAATCATTCCATGGGAAATGTAGGGAAATTGTTCCATGGGAAATCAATCCATGGAAAATGTGGGGAAATCGATGCATGGAAAATCGATCCATGGGAAACATTGGGAATTCTGTGGGATCCTGGGAATCCTCCCACCCAGACGTCGTGGATTCCTGGGGGATCCCGAGCCCCCCCCACCCCAGGGAGCAGCCGGGGCCGTTCCCGGTGGGAATTCCGCGGGAACTCACTGTAATCCGTCTCCTTGTCCGGGAGCAGCTGCGGGAGGCAGAGGGAGAAGCGGGAATTGGCGGCTCCAGGTGCCGGAGGATACCGGGGAACGGGGATGGGAATGGGAATGGATCCATGGAAATTGGAATGGGAATGGGAACGGGAATGGGGAATGGGAATGGGAAAGGCAACGGGAATGGGAATAGGAATGGGAATGGGAACGGGAACAGGAATGGGAATGGGAACGGGAAACGGGAATGGGAATGGGGATGGGGATGGGAATGGGAATGGATCCATGGAAATGGAGCAGGATGGAAGGGATGGAATGAAATAAAAGGGATTGGAATGGAGTGGAATGGAGGAGAAATGACATGAATGGAATGGAATGAAAATTAAATTAAATAAATGAAAATAAATTAAAATGAAATAAAATAAAATAAAATAAAATTAAAATAAAATGGAATAAAATAAAATTAAATAAAAGGAAATAAAAGGAAATAAAATAAAATAAAATAAAATAAAATAAAATAAAATAAAATAAAATAAAATAAAATAAAATAAAATAAAATAAAATAAAATAAAATAAAATAAAATAAAATGAAATAAAATTAAATTAAAAATAGAAATATTTATTGGGCACCCGTGGGAAAGGGACTGAGGAGCTCCAGATATTCCTCCCCCCAAAACCCCGGATTTTCCAGGGGTCTCTGGGTGACTCACCGGAGGGAGGGTGTTGTTCAGGAAAACCTTGGGATCCTGGAAAAGTGTGGGAAGAGCTCGGATGAGGCAGGGAAAAATGGGAGAAAGAGGAAAAATGGGGGAAAATGGGGAAAAAATAGCGGGGGGGAATGGGGGAAAATGGGGAAAATGGGGAAAATGGGGAGAAAGGAAAAATGGGGGGAATGGGGGGAAATGGGGAAAAATGGGGAAAAATGGGTGGAAAATGGGGAAAAGTGGGGAAGATGGAGGGAAAGGTAGAAAATTAAGAAAATGGGGAAAGATCTCTGTGAGCATCCCAGGAAAGTCTGGAGAGGCCTGGGATGGTGGGAGGTGCTGGGATTGGATGGGGTGGGATTGAAGGTCTGTGGATGCCATCCCAAAGCATCCCGGGATTCTGGGATCCGGGAAGCTCAGGATCCATCCCAAGGGATTTTTATATGGAATTTCAGGGGATGGAAAAGGGAAGGCAGACCCTGCCTGGCATGCTGAGATTCCCAGGGAAGGCCCTGGATCCCAAAATTCCTTCCCAGAGAGGAGTGGGGAAAGGGCTGGATGCAATGGCGGGAATGCTGGGAGAGCTGGGAATGCGCAGCGGGATCAGGGGAGGATCCTGGGAATGCTGGGAGCCCCTTCCCAAGCCTCCAGGGGCTCCAGGAGAGCTGGGATTGGGGCAAGGGCTGGAGGGGCAGGAGCCAGGGAATGGAATTCCCAGTGGGAAAGGGGAGCTGGGACCTTGGGCAGGAATTCCCAGAGAATCCATGGGATCATCCCAGGAAAGGCTGCAGCATCCCAGGATTTACAGTCCCTTCCCACCCAACACATTCCATGATTCCCTGATTCCTAAGGATCTGGGATCCTGTGGGTTGCTAGCCAGGCTCTCCACCCCCTACCAGGATGGAATCAATTCTGGGACTGGGTGATTCCCAGGGATCTGGGATCCCGTGGATCGCTCACTTGGCTCCACACCCCCTACTGGGCTGGGATCTATCCCAATGATCCAGTGGATCCGGCAGCTCTCTCTCTGTCTCTCACCAGCCTCTGCACCCCCTATACCACAATGGGATTAACCCAGTGATCCAGTGGATCCACTCTGGCTCTCTCACCAGGCTCCCCCCTCCCCTATCCCAGTCTGGGATCTGTATCAGTGATCCGGTGGATCCGGTGTCTCTCTCTCACCAGGCTCTGCACCCCCTATACCATGATGGGATCTATTCCAGTGATCCAGTGGATCCAGTGGCTCTCCCCGTGTCTCTCACCAGGCTCTGCACCCCCTATACCATGATGGGATATGTTCCCGGTGATCCAGTGATCCAGTGGATCTCTCCCATGTCTCTCACCAGGCTCTGCACCCCCTATACCACGATGGGATCTATTCCGGTGATCCAGTGGCTCTCTCCCCGTGTCTCTCACCAGGCTCTGCACCCCCTATGCCACGATGGGATCTATTCTGGTGATCCAGTGGCTCTCTCCCCGTGTCTCTCACCAGGCTCTGCACCCCCTGATACCACGATGGGTCTCATTCCGGTGATCCAGTGCTCTCTCCGTGTCTCTCACAGGCTCTGCACCCCCTATGCCACGTGGGATCTATTCTGGTGATCCAGTGGCTCTTCCCGTGTCTCTCACCAGGCTCTGCACCTATGCCAGTGGATCTTCATCCAGGTTCTCCCGTGTCTCTCACCAGGCTCTGCACCTCGTGCCGCAGCCACCGCTCGTCCTGCGCATCTGCCGCCGCTGCCGCTCCAGCTCCAGCAGCGCCTCCCGCGCCTCCGCCCGGCTCCGCGGCCGCTGGAAATCCTCCTCCTGCAACGCCCACCGGATCCACCGGGATCCACCGGGTGGAGCTCGCGGAGGAGGGTTCGGTGGGAAGGGGGGAAATTGGGATCAGGGGGGAACAAGGGGAGGGAAAGGGGAAATTGGGATAAAGGGGGAAAAAATGGGGAGGGAAAGGGGGAAGGGAAAGGGAAAGGGGAAATTTGGGATAAAGGGGGGGAAAAAGGGGAGGGAAAGGGGGGAAGCGGGGAAAATGGAAAAGGAGGTGAAAGGGGGAAAGAGGGGAAAGGAAAAGAAAAAGGGAGAAAAGGGGGGAAATTTGGGATAAAGGAGAAAAAAGGGGAGGAAAAGGGGGGAAGGGAAAGGGGGAAAAAGGGGAGGAAAAGGGGAAAAGGGAAGGGGAAAAGGGGAAAATTTCGGATAAAGGGTGAAAAAAGGGGAGGGAAAGGGGGAAAAGGGAAAGGGAAAAGGGGGAAAATTTGGGATAAAAGGAGAAAAAAGGGGAGGAAAGGGAAGAGAGGGAAAAAAGGGAAAGGGGGGAAATTTGGATTAAAGGGGGAAAAAAGAGAAGGAAAAGGAAAGGGGGAAAGGGAAAAGAGGGAAAGGAGGAAATTGGGGATAAAGGGGAAAAAAGGGGAGGGAAAGGGGAAAGAGGAAAAAAGAGAAAAAGGAAAAGAAAAAAGGAAAAGGGAGAAAATGGGGAAATTGGATAAAGGAGAAAAAGGGGAGGGAAAGGAGGGAAGGGAAAGGGGGAATTGGGATAAAGGGGGAAAAAAGGGGAGGAAAGGAAAGGGGAAGGGAAAAGGGAAAGGGGGAAATTTGGGATAAAGGGACAAAAAGGGGAGGGAAGGGGGGAAGGGAAAGGGGGAAAGGGGAAAAGTGGGAAAGGGGGAAAAGTGGGAATAGGAAAAAAAAGGGGAAATTTGGGGGATTTTTGTGGATTTTTTGTGGGATTTTTGCGGAGTTTTGGGGGGCATTTTTGCAAATTAGGGGGGAATTTTTGCAGGGTTTTTTTTGTGGATTTTTGCAGATTTTTTTGAGATATTTTTGCGGGTTTTTTGTGGATTTTTTTGCAGATATTTTGGGGGATTTTTGCAGATTTCTTTTGGGATTTTGGAGGATTTTTGGGGGGATTTTTGTGGATTTTTTGGGGGGATTTTTGCAGATATTTTTGGGGCATTTTTTGTGGATTTTTGCGGATTTTCTGCGGATTATTTGCGGATTATTTTTTTGGATTTTTTGGGGGGATTTTTTGAGCATTTTGTGGGGATTTTTGTGGATTTTTTTTTTTGCAGATTTTTTATTTTTTAGTGGATTTCTTTTTCTCAGATTTTTTTTTGCGGATTTTTCTGCAGACTTTTTCTGCCTTTTTTTTTTTTGCAGATTTTTTTCTGCAGATTTTTTCGTGGATTTTTTTTTTCGTGGATCCTGGAGGGATTTTTTTTGGGAATTCCGTCCTGCTCACCCTCATGCTGTGGCGCTTGAAGGCGCTGTGTCGGCTGGGGGGCGGCGTGCGCCGCGGGCTCGCCGGCATCTGGTACTCGGCGGGGCTGGCGAGGGTGGGAGAGCTGGCACAGAGCCCCTCCGGAACCTGGGAATTAGGGAATTCGGGAATTGGGGAATTCCGGAATTCCGGAATTGCGGCGGGAGGGGGATTGGGGAGCGGGATCAGCCCAAAAAAAGGGGCTTGGGAGGGGCGGGACTTCACGAAGAACTCAGCCCGATAAATCGGGAACGGCAGAGGGAGCTGGGAAAGCTCGGCCTGGAGGAAAGGAGGGGAATTCCCTCTGAAATTCCCTCTGGAATTCTCTCTGGAATTCTCTCTGGAACTGTCTCTGGAATTCAGTCTGGAATTCCTTCTGGAACTCCCTTTGGAATTCCCTCTGGAATTCCATCTGGAATTCCCTTTGGAACTGTCTCTGGAATTCTCTCTGGAACTCCTGGAATTCCTGCTGGAATTCCCTCTGATACTCCCTCTGGAACTCTCTCTGGAATTCCCTCTGGAACTCCTGGAACTCCCTCTGGAATTCCCCACCAGGGTTGGGATCTGATCCCAAGGAACGAGGGATGGGATGAGGGAACCTCCAGGGGAGCTTTGTGGGATATCAGGAATAATTCCCGCTTGGAAAATCCTGGCACAGCTGTGGATGAATCCCTGGGAATTCCTGGATGGATTCAAATCCTCGTGGATTTTATTGGGGGGCGGAGGAGAACACGGATCAGGGTGGGAATCCTTGGACTCCAAGTTCTCCAAAGATTTCCAAATATTTCCAAAGGGTTTTTCCAACCCCAGAGACTCCAGGATTCCCTGAGGGACGGTGCCATCAAAATCCCAAAATCCCCCGGCATTCCCCTCCTCTTCTGGATTTCTCACCTGGAATTGCAGCTTGGGAGCCAGGAGATTATTCTGGGATGGCGGCTTGTACAGGGGCCGGCTGGGCTGCGGAGGGAAGGGAAAAAAATCCAGGAATTCCTGCGGATCCCATCCAGGAATTCCTGCCTGGGGGTCCCAGCTCGGCCCCATCCAGACCTTGGGGGGTGGTTCCTGGAATTCTGGCGGCTCCAGGATTTTGGGGGGCCGTTGCCGGTGGTTCCTCTCCTGCTCCTGGGCCAGCTCCTTCTCCATCAGGTAAATGTCGCTGCCGGAAGGGGGGAGCTGGGGTCACATCCCGGAATTCCCAAATTCCCAGCCCAGGACACCCCCGGGAATAGGGGCGCTGTTCTTCCCGGGAAATGCCCGAACCTGAACATTCCCATAAAAACTCCTGATCCGAAGACTTATCCAGCCTTTTTCCCCCAAAAAAATTCTCAGCTTTCCCGACTTTCCCCAATCCAAAACTTTTCCAAGCTTTTCTCCCTCAACATTCCCGGCATTCCCGGCTCACCTGAGGCTGCAGAGCAGCTCCGGGAATTTGATTTTAAAGGCTCCCTTTGGAATGGGAACATTTTTCTTCCCAAGAAATGGTCTAACCCAAAGTTTCCCATAAAAAACTCCCGATCTGGGACTTTCCCAATCTGAAACTTTTCCAAGCTTTTCCCCCCCAACATTCCCAGAATACCCAGCTCACGTGAGGCTGCAGAGCAGCTCCAGGAATTCGGTTTAAAGGATCCCTGTGGAATGGGAACACTTTGCCTCCCGCAAAACACCCGAACCCAAACATTCCCACAAAAACCTCCCGATCCCAAACTTTCACTGATCCCAAACTTTTCCAAGCTTTTCCCCTGACATTCCTGGAATTCCCAGCTCACCTGAGGCTGCAGAGAAGCTCTGGGAATTTGATTTTAAAGGATCCCTGGACACCTTTTGGAATGGGAACGCTTTGCCTCTCGCAAAACGCCTGAACCCAAAGTTTCCCATAAAAACCTCCCGATCCCAAACTTTTCCAAACTTTTCTCCCCCTGACATTCCCGGCATTCCCATCTCACCTGAGGCTGCAGACGAGCTCCTGGAATTTGGGCCTGTGGGCGGGGTCGTAGTCCCAGCAGCGCGCCAGGAGCGCGTAGAGCAGGGGCGGGCAGCGCTCCGGCTTCGGCAGCCGATCCCCCTTTTCCAGCACCCCGATCACATCCCGGTTCTCCAGCCAGAAGAACGGCTGCTTCCCGAAGCTCAGGATCTCCCACACGCACACGCCTGGTGGGGGTTGTTGGGAGTAATCCCCAGGATGTTTTTGAGGGAATCACAGGATTTTTGGAGGGAATCCCGGGGTTTTTTTTGAGGGAATCTCAGGATTTTTTTGGAGAGAACCCTGGGATTTTTTGGATAGGATCCCAGGATTTTTTGGAGGGAATCCCAGCTTTTTTTTGAGGGAATCTCAGGATTTTTTTGAGAGAACCCCAGAATTTTTTGGAGGGAATCCCGGTGTTTTTTGGAGGGAATCCCGGGGTTTTTTTTGGAGAGGATCACAGGATTTTTTGGAGGGAATCCCAGGATTTTTGGGGGCAGGGGTTTTGGTGCTGGCATTCCTGATTCCGGACCTCAGGGTTTTAGGGATTGGGCAGGTGGGAATGGGATCCCGAATTTGGATTTGGAGGGAGTGGACTCATCCCAAACTTTCGCTCGAATCCCAGGAGGAGGAGGAGTAGGGGGAGCCCGTCCCAAGGGTGGCTTCTCCCAGGGGAAAAGTTTGCGATCATCTGGGATTCCGGAGCTTTGTGCACACCATGGGAAATGGATCGATCCCAGGATCCTGATCCACCCCACGGGAAGCCGATCAATCACAGGATCCCACCCCATGGGGAGGGAATTGATCCCAGGATCCCACCCCACAGGAAGCAGATCAATTCCAGGTTCCCACCACAGACAGATCCCAGGATCCCCCACCCCAGGATCCTGTCACAGACAGATCCCGGGATCCCCCCACTGCCAGGATCCCATCACAGACAGATCCCAGGATCCTTCACCCCCGGGATCCCCCCACCCTGGAATCCCATCACAGACAGATCCCGGGATCCCCCCACCCTGGGATCCCATCCCAGACAGATCCCAGGATCCCCCCCCCCGGGATCCCATCCCAGACAGATCCCGGGATCCCTCCCCCCAGGATCCCATCCCAGACAGATCCCGGGATCCCCTCACCCTGGGATCCATCCCAGACAGATCCCGGGATCCCCCCACCCTGGGATCCCATCCCAGACAGATCCCAGGATCCCCCCACCCTGGGATCCCATCCCAGACAGATCCCGGGATCCCTCCCCCCGGGATCCCGCACACACCGAACATCCAGACGTCGCTGGCGGTGGTGAAGCGCCGGAAGTTGATGGACTCGGGCGCCATCCACTTGATGGGCAGGCGGGTGACGGAGGCTGGAACATTCCGGGGATGATCCCGATCCCTGCCCCCGCCGGGGGGATCCCCGGGATCCCCGATCCCCATCCCCCCCCGAGGGATCCCACCTTTGTAGTACTCCTCATCCTCGATGTAGCGGGAGAGGCCAAAGTCGCCGAGCTTGACGCACTCTGGGGAGGCCACCAGGATGTTCCGGACGGCGATGTCCCTGCGGGATGGAGGACAACCGGAAAACAACGGGATGGGAATGCGGGAGAGAGGGGTAGAGGGATAGTGGGATAGTGGGATGGCGGGATATGGGAATATGGGATGGGACAAGGGGATGAGATGGGATAATGGGATAGTGGGATGGAATGGCATAGTGGGATAGTGGGATATTGGGATTGCAGGATAGTGAGATAGAATGGGACAGTGGGATGGTGGGATAAGGGGATAATGGGATAATGGGGTAATGGGGTAAATGGATAATGGGATGGAATGGGATAATGGCATAATGAGGTAATGGAATAGTGGGATAGTGAGATAATGGGATAGTGAAATAATGGGATAATGGGGTAATGGGATAGTGGAAGGATAGTGGAAATGGCATAGTGGGATTAATAGGGATAGTGGGATGGGATGATGAGATAATGGGATAGTGGGACAGAATGGGATGGGATTGGTAATGGGATGGAGATGGATGGAGACAGATGGGATGGAGATGGATGGAAGGACATGGATGATGGATGATGGATGGAGATGGGATGGAAATGGGATGGAGATGGATGGAGAGGGATGGAGAGGGATGGAGAGGGATGGAAGAGGGATGGAGATGGGATGGAGATGGGATGGAGATGAATGGGATGGAGATGAGATGGGAAGGACAAGGATGGAGATGGATGGATATGGATGGAGATGGGATGGGAGATGGGACATAAAGGACATGGACGGAGATGGACACAAACAGAGATGGGACAGAGCAGGAGACCCCTCCCCCGCCCAGCACATCTTCCCCAAACCCCACCACCCCCGCTCCCCATTCCCTCTCCCTACCCCACTCCTCCCTCTCCTGCCCACCCCGGCATTCCCAGAGGCTCCGCCCACATTCCCAAGCCCCGCCCCCTGACCTGTGGACGCAGTTGACGGCCTCCAGGTATGCCAGAGCCTTGCTGACCTGCAGCGCGTACAGCACCAGCCTGGGCACCGTCAGCCCCGCCCGGTTCTGCTCCAGGAACTGCCCCAGCTGCAACCGACACGCTGGGATCAGCGCCCGGAATTCCCACCGGGAACTCCGGGAAAACCCCCTGGGCTCTCACCTCTCCGTAGGGATAGAGCTCCATGATGATCCAGGGGGGCTCGTCCTCGGCGATGCCGATGAGCTTCACGATGTGGGGGTGGTCCAGCTTCTTCATCAGCACTGTGGGGATGGTGGAATTCCCACCGGTATTCCCGGAATTCCAGCCCCCTGGACTAAGGGGAGGGGGTGGGGATGGTTTGGGATTTTTTTTTTTCCACGGGGTTTGGGGTTATTTTAGGGGTTTGGTATCTTCATCCAGGCAGCTCCGCCTCCCCTCCAATAATCCCTTCCCACGATCCAGGGGGATTTTGGGGATCCCATCCCAGGTTTCAGGGCATGGATCAACTCCTTCTTGCTCCAGCCTGAATTCCAAAGGGTCCTTGTTCCCCAAAAAAAGCCACTTGGACCAGGCTGTGTCATCCCCCACCCCGTGTGAGCCCTGAGCAGGATCTTATCCCAAAAAAAAACCCTTGCAGGAAGCTTGGTATCCCAAAAAACCCAGCAGGACCCCCGGGATTCCAAAAATCCATATCAGGACCCTCAAGATCCAAAAAAAATAAAAACCCTCAGGACCTTCAGAATCCCCCCAAAACCAGCAGAACCCCATCAAGATCCCAAAAATCCCCACCAGGACCTTCAGGATCCCAAAAATCCCCATCAGGATCCCAAAAAAAACCCCATCAGGATCCCAAACATCCCATCAGAATCCAAAAATCCCCACCAGGACCTTCAGAATCCCCCAAATCCCATTAGGATCCCAAAATACCCCACCATGACCCTTGGGATCCCCAAAATCCCATCAGGATCCTGAAAATCTTTACCAGGACCTTCAGGATCCCCAAAATCCATCAGGATCTTCAGAATCCCAGCGGAACCCTCAAGATCCCCAAATCCCATCAGGATCCCCCAAAACCCCATCAGAATCCCCCAAATCCCATCAGTATCCCAAAAATCCACAGCAGGACCTTCAGGATCCCCAAATCCCATCAGGATCCCAGCAGAACCCTCAGGATCCCCAAAATCCCATCAAGATCAAAAAAATCCCCACCAGGACCTTCAGGATCCCAAAAATCCCCACCAGGACATTCAGGGTCCCCCAAATCCCATCAGGATCCCAAAGGATCCCTCGGGATCCCCTCCCCCGATCCCCCTGGATCCCCGGTGGGCACCGGCTTCTCCGAGGAGCTTCTGGCGGTTCTCGGGGCTGCAGTCCTCCTTGCAGGTCTTCACGGCCACGTTCAGGCGCTCCCCGCCCTGCCCGCAGCAGGGAAAGCGGGAACAGATTCCCCAGTTCCCGAATTCCCGGATTCCCGGTGGGATTTGGGATTGGGGCTGGCGGGGCGGGCGCGGCTCACCGGGGTGCTGTAGATCCCCTCGTAGACCTCGCCGAAGAATCCCTCGCCCAGGATCCGGCCCAGCGTGATGTGATCCCGGCAGATCCCGAAGGGCTGGGCTGGGGGTGGGGCAGGAATGGGGAGGTTATCCCGGGAGATCCGGGGAGATCCGCCCACAATGGATCCATCCCATGGATCTGTGGATTCTGAGGTTCTCCATCCTATGGATCCATGGAGCCTGACCTCTCCATCCCATGGATCCATGGATTCTCCCATCTCCAGCCCATGCATCCATGGATTCTCCCATCTCCAGCCCATGGATCCATGGATTCTGAGCTTCTCCAGCCCATGGATCCATGGATCCTCTTCTCTCCAGCCATTGGATCCATGGAGCCTGACCTCTCCAGCCCATGGATCCATGGATTCTGAGTTCTGCAGCCCATGGATCCATGGAGCCTGATCTCTTCAACCATGAGAATTCATGGATTCTCCCATCTCCATCCCATGGATCCATGGAGCCTGAGGTTCTCCATCCCATGGATCCGTGGATTCTGACCTCTCCATCCATGCATCCATGTACACTGAGCTCCTCCCTCCCATGGATCCATGGATTCTCCCATCTCCATCCCATGCATCCATGGAGCCTGAGCTTCTCCATCCAATGGATCCATGGGCACTGAGCTTCTCCCTCCCATGGATCCATAGATCTTGATCTCTCCATCCAAGAGGATCCATGGAGCCTGATCGCTTCAACCATGAGAATTCATGGATTCTCCCATCTCCATCCATGAGAATCCATGGATTCTCCCCTCCCCATTTCATGGATCCATGGATCCTGTCCTCTACATCCCATGGATCCACGGATTCTCCCATCTCTATCCCATGAGGATCCAGGAATTCTGACTTCTCCATCCCAAGGATCCATGGATCCCACCCTCTCCATCCATAAGGATCCATGGATTCCGCCCTCTCCACCACCCCAAGGATCCATGGCTCCTCCCCCTGGCTCATCCCAGCCCCTCCAGGACCTCCTGAGAGGTTTGGTGAGGATGGGGTGGGAATTTTGGGATGGGACACCTCAGAATTCCCAAGGGAAGCACCTACTTCCAGATCGTGGCCTTGAGGACTCATCCAGGATTTCCGCGTAAATTTCGGAATCTGGGGGAAAAGCCAGGAAGCGGGAGCGGGATCAGGGACCTCAGCGGGTGTGGGAGAACTTCCAGCACCTCCAGAGGGTCTGGAGCTCCTCCAGGATGCTTGGATCCATCCCAACCCTTTGGGGGTGTCCAGCCTTCCCAAATCCCAAAATCCCCAATCCCAAATCCTGGCCCGGGGCGGTGGGAAGAGGGAAGAGCCGGAACTCTGGAACTCACCGCCGCTGGTGCTGTGGGAAAGCATAGAGAGCCGCTCCCCGAGATTCCTGGGGGTGGGAAGAGGGTCAGGACAGGGACAGGGGATTTGGAGTGGGATCCCGACCCCACGCCAGGAATGTCGGGAAAAGGGTCGGGATCACTCACTGGACCGGGATCTGCGGGAGGCTGATCCTCTTCTCCCGGACTGCAAGGAGGACAGGGAAAGGTCCCATCCCATTATCCCAATATCCCATTATCCCAATATCCCATTATCCCAATATTCCATTATCCCATCCCATCGTCCCAATCTCCCATTATCCCACTGCATCTCATTATCCCACGATCCCATTATCCCATTGTCCCACTACCCCATTATCCCATCCCATTGTCCCACTATCCCATCCCATCCCATTCTCCCACTATCCCACTGCATCCCATTATCTCATCCCATTATTCCACTATCCCATTATTTTATTATCCCATCCCTTCCCACTATCCCATTATCCCATCCATGCCATTATCCCACTACCCCATTACCCCACTATCCCATTATCCCATTCCATACCATTACCCCATTATCCCACTATCCCATTATCCCGCTATCCCACTATCCCATTATCCCATTCCATCCCACTCTCCCAGTCTCCCACTCTCCCGTTATCCCGTTTCCCACCTTTTTTGGGGAATGCCATCAGCGAGGTCTCCGACCCCGCCTGGAGCCGGCAGTAGCCGTCGATCAGGTCGGCCATATTCTCCGCCTCGGCCAGCGACGCCGTCTTGATCGCCAGCGACTTGGGAATTCCAGGATCGGGATTGGAATTCCAGGATTTGGATCAGCGTCCCACCATCCTCCCTGCTCTGCCAGCCATCCCAATCCCCCACCATCACCCTTCCCGGTACTCCAAGACACCAAACCGGCGCCAAACAATTCCCGGGAAGAGGCGGGAACAGCGACATTCCCAAGTTTTCGGCTGCAGACGGAGCTCCCAGCAGATCCCGCACAGAATTCCCGGGAATTCTTGCCCCGCTCCTCACCTGGGGGTTCCCGCTGAGCCCCAGCTGCAGCAGAGCTTGGCCGTCCTCGGTGCCGGAGCAGCGGATGGATTGGATATCCCGGAATTCCGCCAGGCAGGTGGGCTGGGGAGGGGGGGATCGGTGGGGAACCGATCCGTGCCGGCTCGGCAGCGGGATGAGCCGCGGTTCCCGTCCCGGATTCCCACCTGGGCATCCTTGGCGGTGAGCTGGCGGATGCCCTTGGGGCCGATCACCAGGTCCACGGTGATGTTCCACCCTTGCTGCGGGCGCGGCCGGCACGGGACGGGAGGAGGGGACCCCAGGGGAGGGGGACAGCCCGTCGTCCCGTTATCCCATTAGCCCCTTATCCCGTTATCCCATTATCCCACTATCCCATTATGCAAATATCCCATCCCATCCCATATCCCATCCCATTATCCCATTCCGTATCCCATCCCATTATCACATCCCATATCCCCTATCCCAAACCCCCCATATCCCAAACCCCCATATCGCAAACCCTGTATCCCATATCTCAACCTCCAAACACCCCATATCCCAAACCCCATATCCCATATCCCCTATCCCAAACCCCATATCCCATATCCCCTATCCCAAACCCCCCATATCCCAAACCCCCATATCGCAAACCCTGTATCCCATATCTCAACCTCCAAACACCCCATATCCCAAACCCCATATCCCATATCCCCTATCCCAAACCCCATATCCCAAATTCCATATCCCATATCCCCTATCCCAAACTCCATATCCCAAACCCCGTATCCCATATCCCAACCCCCCTATCCCAAACTCCATATCCCATATCCCAAACCCCGTATCCCATATCCCAAACCCCACATATCCCAAACACCCCCTATCCCAAACACCCCATCCAAACCCCCCATATCCCCTATCCCAAATCCCATATACCCCTATCCCAAACCTCCCATATCCCAAACCCCATATCCCAATCCAAATCCGCGTCCCGTCGGGGCACGCACGACGAGCTGGCAGCGGAAGCTCTCCTGGTCGATGGGGGCGAAGGTGCTCAGGGTGTGCAGGAATTTCCGGACGCACTCCTCCTCCCGCAGCAGCGCGTACTGCTGGAACGTCTGCTGGATCATCCGGCGCAGCTGCCGCGGCTGCCAGGAATACCAGGGACACCGGGAACACCAGGATGGACATGGTGTTAGATACGGGAACAGCGGGGTCAGGGAGCGATGATGGGTATGGGAACACTGGGATGGGTACAGCATTGGATACAGGAACACTGGGATGGATATGGCGTTGGATACGGGAACACCGGGAACACAGGGAACATCGGGAACACTGGGAACAGCGGGTCAGGGAGCGATGATGGGTATGGGAACACTGGGATGGATAGGGCATTGGGTATGGGAACACCAGGATGGATATGGCATTGGATATGGGAACACTGGGAACACCGGGAACACTGGGAACAGTGGGGTCAGGGAGTGTGTTGGGTATGGGAATGCCGGGATGGATACGGCATTGGATACGGGAACACCAGGATGGATACGGCATTGGATACAGGAACACCGGGAACACAGGGAACAGCGGGGTCAGGGAGTGGCGTTGGGTATGGGAACACCGGGAACACCAGGAACAGCGGGATGGACATGGTGTTGGATATAGGAACACTGGGAACACCGGCAACAGTGGGGTCAGGGAGCGACGATGAGTATGGGAACACTGGGATGGATACAGCATTGGATACGGGAACACCAGGAACACCGGGTCAGGAGGCAGTGTTGGATGTGGGAACAGGGTGTTGGGTATGGGAACACCGGGATGGATATGGCATTGGATACAGGAACACCAGGAACACCGGGGTCAGGGAGCGGTGTTGGATGTGGGAACAGGGTGTTGGATATGGGAATGGGGTGTTGGGAACAGGAACAGGGTGTTGGATGTGGGAACAGGGAATACACCTGGACACACCCAGACACATCTGGACACACCAGGACACACCTGGACACACCTGGATACATGCCCGGACACACCTGAACACACCTGGACACACCTGGACTCACACAGACACACCCGGACACACACCCGGACACACACCCGGACACACACCCGGACACACACCTGGACACACAGCTGGACACACACCCGGACACACCTGGACTCACACCTGGACACACACCCGGACACACCCGGACACACACCCGGACACACACCCGGACACACACCCGGACACACACCTGGACACACACCTGGACACACACCTGGACACACCCGGCCACTGCCAGGGGCGTGTCCCCAGGTGTCCCAGCTGTGCCACCCTCCCGTGTCCCTCACCTTCAGGTTCTCCTGCATCTGGCTGGGGAAGAACAGGTCCAGCCCCACCTCCTTCCTGCCGAGAATCCCGGGAATGTCAGCGGGAATTCCCAGCGGGAGGGGAGGGCCGGGGGCGCCGAGGGGAAATCCAGGGTGGGAATGGAGGGGGGGGGATTCCCATCCCCCTCTCCAGGGATGAGGAGGGTGAGGAGATGAAGGAGAGTGAGGAGGATGAGGAGATGAAGGAATGAAGGAGATGAAGGAGAGTGAGGAGGATGAGGAGGATGAGGAGGATGAGGAGATGAAGGAGATGAAGGAGAGTGAGGGGGATGAGGGGCTGAGGAGGATGAGGAAGATGAGGAAGATGAGGAGGATGAGGAGGAGGATGGAGAATGAGAAGGATGAGCATGAGGAGGATGAGGAGGATGGACAATGATGAGGATGAGGAGGATGAGATGAGGATGATGAGGAGGAGGATGGAGGATGAGAAGGATGAGCATGAGGAGGAAGAGGAGGAAGAGGAGGAAGAGGAGGAAGAGGAGGAAGAGGAGGAAGAGGAGGAAGAGGAGGAAGAGGAGGAAGAGGAGGAAGAGGAGGAAGAGGAGGAAGAGGAGGAAGAGGAGGAAGAGGAGGAAGAGGAGGAAGAGGAGGAAGAGGAGGAAGAGGAGAGCAGGAGGATGAGGAGATGAAGGACAGTGAGGAGGATGAGGAGTTGAGGAAGATGAGGAGCAGCAGGAGGATGAGGAGGTGTGGGTGGATGAGGAGCTGTGGGAGGATGAGGAGGATGAGGAAGAGAAGGATGAGGAGGATGAGGAGGACGAGGAGGATGAGGAGGATGAGGAGTTGAGGAAGATGAGGAGCAGCAGGAGGATGAGGAGGTGTGGGTGGATGAGGAGCTGTGGGAGGATGAGGAGGATGAGGAAGAGAAGGATGAGGAGGATGAGGACGAGGAGGATGAGGAAGATGAGGAAGCCCCCCCGCAGGTGCCATCCCTGGGTCCCGGTGGTGGCTCCAGGCTGGACTCACTCAGGAACTCGAAGTTGGATTTCTTGTCCAGCGCGTTCTGGGGCATGTCCTTGTAGAACCTCTGCAGGACGGCGCGGTGGGGACACCAGCGGTGACACGCGCCAGCCCTGGCCCTCGTGCCCACCGTGACCCCACGTCCCCCGTGTCCCCACATCTTCCATATCCCCATGTCCCCAATCTCCATGACCACATCTCCATGTCCCCACATCTCCATGACCACATTTCCATGTCCTCCATGTCCCCACATCTCCATGTCCCCCATGTCCCCCACATCCTCCATGTCCCCCATGTCCTCCATGTCCTCCATGTCCCCCATATCCTCCATGTCCCCCATGTCCCCCCATGTCCCCCATGTCCCTCCATGTTCTCCATGTCCCCCCATGTCCTCCCATGTCCCCCTGGCACCTCCAAAAGAGCCGGAATTTCCCCTCTCTTCCCCATCCCAAATTCCCTAATGGCAACAGAGGGAACAGGAGACACACAGGGACAGAGGGACACAGGGACACGGGGACACAGGGACACAAGGACAGAGGGACAGAGGGACACGGGGACACAGGGACAGAGGGACACGGGGACACAGGGACACGGGGACACAGGGACACAAGGACAGAGGGACACAAGGACAGAGGGACACGGGGACACGGGGACAGAGGGACATGGGGACACGGGGACAGAGGGACACGGGAGGGGACATGGGGACACGGGGACATGGGGACAGAGGGACACGGGGACAGAGGGACACGGGGACACGGGGACATGGGGACACGGGGACAGGGGGACAGAGGGACATGGTGACACAGGGACACAGGGACATGGGGACACAGGGACACGGGGACATGGGGACACAGGGACACAGGACGGGACACGGGGACAGGGGGACACGGGGACAGGGGGACACGGGGACACTCGTGGCCAGGTCCGTACCGGAGCTCGAGGCAGCCCAGCTGCAGCGCCATGCCCTCGCTGACCTTGCTGGCGTAGCTCTGCATGTACTCACTGCGCAGCTGGGGACAGCAGGGACACCGGTGTCACCCCGGGGACACCCAGGGGACACCCCGGGGACACGGGGACAGACACCCACGGGACAGCAGGGACACCATCACCGAGGGGACAGTGGGGACAGCAGGGACACCAATGTCATCGAGGGGACAGCGGGGGACACCACCAATGTCACCCAGGGGATGGCGTCACCGAGGGGATGGCAGGGACACTGCGGGAACAGTGGGGACACCAGTGTCACTGAGGGGACACCGCAGGGACAGCAGGGACACCCCGGGGACAGCAGGGACACGTTGGTGACATCAGTGTCACCATCACCCCGGGGCAGCAGTGTCAACGAGGGAACAGCAGGGACAGCAGGGACAGCAGGGACACTGTCACCACGGGGACACCGCGGGGACAGCAAGGGACACCGAGGGGATGGCGTGGTGGTAGGAGATGGTGACAGGGAATGGTGACAGGGATTGGTGACAGGGAATGGTGACAGGGATGGGACAGGGATGGGGACAGGGATGGGGACAGTGACGGTGACAGGGATTGGTGACAGGGATTGGTGACAGGGACAGGAGATGCTGGCTCTGCCCACACCCTCCCCTCCCGCACTGGGATGCTCCGGCCGGGAACGCCACACCAGGATCATCCCTGGATGTTCCACCACCCCAGGCTGCCAAACCTGGGGAATTCCGGGAATCCCGGGGCCCCGCAGCACCCCAGACCTGCTGGTAGAAGTAGAGCAGCGTGGTCCTGTCCTCCTGGAAGCGCTCCATGAAATCCTCCGGCAGGTATCGGATCTGGAGGTCGTACCTGGGATCACAACCCGTGAGGACACCGCTCCCGCTGTTCCCGGGAATTCCGGGGGTTGGGACACGGACAGGGACAGGGACAACCCCGCCGACCTCCACTCGGCTTCCAGGTGGAGGCACTCGTATTTCTCCTGGACCTCTCCGACGGTCAGGAGGGGATGGAGCCAGTGGATCTCCTCGGATTTGACGTGCTTGAGGCGCAGCCCGTAGCACTCGGGCAGCCGCACGTCCGGCCCGATCCGCCCGCTCTGCAGGATCGACCGGATCACCTCCTGGGAAAACGGGGATCCGGGAATTCAGGGATGGGCGGGGCGGGAAGCGAGCTTCGACCCCATCCTGGTGTGATCCTGCCGTCACGGGGTGAGCCGAGCTTTCCTGGGATGATCCCGGGGATTCTCCGGGAATTCCTGCCCAAGGTCCCAGCCCCAGCTCCCCTTTCCCACTGGGAATTCCATTCCCTGGCTCCTGCCCCTCCAGCCCTTGCCCCAATCCCAGCTCTCCTGGAGCCCCTGGAGGCTCGGGAAGGGGCTCCCAGCATTCCCGGGATCCTGCCCCGATCCAGTCTGGCCAAACCAGCTCCGCATTCCCAATCCCGATCCTGATCCCAATCCTGATCCCGTACCCGGATCTCCGTGGCCACGGAGCATTTGACCAGCTTGAAGTTCTTGCCCAGGTTGAAGCCGTTGCTGTAGAAGCAAACCTTGAGGATCCGTGTCTCCTCCAGATCCCGGGCAGGATCCCGGCCGGGAGGATCCCGGGGAGGATCCCGAGGATCCGACTCCGGCGTCCCCGCGGCCTCCAGCATCCCGGGGAGGCTGCGGGAGGAGCAGCTCCGGGGGCGCCCGGCGGGATCGGGCAGGGTGGACATCCTGAGCACGGCCGGGGCCTCAGGAGAGGAGCATCCCTTCCCTGCGGGAAAAACAGCGGGATGGAGCGGGGAAAACAGCGGGATGGAGAGGGGAAAAACAGCGGGATGGAGCGGGGAAAAACAGCGGGATGGAGAGGGGAAAAACAGCGGGATGGAGAGGGGAAAACAGCGGGATGGAGGCGGGAAAAACAGCGGGATGGAGCGGGGAAAAACAGCGGGATGGAGCGGGGAAAAAACAGCGGGATGGAGCGGGGAATAACAGCGGGAGGGAGAGGGGAAAAACAGCGGGATGGAGAGGGGAAAAACAGCGGGATGGAGCGGGGAAAAACAGCGGGATGGAGCGGGGAAAAAACAGCGGGATGGAGCGGGGAAAAACAGCGGGATGGAGCGGGGAATAACAGCGGGAGGAGAGGGGAAAAACAGCGGGATGGAGCGGGGAAAAACAGCGGGATGGAGAGGGGAAAAATAGCGGGATGGAGCGGGGAAAAACAGCGGGAGGGAGCGGGGAAAACCAGCCGGATGGAGAGGGGAAAACAGCGGGATGGAGAGGGGAAAAACTGCGGGATGGAGCGGGGAAAAAACAGCGGGATGGAGAGGGGAAAAACAGCGGGATGGAGAGGGGAAAAACAGCGGGATGGAGAGGGGAAAAACAGCGGGAGGGAGAGGGGGAAAACAGCGGGATGGAGAGGGGAAAACAGCGGGAGGGAGCGGGGAAAACCAGCCGGATGGAGAGGGGAAAACAGCGGGATGGAGAGGGGGAAAACAGCGGGATGGAGGAGGGGGAAAACAGCGGGATGGGAGGGGGAAAACAGCGGGAGGGAGAGGGGAAAAACAGCGGGAGGGAGCGGGGAAAACCAGCCGGATGGAGAGGGGAAAACAGCGGGATGGAGAGGGGAAAAAACAGCAGGATGGAGCGGGGAAAACCAGCCGGATGGAGAGGGGGAAAACAGCGGGATGGAGAGGGAAAAACCGGATGGAGCGGGAAAGGGGAAAGAGGAAAGGGAGAAGGGAGAAGGGAGAAGGGAGAAGGGAAAAAAGGGGGGAAAGTGGGACAAGGGAAAAAAGGGAAAAAAAAGGGAAAAAGGGGAAAAGGGGGGAAAGGGAAAGGGGGGAAAGGGAAAATGAAGAAAGGGGAAAGGGAGAAAACAGGGGAAAGAGGGAAAAGGGAGAAAGGGAAAGAGGGGAAAGAGAGGGGAAAGGAGGAAAAGGGGGCAGGGAAAAAAAGGGGGAAAGGGAAAAGGGGGAAAGCACAGCCGGGCCGTCAGGAGAGGAGCATTCCTTCCCTGCGGGAATTCCGGAGAGGTGGGAAAAATGGGATAGAGTGGGAGCGGGGGGAAAGGGGGAAAGAGGGGGAAAGGGGGAAAAGGGAAAAAGGAAAAGGGGAAAAAGGGGGAAAGGGAAAAAGGGGAAAAAGGGGGACAAGGGAGAAAGGGAAAGGGGAAAGAAAAAGGGGGAAAATGGGAAAAAAGGGGGGAAAAGGGAAAAAGGGGGGAAAAGGAAAAAGGGGGAAAAGGGAAAAAGGGAAAAGGGAAAAGGGGAAAAGGCAAAAGGGGAAAGAGGGCAAAAGGGAAGAGGAGGAAAAATGGGGAAAGGGGGAAAAAGGGAAAAAAGGGAAAGGGGAAGGAAGCGGAAAAGGGGGAAAGAAGGGGAAAAGGGGTAAGGGAAAAAGGGGGAAAGGGAGAAAGGGGGAAAGGAGGAAGGGAAAAAAGGGGAAAAGGGAAAGGAAACAAGGGAAAAGGGAGAAGGAAAATGGGAAAAAGGGAAAGGGAGAAGGGATAAGGGACCCCGTGTCCCTGTCACCCCCCACGGTGACACCGCCCCGCCCCCACCTTGACTTGGATCAATTTTCTGTTTCATTTTTAGAGGGGGGAAAAACTTCCCCAAATCCCAAAACCTTCCTAAAAATCCTCACTGCAGCCAAAGGGAAAACGGCTCCAACCTGCTCTTCCCAAAAAAAAAAAAAAAAAAAAAAAAAAAACAAAACATGGGATGAGGGTCTGGGATGATCCAAAGGGATCCCAAATTCTGCTCTTCCCAGTCTCACTTCCCCAAAAAAATTCCAGGATGAGAGTGTGGGATGGTCTGAAAGGATCCCAAATTCTGCTCTTCCCGTCCCAAAAAAACATGGGATGTGAGTGTGGGAGGATCCCAAAGAAATCCCAAATTCTGTTCTTCCTATCCTGATCCACAGGGATCCCAAATTCTGCTCTTCCCAGTCTCTCTTCCCAAAAACCCCACGGGATGTGGGTCTGGGATGATCCAAAGGGATCCGAAATTCTGCTCTTTTCATCCTGATCCAAAGGGATCCCAAATCATGCTCTTCCCATCCCAAAAAACCACGGGATGAGAGTGTGGGATGATCCCAAAGAAATCCCAAATCCTGCTGTTCCCATCCCAAAATCCCCACAGGATGAGGGTCAGGGATGATCCCAAACTCTGCTCTTCCCTTCCTGATCCAAAGGGATCCCAAATTCTGCTCTTCCCAGCCTCCCTTCCCAAAAACCCCATGGGATGAGGGTCTGGGATGACCCCAAATTCTGCTTTTCCCATCCTGATCCACAGGGATCCCAAATTCTGCTCTTCCCATCCCAAAAAAAACCATGGGATGAGAGTGTGGGATGATCCAAAGGGATCCCAAATTCTGTTCTTCCCATCCTGATCCACAGGGATCCCAAATCCTGCTCTTCCCCCAAAAAACCCTATAGGATCAGGGTCTGGGATGATCCAAAGGGATCCCAAATTCTGCTCTTCCCATCCTGATCCCAAGGGATCCCAAGTCCTGCTCTCTTTCCCAGGATTTGGGATCAAGGGTTGGGTTTTCCCACCCTGGGCCGGGCACGCTCCGATCCTGTCAGGAGCCGCCGGGAGCGGAGGAGCGGCCGAGCCCCTGGAATGTGGAATCTGGGAGCCTCTGGAATGTGGAACCCTGGGAGCCCCTGGAATGTGGAACCCTGGGAGCCCCTGGAATGTGGAACCCTGGGAGCCTCTGGAATGTGGAACCCTGGGAGCCTCTGGAATGTGGAATTCCCCATCCAGCGGCTCCTGGCCGCTCGCCCGGAGCGGCTCCGGTTAACGATTAAACCCCGGGGGAGGGATTTGGGAAAGCTGGGAATGCGCAGGGGAGGATCCCGGGAATGCTGGGAGCCCCTTCCCGAGCCTCCAGGGGCTCCAGGAGAGCTGGGATTGGGGCAAGGGCTGGAGGGGCAGGAGGCAGGGAATGGAATTCCCAGTGGGAAAGGGGAGCTGGGGCTGGGACCTTGGGCAGGGATTCCCGGCTGGGGGGCTGGAATTCCCAGAGAATCCCTGGGAGCGTCCAGGGAAAGGTTGGATCACCTTGGGATGGTGGGAGGTGTTGGGGATTCTGGGATCCAGGAAGCTCAGGATCCATCCCGAGGGGTTTTTATGGAATTCGGGGATGGAAAAGAGAAGGCAGACCCTGCCTGGAGTCCCGAGATTCCCAGGGAAGCCCCTGGATCCCAAAATTCCTTCCCATAGGAGTGGGGATGGGGCTGGATGCAATGGTGGCAATGCTGGGAGAGCTGGGAATGCACAGGGAAGGATCCCGGGAAATCTTGGAGCCTTTTCCAGAGGGAAAGGAGAGCCGGGATTGGGGCAAGGGCTGGAGGGGCAGGAGCCAGGGAATGGAATTACCACCGGGAAAGGGGAGCTGGGGCTGGGACCTTGGGCAGGAATTCCAGCTGGAATTCCCGGAGAATCCCCGGGATCATCCCAGGAAGGGTTGGATCACCCTGGGACAGCGGGAATTACCAGGATTGCGCCGGGATGCAATCCACCCCAAACCTATTTTGGGATATTTTCCTTCCCCTTTTTTAAATTTAATTTTTAAATTTTTTTTTCTTTTAATTTTTGGGGAAGGGGTTTAAATTTTTTTTCTCCTCTCTTTTCTGGGGGGATTTGGGGGGATTTGGGGGTTATTTTTTTCCCCTTTTTTTTTTTTTCTTTTTTTATATTTTTTTTGGGTTATTTTTTCCCCTTTGGGTTTTTTTCGGTTTTTTTTCCTCTTTCCACCCCCGGGGCCTCTCGGGGGAAGCCACATCCTTTGCACAACCCCCGGCGACACCCGGGGCCTGTCCCCTCCCCCCCCCAAAAAAAAACCCCAAAAATCCCCAAAAACCCCATCCCCCAAAAAAATTGGATCGAGGCTCCCGAAATCCCGGAACGATCCCAAATCCATCCCCGCCAGCAGCCATGGGAGCGGCCGCGCTAAAATCTCAGATTTTTAGGGGAAAAAAAAACCCCAAATCCCATCCGTTCAGGGGATATTTTTTTTTTTCCGCCCATTTTTCCCCCCGCGCTCATTCCCTGATTTCCCCTGGGTTTTCCTGGGATGCAGGGGAGCATCCCATGGGAAAACCCCGAGCGGAATTCCCGGCAGCGCCGCGTCCCGGCCACCTCTGGTGCCCCCGCCAGCACACGAGGGACGATCCCACCAACCCCACGCCCAGATCTCCCGCTTCCAGACCTGGGAAAAAGCCGGGAAAAGAGCCGGGAAAAGCTGGGAAAAAGCCGGGGAAAAGCTGGAATTGCGTGCCCCGGGGTGGCCTCGGGGACGCGGCCCCGTCCCGTGGCGCAACCCCCGGGGACGCGGAGGAAACGGAACCGAACCCGGCGGCCCCTCCCTGCCCGCCGCCACCGCCGCTGTCGCCAAATGCCGCCAAATGTCGCCTCCTGTCGCGACATCGCCAATTCCCGAGGGCGCCGCCGCCCTCCTCCCGCACCGGGAATCCGCCCCCCGTATCTCCCGGGAATTCCCGGCAGTGTCGCCTCCCCTCTCGGCGGGTTCTGTCGCCCCGACATGTCGCGACATGCTGGGGACACAACCCCCCCCACACATACACACCGCCCTGTCCCGGCTCGGGAATTCCCCGGGATGAGCCTCGCCCCGCCCTCCGCCAGGTGAGGGGGGATGAGGATTCCTGGCTCGGGAATTCCCGGCTCGGGAATTCCCGGCGGGATGAGGATTCCCGGTGGGATGAGGATTCCCGGCGGGATGAGGATTCCCGGCGGGATGCGGCACTCACGGCGGGGGTCGCTGTCGCTGTCGCCGCCGCTGTCGCCGCTGTCGCCGCCGCCGCCGCTTCCTGCTGTGCCCGGCCCGGGTGCGCAGAGAGACCGGGGACCGGCACCCGGAACCGGCACCGGGACACGGAACCGGCACCGGGACACGGAACCGGCACCGGCACCCGGAACCGGCACGCACCGGAACCGGCACCCGGAACCGGCACCGGGACACGGAACCGGCACCGGCACCCGGAACCGGGACCAAGAACCGGCACCGGCACCCGGAACCGACACCGGGACACGGAACCGGCACCGGGACACGGAACCGGCACCGGGGAACCGGACCAAGAACCGGCACCGGCACCCGGAACCGACACCGGGACACGGAACCGGTACGGACACGGAACCGGCACCGGGACACGACCGGACAGGGACCGGCACCGCGGAAACAGAACCGGATCGGCACCCGGAACCGGCACCGGGACACGGAACCGGGATCAGATATCGGACCAGGCACCGGGTATCAGCACTGGCACAGGTATTGGAACCGGGATCCAGAACCGGCACCGGGAACCCAGAACCGGCACCGGCAGTGGACCCAGAACAGGCACCGGGTATAGAACCGGCACCGGGACCCAGAACAGAAACCGGCACCGGGACCACAGAACAGCGGCACCCGGACCGGCATCGGGACCGGGACCAGAACCGGCACCGGCAGCGACACCAGCACTGGGACGGGAACCAGGAACCGGCATCCAACAGAGGCACCCGGCACACAGAACCCGAACCGGGACCCAGAACCGGCACCGAGACAGGGACCGGGACACAACAGCAGCACCCGGCACCAGAACCGGGACCGGGATCGGCACCGGCACCCGGCACACAGAACCGGGACCGGGAACCGGGAAACAGCATCCAACAGCGGCACCCGGTACCCAGAACTGGAACCGACACACAGAACCGGCACCCAGAACCGGGACCGGGATCGGCACCGGCACCCAGCACACAGAACCGGGACCGGGACTGGAACCGGGACCGGGACTGGAACCGGCACCGGGACTCAGAACCGGCACCTGACAGTGACACCGGGACTCAGAACCGGGACCCAGCACCCAACACCGGTACCAGAACCGGGACCAGGACCCAGCACCGGGACCCAGGACCGGGAACCAGCACCCAGCACTGGTACCGGGACCAGAACCGGGACCCAGCACCCAACACTTGGTATCGGGACCAGAACTGGGACTGGGACCCAGCACCCACCGCCAACCCCAGAACCAGAACCAGGACTCAGAACCGGGACCCAGAACACAACACCGGTACCAGAACCAGAACCGGGACCCAGCCCACAAGCCAACCCCAGAACCAGAACTGGGACCCAAAACCAGGACCCAGAACCGGCACGCAGCCCCCAGCTCCGGTACCGGAACCAGAACGGGCAGGCAGCCCCCAACTCCGGTATCGGGAACAGAACCGGGACCAGAACCGGGACCCAACCCCCAGGGCCAGCCCCGGAACCAGCCCCCAGAACGGGCACCGGGACCAGGAACCAGAACCGCACCGGACCGGACCCAAACCGAGACCGGACCCAGAACCGAGACCGGGACCCAGAACCGAGACCGGACCAATCGGGACAGGGCCCAGAACCGAGACCGGGACCCAGAATCGGGACAGGACCAGAACCAGAACCGGGACCCAGACCCGAGACGGACCCAAACGGACAGGGACCCAGAACCGGGACCGGGACCCAGAACCGGGACCGGGACCCAGAACCGGGACCGGGACCCAGAACCGACCCCAGAACCAGGACCCAGAACCGGGCCCGGGCCCGGCCCGGCCGCTGCCAGCGCCGCTGGAATTCCCGTTCCCCTGGGAACCCCAAATCCCAGATTCCACCCAGGGACCCCAAAGCGCCGGGCGGGAAGGGGATGCGAGAATTCCACGGGAATTTTGGGAATGGGGAGGGGGCCAGAGGTGACCTGGGATTCACCTGGTGGGAATTCCACGGGAATTTTGGGAATGGGGAGAGGACCAGAGGTGACCTGGGATTCACCTGTGTGAATTCCTCAGGAATTTTGGGAATGGGGGGTGCACAGCAACGAGCTGGAGCTCATCCCCGCTTCCCAACCCTCATTCCCATATCCAAACCGGAGCCATCCAGGGGGATCCTGGATCCTGCATCCCGGGGAAAAAAAAAAAAAAAAAAAATCCCCAAATCCCGGGAGCCGGGGAGGCGAGGCCAGGCTGAGTCAGAATTCCCGGGAAGCGCCGCCCGCTCTGCTCCCAGCCCTTCCCGATCCAAGGATTTCTGTGACTCACGGGACCAGCGCCGCGTTTCCCAGGGAACGGCCCCCGCAGCACCCGAACCCAAGGAATTCTCCAGAATTCCCGCTGGAGAAACTGGGAATGGGGACCGGAGATTCCCCAAGGGATAGGCCGGAGGGATCCGATCCCCCCTGGATGCGCTGGGAATGCTGGAATGGGTTTGGCTGGGAATGGACCTCAGATCCCATCCCGCTCCAACCCCGCAGCCCAGAGCGCTCCAGCTTTTCCCGGGATTCTCTGGGAATTCCAGCCCAGCCGGGAATTCCTGCCCAAGGTCCCCACCCCTAGCTCCCCTTTCCCTGCGAGAATTCCATTCCCTGGCTCTCGTTTTCCCCAACCCCAGCTCTCCTGGAGCCCCTGCAGAAGATTCCCGACATTTTCCACCCTTGGAATTCCACCCCAGCCAGAATTTCCCTGTTTTCCTGGGATATCCTGGATTTATCCCTCCCCTTCCCACTGCTCGGCCACTCCAGGAATACCAGCGCCAATTTCCCATGCATTCCATTTTCCCTGCTTCCATCTCTCTTGTATCCCATTTCTCCTTGTATCCCATCTCTCCTGTACTCCCATTTCCATGCTTCCCGTCTCCACCTGCAGCCCATTTTCCCTGCATCCCGTTTTCCGTACTCCCCGTTTTCCCAGTTTCCCGTTTTCCCTGCTTCCCATCTCCTCCAGCTCCCCAGTTTTCCATGCATCCCATTTTCTCGGCTTCCCATTTTCCCTGCACCTCATCTCCTCCTATTTCCCACTTCCCCCTCATCCCATTTTCCCACATTTCCTCTCTCTCTTGTATCCCATTTTCCCACACTTCCCATTTTCCTTGTATCCCATCTCTCCTGTATTCCAGTCTCCCTGCTTCCGTCTCCACCTGCTTCCCATTTTCCCACACTCCCCACTTTCCCTGCATCCAATTGTCCATGAATCCCATTCTCCCTGCTTCCCATTTTCCGTTTCCTGTCTCGCTTGCATCCCACTTTCCCTGCACATCCTATCTTTCCTCCATCCCGTTTTCCCAGTTTCACATTTTCCCTCCATCCCATTTTCCCAGTTTCCCATTTTCCCTGCTTCCCATCTCCTCCAGCTCCCCAATTTTCCATGCATCCCATTTTCCCTGCTTCCCGTTTTCCCTGTTTCCCACCTCCCCCTCATCCCATTTTCCTGTGCTCCCCATCTCCTCTTTGATCCCATTGTCCTGTGCTTCCCATTTTCCATGCATCCCATTTTCCCACACTCACCATTTTTCTTGTATCCCATTTTTTTCTGCTTCCCATTTTCCCTGTATCCCGTCTCTCCCGCATCCCATTTTCCCGTGTTTCCATCTCTCCCTGTTTCTCACCTCCCCCTGTATCCCATTTTCCCTGATTCCCATCTCCACCTGATCCCATTTTCCCTGATTCCCATCTCCACCTGTATCCCGTTTTCCCTGCATCCCACCTCTCGTGTATCCCATTTTCCCACACTTCCCATTTTCCTTGTATCCCATTCTCCCAGTTTCCCAATTTCCCTTCATCCCACCTCCTCCAGCTCCTCACTTTTCCCTGCATCCCGATTTTCCCTGCATCCCACTTTTCCCTGTTTCCCTTCTTTCCCCGCATTCCCTCTCCCTCCGCTGTGTCCTGAGCAGCCGTTTCCCAGGAATCCGACCATTTATTTCCCTGGAATCCTACCCTTTTTTCACGGGAACCCGACTTTTTCCCGGGAATCCGACCCTTTTCCCAGGAACTCAACCTCTTCCCAGAAATCCGACCCTTTCCCGGGAATCCGACTCTTTTTCCCGGGAACTCGACCCTTTCCCAGAAATCCGACCCTTTTCTCCCGGGACCCTGACCCTTTTTCCCGGGAATCCGACCCTCTTCCCGGGAATCCGACCCTTTTTCCCAGGAATTCTTCCGACCCTTTCCTCCCGGAATCCGACCCTCTTCCCAGGAACCCGACCCCTTTCTTTTCCCCCAGAAATCCGACCCTTTTTCCCGGGAATCCGACCCTTCTTCCCGGGAATCCGACCCTTCTCCGATCCACCTTTTCCCCGGGAACTTGAGTCTCTCCTGGGAACGTGACTCTTTCCCAGAAATCCGACCCTTTCCCGGGAATCCGACCCTTTTTTTTCCCGGGAACCTGACCCTTTTTTATTTTTTCCCGGGAATGCTCCCGGCGCCGGGAGTGACTCAGGATCCGGGGGAAGCGGGGAAGGAGCTCCGCGTTCCCGATGTTCCCGAGCCCGGCCCGACCATCTGGGAAGGGAAAAGCTCTCCAGATGGGAACGGCCGCGGGAAGCGGCTCCTGGAATTCCGGGAAGTTTCCAGGAGGATCCCACTTTTTAATTTTTTTTTTTTTTTTTTTTTTTTTTTTTTTTTTTTGGCTGTTGGGAATGCGATTCCTGATCCATAAAACCTCCGGCTCTCCGATCCCGGCCCCCTCCTTATCCCCAATCCCAAGAATTCCACGGGATCACAGGCATTCCATGGTATTTAAGATTTCCCCACCCCCCGCAGGGAAAATTCCCAAGTTTCAGGGGATTTCCCCCCGATTTTCCAAATAAATCCTTTCCAAAATTCCCAAATCAGAAGGAATTCCAAAATTCCTCCTAATCCCCATCCCGATGGACATTCCGGCTGCTCCAGCCGGGAGCAATCCCGGGGAAAGGCACCTCAAAACTCTGGGAAACCCCAAATCCCGAATTTTTCAGGCCGGAAAAACCGGAATTCCCGCCTGGAGCAGAATTTTGAGATCCCCTCCCCACCCTCCGCCTGTTCCCTGCTCAGAAACGATCCAGGAAAAAAATCGGGAATTCATTTTCCAGTCTGTCCTGACCCTGCGGGATTGAGATCCCACATTCCCGAATCCTGGACCACCCGCGAATTCCCACAGGGAATAACTCAGCGCGTGGCTTTCCCATCGGCATTCCCGAACAAAAAACGGCTCCAAGGCTTTTCCCGCCGGGAAGGAAAAGAGGTTGGGAAAAAAAAAAAAAAAACAACAAAAAAACCAAAACCAAAAAACCACAGGAAAAGCTCCCAAAAAATCTGGCCTGGGAGGTGGAAAATCCTGGAGGGAATTTGTTGGGAATGTGTCTTGGGAGGATGGGATGAGATCCAGCCAAATCCATGGAATTCTGAGCGTTCCCCTCGGGAGCAGCATTCCCAAAATCCTGCCGGCGGGGAGCGGAATTCCTGCGGGGTTTGGGAATGAAGCTGCAGCCGCGATTCCCGGTTTCCAGGCGATTCGGGAATGGCTTGGATTTGGGATTGGGGGGGGGGGGGGGAAGAGGAGGATTTGGGATTGGACAATTCCCGAGAAGGAGCTGGAGCTGGGAATTGGATTTTGGGAAGCGCCGGCACCGAGGGGGAGGGGGTGGATTTATCCCATTTTCCCGTTGGAATTCCAGGATTTCAGGCAGGACATTCCCGGAAAAGTGCCAAGCTCCAGCTCCTTAGCAACCCCCGGTGAATTCCAGGCTGGGAATTCATCCCGACTCATCCCCATTCCCAAATTTCCAGCATCCCTCTCAATTCACTTGGGAATCAGCAGATCCCGGCCCACCCCTAATCCAATTATCCCAAACTTTTTATTATCCACGATATCCCAAAACCGCTTTAAATCCCGCCCCTCCCAGCATTCCAGGCCGGCAAAACGTGGGAATTCTGCTTTTCCAGAGGGAAAAATTCCAGAGTTTGGGGGGAAATCCACGGCTGCCATTCCACTGGAAGGGGAAAATCCCAGAATTCCCATGCCCGGATGGAGCAGATCCAGGTGAGAATTCCCGAGCTGCCTCCAGCTGGGGAGGGATTTGAGGATGGAGGGGATTTCCCACCTGGAATTCCTCAGGGATTCGGATTTTAGGGATAAAGCCATGGGAATGGCCTGGGATCTGCCATGCAGGGGCAAAAATTCCCAGTGGGAAAAGGAAAGGCCTGGAATAATCAGCCCTGGGAATTTTTGATCCCTTCCTGCTCCTCCTTTTCCTTCTTCACCCAATTCCCAGATTTGGATCAGGCAGGGAAAGGATCCTAAATCCCATGGGATCCTAAATCCCATGGATCCCTCATTCCCAGGTGTCTATCATTCCTGGATATCACTCATTCCCACATTCCCATCATTCCTGCTTTCCCATAATCACATTTATCCCTCATTCCCATATTCCCATCATTCCCAGGTATCCCTCATTCACATTTTCCCATCAGATCCCAGATTTTTCTTGTCAGATCCCAGATTTTTCCCACCAGATCCCAGATTTTTCCCACCAGATCCCAGATTTCTCCCATCAGAGCCCAGGATTTTCCTGTCGGATCCCAGGATTTTCTTGTAGGATCCCAGGATTTTCCTGTCAGATCCTGTGATTTCCCATCAGATCCCAGGATTTTCCTGTCAGATCCCGGGATTTTGCTGGTAGGGATTTTTTTGGGGCCGTTTTCGGCCCCAGCTCCGGAGTTTTCCGAGGTTTCCCGGGGGCTGTCGGGAGTCTCGGCCTCTTCCTGTTCCCCTTTTTTCTGCTCCTTCCTCAAACAGCCTCGCCGTGATCCCAGCGTTCCGGGATCCTTCCTGGGATCCTTCCCGGATCTTCCCTGTCTTTCCCAGGATCCATCCTGGGATCCTTTCCCAGGATCCATCCCCATAATTCCTGGGATCTTTCCTGGGATCCTTTCCCAGGATCAATCCCTGCCCTTCCAAGGATCCTTTCTGGGATCCTTCCTGGGATCCATCCATGTCATTCCCGGGATTCATCCCTGTCCTTTCCAGGATCCTTCCCGGGATCCATCCTCATCATTCCTGGGATTCATCCCTGTCCTTTCCGGGATCCTTTCCAGGATCCTTCCCAGGATCCATCCTCATCATTCCAAGGATTCATGCCTGTCCTTTCCAGGATCCTTTCCAGGATCCCTCCCGGGATCCCTGCCGGGATCCATCCCGAGGGAAGACACTGCCAAACCCGCGGGATTTCCCATGGGAAAACCTCCTTTCATCCCTGTAGGATTTCCCTGCCCGTTATCCCAGGTTTTACCCCATCCCTCCTCTGTGGAGGAACCGTGGACAAAATTCCCAGATTTCTGGCTTCGCCCACCAGGAAAAACGCCGACGGATTCCGACGCCGCATTCCCAGCCCTTGGAAAAGCCCCAGGATGGACAGGGAGATCCTGGAAGCCGGGATTTCTCACCTTCGACATTCCCAAACCCTTCCCCATTCCTGGCCAGGCATTCCCGGGATGTCCCTGGCGCCTCCAGGGAAAATTCCCAGCCGCTTCCAATACCCCCCAGCTCTTTCCCGATCCCTGTCCGGCATTCCCTGGGTATCCCAATCCCGGTGATCCGCCAGCGGGATCGGCGAGGGATTCACGGAACCCCTGGATTCTCCGAACCCCGACAGATCCACGACATTCCCGATCCCCTTCTCCGGGATCACCCCAGCTCCGGGAAAACCTTGATTCCCAGCAGATCCCAGGGATTTCCCGATCCTCGCCTCTCGCATTCCCAAATTCCCGAGCCTCCCAACCCCACCTCCACGATTCCCGCCCCCGCTCCTCCCCGGGAGCTCATCCCGGTTTTCCCACCTGCCGGGAATGTTGGGAGAGGGGGCGGCGCGCTCCATTCCCAACTCCCGCTCCCATTCCCGGGCCTCTTCCCGGCTCTCACCTTCCCGCAGGATTCCCCCGGGCGGATCCCGGCGGGATCGGCTCCCGCTGGATCCCGGCGCGATCGGCTCCCGCGGGCGCAGGAATCACTTCCAGAAAGCGGGAAAAAGCGGGGAGCGGCAGGGAAAAAAAACTCCGGGATCCCCTCAGCTGCGGGGCTTCGGGATCATCGGCCGGGAATGCGGGCGCGGATCCCGGGAAAAGCGGGAGCGGCTCCCGGAGCGCGGAAGGAGCCGGGGCAGGAAGGGGGAAGGAGCGGGAGGCGGTCCCGGGGCGCCGCCACTCCCCCGGGAAGCGGCGGCACCTTCCCGATCCCGGGGTGCCCGGGAATTCTTGGAATTCTGCCCGGCCCCTATCCCAGAGGGTCCCGGTCCCGATCCCAGAGCGGCTTCGGGAACGAACGGGAATGCCAGGAGGAAAAGCGGGAAGAGGAGGGCAGCGCTGGGGTGCCCCTCATCCCAAAGTTTGGGATCCCGGGATGCGCTGGGAATTCCCGGTGGGAATGGGGAAGTGAGGAGGGGGGAGGGAGTGGTGGTGGGGTGGGCGCTTCCCTAAATTCCAGGTGGGAATTCCTGTGGAGCTGCAGCCCCTGCCGGGATTCTCCCAGCCCGATCCTGGCCCGGAGAGGATCCTTCCCACTCCTGGGATCCACTCCGGGATTCTGGGAATTCTGCCCCCCCGAGGATCCTTCACCGATCCCGATCCCGATCCTGGCCTGGAGGATCCTCCCCTGCGTGGGATCCACTCGGGAATGGTGTCCAGGGACACTCGGCTCATCCCCATTCCCATCCCATTCCCATTCCCATCCTCTCCTTCCCTGCTGCTCCCACATTTTTCCCTCTCCAGGTGGGACAACCTGGACACGACCCCCGGAAAACCGGGAAAGAATCCCAAGGCACGCGGGGCACCCCCTCCCCCCAGATCCCGTTATCCCATCCTTCGGAATTCCAGATCCTGGAGAATCCACCTCGATTTCACTTTTTTTTTTTTTTTTTTTTTTTAGTGATGCCAAATCCTTTCCCGGAGCGGAGGAGGCGCAGGAATCCCGGGATCCCGGGAAAAATTCCTCCCTCCGGGGCCGGGGGAGTCCGGGCTGGCCGCGGATCCCTGCGTGGATCCCTGCGTGGATCCCTGGATCCCCCCGCCCTGGATCCCCCCCCCCCCATTCCCAGCCCTGGCAATTCCCGAGCTCCGGCAGCCGCTCTCCCACGCACGGAGCTGCGCAATTCCCGCAAATCCCGAGCTCCGGCTGGAATCCTGGCGATCCGCAGGGTCGGGAATCTCCTGGGAGATCCAGGGATGGATACGGGGTGGGTGGGGGGGAGAGGATCCCGGCGATCCCTCCGGAAATCTCCAGGGAGTTTGGGGATGCGAACCCCCCGCTCGTCCTTCTCCCCCCACCCCGCTCTCATCCCGATCCGCAGGAGTTTGGGAGAATCCCTCGGGGAAAAAAAAAAAAAAAAGAGCAAAAAAAAACCCAAAACGCCGCTCCCGATTCCCCTTCCCCCCCCCACTCCCCAAATCCCATCCCGAATTCCCGAATTCCCGGAGACTCACAGGAGAGCTGGCTGAGGAGGCGGCTGAGCCATCCCATGCTCCCTTTTTTTTTCCAGAGGCGATCCCGTCGCTCCGGGAACGGCTCCCGGGAAACCGCTGCTCCCTCCCTCCCTTCCCAACCCCCCGCTCCCCTCCTGCCGCTTCCCAAAGCTCCCCCTTTTCCATTGGCACGGGGAGCTGGGAATCAAAAACCCGCCGGGAATTTATTAATAGCTCCCCTGCCACCGCCTGGAATGGGGAATTATTTGGATTAATTATTGGGATTGGTACTGGAATTAGTGGATATTGGATGTACTGGAATTATTGGATTATTGGATTGTACTGGAATTAGTGGAATTATTTGAATTATTGGGATTGGTACTGGAATTAGTGGAATTATTTGGATTGGTACTGGAATTAGTGGAATTATTTGGAATTATTTGGATTGGTACTGGAATTAGTGGAATTATTGGGATTGGTACTGGAATTATTGGAATTATTTGAATTATTTGGATTGGTACTGGAATTAGTGGAATTATTGGGATTGGTACTGGAATTATTGGAATTATTGGGATTGGTACCGGAATTAGTGGAATTATTTGGATTGGTACTGGAATTATTAGAATTATTGGAATTATTTGGATTGGTACTGGAATTATTGGAATTATTTGAATTATTTGGATTGGTACTGGAATTATTGGAATTATTGGGATCAGAACTAGAATTATTTGGATTGGAACTGGAATTATTTGAGTTGGAACCAGAATTGGAATTATTTGGATTGGAATTAATTGGAATTGGAATAAATTGGAATTTCCAGGGGGAAAGAAGGAAAATTTTTTTTTAAGAATTAGGGATCCACTCATTTTTATTTTTTCCCAAGGGATTGGAACTTCCAGGGGGAAAGAAGAGGGAAAAAAATTAAAAAAAATAGGGATCCACTCACTTTTATTTTTTTTTTTCTAAGGGAAAGGCTGGAGGAGGGAAGGAGCTGGGCAGGATCCGGCCGGGATTCGGGAGCGGGAGAAGTTGGAGCCGCTTCCAGAGGGGTTTGGGATGGAGCCGCTCCCGGGAATGCTGCGGGCTCCTGCTGCCATCTCCCGGCTGGAAAAGCTGGAGCCGGGAATAAAACAAACAAAAAAAATCCCTCTCCGGCTCCCCGCAACATTGCCAGGAATTCGGGGCTTCCCGCAATTCCAGCGAGGCCGCAATTCCAAGATTTACTTGGATAAATGGCTTCGGGTGGAGGTTTAGGGGATGGGCGGAGAAATCCTTTTCCCGAATCCTGGAAAAGCTGGGGGGGGGGGGGGGGGGGGGGGGGTGTGTCAGGCCATGGGATTATCCCAGGGGGCCGATCCCGATTTTCCTCATCCTTCGGGAATCGGGGATTGGGAAAGGGTCAGGCCGGACATCCCGGGTTTTCAATTCTTTTCCCGTCTCGGCATTCCTTGGAGGGGAATTCCTGAGATGGCGGCGTCCTGGAGCAAACCCCGCTTCCAAAGGGACCGGGAGAAGGGGCCGGGATATCCCAAAAATCCCAAGCGGGGATTTTATCCATCGTTTATCCCCTGGAACATTCCCGCTCCTTGACCCCCGAACCAGCCCCATCCAGGGGGCGAAATTCCCTGGAAAAGGAAACATTCCCTCGGATCTGCAGGAAGGGAAAAGAGCAGGATTTGGGGAACCAGAGGTGGGGGAAGGCCTGGAATTTTTTTCCATGCGCTGCCATTTCCCCCACCCACCCCCCATATCCCATTCCCGGCCTCCTGCGATTTCCATGGAAACTGCGGATACAAATTCCATGGCAACCCCATGGCAACGCATCCCGGGGGCGGGAGAGGCCCGGGAATGCTGAGCGGGGAGCGAGCTCTTCCCTGCCTTCCACAGAATCCATGGAATTCCCAGAAATCCTGGAGCTCGGGATGGGGCAGAAAGGAGGCTGGAAAAGCTCATCCCAGGAAATGGGGAATGGGATCCTTGGCTTTGGATGCTTCCAGGGATTCTCTGGGAATTCCAACCCCCCAGCCGGAAATTCCAGAGCCCAAGGTCCCAGCCCCAGCTCCCCTTTCCCACTGGGAATTCCATTCCCTGGCTCCTGCCCCTCCAGCCCTTGCCCCAGTCCCAGCTCTCCTTTCCCTCTGGAAAAGGCTCCAAGATTTCCCGGGATCCTCCCCTGATCCCTCTGCGCATTTCCAGCTCTCCCAACATTCCCGCCATTGCATCCAGCCCCAGCCCCACTCCTCTCTGGGAAGGAATTTTGGGATCCAGGGGCTTCCCTGGGAATCTCGGGACTCCAGGCAGGGTCTGCCTTCCCTTTTCCATCCCCGAATTCCATAAAAAACCCCTCGGGATACACCCTGAGTGTCCTGGATCCCAGAATCCCGGGGTGCTTTGGGATGGGATTCACAGACCGTCAATCCCATCCCATTCCAAGGGCAGGCACTTCCCTTCTCCCAGACCTCTCCAACTTTTCCTCGGACACTCCCAGGGCTGCGAATTCCAGCCACAACTTCCCTGGGAATCCCATTCCACCCCTCCTCAGGTCCGTGCGGCCGGATCCCCTTGGGAAGGAGAGGCAGGACCTCTCCCGGGGCCGTTTTTCCCACGGAAAAGCGCCGGGATTGGGAAAACCGGGGGCCACGATGCTCCCGCCGTTGCCTAGCAACGGGAAGCGCCTTTGCCGCCGCCGTTGCTCGGCAACCAGGGACGCTCCGCCGTCCCGCGCATGCGCAGTGGCAGCGCCAGTGCCGCCGTTGCTCGGCAACCAGGGACGCTCCGCTGTCCCGCGCATGCGCAGTGTGCCTCGCGCGTCCGCCGTTGCCGGGGCAACGGTCTCGGCGCATGCGCAGTGTGAGGCGCGCACCTGGGCTCAGGTGTGCCCATGGAGCCGGGACCGGGCCGGGAGCTCGAACCGGAGACCGAGCTCCAGCCCGAATTCCCCAAATCCGGTACCGAGCCCGGTGCTGATCCCGATGCGGATCCCGGTGTCGGTGCCGGTGCGGATGATCCCGGTACGGATGATCCCGGTGCGGATGATCCCGGTGCCGATCCCGTCGATGATCCCGGCGCTGATCCCGGTTCCGGTGCCGGTTGGGACCGGGAGCGCCATGGGCGGATCGCGGCCCGGCGGGCCCGGCTGGAGGCGCGGCGCCGGTGAGGAGCGGAGCCGGTACCGGTTCTACCGGAGCATCCGCCAGAGCGGGGGGGGCCGGAACCGAACCGGGACTGGGCTGGAGCGCAGAGCCGGGCCCGAACCGAACCGGGAATCGGAACCGGGCATCGGAACCGGGGATCGGAACCGGGGATCAGAACCGGGCATCGGAACCGGGGATCGGAACCGGGGATCGGAACCGGGCATCGGAACCGGGCATCGGAACCGGGGATCAGAACCGGGGATGGGAACCGGGGATCGGAACCGGGGATGGGAACCGGGGATCGGAACCGGGCATCGGAACCGGGCATCGGAACCGGGGATCAGAACCGGGGATGGGAACCGGGGATCAGAACCGGGGATGGGAACCGGGGATCGGAACCGGGCATCGGAACCGGGCATCGGAACCGGGCATCGGAACCGGGGATCAGAACCGGGGATGGGAACCGGGCATCGGAACCGGGGATCGGAACCGGGCGTCGGAACCGGGCGTCGGAACCGGGGATCAGAACCGGGAATAGGAACCGGGCATCGGAACCAGGAATCGGAACCGGGAATAGGAACCGGGGATCGGAACCGGGGATCGGAACCGGGGATTGGAACCGGGGATTGGAACCGTAACTGGGGTTTGGAACAGGAACCGGGGCTCAGAAACAGAACCGGGGATTGGAACCGGGGCTCAGAACCGGAACCGGGGCTCAGAACTGGAACCAGGCTCGGAGCCAGAATTGGGGATCGGAACCGGAACCGGGGATCAGAACTGGAACCGGGGATCAGAACCGGAACCGGGGCTTGGGATCCGTCCCAAACCCAATCCCAGGGCTCAGGACCATTCCCAGTTCCTCTCCTGAGCTGGGGCTGGGCCAGGATCCCACTGTTCCCAGTTCTTCAGGAAAATTGGGATGGAAAACAGCATTTTCCCCCAGCCTGACCCAAGGGTGGATCCCGTTCCCGAATTCCAAATCCATGGAATCCCATCTGCCACATTCCCTGTGGATCCCGTTCCCTACCAGAATTCCGAATCCATGGAATCTCATTTGTCCCATTCCCGGGCTCCTCCTTCCCTTCCCACTCCCCAATCCTTTCCCCATCCCAAGGATCCAAACCTGGGATTTTGGATCCAAACCTGGCATGGATCCCATCGGAATATCCCAAGTGGGAAGGATCCCACCAGGATCACCCCAGTCCAGCTCCTCCCATCCCCAAATTCCCACCCCGGCAGCATTCCCAGCTCCAGGGGGAGAACCCTGGATCCCGTTTTAACTTGGGAATGCCGTTCCCAGCTTCCTGCTTCGCACAGGAACCTCCTGAGCGGGGCCGTGATGGGAATTGATCCGTGCCCTTTTCCAAGCACCGGGAAGAGGCTGGGGTGGGAAATATCCCAACTTTTCCGTGTTTTCCTCCCAGGGGAGCCCTTGGAGAGGCGGCGGAGCAGGAGGAGCAGGAGGAGGAGCGGGAAGAGGAGAGGAAGAGCCTGAGGCTGCTCCAGGAGACCGAGAAGGTGAGGGGGATCCCATGGGAATTCCCTCTTGGATCCCTGCTTGTCCCTGGTTTTGATCCTTGATGGGACAAAAACCGGGAGAGGAACTCCCCAGGACCGGGATTGGATTCCTTGGGATCCCATGGGAATCTCTTGGATCCATCCTTATCCTGGTTTTGATCCTTGGTGGGACAAAAATCTGGGAAAGGAACTTTCCAGGAGTGGGATCAGGGATCCAATGGGAATCTCCTCTTGGATCCATCCTTGTTCCACATTTTCCTCATTTATGGATCAAAAACCATGAAAGGATCTCCCAAAGACCGGGATTGGGGCTGGATCCTCAGGATCCAATGGGAATTTCCTCTTGGATCCCTCCCTGTTCCACGTTTTCCTTTTTTATGGAGCAAAAACCATGAAAGAAATTTACCAGGAGTGGGATTTGGGATCTGATGGGAATTTCCTCCTGGATCCATCCTTGTTCCAACTTTTCCTCATTTATGGATCAAAAACCGGGAGAGGATCTCCCAAAGACCGGGACTGGGGACAGATCCTCGGGATTTTATTCCCGGACAGCCCCGGGGCGGGGAGGATCCGGGCTGGGCGCATTCCAAGCCCGAATTCCCGGGATGTCCGTGCTCCATCAGGTCCTGGCCAAGCTCCTGTTCCACGGGACCCAGCTGCTGACCGACGTCCAGGCGGGAGCGGATCTGCGGGAATCGCGGAGGCGGGAAAAGGAGGGGCAGGAGGAGCGGAGGAGGTGAGCGGGAATTTCGGGAATGCCAACGGAATCCGGCAGGAAAATTTAGGCCAAAAACGAGCTCCCAAATCCCGCCTGATTCCGGGTGGTTTTTGGGAGGAGTTTTCCAGAGATTTCCAGGAGATGGGAATTTTTTGGGGGGAAGGGCTGGAGGGATGGGACACGGGGAATGGAATTCCCACTTGGAAAGGGGAGCTTGGGGTGGGATCTTGGGAAGGGATTCCCAGGGAATTGCCGGGAGAGTCCAAGGAAAAGTTGGAGCAGCCTGGGATGGTGGGGTTGGAACGGGATGGGGTTGAAGATCTGTGGATCCCATCCAAACCATCCCGGAATTCCTCCTTGGAATTGCTCAGCGCATTCCCAGAAGTGTCCTGCCCATCCTACTCTGACAGTGGGATTTTTCCTGCTGGGATTTTCCAAAATCCTTCCAGCTTCTGGAATTCCCCAATCCCATTCCTGGCTGCTCCTCTGCTGCTTTTCCGTCCCGGAAATTTGGGATGTCAGCTGGGAAACAGCAAATCCATGATTCCGCTGCCTTTGGAGCAGCTCCAAGCTGGAGCAGGATGTATCCCGACGGGAATTCCCAGCGGGAATCTCCTGGATGAAGCAGCTGCTGGGAATTCCGGGACCTGGGAATTTGGGGGTGACTCCAAGGGGAACTGGAACTCCAGGGATGTGGCACTTGGAAGTGCTGGGATGGGATGGATTCCATGGGTTTTCCCGAGCTTAATTCCATCTGGGGGGATTCCGGGATGGGATAATGGGATTCAGGGATTCAGGGATGGGTTTTAGGGAAGGGATTCAGGGTAGGGATTTAGGGAAGAAAAGGGGTTTAGGGATGGGATTTGGGAAAGGGATTTGGGAAGGGATTTGAGGAATGGAAGGGATTCAGGGATGGGATTTAGGGATGGGATTTAGGGAAGGAATTCAGGGAAGGGATTCAGGGAAGGAAAGGGATTTAGGGAAGGAATTTAGGGAATGGAAGGGATTTAGGGAAGGCATTTAAGGAAGGAAAGGGGTTCAGGATGGGATTTAGGGATGGGATTCAGGGAAGGAATTTAGGGAATGGGAGGGATTCAGGGATGGGATTTAGGGAAGGGATTTAGGGAATGGAAGGGATTCAGGGAAGGGATTTAGGAAAGGGATTCACGGAATGGAAGGGATTCAGGGAAGGGATTTAGGGAATGGAAGGGATTTAGGGATGGGATTCAGGGAAGGAAAGGGATTTAGGGAATGGAAGGGATTGAGGAGTGGGAGTTAGGGATGGGATTCAGGGAAGGGATTTAGGGAAGGGATTCACGGAATGGAAGGGATTCAGGGATGGGATTCAGGGAAGGAGAAAGATTTAGGGAAGGGATTTAGGGGAGGGAAGGACCCCGGGTCTGGCACAATCCCACCCCTATCCCAAGTCCCCTATTCCCGGGTTTCCCGCAGGCTGGAGAAGCTGGAGGTGGAATCCAAGCGGGGCACGGAGCGGCTGGCGGAGATCAACTCCCGCTGGTGCCTGGCGGGGGATCTGCGGATCCCGCAGGAATTGTGGGATCTGCTGGAGCAGCAGCAGGAGCAGTGCCAGCGGCTCCTGGAGGAGAAGAACCGGCTGATCCGGGAGCTCCAGCAGGTGCCCGGGAATGCTGGGAGAGCCGGGAATGCCCGGCAGGATCAGGGGAGGATCCCGGGAATGCTGGGAGCCCCTTCCTGAGCCTCCAGGGGCTCCAGGAGAGCTGGGATTGGGGCAAGGGCTGGAGGGGCAGGAGCCAGGGAATGGAATTCCCAGTGGGAAAGGGGAGCTGGGGCTGGGACCTTGGGCAGGAATTCCCGGCTGGGAGGCTGGAATTCCCAGAGAATCCCTGGCAGTGTCCACGGAAAGGTTGGAGCAGCCTGGGATGGTGGAAGGTGTCCCTGGGATGTGATCTAAGGTCCATGGATCCCATCCCAAATCATTCTGGGATTCTGGGATCCAGGACGCTCAGGATCCATCCCAGGGGATTTTTATGGAATTTGGGATGGAAAAGGGAAGGCAGACCCTGCCTGGAGTCCCGAGATTCCCAGGGAAGCCCCTGGATCCCAAAATTCCTTCTCAAGGAATTGGGATGGGGCTGGATGCAATGGCGGGAATTCTGGGAGAGCTGGGAATGCAGGGCGGGATCAGGGGAGGATCCCGGGAATGCTGGGAGCCCGTTCCCGAGCCTCCAGGGGCCGGAATTCCCAGAGAATCCCCGGATCCCTGGGAGCATCCCAGGATCCTGAAGTTCCCTTCCCACCCGAACAACTCCACGACAATTCCATGAGGATTCCTGGTCCATTCCCGCGCATTCCCTGGATTTCCCAGGAGCTGAAGGTCAAGGACGAGGAGTACGAGCAGGCCCTGAAGGAGCAGGCGGAGGAGATCCAGGTGCTCCTGGAAAGGATGGAAGAGCAGACCAGGAATGTGCTCAAATCCTACCGGCACCACCTCCGGCAGATCGAGGTATCCCATTCCTGGGAAAAACGGGAAAAACCACTTGGTTCCTCCATATCTTTTTGGGGAACAAATCCCAGACCAAAACCTCAGAGTTTTGGGATGAAATCCGGGTGGATGAAGCCGGAATCGGGAGCTCGGAGGGGTTGGGAATGATGTTGGGAGGCGTTGGCTGCTCCTGGAATTCCCAGCATGGGATTTCCATCTCTTTCCCAGAAAACCTTTGAGGAGGAGCGTCGGGAATTGCTGGTGAACAACCGGAAAAGGTGGGACGAGGCCATCCGGGCCCACCATGAGCAGGAGGTGAATCCCGGGGGGAAAATTTGGGATCACGGGAATCCTCTGGATTCCTCCCAGTCCAAGCATTCCCTGCACGGATCCGCGTGCCCAAATCCACACGGATTTCAATCCCACTGGGAATGGGGACACCACCCTGCCCTGGGCAGCTCTTCCAGAGGGGGAAAACCCTTTCCAGGTGGGAATTGTTCCCAAAATCCAACTCAAATTCCCCTGGCGCTTTCTCTCTTATCCCGTGGGAGCGACGCCTGATCCCAAATGGCTCCAGCTTTCCCGGGAATTCCAGAGAGGGGGAATTCCCTCTGGAGCTGCCTTTTCTCCAGGCTGAGGTCCTGTCCAAGGTCCCTCAGCCCTTCCCGGTGCTCCAGCCCCGTTCCCAAATCCATTCCCGTCCCTGGACACCCTTGAGGGCTGGCTTGGAATTCCAGGAAAACTGGGAAAGAGCTGGAATTTATGGCATTGTGGTGGAAAAGGATGGGATTGGGAGGGATGGGATGGGGTTGGGATGGAATGGGATGTGATTGTGATTGTTTATGGGATGGGATGGGATGGGATGGGATGGGATGGGATGGGATGGGATGGGATGGGATGGAATGGGATGGGATGGGATGAGGTGGGATGGGATGGGGTTGGATGGGATGAAGAAGGTTGGGATGGGGTTGGATGTTGTTGGATGGGGTTGAATAGGATTGGGATGGATGGGATGAGATTGGAGAAGGTTGGAATGGGGTGGGATGGGGTTGGGATGGGGTTGGATGGTGTTGGAGAAGGTTGGATGGGATGGGATGGGGTTGGAGGAGGTTGGGGTTGGATGGGATTGGGACAGAATGGGATTGGTGAAGGTGGGATGGGATGGGGTTGGATGTTGTTGGATGTTGTTGGATGGGGTTGGAGAAGGTTGGATGGGTCGGGATTGGATGAGGTGAGATGGGGTTGGAGAAGGTTGGGATGGAGTGGGATGGGCTTGGATGGGATTTGGGTTGGGATGGGGTTGGAGCAGGTTGGGGTTGGATGGGATTGGGATGGAATGGGATTGGAGAAGGTCGGATGGGATGGGATTGGAGAAGTTTGGATGGGTTGGAGAAGTTTGGATGGGGTGGGATGACATTCCTGGCCATTCTCCTCATCCCCGCAGCTGGAATTCCTGCGGGAGCGGCTGGAGCGGGCGCAGGATCAGGCGCGGGCGCTGGGGGAGCTGCGGGAGGAGAGCACGGAGAGCGGGGACAGCACCCGGGAGCGGCTGGAGTGCGACACCGAGGTACCGGGAACAGCCCAGGAATCACCATGGGAATCTGGGAACGGCCCGGGAATCACCATGGGAATCTGGGAACGGCCCGGGAATCACCATGGGAATCTGGGAATGGCCCAGGAATCACCATGGGAATCTGGGAATGGCCCAGGAATCTGGGAATGGCCCGGGAATCACCATGGGAATGGCCCGGGAATCACCACGGGAACCTGGGAATGGCCTGGGAATCACCACGGGAACCTGGGAATGGCCCAGGAATCACCACGGGAATCTGGGAATGGCCCGGGAATCTGGGAATCACCACGGGAATCCTGGAATGGCCTGGGAATCTGGGAATGGCCCAGGAATCACCATGGGAATCCAGGAATGTCCTGGGAATCCGGGAATGGCCTGGGGAAACCGGGAATCAGCACAGGAATCCGGGAATGGCCTGGGAACCCAGGAACAGCCCGGGAATCTGGGAATGGCCCGGGAACCCGGGAATGGCCCGGGAATCCGGGAATCCCCGTGGGAATCCCCACCGGGAATGGCGGGATGGGACCTCCTATCCCATCCCGGTCCAATCCCGGCACCTCCCACCATCCCACCCCATCCAACCTTCTCCGTCCCCATCCCACCATCCCAGGGTGATCCAACATTTCCTTGGATGCTCCCTGGGATTCTCTGGGAATTCCTGCCCAAGGTCCCAGCCCCAGCTCCCCTTTCCCACTGGGAATTCCATTCCCTGGCTCCTGCCCCTCCAGCCCTTGCCCCAACCCAGCTCTCCTGGAGCCCCTGGAGGCTCGGGAAGGGGCTCCCAGCATTCCCGGGATCCTCCCCTGATCCCGCCGGGCATTCCCAGCTCTCCCAGCATTCCCGGCATTGGAGCAAAACTCAATTTTTTTCCCTAAAATATTCAATTATTTTCCCTAACAAAATTAATTTTTTTGTTCTGTCAAAATTCAATCTTTTCCCTATCAAAATCCGATTTTTTTTTCTCACCAAATCCAATTATTTTCCCTAACAAAATCCAATTTTTTCCCCTATCAAAATCCAATTATTTTCTGTATTTTTTTTCCTCGCCAAATCCAGTTTTTTTCCTAACAAAATCCAAATTTTTCCCCTAACAAACCCCAATTATTTTCCCTATCAAAATCCAATTTTTCCCTAAAAAAATTCAACTTTTTCCCCTAACAAACCCCAATTATTTTCCCTATCAAAATCCAACTTTTTCCCCTATCAAAATCCAATTTTTCCCTATTAAAATCCAACTTTTCCCCTATCAAAATCCATTTTTTCCCTATCAAAATCCAACTTTTTCCCGTAACAAAATCCAACTTTTTCCCCTATCAAACCCCAATTTTTTCCCCTCTCAAATCCCAATTTTTCCCCTCTCAACATCCCATTTCCCCTGGAATTGCAGCTCCTGGAGAGGCAGCTCCATGAGGTTCTGGGATTTTCCCACGTGGCCCAGGTGAAGCTGGAGTTCAGCGTTGCCGCGCTCCGGCGGCGCCGCGCGGAAAATTCCGCCCGCAGCGCCCGGCAGAAACGCCAAATCCAGCGGTAAAAATTCCACTGTTATTCCCTTTATTCCTAGAAAAATCCCCCCCAAAACCGCCTAAAAATAGGAGATTTAAATATCGCGTTAATATAAGTTTAATTGGATTTAAGGTTTTTTTTCGAGGAGGGAAAAAATCTGGAATTTAATTGGGATTTTGATGAGTGTTTCGTGTTAGGAGAGGAATTTCGGTTTTTAAACAGCTAAAAATGGGTTTAATATAGAAATAATTTGAATCTATATTTAATAAAGATTATTTTATATAATCATTGTATTTTATTATTTGAATGATGAATAATTATAAATTATATAAATAATTAGATTTAATTTATATGGATTAATTTAATATGAGTAATGAATTTATTTTATTAAATTAATATTTATATATAATTAATAATCAATTTAATCTATTATTAAATATAAAATATTAAGTTAGCTTTTTAATTAAAGTGGGAAAAATAATTAATAAGTAAAATATTTTTTTAGTATAATAAATAAATAATATTAAATAAAGGCTTTTTTAAGAAAATATTTTTTTAATTTTTAATCAATTTGGGATTTTTTTTTTAAATCTAAGTGGAAAAATAATTAAATATAATATTAAATATTCAATAATACATTTTTAATAATTTAATTTTTTTAGTATAAGAAATAATATTAAATAATACAATTCTTTTATTATTTTGTATTATTTTTTATACAATACCAATATTATCCATATTATAGATTACATAATTTTATACATATAATTATAAAAACTTCATATAATTCTATTAAAATTTTATATAATCTTATAAAAAATTTATATAATTTTGTAAAAATTTTAAATAATTTTATAAAAGTTCTATATAATTTTACATTAATATTTTATAATTTCGCACACGATACAAACACAATATTTTGTATTATTTTCTATTATTATTAATCGCAAAATTCGGGAATTTTTTGGGTTCTAATTTCTTTTTTTTTCCTGGGAATTTCCCAATCCCTGCGCAGCCTCCAGAGCTCACTGAGCCTCCTGCGGGCCCGGCTGTGCCGGCAGCAGCGGGAATTCCGGGCGGGAAAACCAAACCTGGAACGGGAGCTGGAGCGCCTGGCCAGCCTCTCCCAGCAGACCCAGAGCCGCATGAGGTCAGGATTCCCGGGAATCCCAGAACCCCGGGATCACTAGATCCCTCAGGATCCCCTCGGGAATTCCCACAGGGATCTGGTGCGCGACACCACGGTGAAATTCCAGCGGGTTTGGATTCCTGGGAATCCCAGATCCCCAGGATCCCCTCTGGAATTTCTGCAGGAATCTCACCATGATGAGATTCCAGCAGGTTGGGATTCCCAGGAATCCCGGAATCCCCAGGATCCCCAGATCCCCGGGATCCCCTTGGGAATTCCCACAGGAATCTGGCATGCAGCAACGTGGCGAGATTCTGGCGGGTTTGGATTCCTGGACATCCCAGATCCCTGGGATCCCCAGATCACCCAGGATCCCGTTGGGAATTCCCACAGGGATCTGGTTGGCACAGCACCGCAGCGAGATCCCAGTTGGGTTGGGATTCCTGGGAATCCCACCCTGCTGGATCCCTCAGGATCCCATTGGGAATTCCCGCAGGGATCTGGTGCGTGGCTCGGCGGCAAAATTCCGGCAGGTGTGGTTGGCCAACGAGGAGGAGGCCAAGGCGCGGATCCGGGAGGTGCTGGCGGCCGGCCGGGTCATCCACGGGCAGCTGCTGGGAATTCCCTGGGAAGAGCCCAGCCGGGAATTCCTGGAGAACGTGGGGCCTCTGGGAGGGCACCAGGAGGAGGAGGCCGTGGAGCTGCTGACGGAGCTGCTGGAAGGTGGGGAATCCATGAATTCCTTGGGATTTTCCTCCAGGAGAAGGGTCCCTGTGATGGAGTTGAGGGAAGGTGGGGGAATCCGTGAAGTCCCTGGGATTTTGGGATTTTTCCTCCGGGAGAAGGAGGAGGAGGCCGTGGAGGTGGCGATGGACGTGCTGGAAGGTGGGGGATCTGAAAATTCCTTGGGAATTTCCTTTGGGAGAAGGGTCCCCGTAACAAAGCTGATGGAAGGTGGAGGATCCAGAAATTCCTTGGGATTTTGGGATTTTCATCCGGGAGAAGGTCCCCATGATGGAGTTGTTGGAAGGTGGGGGATCCAAAAATTCCTCAGGATTTTCCTTTGGGAAAAGGAGGAGGCTGTGATGGAGCTGCTGGAAGGTGGGGGATCCAAAAATTCCTTGGGAATTTCCTCTGGGAAAAGGAGGAGTCCGTGATGGAGCTGCTGGAAGGTGGGGGATCCAAAAATTCCTTGGGATTTTCCTCTGGGCAAAGGGTCCCTGTGTCAGACATGATGGAAGGTGGGGGGATCCAGAAATTCCTCGGGAATTTCCTCCAGGAAAACTGTCCCCATGTTCTTCCAATCCTTGGTATTTCCAGCTGGGATTTTCCAGGGTTGCCAGCTCCATTGCTGGCTCATTCCCATGGGTGTTCCCGCTGCGTTTTTCCCGGTTTTCCTGTTTTTTTTTTTTTTCAGGGATTTCCTATCAGTGACAAAATTCCCAAGGTTTTTGCTGCCATTTCTCTGTCGAATTTTCAGGGATTGAGTTTGGAAATCAGGAAGGGAGGGGGAGCAAGAAGAAAGGGCCAGGAAGCGGGAAAGGAGGGAAGGAAATCCGGGAAGGGATCGAGGAAAGAGTCACATCCTGGCCGAACGCTTCCAGGAAAACCCTCTGGAAAATCCTGGAGCTGCTGAGCGAGGAGACGGTGAGCGCTGCCGGAGCTCGGGATCACATCCAGGATTTTTATTTGGTTGTTGTGGATCTCTTTGGAATGCGGGCTGGGAATGCTGACCGTTGCTCTTCCCGTTTTTTTGGGTGGTTTTTTTTTTTTTTTCCCAAGGGATTCCTGGTGAAAAGCAAACTCCTGAAACCCCTGCGGGAGGTGGTGGGACCTGGGAACCGTGTCCAGCAGCTCCGAGCTGTCCTGGAGGTGAGCAGGGATTGGAATTCCCGGGAATGCTGAGAGAGCTGGGAATGCACAGCGGGATCAGGGGAAGATCCCGGGAATGCTGGGAGCCCCTTCCCGAGCCTCCAGGGGCTCCAGGAGAGCTGGGCTTGGGGCAAGGGCTGGAGGGGCAGGAGCCAGGGAATGGAATTCCCAGTGGGAAAGGGGAGCTGGGGCTGGGACCTTGGGCAGGAATTCCTGGCCGGGCTGGAATTCCCAGAGAATCCTTGGGAGCGTCCAGGGATGGATTTTGGATCCCTGATCCAGGCTTGGGATCCAGAGAGATCAGGAGAGATCCCGAGATAAGGAGCCCAGGGAATTCCTGAAGTTTCCATGTGGGTTTGGGAGAAGCCAGAGCTCCCAGAGGAGCAGGAATGTCAGGACAGGAAATTTGGGAATTTTGGCACACAGAGACGATTCCAGAGGGGGGAAGTGTTCAGGAATCAGGGATTGGTGCTGGGATTCCTGAAGTGGCCGAGCAGTGGGAATGGGAGGGATAAATCCAGGATATCCCAGGAAAACAGGGAAATTCTGGCTCAGGTGGAAAATGTCGGGAATCTTCTGAAGAGGCTCCATGAAAGATGGGATTGGGGCAAACGGAAGCCAGGGAATGGAATTCCCAGTGGGAAAGGGGAGCTCGGGCTGGGACTTTGGGCAGGAATTCCCAGAGAATCCCTGGGAGCATCCAAGGGTGGATTTGGATCACTCTGGGATCTTGGGATTGGGATGGGATTGAGGGTCCATGCAACCCATCCATAGAATTCCAGAATTCTGGGATCCAGGACACTCAGGATCCATCCTGAGGAATTTTTATGGAATTCAGGGATGGAAAAGGGAAGGGATACCCTGCCTGGAATCCTGAATTCCCAGAGAAGCTCCTGGATCCCAAAATTCCTTCCCAGAGAGGAGTGGGGATGGGGCTGGATGCAATGGTGGGACTGCTAGGAGAGCTGGGAATGGAGGGAATTCCCAGGGAAAGGGGAGCCTGGGATGGGATCTTGGGCAGGAATTCCCAGCTGGGAGGGTGGGGAGGGGCTGGGCTGGAATTCCTGGCTGAGCTGTGGTCACACCAGGATCCCTGGCAATGTTTGGGATCATGGAAGGCATCCCTGCCCATGGAATGGGATGGGATTTGAGGTCCCTTCCCACCCAGAGCATTCCCAGATTCCCAGGTGATTTAATCCCCTCCAGGACTCCTCCAGCCTCTTCCCAGGCTTTCCCACCCCATGGATATTCCTGGTTTATCCCACATCAATCCCTTCCCACCATTCCTTCCTCATCCGAAATTTCCCGAGGTGGGGCTCCCGGAAAAGATTCCCTCCTTTTCCCCTCCCTGAGGATCCCTGATGGAATTCCGGCTTTTTCCAGACCCTCCGGATCGAAGACAGGGATGAGCTGCGCAAGCTCCTGGATTTTTTCCTCTTCTACGAATCCCAGGTGGGATCGCTGAGGATCCCGGGAATTCCCGGGAAGGGAATCCCAGAAATACGGGGGGGGAAATTCCGCATCCGGCTTTTCTCCCTCCAGGCTGTACCGGCGGGAGGAGATCCCACGGATCCGGCTCAGGATTCCAGCAGGGATGAGCTCCAAGGCCCCGGGAGCCCCATTCCCGACCTCTCCATCCAGGCAGACGACATCCTGAGAATCCTGCGGGAATTCCTGCGGGATTTCCAGAAGCTGAGGTGTGGGAAGAGGGATGGAGTCAAAGCGGGATCCAGGGAATGTCCTGGGAATTCCTGGATGGGACAAAGAGCTTCCCGGCCTCAGGAGATTCCCAAGGCTGGGAATAACTGGGCAGGAGATGATCCAGGCCCTGGGAAGGGCAGGAAAGCCATGGATGGTTCTGCATCCCAAGTTTTCTGTCCATCCATCCCAAGGATTTGTTCTGTATTCCCAAAGATTTGTTCCCCATCCCAAAGATTTGTTCTCCATCCCAAAGACTTTTTCTCCATCCCAAAGATATTTTTCTATTCCCAAAGATTTGTTCCCCATCCCTGGGATTTGTTCTCCATCCCAAAGATTTGTTCCCCATCCCAAAGATTTTTTCTATTCCCAAGGTTTTGTTCTCCATCCCAAGGATTTCTTCTCCATCCCAGGGATTTGTTCAACATCCCAAAGACTTTCTTTATCCCAAGGATTTGTCTCCATCTCAGAAATTTTTTGTCCATACCAAGTTTTTTTCTCCATCCCAAAGATTTGTTCTCTATTCCCAAAGATTTATTCTCCTTCCCAAAGATTTTTTCCTATTCCCAGGGATTTGCTCTCCATCACAAAGATTTGTTCTCTATTCCCAAGGATTTGCTCTCCATTCTGGAATTTGTTGTCCATTCCAAGAGTTTTTTCCTCCATCCCAAAAGTTTTTTCTCCATCCCAGGGATTTCTTCCCCATCCCAAGGATTTCTTCCCCATCCCAAGGATTTCCTCCCCATCCTAAGGAATTCCTCTCCATCCCAAGGATTTTTTCCCCATCCCAAGGATTTCTTCCCTATCCCAGAGCTTTTTTTCCCCATCCCAAGAATTTCTTCTCCATCCCAAAGATTTTTTTCCCCACCCCAAGGATTTCCTCCCCATTCCAAGGAATTCTTCCCCATCCCAAGAAATTCCTCCCCATCCCAGAGGTTTTTTTTCCCATCCCCAGGGACAAAGGCCTCCCCAAGGAAATCCCGGACTCCCGCGACTCCTCCAGGGATGGGGAATACTGGGAATCCCTGACCCGCGTCATTCCCGAGCGCACCCTCAAACTCTGGGATGCACTGGGAGCTGCGCTCCCGGAATATCAGTGAGTGCCTGGAGGGGGCGGGGACATTCCCAGGGGACATTCCCGGGGACATTCCCAGGGGACATTCCCAGGGGACATTCCCAGGGGATATTCCCGGGGACATTCCCGGGGCACATTCCCACCTTATCCCGGTGCCCTTTTCCCAGCAAAGTGCTGACCCGGAGAGCCGAGCTCTTCTCCGAGGTCGCCACCCTGCAGCGGCAGAACTCGGAGCTGGGAATGCTGCTGGAGGAATATTTGGGATCGGGACAGGGTCCGTGAGCTCGGCCGCGGATCCCCAGGGATGTTCCAGCCGCGGATCCCACCGGGAGCCACTGAAACTTGGGAATCGTCGGGATTTCCCCGGATCCAAGCCAGGGGTTCCCAGCAGGGGTTAATAAATCATCCCCAAACCTGGATTGTGGTGCGTGCGGAGCAGCTCGGGAATGGGGAGCACTTCCGGGTGGTGCCGGGATCCAGGGAATTCTTGGAATTGTGCCCCAGAACTGTGGGATCTGCGGCATGGAATTGTCAGATTCCGGGGTGGAAGCGTAAATCCCATCCCATTCCATCCCAAATCCCATCCCAACCCAAATCCCATCCCATCCCAAATCCCATCCCAAATCCCATCCCAACCTAAATCTCATCCCATCCCAAATCCCAACCCAAATCCCATCCCATCCCAAATCCCATCCCGTTCCAAGCCCACCATCCCAGGCTGCCCCAACCTTTCCTTGGATGCTCCCAGGGATCTAGGAATTCTCTGGGAATTCCAGCCCAGCTGCTCCCCACCTTCTCGGGAAAGAATTCCTTCCCAAAATCCTGTCTACCCCTGACAATTCCAAGGATCCTCCAGAACCCCATGGAATGTTCTGGGCTGGAATTCTGCCTGGTGGGAAAAGACCTGGAGATCATTCCTGCCTGGAAAGGGTTTTGGAATCCCCCATTCCAGGTGGGATTTCAAATCCCGGGGGATTTGGCATCCTTGGCAGTGCTGGGAATTCCAGAGGGTTTCCCACCCTCAATAATTCCACCGTCCCACATTCCCTTGTGTTTCCCACACCCCTTTTCCCACTCTGGCTCTTCCAAAAAAAATGTTGGGGAATATTTTGGAAAATTTTTGGGAATTTCTTCCCCACCCCAATCACCTTTCCCTGCCCCACCCCCATCCCGAATTCCCACAATTCCAGGCCCCGAAGCCGCTCCAGAGGCCAAGGTTTTTCCAGGAGGGATTTTGGGATTTTTTTTCCCCCGTCCCTGCCCAACCCCCACCCCGCTGTTCCCACCGCTCCAATCTCATTCCCAGCGCGGATTCCCGGCCGCTTTTATCTTTAACCTTGGACTCGCAGCCTTTGGAAAAACACAGCTCCAATGGTTTATCATTCCACAGGGAAAAAACAACTTTTATTTTTTTTTCCTTTGTCTGTTTTTTTTTTTTTTTCTTTTTCTTTCTTTTTTTTTTTTTTTTTTTTTAATTATTTTTTGGGGTTTTTTTGGTTTTGGTTTTTTTTTGCTTTTTTAGGAATTTTCCCCCTGTTGTTTGCCTTTCTTTGGATATTTTTTTTTATGGATTTTTGGGGGAACACCACTCCACTCCCGGGCCGGCGGCGTGGACAAAACTGGGAATGTCGGAGAGCGGGGGTGGAAAACAGGGGAAAAACAGCAGGAAAAAAATCAGGAAAAGCAAGAAAAGCAGGAATGGAATCGGGAAAAGTAGGAAAAGCAGGAAAAGAATCAGGAAAAGCAGGAAAAGCAGGAAAAGCAGGAAAAGCAGGAAAAGCAGGAAAAGCAGGAACGGGCACTACGCCAGGTGGACACCGCCCCTGGAAAATCCCGGGGGGGAATCACCGGAAACCCCATTCCCGAAGGAACCCGGGGAGGGAGAAGGGAGGGTATTGGGATCTCTGTGGATCCCGAAATTCCCTCCGGGATGGAGTGGGCGGCTCCGGGAGCTCCTCCCCTCTCCCGCCCCGCCCCGGGAGCGCCGGGATGCCCCGGGAATGCGAGCGGAGCCTCCCGGGCAGGAGGGAGCGCTGCCAGCGGTGCCGGCTCCGCTGCGGCAGGTGAGATCCCAAAATCTGCCGAGCACCAGGACCGGGACCGGGACCGGGATCGGGACCGGGATTGAGACCGGGACCGGGGAGCCAGCCCGGGACACCCCCGGAACCGGCACCGGGATCGCCACGTGGAGAGGGGGTGGGGGAACCGGGATTGGGGGGATCGGGATTGGGGTATCGGGATTGGGGGGATTGGGATTGGGGCACCGGGATTGGGGCACCGGGATTTGGGGGGACCGGGACTGGGGACCGGGATTTGGGGCGACCGGGATTGGGGGCTGGGATTTGGGGCTGGGGTTTGGGCACTGGGATTGGGGGGACCGGGATTGGGGGACCGGGATTTGGGCACCGGGATTGGGACACCGGGAACCGGAATGGCCCCGGGATAGGGGACAGGGATCCTTCCGGGGTAGGGGAGAGGGACAGGGCCCTGGAGTGTCCCGGGATGGGGGTCCCGGGAAAGGAGGGGGTCCCGGCACGGAAGCAGTCCCGGGATTGGAGGTGTGGACACCCGGGGCTGGCCCGGCTTGGGGGGACACCGGTCCGGACACGGCCCGAGTTTGGGGAGAACCCCGGGGAGAGGGCCCGGGTCCGGATCCCGGGACAGAAGGTCCGGGTCCGGTCACCGGGGCTGTCCCGGGATAGGAACCGGGACTTGGGGTCCGGAACCGGCACCGGAGCTGGGCCGGGAGAGGGCGGGAGAGCCGGATCCCGGCACCGGGGGAGCCCCGAGTTTGGGGGAGACCGGGGCAGCCCCGGGGCGGGAGGGGCGAGAACCGGGACCGGCCCGAGTTCGGGGGACCTGGGGGACCCAGAACCGGGCACCGGGACTGGTCCGAGTTTGGGGCACCGGGACCTGGAGGACAGAACCGGGCACCGGGGACCGGCCCGCGAGTTTGGGGGACTGGGGACCCAAACCGGGGCAGCCCGAGTTCGTGGGACCGGACCGGGACCTGGGGACCCAAACGGGCAGCCCGAATTCTGGGACGGACCGGGACCTGGGGACCCAAACGGGGACTGGTCCGAGTTTGGGGGACCTGGGGACCCAAACCGGGGCAGCCCCGAGTTCGTGGGACCTGTGGACCCAGAACCGGGCACCGGGGCTGGCCCGAGTTTGGGGAACCGGGACCGGGACCTGGGGACCCAAACCGGGGCAGCCCCGAGTTCGTGGGACCGGGACTTGGGGACCCAAACCGGGGCAGCCCCGAGTTCGTGGGACCTGTGGACCCAGAACCGGGACTGGCCCGAGTTTGGGGGACTTGGGGACCCAAACCGGGGCAGCCCCGAGTTCGTGTGACCGGCACCGGGACCTGGCCACCCACCCCGGCCACCGGAGCTGTCCCGGCCGTGTCCGGGACGATCCTCCCGGTCCCACCCCGGGACCGTGGGCTGCTCCCGGCCGCTTTTCCCGGAATTCCCCCCCCCCCCCTCTCCAGCGGCCCCCGGGGCGGCGTCCCCGAGTCGGGCGCGGAGCGGCGGCTGAGTCACCGGCAGGAAACCGAGCCCGCTTGCATCACAAGCGGAGCTGCCGGTCGGGGTAGGAGCGAGCTGGCAAAAAAAAAAAAAACCAAAAAATCCCTCCGCAGCATGGAGAAAAGCTCTGATCCCAGCTCCAGCCCCAGCTCCAGCCCCAGCAGCAGCAGCAGCAGCAGCAGCGGGGTCTCTTCGGGCGGCCTGAAGGAGGAATTGCTGTGCCCCATCTGCTACGAGCCGTTCCGCGAGGCCGTGACCCTTTCGTGCGGCCACAACTTCTGCAAGGGCTGCGTGAGCCGCTCCTGGCAGGGCGGGCGGCATTCCTGCCCCGTGTGCAAGGAACGCTCCTCGCCGCGGGATCTGCGCCTCAACTACACCCTCAACAACCTGGTGGGGCTGCTGCTGCCGCCGGGGCCGCGGCAGCGCCGGGGCCGCAGCAGCGCCGGGGCCGCGCTCTGCCCGCGGCACCGCCAGGAGCCCCGGCTCTTCTGCCTGCAGGACAAGGAGCTGGCGTGCTGCGCCTGCCGGGATTCCAAGGAGCACGAGGGGCACAAGATGAGGCCGGTGCAGGAAGCGGCGGCGGATTTCAGGGTGAGCGGGGGAATTCTGGAGGGGCCGTGGTGGTGAGGAAAGGGAAGGTTGGGGGTTGTCTTGGATTTGGAGGATTTTTTTGGGTTTTTTTTTTTTTGGAGGGGGTGTTGGGGTTTTGCTGCTTTTTGGTTATCCAGGTGGGAGCCTGGATGAAATTCCTGCGGGGAAGGGAGCTGGGGAGTTGTTCCTGGCAGGGAATTCCATCGGCTCCTTGGTGCCAGCTTGGGTCGAGCTGGTTTTTCCAGGCTGGGGCCGGGCTGGTTTTTCCAGGCTGGTTTTCCAGCTGGTTTTTCCAGGTTTTTGGGGTTTGGGAGTTGCACAATTCCAGCAGAAAGGAGGGGCGGGAATAGGGAGGAGGAGGAGGAGGAGGAGGAGGAGGAGGAGATGGGATGCAGCCAGGAGCTGGGAATGCCGCCAGGACACGTTGTAAAACAGCTGGTGCCGCCCTGACACATCCCGCTGGATTTCAAACCAGGCAGGAAAAGCTTGGCCTTGGTGTTCCTGGGAATGGGATTGGAAATAGGAAAGGGATTGGGAATGGGGGTGTGAATGGGGATTGGGAATTGGAATAGGAATGGGAATAGGATTGGGAATGGAAATGGGGATTTGGAACAGGATTGGGGATGGGATTGGGAATGGGAATGGGGGATTGGGAATGAGAATGGGGGATTGGGTTTGGGGCTGGAAATGGGATTGGGGGATTGGGAATGGGGGAATGGGAACAGGAATGGGAACAAAAATAGGAATGGGAATGGGAATGGGAATGGGAATGGGAATGGGAATGGGGCTGCCCACAGCACCGGGACAGGCAGGGATGCCATATCCCTAAAAACAGGGACGAGGAGGAAGAGCATTCCTAAGGATCCTCTTCCACCAATCCTGGCTGCCCGAGGGGAAACGTCGGATGGAGCAAGGATCCAGATCCAGGGGGTTCATCCACACGGGAAAATCCCGGGAATGGGGAAGTCCTGAGGGCATCTCATCCCCACAGGCCAAGCTGTCGAACATGGAGTCTTCCCTGCGGGATAAGGCCAAGGATTTTGGGACCGTGCGCCGCTCCTACGAATCCATCTCCCGGCACAACGAAGTGCGTGTTCCCACCTGGAGCTGGGATCCATCCCAATCCCAATCCCCATCCCCAGCCTGATCCCCAGCCCTGATCCTGATCCTCATCCCAGCCCCAGCCCTTAGCCCTGATACCGATTCCCATCCTGATCCTGACTCCAATCCCCAGCCCTGATCTCCATCCCGAACCCCATCCCAATTCCCATCCCAATCCCCATTCCCATCCCAATCCCCATTTGCATACCAATTCCCATCCCAATCCCCAGCCCCAGCCCCATCCCCCACCCCATCCCGATCCCCAGTCTCAATCCCCATTCCGATCCCTAGCCCTGATCCTTATCCCAATCCCCATCCCGATCCCCAGCCCTTAGCCCTGATCCCGATTCCCATCCTGATCCTGACCCCAATCCCCAGCCCTGATCCCCATCCCAATCCCCATCCCAATCCCCAGCCCCAATTCCCATCCCCAATTCCCATTCCCACCCCAATCCTCATCCCCATCCCGATCCTGCACGTGAGCTGGGGTGGAGCCCTGATCCCATCCCAGGAAGGGAGAGCAGTGAGGATTTGGGAAACAGGGATGGGAATTCAGGAGGAGCAGAGTGATCCCAGTGATCCCAGGGAATTCCTGAGTTCTGGGAAAGGAGAATCCATGGAATTCAGGTGTTCCAGAGGTGGGATTGACCCCGATCCCAATCCTGGATTGAGCGGTGGGGATTTGTGAAGAGCAGAGTGATCCCAGTGATCCTAGGGAATCCCTGAGCTCTGGGAATGGTGGAGTCCAGGGATTTTGTGCTGGGATTGATCCCGATCCTGACTGGGAATGCAGCCAGAGTGGAGCCCTGATCCCGTCCTGGGAAAGGAGAGTAGTGGGGATTTGGGAATCAGGGATGGGAATTTGGGAAGAGCAGAGCAATCCCACTGAACTCCCGAGCGCTGGAGCCGCCAGGAAGGACGGGACCCCAGGGAATTCGGGACACTCTGGAGGGACACGCCACCATTCCCACCTGGAACTGGTCCCTTCCCGTGTGTTTCCCAGGCGGAGTCAGCGCGGCTGGAGCGGCAGGTGAAGTGGGAATTCGAGAAGCTGCACAAATTCCTGTGGGACGAGGAGCAGGCGGTGCTGGAGCAGCTGCGGGAGGAGGCGCGGCGGAAGCAGGAGCAGATCCAGGGAAAGATGGAGCAGCTGGCCGAGGAGAGCCAGGCCCTGCTCAACGAGGCCGCCCAGCTCCAGGCCGACCTCAAGGAGGACGACGTCACGTTCCTGATGGTAATTCCCACCGGCATCCCGCTCCGGGCACGGATCCCGTCTCGCCCCGTGCGGTTGGAATTCCGGTGGAGCCGGGATCTGATTCCCCCTGTCTACTCTTTGTCTTTTCCAGACCCACAAGAACCGCAAGAGGAGGTAGGTCCTGATCCTGTGGGATCCGTGGGAATCTGGGAATGGCTGAGCCCTTCCCGGGGTGTCCTGTCTGGCTGGAATGAGGTCCCTGCTCCGGGAAAATTCCAGCATCCCCCATCCGAGCCCAGGAGTTGCTCGGGGCAGGATGGTGAGGGGACAAAAAGCGGGATTTGCGGTTTTATGGGAAGCAGGAAATCCCAGATTTTGTGGGAATTGAGGGAGATGCCGGGTGCTGGCCCATGGGATGTGGGGAGCCCGATCCCAATCCATGCTCCATGCCCTAGGATCGCCTGCACGGCTGAGGAGCCGGAAGCTGTTCCCTCGGGAATGCTCCTGGACGCAGCCAAGTACCTGGGATCGCTGCAGTACAACGTGTGGAAGAAGATGCTGGAAAACATCACGGCTGGTGAGGGGCCGGGAATGTCAGGAATGGGGTTTTCCAGGGGGTGGGAATGTGGGAAACGTGGAGGTGGGATCCTCCCCAAAAGGGGGGTGGAGGTATGTCTGGGAAAATGGGAAAGGTGGAGCTGGGATGGGCTGGGATTGGGGGATGGAGAACTCCAAGGTTTTGGGTCAAAAGGGAAATCTGGGAATGTGTGTTGTCCCAGGAGGCATGTGGAATGGGGAGAAATCCGTGGATAGGGGTGGATGGATGGATGGATGGATGGATGGATGGATGATGGATGGATGGATGGATGGAGGGATGGATGGATGGATGGATGATGGATGGATGATGGATGGATGGATGGATGGATGGATGGATGATGGATGATGGATGGATGGATGAATCCATGTATGAATCCATGGATGGATGGATGGATGGATGGATGGATGAATCCACGCATGAATCCATGGATGGATCCACAGACTCCTCCCCACAACCATGTCCATCTCCCCACCCCCCCCACCCTCCCAGTCCCCTTCTCCCTGGACCCCAACTCCGCCGCGGGCTGGCTCTCCCGTCTCCGACGACCTCTCCAGCGTCTCCAACCGCGGCTACAAACTCTCCGTGGAAAACCCGGAGCGCTTCACCTCCGCCCCCTGCATCCTGGGCTCCCGCGGCTTCTCCGAGGGCTTCCACACCTGGGAGGTGGACCTGGGCGGCCTCACCAACTGGAGGGTCGGCGTTTCCCGGCCCCACCGCGGCTCCCACTGGAGTTTCCACCACGATTCCCGCTCGGGCTTCTGGTACCTCTACCACCTCCCCGGCAAGGACGAGTGCCGCGCCTCCAACGCCGTGCGGGCCGAGGCGGCGCCGGGGAACCTCCGGCGGCTCCGGGTGGAGCTGGACTGCTCCGAGGGGGAATTGTCCTTCTACGACGCCGAGCGCCGCCGCCACGTCTACACCTTCCACGAGAAGTTCGGCGGCGTCGTCTTCCCGTATTTTTACGTGGGGGGGCCCCAGGGAGGAGCCAAGGCCAAGACGCTCCGGATTTGCCCGCTCCGGGTGCGGGTCCATGAGGATGTCCCCACCTAGGTGGGGTCTCCTGGATCCTTTCTCCTTTTCCAGGGGAAAAATGAAATCCCCCAAAAAGCCCCGAACGAACCAAAAAAAACCAGGGATAAAAAGAATATTTGTTTGTAACGCCTCAGGGTTTTATCGTTAATAAATATTAATAAACTCTCCCCGTGTGATTCTGTTCACAAATCCCGAATTTTCCTGCCCTTTCGAGCTGGAAAGGCTTTGGGAAGAAGGGATTTCCCTGTCCAGTGAGGAATTCCACCCCTTTTTGGGACTTTTTCCTGCAGTTTTCAGGGATTGAGGAATCCTTACCCCGGCTCTTGGAATGGGGAAATCCCACGGGATTTGGGCAAGGCGTGCGTCCCCTCCACGTGGAAAAACATCCGTGGGTTATCCCAGGGAATGTCCCACTTCCTCCACCCTTTTTTTTTCCATGGTTTTATCCCTCCGAGGGTTTTTCCCAGGAATTCCCAGCTCTGGGAATCCATTGGAGATGTGTGGTTGGGAAATGGAGCGAACTCGGAGTTTTTATCCGGAGTTAATCCCGCCCAAATTTGTTCATTCCTGTATCCAGGGGAGTCCTTGGGATTTTGGGGGATTCCATGGGGAATCCTGGCTGGCCCATCCTGCCCTTTCCCGGCCTTTTTCCCAGTTTTTTATCCTGCCTGGATTCTGGCGAGAGCGGGAGGTTTCCATGGTTTCCCACCACTTTTTTCGGGAAGCTCCTTAGGAACCGGAGCCGGGGGAGGGAAAACAAAAAACAGGGAGAGGTCGGAGCTGGAGGAGAACGGGGGTGGCCTGGATACGGGAAAGGAGGAAAAGCAGCGGGAGCATCCCAAATCCCATTAGGCCATTGTCCCATCCCAAATCCCATTATCCCATTGTCCCATCCCAATCCCATCCCAAATCCCATTATCACATTATCCCAGTATCCCATCCCAAATCCCATTATCCCATTATCCCATTGTCCCATCCCAAATCCCATTATCACATTATCCCAGTATCCCATCCCAAATCCCATTATCCCATTGTCCCATCCCAAATCCCAATCCTGCATTCCCATCTCATTATCCCATCCCAAATCCCATCCCATTATCCCATCCCAATCCCAATCCCATCCCAATCCCAATCCCATTCCAATCCCAATCCCATCCCAATCCCAATCTCAATCCTGACATTTCCCATATTCCCCAAATCCTTCACTTCCCACAATTCCCAATTTGGAATTCCCAATTCAGGGATTTTGGGATCTCTTGGGGAATTTGGGGCTGGGAATTTTTCCCATTTTTCTCCTGGGAATTTTGGGGGGTAAAAATTTTATATCCCTGCTATATTTTTAATTTTATTTTTTTGCATTTATTTTTTTCTCATTTATTTTAAATTAATTTATTTCAAATTTATTTTATATTTATTTATGGCATTTATTTCAAATTTATTTTATGTTTATTTTAGCCATTTATTTTATATTTATTTCTATTTATTTTTGGCCTTTATTTCAAATTTATTTTCCTTTTTTTGGCATTTATTTAAAATTTATTTTATATTTATTTAAAATTTATTTTATATTTAATTTTTGCATTTATTTTAAATTTATTTTACATTTGTTTCAAATTTATTTCATATTTATTCTAGGCACTTACTTTAAATTTATTTCATATTTTTTTTTGCATTAATTTTAAATTTATATAATTTTTTTGCAGTTATTTCAAATTTATTTCATATTTATTTATGACATTTATTTTAAATTTATTTACTATTTAATTTTTTACATTTATTTTAATTTTTAACATTTATTTTAATTTTTTCCAGCTTTTATTTTAAATTTATTTTGCATTTATGGCATTTATTTTAGATTTATTTCATATTTAATTGTTGCATTTATTTTAAATTTATATAAAATTATTTTACATTTATTTTAAATTTATTTCGCATTTTTGGCATTTATTTTACAATTAATTTCCCATTTATTTCAATTTTTTCCCATTTTTATCCCGATTTTCCCACAAAAATCCCATTTTTTTTCCCCCCCAATTCCCGCCCCACCCCTGCCGGCTTCCCATTGGCCGTCCCTCATTCATGACGTCATTTCTGACCAATCAGCGCTCGGCACCCCTCCCTGGCCCCGCCCGCCTGGTACCCGCGGCATCCCGAGGATTTGGGGGGAATTTCGGGGAATTTGGGGAAATCTGGGGGCATTTGGGAGATTTTGGGGAATTTGAGGGAAATTTGGGGGGAATTTAGGGGGAATTTAGGGGGATTTGGAGGATTTTGGGGGGATTTTGAGAGATTTTGGGGGATTTTGGGAAAAAATTGGGGGGATTTGGGGGCATTTGAGGGAATTTGGGGAATTTTGTGGGGATTTGGGAAGATTTGGGGGATTTGGGGGGATTGGGGGGAAATTGGGGGGATTTGGGAGGGATTTGGGAAATTTTGGGGGGATTTGGGGAGGATTTGAGGGAGCTTGAATAGATCTGGGGGGAATTGGGGAGGGATTTGGGGGATTTGGGATTTTCCCTTTTCCCATCTCTGTGGTAATCCCGAATTTCCGTGGCCTCCTTCTCCTGAGCCTCCTTTAGTCTGGATCAGCAAAACCCGCTGGAAAAAATAAAACAATTCCTGGAATTGGAGCATCCAGGATGGAGGGGGGACAATCCTTGGGGATGGCGACCACCGAGCATTCCCAGATGTGGGATTGGATCCCAAACTCCATCCCAAAAAAGCCACTTCTAAAATCAGGGACACCTCCAGGTGTGACCCTCCTGGAGCCATTCCCAGATGTGGAATTTTATCCCAAACTCCATCCCAAAAAAAGCCACTTCTGAAATCCAGGACACCTCCAGGTGTGACCCTCCTGGAGCCATTCCAAACTCTGGGATTGGATCCCAAAAAATTCATTCCTGAACTGGGGGACACCTCCAGGTGTGACCCTCCTGGAGCCATTCCCAAATCTGGGGTTTGATCCCAAACTCCATCCCAAAAAAAAACCATTCCTGAACTGGGGGACACCTCCAGGTGTGACCCTCCTGGGGCCACTCCTGAATCCAGGATTGGATCCCAAACTCCATCCCGAAAAAAATCATTCCTGAACTGGGAGACACCTGCAGTTGTGACCCTCCCTGAGCCACTCCTGAATCCAGGATTGGATCCCAAAATTCCATCCCCCCAAAAATCACCTCCTGAAATCAGGGACAACTCCAGGTGTTACCCTCCCAGTTCTCCCAGAGCCATTCCCGGCTCCAGGATTGGATCCCAAACTCCATGCCTGGAAAAGCCAGCTGTGACCCTCCCAGTGTCATTCCCAGCTCCAGGATTGGATCCCAAACTTCAGCCCAAAAAAGCCACCCCGAATTCAGGGACACCTCCAGCTGTGACCCTCCCGGTGTCATTCCCAGCTCCAGCCGATCCGGCTGGGATCCCGGGAAGAGCCCGGATCCCGGGAATGTCGTGGAGCCGCCTGTGCCAGGCCCCTCTGAAGGGCTCTTTGTCCCCGGCTCGGCCTCCGGGATTTGACCCTTTCCCGGCCTTTGTCCCTCTGGAATGTGCCCCGATCCCAACCCCGCGGGAATCCCAAATCCTGCCCGCCTGGAACCTTCCTCGGGGAATTTCCCGTTGGAGCATGGAATGGTTCGGGTGGGAATAATCCCCAAATCCCATCCCAAGGATGCCTTCCCCCTATCCCAGATTTCCCCGAGCCCCACCCAACCTGGATCCGAACATTCCAGAGCTGGAATATTCCACTCACTCCTCCAGTTCCAACCTTCCCGACGTCCTGCCCCCCAAACCCACCCTAAATCCCTTTTTCCAAAGGGATCCACGTTCCCAAAACTTTCCCCAGTGCTCCGTGCGGAGCCTAAAAATACCGGGATGATTCCCAGAGGTGCCGGGCACGTGAGCGATTCCGGCGGTGGAAAATAGGTCGGGATGAGGCGGGATTTGGGAAGGACTCGGCGCTCCGGAGGTGCCCTTGGTCCGCCCGGATTCCCGCCGGGAACGGGCCCGGGATAATTCCGGGATCTGGGGCTCGGCCTCGCCACGTTCCCGTGGCCCCGATTTTGGGATGGAGGAGGGTGAGGGGATTCCGGGATGGGAATGGGGCAGGATGAGACTGGGGGGAGGGGAGGGGGGAGAGGACATCCCGGTGACCCCAAATCTTGGAGATGTCACCCCATTGTCCCATGGGATGGAGGGGACACCCCACTGTCCCCAAATCTCAGAGATGTCACCCCATTGTCCCACGGGATGGAGGGGACATCCCGCTGTCTCCAAATCTTGGAGTTGCCACCCCATTGTCCCTCAGGATAGAGAGGACACCCCATTGTCCCCAAATCTTGGAGTTGTCACCCCATTATCCAGCGGGATGGAGGGGACATCCCGCTGTCCCCAAATCTTGGAGATGTCACCCCATTATCTATTGGGATGGAGGGGACATCCCACTGTTCCCAAATCTTGGAGTTGTCACCCCATTGTCACCCCTCCCATATCGATATCCCCAATACCGATATCCCCCATATCAATATCCCCAATATCGATATCCCCAATATCGATTACCCCCCCATATCGATATCCCCCAATATTGATATCCCCCAATACCGATATCCCCCATATCAATATCCCCAATATCGATTACCCCCCCATATCGATATCCCCAATATTGATATCCCCCAATACCGATATCCCCCATATCAATATCCCCAATATCGATTACCCCCCATATCGATATCCCCCAATATTGATATCCCCCAACACCGATATCCCCCATATCAATATCCCCAATATCGATATCCCCAATATCGATTACCCCCCATATCGATATCCCCAATATTGATATCCCCCAATATCGATATCCCCAATATCAATATCCCCAATATCGATTACCCCCCCATATCGATATCCCCAATATTGATATCCCCCAATATCGATATCCCCCATATCGATATCCCCCAATATCGATATCCCCCCAATATCGATTACCCCCCATATCGATATCCCCAATATCGATTACCCCCCCATATCGATATCCCCAATATCAATATCCCCAATATCGATTACTCCCCATATCGATATCCCCAATATCGATATCCCCCAATATCGATAATCCCCCCAATATCGATTACCCCCCATATCAATATCCCCCATATCGATATCCCCCATATCGATTACCCCCCATATCGATATCCCAATACCGATATCCCCCATATCTATACCCCAATATCGATTACCCCCCCCTTTTTCCCATCCCTCCATTTCCCATCCATCCCAATTTTTTTTTTTTTTTATTCCCTTTTATTCCCTTTTATTTTTTCCCTTCTCCAGCCCCAGAATAGCTGCGGGCTGTGACGTCACCGGGCGTGGCCGCGGCTCGCGCGGGCTCTCCGCCAATCAGCGCGCCGGGCGGTGATGTCATGGGGCGGGGGCTGGGACCCCCCGCCCGGGATATTCCAAAGCCGCGTTAAAGGAGCCGGGAAAGCGCCGGGAGCAGCGCGACCACCGACCTGCGGTGAGCCCGCCGGGGGCTTCGGGGATCTTTGGGGAATTTTTTTGGGAATATTTTTGGAATTTTTGGCGGGTTCTGCTGGCGGCAGGAGGGTTTGGATGGGTTTGGGGGGGGAGCGGGGTTGGATATATGGGAATTTTTAGGGAAGGGGAGGAAAAAAAGGGTTTTGGGGCGAGGGGGTTTTGCTTCTTGCCCGGGCGTTTTTCTGGAATTTTCCTGGAATTCCCGGTAGTCTTGGAGATCGCCTCATCCTCATCTTCATCCTCATCCTCATCTTCATCCTCATCCTCGGCTGCCGCCCCCAGGTCGGGTTGGGTTGGAGAGCATTCCCAGAATTCCCAGAATTTTCCGTGGAATCCGCAAAATCCCCCTCCCAGGATCTTTGGGGGAACCTCCCGCTTTCCCGGTATCCACATTTTTGGGGGTTGGGGGAGGGGGGGCGACCCCCATTCCGGCATTCCTGGGGGAGCCGCACCCCCTGAAATCCCGGGATTCTGCACTCTCGAATTCCTCGGGGATCAGAATCCTCCGAAATCCCGGGATTCTGCACCCTCAAAATCCTCGGGAACCCGAAATCCCGGGATTCTGCACCCTTGAATTCCTCAGGGGATCAGAATCCTCCGAAATCCCAGGATCTTATACCCTCAAATTCCTCAGGAACCCGAAATTCCGGGATTCCGCACCCTTAATATCCTTGGGAACCTGAAATCCCGGGATTCTGCCCCCCCAAAATCCTCGAATCCCCCGAAATCCCCTGATTCTGCACCCTTAATATCCTCTGGAACACGAAATCCCGGGATTCTGCACCCTCAAATTCCTCGGGAATACGAAATCCCGGAATTCTGCACCTTAAAATCCTCGAGAACCCCCCAAAATCCCGTGATTCTGCACCCCCAAATTCCTCGAACCCCCCGAAATCCCAGGATTTCGCCTCCCCCAGCCCCACATTCCCGGGGCGGATCCTCTTCCCTCCGCATTCCTGGGATCCACCCTCCCCCGAATTTCTGGGAGACCCTCGCCCCGTCCCCCTGGGGAGGATCCGCAGAATTCCCCGGAGAACCCTCGGCATTCCCGGGATTTTGCACCTCGGGGGCTGCGCGGCCGCGCCCGGAGCCCCCCAAAATGGGGGAGCGGAACCGAATTCCTGCCGGCGGCAGCAGCCGCTGGAATTTTTATTCCAGGGAAAGGGAAAAAAAGAGGAGGAGGAGGAGGGAGGGAGAAGGCGCCGCCATCCCGCTTTTCCCCCTCTGGAGCCTCCCAATATTCCAGGCAGGGAATGGGGACACCCCCCCAAAAAAACCCAAAAAACACAAAACCCTTCCCATTTCTTCATCCATGGCTTTTTCCAGGGAAAAAAAAAAAATGGGAGATGGGAAAGGGGAGGGGCTTTCCCTTGGAATTCGGGGTGGGAAGAGGGGCGGCAGCGCCGGGGGGGGAGGGGGTCGGGATCTGCCGCGTGCGGCTGGGAATGGGAAACGGGATTGTGGGGTCGGGTATGGGATTTTGGGGCTGGGAATGGGATTGTGGGGTCAGGAATGGGATTGTGGGGCTAGGAATGGGATTGTGGGGCTGGGAATGGGATTGTGGGGCTGGGAATGGGATGGGGAATGGGATTGTGGGGTCAGGAATGGGATTGTGGGGTCGGGAATGGGCTGGGGAATGGAATTGTGGGGTTGGGAATGGGATTGTGGGGTCAGGAATGGGATCATGTGGTCAGGAATGGGATCCCAATGTCAGGAATGGGATCACATTGTCAGGAATGGGATCTCCTGTCAGGAATGGGATCACATTGTTAGGAATGGGATCTCCTGTCAGGAATGGGATCACATTGTTAGGAATGGGATCACCTGTCAGGAATGGGATCACATTGTCAGGAATGGGATCACATTGTTAGGAATGGGATCACCTGTCAGGAATGGGATCACATTGTCAGGAATGGGATCACCTGTCAGGAATGGGATCCTTCCATCCACACTGGGATTTTTTGGCTCCCCAATCATGGCCGCTCCCTTCGGGAATTCCCTCCTGGGCACCCCTGGAAAAGCAGGGACCCCTCCCTCCCTCCCTCCCGTATCCCTAGGGATGGATCCTACGTTCCCTCCGGTGGGAATTCCGGGGGCGGGGGGGAGGGGGGGGCAGGCACGGAATGCCGGCGGATCCCTGGAAAAAGCAGGAATTGGGGCTGGGAATGCCGGAATGGCTTCCAGCCGGGTTATCCCTGATCCAGGAATCCATGGGAGCCTCCCCACCCGATCCCCCACACCAGGGAAGAGCGGCTGGCGATCCCAGCTGGATATTCCCACATTTTCCTGCTGTTCCCACCCCCGGGAAGCTGCGGCCGGGTTATTTTTTGGGATTCCCGGGGCAGGACTGGGGATGAGGGCTGGGATTTCTCGGGATGGGTGCGGCTTCCTGGGAAGCCTCAGGGATTTCAGGATCCTCCTTGTGGTAAAGGAGGGATTTGGGGATCAAAACCTGGGAATAATCCCAAAATCCCACCTCATTCCTGGCTTTTGGGGCAGCTGGGAAGGGCATTTCCATGGGGAATGCTGCCAAAAGAACCCTGAGAATGGGAATTAACCCAGTTTTGGGGATTCCCAATTCCCATTCCAAGCCCAAACCCCCCGGGAATGGGAATTATCCCGGTTTTGGGGATTCCCAATTCCCATTCCAAGCCCCTGTTTGTTGGTTGTGGGTCCTGGGGATGTTCCCATATCCATGGAGACCCCGGGAAAGATCCCAGTGGGATCCTGGAGCATCGGGAATGGGCGGAGACAAGGGTTGGGAATCTCGGGATGCAAGGGGGGGGGGAATTTGGGAGGGGTCTGGGTGTGTCCAAGTGTATCCAAGTGTATCCAGGTGTGTCCAGGTGTGTCCAGGTGTGGTTTCTGGCTCGTGTCCTCCCATGTGGGGGTTGGGAATTTGGGGGCGGGAAGGGCTGTGTGTGCTGGGAACATCCCATGGGATGTGTCTGCCATCCTGGTGTGTTCCCATTATCCCATCCCATTATCCCATTATTCCAGCTCATCCTCAATTCCAATCCCAATGCCATTCTCACCGAATGTTGCATTCCCATCCCAATCCCAATCTCTATCCCAATCCCATCCCATTACCCCATCTCAATCCCATTATCCATTCAATCCCATCCCATTATCCCATCCCATCCCCAACTCCAATCCCAATCCTAAGCCCATCCCACCCAAATCCTACATTTTCATCCCATCCCATTATTCCATTAACCCATCCCATTATCCCATTATCCCTTTATCCCATTATCCCATCCTCAATTCCAATCCCAATCCTAATCCCACCCGAATGCTGCATTCCCATCCCATCCAATCCCATCCCATTCCCTTATCCCATCCCCAACTCCCAATCCCAATCCCAATCCCAATCCCACCCAAATCTTGCATTTCCATCTCATTATCCCATTATCCCACTATCCCATTATCCCATCATTCCCATTGTTCCCATCATCCCATTCCCACCGCCCCACCACTGACCCCATCCCTTCCTTCCCTCCGCAGGCCCCAGGATCGCTCTTCCCGCAGAATTCCCAGGATTCCCTCGCCATGACTCTGGCCGGTACGGTGCCCCCACCCTGGCACCCAATCCCAGGCTGCCCCAATCCCGGGCTGCCCCTGGAATGCTCCCGGAATCCCGGTGGGGACAAACTGGGACGGCCCCGAGTCCTTCCCATTTTCCCTTTGCACATCCGGATCCCCAGCTCATCCCGCTGGGAACATCTGGGAATGGGCCACCATCCCAATCCCACCCCTTTCCTGGGAATGGGGAATTCCCCCTTATCCCTCTGATCCCCATCCCAAAATTTCCCTGGCACATGGAATCCCCTTATCCCTCTGATCCCCCACCCCTTCCCAGGAATGTGGGAATCCTCCTATCCCTATGATCCTGATCCCAAACCTTCCCTGGCACATGGAATTCCCTCCGACCTCAATCCCACCCTTTTCCCAAGCAGATTGATCCCAATCCCAAACATTTCCAGCACTTGGAAGCCACTTCCCAGCGAGCTCTGATCTTATCCCAATCCCAAACTTTTCAGGCACATGGAGCACCCTCATCCCTCTGATCCCAATCCCACTCTTTCCCCAGCACTTGGAGCTTTCTCCCAACCCTCCTGATCCCAATCCCAAATTTTCCTGGCACTGGCACCCCACCATGGCACCCCCTCATCCTTATGACCCCAATCCCAAACTTTCCCTGGCACCTGGAGCCTCCCCATCCCTTTTACCCAATCCCAAACATTTTTTCCCTGGCACATGGAGCCCCTGCTCCCCCTCTGACCCCAATCCCAAACATTTCCCGGCCCTCGGATCCCCCTCCATCCACCCCGACCCCTCGAGGCGCCCCCCTGATCCCGATCCCAAACTTTCTCTTCCCAGCCTACAAGGAGAAGATGAAGGAGCTGCCCCTCGTCTCCCTCTTCTGCTCCTGCTTCCTGTCGGATCCCCTCAACAAGACGCCTACACCTACGAAGGTGGGATCCCAATCCCAATCCTGGAATTCTGGGATGGCGAGGGAGCTTCGGCCCCGCCCTTGGCGGGGATCACCCTTGAACTGGAATTTCCCGGGAATTCAGCAGGAGGCTGGGTTGGGATCCAGAGGGGCTCGGGCAGACCCGGCCCCCTCGGCTCTCCCAGATATTCCCAACCCGGCCCCAGGGATGGGCTGGGATCCAGGAAGGCTCTGGAAAACCTTTATGCCTTCATCCCGTATCTGTGTTTTCCAGTGTCGGGTGATTCCTCCCGATCCATGTCCAGAGGTCATGGAAAAGCCTTGGGGGGCTCCTCCAGGTGATCCAGGGGGTTCTACCCTGGAAAAGGGATCCCAGTCCCATTCCCCATTCCCCATTCCCGAAGCATGGAGAACAGGAACATTCCCAACCCTCAGCTCTCCCAGATATCCCCAACCCGGCCCCATGGATGGGCTGGGATCCAGGGAATGTCCAGGAATCCTTTATCCCTTCAGCTCCAGGTGATTCACCCTGATCCATGTCCAGAGGCCATGGAAGAGCCTTGGGTGATCCAGGGGGAATCTACCCTGGAAAAGGGATCCCGGTCCCATTCCCAATTCCCAAAGCATGGACAACAGGAACATTCCCAACCCTCAGCTCTCCTAGATATTCCCAACCCAGCCCCAGGGATGGGCTGGGATCCAGGAAGGCTCCGGAAACCCTTTATCCCTTCATCCCATATCCATGTTTTCCAGTGTCAGGTGATTCATCCCGATCCGTGTCCAGAGGTCATGGAATAGCCTTGGGGGGCTCCTCTGGGTTATCCAGGAAAAGGCATCCCAGTCCCATTCCCAATTCCCAAATCATGGAGAAGAGACCATTCCCAACCCTCAGCTCTCCCCAATACCCCCTCCTCAGCCCCATCCATGACAATCCTGGAATTTCTACCCCGCATCCCTGAAACCCTAAACCCGGACAAAACTCAGGGATGCCGGGAACGGCGGGACCCCGCGGAATTCCCGGCGCCCACTCGGCTTTTCCCACCCTCTCCCAGACACGGTGGACCTGACGTGGTGCGTGATCTCCGACATGGAGGTGATCGAGCTCAACAAGCGCACTTCCGGCCAATCCTTCGAGGTCATCCTGAAGCCGCCGTCCTTCGACGGCATCCCGGAATTCAACGCCTCCCTGCCCCGGCGCCGCGACCCCTCCCTGGAGGAGATCCAGAAAAAGCTGGAAGCGGCCGAGGAGAGGAGGAAGGTGGGTGGATTCCACACCCACCCCGGGTTTTTTTTTTTGGGTTTTATTTTTTGGGGGAAGAGCTGTCCTCATCCCGGGAATGTTTCCCGCGGTGTCCCCAGTACCAGGAGGCGGAGCTGCTGAAGCACCTGGCGGAAAAGCGGGAGCACGAGCGGGAAGTGATCCAGAAGGCCATCGAGGAGAACAACAACTTCATCAAGATGGCCAAGGAGAAGCTGGCGCAGAAGATGGAGTCCAACAAGGAGAACCGCGAGGCGCACCTGGCCGCCATGCTGGAGCGCCTCCAGGAGAAGGTGGGCAACGGGAAAACGCAGGGGGGTGGGATATTCGGGATACCCCACGGCGGTTGGAGCGGGGGGGGAGGCTCACGTCCCTTCCCATCCGGGTTCGGCATCCCCGGGTGGATCCGTGGGATTGGGAGAGGTTGGAGAGGTGGGATCTTGTTCGTCTTCCTTTTCCCGTGCCCCGCCCAAGATGGGGCATGGAATCCCAGGAATTGTGGAATCCTGGGATGGTTGGGTTGGAAGGGACTTTTAGGAACATCCAGTTCTGCCCCCGGCACCTCCCACTATCCCAGATTTCTCCAAGCCACGCCCAGCCTTTCCTTGGACCATCCCAGATTTCTCCAGCCTTTCCTTGGGCCATCCCAGATGTCTCCAACCGTTCCTTGGACTATCCCAGATTTCTCTAAGCCCCACCCAACCATTCCTTAGACTATCCCAGATTTCTCCAACCATTCCTTATAATATCCCAGATTTCTCCAAGCCCCACCCAACCATTCCTTGGACTATCCCAGATTTCTCCAACCTTTCCTTGGACCATCCCAGATTTCTCCAAGCCCCGCCCAGGCTTTCCTTGGACTATCCCTGATTTCTCTAACCTTCCAACCTTTCCTCGGACATTTCCGAGATCCAGGGCAGCCACAGCTCCTCCGGGAATTCCATCCCCGCCTCTCCCCTGGTGATTTTCCCACCTCCGGGCTCCCGGATCTTCCCCCTTTCCCTTCCCACGGATCCGTGAGCCATTCCCGCCCTTCCAGCCCTCTTCTCTCTCCCGAATCAGGTCTCTTCCCAACCTCCGCACGGAAAATCCCACCCTCACCACCTCCAGCTCCCTCCAAAACATCCGGAGCCCGCCCAGTGCCCTTCTCCGGACGCCTCCGTTGGGGCAGAGGCGGAGAGCGCCAGATAATGCCGGAAAAAAAAAAAAAAAATTAAAAAAAGCAAAATCCCAGCTAATCCCAGCTCCATGGGTTTTCCCGGGACGGCTGACGGATCCCTGGTATCCGGACAAAGTGTCCCCGAGTGACCCCCCCAGGGCAGGAGAGGACCCTCGGGATCAACCTCGTGTGCCTTCAACCCCTTCGGAGCCGCCTGTCCGTGGGGATCCCGGAATCCTGGAACCCGCCTAACGCCCCTTCCCCTCCCTCCTCCTCCTCCTCCTCCTCCCTCCCCTTTCCCGATCCCGCAGGACAAACACGCGGAAGAGGTGAGGAAAAACAAGGAGCTCAAGGAGGAGGCCTCCAGGTAAAGAGGCGCTGCTGGGACTGAGAGCTCCGGGGAGGAGCCGGAGGCTTCCGCAGGCAGCTCCAGGTGGGAACGGCGCGGGAATGCCGGGACCTTCCTCTGCTTTCTTTGTTCGTGGGTGTTGGCGGCGTCGAGGCGGGCGAAGCCAGCGGAGTCGTCGTCGTCGTCGTCGTCGTCGTCGTTCCGGGGGAAGGGGTGGGGAGGGAAGGGAATTTTTTCTTTTTTGGAGGGCGGGATTATTTTTGGGGGGGGGGATTCCCAACCTCCCCGGCAAGGTGGGGATGGGTCCCGAGCAAGCTGACAGGTCCGGAGGAGGAGGTGATCCCACCAGGAGGAATCCCACTGGGAGGAATCCCACCTGGAGGAAATCCCACTGGGAGAAATCCCACCGGGAGAAATCCCACTGGGAGGAATCCCAGTGGGAGGAAATCCCACCGGGAGGAATCCCACCGGGAGGAAATCCCACCGGGAGGAATCTCACCAGAAGGAATCCCACTGGGAGGAATCCCACTGGGAGGAATCCCACCTGGAGGAAATCCCACCGGGAAGAATTCCACTGGGTGGAATCCCACTGGGAGGAATCCTACTGGGAGGAAATCCCACTGGGAGGAATCCCAGGGATACGGAGTGGGTGGGGAGGGAATTGTGGGGAATGTGCGTCGTGTGTGAGTTTAATTTGGTGCTGGGCAGGCGGGCAGGTGGGAATCCCTCCGGAATTTTCTCCAGCCGATCCCATCCCACCCGTGGGCTGCGGCAACTCTCGGTGTCCCTCCCCTCCCTTGTTCCTGCCTGGATTTGGGATCTCTTCCCAGATCTGGCAGGGTTTTTTTGGTGCCCTTCCAATTTTGGGAAGTGGGAGAAGGCTCAGGAGGTGCTCAGGGAGTGAAAATTCCCTCGCTCCAAAGGTTTCTTTGGAGACGCCCATGGATCCTTCCTGAGGGAAGCCCCCATGAATTCCCAAAGTTTTTTTGTAAGAACCTCCCCCACCCCTCAAAAAAAAAAAATAAACTGACACCCGGTGGGAATTCTTGGATGGACTCCCCCTTTCCCAGCTGGAAAACCATTGGCTCTGGAAGATGGAGCAGCAGGAGAAACCAGGGCCAGGGGGAATGAGGGAAAATCTGGGAAAAAAGGCGGAGAGCCAGAGATGGGACAGAGCCCTGTGGAGAGCAGGGAAAAATATCCATGGTGACACCAGGGAGGGTGGAAAACCCCACGGTATTCCAGGAATTTTCTTTTTTTTTGGGAGCCGCTGCTCCATTCCTGAGGGATCTTTGCCTCCGAGGAAGGGCAGGAGAAGGAAGGTTGGATTTTCCAGGGGTTGGGAATTCCCTCCATTCCCACTTCCCGGCACCCAAAAAAATTCCAACCCAGCTGTGACCGAAGGGTTTGGTCGCCTGGATAAGACATTCCAAGCTCCCATCCGGGTCCAGAGGGAATCGCGGCTCTTTTCCCTGATCCCAGAGCCCCGGGAGAATCCCGGGAAGGGGAAAAGTGGGATTGGGGATGGATCGTGGCACGAGCTGTCCTGTTTTTTTTGTACACAACGGATGTAAATAAAACTGCCTTGGCCTTTCCTTTGGTTCCCATGATCCCTGCAGTGCTTCCCACGAGGTTTTTTTGGGATTTGGGGCATCCCGGAGTCAGGAAAAGGAGGGAGGGAATTAGGGTGGGAGGCTGGGCAGTGTTTTTCCCCCACTTTTCCCAAAAAAAAAGTGGGATTGGAAGATTTGGGCGCTCCGAGCTCTTTCCATGAAGTTTTCCTATCCCAGACCTGGAGCAGGGAGTTGGATGCCAATTCCATCCGGGATTGGAAAACTGGGAGGGGTGAGGATCCATCAGTGTATCCATGGAATAGCCAAAAAAAATAAAATCCATTCCTCGGGACCAGGAGGAGATCCTGGGAATTCCCACACTGGCTCCAAGGAGGAGGCAGTGGGAAGGTTCCTCTCCCATCTTTGGAAAACGGGACTGAAATTTGGGATCAGCATTCCAGAGGGTCCCAAGGGTCTGTTCCACCTGATCCAACCCTCTCTGATCCGGGATCAGGGAGCTCCCAAGATCCTGGGGATCTTTGGGATCCTGGGGATCTCCAGGATTGGGATCAGAGAAATCCAGTTAAGGGGTTTGGGCTTCCCTTGGGTTGCACCTGGGATTCCTGAGGTGTCCAGGTGGGAAAGAGGGCGTGGATCCATCCACGCTTCCTGAAAAAGCCAGGAATGGTGGGAGGAGCCCCGGCCCTTGGAATGGGATGAGGTCCCAAAGCATTCCAGGATTCCCGGATTGTCCCGCTCCATGGACTGAGGAATCCTGAGGGACAAGGAGTTGGGAAATCATTTTTCTCCCACGGATGCTTTCCCCAACCTCAGGCTGCTCCAACGTTTCCTTGGATGCTCCCTGGGATTCTCTGGGAATTCCAGCTGGAATCCCTGCCCAAGGTCCCAGCCCCAGCTCCCCTTTCCCACTGGGAATTCCATTCCCTGGCTCCTGCCCCTCCAGCCCTTGCCCCAAGCCCAGCTCTCCTGGAGCCCCTGGAGGCTCGGGAAGGGGCTCCCAGCATTCCCGGGATCCTCCCCTGATCCCGCCCCGCATTCCCAGCTCTCCCAGTATTCCCGCCATTGCATCCAGCCCCATCCCCACTCCTCTCTGGGAAGGAATTTTGGGATCCAGGGGCTTCCCTGGGAATCTCAGCACTCCAGGCAGGGTCTGCCTTCCCTTTTCCATCCCCAAATTCCATAAAAATCCCTCGGGATGGATCCTGAGTGTTCTGGATCCTAAAATCCTGGAATGGTTTGGGATGGCATCCATGCACCTTCAATCCCATCCCTGGGACAATTCCTACAATCCCTGGCTGTTCCAACCTTTCCATGATCACTCCCAGGGATTCTCTGGGAATTCCAGCCCAGCCAGGAATCCCTGCCTGAGATCCCAGCCCCAGCTCCCCTTTCCCAGCAGGAATTCTATTCCCTGGCTCCTGCCCCTCCAGCCCTTGCCCCAATCCCAGCTCTCCTTTCCCTCTGGAAAGATCTCCCAGCATTCCCAAGATCCTTGTGGAATCCAGGATTTGGACAAAATGGAGGAATCCGCCCCTGGGATAGAACCTGTGGGAAAGGGGGGACGGAGGAATCCATCCCAGAGCAGCCGAATGGGATTCCCGAGGTTTGGGAATTGCCGAGTTGGAAAACGCGGGGAATCAGAGGGTGGATTAGTGATGGGAACGGGATCATTAATTAATTAATCTGCTGCTTATGAAGCGATTAATTAACCCCTTATCCAGGTATTTATTATCCAGGAAAAATCATGGAATTCTGGCCAGTGATCCAACAGGAATGTCAGATCCGAGAGACGTCCCGGAGAGCCTTGGGAATTCCTTGTAGCCTTGGAAAACTTCCAAGGAAAACAAGAAAAAAACCCCTTTGGTTTATTCTCCCAGAGTTCTTTATTTTCAGGATGCTTGGAAGGCAACGTGTCCATGGATTTATCCGTAAAAAATGAGATTCCAAGGAAAACAGGAGTCCGGAATACCTGGAGGAATCCACCAGGAGAGCACCAAGTGGGAAGGGAGGGGTTGGAAGGGATAAATCCAATTTTCCCTCCTCAAAAAAACCCCAGGAATAGGAGAAAAGGTCGTTTAATTAAATATTAATTAAATATTAATTGAATCGAATTGAATTAAAATAAATTGAATCAAATTGAATTAAATTAAGCTAAAATAAAATTAAAATTAAATAATTAATTAATTAAATATTCATCATCAAACACAGGGAGGGTGGAGCTGATTCCCAGCTTCCGAAACCGGATCCTGGGAAAAGGCAAATCCAGGGAAAAGGGAGGGTTTCCGGCTGAAACCACCCATGGAAAATTAATGAATTAATCAAAAAAAATTATTCAAATTAATTAATTCTAATTATCCAGAGTAAGGCAGTGAAAAAGAATGGATTTTAAATCCCCTCCGGTCAATCCCGATCCCTTTTTTTGGGATGGATGGAAAATCCACCCGGAATGCTTTGCCAGAGAAAGGGAGGAGAAGGTGAAAAATGGAAGGAAAAATGGAAAAATTCCCCTTTTTTGTTAGTTTTTTTTGCTTCGGAATCCTCTCATTTGGAATGTTTTTATTCCCAGGGGTTGGGACACGATCCCTCCCTCGTTTTCCCGTGGTTCCACCCCCGGGAATGCCCCTCGGATCTCCCGCGCTTCCCTCAGTGTCCGTTCCGTGCATCCCTGCAGATCCTCGGGATCTTTGGGATCCTTGGGATCTTTGGGATCCTCGGGAACGGCAGCCACTCCATCAAATCCCATTTTTATTCAGGGAAATTCCGCCAGGATCGCTTCCCTTGGAAAATTGCCTTGGGTTGGTGGCCACGGAGCTTGGAGCCGATTCCCATCATCCCAAAAACTTGGGAATGCCCTTCCCAGGAATCCCCTCCACATTCCTGGGGGATCTCCTGTGCTTGGATCCATTGCCCCGCCGGATCCCGGCTGGATCCATTCCCACAAAATCCAACCGTGGCGCTTTGGCTCCTTCCTCCCGGGATCCTCCACCATTCCCCAGCCCTCCATTCCCGAAATTCCATGGGGAAGCGGGGAATATCCCGGGAATCCCGTCATGGGGAGAGGTGGGGCCGGAATGCTCGCGGCCGGATCATCATGACCACTTTCCGTAGGGAATAATAGTCCGTGTCCTTCCAGGAATACCACACGATCCCGTCCGGGCCCAGCATCTTCCGGTTTTTTATGGAATACCGGCCGCCCTGGGAAGCAGAGGGAGGAGTAGGAAATGCTCGGAAGCGTCTTCAGGATGGTTTAAGGTCTGGGAATCCCATTCCAGGATTGAGGATTCCCCATAATCCTGGAATATCCGGAGTTGGATCATTGCGCTCCAGCTCCAGGACCCCCCAGAATTCCCACCCTCATCCCTGAGATTGTTTTCCCAAACCCTCCTGGATTTCTGGGAGCTTTGGGAATGTCCCCATTCCCTGGAGGAGCCATTCCAATTCCCAAGAATTGCCGGGGTCATTGGGAAAAATCAACAGCTTGGAATTATGGGAGTGGAGAGAATTTCAGGATAATGTGTGGGGGGAAAATCCCATAAATCCAGGAATTTTTCCCAAAGGTTCCTCTGGAGCAGCTGAGCTGCCCATTCTGGAGGTTTCCGTGCCATTCCAGAAGAGTGGCCTCTGGAAAAGCTGGATCGCTTTTACTCCCGCTCCAGAGACGTCGGTCAGGCCGGTGGGAATGGGGAATGATCTCCCAGGGAACGAGGTTTGGGAAGAACGGGAATGGCCTCCAGCTGTGCCAGGGGGATGGGACATTGGGAACAATTCCCACCTGGAAAGGGTTTCCCAGGACGAATCCCCATTCCTGGGTGGATTCAAATCCCCATGGATTTGGGATGGGAAACGCCGGGAAGGGTCAGATTCCACCTCGGGCAACTCCAACCTCAACAATTCCACAATTCCCAGGGTGGGGAGCAGCCACACCCTGTCTCCTCCCATTCCCATTCCCAAATCCCGACAACAACCCAACCTCCCATTCCCACCTCCCCACCCGCTCCGACCCAAGGGAATTCCCGGGATTTTCCCCCTGGCACCTTGTAGTAGACGCCGTTGAGGTTGGAGAAGAAGCACTGGTGGTACCACCAGCCCCCGTGGGAGATCTCGGCGCAGATATTCCCGGAATCCGGAGTGCTGAAGCTCCGCTTGTCGTGGTACCAGGCGAAGGAATCCTCCACGGTGCCGCTGAACCCGTCCACGTGCAGCCGGTAGAAATTCTCCTCGTCCTCGATCCTGCGGGAATCGCAGAGCTTGGCGCAGGAGGATTGGCTGGGAATTCCCGTCGGCAGGGTTTTCCTCACTTTTTTCCGCGGCGTTCCCAAGGATCGGCCGCCTCAAGAAGTTGGGAGTGAGGGATTTTTGGTTTCCTTCTGTGGGATGGGGGTGTGGAGGGAGGATGGGGGAGGGGGTTGGGAATTTTGGGATGGGGATGGAGAGTGGGAAACGGCGAGGAAAGGAATGGTGGGAAAATCCCTTTGGTTCGCATCCGGCTGATCCCGGAGGTGGAGGGAATTAGCGGAATCGTGGAATTGTGGGATGGCTTGGGCGGGAAGGGAGGGTCAATCCATCCCATCCCATTCCAGCCCTGACGGATCCCAGGATGTTCCTGGGATAGGGCAGGGCACGGAATGGGATGGGATGGAAATTCCCTTCCCACCCAAAACATTCCGGGAACCTCTGGAGCCGTCGGGATGGATCCAGGCTGGGATTCCAGGAAAAACCCTGGAGCTCCAGGGAATGCTGGGAGCCCCTTCCCGAGCCTCCAGGGGCTCCAGGAGAGCTGGGATTGGGGCAAGGGCTGGAGGGGCAGGAGCCAGGGAACGGAATTCCCAGTGGGAAAGGGGAGCTGGGGCTGGGACCTTGGGCAGGAATTCCCAGAGAATCCCTGGGAACGTCCAAGGCCAGGCTGGAGCATCCCGGGATTGGGATGGTGGGAGGTGTCCCTGCCCAGGGAACGGGATGGGATTTTAGGACCCTTCCCACGCATAGAATTCCGGGATTTTAGGAACCAGGAGCATTTCCAGGAGAAACAGGGAAAGGGATCCTCAGGGACGATACCGACACTGCTGGTGATTCGGGAATAACCCAGGACGTGGCTGATGCGGTCGGAAAAAAAAAACACGGGAAGAGGGGAAGGGCTGGAGATTCCAAAGGGTGCTGGGAAAAATATGAGTGGAGAGGACAAAAATCCAAATCAGGAAAAAAATGGGGAGTCACTTCCACAGGAAAATCCCTCAAAATCCTTGGATTTTAGACATGGAGCTCAGCAATTGGTGCAAAAAAAAAAACCAAACAGGGAGAAGCCAGGGATTATCCATTGGATCCTACATCTCCCTGGATGTGGAATTTGGAATTCGGGCACGGCCCCACATTCCCAAACTCACATCCAGCTGTAAATCTGGGATGAAATCTGGCCGGGAAGGGGAGCGGAGGCTGGGATCAGCCTGGAAACCTCTCTGGACAGAATTCCCGTGGCCCAAGGGTCGGAAATCCCGGGAATCACGCGGCGTTTCACCTGAAGAGCTGGTAGAAGGCGTGTTTGTGCTTGCTGTTCCAATCCTCCAGGTCAATCCGTAGGGAATAATCCCCCTGGCTCGTCACCCGGTGGATGTGGTCGTTGCCCAGCCAGAATTCCCCGTTGAGGTCCCCAAATCCTTCCTTGTACTCGAGCCAGGTCCGGTTGAAATCCACGGATCCGTCCTGGCGCCTCTGGATGACGGTCCAGCCCCCGCCTGCCGGGAGGGGACGGGGATGGGAATATCCGGGGAGAAGCCAGGGAGCCCCCGGCAGGAGGATCCGTCAGGAAAACTGGAATTCGAACACCTGGGATTGTCAGGGAAAGATGGGATTTGGGATAAAGGATGGAGGGGAGGGAGCCAGGGAATGGAATTCCCACTAGGAAAGGGGAGCTCGGGATGGGATCTTGGGCAGGGATTCCTGGCTGGGCTGGAATTCCCAGGGAATCCCCGGGAGTACCCAAGGAAAGGTTGGATGGGGGTTGGAGCAGCCTGGGATGGTGGGAGGTGTTGGGGATTCTGGGATCCAGGACACTCAGGATCCATCCCAAGGGATTCTTATGGAATTCAGGGGATGGAAAAGGGAAGGCAGACCCTGCCTGGAGTGCTGAGATTCCCAGAGAAGCCCTGGATGCCCAAATTCCTTCCTGGTGAGGAGTGGGGATGGGGCTGGATGCAATGCGAGAATGCTGGGAGAGCCGGGAATGTGCAGTGGGATCAGGGGAGGATCCCGGGAATGCTGGGAGCCCCTTCCCGAGCCTCCAGGGGCTCCAGGAGAGCTGGGCTTGGGCAAGGGCTGGAGGGGCAGGAGCCAGGGAATGGAATTCCCAGTGGGAAAGGGGAGCTGGGGCTGAGACCTTAGGCAGGGATTCCCAGAGTATCCCAGAAAAGGCTGGATAACCCTGAGATCTTGGATGTGTCGGGACTGGGACGGGACAGGATTTAAGATCCACAAACCCCATCCCAAAACCATTCTGGGATTTTAGAATTCCCTACAAACCTAGAATATCCAGAGCTGGATGAGCCCCACCAGGATCCCCCCCTCCAACTTCAAAATTCCCACCCCATCCCTGAGATCGTTCTCCAAACTCTCCCGGATCTCCTCTGGAACATCCCAGTTCCCATCCCAGCCTGGGAATCTTCAGGATCCAACTGTGCCACTGGAGAAAAACCCTCGGGAATTCCAGACCTTCCGTGTCCATGTCGCACAGGACCTCGATGGGAATTCCGTGGACGGAGGGCAGGATGTTGTAAATCCCAGATCTCCGGAGCCCGTTGGAGTAGACGGAGGCGCAGTCGATGGGGCAATTCCGGCCGTGTTGGATTTCTGGGAATGGGAACAGGAACAGGAAAGAGCCGAGGTTACAGCCAGGAGGAAGGAGGGGAACAAATCCCACAAATCTGAAAAAGCTGGGAAAAAAAATAATAAAAAATCCGTGGATTTGGAGGCGGAGATTGGACAGATGAAATTTTGGTGAAGAGGCAAAAAATTAAAAAATTTTAAAATCCCCGGATTTGGAGGTCGGAGGTTGTAGGGATGAAATTTTGGCAAAGCCAAAAAAAAAAATCAAAAAACAAAAACCAAAATTCCCTGGATTTGGAGGTTGGAGGGATGAAATTTTGGCAAAGAGCCAAAAAATAAAAGAAATTAAATCCCTTCATTTGGAGGTTGGAAGTTGCAGGGAAGAAATTTTGGCAAAGAGGAAAAAAATAAAAAGCCACATTCCCGTTCACGATCCTATTCCTGTTCCCATTCCATCTCCCATTCCCATTCCCAATCCCCCATTCCCTCCCCAATTCCCATTTACATTCCCATTCCTGCCCCCATTCCCACGCCCATTCCCTAACCCATTCCTGGTCCCATTCCCCACCCCCATTCCCATTCCCATTCTCATTCCCTCTGCCCCATTCCCATTCCAAATCCCCCATTCCCATTCCCCTTTCCATTGCCAACTCCATTCCCTCTCCCCCATCCCCATTCCCATTCCCAATCCCCCATTCCCATCCCCATTCCCTCTGCCCCATTCCCATTCCAGTTCCCATTCCCATTCCCATTCCCTCTGCCCCATTCCCATTCCCTCTCCCTCATTCCCTCTCCCCCATTCCCATCCCCATCCCATTCCCCATTCCCCATTCCCCATTCCCATCCCCATCCTCATTCCCATTCCCTCTGCCCTATTCCCATTCCCATCCCCATTCCCATCCCCATTCCCATCCCCATTCCCACACCCGGCTCCTCCCGGATCCCGGCGGGCCGGACGCATCCCGGTCCGTGCCCGCCCCACTCCGCCCGGGATGAGATGTTGTGGATCTGGGCCTGGATGTCGTAGAGCAGCGTGGCCTGGATGTGCTGGAGCGTGCTGGATTCCCGGGAATGCTGCTCCAGGTCCTGCACTCGCCGGAAAAGGCTCTGGTTCCGCCCGGCTGCCTCCTCATGCTGAGGGAAAACAGGGAAAAAAACCCAAAAAACGTGGATTTGGGAATGCCGAGGATGGATGGGGTGGGAATTCTCACCCGGCTCGGAATTCCCGGGATTCCATGAAGGGCAGGGAGGAGCAGGTTGGGAATGTGGGAATCTCTTCCCGATTTTAAGATCATCAGGGATGTTCCAGTTTGTCCCATTCCACGGGCAGGAACGGCTCCCACCATCCCAGACATTCCTGGAACACTCCCAGGGATTCTCTGGGAATTCCAGCCCCCCAGCTGGGAATTCCTGCCCAAGGTTCCAGCCCCAGCTCCCCTTTCCCAGTGGGAATTCCATTCCCTGACTCCTGACCCTCCATCCTTTACCCCAATCCCAGCTCTCCTGGAGCCCAGTGGAAGATTCCTGACATTTTCCATCCCTGGAATTCCATCAGTGCTGGGATTTGGGGCTCTTCCCGTCCCTGCTTTCCTGGGATATCCTGGATTTATCCCTCCCATTCCCACTGCTTGGCCCCTCCAGGAATCCCAGCACCAATCCCTGATTCCTGAACCCTTCCCCCTCTGGAATTGTCTCCGTGTGCCAAAATTCCCAAATTTCCTGTCCTGACATTCCTGCTCCTCTGGGAGCTCTGGCATCTCCCAAACCCACAAGGAAACCTTGGGAATTCCCTGGGCTCCTTATCCCGGGATCTCTCCTGATCCCCGTGGATCCCAAGCTTGGATCAGGGATCCAAAATCCATCCCTGGACGCTCCCAAGGATTCTCTGGGAATTCCTGCCCAAGGTCCCAGCCCCAGCTCCCCTTTCCCACTGGGAATTCCATTCCCTGGCTCCTGCCCCTCCAGCCCTTGCCCCAAGCCCAGCTCTCCTGGAGCCCCTGGAGGCTCGGGAAGGGGCTCCCAGCATTCCCAGGATCCTCCCCTGATCCTGTTGCACATTCCCAGCTCTGGAGTAGTCACTCCAGCCTCTCCTCATCCTGAGAATTCCTGCCCTGGATGCCCCTAAAGAAACATTTATTATGTTTTTCCCTCCTTTTTTTTTTTTTTTTTTTTTTTTTTTTTTTTCCCAGGAAAAGTGGCCTCCGATCCCCTGGAATGTTTCCTGATCCATCCCATGGTCAGAACTCCAGGCCTGGTTTGGGAAACCAACTGGGAATGGGATGGATCTGCAGCCCTCCCAAAAGATGGAGGAGATTCCATGGATAAAACCCAAGGATTTGGGGCTGATATTGGGAAAACCATCCCAAGGAACTCTTCCTGATTCCAGTTCCAACCCTGCCAAATCCCAGGAGCTGGAAGCAGCCATGGAAAAATTCCCGTGGATACTTTCTTGTGGGATCTCCAGGGCTTTGGGAATGGGATGGATCCACAGCCCCTTCCAAAAGGTGGAGGAGATTCCATGGATAAAAATCAGGGATTTCGGGCTGATTTTGGGAAAAGCATCCCAGGGAAAGGTTCCTGATCCATCCCACGGTCAGAACTCCAGTCCTGGTCTGGAAAGCCACACCGGGAATGGGATGGATCCACAGCCTTTCCTAGGAAAACTCAAAGGTGGAGGAGATTCCATGGATAAAACTCAAGGATTTGGGACTGGTACTGGGAAAACTATCCCTGGAATGCTCCTGATCCCAGTTCCAACCCTGCCTAATCCCCAGAGCTGGAAGCACCCAATGGAAAAATTCCCATGGATACTTTCATGTGGGATCTCCAGGGCTTTGGGAATGGGATGGATCCACAGATCCTTCCACAGCTGGAGGAGATTCCATGGATAAAACTCAAGGATTTGGGACTGATACCGGGAAAACCATCCCTGGAATGCTCCTGACCCCAGTTCCAACCCCGCCAAATCCCAGGAACCACCCGCTGGCACAAACCCCACCTGGATCTCCAGCGCCTTGACGCGGTGCCGGTGGTTCCGGAGCTCCTCCTGGAGCTCTGCCACGGATTCCCGGAGCTCCAGGATCTGCTGCTTGCGCTCCTCGTTCTCGTGGAGCCAGAAGGAGACCTCGTCGGTGCAGCGGAACAGGTCCGGGCAGCGCGGCTCGTCTCCCGGCGGAAGCGTGGCCACGATCCGGCACCGCCCGTCCGGCAGCACCTGGTTGCTGTACTCCCCACACCGGATCAGCCCCGGGCTTTCCCGGGAATCCTCGTGCTCCCGGGCTCCGGCCGGCAGGGATTTCCCCCGGCACCGGCCGCTCAGCAGGAGGAGGAGGAGGATGGAGAGCAAGGCGGGTTTTCCCGGGTGGAATTCCATTAGAGGAGGGGGGGAAAAAAAATAAAAGTGTCTATGGGGATGGCGGTGGGATTCCCCAAAAATCCTGGGATTTGGGGGGTTTTTTTACGGGATGGGAGTGGGCTGAGAGGTGTCGTGGTGGGAGAAGGGGTGGATCCTGGGAAATCCTGTGAAGTTGGGATCGTCCGGCTCTGTGGCCGTGGAGGTCGGGGTGTGGTCACCAAATTCCGTAAAATCTCGTAAAATTGGGATTGTCCGGCTCCGCAGGCGTGGAGGTCGGGGTGTGGTCGCCAATTTCTTGGGAATTCTGGAGTTGTGGCCGCTGGGGATCAGGCGTGGGATGGAGGTGGCAATGCCAGGCTGGGAATCCCGGGATTCCAGCGTTTCCTAGGAATGGGAGCAAGAAGATGGAAAAGGAGATGTCCGCCCAGAGGGGCTCCCGAAATACCTGGGTCTCTCCAGGCATTCCCAAGGAAACAGGGATCAGATCCCACTATACTTCCCAATCCCATTCCGGCCATTCCCAGGGATATCCATGGATCAGAACCTTCCCAATATTTCCGATCCAAATCCAGCCATTCACAAGGATTCAGGACATGGATTAGATCCCACTAAACTTCCCGATCCCTTTCTGGCCATTCCCAGGGATATCCATGGATCAGATCCCCCCTGACATTCCCGATCCCACTCCAGCCATTCCCAGGGATATCCATGGATCAGATTCCCCTGGACATTCCCGATCCCACTCCAGCCATTCCCAGGGATATCCATGGATCAGATTCCCCTGGACATTCCTGATCCCACTCCAGCCATTCCCAGGGATATCCATGGATCAGATCCCATCTGACATTCCTGATCCCTTTCTGGCCATTCCCAGGGATATCCATGGATCAGATCCCCCCTGACATTCCCGATCCCACTCCAGCCATTCCCAGGGCCATCCCTGGATTTGGGGCTCTCTCCACATCGCGGAGCAGGATTTTCCTTTGGGATTTAGGATCACACCCGGAATCATCCACATGGGGACAGATCCTGGACCACCCTTGGACACCCTGGATGGATCCCAACCTGGGATTGCCTCTCCCACACAGATCCCACGGGAATCAGCAGGGATCCCATCCCAGAGGGGAAAACACCCCCTCAATCCCAATAATCCCAAAATTCCACACTCCCTGTGGATCTCTTCCAAAAGATTTCTCCAGATGAAAAACACACACAGAGATCAGGATGGATTCCAAAATTCTCAACCTGGGATTCCCTCTCTCACCTGCACTCAGATCCCATCCCAGTGGGAGACCCCCCCCCCCCCCCAATCCCAAAAATCCACGCTCCCCGTGCTTCATTTCCTGAGATTTCTCCGGATAAAAAACTCACATGGATCCCAGGGCGGCTCCCAGAATTCCCAGCCTGGATTCCCTCTCCCACCCACACTCAGATCCCATCCCTGCAGGAAACCCCCCCTCAATCCCAAAAATCCACACTCCCCGTGCTTCATTTCCTGAGATTTCTCCACACACAGAGACAAGGACAGATCCCAGAATTCCCGATCTGAGATTCCCTCTCCCACCCACACTCAGATCCCATCCCAGCAGGAAAACCCCCCTCAATCCCAAAAATCCATGCTCCCCGTGCTTCTCTTCCCAAGATTTCTTCAGATGAAAAACACACGGACACAAAATTGGATCGATCCCAAAATTCCCAACCTGGGATTCCCTCCCTCAACCACACTCGGATCCCATCCCGGTGGGAAAACACCCCCCCAATCCCAAAATCCACACTCCCCGTGGATCTCTTCCCATGATTTCTCCGGATAAAAATCTCCCCCGGAGCCCAAGACGGATCCCAGAATTCCCAACCTGAGATTCCCTCTCCCACCCACACTCAGATCCCATCCCAGCGGGAAAACCCCGCCCCCCAATCCCAAAAATCCACGCTCCTCGTGCTTCCCTTCCCAAGATTTCTTCAGATGAAAAACACACGGACACAAAATGGGATCGATCCCAAAATTCCCAACCTGGGATTCCCTCCCTCAACCACACTCGGATCCCATCCCGGTGGGAAAACACCCCCCCAATCCCAAAATCCACACTCCCCGTGGATCTCTTCCCATGATTTCTCCAGATAAAAATCTCCCCCGGAGCCCAAGACGGATCCCAGAATTCCCAACCTGAGATTCCCTCTCCCACCCACACTCAGATCCCATCCCAGCGGGAAAACCCCCGCCCCCCAATCCCAAAAATCCACGCTCCTCGTGCTTCCCTTCCCAAGATTTCTTCAGATGAAAAACACACGGACACAAAATTGGATCGATCCCAAAATTCCCAACCTGGGATTCCCTCCCTCAACCACACTCGGATCCCATCCCGGTGGGAAAACACCCCCCCCAATCCCAAAATCCACACTCCCCGTGGATCTCTTCCCATGATTTCTCCGGATAAAAATCTCCCCCGGAGGCCAAGACGGATCCCAGAATTCCCAACCTGAGATTCCCTCTCCCACCCACACTCAGATCCCATCCCAGCGGGAAAACCCCGCCCCCCAATCCCAAAAATCCACGCTCCTCGTGCTTCCCTTCCCAAGATTTCTTCAGATGAAAAACACACGGACACAAAATGGGATCGATCCCAAAATTCCCAACCTGGGATTCCCTCCCTCAACCACACTCGGATCCCATCCCGGTGGGAAAACACCCCCCAATCCCAAAATCCACACTCCCCGTGGATCTCTTCCCATGATTTCTCCGGATAAAAATCTCCCCCGGAGCCCAAGACGGATCCCAGAATTCCCAACCTGAGATTCCCTCTCCCACCCACACTCAGATCCCATCCCAGCGGGAAAACCCCGCCCCCCAATCCCAAAAATCCACGCTCCTCGTGCTTCCCTTCCCAAGATTTCTTCAGATGAAAAACACACGGACACAAAATGGGATCGATCCCAGAATTCCCAACCTGGGATTCCCTCCCTCAACCACACTCGGATCCCATCCCGGTGGGAAAACACCCCCCCCAATCCCAAAATCCACACTCCCCGTGGATCTCTTCCCATGATTTCTCCAGATAAAAATCTCCCCCGGATCCCAGGGCGGATCCCAGCATTCCCGGCCTACCTGGGCCGCTCCCGGCCGGAGCTCCGGGCCCGGCGGATTCCGGCCGCCCCTGGGCATCCTGATTCCCGCTGATCCTCTCACGGCTCTAAAAATAGGGATGAGGATCCCGAGGGGCCCGGCGTGACCTTCTCAGCGGCCGCCGGATAATTCCCGAGCCTCGCCAGCGCCTCCTGCTCCTCCCGCCCCCGGCACATCCCGGGAATGCCGACCCACCCCGGGAATTCGGGATATTTTTTTTTTCACAGATTTTTTATGGGAAATTTTCCCGACTTTGTTCAGTGCAGGGGAAAAAAATTCTTGGATTTTATTCCCCAGCCCACCCTAGGAATGTTTTTTTTTTTTTCCTTTCTTGTGAATTTGGGATTTTTTTCCCCATTTTTTTTTCCCATCCCACCTGGGAATGCTTTTTTTTCCCCCTATCCTGGGAATTTGGGATTTTTTTTTCCAGATTTTTATTCCTCAGCCCACCCTAAGAATGTTTCTTTTTCCTATCGTGGGAATTTTTTTTTCCCTCAGATTTTTAATGGGAAAATTTCCTGAGTTTCTTCAGAGCAGGGAAAAAATTCTTGGATTTTATTCCCCCTCCCACCCTGGGAATGTTTCTTTTCCTTTATTGGGAATTTTGTTTTGGTTTTTTTTTTTTGCCTGGGAAGTGCTGGAAAGGGATCGAGAATGTTGGGGGGGGGGTCTGATCCATGGATTTTCCTGGGAATGGCTGAAGTGGGATTGGGAATGCTGGGTCTGTTTCTAATCCACGGATATTCCTGGAAATGGGAATTTGGGAATGTTGGGAGGGGCCTGATCCATGGATTTCCCTGGAATGGCAGGGATGGGATCGGGAATGTTGGGGGGGAGAGGCCGGGAATCCAAGGGGGGCAGCTCAAGGGGGGAATTCCGGGAATTCCAGGAATTCCAACGCCTGGCTTTCCAGGCCCTTCATGACCTCGGGCTCATTATCCCGGGATTAATTAATGAATGAATTAATTAACCCTCCACGGGTTAATCCCAAATTTCCAGGTCTGAATGTTCCCGCTCCCGAATCCAGCCCAAATTCCCGGTGGGACTTCGGGAATTTTTTGGGATCTGTCGCTGCTTTGGGTCCAGAGTGGAATTTGTTCCCACTGGGAAAAGGGAGAAGCTCCGGGTACTCCGGAAAAACCTCTGGAATATCCCCCAAAAAAGGGATTTGGGGGTGGGAAAACCTCGGGAATATTTAATGAAAAAAGGGAAATTTAGGGATTGGGATGAAAAACCTCTGGAATTCCCAAAAAAAGGGATTTGGGGATTAGAAGAAATTATTGTGATCCCGGTGTCGGTCCGGTGTCAGTCCCGGTGTGATCCCGCTGTGGTCCCACTGTGATCCCGCTGTGGTCCACGTGATCCCGGTGTGATCCCGGTGTGATCCCGGTACCGCGGAGCTTCCCCCGCTCCCGGCGCGGAATTGTTCAGCGCCGGGCCGCCCCTCCCTCCCTCCCTCCCTCCCTCCCTCCCCTCCCTCCCTCCCTCCCTCCCTCCCTCCCTCCCCCTCCCTCCCTCCCCCTCCCTCTCCCTCCCTTCTCCCCTCCCCTCATTCCTTTCCTTTCCTTTCCTTTTCCTTTCCTTTCCTTTCCTTTCCTTTCCTTTTCCTTTCCTTTCCTTTCCTTTCCTTTCCTTTCCTTTCCTTTCCTTCTTTTTCCTTCTTCCTTTTTCCTTTTTCCTTTCCTCTTCTTCTTTCCCCTCCCTTGAATTTCCCTTGAATTTCCCACAAAATGCTCCCCGATCCCCAAATTCCCCCAGACCCCAAAGGCATTCCCACCTGTGGATCCACGGGATTTTGTGATTTTTCAGGAATCCCTGTGGATCCATGGGATTTTGTGATTTTTTGGGAATCTTTGTGGATCCACGGGATTTGTGATTTTTCGGGAATCCCCGTGGATCCACGGGATCCGTTATTTTTGGGATCCCTTGGATCCGTCCCTCTCTCTCCCCTTTCCCTCTCTCCCACATTCCCCGCTCCATAAAATCCACATTCTTTCCCTTCGGCTCCCGAATTCCGGCTTTTTTTTTTTTAATTTTTTGGGATCATTTCAATAACCAAAATGAGGTCAAAAATTCCCAAAATCGGCATAAACCACCCCAAAAAGGAGGCGCAGCCCCCCCCCCCCCCCCCGAAATCGACCCAAATTTGGGGTCCGGCCAAAACTCCCCCCGGGAAACACCAGGGAAAAACGAGGGGGGAAAAAAAAGGGAAAACTGAGGGGAAAATTGGGAGAAAATGCAGGAAAATGGGGAAAAGTGAAGGAAAATGAGGAAAAAAGGGGAGAAGAGGGAGAAAAGGAGGGAGAAGTGGAAATGAAGGCAAAAAAAAAAAAAAAAGGGGGAAAAACGAAAAAGAAAATAAAAATGTGAAGAAAAACCTGGAAAAACACAGGGGAGGGGAGGAAAATAAAGGAAAACCCAGTCTGGATCCGGGAATCCTTTGGGATCATTATTGGGAATCCCAGCGCTCGGCCCGGGCCGGATCTGATCCCGAAGTTCCTTCTGGGCTCCGGGGGTGTTCCCAGCTGGAATGGGCCATCCCAAATCCTCCTCTGGCTCCCGGCGCGATTCCAAGCGGGGATTTTGGGGCCTTTCCGTGGATTTTTCCTCCTGTCGGGAATGTTCTGCGGCTGCTCCCGGTGCCGTCCTTTAGAGGGCAGCGGGAGCTCGGGAATCGCATCCCTGGGAGCGCCCGGAGCGAGGAATTCCTGCCCCGAGTCCCGGGAGATTCTCCTGGCCCGGTTCTCCTTGTCCCGGTATTCCCGGGAGATTCTCTTCCCCATTTTTCCCGGGAGATTTTTCCTGGCCCGGTTCTCCCTGTCCGGGTATTCCTGGGAAATTCTCTTCCTCATTTTTTCCAGGGAGATTCTCCTGTCCCGGCCCCCCCGGCGATGTCCCAGCCCCGTTTTTCCCGGGAGTTTCTCCTGTCCCGGTTCTTCCTGTCCGGGTATTCCCGGGAGATTCTCCTCCCCCTTTTTCCCGGGAGATTCTCCTGTTTCGATTCTGTCTGTCCAGTTTTTTTCCGGGAGATTTTCCTCCCTCTTTTTCCTGGGAGATTCTCCTGTCCCGGTCCCCCCGGCGATGTCCCAGCCCCGTTTTTCCCGGGGGATTCCCCTGTCCCGGTCCCCCCGGCGATGTCCCAGCCCCGTTTTTCCCAGGAGATTCTCCTGTCCCGGTTCTCCTTGTCCGAATATTCCCGGGAGATTCTCCTCCCCGGAGATTCTCCTCCCCATTTTTCCCGGGAGATTTTTCCTATCCCGGTTCTCCAGCCCCGTTTTTCCCGGGAGATTCCCCTGTCCCGGTCCCCCCGGCGATGTCCCAGCCCCGTTTTTCCCGGGAGATTCCCCTGTCCCGGTCCCCCCGGCGATGTCCCAGCCCCGTTTTTCCCGGGAGATTCCCCTGTCCCGGTCCCCCCCGGCGATGTCCCAGCCCCGTTTCTCCCGCTCCATTCCCCCTTTCCCTCCCCTCCTGCCCCTCTCCCGGCCCAGGGCGGGCCCTGGGGCGGCCCCGGAGGGAGGGACGGACGGAGGGAGGGAATGGGAATGGGAATGGGAATGGGAGGGGGCCGGAGGGGGCGTGGGGAGCGCGGCTCCTACAAAAGGCTCCGGGCCCGCAGAGCCCCGGGACCCCCCACCCACCCATGGGCGGCCGCCGCCGGTGCCGGCCCGCGCCGGGACACAGCCCCGGGACGGAGCGATCCCGGGAAGAGGCCCCGGGAAGCTCGGGAAGCTCCGCGGGTGAGTGGGGACGGCGGGAGGGGAACTGGGACAGGGGGAGACCCGGAGAGCCGGGGGGCGGGAGGAGAGGGGCGGGCCCCGGGATCGGTTCTCCCGGGGTGTTCCTGTCCCGGTTCTACCGGGATGTTCCTGTCCCGCTTCTCCCGGGGTGTTCCTGTCCCGGTTCTACCGGGATGTTCCTGTCCCGGTTCTACCGGGGTGTTCCTGTCCCGGTTCTACCGGGATGTTCCTGTCCCGGTTCTACCGGGGTGTTCCTGTCCCGCTTCTCCCGGGGTGTTCCTGTCCCGCTTCTCCCGGGTGTTCTGATCTGAACCCCTCTGTCCCGCTTCTACCGGGATGTTCCTGTCCCGCTTCTCCCGGGGTGTTCCTGTCCCGAACCCCTCTGTCCCGCTTCTCCCGGGGTGTTCCTGTCCCGAACCCTCTGTCCCGCTTCTCCCGGGTGTTCCTGTCCCGAATTCCTCTGTCCCAGTTCTCCCAGGGATGCTCCAATCCCGAATCCCTCTCTCCCGGTTTTCCTGGGGTGTTCCTGTCCCGGTTCTCCCAGGGATGCTCCAATCCCGAATCCCTCTCTCCCGGTTTTCCTGGGGTGTTCCTGTCCCGGTTCTCCCAGGGATTGCTCGAATCCTGAATTCCTCTGTCCTGGCTCTCCCGGGGGATGCTCCGGTCCCGAATCCCTCTGTCCTGGTTCTCTCAGGAATGTTCCTGTCCTGGTTCTCCCGGGGAATGCTCCTGTCCCAGTTTCCCCAGTCCCTGCCCCAACTTCCCCGAGGGATAATCCAACCCCAATTCCCAGGAAATGCTCTGGCCCCTGTTCCCTGGGAGATGCTCCAGTCCCAAATTCCTCTGTCCCAGTGCTCCCTGTCCCAGTTCCCATTCCGGTTCCTATCCCAGTTCCCATTCCGGTTCCTATCCCAGTTCCTATCCCAGTTCCTATCCCGGCTCTCCCTGTCCTGGTGCCCCATCCTGCTGTCCCCAGTTCCCATCCCCATTTCCCATCCCCATTTCCCATCTCCGTTCTCATCCCAATTTCCCATCCCATTTTCCCATCCCTGTTCCCATCCCAGTTTCCCATCTCCTTGCCCATCCCAGTTCCCATGCCAATTTGCCATCCCTGTTCCCATCCCCATTTCCCATCCCAGTTCCCATCCCTGTCCCTATCCCGGTTCTCCCTCTCCCCTTTTCCCCAGAGAAGTCCCTGCCCTGAATCCCCGTGGAATACTTTTTTCCCTGGTATTCCCAGCTATTCCCAGGAGATCCCTGCTCCTGTCCCGGCAGAATCTCCATATCCTGGTTTCCCTGGGATGCTCCCACCCCCGTTCCCACTATCCTCATTCCTGCAGGGGATTCTCCTGCCCCTCTGGAATCCACGGGTGGAGTTTCCCCCTTGGAAGTGGGGCCAGGAGCTGGGAGAGCGGCTGGACAAGCCGGGGAAACTCCAGAGGCACAAAAATCCCAGGGAAAACAGAGCCCATGGATCTGTCCCTGCTCCAAACCCAGGGATTCTCTGGGAATCCCTGCCCAAGGTCCCAACCCCAGCTCCCCTTTCCCACTGGGAATTCCATTCCCTGGCTCCTGCCCCTCCAGCCCTTGCCCCAATCCCAGCTCTCCTGGAGCCCCTGGAGGCTCGGGAATGGGCTCCCAGCATTCCCGGGATCCTCCCCTGATCCCGCTGTGCATTCCCAGCTCTCCCAGCATTCCTGGGAGCAGCTCCTCTCCAGCTGATCCCGGGATCCCAGAGCTGCAGGTGGGATCTCCCCTGCTCCATCCTGGTGCCAGATCGGAGCAGGATCAGCCGGGATCGGGATCAGGATCGGCCGAGGCCCCAGCCAACATTCCAGTTTTTCTCCAGCAGGATGGAGAACAAGGCCGTGTATCTCCACACCTTCTCGGAGCGGGAGAACGGATCCGTCCTGGAGGAGCCCTTGGAGGGACGGAGCCTCTCCAAGCTGAACCTCTGCGAGCACGGTGAGGGAGGATCCGCACCCGGAGACACCTCGGGATCCGCCCGGGATCCACCTCTGGATCCACCTCTGGATCCACCCTGGATGCACCTCTGATCTAACTCTGGATCCAGGAGGTGTCCTTGGAATGGGATGGGATGGAAGGTCCATGGATCCCATCTCAAAGAATTCCGGGATTCTGAGATCCAGGAAGCTCAGGATCCATCCCGAGGGATTTTTATGGAATTCGGGGATGGAAAAGGGAAGGCAGACCCTGCCTGGAGTGCTGAGATTTCCAGGGAAGACCCAGGATCCCAAAATTCCTTCCCAGAGAGGAGAGGGGATGGGGCTGGATGCAATGGCGGGAATGCTGGGAGAGCTGGGAATGCACAGCGGGATCAGGGGAGGATTCCGGGAATGCTGGGAGCCCCTTCCCGAGCCTCCAGGGGCTCCAGGAGAGCTGGGATTGGGGCAAGGGCTGGAGGGGCAGGAGCCAGGGAATGGAATTCCCAGTGGGACAGGGGAGCTGGGGGTGGGACCTTGGGCAGGAATTCCCGGCTGGGAGGGTGGGGGAGGGGCCGGCTGAGCTGGGAACATCCAGCTCCGGATAAATTCCTTCTGGGAATGCTGCGAGGGGCTCATGGAAGTGATTCCAAGGGCGTAGGGACAGCTTTGGATCCGGAGGGTGGAATTTCCCATCCAGGAGGTCCCTGAGTGCTGATCCCATTCCCAAATTGTCGATATCCCTGCTCCTGCCTCTTCCCGCAGGGAACAGAGGGCCCGATCCTGCTCTTCCCATCTTTTCCCAGCTGGAAAAGCCGGCAGGGAAGAGTCGGAGCCCTCCAGGACTGATCCCAGAATTCCCAGCAAATCCCTTGCCCAGGGAAAGGCTGGAGGTGCCCCCCTGGCTTTGGGATTTTTTATGGAACTCCGCCTGGAATTCTCAGGGCTCATCCCGAGGCGGGGCTGACCCTCCAGGGATCCCCATTCCCACGGGAGAAATCTCTGGAGCCGGATTTCTGGGAAGGGGCAGGAGCAAAGGCATCCCTGAGGGTGGGACCACCCAGATCCCGCCAGAATTCCTGGAAAACTCCCGCCGGGAGAGCCCAGGATCCGTCGGGAGAAGGATCCAAACCTTCTGCTGGCCCAGGAACAGCATTCCCGGGACCTTTTCCAGGCTTTCGTGGACCCCAAATCCCGGATTCCCGGTTGTTCTGCTCCCCTCCCGCTCCCTGGAGCCTGGGCAGGGGCAGGAAGTGTTCGCTTTTCCCTGGATCCCGGCCCTTTCCACGGGCAAACCCTCCCGGCCGCGCTTCCAAGGGCCGGGAATGGGAGGGGGTGGATCGGGGCGCGCCGCCAGCTCCTCTCGGAGCCGCTGGAAGCGCCAAAACTCCGGGAAAAATCCCGCGGCTCCGGGAATTCCCGGCCGGGAGCGCTCCCGGGGATCCAGGTGGAGCATCCTGGCTCCCAGCGGGGCCATCCCGGAATTCCCTCGGGATCGCCGCCGCCATCCCGGCGCTCCAGGGCTGGGATCCGCCCGCCGTAACCCTTTCCAGGCTGGAGGCTTTCCCGGACATCCCTGTTTTCCCGGGATGGACGCGCGGGGAGAAGCGCGGGGCTTGGGAAGGGGGGGAGTCCCTGGAATGCCGGGATCGCCCCATCCCTGGGGTCCATGGCCGGAATTCCAAGGGGTGGCTCGATCCCACTGGGATGGGGCGAGATCCCACCTGGACGGTGCCCGGCAGGGATGGGCCAGGCTGGAAGTGGGAATTGCCTTGGGATGAGATTCCAAATCCCAGCAGGGATGGTTCAGGTTGGAAGTGGGAATTGCTGTGGGATGGGATCCCAAATCCCAGCAGGAATGGCTCAGACTGGAGCTGGGAATTGTTCCTGGACAGGGAATGGGATGAGATTCCCAAATCCCGGCAGGGAATTGTCCAGGCTGGAGCTGGGAACTACTCTCTGACAGGGAATGAGATCCCAAATCCCAGCAGGGATGCTCCAGGCTGGATCCAGCCATGGATCAGTGCTGGGTCCATCCAGGAGTTTGGGATTTGAGGTTCCCCCTTTTTTGTGGAATGAGGGGCTCTGGATCAGAGCCTGGATCAGCTCCAGGATGGAGGCTCCGGAGGCTCCAGGTGGGAATTCTGGGCTTTTCCTCCTCCTCCTTCTGTTGCTGTCTCCTTGGGGAAACCCGGATCTGGGAAAGGGGGAATCCAAGCTGGAATGGAGGTGCTGGGAAAAGCTGCTCCCAGAAACCCGCTGTTCCTGCTAGGATCCAGCAGGGAATGGTTTGGGTGGGAGGAGACCTTCAAACTCATCCCATTCCACAGGCACGGAAAAATTCCCCTGTCCCAGGCTGCTCCAGGATCCATCCAACTTTTCCTGGGACACTCACGGGGATTCTCTGGGAATTCCAGCCGAGCCCGGAATCCCTGCCCAAGGCCCCAGCCCCAGCTCCCCTTTCCCACTGGGAATTCCATTCCCTGGCTCCTGCCCCTCCAACCCTTGCCCCAATCCCAGCTCTCCTGGAGCCCCTGGAGGCTCGGGAAGGGGCTCCCAGCATTCCCTGGAGTTCGGGTTTATCCTTAAATCCCTCAGAGCTGCATCCCATGGGATTTTTTTTGCCTGCTGGGACATAGACCCGCAGCCTGGATCCATCCCAGCAGCTCCTGAGGATCCCGGAATGCTTTGGCTGGGAAGGGCCCTCCCATCCCATCCCATCCCATCCCATCCCATCCCATCCCATCCCATCCCATCCCATCCCCGACACTCCAGGCTGCTCCAGTCCCATCCAACCCTTCCTTAGGCACTTCCCGGGATGGACGGAGCCCCTCGTCCCTCCTCTCCTGGGGAGGGCAGGGAGGATCCCGAGCATTCCCGCAGCATTCCAAGGCCCGCTCCATCCCGCAGATCCCGGCCGGAGGACGAAGCCCCCGGGCTGCTGCGGCCGGCCGGGCTCCGTGGTGGCGCTGAAATATTCCGTGGTGGGACTTTACCTCCTGGTCCTCCTCATCCTGGTGGGAATCTTCATCCTGGCAGGTGAGGCTGAGCCCGGGGGGTGGCTCCCAGAACCTGGAGATTCCATGGAGTCCCTTGGAATCCCAGGTGTTCCCGGCCATCCAGGGGAGGGGAGGTTGGGATCCAGCGGGAATCCCAGGAGATCCTAGGGGTCAAGAGCTCTGGCCCGTCCCGGCTCCGCACGGAACACCGGGAGCGCTCGGGGCAGATCCCTTGGAATTCCTGTGGGGTTTGGGGATCAAGTGCTGGGAACGCTTGGGAGAGGTTCGGGAACTGCCTGCTCGGAGCTGGAATTGCTCCCGGCTTTTGGGTTTTCCCGGGATGAGGATGATGGGATGCAGGCAGGGCGTTATCCCGGAACATTCCTGGGCTCCCACCACACCGTTCCCAAATTTTGGCGAGTGCAGGGATGGCAAAGCCCCTCAAGAACGCCTGGAATTCCCACCCAGCCCCTCGGGAATTACCCAGATCCTCCATTCCATGGGATCCACACCACCTCAGTCTTGTGTCCCCCTTGCCCTCCCAGGAGAAATTTGGGAATTTCCCTGTTGAATCCCCAATCCCAGGATTTCCCTCGGCGGGTAGGAAATGCATCAGCTCCTCATTCCCACCCCTCCTTCCCGGAGTTCATCCCATTATCCATGGCAGGACGGATCTGACCCACCCCCACCACCCCTTTTCCATCCCCAATTTCTCCCCCCCAGCTGCTCTCCCAGGGCTGGGAAAGGCCGGAGAAGATTTTGCAGGAATTTCGAGGCCTCTCCCAGCGATCCCCGGCCATGCATTGTTTGGATGTTGTTGTTGGCCCTGGATTCGGGACGAGCTCCGTTCCCGGCTCCAGGAATAACAACAACAACCTCTGGCACCGGGAATCTTCCAATTCCCACCTCCCAGAGCGGCAGGACTGGCAGGATTCCAGGAAAAGCCCAGGAAAACTTCACCCCCTGGGCTGCCACCCGGAATCTCGGGAAAGGGAAGCGAAGGGAAGAGGGGAATCAGGGAAATCATCTCCATGGCCATGGCTGCCCAGAGGTTTGGGAATTTAAGCCCAGCCTCTGGATTTGGATGCGGCCAAGTCCTGGAATTTTGAGCTGGGCATGTCCAGAGGGTTTCTCCCAGCTGGAAAACCACAGGCACGGGATAAAGGGATGGCATCCAGTGGGGAACCGCAGGGAGACCGCTCGGCCTCAGGGGGTTGGAGGTCAGCTGGGAGGGTGGGCAGGGGCTGGAATTCCCAGAGGATCCCTGGGAGCGTCCCAGGAAAGGCTGGAGCACCGTGGGATGGTGGGAAGTGTCCCTGTCCGGGTGGAACGGGAGGAGCTCCGCGCTTCCTTCCCGCCCGAACCATTCCAGGATCCTCCAGCCCTTCTCTGGCCCCAGCCTCCTTCTCCAGCTTTGGATTCCAGGAGGGGCTGAGGGGGAGGAACCTTCTGGGGTGGGAATTTCACCTCTGGGCACCGAGGATATGGGAATATCCTTGGGAAGAGCCCAATGCTAGGGCTACTCCTGATCCCCCATTGTTCCCCCCACCCCAGCATCCCGTACCCAGACATCTCCTGGAGACCTGGGAATGTCCTTGGGATGATCCAAATCCTGGGGCTCTTCCTGACCCCCTCCCCTTTCCCCATCCCAGCATGCTGGCCCCAGACGTCTCCCGAGGATCTGGGAATGTATTTGGGATGATCCCAATCCCACAGTTCCTCTTGATCCCCCATTGCTCTCCCCTCCCCAGTGTCCCAGCCCCAGACGTCTCCTGGAGATCTGGGAATGTCTTTGGGTTGATCCCAATCCCAGGGCTCCTCTTGATCCCCCATTGTTCCCCCCACCCCAGTATCTCAGCCCCAGACGTCTCCTGGAGACCTGGGAATGTCCTTGGGATGATCCCAATCCCAGAGCTCCTCCTGACCCCCATTCCTCTCCCCACCCCAGTGTCCTGTCCCCAGACATCTCCTGAGGATCTGGGAATATCCCTGGGATGATCCCAATCCCAGAGCTCCTCCTGACCCCCTCCCCTCTCCCCACCCCAGCATCCCGTCCCCAGCCATTTCCCAAGGATCTGGGAATATCCCTGGGATGATCCCAATCCCAGAGCTCCTCCTGACCCCCATTCCTCTCCCCACCCAGCATCCCGTCCCCAGCCGTCTCCCGAGGACCTGAAGGCGCTGCTGGGAAGCGTCCACCGCCTCAACGAGACCTTCCGTGACCTGCAGCTGCAGCTGCTGCCCCCCCTGGCCCATCCCGACCTCCTGGAGCACGTCTGGAGGCTCCAGGACCTCCTGCACAACCACTCGGACTCGCTGCTGCTGCTCTCGGGCTCGCTGCGGCGCCTGCAGGGGCTGCTGGCCGGCCTGCGCGGCCACGCCGGCCAGACGGAGCGCTCGCTGGCCCAGCTCCGCGACGCGCTGGCCCAGCAGGGCGACGCGGCCCAGCTGGAGCTCTCCCGCCTCTCGGTGGAGGCCAACAGCAGCCGCCAGCTCCTGGACCACCACCAGCACCTCCTGGGCCGCCTGGGCGGGCGGCTGGACGCGCTGGGCGAGCAGGTGGAGGCGGCGGCGGCGGCGGTGGGCGCGGTGAACCGCAGCCTGTCGGACGAGGCGCGGCTGCAGCGCGGCGCGCTGCGGGACCTGCGGGCGCTGCTGGCCGACGCCGGCGCCGAGGCGCGGCGGGCGCGGGGCGCCCAGGCGGGCACGGAGCGGCAGCTGCGCCTGGAGCTGGCCCTGCTGGCCAACACCACCGAGGAGCTGCGCCTCGGGCACTGGGAGCAGGCGGCGGCGCTCCGGAACCTCTCCGTGATCCGCGGTGAGAGCGCGCCGCGCTCGGGGAATTGTTGGGGCATTTCCAGGTTGGAGCTGCTGGGGTGGATCTGGGTTGGGGTTCGGTGTGCTGGTGGGTAAATCCCGTGGGATGCGGCGCAGAGGGGGTTGAGGGAAGCGCTGAGCTCCGTGGAGTGCTCGGGGTTGGGGTGGAAGATCTCCCAGGTTAGGGAGTCCGGCTGTGTGCCCAAAAATCTGCGTGGATTTTCATCCCACCAAACCTCCCTGGGCCTTCCCATTCCATGAAGGAGTTGTTCCCAGAATCCAACTGAGCCTCCTCTGGGACAGCTGGAGGATGTTCCCTCATCCTGGTTCTTGTTCCCGGGAGAAGATCCCAACTCCCACTACGCTCAATCATCCATATCCCCATCCACTACCCATCATCCATCCATCATCCATACATCCATCATCCATCCATCCATCCATCCATCCATCCATCCATCCATCCATCATCATCATCCATCCATCTCCATCATCCATCCATCCATCCATCCATCACATCCATCCATCCATCCATCCATCCCATCCATCCATCCATCCATCCATCCATCCATCCATCCATCCATCATCATCCATCCATCCATCCATCCACCCATCCATCCATCCATCATCCATCCATCCATCCATCATCCATCCATCCATCCATCCATCATCCATCCATCATCATCCATCCATCATCCATCCATCCATCATCCATCATCATCCATCATCCATCCATCCATCATCCATCCATCCATCCATCCATACCATCCATCCATCCATCCATCCATCCATCCATCCATCCATCCATCCATCCATCCATCCATCCATCATCCATCCATCCATCATCCATCATCCATCATCCATCCATCATCCATCATCCATCCATCCATCCATCCATCCATCATCCATCCATCCATCCATCATCCATCCATCCATCATCCATCCATCCATCCATCCATCCATCCATCCATCCATCCATCCATCATCCATCCATCCATCCATCCATCCATCCATCCATCCATCCATCCATCCATCCATCCCTCCATCATCCATCAAGGGCACTTCCAGGGATCCAGGGGCAGCCAAAACTTCTCTGGGAATCCTGTGCCAGGGAGGAGGAAACCCCATGGAGAAACCCAGGAGATCCCAGGGGATGCTCTGGGGCGGAGCAGGAGGTCAGGAGTAGCTCCTGCCCCGTTTTCCGCCTGTTGTGGACACCCCATGGACTGGTGCTCATTCCTGGTGCTTCCCACTGGAATTCCAGCTGGAAAGGGCGGGGCTGGTCCCCTTTTCCAGCTGCTGCACCGGTGGGGATGGATCCAGGAGCTCCATCCCCCTGGAACACCAACAGCTCCCGGGCTCCTTCCCCTCATCCCTGGGCTCCCGATCCCTGTGTTTGGGATGCTGGCATCGCTCTGTCCCAATTACTTGGATAATTCCCGATTTCCTCGGATCCTGCTTTTCCCTCCCCACCCTTGGGAATGACACCACCTGCTCCCGAGGGCGGAACCCGGAGCCCGGCAGCCCTGGGATCGTTTTCCCAAACCCAACCCCTTCCCGAGGGCCAGCACCGCGTTTATCAGCCCTGACACATTCCTGGCATCCCGAACTTCCCTCTCCTCCCATCCCAGGGATCATTCCAGGGGCCCTGTGCCCAGCTGGATCCATCCCAGCTCCAGATGTCCTGGGGTGAGTCCCTCGTGTTCCCAGCCGGGTTTGGCCGAGCCTGCCGGGGGCCGGGGGCGTTTTCCTTCCCCCCAAATCCTCGGCTATCCCGGGCTCTGGATCCCGGATTTGGATCCTGGATCCCAGGTTCTGGTTCTGGATCCTGGATTCAGATCCTGGACCCCGGATACCGGATTTGGATCCTGGATACGGGGCTCTGGTTCTGGATCCTGGATTCAGATCCTGGACCCTGGATACCGGATTTGGATCCTGGCTCCCGGGCTCTGGGCCCCAAACACTGGATTTGGATCCTGGACCCCAGATTCTGGATTTGGATCATGGATCCCAGGTTCTGGATCCCAGATCCTAGATTTGGATCCTGGATCCTGGACCCCAGAACCTGGATTTGGATCATGGACCCTGGATCCTGGGCTCTGGATCCCAGATCCTGGATTTGGACGACAGCAGTTTGGGAAGGCCCCTGGGTTCCTCTCCAGCCTCCAAGGATTGCTCCAAGCACCTCGGGAAGGACAATCCTGAGAAGCTTGGGGTCTTGGGAGTCACCATGATGGAGAATTCCCGGGATCCACTGGGACAACCCGCAGGTGGGATGTGCTGGATCCCCAGCAGGTCCCAAAGGTGACAGGACCATCCCATCCATCCGGAAACACCTCATTCCTCTGGGATGGGAGGCTGGGAAGCCGGGATGCAGCAGGGATGGGATTCCCCGGCTGCGAACCGCCACGGCTGTGGGGTGGGAACAGCTGGGAATGGTCGGGAGCCTCTCCCGGCCGCCCTTCCCAGATTTCCTCCAGCCCAGCCGCTCCCTGTGTCCTCTCCAAGAGCTGTTCCTGGCATGGAGCCACCCCTCGGGGGAATTCCAGAAAATCTGCAGCTGCTCCATCCCTGGAAGGGTCCATTCCCGGGGTCTGGAGTTCATTCCCAGGGTCTGGGGTCAATTCCCAGGGTCTGGAGTTCATTCTCAGGGTCTGGGGTCCATTCCCAAGGATTGGAGTTCATTCCTAAGGTTTGGAGTTTATTCCCAGGGTCTGGGGTCCTTTCCCAGGATCCAGAGTCCAGTCCCAGAATCCAGAGTCCATCCCTGGGATCCAGACTCCACTCCCAGAATCTGGGGTCCATCCCTGGCATCTGGAGTCCATTCCCCAGGATCCAGGGTCCATTCCCAGGATCTGGGGTCCATCCCTGGGATCTGGGGTCCATCCCTGGGATCCAGTCTCCATCCCTGGGATCCAGTCTCCATCCCTCCATCCCTCAGCCCCTGGAGCTGTTCATTCCCTGGGCCAGCAATTCCATATTCCCATTATCCTTTCCTGTCCCTGACCAGCTCCAGCCCGGGATGTGTCCCACCCCTGATGTGGGTCAGGATCCCACTCTGGATCCCAATCCTGATCCCACTCCAGATCCCACGTATTCCTACAGAACATTCCCAGATCCCAATTCCTGATCCGTTAAAACCATCCCTGCTCTCTCTGACCCTTTTCCATTGCCTGGAGCCCCAGCTGGATCTCAGCTTCCTGAGTTCCCGGCTTTTAGGATTTCTTAGGAAAACAATTCCCAACCTCCCCCTGGATGGGTGGGAATGACCCTTTCCAGCCTCTCCCTGCCCTGTTTTATCTTTCCCAGGATTTTTTTTTTTTTTTCCTCATTATTCTTCTCTTCAAATTCCTTCTTCCCATTGTTTTGGCTCTCGATTATTTTCAGCTTTTTGGGATTTGACCCTTTGAGGGATGAGGGATAAATCCTGGATCGGGATTTTCTGCTCCTTCCTGGGATTTTACCCAAAATCCTGCTGTCCATCCTCTTCTCAAGGATCACCTCCAGAATTCCCCAAAAAAAATCATCCCAACTGAACAAATGGAAAGTGTCCCTGCCCGTGGATGATCCTTAAAATCCTTTCCAACCCCCAAAATTCCAGGATTCTATGAACATTCCCAAAACGCATATTTTCCCTGATTTCTTGCAATGATTTCTTTGGGAATTTGATTTCTTTGAAAATTATTTCATTGGGAATGTCCCAACAGGAAATTCCTGGAGTTGTGCTCAAGGCGGTTCTTCCAGGTGAATTTTCCTGGCACAATTCCAGGTTTGGAATTCAGTACCTAGAAATCCTGGAAGTTTAAAACCACGGGAAAACTGCTCGGGCAGCTTCTTTGTTCTCACATTTCTTGGAGATCTTGGAATTCTCCCGCTCCTGCCGCACATTCCCGAATCCTGGATGTGATTCCCACCCTCCCGTTGTGTTCCAGGACCACCGGGACCCAAAGGCGACCGAGGCTTGGAGGGGGTGGAGGGAGAGCCCGGCATTCCCGGCCTTCCCGGCCCCCGAGGTAAGGAAAACATTCCCGGTGTCCCAAACCCCCCCAAAAAATCCCATCCCGGAATAATCCCATCCGATCCGAAGCCAGCGGTAACTTCCTGGCCCATCCCTTGGGATGTCCCAGCTCCTGAGGGACACGAGGATGGATCTGCTCTCCTGGATCTGGGAACGTCCATCCTGGACCGGGGAAAATGGCATTGCCCACCCGGCTCCCGGGAATCCGTGCTGATATTCCCAGATTCCAGCCAGGCTGGAGCAAGAATTGGCCACCCCATGCCTGAGCTGAGCCTCCCAAGGCACCAGGAATTCCAAGGAATTGGTTCCCCCCCCCAACGGATCCTGGCAGAGGGGCCTCAGCTCCGAGACTTTTCTGGGATGGTTTTTCCAATGTCGGTGATGCCGATTTTCCTGCCCCCCTCCTTAATTCCGTTGGTTTTGGGAGGAATTCCATGGGAAGCCACCAGAGGACATTCCCACCCAGTGGTTTCTGGTTTGAAGGGAAGCCTGGGAATGCTGGCTCTGCTTCCAAGGGCTGGGAATGGCACGGAGGAGGGGCAGGATCCCCCGGGAGAGCTCTGTCCCACGGAGGGGACGGGATCCACCCGGGATCTGCTCGGATCCTGCAGGATGCAGACCCAGGGCCAGATCTAGGGTCAGATCCAGGAGCAGGTCCAGGTCAAGTTCCAGATCCAGATCCAAATGTGGATCCAGATCCAGGTCAAGGCCCAGTTCCAGGAGCAGATCCAGGACCAGGTCCAGATCGGACACAGATGGGGATTGAGATCAAGGTCCAGGTCCAGACCCAGGTCCAGTTCCGGATCCAGGTCCTGGTTGGGGTCTAGGACAAGACACAGATCCAGGTCCAGAACCAGATCCAGGTCCAGTTTCAGATCCAGGTCCAGGTCCAGTTTCAGAGCCAGGTCCAGATCCAGGTCCAGGACCAGGTCGAGATCCAGGTCCAGATCCAGATCCAAGTCCAGTTTCAGGAAAAGGGCCAGCTCCAGGTCCAGATCCAAATCCAGGTTTAGATTCATATCCAGGTCAAAGCCTGGGTCCAGGTTCAGGTCCAGGACCAGGGTGAGGGTCCAGATCCAGATCCGGATGTGGATCCGGATCCATGTCCAGTTCCATGTCCAAGACCTGGTCGAGGACCAGGACCAGCTCCAGGACCAGATTCAGGTCTGGATTTAGATCTGGATCCATGTCCAGGTTCAGATCCAGAGCCAGGACCAGGTCTGGATTCAGGTCCTGATCCTGATCCAAGTCCAGATTCAGGTTTGGATCTGGATCTAGGTCCAGATCCAGGGCCAGGTCCAGGTCCAAATTCAGGTTCAGGTCAAGGTTCAGATCCTGATCCTGGTCCAGATTCATATTTGGATCCAGACCCACACCCAGTCCTGGATCCAGACCCAGATCCAGACCCAGATCCAGACCCAGATTCAGATCCAGATCCAGACCCAGCTCCAGCTCCAGCTCCCACTCCAGCTCCATCCCTGGAATCCCCTGCTCCAAGGATTCCGAGGCACCGCGACCTTGCTGGGATTGCTTTGGGCTCAAACCCCGGGATTTTGGGATCGCTCCTTCCCCGGCCCCACCAAGCGAGGCAGAGCCAGCCTGGAAACCTGATCCCCTCTTCCCCAGCCAGCTGCCCGTGTTCCTTCTCCCTCCAGCTGGAATTCCTGGCGCTGACAGATCCACGGCTGTTTTCCTTGGGTGTAACAACCCTCGGAATTATATTGGCTCTTTTCCTTGCTTTTCCTTTCTTTCCCCCCATTTTTTTTCTTGTGCAAACAGAAAAACAAAGCGATCCCAACAGGCTTCACCTTCAGGAGGAGTTGTGGAAAGAGCCACGATTTTTAGGTCTTTTCCTGAATTTTTTTGGGATGTGGGCATGACTGAGAAGGTCGGGTTCAGGTGTATCCCTGGAAAATCCCCTTTTCCATGGGAAATCCACCCCACGGAAATCCCGGTCCTGATCCGTCCTCGGGATGGGAAAGGTTGGAGTTTGGGATAATCCCTGCTGGAAATGGAATTCCTGCTGCTGGAATTTTTTCCCTCCTAGCCCAGAGGAAAATCCTGAGTTTGGAAAAGCCCAGCCCAGGAGGAATCCTGGGCTCTCTCCACACGGATGGAGCCAGGCCTGGATCCTGGTGGAGCTTCAGATCCAGCCCCAGCTCAGGCTCGGGATGATCCCAGCTAGATCATTCCAGTGGGATGATCCCCAGATCCCATCTCCAGCACAGGGTCCGTCCCTCCAGCCCAGATCCAGGTCCTGGTTGGGATCCAGGAGCAGATCCAGGTTCAGGTCCAGATCCAAGTCCTGGTCCATATCTGGGTCCAGGTCCAGGTCCAGGTCCAGTTTCAGGGCCAGGTCCATGACCAGATCCACAGCTGGATCCAGGTCCAGGTCCATGACCAGATCCACAGCTGGATCCAGGTCCAGGTCCATGACCAGATCCACAGCTGGATCCAGGTCCAGGTCCAGGATCAGGACCAGATCCAGCCCAGATCAAAACCCAGTTCCAGAGCCGGGTCCAGGACCATGAGCAGATCCAGATCCGTGTCCAGGTGAAGGTCACCTCCAAAGTTTGGACTTGTCCCCTGCGAAGGAATTCCCAAACTCCGGCCCCAGTTCCCACCTCCCGGAGATTGGGAATGCTCCACCTGTATCTCCAAGAAATGTCCCCCCCCTTGGACAACATGGATTTGGGAGAGCTGGGGGCACTCAGGGGGGATCCATCCTGATTCCTGGGCATGGATCCGGATTCTCCTTCCTTGATCCCCAGCTTTGGAGCCCGCTTCACCTCCAGCCCAGACTAGGGATGCTCCCAAATCCTTTAAACCCACCCTGGACCGCAGGGAAGAGCAGGGAAAGGATGGGCCGGACTCTCTGGGGTCTCCTGGGGTTTTCCCCGGACTCCCGGGATTTGGGAATTCTGCTGGAAGGGGCTGATGTTGTGTCCTCGTTCCAGGCCTCCCCGGGGAGCGGGGCCCGCCCGGCCCGAGGGGACCCAAGGGGGACCAGGGGGAGCTCGGACCCCGCGGCCCCGCCGGAGCGCGCGGACCCAAAGGTACGGACGCGGGATACGGGATACGGGATACGTGATTTGGGGTCTGGGATCTGAGATCTGGGGTCTGGATATGGGATATGGGGTCTGGGATCTGGGATCCAGGGTCTGGGATATGGGGTCTGGGGTCTGGGATATGGGGTCTGGGATCCAGGGTCTATCCCCAGGATCTGGGGTCCATCCCTGGGATCTGGGGTCCATCCCCGGGATCCGGAATCTCGGATCTGGGGTCCATTCCCAGGATTTGGTGTCCATCTCTGAGATCCAGAGTCCGTCCCTGAGATCCAGAGTCTGTCCCTGGGATTTGTGGTCCATCCCCGGGATCTGGGGTTGATCCTTGGGATCTGGGGTCCATCCCTGGGGCCTGGGGTCCATCCCTGGGGCCTGGGGTTCATTTCCAGGATCTGGGGTCGATCCTTGGGATCTGGGGTCCATCCCTGAGTTCCAGAGTCCATCCCTGAGATCTGAGTTTCATTCCCAGGATCTGGGTTCCATTCACGGTATCTGGGTTCCATTCCGGGATCTGGGGTCCATCCTTGGGATCTAGAGTAATTTCCCAGGATCTGGAGTCCATTCCCAGGGATCCAGAGTCCATCCCAGGGATCCAGGGTCCCAGGAAGCTCCCGGATCTCCTGGAGGGCCGGGAATCCCAGCAATCCCTGCCCAGCACCGTCCCATTGGGAGCAGCTGGGCTCGGAGGGGATGGATGGATTTGGGATCCAGGGGTTTCCCAACCTCCTGGAGGAGGGAAGGGGCTCCCAGCATTCCCAGGATCCTCCCCTGATCCCGCTGCACATTCCCAGCTCTCCCAGCATTCCCACCATTGCATCCAGCCCCATCCCAACTCCTCTTTGGGAAGGAATTTTGGGAATCTCAGGACACCAGGCAGGATCTCCCTTTCCTTTTCCATCCCCAAATTCCATAAAAATCCCTTGGGATGGATCCTGAGTGTCCTGGATCCCAGAATCCCAGAATGTTTTGGATGGGATCCATGGACCTTCAATCCCATTCCTGGGACAGTTCCCACAATCCCAAGGTGATCCAAAGCCACACTTAGATAGTCCCAGGGATCCAGGGATTCTCTGGGAATTCCTGCCCAAGGTCCCAGCCCCAGCTCCCCTTTCCCACTGGGAATTCCATTCCCTGGCTCCTGCCCCTCCAGCCCTTGCCCCAATCCCAGCTCTCCTGGAGCCCCTGGAGGCTCGGGAAGGGGCTCCCAGCATTCCCGGGATCCTGCCCTGATCCCGTCCCACATTCCTAGCTCTCCCAGCCCCGGCTCCTGGAGATCTCCATGGCCTCCTCTGGAATTTTTCCTTCCGGAGTCGGGATCCCGGAGCTGGAGCAGCCCAGCGAGGGGGGGTTGGACACAATTCCCCTTTTCCCGCTGCCCCAACTTTGGGATCATCCCAGGCCGAGCCCCTGAATCCCAGGATCACCCCAACCCCTCACCCACCCCATTTTGGGGCCCAACCTCCTCAAACCCGGAATTTTTTCCTTCCCAATCCCATTTTCCCTGGGCCAGCTGCTCCGGCTGTGAGGAGCAGGGGCTGCTCCAGCATCCCTGGCCCCATTCCCAACACTTCCCATCTGGATCCCATCAGCCGCTTCCCCTCATCCCACACAGCTGCAGGACCAATCCCGCTCTCCTGGAGCCTCCCAGGGAAAAGGGCAGGAATTTCCTGCCCAGCTCTGGTTTTTTTGGGATTGTTTCACATCCCGCATTTTCCTTCATCCCGGATTTCCGAGCCGCTCCGGGCGTTGTTTGTTGTTCCTGGAGATTCCCTTGGGATGGGGCCGGGATCAGCAAATCCCATCCCAGGGCCTGGAAAAGCTGGGAATGAGGGAGGAGGCGGCTCCGGGAGAGCCAAGGAATGACGGAGCTCCTCAGTGACGTCATTAACGGGATAATAAATCCGGAGACCAAATTCCCGGGAGATCGGACGGGTGGGAATGTTGATCCAGCTGCTCCCAGCATCGCCCTTTTCCATGGATCCGGGGCTGCTGCTTCCTCAGGGATTCAGGAAGCCCGAAAATTCCTAAAATCGGGAATTCCATCCCAAAGCCAGGGGTTTGTCACCTTTGACGGGATCTGCAATCTGGAATTCCGGCACCACCGGAACTTCACTTTCCCTCTAGGCCAGGACGCGTTCCCGGAGGATTTTTTGGGATTTCCCATCCTCGGGGCAGGGATGGGCAATTCCAAGAATTCCCGACCTCTCTCTTTTCCCAGGTGACCGCGGCCCCAAGGGGGACCGGGGGGATGGAGGCGTGGCCGGTGGCACAGGTGAGCTCCTGAGGGAGGAATTTTTTGGGAATTAGGAGCCAGGGAGGTATCGAAATTCCCAACTCAAGGAGGCTGCTGGAAAAACCATCCCGGGGTTTTCCTGCCCAACTGAGGAGGACCCAGAGCCGGGGAAGGTGGGAGGGGTGGTGGGAATGGGAAAGGAGCAGGAATGCCAGAGGGAAAAGGTCGGGAATGCCAGGGACATTTCTCCAGAATTCCAGTGATATCCCAGCTTGGGGACATTCCCATGGAATTCCAGAGATATCCCAGCCTGGGGACATTCCCATGGAATTCCAGGGATATTCCAGCCTGGGAACATTCCCATGGAATTCCAGGGATATCCCAGCCTGGGGACATTCCCATGGAATTCCAGGGATATCCCAGCCTGGGGACATTCCCCCATTCCTCCTGGAATGGGGCGGGTTGGGAGGCAGGGCTGGATCCATGTGGGAATTGGATCCATGTGGGAATTGGATCCCTTGGAGAACACCATGGTCACCAGGGATGGGGATGTCACCAGGGATTACGATGACGTCACCATGGATTATTAAATCACATGGGTGGTGATGATGTCACATGGGTGGTGATGATGTCACATGGGGAATGATGATGTCACATGGGCGATGATGATGTCACTATGGATAATGATATCACATGGTGCTCATGATGTCACATGAATTATGACGTCACATGGATGATGGTGATGTCACATGACTGATGATGATGTCATCACGGATGATGATGTCACATGGGTGATGATGATGTCACATGGGTGATGATGATGTCATATGGTTGATTATGTCAGATGGGTGATTATGTCAGATGGGTGATGATGTCGCACGGATGATGATGTCACAAGGTCGATGATGATGTCACATGGATGGTGATGATGTCACATGCGTGACGATGTTGTCATATGGGCAATGATGATGTCACCATGGATGAAGAAGTCATATGGATGATGATGTCACAGGGGTGATGATGTCACACAGTTGATGATGATGTCACATGATAGACGATGTAGCCATGGGTGATGATGATGTCACCATGGATTATGAAGTCACATGGATGATGATGGCACATGGGTGATGATGAGGATGTCATCATGGATGATGTCACATGGGTGATGATGTAACATATGTGATTATGATGTCACGTGGGTGATGATGTCACGTGGGTGATGACGTCACATGGGTGATTATGTCACCATGGATGATGATGTCACATGGGTGATGATGTCGCATGGGTGATGACAATGTCACCATAGATGGTGACAATGATGATGACGATGACGATGATGACGACAACGATGACAATGAAAACGATGATGTCAATGACGACGATGACGATGAGGATGACAATGACAATGACGATGATGATGACGATGATTATGACAATGACAACAACAATGATGATTACAATGATGACTGACGATGATGACAATGACAACAACGATGATGACGATGATGACAATGACGATGACAACGACGATGGCAATGACAATGACAATAACAATGATGATGATGATGATAATGACGATGACCATGACAATGACGACAACAATGACGATGATGATGATGACGATGATGGCAACGATGACGACAATGACAGTGATGTTGACAATGATGATGAAGATGACGATGATGACAATAACGACGATGACGGTGACGATGATGACAACGATGACGATGATGACGATGATGATGACGATGCCCCTCCCCCACGTCCCCGCCCCCTGCCCCTCCCCCCGTGCAGCTCCCTCCGAGGGCTCCGTCCGGCTGGTGAACGGCTCGGGGCCGCACGAGGGGCGCCTGGAGATCTTCCATGAGCGCCGCTGGGGCTCCGTCTGCGACGACGGCTGGGACGCACGCGACGGCGACGTCGCCTGCCGCATGCTCGGCTTCCCGGGCGCCGACGACGTCTTCCGCATGGCGCGCTTCGGGCAAGGTGGGAATTCCGGGAATTCCGCTCCGGGGATGTTCCCCATCCTGGTGGAGGGCCGGGAAAATGGGGCGGGGTTTGGGTTGATGATCCTGGGGGATCTGGAGGAGCTCTGGAGGGTCCGTAATTCCTTGGAAGTGGTGGAGTCCAGCAGGCGGGAGGTGGTGGATCTGGGAAAAGCTGCTCCAGGAGACCTTGGGATGTGTCCTCCCACCAGTGCTCCATCCAGCCCACCTATCCCTGGATGCTCCCGGGGATTCTCTGGGAATTCCAGCTGGAATTCCTGCCTAAGATCCCAGCCCCAGCTCCCCTTTCCCACTGGGAATTCCATTCCCTGCCTCCTTCCCCTCCAGCCCTTGCCCCAAGCCCAGCTCTCCTGGAGCCCCTGGAGGCTCGGGAAGAGGCTCACAGCATTCCCAGGATCCTCCCCTTTATCCCACTGTGCATTCCCAGCTCTCCCAGCATTCCCTTGGAGCAGCTCCGGAGTCTCTCCAGGGCTGGATGGATCCATGGATATCGTGGATCCATGGACATCCTGGACCCATGGAATTCCGGTCCTGTGGACATCCTGGACCTATGGATATTCCTAATCCATGGATATTCCAGACCCATGGACTTTCCCGATCCCAGCCATTCCCAATCCATGAACAATCCTGATCCCATGAACTTCCCCAATCCCGGGACATCCCGATTCCTGACATTCCCAATCCTGGACATTCCCAATCCCAGGACATCCTGATCCCATGAACATTCCCAATCCCATGAACATTCCCAATCCCATGAACATTCGCAATTCCTGGACATTCCCAATCCATGAACAGTCCCGATCCCATGAACATTCCCGATCCCATGAACATTCCCAATCCATGAACATTCCCACTCCCGTGTCCCGCAGGCTCCGGGCCCATCTGGATGGACGATGTCTCCTGCTCCGGCTCCGAGGGTTCCCTGGAGCTCTGCGGATTCTCGGGATGGGGCCGCTCCAACTGCGGCCACGCCGAGGACGCCAGCGTGCGCTGCCGCACCGACTGACCCCAAACACCCCAGAATCACCCAGAAACAGAGACAAAAACACTCCCAAAACACCCCAAACCACCCCAAAAACACCCCCAAAACGTGACCCCAAATCATCCCAAAACCATCCTGCACCGACTGACCCCAAACACCCCAGAAACACCCAGAAACCGAGACAAAAACACCCCCAAAACACCCCAAACCACCCCAAAAACAACCCCAAAACGTGACCCCAAATCATCCCAAAACCATCCTGCACCGACTGACCCCAAACACCCCAGAAACACCCAGAAACCGAGACAAAAACACCCCAGAAACAACCCAGAAACACCCCAAAAACACCCCAAAACGTGACCCCAAATCATCCCAAAACCATCCTGCACCGACTGACCCCAAACACCCCAGAAACACCCAGAAACCGAGACAAAAACACCCCAGAAACAACCCAGAAACACCCCAAAAACACCCCCAAAACGTGACCCCAAATCATCCCAAAACCATCCTGCACCGACTGACCCCAAACACCCCAGAAACACCCAGAAACCGAGACAAAAAACACCCCAAAAAACACCCAAAACCACCCCAAAAACAACCCCAAAACGTGACCCCAAATCATCCCAAAACCATCCTGCACCGACTGACCCCAAAACACCCCAGAAACACCCAGAAACCGAGACAAAAACACCCCAAAAACACCCCAAACCACCCCAAAAACAACCCCAAAACGTGACCCCAAATCATCCCAAAACCATCCTGCACCGACTGACCCCAAAACACCCAGAAACACCCAGAAACACCCCAAAAAACAGAGACAAAAAACACCCAAAACCACCCAAAACACCCCAAAAACAACCCAAATATCCCAAAATGTGACCCCAAATCATCCCACACCGACTGACCCCAAAAACACCCCAGAAACACCCAAAACTGAACAAAAACACCCCAGAAACAACCCAGAAACACCCCAAAAACGACTGTAAAACCCCCAAAAACACCCAGATAATCCCAAAACCATCCCAATGGATGACCCCAAACCACCCAAAAACACCCAGAAACACCCCAAAAACAACCCCAAATATCCCAAAATGTGACCCCAAACCATCCCGCACCGACTGACCCCAAATCACACCCAAAATGTGACCCCAAATCCATCCCGAAACGTGACCCCAAAACATGATCAAGGGGAAACCCTAAACCCATCCCAAAGGGAAAACCCAAATCCATCCCAAAGGGAAAATCCCAAACCCATCCCAAAAGGGAACCCCCAAACCCATCCCAAAGTAAAAATCCCAAACCCATCCCAAAAGGGAAACCCCAAACCCATCCCAAAGGGAAACCCAAACCCATCCCAAAAGGGAAACCCCAAACCCATCCCAAAGGGAAAAGCCCAAACCCCTCCCAAAGGGAAAAGCCCAAACCCATCCCAAAGGGAAAAGCCCAAACCCATCCCAAAGGGAAACCCCAAACCATCCCAAAGGGAAAATCCCAAACCCATCCCAAAGTAAAAATCCCAAACCCATCCCAAAAGGGAAACCCAAACCCACCCCAAACCGTTCCGGATCCCAGCTGGCGCAGGATTGGGAATCAACCCACAAAAATAAGATTTGTTCTTCCCATGCCTGGGGCAGGGATTGGGGGTTATCCACAAAAGGTTTTGTTTTATGGGTAGGGTTTTGGGGTTTTAAGGATTTATAGGGATTTTGGGGGTTTATGGGATTTATGTTGGGTTAGGGATTTTAGGGAGTTTTATGGGGTAAGTGGGTTTGGGTTTTATGGGATTTATGGGGTTTATAGGATTTTGGGGGTTTATGGGATTTTGGGGGTTTAAGGGGTTTATGGCATTTATGGGGTTAAAGGGATTTGTGGGGTTGGGTTTATGGGATTTATGGGGTTAAGGGTTTGGGGGGTTTAGGGTTATTAAGGGATTTATGGGGTTAAAGGGATTTTGGGGTTATGGTTATGGGGTTTTATGGGTTTATAGGGTTTATGGGATTATGTTAAAGGATTTTGGGGGTTTTAGGGTTTATGGCATTTATGGGGTTAAGGATTTTGGGAGGTTTATGGGTTTATGGGTTTATGGGATTTGGTTATGGTTTATGGCTAGGGTTAAAGGGATTTTGGGGGTTTTATGGAGTTTATGGCATTTATGGGGTTAAAGGGATTTTGGGAGTTTTATGGGGTTTATGTGGCCTATGGGAGTTTAAGGTGTTTTGGGGGGTTTACGGGGTTTAAAGGAGTTTAAGGGATTTATGGGGTTTACGGGGTTAAAGGGATTTATGGGGTTTGTGGGGTTGGGGGATTTATGGGGTTAAGGGGATTTATGGGGTGTGTGGGGTTAAGGGGGTTAATGGGATTTATGGGGTTAATGGGATTTATGAAGTTTATGCAGTTAAAGGGATTTATGGGGTTTGTGGGGTTAAGGGGATTTATGGGGTTTATGGGGTTAATGGGATTTATGGGGTTTATGGGATTTATGGGGTTTCTGGAGTTAAGGGGATTTATGGGGTTAATGGGATTTATGGGGTTAAAGGGATTTATGAAGTTTATGCAGTTAAAGGGATTTATGGGGTGTGTGGGGTTAAGGGGATTTATGGGGTTTATGGGGTTAATGGGATTTATGGGGTTTATGGGATTTATGGGGTGTGTGGGGTTAATGGGGTTAAAGGCATTTGTGGGGTTAAAGGGATTTATGGGGTTAATGGGATTTATGGGGTTTATGGGATTTATGGGATTTATGGTGTGTGTGGGGTTAAGGGGATTTATGGGGTTTATGGGGTTAATGGGATTTATGGGGTTTATGGGATTTATGGGATTTATGGGGTTTGTGGGGTTAATGGGATTTATGGGGTTAATGGGATTTATGTGGTTTGTGGGATTTATGGGATTTATGGGGTTTGTGGGGTCTATGGGGTTTCCGGTGATTTTTTTGGGGGTTCCCCCCCCCATCCCTTCCCAGCCCCTCCCCCCATCGCTTTTGGGGCCGCCCCAGGCCACGCCCACTCCGCCACGGCCACGCCCCCACGCTGTGCGCGCGCCGATTACGTCACCCCCTACGGGCGTTTGGCCGCGCCCCATCGCAACCCCCTCCTTATTAGGTGTTTGGCCACGCCCCCGGGGAAAGGGGCGGGGCCAAAGCGCGCGGCGCGCGGGATTCGAACCCGGTAACGGCCGGAAAGGGCGGGAAAAGGGAACGGGATTGCCGGGGAACGGGAAAAGGGAACCGGGAAAAGGGAACGGGGAAAGGATCCCGGATTGCCGGGGATCGGCGGAAAAAGATCCCGGGGTTCCCCGGGATCGGCTCCGGATCGGGAAAAGGGTCCCGAATTCCCGGGATCGGCACCGGACCGGGGAAAGCGTCCCGAATTCCCGGGATCGGCACCGGATCGGGAAAAGGGTCCCGAATTCCCGGGATCGGCTCCGGATCGGGGAAAGGGTTCCGAATTCCCTGGATCGGCACCCGCGGACAGCGAAGCCGGAACCGAGGTGGGACCGGAGGGGTTTCCCGGGAATCCCCCCGAACTGGGATCCTCCTCTCAAACTGGGATCCCCCCCAAACTGGGATCCCCCCCAAACTGGGATCCCCCCCCCTCCAAACTGGGATCCCCTCCGTCTCAAACTGGGATCCTCCCCTCTCAAACTGGGATCCCCCCCTCAAACTGGGATCCTCCCCCCCCAAACTGGGATCCCGCCCCCCAAACTGGGATCCCGCCCCCCAAACTGGGATCCCCCTCCCCAAACTGGGATCCCCCTCCCCAAACTGGGATCCTCCCCCCCCCCAAACTGGGATTTCCCCCCCCAAACTGGGATCCCCCCCAAACTGGGATCCCCCTCCCCAAATTGGGATCCTCCCCCCCCCCAAACTGGGATCCTCCCCCCTCAAACTGGGATCCTCCCCCCCCCCAAACTGGGATCCTCCCCTCTCAAACTGGGATCCTCCCCCCCCCAAACTGGGATTCCCACCCAAACTGAGATCCCCCTCCCCAAACTGGGATCCTCCCCCCCCAAACTGGGATTTCCCCCCTCAAACTGGGATCCCCCCCCCAAACTGGGATCCCCCCTCCAAACTGGGATCCTCCCCTCTCAAACTGGGATTCCCACCCAAACTGAGATCCCCCTCCCCAAACTGGGATCCTCCCCCCCCCAAACTGGGATCCTCCCCTCCCCAAACTGGGATCCTCCCCCCCCCCAAACTGGGATCCCGCCCCCCAAACTGGGATTTCCCCCCTCAAACTGGGATCCCCCCCCAAACTGGGATCCCCCCCAAACTGGGATCCTCCCCCCTCCAAACTGGGATCCTCCCCCCCCCAAACTGGGATCCTCCCCTCTCAAACTGGGAACCCCTCCGTCTCAAACTGGGGTCCCCCTCCCCAAACTGGGATCCTCCCCCTCCCCAAACTGGGATCCTCCCCTCCCCAAACTGGGGTCCCCCTCCCCAAACTGGGATCCCCCCTCCAAACTGGGATTTCTTCCCTCAAACTGGGATCTTCCCCCCCCTAACTGGGATCCCCCCCAAACTGGGATCCTCCCCCCCCCAAACTGGGATCCTCCCCTCCCCAAACTGGGATCCTCCCCTCTCAAACTGGGATTCCCACCCAAACTGAGATCCCCCTCCCCAAACTGGGATCCCCCCCTCCCCAAACTGGGATCCTCCCCTCCCCAAACTGGGATCCTCCCCTCCCCAAATTGGGATCCTTCCCTCCCCAAACTGGGATCCTCCCCTCCCCAAACTGGGATCCTCTCCCCCCCCAAACTGGGATCCTCCCCTCCCCAAACTGGGATCCTCCCCCTCCAAACTGGGATCCTCCCCCCCCCAAACTGGGATCCTCCCCTCTCAAACTGGGATCCTCTCCCCCCCCCAAACTGGGAACCCCTCCGTCTCAAACTGGGGTCCCCCTCCCCAAACTGGGGTCCCCCTCCCCAAACTGGGATCCCCCCTCCAAACTGGGATTTCTTCCCTCAAACTGGGATCTTCCCCCCCCTAACTGGGATCCCCCCCAAACTGGGATCCTCCCCCCCCCAAACTGGGATCCTCCCCTCTCAAACTGGGATTCCCACCCAAACTGAGATCCCCCTCCCCAAACTGGGATCCTCCCCTCCCCAAACTGGGATCCTCCCCTCCCCAAACTGGGATCCTCCCCTCCCCAAACTGGGATCCTCCCCCCCCCAAACTGGGAACCCCTCCATCTCAAACTGGGGTCCCCCTCCCCAAACTGGGATCCCTCCTCCAAACTGGGATTTCTTCCCTCAAACTGGGATCTTCCCCCCCCTAACTGGGATCCCCCCCTCAAACTAGGATCCCCCTCAAACTGGGATTTCCCCCCCAACTCCCAGTCCTGGGCCTCTCCCTATTCCCAGTTCCCAACCTGGGTCTCCCCCATTCCCCAGTTTGGGATTTCCTCCCCCAAGCTGGGATTCCCAAACTGGGATCCCCTCGGATCCCCCCCAGTCCAGAACCCCCCAATTCCCAAATCTGGGATTTCCCCAATTCCCAGATCCCCCACTTCCCAAATCCAGGACCCCCCAATTCCCAAATCTGGGATTTCCTCAATTCCCAAATTTAGAAACCCCTAGAATCCCAAATCCAGGAACTCCCAAATCTGGGATTTTCTCAATTCCAAATCCTGCATTTCCCCAATTCCCAAATCCAGGACCCCCCAATTCCCAAATTTAGGAAACCCCCCCCCCAATTCTGAAATCCTGGAACTCCCAATTCCCAAATCTGGGATTTCCCCAGTACCCAAATCTGGGACTTCCCAAATTCCAAAATCCAGGACCCCCCAATTCCCAAATCTGGGACTTACCCAATTCCCAAATCCAGGACTCCCCAGTTCCCAAATATAAGAACTTCCAATTCCCAAATCCTGGACTTCCCAAATTCCTAAATCCTGTACTTCACAAATTCCCAAATGCAGGACTCCCCAATTCCCAGATCTGGGATTTCCCAAATTCCCAAATCCATGATTTCCCCAATTGCCCACCCTGGGACCTCCCCAGTTCCCAAATCCTGGACTTCACCAATTCCCAAATCTGGACCCTCCCAATTCCCAAATTTAGGAACCCCCCCAATTCCGAAATCTGGGAACTCCCAATTCCCAAATCTGGGATTTCCCCAATTCCCAAATCCAGGACCGCCTTAATTCCCGAATCCAGGATTTCCCCAATTCCCAAATTCAGTATTTCCCCAATTGCCCAGTCTGGGACATCCCCAATTCCCAAATCCAGTCCCCCCAATTCCCAAATCCAGGATCCCCCAAATTCCCAAATCCTTCCCTACCCTGGTGCCATTGGGGTCCCTGCACATCCCCCGTGCCCTGCAGGATCGGGATCGGGATCAGGATCGGGATCGGGATCAGGATCGGGATCGGGATCGGGATCAGGATCAGGATCGGGATCGGGATCGGGATCAGCTCCATGGACGCCCTGCAGTCCCCGACGCCCTCGTCCCGCCGGGACACAGCGGGTGAGGAACTGCAGGATGATCCCGGGATATTCCCAAGGAATCCTGGGGACCCCAGAGTGAAATTCCCAGGAAAACTCTGCCAGCCCCTCCCTCCTCCTCCCAGTTTTATCCCTGAGCAGATCCGGGTGGGAAATCCCTGGGATCAGCTGGGATCCCATCCCAATTTCTCATCCCAATTTCCCATCCCCATTCCCATCCCAGTTTCCCACCCCATTCCCATCCCAATTTCCCATCCCCGTTCCCATCCCAGCTCCCTGTGCAGCCCGAAATTCCCCTCTGGAATTGGGGTTGGATCTGCGGGAGCTCCGTGTTTTAGGGAACAAACCCATCCAGGGAATGGAGCTGGAATTTGGGAAAACATTGGGAAAAACCCAGGGGGGGTTGGAAGGAGCTTTCCCAAAAAATCAGAGTCAGGACCGGGATGGGAGCGGCCGCCGGGAATCACGGAATTCTTTGGGAAGGAGCTCTAGGGCTGGGAATTCCAACAATTCCAAAATCCCTGGGGATTGAAATCCCGCCGGGAATGGGGAGAGGCTGCAGGGCTGGCAATCCCTTTATTCCCAAAAATCCGACTGAGCTTCCCTGGGAAGTTCGAGGCCGTTCCCTCCCAAGATTCCCGAGGAGCCGATCCCGCTGATCCCAGATTTTCCTGGGCGATCACCAGGAATTTCCCCTGCAGATCCCGGCCCCGTGTCCATGACCATCCCGGCCTCTCCCTTCATGCAGAAGTTGGGATTCGGCACCGGAGTCAGCGTGTACCTGATGAAAAGGTCGGGAATGGCCTCGGGAATTGTTATCCCGGGAAATCCCACAGGCTGATCCCAGTTTTCCACCCCATGGATACGGATCTGAGGAGGGATTTGGGATTTGAGGAGCCAGGAAGGAGCGCGGTGGTTTCGGATAATCCTAGCCTGCCTGGAATTCTGGGAATTTGGGCTCCCTACTTTGGGGATAACCCTGTCATAGCTGGAATTCTGGGATTTTGAGGTCCATTATTTTGGGATAATCCTGGCCTGGCTGGAATTCTGGGAATTTGGGCTCCATTCCTGGGAATTCAGGGATTTGGGGTCCCTTATTTTGGGATAACCCTTTCCCAGCTGGAATTCCAGGATTTTGGGCTACATTATTTTGGGATTAGTCTTTTTCTGGCTGGAATTCCAGGGATTTGGGATCCATGCCTGGGAATTCTGAGCTCCCTAATTTTGGGATAATTCTGTCCTGTCTGGAATTCCAGGGACTTGGGCTCCCTTATTTTGGGACAACCCTTTCCCAGCTGAAATTCGGGGAATTTGGGCTCCATTCCTAGGAATTCTGGGATTTGGGCTCCATTATTTTGGGATAACCCTTTCCCAGCTGGAATTCCAGGATTTCAGGGTCCATTTTTTAGGATAACCCTTTCCCAGCTGGAATTCCAAAGATTTGGGCTCCATTCCTGTGAATTTAGGATTTCAGGGCCCATTATTTTGGGATAACCCTTTCCTACCTGGAATTCCAGGATTTCAGGGTTCGTTTTTTTTTTTGGATAACCCTTTCCCAGTTGGAATCCCATGGATTTGGGATTCCAAATCCTTCCCTCCCCTGACCTCGGCTCCATCCAGAGATGGGAATGGATAAAAAAAAATTCCCTGAGAATTCCAGAGAGGGATTTGAAGCCTTCCCACCCCACTGCAGCTCCTTGGATCCTTTCCCGATTTCCTCAGGGGAAAGTGGGGCCCATCCCGGTTTTCCGTGGGAATTCCAGAGGGTTTTCCCGGGCTCCTTGGATCCTTTCCCGATTTCCTCAGGGGAAGTGGGGCCCATCCCGGTTTTCCGTGGGAATTCCAGAGGGTTTTTCCCAGGGCTCCTTGGATCCTTTTCCCGATTTCCTCAGGGGAAGCGGGGCCCATCCCGGTTTTCCGTGGGAATTCCAGAGGGTTTTTCCCGGGCTCCTTGGATCCTTTTCCCGATTTCCTCAGGGGAAAACGGGGCCCATCCCGGTTTTCCGTGGGAATTCCAGAGGGTTTTTCCCGGGCTCCTTGGATCCTTTCCCGATTTCCTCAGGGAAAGCGGGGCCCATCCCGGTTTTCCGTGGGAATTCCAGAGGGTTTTTCCCGGGCTCCTTGGATCCTTTTCCCGATTTCCTCAGGGAAAGCGGGGCCCATCCCGGTTTTCGTGGGAATTCCAGAGGGTTTTTCCCGGGCTCCTTGGATCCTTTTCCCGATTTCCTCAGGGGAAAGCGGGGCCCATCCCGGTTTTCTGTGGGAATTCCAGAGGGTTTTTCCCGGGCTCCTTGGATCCTTTTCCCGATTTCCTCAGGGGAAAGCGGGGCCCATCCCGGTTTTCCGTGGGAATTCCAGAGGTTTTCCCGTGCAGGTCTCCGCGGGGATTGTCGCGCTCGCCCTGGGCCGTGAAGAAAATCAGCTCCTGCTGCTCCCAGAGCCAGCGCAGCCTCTTCCAGCAGAGGCTCCGCGAGGAGGCGCGGACCCTCCGGAATCTGCGGCACCCCAACATCGTGGGTGGGCATCCCGTGGGAATGGGGCTGGGAAAGCCGTGGGAATGGGGCTGGGAAACCCGTGGGAATGGAAAACCCTTGGGAATGGGAAACCCTTGGGAATGGGAAACCCATGGGAATGGGGCTGGGAAATCCTTGGGAATGGGGCTGGGAAACCCTTGGGAATGGGAAACCCATGGGAATGGGGCTGGGAAACCCATGGGAATGGGGCTGGGAAACCCTTGGGAATAGGGGTGGGAAACTTGGGAATGGGAAACCCATGGGAATGGGGCTGGGAAACCCTTGGGAATGGGAAACCCTTGGGAATGGGAAACCCTTGGGTATGGGAAACCCATGGGAATGGGGCTGGGAAACCCTTGGGAATGGAGGGGTTGTATCCCTGGGAATGAGGGTGGGAGTTTGTTGGGAATGGAGGGTGGGAATTTATTGGGAATGGAGGGATTGGATTCATGGGAATGGAGGGGTTGGTTCCATGGGAATAGGGGTGGGAAACGTGGGAATGGGGGTGGGAAATGTGGGAATGGAGGGAATCCTTTCCTGAATCCCACCGATCCCATTCCCGTATCCCGATGACCCCATTCCCAGTTTCCTGTTGATCCCGTTCCCAATCCCACTGACCCCGTTCCCGGTTTTCCCACTGACCCCATTCCCAGTATCCCGCCAATCCCGTTTCCATTCCCAGTTTGGATCCTGCTGACCCTGTTCCTAGTTTTCTGTGGATCCCATTCCCGTTCCCAGTTTCCTGCTGACCCCATTCCCACTGTTCCTGCTTCTCTTCCTGGTGCTGTTCCTGGTTCTGTTCCCAGTTCTGTTCCCGCGGCTGTTCCCGCTATTCCCGGTTCTGTTCCTGGTCCCATTCCCAGTTCTGTTCCTGTTCTCGTTCCTGTTTCCGGTTCTGTTCCTGCTGTTCCCAGTTCTGTTCCGTTCCCATTCCCAGTTCTGTTCCCATTCCTGGTTCTGTTCCCATTCCCATTCCTGGTTCTATTCCTATTCCCATTCACAGTTCTGTTCCCATTCCCGCTGTTTCCGGTTCTGTTCCCGTTCCCATTCCCATTTCCAGTTCTGTTCCCATTGCCATTCCGGTTCTGTTCCCATTCCCATTCCCATTCCTGGTTCTGTTCCCATTCCCAGTTCCTGTTCCCATTCCCGCTGTTCCCATTCCCGGTTCCTGTTCCTGTTCCCATTCCCAGTTCCCATTCCCGGTTTCTGCTCCTGTTCCCATTCTGGTTTGTTCCCAGTGTTCCCGTTCCCATTCCTGCTCCCGTCCCCATTCCCAGTTCCTGTTCCTGTTCCCGTCCCCATTCCCAGTTCCCGTTCCCATTCCCGCTGTTCCCATTCCCGTTCCCGTCCCCATTCCCGGTCTGTTCCTGTTCCCATTCCGTTCCTGTTCCCGTCCCCATTCCCAGTTCCCGTTCCCATTCCTGCTGTTCCCGTTCCTGTTCCCGTCCCCATTCCTGGTTCCCGTTCCCATTCCCGCTGTTCCCGTTCCTGTTCCCGTCCCCATTCCCAGTTCCCGTTCCCACTCCCGCTGTTCCCGTTCCCGTCCCCATTCCCGGCGTTCCGGTCTCCGTTCCCAGGGTACCGGGCGCTGGCGGCGGCTCCGGACGGCAGCCTGCTGCCTGGCCATGGAGTTTGGCGGGGAGCGTTCCCTGCTGGAGTGGATCGAGGAGCGCCGGGAGCGGCGCCGGGGCGCCTTCCCCGCCCCCACATCCTGCACGTGGCCCTCAGCATGGCCAGGGGGCTACAGGTACCGGGAATGCCGCCGGGGAGGGAACCCCGGGAATGACGGCAGGGAGAGAACCCTGGGAATGACGGCAGGGAGGGAACCCCGGGAATGACGGCAGGGAGGGAACCCCGGGAATGACGGCAGGGAGGGAACCCCGGGAATGACGGCAGGGAGGGAACCCGGGAATGACGGCAGGGAGAGAACCCCGGATGACGGGGGGGAGGGAATGACGGCAGGGAGGGAACCCGGGAATGACGGCAGGGAGGGAACCCGGGAATGACGGCGGGGAGGGAACCCCGGGAATGACGGCAGGGGAGGAACCCGGGAATGACGGCAGGGAGGGAACCCCGGAATGACGGCAGGGAGGGAACCCCGGGAATGACGGCGGGAGGGAACCCCGGGAATGACGGCAGGGAGGGAACCCCGGAATGACGGCAGGGAGGGAACCCCGGGAATGACGGCAGGGAGGGAACCCCGGGAATGACGGCGGGGAGGGAACCCCGGGAATGACGGCAGGGAGGGAACCCCGGGAATGACGGCAGGGAGAGAACCCTGGGAATGACGGCAGGGAGGGAACCCCGGGAATGACGGCAGGGAACCCGGGAACGCCATGAGGGAACCCTGGGAATGCCAGCGGGGAACCCCGGGAATGCCTGGAGGGAACCCGGGAATGCCAGCAGGGAGTGCTGGGAGAGAACCCTGGGAATGTTGGGAGGGAACCCCAGGAATGCCAGGAGGGAACCCTGGGAACGCCAGCGGCAGGGGGGAACCCCGGGAATGCTAGGAGGGAACCCTGGGAATGCCACCAGGAGGGAACCCCGGGAATGCCACCAGGAGGGAACCCCAGGAATGCCAGGAGGGAACCCCAGGAATGCTGCCAGGAGGGAATGATGCCAGGGAACCCCCAGGAATGCCATGAGGGAACACTGGGAATGCCAGGAGGGAACCCCGGGAATGCCACCAGGAGGGAACCCCAGGAATGCCAGGAGGGAACCCCAGGAATGCTGCCAGGAGGGAATGATGCCAGGGAACCCTCAGGAATGCCATGAGGGAACCCCGGGAATGCCAGGAGGGAACCCGGGAATGTCAGCAGAGAACCCCAGGAATGCTGGGACAGAACCTCGGGAATGCCAGCGGCAGGGAGGAACCCTGGGAATGCCAGGAGGGAACCCTGGGAATGTTGGGAGGGAACCCCGGGAATGCTGCCAAGAGGGAACCCTGGGAATGCCAGGAGGGAACCCCAGGAATGCCAGGAGGGAATGCTGAGAATGGCGGCAGGGAACCCCAGGAATGCCAAGAGGGAACCCCAGGAATGCTGGGAGGGAACCCAGGAATGCCAGCAGGGAATGCTAGGAGGGAACCCTGGGAATGCCAGGAGGGAACCCCAGGAATGCTGGTGGAACCCTGGGAATGCCAGGAGGGAATGCTGGGAATGGCAGCAGGGAACCCTGAGAATGCTACCAGAAAACCCTGGGAATGCTGCCAGGGAACCCTGGGAATGCTGGGAAGGAATCCCAGGAATGCCAGGAGGGAACACCGGGAATGCCAGCAGAGCCGTAGCATTCTGGGAAAATCCTGGCACTCTGGAAATTTCAGGAAAACCCTGGTGTTCCGGGAGAAAGGGGCTCCAGCTGCTGGCAGGGGTGGGGGTTGGGATGTAGAGATGGGTGGGATTTTGGGAAGGGCTTCCCAGGGAATTCCTGGGAGTGCCCAAGGAAAGGCTGGAGCCCCCTGGGATGGAATGGGTTCGAAGGTCTGTGGGTTTTTATGGAATTTGGGGATGGAAAAAGGAAGGGAGACCCTGCCTGGAGTCTAGAATTCCCGAAATTCCTTCCCAGAGAGGATTTGGGATGGGGCTGGATCCAATCCCGGGCTGAGAGAGCTGGGAACAGAGGGGATTTTGGGCAGGAATTCCTGGCTGGGCTGGAATTCCCAGAGAAACCCCGGGAGTTCCCACGGAAAATCTGGCCCCGCCGAACGCCGGGATTGGAACGGGCTGATCCATAAAACCCCAGAATCCACGGATTCCCAGCCAGCCAATGAGGTTTCAAAGCTGGATCCAGGATTCCCCCCCGCATTGGGCTCTCCGAATCCGACGGCTCTTCCCGTTTTTTCCCGGTTCTTCCCGATCCAGTACCTGCACACGGAGCAGCGGCTGCTCCACGGCGACATCAAATCCGCCAACGTCGTCGTGCGCGGCGCCTTCGAATCCGTGAAAATCTGCGACGTCGGAGTCTCCCTGCCCCTGGACGAGAACCTGATAGGTGGGAATGCCGGGAATTCCGGGAATTCCTGAATGCCGAGCTTTCCCCGGAGCTCTGGGAGTTCCAGGCTTTTGGGGTTTTTTTAGGGATGGGCCGGGAAAGAGTTCCCAGGCAAAGGCTTGGGAGTTCTCCAGCTGCCTCGGGATTTTTTTGGGCATGTGGAGCTGGAGGCACCGGAATGTCCTGCAGGAATGTGGGGATGGATCGGTTTTTCTTGGGAATGTTCAGGTGGAGGCACTGGAATCTCATGGAGAGGGTAGGGATGGATCAATTTTATTGGGAATGTGGAAGCTCTGGGATCTCCTGCAGGAATGCGGGGATGGATCTGTTTTATTGGGAATTTTGGAGCTGGAGGGAATCCCAGAATCTCCTGGAGGGATCCACAGAGCGCTGGAATCCATCCCGGGGTCCCCAGGGCTCTGGAATTCCCCTGGGAATGGCAACGCAGAGGGAGCGCTCTGGAATTCCACCCAGGATCTCCAGGGCTTGGGAATGCATCCAGGAGTCTGGGACCCCTCTGGGAAAGGGAATCCTGGGAATGAACACCGCTTTTCCCAGGATGCCATTCCCAATCCGGGATCCCAATCCTATTCCCTATCTGGGATCCCATTCCAAATCCAGGATCCCATTCCCAGTCCTAATCCCAATCCCTTTCCCAATCCAATCTCCCAATCCGGGATCCCAATCTCATTCCCAATCAGAGATCCCATTCCTGATCCCAATCTTGGATTCCAATCCAATCCCCATTCCCAGTCTGGGATCCCATTCGCAATCTGGGATCCCAATCCCAATCCAGGATCCCATTCCCCTTCCCAATATGGGATCCCATTCCCAATATGGAATCCCATTCCCAATCCCATTCCCATCTTCCCGTTGCAGTGAGCGATCCCGAGCTGTGCTCTGTGGGTACGGAGCCCTGGGAGCTCTGGAATCTCTGCGGGGATGCAGATTTTCCCAGAATCCCATCCCCAATCCCATTCCCATATTCCCAATCCCATTCCCACCTTGCCGTTGCAGTGAGCAATCCCGAGCTGTGCTACGTGGGCACGGAGCCCTGGGAGCTCTGGAATCTCTGCGGGGATGCAGATTTCCAGAATCCCATTCCCAATCCAGAATCCCATATTCCCAATCCAATCCCATATTCCCAATCCCATATTCCAATCCGATCCCACCTTGCTGTTGCAGTGAGCGATCCCGAGCTGTGCTCCGTGGGCACGGAGCCCTGGGAGCTCTGGAATCTCTGCGGGGATGCAGATTTTCCTGGGATCCCATCCCCAATCCAGAATCCCATTCCCAATCCAGAATCCCATATTCCCAATCCCAATCCCATATTCCCAATCCCGATCCCACCTTGCCGTTGCAGTGAGCGATCCCGAGCTGTGCTCCGTGGGCACGGAGCCCTGGGAGCTCTGGAATCTCTGCGGGGATGCAGATTTTCCTGGGATCCCATCCCCAATCCAGAATCCCATTCCCAATCCAGAATCCCATATTCCCAATCCCATATTCCCAATCCCGATCCCACCTTGCCGTTGCAGTGAGCGATCCCGAGCTGTGCTACGTGGGCACGGAGCCGTGGCTGCCGCCGGAGGCGCTGGAGCCGGGTGGGATCATCTCGGATCGCTCGGATATTTTCCCGCTGGGGCTGACGCTGTGGGAGATGCTGGCCCTGAGCATCCCACACGTGCCCTGTGCCCAGAGCGACTCCGAAGGTCGGGAATTCCCGCCCGGAATGTGCTGGGATCCGGGCTGAATCCGGGATGGGGCTGCAGGTCAAGGGGAAAGGGAGGGGATGGAATGGAATTCCCGCTGGGAAAGGGAGGAGCGTGGGAAGGGATTCCCGGCTGGGCTGGAATTCCCAGGGAATCCCTGGGAGTGTCCAAGGAAAGGTTGGAGCAGCCTGGGGTGGTGGGATTGGGATGGGATGGGGTTGAAGGTCTGGGGATTCCATCCCAAAGCATCGCGGGATTCTGGGATTCAGGACACTCAGGGTCCATCCCCAGGGGATTTTATGGAATTCGGAGATGGGAAAAGGAAGGGAGACCCTGCCTGGAGTGCTGAGATTCCCAGGGAAGCCTCTGGATCCCGAAATTCCCAGAGAGGATTTGGGATGGGGCTGGATGCAGTCCAGGAGAGCTGGAGAGGGATTTGGGAAAAAGGCCTGGAATGCCAGGACAGGGAATGGCTCCCATTGCCAGAGGGGTTGGGATTTTGGGATCTTGGGCAGGAATTCCCAGCCGGGAGGGTGGGGAGGGGCTGGGCTGGAATTCCCAGAGGATCCCTTGGAGTGAGCAGAATCCCTCTGGAAACATCAGGGGAGGGACCAGGCTGGGATTCCTGGGATGGGGCTGGGATTGGGATTCCTGAAATGGGGCTGGGATTCCCTTGGGGATCAGGACTCCCGGGATGGGGCCAGGATTCCTGGGATGGGGCTGGGATTCTCTTGAGGATTGGAATTCCTGGGATGGGGCTGAGATTTCCTAGGGATGGGGCTGGGATTCCCAGGATGGGGCCGGGATTCCCTTGGGGATCAGGATTCCCGGGGGAGGTGGGTGCAGTATTCCCGACATTCCCGGGGAGGTGGGTGCAGTATTCCCGACATTCCCGGGGGAGGTGGGGGCAGTATTCCTGGGATATTCCCAGGGGAGGTGGGTGCAGGATTCCTGGGATTTCCGGGGGAGGTTGGGTGCAGTATTCCTGGGATATTCCCAGGGGAGGTGGGTGCAGGATTCCTGGGATATTCCCAGGGGAGGTGGGTGCAGGATTCCTGGGATTCCCAGGTGAGTTTGGGTGCAGTATCCCCGGCATTCCCAGGGGAAGGTTGGGTGCAGTATTCCCGACATTCCCGGGGGAGGTGGGTGCAGTATTCCCGACATTCCCGGGGAGGTGGGGGCAGTATTCCTGGGATATTCCCAGGGGAGGTGGTGCAGGATTCCTGGGATTCCCAGGGCAGTTTGGGCGCAGTACCCCCGACATTCCCAGGGGAAGGTTGGGTGCAGTACCCCCGACATTCCCAGGGGAAGGTTGGGTGCAGTACCCCCGACATTCCCAGGGGAAGGTTGGGTGCAGTATCCCCGACATTCCCCGGGGAAGGTTGGGTGCAGTACCCCCGACATTCCCAGGGCAGTCTGGGTGCAGTACCCCCGACATTCCCAGGGGAAGGTTGGGTGCAGTATCCCCGACATTCCCAGGGCAGTTTGGGTGCAGTACCCCCGACATTCCCAGGGGAAGGTTGGGTGCAGTACCCCCGACATTCCCAGGGGAAGGTTGGGTGCAGTATCCCCGACATTCCCAGGGGAAGGTTGGGTGCAGTATCCCCGACATTCCCAGGGCAGTTTGGGTGCAGTACCCCCGACATTCCCAGGGCAGTCTGGGTGCAGTACCCCCGACATTCCCAGGGGAAGGTTGGGTGCAGTATCCCCGACATTCCCCGGGGAAGGTTGGGTGCAGTACCCCCGACATTCCCAGGGGAAGGTTGGGTGCAGTACCCCCGACATTCCCAGGAGAAGGTTGGGTGCAGTATTGCCGGCATTCCAGGGGAGGTGGATGCAGTATTCCCAGGGGAAGGTTGGGTGCAGTACCCCCGACATTCCCGGGCACTTTGGGCGCAGTACCCCCGACATTCCCAGGGCAGTCTGGGCGCAGCACCCCCGACATTCCCGGGCCGTTCCTCCGTTGCAGAGGATGACTGCAGCGTCTCGGCGGAGGATTCCCTGGAGGAGCATTCCGTGGAGGAGGATTCCGTGGAGGAGGCGGCGTTCCGCGCGGCGCTGGGGTCGCTGCCGGCGCTGCCGCGCGCGGCGCTGGACGGGGCGCAGGGCCCCGTGCGGGAGCTGCTCTGCGCCTGCACCCGCAGCCGCCCCCCGCGCCGCCCGCCCGCCCGCGCCATCGCTCGCGCCCTCGACGCCTTCCCGGGAAGCCGGCTGCTGGGCATGGAGCTGGGCACCGAGCTGGCAGGGGAGCTCCAGAGGAAGCTGAGGATGGAGCTCCAGGGGGAGATGGGGACGGAGCTGGGGACGGAGCTCCAGGGGGAGATGGGGACAGAGCTCCAGGAGGAGCTGGGGATGGAGCTCCAGAGGAAGCTGGGGATGGAGCTCCAGGGGGAGATGGGGACGGAGCTCCAGGAGGAACCGGGCACGGAGCTCCAGGAGGAACCGGGCACGGAGCTCCAGGAGGAGCTGGGGATGGAGCTCCAGAGGAAGCTGGGGACGGAGCTCCAGGAGGAGCTGGGGATGGAGCTCCAGAGGAAGCTGGGAATGGAGCTCCAGGGGGAACCAGGCACGGAGCTCCAGGGAAAGCTGGGAACGGAGCTGGGGATGGAGCTCCAGGGGGAACCAGGCACGGAGCTCCAGGGAAAGCTGGGAACGGAGCTGGGGATGGAGCTCCAGGGGGAACCGGGCACAGAGCTCCAGGGAAAGCTGGGAACGGAGCTGGGGATGGAGCTCCAGAGGAAGCTGGGGACAAAGCTCCAGGGGGAGGCGGCTCGGGAATGCCAGGAGGATTCAGCTCTGGAGCACTGACAGCACCGGGATTCCAGAGCCGCCTCACCAGAGAGCTGGAGGGGAGCCGGGAATGCCGGGGGAACCGGGAATGCTGGGGGGAGCTGGGAATGCTGGGGGGAGCTGGGGATGGAGCTCCAGAGGAAGCTGGGAATGGAGCTCCAGGGGGAACTGGGGATGGAGCTCCAGGGGGAGGCGGCTCTGGAATTCCGGGGGAAGCTGGGGATGGAGCTCCAGGGGGAGGCGGCTCTGGAATTCTGGGGGAAGCTGGGGATGGAGCTCCAGGCGGAGGCGGCTCTGGAATTCCAGGGGAAGCTGGGGATGGAGCTCCAGGGGGAACCGGGCACAGAGCTCCAGGGAAAGCTGGGAACGGAGCTGGGGATGGAGCTCCAGAGGAAGCTGGGGACAAAGCTCCAGGGGGAGCTGAGAACGGAGCTCCAGGGGGAGGCGGCTCGGGAATGCCAGGAGGATTCAGCTCTGGAGCACTGACAGCACCGGGATTCCAGAGCCGCCTCACCAGAGAGCTGGAGGGGAGCCGGGAACGCCGGGGGAACCGGGAATGCTGGGGGGAGCTGGGAATGCTGGGGGGAGCCGGGGGTAGAGCTCCAGGGAAAGCTGGGAATGGAGCTCCAGGGGGAGGTGGCTCTGGAATTCCAGGGGGAGCTGGGACACGGAGCTCCATGGGGAGGCAGCTCGGGAATGCCAGGACGATTCAGCTCTGGAATTCCGTGGGAATGTGGCTCCAGAATTCCAAAGGGATTTGGCTCCAGGGCACTGATGCGCTGGGACTCCAGAGGGATTCAATTCTGGAATCCCAGGGTGATTTGCCTCTGGAATTCCAGGGGCAGCTGGGAACGGAATTCCAGGGGATCCGGCTCTGGAATTCCAGGGAGAGCTGGCTCTGGAATTCCAGAGGGATCTGACTCATGAAGTCCACAGGGATTCGGCTCCAGGGCACTGATGGACTCAGAATTCCAGAGGGATTGGGCCCTGGAATTCCAGAGGGATTTGGCACTGGAGCCCTGATGGTCCCAGAATTCCAGAGCCTGGACATTCCCACAATTCTGGAGTCCTGCCAGCCGAACCCTGGCATTCCTGGAATTCCAGAGCCCTGACATTCCTGGAATTCCCAGAATTCCAGTGCCATCGGGCTTTAGAGCCCCAAAAATTCCCAGAATTCCTGAGCCCTGGCATTCCCAGAATTCCTGAGTCCCGGCATTCCAGTGGGATGTGGCTCCAGTTTCTTTTCCCTGCGTTTGGGATGGAATTTCCCAGGTTTGGGGTTGGATTTTCCCTCTTTTTTCGGCTGGAATTTCCAAGTTCACTCATTTTTTAGTTGGATTTTCCCTCTTTTTTTTAGGTCAGATCTTCCCAAGTTTTCCAGTTGGATTTTCCCTTTTTGGGGATTGAATTTTCCCAAGTTTTCTGGGCTGGGTTTTCCCTCTTTGGTGTTGGAATTTCCCTCATTTTTTAATTGGATTTTCCCAATTTTTCGGATGGATTCTCCCAAGTTTGGGGTTGGATTTTCCCTTTATTTTTTGTTGGAATTTCCTTCAATTTTTCAGTTGGATTTTCCCAAGTTTTTCCCCGGATTTTCCCTCCTTTTTTCCAGTTGGATTCTCCCACTTTTTTTGGGTGGATTTTCCCAAGTTTTCCCATTGGATTTTCCCAAGTTTTCCCTCAGGAATGTTCCCAATAAATGGATTTGTACCTTTCTCTGGGATTGGTGGATTTTTCCTTGGATTTGGTTTTTCCAGGGGGATGGGACTTGGGCGCTCAGAGGGGGGAAAATCCTCAAAGAAACTGGAATACTTCCATAAAAACCCTGGAATATCCTCATAAAATCCTGGAACATTTCCATAAAAACCTCGGAATAGTCAGAAATTTAGGGAATATCATGGTAAAACCTTGGAATATTTCCATAAAACTTTGGAATATTCCTATAAACCCCCAAAATATCAGAAAAACATGGAATATTTTCATAATTTTATGGAATAGCAACACAAAACCTTGGAACATTTCCAGAAAACCTTGGAATATTGTCATAAAATTTGGGAATATTATCATAAAACCTTGGAATATTTCTATAAAACTTTGTAACATCAGGAAGCCTTGGAATATTGTCATAATTTTATGGAATATCACCGTAAAACCCGGGAATATTTCCATAAAACCTTGGAATATTGTGATAAATTTCAGGAATATCTTGGTAAAACCTTGGAATATTTCTATAAAACTCTGCAATATTTCTACAAAACCTTGGAATATCACGATTAATTCAGGGGAATATCAGGGAAATATTCCAAACCCTTGGAATATTTCCAGGATCCCCTGGAATTCCCTGCCTGGGAGGGCTCCAGGTGCAAATCCCGTGGGAAGAATTCCCGGCACAATTCCAAGAAAAGCCAAATCTCAGGAAGGAACCCCTGAGCCAATGAACTGAAATCCCAGAAAAACGCAGCTTGGAAAAGTGAGGAATTCCGGGCAGAATTCCAGGATTTCCAGTGGAACGCAGCAAAAGGAAGGATCCGAGGGAGATTCCCGAGGGAAAAGAGACTTCCCAAGAAAATGAGGGATTTGGGGAAGAATTCCCAAGGAAAATGAGGGATTTGGGGAAGGGATTCCCAAGAAAATGAGGGATTTGGGGAAGGAATGCCCAAAGGAATGAAGGATTTGGAAGGGAAAGGATTTAGGGAGGGATTCCCAAGGGAATGAGGGATTTGGGGAAGGGAAAGAATTCCAAAAGCAATGGAAGCGAAAGATTCCCAAAGAAAGGAAGGGAATGAGGGATTTGGAAGGGAAAGGATTTAGGAAAGGGGAAAAATTCCCAAGGGAAGGGATTTAGGGAAGGGATTCCCGAGGGAAGGACTCCCATGGAAGGGCAGGATTCCAGGAAAGGGAGGAATTCCCAAAGGGGGGAAGGGAAGGATTCCCAAAGGAATGAGGGATTCCCAAGTCAAGGATTCCCATGGGAATGAGGGATTTGGAAGGGAAGGGATTTAGGGAATGGAAGGGACTCAGGGAAGGAATTTAAGGATGGGATTCAGGGATGGGAAAGAATTTAGGGAATGGATTTGATGAAGGCATTCAGGGAAAGGATTCCCAAGGGAAGGGAAGGAATGAAGGATTCCCAAGGGAAGGGATTTAGGGAAGGGATTCCCAAGGGAAGGGATTCAGGGATGTGATTCCCAAAGGAAGGGATTCAGGGAAGAGATTCCCAAGGGAAGGGAAGGAATGAAGGATTCCCCAAGGAAGGGATTCTCAGGGAAGGGATTCAGGGAAGGGGTTTCCAAAGGAAGGGATTCAGGGAAGAGATTCCCAAGGGAAGGGATTCCAGGAAGGGATTCCAAAGGAAAGGATTCAGGGAAGGGAAGGATTCCCTTGGGAGCTCAGAATTCCCTCAGCATTTCAGCAGGATTCCCCGGATCGAGCCCGGCCCCTGGGGAGGAGCTCAGGCCGATCCCGCCGATCCCGATCCCGCCGATCCCGATCCCGCCGATCCCGGTGCTCCCGTTCCCATTCCCATTCCCGCTGCCCCCGGGGGGAAGCTGTACACCAGGAAGTCGGCGCGGCCGCAGTAGCGCGCGGCGAAGGCGCGGCCGTCGGCCGTGGGGTCGGAAAAGGCCAAATCCTGGGAATTCAGCACGGCCCCGAACACGAAGGTGTGCCTGGAGGAACGGGAAAACGGGAATGGGGTTGGGATTCCCGGCCTGGCACGGGAATTGGGGAACAGCTCCGGTTGAAATCCGGGATGCTCGCTGTTAAAACCCGGAGCGCTTTTCCTGCTGTCCCAGTCCCATTCCCACTGTCCCATTCCCGCTATCCCATTCCCATTCCCACTGTCCCATTCCCATTGTCCCATTCCCACTGTCCCATTCCCATTGTCCTATTCCCATTCCCACTGTCCCATTCCCGCTATCCCATTCCCATTCCACTGTCCCATTCCCACTGTCCCATTCCCACTGTCCCTTCCCATTGTCCCATTCCCATTCCCACTGTCCCATTCCCATTGTCCCATTCCCATTCCCACTGTCCCATTCCGCTATCCCATTCCCATTCCCACTGTCCCATTCCCACTGTCCCATTCCCACTATCCCATTTCCATTCCCACTATCCCATCATTCCCACTATCCCATCACTCCCACTGTTCCATCATTCCTGCTGTCATTCCCATAATTCCCGCTGTCATTTCCATAATTCCTGCTGTCATTCCCATCATTCCCGCTGTTCCCATCATTCCCGCTGTCATTCCCATCATTCCTGCTGTCATTCCCGCTGTCATTCCTGCTGTTCCCATCATTCCCACTATCCCATCATTCCCATCACTCCCGCTATCCCGTCACTCCCGCTATCCCATCATTCCTGCTGTTTCCATCATTCCCACTATCCCATCATTCCCACTATCCCGTCATTCCCGCTATCCCGTCACTCCTGCTGTTTCCGTCACTCCCGCTATCCCGTTACTCCCGCTATCCCATCACTCCCGCTATCCCGTCATTCCCGCTATCCCATCACTCCCGCTATCCCATCACTCCCATCACTCCCACTATCCCATCACTCCCGCTATCCCATCACTCCCGCTATCCCATCATTCCCGCTATCCCGTCACTCCCGCTATCCCGTCATTCCCGCTGTTCCCATCACTCCCGCTATCCCGCCGTTCCCGCTATCCCGCCGTTTCCCTGTGTGCGGCGGTACCGGAGGCTGTCCGCCATCCTGCGGGCGATGCCGGCGCCGGCGCGTGCCCAGCACCCAGAGCCGGCTGATCCCGCACACGGCCGCCTCCGGAACCCGGGAACAGCGCCAGGAGCACGGCGGGAACGCGGCCGAGCACCCGCGGGAATCCCGGCGGGAATCCCGGCAGGAATCCGCGGGATCCGGGGATGGCAGCGGCGAGCCCGGCTCCGGCAGCACCCGGAATGCCTGCGGGAATGGGAGAGGGGGAATGGGAATGGGAGGGGGGGTGGGAATGGGAATGGGGAATGGGAATGGGGATGGGGAATATGGGAATGGGGAATGGGGAATGGGAAGGGGAATGGTGGAATGGGAATGGGGATGGGAATGGGGAATGGGATGGGGATGGGAATGGGAATGGGAATGGGAATGGGGATGGGGGATGGGAATGGGATGATGGATGGGGATGGGGAATGGGAATGGGGATGGGAGATGGGGATGGGAATGGGGATGGGAATGAATGGGGGATGGAATGGAGATGGGGAATGGGAATGGGAGATGGGGATGGGGAATGGGAATGGGAATGGGAGATGGGAATGGGAATGGGGATGGGATGGGGATGGGAATGGGATGGGATGGGAATGGGATGGAGGGAATGGGAATGGGAAGGGGAATGGGAGGGAATGGGATGGGGGATGGGAATGGGATGGGATGGGGATGGGATGGGGAATGGGGATGGGAATGGGATGGGAATGGGGATGGAGGATGGATGGGAGAGGGGATGGAGGGATGGATGGGATGGAGGATGGGATGGGAATGGGAATGGGAATGGGAAAGGGAATGAGGATGGGGAATGGGGGAATGGGATGGGAATGGGAACTGGGAATGGGGAGGGCTGGGAATGGGATGGGAATTCACTGACCAATCACAATTCACGATCAATCACCAATCATTCATCAATCACCAACCAATCAGTAATTAATCACGAAACAATCACTCATCAACCACTAATTAACCACTAATTAACCACTAATTACACGCTAATTACTCACGAACCAATCAGCAAAAATCCACTCATTAACCGCTAATGAGCCCTCGTTAATTAATTAATTAGGGATGCGTTAATTGGCACCTGCTGGATGCTCTGAGCCGCCAGGCAGCCCAGCACGCTCCGGGCGGGGCTGATGAACAGGTACAGCCGGAGCGGGCCCGCGGAAAAACCGGGAATGGCCCTCGGAAACCCGGGAATTTTCCTGGGAAAACCAGGAATGTTCCCGGGGCGCCCCCGCCGGGAAGCCGAGCTCGGCGTCCACGATGGACAGGACCTCCTGGGCCTGCGGGAAAACGGGAAAAAACCGGGTGGGAATGATGGGAATGACGGGGGGAAAACGGGGTGGGAATGATGGGAATTATGGGGAAAAACCGGGTGGGAATGATGGGAATGACGGGGAAAAACCGGGTGGGAATGATGGGAATTATGGGGAAAAATGGGGTGGGAATGCTGGGAATTACAGGGTGAAAACCGGGTGGGAATGCTGGGAATTGTGGGTAAAAACAGGGTGGGAATGATGGGAATTATGGGGGGAAATGGGTGGGAATGATGGGAATTACGGGGAAAAATGGGGTGGGAATGATGGAAATTACGGGGGGGAAACGGGGTGGGAATGATGGGAATTACGGGGAAAAATGGGGTGGGAATGATGGGAATTACGGGGGGAAATGGGGTGGGAATGATGGGAATTATGGGTAAAAACAGGGTGGGAATGATGAGAATTACGGGGGAAAACAGGGTGGGAATGATGGAAATTCCAGGGGGAAACGGGGTGGGAATGCTGGGAATTGGGGTTTAGGGATCAGATCCCATTGGGATTTAGGGATCAGAGTGAGATTTAGGGATCAGATCCCATTAGAGTTTAGGGATTGGGATCTGGGATGTAGGTATTGGATCCCGTTGGGGATTTGGGATTTAGGGATCAGATCCCATTGGGGATTTGGGATTTAGGAATCAGATCCCATTGGGATTTAGGGATCAGATCCCGTTGGGGATTTGGGATTTAGGGATCAGATCCCGTTGGGGATTTGGGATTTAGGGATCAGATCCCACTGGGATTTTGGGATTAGACGCCACTGGAATTTAGGATTTGGGGATCACATCCCACTGGGATTTGGGATTTGGGGATCACATCCCATTGGGATTTGGGGATCAGATCATGATGGGATTTAGGGATTGGGATCTGGGATTTAGGGATCAGCTCCCATTAGGATTTCAGGATCGGGGATCCTGGGATCAGCTCCCATTCCCAGGGAATTCCCTCAGCATTCCCAGTACCTTCCTGAGGGCGTATTTGGGATCCTCGGGAAGGATCAGGACGATTTTCCCATCCCAGAATTCCGCAACCACGCGCTCCTGCTTCCAGCCCTGCAGGAAAACCCCAACGGTCCCAGGGGGGAATCCCAGGAAGGAATTCCAGGAGGGAAACCCAGGAGGGAATCCCAGGAGGGAATCCCAGGAGGGAATCCCAGGGGGGAATCCCAGGGGGGAATCCCAAAAAGGAATTTCAGGAGGGAATTCTAGCAAGAAATCCCAGGAAGGAATCCCGAGATGGAATTCCAGAAGGGAATCCTGGGAAACAATTCCATGCAGGAATCCTGGGAAGAAATTCCAAGAAGGGATCCCACGTGGGAATTCCAGGTGGGATTCCCAGAGAGAATCCAGGAGGGATTGCAGACAGGAATGAATCCCAGGCAGGAATTCTTCCTGCTGTTCCCATCACTCCTGCCATTCCCATAATTCCTCAATTCCACCATTCCAGCCATTCCCAGCATTCCCTCATTCCCAGTATTCCCACAATCCCCAGCATTCCCATAATCCCACCATTCCTGCCCTTCCCTCATTCCCAGATTCCCCCATTCCCAGTATTCCCAGCACTCTCACAATTCCCCCACTCCCATCATTCTCCCAATTCCCAGCATTCCCAGAATTCCCACCATTCCCCCATTCCCAAATTCCTGCCATTCCCAGAATTCCTGGTTCACCAGGAAGCACCAGCCCCTCATGGAGCTCCTTGTAGTGCCAGAGCCTCCACTCCCAGCATTCCTAGATTCCCACACTCCCAGCATTCCCCCATTCCTACATCCCTGTAATTCCCACCATTCCCAGAATTCCCGCTGCTATTCCCGGCTCACCCGGTACCAGAGCCCCTCCTGGAGCTGCCATTCCCACATTCCCCCATTCCCAGCCTTCCCCCATTCCCTTAATTCCCACCATTCCTGTAATTCCCACCACTCCCCCATTCCTGTAATTCCCAGCATTCCCAGATTCCCGAGGCATTCCCACAGCATTCCCATCGTTATGCCCAGCCCCTCGCTGAGCCACCAGTGGTGCCAGAGCTGCCATTCCCACATTCCCCCATTCCCATAATTCCCACCATTCCCATAATTCCCAGCATTCTGCCATTCCTCTCATTCCCACCACTCCCCCATTCCCAGCATTCCCGGATTCCCAAGGCATTCCCACAGCATTCCCATCGTTATTCCCAGCCCCTAGTGGAGCCGCCATTCCCCCATTCCCATAATTCCCACCATTCCCCCGTTCCTGGAATTCCCAGCATTCCCAGGATTGCCACGGCTCACCCGGTAGCGCAGCCCGTCCCGGAGGCGCCGGTGGTGCCGGAGGTGCTGGAGCCGATCCTCGGGAATGCCGGGAGCGAAGAGCATCCCGCAGGAGGAGCACGGCCGCGGCCCCAGAGCCCGCTGGCCCGCGTCCTGCCGGGAATGGGAATGCCGGGAATGAGCTAGGAATGAGCCCGGGAATGAGCCCAGGAATGAGCTGGGAACGAGCCCGGGAATGAGCCCGGGAATGAGCTGGGAATGAGCCCAGGAATGAGCTGGGAATGAGCTGGGAATGAGCCGGAAATGAGCCGGGAATGAGCTGGGAATGAGCCGGGAATGAGCTGGGAATGAGCTGGGAATGAGCCAGGAATGAGCCCGGGAATGAGCTGGGAATGAGCTGGGAATGAGCCGGGAATGAGCTGGGAATGAGCCCGCGAATGCTGGGAATGAGCCGGGAATGAGCCCAGGAATGAGCTGGGAATGAGCCGGGAATGAGCCGGGAATGAGCCGGGAATGAGCCCAGGAATGAGCTGGGAATGAGCTGGGAATGAGCCGGAAATGAGCCCGGGAATGAGCCCGGGAATGAGCCCGGAATGAGCCCAGGAATGAGCCCAGGAATGAGCTGGGAATGAGCCCAGGAATGAGCCCAGGAATGAGCTGGGAATGAGCCCAGGAATAAGCCCAGGAATGCCGGGAATGTGCTGGGAATGGTGGGAATGAGCCGGGAATGAGTTGGGAATGAGCCTGGGAATGCTGGGAATGAGCTGGGAATGAGCCTGGGAAACGGCAGGAATGATCCTGGGAAACAGTGGGAATGAGCCTGGGAATGAGCTGGGAATGATCCCAGGAAACGGGGAATGATCCCGGGAATGATCCCAGGAAACGGAGGGAATGAGGCCAGGAATGATCCTGGGAAATGGTGGGAATGTGGGGAGAGGATCCTGGGAAATGGTGGGAATGATCCCAGGAAACAGTGGGAATGATCCCAGGAATGATCCTGGGAAATGGTGGGAATGTGGGGAGAGGATCCTGGGAAATGGTGGGAAGGGATCCTGGGAATGGCAGGAAGAGATCCTGGGAAACGCTGGGAATGTGGGCAGGGGATCCCAGAAAACAGTGGGAATGTGGGAGAGGATCCTGGGAATGGTGGGAGGGGATCCTGGGAATGGCAGAAAACAGTGGAAATGTGAGCAGGGAATTATGGGAAAAGTCAGGAATGTGAGGAGGGAATGCTGGGATCAGTCAGGAATGTGGGCAGGAAATTCCAGGAACGCTGGCAGGGATCCCAGGGAATGCCAGGAGGGATCCTGGGAATGGCTCAGGAATGCTGGGAGGGAATGGTTTGGGAATGTTGGGAAAAATCAGGAATGTGGGGAGGGAATTATGGGAATGTGGACAGGGAATTCCAGGAAAAGCTTGGGAATGCAGGGAGGGGATTCTGGGCAACGTTGGGAAAGTGGAGAAGGGATTCTGGGAAAAGTTGGGAATATGGAAAGGGAATCTCAGGAAACGTCGGGAATGTGGGGAGGGAATGCCGGGAATGTTGGGAATGCAGATAGGGAATCCCGAGGAATGTTGGGAATGCCAATAGGGAATGCTGGGAAAAGTTGGGAATGTGGGCAGGTAGTCAGAGGAAGGGCTTGGGAATGTGGGAAGGGAATTCCAGGAAATGTTTGGGAATGCGGAAAGGAATTCTGGGAAAAGTCAGGAATGAGGAGAGAAAATTCCGGGAATCTCACAATGATCATCTGATCCCAGGAATTCTGCGAGGATTCCTTGGATTTCCTGGGGGCTTTTCCAGAGGGGCCGATCCCACAAGGGCCCGGGAGCTCCTCCAGGGGCCTGGAAAACACAGGGAGTGGGAAAAGCCAGGGAAAAACTGGGAAAAAACTGGGGAAAACTGGGAAAAAACTGGGAAAAAACTGGGAAAAAACTGGGAAAAAACTGGGGGGAAACTGGAAAAAAAACTGGGAAAAAAACTGGGAAAAAAACTGGGAAAAAAACTGGGGGAAAGTGGGGAGAAACTGGGGGAAAAAGGGGGGAAAAATGGGGGAAGCTGGAAAAACTGCAAGCAGTTGGGAGAAATTAGAAAAGTAGGGAAAAACCAGGGAAAAAGAGGGAAAATCAGGAGAAACCATGGAAAACATGGGAAAAACTGGGAGAAAGTGGGAAAAATGTGGAAAGTAGGGAAAAGGCACTGGAATTCCAGGCTTTGGGAACTCCAGGACTTTGAAATTGTATGATTTGGGAACTCCAGGATTTGGGAATTTCCGGGATTGGGAATTCTGGGATTTGGGAAATTCTGGGATTTGGGAAATTCCGGGATTCGGGAAATTCAGGATTGGGAACTCCAGGATTGGGGAATTCCAGGATTGGGGAATTCCAGGATTTGGGGAACTCCAGGATTTGGAAGCAGCAGAGGGGAGGCAGAAATCCGGGATGGGGAATTCCCAGGATTCCCCCCTCTGGAAAAGCGGGAATGGGACCTCACCTCCTCTTGGCGGGAAGGAAGATGGGGAAGAGCCCGGCCGGGCACGGAGAGCCTGGAAAAATCCCGGAATTCTGAGCCTCAGGAAAAGTGGGAAGGCAGAATTCCATCCCCACCCCCAATCCCAGGAATTTGGCTCCATCCCAGCCGGAATCCCGGGAATTCTCCCTTCCTTGGAAGCGGGAAAAGCCGGGCAAGAATTCCCGAGGTTTTCCCAACTCACCCGATTCCTTCTTGGGGCTGAGGGAATCCTGGGAATCCGGAATTCCAGGGGATTCCTGCGAGGGAGAGAGGGGAGTTCAGGGAAAACCTGGAATTCCGGGGGATCCCAGGGGGTTTTCTGGGATTTTCCAAGGGTTTTTCCAGGAATTGTGGATCTGCTCCAGCCCTGGGATTTGGGGATGGCAGGAACAGGATGGGAATTCCATGGATCCCACCCAGAGCATCCCGGAATTCCGGGATCCAGGAGATTCCGGAGCCATCCCCCGGGATTCTGATGGAATTTGGGGATGGAAAAGGGAAGGGAGGCCTGGAATTCCCAGGGAATTCCCTACATCCCAAAATTCCTGCCCAGGGAGGGGCTGGAGCTGATCCAGGAGAGCCAGGATCCCGGGAATTCTCAGAATTCCAACGAAAAAGGGGCTCAGGAGAGCGGGAATTGGGGCCAGGAGCTGGGAGTGGGAAGGAATTCCCAGCACAATTCCCAAGGAAAACCCGGGAATTTGGGAGCGTTTGGCTCCAGTAGATCCCAAATTTCCCAGTCTGGGGGAAAGGAGAAAACTGGGAAAATCCGGAATTGGCTCCAGGAAATTGGGAAAATCCTCGGGAAATTCTGGGGTTTGGGGAATTCCAGGCAGGTTTTTTTTGGGGATTTTCCTGGGGTTTGGCTCCTGGATCCCAAAAAACTCAACGGGAATTCCGTGAAAAAGCAGGAAAAGAGGAGCTGGAATTCCCTCCCCAGCTTTTCCCAGGGGTTTTTCCTTGGAAAAATCTCCCGTGGGAATTTTCCCTTCAGCCAAAATCCAGGGAATGGCTCCGTGCAGGGAGAGCCCTGGGAATCGCCCAGGAATTCCAGGGGAAAATCCCAAAGGAAAATCCAAAAATTCCAAAGGAATTCCCACAGGAATCCTCAAAGGAATTTCCAAGGAACCCCCCCCCCCCCAGGAATTCCAAAGGAAAATCCCCCCAAAGTTGCAAAGAATTCCAACAGAAATTCCAAAGCAATTCCCAAAGGAGAATCCCAAAGGAATTCCAAAGAAAAACCCAAAGGAAATCTCACAAGAATCCCCAAAGGAAAATTCCAAAGGAATCCCCCCAGGAATTCCAAAGGAAAATCCCCCCAAAAATCCCAAGGGAATTCCACAGGAAACACAAAGAAAATCCAAAGAAAAATTCCAAAGAAATTCCCAAGAATCCTGAAGGAGAATCCAACAGGAATTCCAAAGGAGAACCCCAAAGGAATTCCCAAGGAATCCCACAAGAATTCCACAGGAAAATCCCAAGGAAAACCCTAAAGGGAACCCCCAGGAATCAGCCAGGAATTCCCAAGGAAAATCCTACAGGAATCTCACGGGAATTCCCAAAGGAAAACGCCAAAGGAATTCCCAAGGATCCTCAAAGGAAAATCCCAAGGGAATTCCCAAGGCAAACCCCAAAGGAAAATCCTCCTGAAATTCCCAAGGCCAATCCCCCCAGGAATTCCAGATCCAACCCTCAAAGCCACAATCTGGGAATTCTGGGAATTCCGGCCCAGCCCCGCACTCACCTCCTCCTTCCCTTTGGAATTCCCTTTGGAATTCTGGCCCAGCCCTGCACTCACCGCCTCCTTCCCTTCGGAATTCCCGCTTTTCCGGGCGATTCCCGCCTCGTTCCCGCCTCCTCCCACGTGGCATTCCCGGTTTTCCTTCTCCTCCGGAATTCCCGCTTTTCCCACAGCCTTTCCCGAAGGCTCCTCGGCAGCGGCTCCGGCGTTTCCCGGGTTTTTCCCGGCCGAGATTCCCGGGATTTTCCGGGCTCTCTTCCCGCTCTGGAAGAAGGCGGAGCCCAGCGGGAGCCGCAGGGGCGGCCGCACGCCCGCGCTCAGCACCCGGAATTCCGCCTTCCCTCGGGAATACCGGGAATTCTTCGCTTGGCAACTCCCGCCCTCGGAAGCCCGGGAATTCTTCGCTTGGCTTTTCCCGCCCTCGGAATTCCGGGAATTCCCGACGTTCCCGCTGTTTTTCCCCTTGGGAAGCTCCTGCCGGCCTTTGGCGTTGGCTTTGCCTTTGGAGCTGCGATTCCTGCTGGGATTTCTGCCGGAATTCCTGGGATTCCTGCCGGAATTCCCAGCTTTTTCCGGGACGTTCCCGTCCCCCAGCAGCTCCCGCAGCCGTCTCCTCTCCAGAGGATCCAGGTAGGTCGTTTTCCCATAAAAAGCCCCCACGGGAAGTTGGGAATTGCGGGAGGAGGCGGAGCCGGGCGGGGAATTCCCGGGAATTCCCGGATTTCCGTCGGGGAGCTCCAATCGGCGGGAATGCGGGGATTTCCCGGGAAAAGCGACCTCATCGTTCTCCCGGTTTTCCTCCAGGCAGCTGGGGGAGCACTGGAGGTGGGGAGGGAGGAATTCCCTGCCTTGGGAATTCCGGGAATGCTGGCAGGAATTCTGGGATGGGGAGCCGGGAGGGGCTCGGAGCCGTTTGGTCACCGGGGTCCGGAATTCCGAGCAGGAGCTGGGAACAAAAAGTGGGAATGAGGGATCGATCCGGCTGGGAATGCGGCTCTGGGAATTCCTGACTCCCAGGATTGATCATCCCAGGGAATTCCTGAATCCAGGAATTTGTGATCCCAGGGAATTCCTGAATCCATCCGGGAATTCCTGAATCCAAGGATTTGTTCATCCAAAGATTCCTGAACCCTGGGACTTGTCAGCCCAAGGAATTCTGAATCCAGGGATTTGATCATCCCAGGATTCCAAATCCAAGGAATTCCGAACCTCAGAATTCCTGAATCCAGGGATTTCTGATCCCAAAGATTTCTGAATCCAGGTATTTACTCATCCAAGGATTCCCAATCCCAAAGATTCCCAAATCCCAGGATCCAGGAAAATCCCTGGGAATTCACATTCCCGAGAAACCAGGGCAGGGCTTTTGCCAAACCTGGAATTTCCAAGGAATTCCCCAGGAATCCCAAAGGAAAATCCCCCCCCCCCCCCAAAATTCCAAAGAAATCCCAAAGAAAATCCCAAAGGAAAATCCCAAAGGAATTCCAAAAGGAAAATCCCCAAAGAAAATCCCCTCAAAATTCCAAAGGAATTCCCAAAAGAAAATCCCAAAGGAAAATCCCAGAAGAAAATCCCAAAAGAAAATCCCCCAGGATTCCCAGTTGGGCTGGAATTCCCAGAGAATCCCTGGAATTTCCAGGCAGGGATTTGGGATGCGATTTGCAGTCCCTGCCGGCCGGAATTCCCAGATTTTGGGGAATTTTTTTGGGGATTTTCTGGGCTGTCCCCACTCACCCGTCGGGATCCCGGCTCCGTTTCCAGGGCGTCCCCGCAGCCTCCGTGCAGCTCCTGCAATTCCCAGAATTCCAGAGGTTGGGATGGGAATTCCAGGGGAAAACCAGGAATTGACCACGGAAGGGAGGGAAAAGGGGGGATTCTGGGAATGCTGGGCTGGAGATTCCAGGGAAAACCCAGCCTGAAATCCGTCCCTTCCTGCCGAGCCTTTGGAATCCCAGAATTCCCAGAAATTCCGTTTTTGTAACCACATAAATCCAAGAATTCCCATCAATCCCATTTTTCTAAAGCTCTGAAATCCCATAATTCCCATCAATCCCGTTTTTTAACCCCTGAAATCCCAGAATGTACATTAATCTCAGAAATTCCCATGAATTCCCATAAATCTCATTTTGGAATCGTGCAATTCCCAAAATTACCCACGAAATCCCAGGAATGCCAATAATTGCCAGAATTCCCATGAATCCCATTTTTTTTTTAACCTCTGAAATCCCATTTTTCTTTAACCTCTGAAATCCCAGAATTCCCATCAATCCCAATCTTAAGCCTTGAACTTCCATACAAACAAAGAATGAAAAAAAAAAAAAAAAAAAAAAAATCCCATTAAAAAATTCCAACCTGAAAGCCAAAAAACCAGAATCACCTAAATCCCAAAATTTTCACAGAGCCCTCCCAGAAGATCCCAAGCCATCAATCCCCAGAGACCCCCCAGAGACAAGACCCCCTCAGACCCCAGAGACCAGAGACCTCCCCAAACCCCAAGCCCCCAGATACAAAGACCCCCCAGAGACCCCCAGAGACCCCCGAAACCCCCAGACGCCCCCCAGAGCACTCAGACCCCCCAGACCCCCGAGCCCCCCCAGAGCACTCAGAGCCCCCCAGAGCTCCCAGAGCCCCCCAGAGACCCCAGAAACCCCCTCAGAACCCTCAGAGCCCCCTCAGAGCCCCTCAGAGCCCCCTCAGAGCCCTCAGAGCCTCAGAGCCCCCTCAGAGCCCTCTCAGAGCCCCCAGAGCTCCTCAGAACCCCAGAGCCCTCCAGAGCCCCAGACCCCCCAGAGCCCCCTCAGACCCTCAGAGCCCCTCAGAGCCTCCTCAGAGCCCCAGAGCCCTCCTCAGCCCTCTCAATTCCCCTCAGAGCCTCGACCCCCTCAGAGCCTCTCGAGCCCCCCAACCTCTCAAGCCCCTCAGAGCCCTCCAGAACCCCTCTCAGAGCCCCTCTCAGAGCCCCTCAGAGCCCTCAGAAGCCCCCAGAACCCCTCTCAGCCCCTCACCTCAGAGCCTCTCAGGCCCCCAGAGCCCTCCAGACCCCTCTCAATCCCCCTAAACCTCTGACCCAGCCCCCTCAGAGCCTTCTGAGCCCCTCAAGCCCCTCAGCCTCAGAGCCCTCTCAGCCCCCTCAGAGCCCTCGAAGCCCCCTCAGCCCCCTCACCTCAGAGCCTCTCTCAGCCCCCTCAGAGCCCTTCTGAAGCCCCCTCACCTCAGAGCCTCTCTCAGAGCCCCCTCGCAGCCTCTCAGCCCCCTCAGGGCCCTTCCAAAGCCCCCTCACTTCAGAGCCTCTCTCAGCCCCCTCAGAGCCCCCTCTCTCAGCCCCTCCTCACAGCCCTCTCTCAGCCCCTCTCAGCCCCCTCAGAGCCCTCTCTCAGCGCCCCTCTCAGCCCCTCTAAGCCCCTCTCTCAGCCCCTCGCAGCCCCTCTCAGCCCTCTTTCAGCCCCTCTCAGCCCCCTCTCAGTCCCCTCGCAGAGCCCCTCTCAGTCCCCTCTCAGTCCCCTCAGGACCCCTCGCAGCCCCCTCACCTCAGAGCCGCCTCCGCCATGGCCGCTTCCCGCCCTCAGCCGCGCGCGCCTTCGAACCGCCCGCCCTGCGCTCTCATTGGCTGAGCTCCGCGTCAATCACGAATCCCGCGCCTTTATTGGTCCAGCCGCGCGCCTCGCCGGGCTGAGCCCGCCTCTCCGGGCACGGCAGCCAATCAGAGAGAGCGCGGGCCCGCGGTCGGACTACAGCTCCCGGCGTGCCTTGCGGGACCATGGCGGCGCTTCCGCCGCGCGCGGGGGCTGATGGGAGTTGTGGTCCCGCGGGAGAGCGCGGGGGCGGGAACGGCGGGCGATTAACGAGGCGCTAATTAATGAGCTGGGTGTTAATTAGCGCAAATTAATGAGCTGCCGGGAGCGGGTGGGGATCCCTGACACCATCGCGGGGCGCTCCGAGCCTTGGGGCAAACGGGGAGAGGGGGAAAAAGGGGAAAGAGAAGAAATTGGGACTGGGAAGGGGCCAAAAAAGGGGAGAAGAGGGGAAATAAAAGAGGGAAAAAAGGGGAACCAGCGGCTCCCGACCGGAGTTTTTAACCCCAAAAATATTCTCCTTTATCGCTGTTAAACGGCCCAGCTGGGAGGGTTTGGCTCCTTCTTGGTTATTGATCCTTAACCTCGGGTGTGCATGAGGTTCTAAGTGTTCCTTCTCTGGTTTTTCCCAGATTTTTGGGGAGAAAAAGAGGGAAAAAAGGGGGAAAGGGGAAAGGAAAGGGGTGAAAAATGGGAAAGGAAATTGGGAATGAGAGAAAGGAAAGGGGGAAAGGAGAGGGGAAAAAAGGGAAAGAAATGGGGGAAAAAGAGAAGGGGAAAAGGGAAATGAGGAGACAGTAAAGGGAGGGAAAGCCAAGGGGAATTAAAAAAAGGAAAAGAGAAAGAAAAGGAGAAATCCCCCCCAGTTCCCATTCCAAACCCCCACGATGCCTTCAGAGCAGAGCCCGGCCAGAGGAAGAAGGATAATTACTAATTAAAATTTGTTAAAATTTATAAAAAATTTTTAAAAGGCCTCATGGACACAGCTGGGCCCCACCTGAGATGAACCCAAATTATCACAAAATACACAAACGGCCACAAGGTCCCACACTTTGATGAGTTCTGATTCATTAACATCCTGGGGTTAATTATCCAATTACAGCTCCAGCCCACGCAGCTCCATCCTCCTTGGGAATTTTTCTCCCTTGGTTTCGTCCTTGGCCCTCAAAGTTGTCCCTGATCCCAGGCTGGAGCAGGAATTGTTTCGTCTCCCTGCCCCGTGGCGAGGTAAAACTCAATCTGAAGCCCAGAACGACCCAATAAGACAGCCCAGAATCTAAAAAATTATAAAAGTTAAAAGTTAATTCGTCACCCATGGGCGCAGTTCTGGTGATCCCAGAGGCAGAGCGCTCCCTGTGCCGTTCGCCATCATGGCCGCCCCCTGTGCCGTACAACATCATGGCCGCTCCCTGTGCCGTACAACATCATGGCCGCTCCCTGTGCCGTTCGCCATCATGGCCGCCCCCTGTGCCGTACAACATCATGGCCGCCCCCTGTGCCGTACAACATCATGGCCGCCCCCTGTGCCGTACAACATCATGGCCGCTCTCTTTTCCGTACGCCATCATGGCCGCCCCCACAGGCGCAGCTCCCCCGCCAGCAGCGCTCCGGCTGCTCTGCGCACGCGCGCGCGTTCCGCAAACAGCCGTGACGTCACCACGCAGGGCTGTACGCATGCGCAGTGCCCGCCCCGCCCTTCCCGGCCGGGCCTTCGCTGAGGAGGAGGCGGCGGAGCCCCGGGACGGGCCCGGGAACGTCGGGAAAAAACGGGAAAAAACCGGGAAAAAAACCGGGAAAAGAAACCCGGGATAACGGCGGGATAAGCGCGGGGTCATTGCCGCGCCCGTGCCGCCGCAGCCATGGTGTTTTACTTCACGTCGAACGGTGAGAGCGCGGCGGGGCCGGGAGCGCTCCTGAGGGGAGGAACCCGAATTCCAGCAGCGATCCCGGCAGTGCGGGAATACTGGGAATTCTATCCCTGGAATTCCCGCAGATATCCCGGGGATTTGGGGATTTCCATCCCTGGGAATTCCAGCAGCGATCCCGGGGGTTTTGGGGAATTTTGGGAATTTTATCCCAGGGAATTCCGGCAGCGATCCCAGGGGTTTTTTTGGAATTTTATCCCCGGGAATTCCCGCAGGTATCCTGGGGATTTTAGGGAATTTTGGGGAAATTTTGAGAATTCAATCCCCAGGAATTCCCGCAGTGATCCCAGGGATATTTGGGAATTCTGTCCCAGAGAATTCCCGCAGTGATCCCAGGGATATTTGGGAATTCTGTCCCAGAGAATTCCCGCAGCGATCCCAGGGATTTTGGGAATTCCAGCCCCGGGAATTCCCTGGAGCAGAAAAACCGGGAATCACTCCCAGGGGCCGGGAATTGGTCCTTTAATTCTCAGTTTTGGGGCTTCCAGGGCACGGATTTTCCCTGGATTTTCCCAGAATTTTTCCTGGATTTTTCCCAATTTTCCCTGAATTTTCCCTAGATTTTCCCTGGATTTTCCCCAATTTTTTTCTGAATTTTTCCTGTGTTTTTCCAGGATGTCCCCTGGATTTTTCCCAGATTTTCCCTGGTTTTCCCCCAGTTTTTCCCACACTTCCCCAGATTTTCCCTGGATATTTCCCAGATTTTTCCCCACATTTTTTCCTGGATTTTCCCCCGATTTTCCCCTGATTTTCCCACATTTTTCCCAGATTTTCCTCAGATTTTTCCTGGGTTTTTTCCTTGGTTTCCCATGAATTTCCCCAAAAATTTTCTCTGCTTTTTCCTGCATTTTTTTTCCACATTTTTCCCAGACTTCCTCTGGATTTTTTCCCATATTTTCCCTGAGTTTTTCCCAGATTTTTCCCAGCTTTCCTCTGGATTTTTCCTAGTTTTTTTCCTGGGTTTCCCCCAAGTTTTCCCCTGAAATTTCCCCCATTTTTCCCCACATTTTTTCCAGCTCTTCCCCAGATTTTTCCCCATTTTTTCCTCACATTTTTCCTCAATTTTCCCTCGATTTTCCCACATTTTTTCCCAGATCTTCCCTGGATTTTCCCTATTTTTTTTCCTGGATTTTCCCACATTTTTTCCCAGTTTTTCCCGGATTCTCCCTCCCAATCCTGACCTATTTTAAATTCCCATCAATTTCCGCTTTTCCAGGAAAATTTCTTGGAATTTTCTGTTGCTGCATTTGAAATTTACCATGAAACCATTCCAAAGAAAAAAAAACCAAACCAGGAACGGGGAGAAATTTGGGAATTTCAGGAAAATTCCAAAATTTGTGGAATTCCCAGGGCGTTTTCCCAGGAAAATCCCACCTGAAAAAGGCCCGGGGTGAAATTTTAGCTCCTAAAAAACCTGGGAAAAATGGGAAAAAATTTCCTCATTCCGCCCGGAGTGGGAATTCCTGGAATTCCCGGAATTCCGGGGGGTTTGGGGTGGATCCCGGATTTTGCAGCCGCTCATTCCCGGTTTTCCGCAGCCGTTCCCGCCGTGTACACCATCTACATGGGCAAGGACAAGTACGAGAGTGAGTGCCGGGAATGCCGGGAATTTGGGAATTCTGGGGATTTGGGAATTCTGGGACTTGGGAATTCTGGGGGATTTGGGGAATTCTGGGGATTTGGGAATTCCGGGATTTGGGATTTCTGGGATTTGGGAATTCTGGGGGATTTGGGGAATTCTGGGGATTTGGGAATTCAGGGATTTGGGAATTTGGGATTTCTGGGGATTGGGGAGTTCTGGGGATTACGGAATTTGGGAATTCTGGGGTTTAGTAATTTGGAATTCCAGGATTTGGAAATTCCGGGGTTTGGGAATTCTGGGATTTGGGAATTCCGGGAATTTGGGAATTTTGGGATTTGGGGCAGGAATTCTGGGATTTGAGTTTGGGAATCTTGCGATTTGGGGGCGGGAATGGTGGGATTTGGAAATTCTGGGATTTGGGTTGGGAATTCTGGGATTTCAGACTGGGGATGGATTTGGGGACTTGGGAATCCTGGGATTTGGGGCCGTTATCCCGGATTTGGGGCCGTTATCCCGGTTTTGGGGCCGTTATCCCGGTTTTTGGGGCCGTTATCCCGGATTTGGGGCCGTTTTTCCCGGTTTTCGGGGCCATTATCCCGGTTTTTGGGGCCGTTATCCCGGTTTTTTGGGCCGTTATCCCGGATTTGGGGCCGTTATCCCGGTTTTTGGGCCGTTATCCCGGATTTGGGGCCGTTATCCCGGTTTTGGGGCCGTTTATCCCGGTTTTTGGGGCCGTTATATCCCGGTTTTCGGGGCCGTTATCCCGGTTTTCGGGGCCGTTATCCCGGTTTTCGGGGCCGTTATCCCGTTTTCCGTGCTGACCGCGCTCCCCGTTTTCCGCAGACGAGGATCTCATCAAGTACGGGTGGCCCGAGGACGTCTGGTGGGTGCCGCCATTCCCGGAATTCCCTGGAAAAGCGGGAATGGGAGCGGGAATGGGAATGGGAGCGGGGGATCCCATTTTTCCAGATCCCATTTTTCCCAGATCTTGTTTTTCGCCGGATCCCATTTTTCCCAAATCCCATTTTTTCCCCAATCCCGTTTTTCCCTGGATCCCATTTTTCCCCAGTCCCATTTTCCCTGATCCCTTTTTCCCCAATCCCATTTTTCCTAGATCCCATTTTCCCTGTATCCCGTTTTTCTTCAATCCCATTTTTCCCCAATCCCATTTTTCCCAGATCCCATTTTCCACATTTTTTCCCATTTTCCCCCTTTCCTCCCTCCCTCCCCATTCCCACTCTTCCCCTCAGGATTCCCGGGAATTCTCCTCCCAAGGCCCCATTCCCAGTGGGAGGGATCCCAGGGAATCGGGGTTGGGAATTCCCAGAAAATCCTTGGGAAAGGCTCAGGATCCGTTTCCCAGGAAATTGGGTTTGGGAATTCCTGGAAAATCCCTGGAAAAGGGCTCAGATTCCCTCCATGATTCCCATGGGAATTGTGATCAGGAATTTCCAGAAAATCCCTGGGCAGGGCTCGGATTCCCTCCAGGATTCTCAGGGAATTGGAGTTGGGAATTCCCAGAAAATCCCCAGGAAGGGCTCCAGTTCTCTCTGGGATTCCCCATGGAATTTGGGGTCAGGGAATTCCCAGAAAATCCCAGGGAAGGGCTCGGATTCCCTCCAGGATTCCCATGGAATTTGGGATCGGGAATTCCCTGGGGGAGGGAGAAGCTGTGGAGGGGCCGGGCGGGGGCGGGGCCAGCTCTCAGAATTCCCAGAATTCCAGCAGAATTCCAGCAGAATTCCTCCCGCAGGTTCCACGTGGACAAACTCTCCTCGGCGCACGTCTACCTGCGGCTGCACGCGGTAAATCCCGGGAAAAAAAAAACGGGAAAAAAAAACCGGGAAAAGCGGGAAGAAAAAAACGGGAAAAAAAGTGGGGGAGAACCCTGGGAAAATTGGGATAGTCCCCAGGAAAATAGGGATAAGCCCTGGGAAAATCAGAGTGAATAACCCCTGGGAAAGAAGGTGGAAAAATCAGGATATCCCTGGAAAATGGATATATCCTGGAAAAGGGAAAGTTGGGAAAATAGATAGTCTGGAAAATTGGAATAATCCGGAAATAGGAAATAGGAAAACGAAATGAACGTTCGGGGAAAATCAGGAAAAAATAGAAATTGGGAAAAAATGGGATATCCTGGGAATGGCAGGAAAATAGAAATGGGAAATGGGAAAAGTTGGGAAAAGTGGGAAATGTAGCTCTGGGAAAACTCGGAAATGGGGAAAAAGTGGGAAAAGTGGGATATAGCCTGGAAACTGCAGGAAAAATGGGGAAAAACCTCAGAAAATGATTTCCCTGGGAAAAGGTGGGATTTCCCTGGAAAACTGCAGGAAAATTGGGAAAAACCTTGGGAAAAGTGGGGCATTCCCAAGAAACCTCGGGAAAATCGGGAAGAATGTTGGGAAAAGCGGGATAAATGCTGGGAAACCTCAGGAAAATCAGGATAAATCTTGGGAAACCTAAGGAAAATTGGGAAAAGCCTCGGGAAAAGCGGGATATCCCCCGGGCGCTCCCAAATCCCGGAATTCCGGCAGGGCCAGACCATGGATGACATTCCCAAGGAAGTGCTGAGCGACTGCGCCCACCTGGTGAAGGCCAACAGCATCCAAGGTATCCGGGAATTCCGGGAATTCCTGGGAATGCTGGGGAATTTATGGGAAATCCTGGGAAAGGTATGGGGAATGCCATGGAATCCAGCAGGAATCCTGGGAAAATCTGTGGGACATCCCTGGGAATTCCCGGGAAAATCTATGGGATTTCCCAGGAAATTTATGTGAAATCCCTGGGAATTCCTGGGAAATTTAAGGGAAATCAAAGGGATCTATGGGAAATCCTGGGAAATCCCCCTGGGAAATCCCCGGAAATTTTTGGGGAAATCTTGGGAAATTTATGGGAAATCCCATGGAATTCCCAGGAAATTTTTGGGAAATCCCAGGGAATCCTGGGGAATCTATGGGAAATCCTGGGAAATTTTATGGGACAACCCTGGGAATTTCCAGGATAATCTGTGGGAATTCTTGGGAAATTTATGGGAAATCCCTGAGAATTCCTGGGAAATTTAAGGGAAATCCCAGGGTATCCCATGGATCTATGGGAAATCCCCCTGGGAAATCCCCGGAAATTTTTGGGGAATTTCTCGGAAATTTATGGGAAATCCCAGGGAATCCTGGGAAAATATCTGGGATATTGCAGTTTATATTTCCTGTTCCCATTCCTGTTGTTTATTTTCTCGTTCCCATATTTTTCCCGTTCCCATTGTTTATTTTTCCTGTTTTTTATTTTCCCATTCCTGTTGTTTATTTTCCCATTACTGTTTTATTTCCCGTTCCCATTGTTAATTTTCCCATTCCTGTTGTTTTATGTTTCCCATTCCCATTGTTTATGTTTCTCATTCCCATTGTTTATTTTTCCATTAATGTTTACGTTTCCCGTTCCCGTTGTTGTTTTATGTTTCCCATTCCCATTGTTTCTGTTTCCCATTCCCATTGTTTATTCTCCCATGGTTTCTGTTTCCCATTCCCATTGTTTATTCTCCCACTGTTTCTGTTTCCCATTCCCATTGTTTCTGTTTCCCATTCCCATGGTTTCTGTTTCCCATTCCCATGGTTTATTCTCCCATGGTTTCTGTTTCCCATTCCCATTGTTTATTCTCCCACTGTTTCTGTTTCCCATTCCCATTGTTTCTGTTTCCCATTCCCATGGTTTCTGTTTCCCATTCCCATGGTTTATTCTCCCATGGTTTCTGTTTCCCATTCCCATTGTTTATTCTCCCACTGTTTCTGTTTCCCATTCCCATTGTTTCTGTTTCCCATTCCCATGGTTTCTGTTTCCCATTCCCATTGTTTCTGTTTCCCATTCCCATGGTTTATTCTCCCATTGTTTCTGTTTCCCATTCCCAATGTTTCTGTTTCCCATTCCCATTGTTTGTTTCCCATTGTTTCTGTTTCCCATTCCCATTGTTTCTGTTTCCCATTCCCATTGTTTATTCTCCCATTGTTTTTGTTTCCCATTCCCATGGTTTCTGTTTCCCATTCCCATGGTTTCTGTTTCTCATTCCCATGGTTAATTCTCCCATTGTTTCTGTTTTCCTGCTGTCGTTCCTGTCGTTGGTGTTCCCGCTGTCGTTCCCGTCGTTGCCGTTCCCGTTGCCGTTCCCGCTGTCGTTCCCGCTGTCGTTCCCGCTGTCGTTCCCGTGGTTGCCGTTCCCGTCGTTGCCGTTCCCGCTGTCGTTCCCGCTGTCGTTCCCGTTGTTCCCGTGGCCGTTCCCGGGTGGGGCAGGGTGCAAGCTGAGCTCGGTGACGGTGGTGTACACGCCCTGGAGCAACCTGCGCAAAACGCCCGACATGGACGTGGGACAGATCGGATTCCACCGGAACAAGGACGTGAGTGGGGAAAAACAGCGGGAATGACAGCGGGAATAATGGGAATGACAATGGGAATGACAGCGGGAATGACAATGGGAATAATGGGAATGGGGCAGATCGGGTTCCACCGGAACAAGGACGTGAGTGGGGAGAAACAGCGGGAATGACAGCGGGAATGACAGCGGGAATAATGGGAATGACAATGGGAATGACAGCGGGAATGACAATGGGAATAATGGGAATGGGGCAGATCGGGTTCCACCAGAACAAGGACGTGAGTGGGGAGAAACTAACAGCGGGAATCACAGCGGGAATAATGGGAATGAGAATGGGGCAGATCGGATTCCACCGGAACAAGGACGTGAGTGGGGAAAGACAGCGGGAATGACAGCGGGAATAATGGGAATGACAATGGGAATGACAGCGGGAATAATGGGAATGGGGCAGATCGGATTCCACCGGAACAAGGACGTGAGTGGGGAGAAACTAACAGCGGGAATCACAGCGGGAATAATGGGAATGACAATGGGAATAACGGGAATGGGGCAGATCGGCTTCCACCGCCACAAGGACGTGAGCACGGAATAATGGGAATAACGGGAATGACAACAGGCATTACAACGGGAATGGCAGCGGGAATGATAACGGGAATAATGGGAATGAGAATGGGAATGACAGCAGGAATAATAGCAGGAATGGGGCAGACACTGACAGTGGAGCGCCGGGCCCATTCCTGCTGTAATTCCCGTTTTCCCATGGAATTCCAATGGAATTCCCAGTTGCAAACACTGACAGTGTTGCACCATCCCCATTCCCACTCTAATTCCCATTTTCCCCTGGAATTCCCACCTTTCCCAGTTGCACACACTGACAGTGGAGCGCCGGCCCCATTCCCACTGTAATTCCCATTTTCCCATGGAATTCCCACTATTCCCAGGTGCGGACGCTGACGGTGGAGCACCATCCCCATTCCCACTGTAATTCCCATTTTCCCATGGAATTCCAGGTGCGGACGGTGACAGTGTTGCACCGTCCCCATTCCCACTGTAATTCCCATTTTTCCCATGGGATTCCCACAATTCCCAGGTGCAGATGCTGACGGTGGACAGCTCTCCCCCATTCCCACTGTAATTCCCGTTTCCCTCTGGAATTCCAGGTGCGGACGCTAACGGTGGAGCACCATCCCCATTCCCACTGTAATTCCCATTTTCCCATGGAATTCCCATGGATATCCCACTATTCCCAGGTTTGGATGCTGACAGTGGAGCGCCGTCCCCATTCCCACTGTAATTCCCGTTTTCCCCGGGAATCCCAGTTGCACACACTGACGGTGGAGCGCCATCCCCATTCCCACTGTAATTCCTGTTTTCCCCCTGGAATTCCAGGTGCGGATGCTGACGGTGGACAGCATTCCCCCATTCCCACTGTAATTCCCGTTTTCCCCTGGAATTCCCACTATTCCCAGGTGCGGACGCTGACGGTGGAGCGCCATCCCCATTCCCACTGTAATTCCCGTTTTCCCCTGGAATTCCAGGTGCGAACGCTGACGGTGGAGTGCCATCCCCATTCCCACTGTAATTCCCGTTTTCCCATGGAATTCCAGGTGTGGACGCTGACGGTGGAGCGCCATCCCCATTCCCACTGTAATTCCCGTTTTGCCCTGGAATTCCAGGTGCGGACGCTGACGGTGGAGCGCCATCCCCATTCCCACTGTAATTCCCGTTTTCCCCTGGAATCCCAGTTGCACACACTGACGGTGGAGCGCCATCCCCATTCCCACTGTAATTCCTGTTTTCCCCCTGGAATTCCAGGTGCGGATGCTGACGGTGGACAGCATTCCCCCATTCCCACTGTAATTCCCGTTTTCCCATGGAATTCCCACTATTCCCAGTTGCACACACAGACAGTGGAGCGCCATCCCCATTCCCACTGTAATTCCCGTTTTCCCCTGGAATCCCAGTTGCACACACTGACGGTGGAGCGCCATCCCCATTCCCACTGTAATTCCTGTTTTCCCCCTGGAATTCCAGGTGCGGATGCTGACGGTGGACAGCATTCCCCCATTCCCACTGTAATTCCCGTTTTCCCATGGAATTCCCACTATTCCCAGTTGCACACACAGACAGTGGAGCGCCGTCCCCATTCCCACTGTAATTCCCATTTTCCCCTGGAATTCCAGGTGCAGACGCTGACAGTGGAGCGCCATCCCCATTCCTACTGTAATTCCCATTTTTCCCATGGGATTCCCACTATTCCCAGGTGCGGACGCTGACGGTGGAGCGCCATCCCCATTCCCACTGTAATTCCCGTTTTCCCCTGGAATTCCAGGTGCGGACGCTGACGGTGGAGCGCCGTCCCCATTCCCACTGTAATTCCCGTTTTCCCCTGGAATTCCAGGTGCGGACGCTGATGGTGGAGTGCCATCCCCATTCCCACTGTAATTCCCGTTTTCCCCTGGAATTCCCACCTTTCCCAGTTGCACACACTGACAGTGGAGCGCCGGCCCCATTCCCACTGTAATTCCCATTTTCCCCTGGAATTCCCATGGAATTCCCACTATTCCCAGGTGCGGACGCTGACGGTGGAGCGCCATCCCCATTCCCACTGTAATTCCCGTTTTCCCCTGGAATTCCAGGTGCGGACGCTGACGGTGGAGCGCCGTCCCCATTCCCACTGTAATTCCCGTTTTCCCCTGGAATTCCAGGTGCGGACGCTGATGGTGGAGTGCCATCCCCATTCCCACTGTAATTCCCGTTTTCCCCTGGAATTCCCACCTTTCCCAGTTGCACACACTGACAGTGGAGCGCCGGCCCCATTCCCACTGTAATTCCCATTTTCCCCTGGAATTCCCATGGAATTCCCACTATTCCCAGGTGCGGACGCTGACGGTGGAGCGCCATCCCCATTCCCACTGTAATTCCCGTTTTCCCCTGGAATTCCAGGTGCGGACGCTGACGGTGGAGCGCCATCCCCATTCCCACTGTAATTCCCGTTTTCCCCTGGAATTCCAGGTGCGGACGCTGACGGTGGAGCGCCGTCCCTCGGAGCAGCTGCGGCGCCTGGAGCGGACGCGCGTCGAGCGCTTCCCGGACCTGGCGGCCGAGCGGGAATGCCGGGATCGGCAGGAGCGGGGGCGGCGGCGGCAGCAGCTGCAGGAGCAGCGCCGGGAGCAGCGCGAGGAGCTCCGGAAAAAGAGGGAGCAGGAGGAGCTGCGGTGGGAATCTGGGAATGGCGTCGAGGATATTGGGAATGTCGGGAATGGCGTTGGGAACGGTGTTGAGAATGATAGTGAGAATGGCATTAGGAACGTTGGGAATGACGATGGGAATGTCAGGAATGATGTTGGGAATATCAGGAATGACAGTGAGAATGACATTAAGAATGTTGGGAATGACGTTGGGAATATCAGGAATGACAGTGAGAATGACATTAGGAATTAGCGTTGGGAGTGGCGTTGGGAATTACATTGGGAATGACGAGAATGACATCGAGAGTGTTGGGAACGACGTTGGGAATGTCAGGAATGTTGTTGGGAATGACACTGGGAATGGCACTGGGAATGGCGTCGAGGATATTGGGAATGTCAGGAATGGCGTTGGGAATGTTGGGAATGACGATGGGAATGTCAGGAATGATGTTGGGAATATCAGGAATGACAGTGGGAATGACATTGGGAATTGGCGTTGGGAATGACACTGGGAATGACGAGAATGACATCGAGAGTGTTGGCAACGACGTTGGGAATGTCAGGAATGTTATTGGAAATGACACTGGGAACGACTGTGGGAATTATGTCGAGAATATTGGGAATGTCAGGAATGACGTTGGGAATGTCAGGAATGACATTGGTGATATCAGGAATGACAGTGGGAATGATAGTGGGAATGGTGTTGGGAATGACGACGGGAGTGGTGTTGGGAATGGCATTAGGAATGTTGGGAACGACGATGGGAATGATGGGAATGACGTTGGAATGTCAGGAATGATGTTGGGAATGACTTTGAGAACGACATTGGGAAAGACGTCGAGAATATTGGGAATGTCAGGAATGGCGTTGGGAATGACATCAACAATGCTGGGAATGACGTTGGGACTGACTGGGAAGGATATTGGGAATGGGGGATTGACGTTGGGAATGTTGGGAATGACGTTGGGAATGTTGGGGGTTTTTCCAGGATTGTTCCGGTTGGCTTTGGTCAGGGACTGGGGACTGGGAATGCTGGGGAGAGAGAGCCTGGGATTGCCTCTGGAATTCCCTCTGGAACTGCCCCTGGAATTCCCCCTGGTGATTCCAGAGCTTTCCCAGGAGTTGCTCCTGCTCCCCCTGGAATTCCCGATCCCAGAATTCATCCCGTGGGATTTGTGATTCCCGGGATTCCCTCGGGACCTTCCCCGGCTCTCCCTGAACGCCACAAAAACTGGGATTTCGGGAAATCCGGGATTTTCCAGCTGGGAGATCCCAGAGAAAACCTTGGGAAAAAGGAATTCCGGGATAATCCATGACAGGGGAGCAAAGGGGCCGAATTCCAGAGGGGAAGAATCCTTTGGAATTCTGGGGTCTGATCCCGGTTTTCAACTGGAATTCCTTCCAAAATCCGGGATAACTGGGAATTCTCCCGGCAGGAGCTACTCGTCCCTGATGAAGGCGGAGAACATGTCCTCCAACCAGGTGAGGGAATTCTGGGAATTCTGGGAATTCCAACCCCACCTCGGGGCCCTGCCTGGAGGGAGGAGCTGGGAGGGGAATGATGGGAAAAACGGGAATGGCGGGAATAACGGGAATAATGGGGAAAAAAAGGGGAGGAATGGGAGTGATGGAAAAAGTGGGAATAATTGGAATGATAATAATGGGAATAATGGGATTAGGATAGGAATGGGAAGAATGGAGATGGGAATGGGGTTGGGAATAATGGGAGTTATGGGAAAAACTGGGAATAATGGGAATGGGATGAGAATGGGAATAATGGGAATGATTGGAAGAAGGGGAATGGGAATAATGGGAATAACGGGAATGGGATTGAAAATGGGGATAATGGGGATAATGGAAATGGGAATGATGGGAATAATGGGAATAATTGGAATGGGAATGACAGGAATAACGGGAATAATGGGAATGAGAATAATGGGAAAAATGGGAATGGAAATAATGGGAATGGGACTGAGAATAACAGGAATAATGGGATTGGATGGGAATAATGAGGATGGCAGTAGAAATAATGGGAATGGGGTTGGGAATAATGGGCATAATTGGAATCATGGCAATGGGAATGATTGATGGGAATAATGGGAAAAACGGGAATGGGAATAATGGGAATGGGAATAATGGGAATGGGAATTCCCAGAGCTCCAGGGGCAGATCCCGGTCCCAGATTTCCCAGTCAAAGCCGGAGCCCCCTGGAATCCCAGGAATGCTGGGATTGCAACGGGATCATCCCTAAAATCTCCCAAACCATCCCAGAATTCCTGGGAATGGCTGGAATTCCCAGGAAACCCCAACCCCTGAGAATTCCCAGCAATCCTAATTCCCACAAATTCCCGCTTTTCCTGCAGGACGGGAACGACTCCGACGATTTCATGTGAGGATCCCGCGCTGGGAACGCTCCCGAGGGCAAAAAAATTCCCTGGAAAAGGAACTCTGGCTCCTGGGAAAGCTTGGGGAAAAAAAATTCCCTGGAAAAGGAACTCTGGCTCCTGGGAAAGCTCGGGAATGCGGCGCCGCTTTTCCAGGGAAAAACGGGAGGGAATTCCCAGGAAGGGGGCGGCAACAAAGCCTTGGATCCGGGGCCGCCTCTGGAATTCTTCCTGCTGGGAATTGTTGGGAAAACTCTGCCTGGGTGGGAATTTGGGAGAAGATCCGGCTGGAGGGGGGGGCTGGGATTGCTGGGATCGACTCCCTTTGGAATTGGGGGGGGAGCTGCTCCAGGAACAGGGTGGGAGTGAAAAATCGGGAAAATCCCAGGGAAAAAAAATGGGGAAAAAAGCCATGGAAAATCCTGGGAAAACCCATCAGATTCCTGAAATTCCCCCCAGTCGTCCCCCCCCCCAAATTCCAAAAAAATCCCCCCAAATTCCCCCAATGTCCAAAAAATTCCCAGAATTCCCCCAAATTCCCAAAAATTCCCCCAGATGCCCAAAAAAAACCCTCCAAATTCCCAAAAATTCCCTCAAATTCCCCCCAGATTCCCAGAATTCCCCCCAATTCTCAGAATTCCCCCAAATTAAAAAAAAAATCCCCCCAAATTTCTCCAAATTCCGAAATTTCCCCAAATTCCAAAAAAATTTCCCCTAAATTCTCCTCAAATTCCCAGAATTCCCCCCAAATCCCCCAAAATACCCCAAATTCCAAAAACATTCCCCATATTCTGAAAAAATCCCCTAAATTCCAAAAAAAATCCCTCAAATTCCCTCCAAATTCCCAGAATCCCCCCTATTCACAGAATTCCAAATATTCTCCAAATTCCCAAAATGATCCTCAAATCCCCCCAGATTCCCCCCAAATCCCCCAGATTTCCCCAAATTCCCAGAATCCCCCCCAAATTCCCAGAATTTCCCCCAAATTCCCAGATTTCCCTCACGCTGCTTTTCCCGGGCCCGGGCCTGGAATTCCAGGGATGGGGCCGGGAAGGGGAGATGGGATCCCCTCAAAATCCGGGATTTGGGATCCAACTTCGGCTCCTTCCCCTTGGAATTCCGGGATTTGGGGCCCGGAGCATTCCCAGTTCCCGACGCACTCCTGGGCTTCATTCCCAGTATTCCCAAAATTCCCAGTCTTCCCAGTTCAGGAGGCACCAGGGGCTTTTATTGAGGGGACACCTCGGGAACCCCCCCCAAATCCCAAATTCCCAAATCCCAAACAATTTCCAGGGAGCACTCGGGGGAGGGGGGGACCCATAATACCGGGATCATGGAATTTTATGGAATTTGGGGATGGAAAATGGAAGGGAGACCCTGCCTGGAGTCCCCAGTTCCCAGGGAATTCCCAAAATTCCTTCTCAAGGAGGAATCAGGATGGGGCTGGATCCAATCTTGGGCTGGGAATGGAGGGAATTCCCTGGGAAAAATGGGATTTGGGAAAAAATTCCTGGGTATCCCAGTGATCCCTAAAAAAATCCCAAATTCCCCCCAGAAAACACAAAATCCCAGAAAAAAAAAGCTCCAAATCCCAAAAAAACTCCAAATCCTGAAGAAAACATCAAATCCCAAAGAAAAAATTTCCCCCCAAAAAAACTCCTCATCAAATCCAGGAGGAATTGGGCAGGAATTCCCAGCCAGGCTGGAATTCCCAGAGAATCCCTGGGAGCTTCCGAGGAAAAACTGGGAGAATCTCCCCCCCAGGACAGGATTCCAGGTTTTTCCGTGGGGAATTTTGGGAATTCTGACCTCGTAGAAGAAGGGGTGTCCGGCCATGTCGAAGATGTTCACCTTGATCTCCCGATCCCGGATCTGCACCCTGGAAAAGCCGACGGAAATCCCGGAATTCCAGGATCGCCCCGCTGGGGAAAACCCCTCGGGAACCACAGAGGGATTCCTGGGAATTCCCACCCCGGATCCCGGTGATTTTTCCCGTTTCCATCCCCATTATTCCCGTTATTCCCAATCCCATTATTCCCATTCTAATTCCCATTCCCATCTCCATTCCCAATCCTATTCACATTCCCAGTATTCCCATTTTTCTCATTCTCTATCCCATTATTTTCACCCCCATTATTCCCATTCTTATTCCCATTATTCCCATCGCTCCCATCATTCCCCCATTCCACATCATTCCCATTATCCCCATTCCCATTATTTCACCCATTCCCCTCATCCCCATCATTCCCATATCCCATCATTCCATAATTCCCATCATTCCCATCATTCCTGTTATTCCATCATTCCCATCATTTCTCCCATTCCCCCATCCAAATAATTTCCATTATTCCCATCATTCCTGTTATCCCCATTCCCACCATCCCCACCATTCCCACCATTCCCACATCCCCACCATTCCCACCATTCCCACATCCCCACCATTCCCACCATTCCCACCATTCCCACCATCCCCATCATCCCCACCATTCCCACATCCCCACCATTCCCACCATCCCCACCATTCCCACATCCCCACCATTCCCACCATCCCCACCATTCCCACCATCCCCACCATTCCCACATCCCCACCATTCCCACATCCCCACCATTCCCACCATCCCCACCATTCCCACCATTCCCGCCATTCCCGCCGCCGTCCCTCACTTGGTGACGCCGTAGTCGATGCCGATGGTCGCCAGGTACTTGGGCACGAACCTCTTCTCGCAGTAGCGCTTGATGATGCAGCTCTGCCCCGGGGAGAGCGCCAATTCCCGGGAATCCCGCCATTTCCCGCCAAATTCCCCAAAAATTCCCAAGATTTGGGCGCCGCTCCCCGCCCCTTCCCGCGCCACCCAATCAGAACAGCGGGCGCGCCTGTCAATCACCTTCTAACCCCGCCCACACTCACATCCAATCAGCGCAGAGCTCCCGCCCCTCCCGCGCCGCTGATTGGTCCGCCCGGCTGCCGCTCCGGGCCGGCAGCCAATAGGAGCGGCTCACCTTGCCCACCTCGGCGTTGCCCATGGAGATGACTTTAACCCGCAGCGCCTGGCGCGGCTCCTTCCGCTTCGCCGCGCTCGCCTCCATGGCGGGGCCGGGGCCGCCGCCGCCGCCCCCGGTTCCTCTCCCGGTTCCTCTCCCGCTGCCTCTCCCGGTTCCGCTCCCGGTGCCGCTCCCGGTGCGCGGTTGGAGCGGCAGAGGCCGAATCCGGGCAGCGATGGCGGCGGAGCGGCGCCTCCGCCCGACTTCTCGCGAGATTTGCGGCCGCTCGGGCGGCCCCCAGCCGGGAGATCTCGCGAGATTTAGCATAGGGAGGGGCGTGTCCGCCAGGGGGCGCCAGGGAGGGCTCGCTGTCATTGTCGTTGTCATTGTCATTGTCATTGTCATTTTGTCATTGTCACCTGCTCGGGTTCCCTTTTTTCCTTCCCTTTTTTCCTTCCCTTTTCTCCTTCCCGACTTCCTGTGCCTGGTCCCCCACCCTTGGCCTCGTGCCTTGAGCTGTCCCTGTCTTTTGTCCCTGTCACATTTGTCGCTTGTCCCTAATCCTTATCCCCCCATTCCTTTGTCACCTGTCCCTAATCCCTGTCCCGTGTCCTTGTCCTTTATCCCAACTGCCCGCGGCTTTATCCCAGTGAAGATAAATCCCTCTCATCCCTGTCCTTGTCCCCTGGCCCTGTCATTGTCCCCCTGTCCCTTATCCCTGTCCTATTCCACTCCCCATGTCCCTGTCCCTGTCCCTCTCTCTTGTCCCCATCATTGTCCCTTATCCCTGTCCCTTATCCCAGTCCCTTATCCCTGTCCCTTATCCCTGTTCCTGTCCCTGTTCCTGTCCCTTATCCCTGTCCCTTATCCCAGTCCCTTATCCCTGTCCCTTATCCCAGTCCCTTATCCCTGTCCCTTATCCCAGTCCCTTATCCCTGTCCCTTATCCCAGTCCCTTATCCCAGTCCCTTATCCCTGTTCCTGTCCCTGTTCCTGTCCCTTATCCCTGTCCCTTATCCCAGTCCCTTATCCCTGTCCCTTATCCCAGTCCCTTATCCTGTCCCTTATCCCAGTCCCTTATCCCTGTCCCTTATCCCAGTCCCTTATCCCAGTCCTTATCCCTGTTCCTGTCCCTGTTCCTGTCCCTTATCCCTGTCCCTTATCCCAGTCCCTTATCCCTGTCCCTTATCCCTGTTCCTGTCCCTGTTCCTGTCCCTTATCCCTGTCCCTTATCCCAGTCCCTTATCCCAGTCCCTTATCCCTGTTCCTGTCCCTGTTCCTGTCCCTTATCCCAGTCTCTTATCCCTGTCCCTTATCCCTGTCCCTTATCCCTGTCCTTATTCCCAGTCCCTTATCCTTGTCCCTTATCCCAGTCCCTTATCCCGGTCCCTGTTCTTTCTCTCTGTCCTTGTCCCCTCTCTGTCCCCTCTGTCTGTCTGTCCCCTCTCTCTCTGTCCGTCTGTCTGTCCCTGTCCCCTCTGCCCCTCTGTCCCCCTGTCCTCCTGTCCCCTCTCTCTGTCCCTCCCTGTCCTCCCTGTCCATCTGTCCCCTCTCTCTGTCCCCTCTGTCCCTGTCCCTATGTCCCCTCTGTCCCCCCGTCCCTCTGTCCCCCCTGTCCCCTCTCCCTGTCCCCTCTCCCTGTCCCTCTGTCCCCCCTGTCCCTCTGTCCCCTCTGTCCCCTCTCCCTGTCCCCTCTCCCTGTCCCCTCTCAGTGTCCATCTGTCCATCTGTCTGTCCCTGTCCCCCCTGTCCCCTCTCTCTGTCCCTCTGTCCGTCTGTCCCCTCTCCCTGTCCCTCTGTCCCCCCTGTCCCTCTGTCCCCTCTGTCCCCTCTCCCTGTCCCCTCTCCCTGTCCCCTCTCCCTGTCCCTATGTCCCCTCTGTCCCCCCTGTCCCTCTGCCCCCCCTGTCCCCTCTCCCTGTCCCTCTGTCCGTCTGTCCCCTCTCTCCCTGTCCCTGTCCCCTCTCTCCGTGTCCGTCTGTCCGGAGCCAGGACCAGCACGGGAGAGATCCCGGAGTGGATCCCGGAAAGGATCCCTGCACAGATCCCAAAGGAATCCCGGAATAAATCCCAGAATAAATCCCAAAGGAATCCCGGAATAAATCCAGGAATGAATCCCGGAATAAATCCCAAAGGAATCCCGGAATAAATCCCAAAGGAATCCCGGAATAAATCCCAAAGGAATAAATCCCAAAGGAATCCCGGAATAAATCCAGGAATGAATCCCGGAATAAATCCCAAAGGAATCCTGGAATAAATCCCAAAGGAATCCCAGAATGAATCCCAGAATCCCAAAGGAATCCCAAATGAAACCTGGAAGGAATTTCAGGAATCCCGAAGGAATCCCAAAATGAATCCCAAAGGAATCCCAAAATGAATCCCAAAACAAATCCCTGAATCCCAAAATGAATCCCAAAATGAATCCCAGAATCCTGAAGGATTCCCGGAAGGAATTTCCAGAATCCCAAAGGATTCCCGGCTTTTCCCAGACAGGAGGAGCCCTTTGGGATCCTGGCACTCTGCCCCTGGTTGGGATCTGGGAATCCCAAATTTGGGGATCGATTTGGGAATCCTGGATTTATGGGATGGGATCAGTTTGGGGTCCGGGAACCCGAAACTCCATGGAAAATGTGAAAATCTGCAGAGAATTCCCAAATTTTTGGGTTGGGATCTGTTTGGAAACCCCGGATTTATGGGTTGGGATCGGTTTGGGATCTGGGAATCCAGAATTTATGGAATGGGATCAGTTTGGGAATCCCAAATTTATGGGATGGGATCAGCTTGGGGTCTGGGAATCCCCCAATTTTTTTGGAATTTCCCAATTGTTGGGATTTTTGGGATGGGATCTGTTTGGGGTCTGGAAATCCCAAAAGTTTTTGGAATTTCCCAAATTTTTGGGATGGGATCCATTTGGGGACCGGGAATTGCAGAACACCAGGACAAGCTGGGATTTTTTTTTCTGGGAGGGAAAAAATTTGGGAATTCCCAAGGAAGGAATTGGGTTTGGGGCTTTTCCCGACCCCAGAATTCCAAAATTTTCCAAATTTTTGGGATTTTCTGTTTCTTCTCCTCCAAATTCCCAAAAAATCCCACGGATCCGAGGTTGGGAATTCCCAGGGATTTTCATTCCAGAATCCTTGGGAATCTCCAGGGAATGTCCTGGAGCTGATTAATTATGCGAATATTTTAATTAAGGCCGATTTTCCCGCTGGAACGTTCTGTAATTAATTCCTTAATAAATTCCATAATTAATTCCATCATTAATTCCGTAGTTATGGCGACTCCTCCAGCTGGGAAAAATTCGGGAATTTGGAGGAGAATTTTTGGGATTTGGGGGAAATTCCAGCCCTGTCCAGGTCCCCAGGGTGGTGTCTGGGAATTCTTCTGGGAATTCTGGGATTTCTGGGAATTATTTTAGGATTTTTTTTCTGGGAATTCTGGGAATTATTTTAGGATTTCTGGGAATTATTTTAGGATTTTTTTTCTGGGAATTCTGGGAATTCTTCTGTAAATTCTTCTGGGAATTCTGGGAATTTTAGGAATTATTCTGGGGATTCTTCTGGGAATTCTATGATTTCTTCTGGGAATTCTGGGATTTCTGGGAATTATTTTAGGATTTCATCTGGGAATTCTGGGAATTCTTCTGGGAATTCTTTTGGGATTTTGAGAATTCTTCTGAATTCTTTTGGGAATTCTTCTGGGAATTCTGGGATCAGCTCCCAGCTCCTCATTCCAAGGATTTGAAGCGGATCCAGGAAGGGAAAAACTGGGAATGGGTGATGGAGAAAACTAGAAAAAAACAAAAAAAATGGGAATGGCTGAGAGGAAAAAACGGGAATGGGTGAGGGAAAATCTGGGGAAAAAAGGAGGGAAAAACCAGGAATGGCCAAGGGAAAAATCTGGGAATGAGGGCCAGGAGGGTTTTATGGGAATCCCAGGAGGGATTTTTTGGGAATAATTCCCACCAGGAATGGGGCGGAGCCGCCGTTCCCGGGGGGATTTTGCTCCTGGTGGATCCGGGCTGGGGTTGGGAATTTCAGGAATTTCAGGAATGCCGGGATCATTCCAGGGTTTGTTGTTCCCGTGGTTTGGGACGGGGCTGCAGAGCTCTGCCTCAGTTTCCCTTTGGAATTCTGCTGCCTCCTGCTCAGATCCCTGGGGCTCCTTCACGGTATCCCAACCCCATTCCCGATATCCCAACCCCATTCCCGATATCCCAATCCCATTGCCATTCAATCCCAGTTATCCCGATGATCCCATTCCCTCTGTCCCAGTTCCCATTCTTCGATTCCTGTTATCCCGGTTAACCCATTCCCGGCTGTTATCCCGGTTCTTATTCCGGTTGTTATCCCGGTTGTTATCCCCGTTCTTATCCCGGTTGTTATCCCGGTTATTCCCGATCCTTATCCCTCCCATTCCCGGCTGTTATCCCGGCTGTTCCCATCCCGGCTGTTCCATCCCGGCTGTTCCCATTCCCGGTTGTTATCCCGGTTATTCCCGGTCCTTATCCCTCCCTCCGTTGTTATCCGGGGTTCCCATCCCGGCTGTTCCCATTCCCGGTGTTATCCGGGCTGTTCCCATCCCGGCTGTTCCCATTCCCGGTTGTTATCCGGGCTGTTCCCATCCCGGCTGTTCCCATTCCCGGTTGTTATCCGGGCTGTTTCCCATCCCGCCCCCCCACCTTCCCGTTTCCTCCCCGTCCTCCCGTTACCTCCCTGTCTTCCCATCCCGCTCCCTTTCCCCTTCCCGTCTCGTTTTACTCCCCTCTCCCCATCCCGTCCCTTCCTTCCCTTTCATCTCTCCCCTTTCTTCCCTCCCCATCCCTCCCCTCTCCTCCCGTCCCTTCCCCGTCCCTCTCCCCTCTTCCCTCTCCCTCTCCCCATTCCCGATCCCTCTCCCCATTCCCGGTCCCTTCTCCCCATTCCCTCCCTCTCCCCTCTCCCCATTCCGTCCCTCTCCCCATTCCCGGTCCCTTTCTCCCTCTCCCCATTCCCGATCCCTCTCCCCATTCCCGTCCCTCTCCCCATTCCCGGTCCCTCTCCCCATTCCCGGTCCCTTCTTCTCCCCTCCTCTCCCCATTCCCGGTCCCTCCCCTCTCCCATTCCCGTCCCTCTCCCCTCCCCCATTCCCGGTCCCTTCTTCTCCCCATTCCCGGTCCCTCCCTCTCCCCATCCTCCCTTCCCTCCCTCTCCCCATTCCCGTCCCTCTCCCATTCCCGTCCTCCTCTCCCTTCCCCTCCCATCTCCCTCATTCCCTCCCCATTCCCGTCCCTCTCCCATTCCGTCCCTCTCCCCTTCCCGTTCCCGTCCCTCTCCCCATTCCCGGTCCCTTTCTCCCTCTCCCCACTTCCCGATCCCTCTCCCCCTCTCCCCATTCCCGGTCCCTCTCCCCATTCCCGGTCCCTCTCCCCATTCCCGATCCCTCTCCCCTCTCCCATTCCCGCCTCTCCCTCTCCCCATTCCGGTCCCTCCCTCCCGTCCCCTCTCCCCCATTCCCGTCCCTCTCCCTCCTCTTCCTCCCTCTCCCTTCCCGTCCCCATCCCGTCCCGGTCCCTCCATTCCCGGCCTCTCCCTCTCTCCCATTCCCGATCCCTCTCCCCATTCCCGGTCCCTCTCCCCATTCCCGGTCCCTCTCTCCCATTCCCGGTCCCTCCCTCCTCTCCCGCCCCTCCCCCCATCCCTTCCCTCCCCTCCATCCCTCCCCTCTCCCTCTCTCCACCCATTCCCGGTCCCGGTCCCGTTCCTTCCGTCCCTCTCTCCCTCCCCGGTCCCGCCCCCTCCCCTCCCATTCTCGCTTCTCCCATTCCCGTCCCGTCCCTCTCTCCCATTCCGGTCCCGTCCCGGTCCCTCTCCCATTCCCGGTCCCGTCCCCCTCTCCCCCTCTCCCTCATTCCCGTCCCGTCCCCCCCTCTCTCCATCTCCCTCCCATTCCCGGTCCCCTTCCCCCCTCCCTCTCCCCATTCCCGGTCCCGTCCTCCCTCTCTCCCTCCCTCCGTCCCCTCACCTCCCCCTCCCCCATTCCCGGTCCCTCCCCTCTCCCCCTCCCCATTCCCCGGTCCCTCCCCTCTCCCCCTCCCCATTCCCGTCCCTCCCCCTCTCCCCCTCCCCATTCCCGGTCCCTCCCCCTCCCCCTCCCACCGTCTCCCATCCCGGTCACCCCCCCCTCCGAGCTCCCCGCCATCCGGCCATGTACTCACGTGCCCCGGAAACCGGGAACCCCGGTCCCGGGCAATGACCGCCGGAAAACCGGGAATAACCGGGAATTAATGACCGGGAAAACCGGGAATAATACCGGGAAACCGGAGAATATACCGGGAATTAATTGACCGGGGAAACCGGAATGGCCGCCGGGAATAACCGGGAATGAATGACCGGGAATAACCGGGAATTAATTACCGGGAAAACAGGGAATGGCCGCCGGGAAAACCGGGAATTAATTACCGGGAAAATCGGGAATGGCCGCCGGGAAAACCGGGAATTAATTACCGGGAAAATCGGGAATGGCCGCCGGGAAAACCGGGAATGAATTACCGGGGAAAGCCGGGAATGACCGGCAGGAAAACCGGGAATGGCGGCGGGAATTACCGGGAATTAATGATCGGGAAAGCCGGGAATTAATGACCGGGAAAACCGGGAATGAATTACCGGGGAAACCGGGAATGACCGGCAGGAAAACCGGGAATGAATTACCGGGGAAACCGGGAATGACCGGCAGGAAAACCGGGAATGAATGACCGGGAAAAGCGGGATGGGGAAAGGGAGCGCGGCTCCGCCCCGGAGCATCCGGGGGAGAGGGAGGGACCCCAAAAAATGGGGAGGGGATCCCAAAAAATAGGAGTGGGATCCCAAAAAATGGGAGGGGATCCCAAAAATGGGAGGGGGATCCCAAAAAATGGGAGGGGATCCCAAAAATGGGAGAGGGGGATCCCAAAAATGGGAGGGGGATCCCAAAAAATGGGAGTGGGATCCCAAAAAATGGGAGGGGAACCCTCCAAAAAATGGGAGGGGGATCCCAAAAATGGGAGGGGGATCCCAAAAATGGGAGGGGGATCCAAAAAAATGGGAGGGGGATCCAAAAAAATGGGAGGGGATCCCAAAAAATGGGAGGGGATCCCAAAAATGGGAGGGGGGGATCCCAAAAATGGGAGGGGATCCCAAAAAATGGGAGGGGGATCCCAAAAAATGGGAGGGGGGAATCCCAAAAAATGGGAGTGGGATCCCAAAAAATGGGAGGGGGATCCCAAAAATGGGAGGGGGATCCCAAAAATGGGAGGGGATCCCAAAAATGGGAGGGGGGATCCCAAAAATGGGAGGGGGGATCCCAAAAAATGGGAGTGGGATCCCAAAAACTGGGAGTGGGATCCCAAAAATGGGAGGGGGATCCCAAAAATGGGAGGGGGATCCCAAAAATGGGAGGGGGATCCAAAAAAATGGGAGGGGGATCCAAAAAAATGGGGAGGGATCCCAAAAAATGGGAGGGGATCCCAAAAATGGGAGGGGGGGGATCCCAAAAATGGGAGGGGATCCCAAAAAATGGGAGGGGGATCCCAAAAAATGGGAGGGGGGAATCCCAAAAAATGGGAGTGGGATCCCAAAAATGGGAGGGGGATCCCAAAAATGGGAGGGGGGGATCCCAAAAATGGGAGGGGGGATCCCAAAAAAATGGGAGTGGGATCCCAAAAACTGGGAGTGGGATCCCAAAAATGGGAGGGGATCCCAAATTTATGGGAGGGGGGATCCCAAAAATGGGAGGGGAATCCTAAAAATCTGTGGGGAATCCCAAATTTATGGGGTTGGGATCGGTTTGGGAACCCCGAATTTATGGGATGGGATTGGTTTGGGGTCTGGAATCCCAAAATCTGCGGGAAACCCAAAATCTGAGCAGAATCCCAAATTTATGGGGGTGGGATCGGTTTGAGGTCTGGGAATCCCAAAGTTTTGGGATGGGATCAGTTTGGGAATCCCGGCCGGATTTTTGGGGTGGAATCACTTTGGGTTGCGGGAACCCCAAATTCTGCAGGAAATCCCAAATTTATGGGGTTGGATCCATGCAGGAATCCCGGATTTATGGGGGGGATCGGTTTGGGGTCCAGAAATCCCAAAAATATGCAGGAAATCCCAAATTTATGGGTGGGATCAGTTTGGGGTCCGGGAATTCCGAATTCTGCGGGAAACCCCAAAATCTCTGGGAAATTCCCAAATTTATGAGGTTGAGATCGGTTTGGAGTCTGGGAATCCCAAATTTTTTTTGGAATTTCCCAAATTTTTGGGATGGGATCAGTGCAGGAATCCCAAATTTATGGGTTGGGATCGGTTTGGGGTTTGTGAATTCTGAATTTTTGGGATGGGAGGGGTTTGGGGTCTGGGAACCCCCAAAAATGTGCAGGGAATCCCAAATTTATGGGGTTGGATCCGTGCAGGAATCCCGGATTTATGGGGTGGGATCGGTTTGGGGTCTGGGAACCCCCCAAAAATGTGCAGGGAATCCCAAATTTATGGGGTTGGGATCGGTTTGAGGTCCAGGAATCCCAAAAACTGCAGGAAACCCCAAAATCTGTGGGGGATCCCAAAATCTGTAGGGTGGGATCGGTTTGAGAATCCCAAATTTATGGGGTTGGGATCGGTTTGGGGTCTGGGAATCCCGAATTTTTGGGGTTGGGATCCATTTGGGGTCCAGGAACCCCAAAATCTGCAGGAAACCCCAAAATTTGTGGGTAATTCCCAAAGTTTTGGGATGGGATCAGTTTGGGAATCCCGGATTTTTGGGTGGGATTGGTTTGGGATCCGGGAATTCCGAATTCTGCGGAAAACCCCAAATTCTGCAGGAAATCCCAAATTTATGGGGTTGGGATCTGTGCGGGAATCCCGGATTTATGGGGTTGGGATCATTTTGGGATCCAGGAATTCCGAATTCTGCGGGAAACCCCAAAATCTGTGGGGTTGGGCTCGGTTTGGGGTCCGGGAATCCCAAATTTTTGGGATTTTTGGGGGTTTTTTTGGAAAGGGGAAATGTCGGGAACATCCCCAGGGAAAATTCAGGGATTTGGGGTTTTTGTGGGATTTTGGGGGTTTTGTGGGATTTTGGGGGTTTTGTGGGATTTGAGGATTTTTGTGGGATTTTAGTGGGAATTTGGGGCTTTTTGTGGAATTTTTGTGGTTTTTTGTGGGATTTTGTTTTTTTTTTTTTTTTTTTTTTTGTGGGGCGGAACATTCCCAAAGGACAGTCCCGGAATTTGGGGCCGGATCCCAGAATTTTGGGGCCAAATCCCAGAATTTGAGGCCAAATCCCAGAATTTTGGGTCCAAATCCCAGAATTTTGGGTCCAAATCCCAGAATTTTGGACCAATTCCTGGATTTTGATACCAAATCCCAAATTTTTGGTGCCAATTCCTGGATTTTGGGTCTGAATCCCAGAATATTAGGACCAAAGCTCAGATTTTGGGAATCCCAGAATTTTGGAGCCAAATCCTGGAATTTGGCCCCAAAATCTGGGATTTGGTCCCAAAATTCTGGGATTTTTTGCCCCAAACCTGGGAATTTTGTGACCAAATCCCAAATTTTGCGTCCATATCCCAAATTTTGGGTCCAATTCCCAGATTTGGGGCAAAATCCCAGAAATTTGGGGTCTGTTTCGGGGATTTTGGGACCAAATCCCAAATTTTGGGGCTGAATTCTGGGATTTCAACCCAAAATTGTGGGATTCAGCACCAAAATTCTGGGATTTGGCTCCAATATCTGGGATTTGGTCCTAAAATTCTGGGATTTTGACCCAAAATTCTGTGATGTGGACCCAAAATTCTGGGATTCAGCACCAAAATTCTGGGATTTGGCTTCAAAATCTGGAATTTGGACCCAAAATTGTGGGGTTTTTGCCCCAAATCTGGGAATTTTGGGTCCAAATCCCGAATTTTGGGGCCGAATTCCAGGATTTCGGGGCCGCCCGTCCCTCAGGAGCAGCAGCTGCCGCCGCCCCTCCCCCTCTCCCGGGATTAAGGGGATTTGGGGGATTTGGGGGGATTTTGGGGGATTTGGGGATTTTGGGAATCCCCGGCGGCCTCGGCAATCCGGCCCCGATCCCAAACGTCCTTGGGAGCGGGAACGGCGCGGCCGCAGAGGGATCCCAAAATTCCAGACCCCAAAATTCCCAATCACTAATTCCCAAGTTCTCCATCGCAAATTCCCCTGATCCCAAATTCACTCCCAAAATCCCAAATTCTCCATCCCAAATTCCCCTGATCCCAAATTCCCCTGATCCCAAATTCCCAATCCCAAATTCCCCCCCAAATCAGCCCAGATCCCAAATCCCCAAAAACCCAAATCCCAAAAAACCCCAAATCCAAAATCCCCCCAAAAGTCCCAAATCCCCCAAATCCCAATTTCCCAAAATCCCAATTCCCCAAAAATCCCAAATCCCCAAAAAACCCCAAATCCAAAAAAATCCCAAAAATCCCAAAATTCCCAAATTTTGGGGTCGCTCCAGATCCCGGGTGAGTTTTCCTTCGGGGATTTGGAGGTTTTGGGATTTGGAATTTTGGGATTTCAAAGTTCCGGGTTTTAGGGATTCGGGGTTTTTTGGGATTTGGGGCTTTTGGGAATTTCTGGGGTTTTGGAATTTGGGGTTTTTGGGGTTGGGATTTTTTGGGATTTGGGATTTGGAATTTTTGGGATTTTGGGATTTGGGGGTTTTGGAATTTGAGGTTTTTGGGATTTGGGGTTTTTTTTTGATTGAAAACAAATCCCAGAAAATTCAGGAATTCTCGATGGGAAGAGGAAAATTCAGGAATTTTCTGGATAGACAGTTTTGGAATTTTTGGGATTTAAAATAATCCTGGAAAAATCCTGGAATTCTGGATGACAACTGGAAAACATGGGAATTTTTCAGATTAAAAGAAAAAAATTGGGAATGAGAAAAATTGGGAATTTTTCAGAGTCAAAAAAAACCCCATAAAATTTGGGAATCCTGGAAATCTTGGAAATTTTTTTTTTAATTAAAAAAAAATCCCCAGAATTCCAGATGGACAAAAACCAGAAAATTTGGGATTTTCACAGCTCTGCGGTTTCTCCTGGAATTTCCTTGGGGTTTTCTGGGAATTGCGGGGATTTTTTTGGGAATTTTGATCCCGTTTTTCCCGTTTTTCCAGGGGTCTGCGGCTGCTGCGGCGCCCTCCGGCCCCGCTACAAGCGCCTGGTGGACAACATCTTCCCCGAGGACCCCGAGGTCTGGGCCGGAATTCCCAGATTCCCGAATTTCCCTGGATTCCCTAAATCCGGAATTCCCTGAATCCCGAATTCCCTGAATTCCCAAAATCCTGAATTCCCAAATTCCAAAATTCCCAAAATCCCGAATTCCCAAATCCCCAAATTCCAAAATTCCCAAATTCCCAAAGCCCAAATCCCTGAATTCCCAAATCCCCAATTCCCAAATCCTCAAATCCCCAAATTCCCAAAATCCCAATTTCCCAGATCCTGAATTCCCAAATTCCCAATTCCCTGAATTCCCAAATTCCTGAATCCCAGAATCCCTGAATTCCCAAATCCCTGAATTTCCAGATCCCAAATCGCCGGATTCCCAAATTCCCTGAATTCCCAAATCCCCGAATTCCGAATTCCCAAATTCCCGAATCCCCAAATTCCCTGAATTCCCAAAATCCTTAATTCCCAAATTCCCAAACACCAAACCCCAGATCCTGAATCCCAAATTCCCAAAAATTCCCAGATTCCCAAATCCCAAGTTCCCAGAATTCCCAGGATTCATTTCCCCTCAAATCCCAAGTTTTTTCCTGGGAATTCCACATCATTTTCCCCCAGTCCTTTATCCCCCAAATCCCAAATTTTGTCCCGGGAATTCCAGGAATTTTTTCCCCCAAACCCCAATTCTCCCCCGTGAATTCCAACTCTTTTTTCCCCCTCAAATCCCGAATTTTCTCCCAGGAATTCCAGGATTCATTTCCCTCAAATCCCAAATTTTTTCCTGTAAATTCCTTCCCCTTTTCCCCACTCCTTCATGCCCAAATCCCAAGTTTTCTCCCGGGAATTCCAGGAATTTTTTCCCCAAAATCCCAAATTTTTTCCCGCAAATTCCAGTGCATTTCCCCCCCCCGCCCAATCTTTACTCTCAATTCCCAGATTTTTTCCTGCAAATTCCTTCCCCTTTTCCCCAATCCTTTATTCCCCAAATCCCAATTTTTTTCCCAAGAATTCCAAGGAATTTTTTCCCCTAAATCCCGATTTTTTTCCCCAGGAATTCTATGTCCTTTGCCGCAATCCTTTATCCCCAATTCCCAAATTTTTCCCAGGAATTATTTCCCCTAAATCCCTGAATTTTTTTCCAGGAATTCCAGGAATTTTTTCCCCTAAATCCCTGATTTTTTTTCCAGGAATTCCAGGATTTTTTTCCCCCAAATCCCAAAGTTTTTCCCGCAAATTCCTTCCCATTTTCCCCACTTCTTTATGCCCAAATCCTGAATTTTTCCCAGGATTCATTTCCCCCAAATCCCCAATTTTCTCCCAGGAATTCCAGGAATCTTTTCCCCTCAAATCTCAAGTTTTTTCCTGGGAATTCCACATCATTTTCCCCCAATCCTTTATCCCCCAAATCCCAAATTTTGTCCTGGGAATTCCAAGAATTTTTTCCCCCCAAACCCCCAATTCTCCCCGTGAACTCCAACTCTTTTTTCCCCCCTCAAATCCCGAATTTTCTCCCGGGAATTCCAGGATTCATTTCCCCCAACCCCCCAATTTTTCCCCGTGAATTCCACCGCTCTTTTCCCCTCAAATCCTGAATTTTTCCCGATTTTTTTTTCCCTGGAATTCCCCAGGATGGGCTGGTGAAGACCAACATGGAGAAGCTGACCTTCTACGCGCTCTCGGCCCCGGAGAAGCTCGACCGCATCGGCGCCTACCTGTCCGAGCGGCTGACGCGCGACGTCGCCCGGCACCGATACGGGTGGGTCGGCACCAACGAATTCCCGTGGGAATTCTTCAGGAATTTTGGGGGATTTTTTGGGGATTTTTGGGGAATTTTTTAGGATTTTTTTGGGATTTTTTTGGGGTTTTTTTTTGCGAGATTTTGGGGATTTTTTTGAGATTTTTTGGAGGTTTTTTTGGGGATTTTTTGGGGATTTTTTTTAAATTTTTGGGATTTTTGGGGGGGGATTTTTGGGGATTTTTTGAGATTTTTTGGGGATTTTTAGGAGGTTTTTTCTGAATTTTGGGGATTTTTTGGGAATATTTTCGCCGTCCGAGCGGCTCACGCGCGACGTCGCCCGGCACCGATACGGGTGGGTCGGCACCAACGCAATTCCCGTGGGAATTCTTCAGGAATTTTGGGGGATTTTTTTGGGGATTTTTGGGGAATTTTTTAGGTTTTTTGGGGATTTTTTGGGTTTTTTTTTTGCGAGATTTTGGGGATTTTTTTGAGATTTTTTGGAGGGTTTTTTTGGGATTTTTTGGGGATTTTTTTAAAATTTTTTGGGATTTTTGGGGGGGGATTTTTGGGGATTTTTTGAGATTTTTTTGGGGATTTTTAGGAGGTTTTTTCTGAATTTTGGGGATTTTTTGGGAATATTTTCGCCGTCCGAGCGGCTGACGCGCACGTCGCCCGGCACCGATACGGGTGGGTCGGCACCAACGCAATTCCCGCGGGAATTCTTCAGGAATTTTGGGGGATTTTTTTTGGGGATTTTTGGGGAATTTTTTAGGATTTTTTGGGATTTTTTGGGATTTTTTTTGCGAGATTTTGGGGATTTTTTTGAGATTTTTTGGGGTTTTTTAGGGGATTTTTTGGGGATTTTTTAAAATTTTTTGGGATTTTTGGGGGGGGATTTTTGGGGATTTTTTGAGATTTTTTTTGGGGATTTTTAGGAGGTTTTTTTCTGAATTTTGGGGATTTTTTGGGAATATTTCGCTGTCCGAGCGGCTCACGCGCGACGTCGCCCGGCACCGATACGGGTGGGTCGGCACAACGCAATTCCCGCGGGAATTTCCGGGCTAATTCCCAGCCTAATGCCTGGGCTAATTCCTGGAATTCCCAGGTTAATTCCCAGAATTGCCAGGCTGAGTCCTGGGCTAATTCCCAGAATTCCTGGGCTAAATCCCAGCCTAATTCCTGGAATTCCTGGGCTAAATCCCAGCCTAAGTCCCAGGCTAATTCGTGGAATTCTGGGGCTAGTTTGTGGACAAATTCCCAGAATTCCTGGGCTAATTCCCGGGCTAGTTCCTGGGCTGATTCCCTGAATTCCTGGGCTGGAATTCTCAGGATTCCCAGGCTGATTTCCAGAAATTCTGGGGCTAATTCCCAGTCTAATTCTGGGCTAAGTCCCCGGCTAAAATTCCTGGAATTCCTGGGCTAAATCCCAGCCTAATTCGCGGGCTAATTCCTGGAATTCTGGGGCTAATTCCCGGGCTAATTCCTGTAATTCCCGGGCTAATTCACGGGGTAATTCCTGGAATTCTGGGGTCAATTCCCGGCTAATTCCTGGGCTAATTCCTGGGCTAAGTCCTGGAATTCCTGGGCTAATTCCCGTAATTCCTGGGCCAATTCGCGGGCTAATTCCTGTAATTCCTGGGCTAATTCCCGGACTAATTCCTGGGCTAAATCCCAGCCTAATTCCTGGGCTAATTCCTGGAATTCCTGGGCTAAATCCCAGCCTAATTCCTGGGCTAATTCCTGGAATTCCGGGGCCAATTCGCGGGCTAATTCCTGGAATTCTGGGGCTAATTCATGGGGTAATTCCTGTAATTCCGGGGCCAATTCGCGGGCTAATTCCTGTAATTCCTGGGCTAATTCCCGGACTAATTCCTGGGCTAAATCCCAGCCTAATTCCTGTAATTCCGGGGCCAATTCGCGGGCTAATTCCTGGAATTCTGGGGCCAATTCCCTGGCTAATTCCTGTAATTCCAGGGCCAATTCGCGGGCTAATTCCTGGAATTCCGGGGCCAATTCCCGGGCTAATTCCGGGTAATTCCGGGGCCAATTCGCGGGCTAATTCCTGGAATTCCTGGGCCAATTCGCGGGCTAATTCCTGTAATTCCTGGGCCAATTCGCGGGCTAATTCCCGTAATTCCTGGGCTAATTCGCGGGGTAATTCCTGGAATTCCGGGTCCAATTCCCGTTGGGCGCGCAGGTCGGTGTGCATCGCCATGGAGGCGCTGGACCAGCTGCTGATGGCGTGCCACTGCCAGAGCATCAACCTGTTCGTGGAGAGCTTCCTCAAGATGGTGGCCAAGCTCCTCGAGTCCGACAAGCCCAACCTCCAAATCCTGGGAACAAACTCCGTGAGTCGCCGCCGTCGCGGGCACGAAAGGGAAAAAAAAAAATATAATGGGGGAAAAAAAAATCCCTGCTGGAAAAAGAAGATGGTGAGGGAAAATACTGGGAAGAAATCTCAGTGGAAGAAATACTGGGAAAAAATATCGGGAAAAAAATCCAAGGAAAAAATTCTGGGGGAAAAAAAAAAACCGGGAAAAATATCCCCGGGAAAAAATTCCCCGGGAAAAAATCCTGGGGAAAAATACTAGGAAAAAAATCCTGGGAAAAAATCCCAGGGAAAAATCCCGGTGGAAAAAAATCCCGGGAAAAAAATCCCGGGAAAGAATCCTGGGGAAAAAAAAATCCCAGAAAAAAAACTCAGGGAAAAAATCCTGGGAAAAAAATCCCGGTGAAATTCCGAGGGGAGCGTCAGGGATTTGGGGAAAGGGTGAGAATTCCCAGGGGTTTTTTTTGGGAAAAAAAGTGGGATTTTTTGGGAAAAGTGGTGAGAATTCCCAGGGTTTTTCTGGGAAAAGGGCTGGAATTTTAGGGTGGAATTCCGGCCAATTTTTGGGGACAATTTTTTCCCAAAAATCCCTCAAAATTCCCAGTTCAAGGTGGAATTCCTGGTGATTTTGGGGTCGATTTTTCCTGCATTTTTTTTTCCCAAAAACCCCTCAAAATTCCCAGTTTAGGGACAAATTTTGGGATGATTTTGGGTCAATTTTCCCCCCCCAAAAAACCCTTCAAAATTCCCAATTCAGGGCAGAATTCCTGATGATTTTGGGGTCAATTTTCCCGGCATTTTTTTCCCAAAAAAACCCCCTCAAAATTCCCATTACAGGCACAACTTTTGGGACAATTTTTGGCTCAATTTTTCCCCAAAAAAATCCCTCAAAATTCCCATTTTAGGGTGGAATTCCGGCCAATTTTTGGAGATGATTTCTTCCCAAAAAAACCCCTCAAAATTCCCAATTCAAGGTGGAATTTCTGATGATTTTAGCATCAATTTTCCCGGCATTTTTTCCCCAAAAATCCCTCAAAATACCCAATATAGGGACAAATTTTGGGACATTTTTTTGGGAGAACTTTTGGCTCAATTTTTTTCCCAAAAACCCCTCAAAATTCCCAGTTTAGGGACAAATTTTGGGGCGATTTTTGTGGCGATTTTTCCCCCCAAAAAAACCCTCAAAATTCCCAATTCAGGGCAGAATTCCAGGAGATATTTGGGGTCGATTTTTCCAGCATATTTTTTCCCCAAAACCCCCTCAAAATTCCCATTTTAGGGTGGAATTCCGGCCAATTTTTGGAGCGATTTCTTCCCAAAAAACCCTCAAAATTCCCAATTCAGGGCGGAATTCCTGATGATTTTGGGGTCGATTTTCCCAGCATTTTTTCCCCCAAAAAACCCCTCAAAATTCCCAATTTAGCAACAAATTTCGGGTCAATTTTTCCCCCAAAAAACCTCAAAATTCCCGATTCCGGCCGATTTTCCGCTCGTTTTTTTTTTCCCCGGCGGGCGGCGATTCCCGGATTTTTTCCCCTGGGATTTTTCCCTGTTTTTGCCTTTCCCAAAGTTCGTGAAGTTCGCCAACATCGAGGAGGACACGCCCTCGTACCACCGCAGCTACGACTTCTTCGTGTCGCGCTTCAGCGAGATGTGCCACTCCAGCCACGCCGACCCCGACGTGCGCGCCAGGTCTGGGAAGCAAAACGGGGGGAAAACGGGGGGAAATCCCGGGAAAAATCACGGGAAAAATCCTGGGGAAGTGGGGGGAGGTGGGGGAAAATTGCAGGAAAAAAAAACCTGTAAAATTGGGGGAAAATCCCAGAAAAACACATGAAAAAAAGGGGAAACACCTGGGAAAATCCCAGGAAAAATCCCGGGAAAAATCCTGGGAAAACACCCGGGAAAATCCTGGGAAAAATCCCGGGGAAAATCCCAGGAAAAATCCCAGGGAAAATCCTGGGGAAGTGGGGGGAGGTGGGGGAAAATTGCAGGAAAAAAAACCTGTAAAATTGGGGGAAATCCCAGAAAAACACATGAAAAAAAGGGGAAACACCTGGGAAAACACCTGGGAAAATCCCGGGAAAACACCTGGGAAAATCCCGGGAAAACACCCGGGAAAACACCAGGGAAAATCCCGGGAAAAATCCCGGGAAAAATCCCAGGAAAAATACCCGGGAAAAATCCCGGGAAAATCCTGGGAAAAATCCCGGGGAAAATCCTGGGGAAGTGGGGGGAGGTGGGGGAAAATTGCAGGAAAAAACCCCAGGAAACTGGGGGAAAATCCCAGAAAAACATACGAAAAAAAGGGGAAAACACTTGGGAAAACACCTGGGAAAATCCCAGGAAAAATCCCGGGAAAAACCCGGGAAAATCCTGGGAAAAATCCCGGGAAAATCCTGGGAAAAATCCCGGGGAAAATCCTGGGGAAGTGGGGGGAGATGGGGGAAAATTGCAGGAAAAATCCCAGAAAATTGGGGGGGAAATCCCAGAAAAACACACGATAAAAGGGGAGAACACCTGGGAAAACACCTGGGAAAAATCCCAGGAAAATCCTGGGAAAAATCCCGGGAAAAATCCCGGGAAAATCCTGGGGAAAATCCGGGAAAACTCCTGGGAAAGTGGGGGGAGATGGGGGAAAATTGCAGGGAAAAAATCCTGTAAAATTGGGGGAAAATCCCAGAAAAACACACGAAAAAAGGGGAAAACACCTGGGAAAAATCCCGGGAAAATCCCGGGAAAATCCTGGGAAAACACCCAGTAAAATCCCAGAAAAATACCGGGAAAAATCCTGGGGAAGTGGGGGGAGATGGGGAAAGGCTTGGGAAAAAACCCCGGAAAAATGGGGGGAAATCCTAGAAAAACGCATGAAACAACAGGGGGAAATCCTGGGAAAACAGCCGGGAAAAATCCTAGGAAAGTGGAGGGAGATGGGGGAAAGGTGTGTGGGAAAAAATGGGGGAAAATCCCGGAAAAACACACGAAAAAATAGGGAAAACACATGGGAAAACACCCGGGAAAATCCCAGGAAAAATACCCGGGAGAAATCCTAGGAAAGTGAGGGGAGATGGGGGAAAGGCATGGGAAAAAACCCCGGAAAAATGGGGGAAAATCCTAGAAAAACACATGAAACAATGGGGGAAATCCTGGGAAAACAGCCGGGAAAAATCCTAGGAAAGTGGGGGGACGTGGGGGAAAGGTGTGGGAAAAAATGGGGGAAAATCCCAGGAAAACACAGGAAAAAATGGGTAAAACACCTGGGAAAACACCCGGGAAAATCCCAGGAAAAATCCCGGGAAAAAATCCCAGGAAAAATCCCGGGGAAAATCCTGGGAAAGTGGGGGGAGTGGGGGAAAGGTGTGGGGAAAAATGGGGGGAAAATCCCGGAAAAACACAAAAAAAATGGGGAAAAACACATGGGAAAACACCCGGGAAAAATCCTGGAAAAACACCCGGGAAAAATCCTGGGGAAAATCCAGGGAAAAATCCTGGGAAAATGGGGGGAGATGGGGGGAAAAACTCAGAAAAATGCCTGGGAAAATCCTGCAAAAAATCATGGGAAAACACCGGGAAAATCCCGGGTAAACACCTGGAGAAATGGAGAAAACATCTGGGAAAACACCCAGGAAAAATCCTGGAAAAATCCTGGAAAAATCCTAGAAAAACACTCAGGGAAATGGGGGGAACTCATGGAAAAACACCTGGGAAAATCCTGGGTAAAATCCTGGAAAAACACCCGGGAAAATCCCGGGAAAAATCCTGGAAAAACACCCGGAAAAAATCCTGGGTAAAATCCTGGAAAAACACCCGGGAAAATCACAGAAAAAAATCCTGGAAAAACACCTGAAAAATCCTGGGTAAAATCCTGGAAAAAGACCTGGAAAAATCCTGGGTAAAATCCTGGAAAAAACAGTCCGAAAAATGGGGGGAACCACATGGAAAAATGGGGGGAACTCATGGAAAAACACCCGGGAAAATCCTGGGAAAAAAAACCTGGAAAAATCCCCAAAAACCCTGGGAAAATGGGGGGAACTCAGGGAAAACACCCGGGAAAATCTCGGGAAAAATCCCTGGAAAAATGGGGGAAACGTGGGAAAATCCAGGGAAAAATCCCAGGAAAAATCCCTGGAAAAATGGGGGGAATTCCTGGGAAAATCCTGGGAAAAATCCCAGAAAATCCAATGGGAAAAGGATTTGGGATCAGGAAAAGAATTTGGGATCAGGAAAAGAATTTGGGGATTGGGAAAAGAATTTGGGGATCAGGAAAAGATTTTGGGATCATGAAAAGATTTTGGGATCAGGAAAGGATTTGGGATTGAGAAGAGAATTTGGGATCAGGAAAGGATTTGGGATTGGGAAAAGATTTTGGGATCCAGAAAGGATTTGGGATTGGGAAGAGAGTTGGGGATTGGGAAAACGATTTGGGATTGGGAGAAGATTTTGGGATTGGGAAGAGAATTTGGGATTGGGAAAAGATTTGGGATTAAGAAAAGATTTTGGGATTGGGAAGAGATTTTGGGATTGGGAGAAGATTTTGGGATTGGGAGAGGATTTGGGATTGGGAAAAGATTTTGGGATCAGGAAGAGAATTTGGGATCATGAAAAGATTTGGGATCATGAAAAGATTTGGGATCATGAAAAGATTTTGGGATCCAGAAAGGATTTGGGATTGAGAAGAGAATTTGGGATCGAGAAATGATTTGGATTGGGAAAAGAATTGGGGATTGGGAAAAGATTTGGGATCGGGAAAGAATTTGGAATCTTGAAAAGATTTGGGATTGGGAAGAGAATTTGGGATCAGGAAAAATTTAGGATTGGGAAAAGATTTGGGATCGGGAAAAGATTTTAGGATTGGGAAAAGATTTGGGATCAGGAAAGGATTTGGGATTGAGAAGAGAATTTGGGATTGGGAAAGGATTTGGGATTGGGAGAAGATTTTGGGATCGGGAAAAGAATTTGGGACCAGGAAAAGAATTTGGGATCAGGAAGAGAATTTGGAATCGGGAAAAGATTTAGGATGGAGAATTAAGGAAAACCCCTCAGGCCAATCCATGGGGCCAATTCCCGGATTACCCCAAAGCCGGGGTCGGGGAATTCCGGGAATTTTCTGTTCCCACAGGATCCGGATGTCCGGGATCAAGGGGCTGCAGGGGGTGGTGCGGAAAACGGTGAACGACGAGCTGCAGGCGAATATTTGGGATCCGCAGCACATGGATAAAATCGTCCCCTCCCTCCTCTTCAACCTGCAGCAGGCGGAAAACCCGGAAAGGTGGGAATTCGCTGGGAATTTCTGGGAGTTTCTGGGAGTTTCTGGGGGTTCGGGGAGCTTGGGAAGGGATGGGAAGAGAAAGGGAATTTGGTTTGGGGAGCGGAAAGTGGGGATGGGAAAAATGGGAATGGGAAAATTTGGAATGGGAACAGGAGAAGTGGGAATGGGGAGGGGAAAGTAAGAATGGGAAGAGTGGGAATGGGAAGAGTGGGAATGGGAAAAGTGGGAATGGGAAAATTTGGAATAGGAGCAGGAAAAGTGGGAATGGGGTGGGGAAAGTGGGAATGGGAATATTGGGAATGGGCAGGGAAAATGGGAATGGGGTGGAGAATTGGGCATGGGGAGGGGAAAGTTCCCATTATTCCCATTCCTGCTATCCCCGTTATTCCCATTCTTTCCAAACCCTTTTCCATCACCTCCATTCCCATCATTCCTGCCATTCCCATTATTCCCATCATTCACATTCCCCCAATTCCCATAATTCCCGCCATTGCCATTATTCCCATCATTCCCATTCCCCCAATATTCCCATCTTTCCCATCCATCCCATTGTTCCCACATTTCTATCACTCCCATTATTCCCATCATTCTCACCATTCCCATCATTCCCATCATTCCCATCATTCCCATCATTCCCATCATTCCCATTCCCCCCAAGAATCCCATAATTCCTACATTCCCAAATTCCCACCATTCCCACATTGTCAGCATTCCCGTTTTTCCCACCATTCCCAGCATTCCCGTTTTTCCTGTTTTTCCCCACATTTCCATATTCCCGTTTTCCCCTCACATTCCCACATTCCCATCATTCCCAACATTCCCAACATTCCCAACATTCCCATTTTCCTGTTCCCCCATTATCCCCATTTCCCCCTCATCCCCACATTCCCATCATTCCCACATTCCCACATTCCCGTTTTTATTTCAGTAGCCATTCCCCGTCCCCACTGGCCCCCTCGGCCCAGCAGGAGTCTCCGGTGGAGCTGGCCCTGGCATTCCCACATTCCCATTTTCTTGTTCCCCCATTATCCCCATTTCCCCCTCATCCCCACATTCCCATCATTCCCCACATTCCCACATTCCCGTTTTTATTTCAGTAGCCATTCCCCGTCGCCGCTGGCCCCCTCGGCCCAGCAGGTGTCCCTGGTGGAGCTGGCCCTGTCATTCCCACATTCCCATTTTTCCACCATTCGCAGAATTCCCATTTTTCCTGCCATTCCCATCATCCCCACATTCCCATCATTCCCCACATTCCCACATTCCCGTTTTTATTTCAGTAGCCATTCCCCGTCGCCGCTGGCCCCCTCGGCCCAGCAGGAGTCTCCAGTGGAGCTGGCCCTGTCATTCCCACATTCCCGTTTTCCCTGTTCCCCCATTATCCCCGTTTTTCCTGTCATCCCCACATTCCCATCATTCCCCACATTCCCACATTCCCGTTTTTATTTCAGTAGCCATTCCCCGTCGCCGCTGGCCCCCTCAGCCCAGCAGGAGTCTCCGGTGGAGCTGGCCGAGCGCTGCCTGCGGGAGCTGCTGGCCCGCGCCGCCTTCGGAAACATCGGCAACGCCCTGGGACCCGTGCTGAGGTGAGAGGGAAGAAAAAATGGGAATAATGGGGAAAATGGGGAAAAATGGGGGGAAAAATGGGGGAATATGGGGGAAAAATGGGGGAAAATGGGGATAATGGGGGAAAATGGGGGATTTGGGAAAATGGGGAATAAAGGGGAAATGGGGGGAAATGGGGAAAATGGGAAAATGGGGGAATAATGGGGGAATATATGGGGGAATAATGGGGAATATGGGGAAATGGGGAAATGGGGAATAATGGGGAAAATTGGGGAAAGGGGAAATGGGGGAATAATGGGGAAAATGGGGAATAATGGGGAATATGGGGAAATGGGGAAATATGGGGAATATGGGGGAATAATGGGGGAATGGGGGAAAAATGGGGGAAATGGGGGGGAATAATGGGGGAAAATATGGGGAATAATGGATGGGGAATAATGGGGGAAAAATTGGGGAATAATGGGGGAAAATGGGGGAAAAATAATGGGGGAATAATGGGGGGAATAATGGGGAATAATGGGGGAATAATGGGGATAATGTGGGAATAATGGGGGGATAATGGGGGAATAATGGAGGGAAAATGGGAAAAAATTGGGGAATAATGGGGGAATAATGGGGAATAATGGGGGAATAATGGGGGGAAAATGGGGGAATAATGGGAGGAATAATGGGGAGAAAATATGGGGGAATAATGGGGAAAAATGGGGGAATAATGGGAAAAAATTGGGGAATAATGGGAAAAAATGGTGAAAACTGGGGAATAATGGGGGGAAATGAGGGAAAATGGGGAATAATGGGGGAAATAATGGGGGGAATATGAGGGAATAATGGGAATAATGGGGGAAAAATGTGGGAATAATGAGGGAAAAACGGGGGAATAATGGGGATAATGGGGGAAAAATGGGGAAAAATGGGGGAATAATGGGGAGAAAATATGGGGGAATAATGGGGGAAAAATTCGGGGAAAATGGGGAAATAATGGCAAAAATGGGGAATAATGGGGGGAAAATGGGGGAATACTGGAGGGAATAATGGAGGGAATAATGGAGAAAAAAATGGGATTTTTTTTGGGGGGGGGAACTTGGATTTTTGGGGGGAAAAATGGGAATTTTTGAGTAGAAAATGGGGAAAAAATGGGATTTTGGGGGAAAAAATGGGGAAAAATGGGATTTTTTTGGGGGGAAATGGTGAGAAATTGGGGAACAAATGGGGGAAAAATGGAATTTTTAGGGGAGAAAAAATAGAATTTTTGGGGAGAAAATGGGAATTTTTGGGGGGGAAATGAGGAAAAAATGGGGAAAAATGGGGGAGAATAATGGGGGGAAATGGAGGGAAAATGGTGAAATAATGGGGGAAAAATGGGGAAAAATGGGGGGAAAATGGGATTTTTTGTGGGGGAAAAAAATGGGATTTTTGGGGGGAAAAATGGGAATTTTTTTGGAGAAAAATGGGGGAAAAATGGGAATTTTTTGGGGGGGGAAAATGGGATTTTTGGGGGGGTAATGGGATTTTTTGGGGGGGAAATGGGGGAAATGAGGGAAAATGATGGGAAAAATGGGAATTTTTCTATTGAAAAAAATTGGAATTTTTTGTAGAAAACGCAAATTTTTTGAAAAAAATGGGAATTCCTTGGGAAAATGGGAATTCTTTGGGAAAATGGGAATTTTGGGGGGAAAAAAACGGGATTTTTTGATGAAAAAAATGGGAATTTTTTGTGGAAGACGCGAATTTTTAGGAAAAACGGGAATTCCTAGGACCCTCCCCATTTTCCCAGAATCCCCATTTTCCCAGAATTCCCAGTTTTTCCCCGGAATTCCCAAGAATTCCCTCTTTTCCAGGCACCTGGACAACCACTCCCTGTGGGAGCCCCAGGTGTTCGCCCGCGGCTGCTTCCGGATACATGTTTCTCCATCCAGGTGAGAATTCCCAAAATTCCCCAAAAATTCCCATTTTTCCTCCCAAATTCCTCCCATTCCCGTTTTTCCAGCCCCAGCATTCCCACCTGGTGATCCAGGAGTTTCCCACAGTTTCCCATAAATTCCCCACAATTTCCCCATAATTTCCCCACAATTATCCCATAATTCTCCCATAATTTCCCCACAATTTCCCAATTATTTTCCCATTATTTCCCCACAATTTCCCCATAATTTTCCCCATAATTCTACAATAAATTTCCCCACAATTATCCCATAATTCTCCCATAATTTCCCCACGCTTTCCCATAATATTCCCACATTTTTCCCCATAATATTCCCATCATTTCCCCAGAATTTCCCAATTATTTTCCCACAATATTCCCATAATTTCTCCACAATTTCCCCACCATTTCCCCACACTATTCCCATATTTTCCCCACAATTTCCCCTGATTTTTCCACAATTTCCCCTCTCCATTCCCACCTGCTAATCCCAACATTCCCACTATTTTTCCCCACAGCCCCAACATTCCCACCTGCTGATCCAGGAGTTTCCCACAGTTTCCCATAAATTCCCCACAATTCCCCCACAATTTCCCAATAATTTTCCCCTTATTTCCCCATAAATTCCCCACAATTTCCCCAAAATTTCCCCATAATTTCCCCACATTTTCCCCATAATATTCCCATAAATTCCCCACAATTTCCTATAAATTCCCCACAATTTTCCCACAATTTTGTCATACTATTCCCATATTTTCCCCACAATTTCCCCACAATTTCCCCACAATATCCACATAATTCTTCCATAAATTATCCATAATTTCCCCAATATTTTCCCACAATTTCCCCACAATATCCCCATAATTCTTCCATAAATTATCCATAATTTCCCCAATATTTTCCCACAATTTCCCCACAATATTCCCGTATTTTCTCACATTTTGCCCTGATCCTCCCCCAATTTCCCCTCCCCATTCCCACCTGCTAATCCCAACAGTCCCAATTTTTCTTCCCCGCAGCCCCAGCATTCCCACCTGGTGATCCAGGAGTTTCCCACAATTCCCCCACAATTATCCCATAATTCCCCCACAATTTCCCAATAATTTTCCCCTTATTTCCCCATAATTTCCCCATAATATCTCCACAATTTCCCACAATTATCCCATAATTCTCCCATAAATTCCCCACAATTTCCCCACAATTTCCCCACAATTTCCCCATAATTTCCCCACATTTTCCCCATAAATTCCCATAAATTCCCCACAATTTCCTATAAATTCCCCACAATTTTCCCACAATTTCATCATACTATTCCCATATTTTCCCCACAATTTCCCCACAATTTCCCCACAATATCCCCATAATTCTTCCATAAATTATCCATAATTTCCCCAATATTTTCCCACAATTTCCCCACAATATTCCCGTATTTTCTCACATTTTCCCCTGATCCTCCCCCAATTTCCCCTCCCCATTCCCACCTGCTAATCCCAACAGTCCCAATTTTTCTTCCCCGCAGCCCCAGCATTCCCACCTGGTGATCCAGGAGTTTCCCACAATTCCCCCACAATTATCCCATAATCCCCCACAATTTCCCAATAATTTTCCCCTTATTTCCCCATAATTTCCCCATAATATCTCCACAATTTCCCCACAATAATCCCATAATTCTCCCATAAATTCCCCAAAATTTCCCCACAATTTCCCCACAATTTCCCCATAATTTCCCCACATTTTCCCCATAATATTCCCATAAATTCCCCACAATTTCCTATAAATTCCCCACAATTTTCCCACAATTTTCCCACAATTTCGTCATACTATTCCCATATTTTCCCCACAATTTCCCCACAATTTCCCCACAATATCCCCATAATTCTTCCATAAATTATCCATAATTTCCCCAATATTTTCCCACAATTTCCCCACAATATTCCCGTATTTTCTCACATTTTTCCCTGATCCTCCCCCAATTTCCCCTCCCCATTCCCACCTGCTAATCCCAACATTCCCAATTTTTCTTCCCCGCAGCCCAAGCATTCCCACCTGGTGATCCAGGAGTTTCCCACAATTCCCCCAAATTATCCCATAATTCCCCCACAATTTCCCAATAATTTTCCCCTTATTTCCCCATAATTTCCCCATAATATCTCCACAATTTCCCCACAATTATCCCATAATTCTCCCATAAATTCCCCACAATTTCCCCACAATTTCCCCACAATTTCCCCATAATTTCCCACATTTTCCCCATAATATTCCCATAAATTCCCCACAATTTCCTATAAATTCCCCACAATTTTCCCACAATTTCATCATACTATTCCCATATTTTCCCCACAATTTCCCCACAATTTCCCCACAATATCCCCATAATTCTTCCATAAATTATCCATAATTTCCCCAATATTTTCCCACAATTTCCCCACAATATTCCCGTATTTTCTCACATTTTCCCCTGATCCTCCCCCAATTTCCCCTCCCCATTCCCACCTGCTAATCCCAACAGTCCCAATTCTTTTTCCCCGCAGCCCCAGCATTCCCACCTGGTGATCCAGCAGCTCCTGGGTCACCTGGATGCTCACGGGCGCAGCGCGGCCCCGCTCCGCGCCGGCATCGTCCACGTGCTGGCCGAGGCCGCCGGCATCGCCGCCGCCGGCTCCGTGGGTACGGGAGGGGGAATTCCAGGGCAATTCCTGGCAATTCCTCGGGAATTCCCAGCGGGAAGGACAGGGGAAGAGAGGGAGGGCTCGGGGATGAATCTTTAGGGGGGGTTAGATGGGATTTGACGGGGGTTTTCCGGAGTTTTTTCTAGAATTTTCTAGGATTTTTTTTGTGGGTTTTTTCCTGGATTTTTCTGGAATTTTTCAGGGATTTTTCCAGGATTTTCTGGGATTTTTCCAGGATTTTTCAGGATTTTCTGGGATTTTTCCAGGATTTTTCCAGGATTTTCCAGGATTTTCCTGTGATTTTTTGAGATTTTTTTTTTTTATTATTATTTTTCTGGGATTTTCTGGGATTTTTCTAGAATTTTCTAGGATTTTTCCAGGATTTTCCTGGGATTTTTCCAGGATTTTCTGGGATTTTTCCAGGATTTTTCAGGATTTTCTGGTATTTTTCCAGGATTTTTCCAGGAATTTCCAGGATTTTCCTGTGATTTTTCTAAGATTTTTTTTTTCCTGGATTTTCTGGGATTTTTCTAGAATTTTCTAGAATTTTCTAGGATTTTTCTGGGATTTTCCAGGATTTTCTGGGATTTTCCGGGATTTTCCAGGATTTTCCTGTGATTTTTTGAGATTTTTTTTTATTATTTTTCTGGGATTTTCTGGGATTTTTCTAGAATTTTCTAGGATTTTTCCAGGATTTTCCAGGATTTTCTAGGATTTTTCCAGGATTTTTCCAGGATTTTCTGGATTTTTCCAGGATTTTTCCGGATTTTCTGGGATTTTTCCAGGATTTTTCCGGGATTTTCCAGGATTTTCCTGTGATTTTCTGAGATTTTTTTTTATTTTTCTGGGATTTTCTGGGATTTTTCTAGAATTTTCTAGGATTTTTCCAGGATTTTCTGGGGTTTTCTGGGATTTTTCCAGGATTTTTTTGAATTTTCTGGGATTTTTTCTGGAATTTTCAGAGTTTTTCCAGGGGTTTTTCCGGGATTTTTCCAGGATGAACATCCCAGAATTTTGGGTGGGTTTTGGTCCATTCCTGATTTCCCAAACTTTGGGAGGAGCAGAATTCCAGCAGTGTCATTCCCAGTGTGATCCCTCTGTAATTCCTGGTGTCATTCCCGGTGTCATTCCCGGTATTCCCTGTGTCATTCCCTGTGTCATTCCCAGTGTCATTCCTGGACTGTGATTCCCGGTCAGGCCCCAACAGTGCTGGAGGTGATCCCAGGTGTCATTCCCTGTGTCATTCCCACTGTTATTCCCAGTGTCATTCCCAGTATTCCCTGTGTCATTCCTAGTGTCAATAGTGGTGTCATTCCCTCTGTCATTCCAGCTGTATTCCTGGTGTAATTCCCGGTGTGATCCCAGCTGTCATTCCCTGTGTCATTCCCTGTGTCATTCCTGGCTGTGTGATTCCCGGCAGGCCCCACAGTGCTGGAGGTGATCCCAGGTGTCATTCCCTGTATTCCCTGTGTCATTCCCTGTGTCATTCCCTGTGTCATTCCCAGCTGTGTCATTCCTGGCTGTGTCAATCCCTGTGTGATTCCCGGCTGTGTCATTCCCTGTGTCATTCCCTGTGTGATTCCCGGTCAGTCCCCACGGTGCTGGAGGTGATCCCAGGTGTCATTCCTGGTATTCCCTGTGTCATTCCCTGTATTCCTGTGTAATTCCCGGTGTCATTCCCTGTGTCATTCCCTGTGTGATTCCCGGTCAGTCCCCACGGTGCTGGAGGTGATCCCAGCTGTCATTCCGGTGTCATTCCCGGCTCTGTCATTCCCGGCTATGTCATTCCGGGCTGTGTGATTCCCGGTCAGTCCCCACGGTGCTGGAGGTGATCCCAGCTGTCATTCCCGGCTCTGTCATTCCCGGCTGTGTCATTCCGGGCTGTGTGATTCCCGGTCAGTCCCCACGGTGCTGGAGGTGATCCCAGCTGTCATTCCCGGCTCTGTCATTCCCGGCTGTGTCATTCCGGGCTGTGTGATTCCCAGCAGGCCCCACGGTGCTGGAGGTGATCCCAGCTGTCATTCCCGGCTCTGTCATTCCCGGCTGTGTCATTCCGGGCTGTGTGATTCCCGGCAGGCCCCACGGTGCTGGAAGTGTTCAACACGCTCCTGCGGCAGCTGCGCCTCAGCATCGACCTCGCCCTGGCGGCCCCGAGCCGGAGCCGCCGCTCGCCATTCCCGCCATTCCCGCGATTCCCGCGATTCCCGCGAGCACCACGAGCGCATGTTCCAGGAGGCCGTCATCAAAACCATCGGTGAGCAATTCCCTGCAGTTTTCCTTTTTTTTTCCCCTGTTGTTCCCGTTGTTCCCATTCCCATCATTCCCATTCCCACCATTCCCACCATTCCATCATTCCCCATTTCCATTCCACCATTCCCACCATTCCCATAATTCCCATTCCATCATTCCTATTCCCACCATTCCATCATTCCCACCCCATTATTCCCATTCCCGTTATTTCATCATTCCCATTCCCACCATTCCAATTCTTGTTATTCTCATTATTCCCATCATTCCCATTCCATCATTCCCATTATTCCCATTATTCGTTATTCCCATTCCTGTTTTTCCCATTATTCCCATTCCTACCATTCCTATTCCACCATTTCCGTTCCCACCATTCCCATTATTCCACCATTCCCATTATTCCCACCATTCCATTCCCACCATTCCATTCCCACCATTCCCGTTATTCCCATCATTCCATTCCCACCCTTTCCTCCCTTGGCATTATTCCCATTCCCATTATTCCCATTCCCACAATTCCCATCATTCCTGTTAATTCTCATTCTTCCATTCCAATTATTCCCATATTCCCATCATTCCCATTCTCACCATTACCATTCCCCCATTCCCAGTTTTTCCTGTCATTCCCATTCCCATCATTCCTGTTCCCATCATTCCATTATTCCCATTGCCGTCATTCCTGTTTTTCCCATCATTCCTATTCCCACTATTCCCACTCTCCCCATTCCTGTTTTTCCCATCCCCATTCCTGCTCCCATTCCCATCTCTGTTTTTTCCTGCCATTCTCACTGGTTTTCCCATTCCCGATATTTTCCCCACTATTCCATTCCCATTCCCATTCCATTCCTGTTGTTTTTCCCACCATTCCCATTCCCACTGGTTTTTTTCCTGTTGCCATTCCCGCTGTTTTTTTCCCCACCATTCCCATCCCCAATCCCGTTGCTTTTCCCACCATTCCTGTCCCCATTCCCACTGTTTTTTTTTTTCCTGTTCCCATTCCCATTATCCCATTCTCATTATTTTCCCACCATTCCCATGGTTTTTTTTCCTCCATTCTCACTGTTTTTCCCATTTCTGTTCCCATCCCCATTCTCTTTCCTCTTTCCATCCCCATTCCCATTATCCCATTCCCATCCCCATTCCCATTATCCCATCCCTATCCCTGTTTCCATCCCCATTCCCATTATCCCATTCCCACTCCTGCTGTTTTTTTTCCTGTTCCCATCCCCATCCCAATTCCCATTATCCCATTATTCCATTCCCATTCCCATCCCTGTTCCCATTCCCACTCCCATTCCCATCCCCATTCCCATCCCCATCTCCATCCCCATCCCAATCCCCATTCCGATCATCCCATTCCCATTATCCCAATCCCCCATTCCCATTATCCCCATTCCCATTATCCCATCCCCATTATCCCATTATCCCATTCCCATTCTTATTCTCATCCCATTCCCATTCCCATTATCCCTATCCCATTATCCCATTATCCCATTATCTCATCCCAATTCCCACTATCCCATTCCCATCCCCATTATCCCATTATCCCAATCCCATTATCCCATCCCCATTCCCATTATCCCATTATCCCATTATCCCATTATCCCATTCCCATTATCCCAATCCCCATCCCCATTCCCATTATCCCATTCCCATTATCCCATTATCCCAATCCCAATCCCATTATCCCATTATCCCATTATCCCATTATCCCCCAATCCCCATTATCCCATCCCCATTCCCATCCCCATTATCCCATTCCCATTTTTCCCATTTTTCCCAGGCTCTTTCTCGGCCACGCTGCCGCCCTACCAGCAGTCGGAGGTGATGGTTTTCATCATGAACAAAGTTCCCATTCCCGAAAATTCCCGGAATTCCCTGGAGCCACCGGCCACACCCGACGAGTGAGCCATGCCCCCGACCCCATTCCTGGAAAATTCCTGGAATTCCCTGTGGTTGAAATTGCAGAAATCCCAAAAAAAAAACCCCAAAATTCCAGCAAAAAAACCTCCCCCAAATCCCAAAAGCTTCCCAAAAAACCCAAATCCCAAAAAAGCCCCAAAACCCCACAAATCCCCCCAAAATTCCAAATCCCAAAGAAACCCCCACAAATCCCCCCAAAATTGCCAAAATCCTCAAAAAAACCCCCAAATCCTAAAACTTTTCACAAAAAAGCCCAAAATTCCCACCCAAAAAAAGCAAATTCCTAAAAAACCCCAAATCCCAAAAAAACCCAAAATCCTCTGAAAAACCCAAATCCCCCCAAAACCCCAAATCCCAAAACTCTCCACAAATCCCCCAAAACCCCAAATCCCCCCAAAACCCAAAACCCCACCAAAATTCCCACAAATCCCCAAAAATCCCAAATCCCAAAAACCCAAATCCCAAAAAACCCAAATCCCCAATAACCCCAAAACCCCAAATCCCAAAAACCCCAAATCCCCCCCAAATCCCAAAATCCCAAAAACCCCAAACCCCACAGAAATTCCCCAAACCCCCAAATCCTCAAAATCCCCAAATCCCAAAAACCCCAAATCCCAAAAACCCCAAATCCCAAAATCCTCAAAATCCCCAAATCCCCAATAACTCCAAATCCCCAAAAACCCCAAATCCCAAAATCCCAAAAACCCCAAACCCCACAGAAATTCCCCCAAACCCCCAAATCCCCAAAAAAATCCCCAATCCCAAAAAACCCCAAATCCCCCAAACCCCAAATCCCCCAATCCCCCTTTCCCCACCCCCTTTCTCCCGGATATTTTCATTTTTCGGGAATTCTCCCCATCCCTGTTTTTTCCAGGGAGCTCCGGACCCGCCTGACGCAGATCATGCTCCTGAAATCCCTGCTCCAGGTAGCCCCGGGCTACCCATTGCCCACGGCAACCAACCCGGGCAGGGGAGGGGGGGGCGGTTTTCCCATCTGGGAATTCCCAAATCCCAGATTTGCCATACAGGGTATCCGTTGCCATGATCCGGTAGCCCTGTTGCCATTATCAGGTATCCCAGTTGCCATTATCAGGTAGCCCAGTTGCCATTATCAGGTATCCCAGTTGCCATTATCAGGTATCCCAGTTGCCATTATCAGGTATCCCAGTTGCCATTATCAGGTATCCCAGTTGCCCTTTCTCGGGTATCCCGTTGCCGTTATCCTGTATCCCAGTTGCCCGTTTCTCGGGTATCCCCGTTGCCCGTTATCCTGTATCCCAGTTGCCCGTTTCTCGGGTATCCCAGTTGCCGTTATCCTGGTATCCCAGTTGCCCGTTTCTGGGTGCCCCGTTGCCCATTATCCTGTATCCCAGTTGCCATTATCCTCTATCCCAGTTGCCCGTTTCTCGGGTATCCCAGTTGCCATTATCAGGTATCCCGTTGCCATTATCCTGTATCCCAGTTGCCCGTTTCTCGGGGTATCCCCGTTGCCCGTTTCTCGGGATGGCCCCGTTGCCCGTTATCCTGTATCCCAGTTGCCATTATCCTGTATCCCAGTTGCCATTATCCTCTATCCCAGTTGCCCGTTTCTCGGGTATCCAGTTGCCTTCTCAGGTATCCCAGTTGCCATTATCCTGTATCCCAGTTGCCCGTTTCTCGGGTATCCCCGTTTGCCACGTTTTCGGGATGGCCCCGTTGCCCGTTATCTGTATCCCAGTTGCCATTATCGTATCCCAGTTGCCCTTATCAGGTATCCCAGTTGCCATTATCGGTATCCCAGTCGCCCGTTTCTCGGGTATCCCCGTTGCCCGTTATCCTGTATCCCAGTTGCCATTATTCAGGTACCCAGTTGCCCGTTCCTCGGGTATCCCCGTTGCCCGTTATCCTGTATCCCAGTTGCCCGTTCTCGGGTATCCCAGTTGCCCGTTTCTCGGGATGCCCGTTGCCCATTATCCTGTATCCCAGTTGCCATTATCCTCTATCCCAGTTGCCCGTTTCTCGGGTATCCCCGTTGCCCGTTATCCTGTATCCCAGTTGCCCGTTTCTCGGGTGGCCCCGTTGCCCATTATCCTGTATCCCAGTTGCCGTTTCTCGGTATCCCAGTTGCCAGTATCCTCTATCCCCGTTGCCCGTTTCCGTATCCCAGTTGCCATTATCAGGTATCCCAGTTGCCGTTATCCTGTATCCCAGTTGCCCGTTTCTCGGGATATCCCCGTTGCCCGTTTCTCGGGATGCCCCGTTGCCCGTTATCCTGTATCCCCGTTGCCCGTTTCTCGGGATGCCCAGTTGCCCGTTATCCTGTATCCCAGTTGCCCGTTTCCGTGTGGCCCGTTGCCCGTTATCTCGGTATCCCAGTTGCCATTATCCTCTATCCCAGTTGCCCGTTTCTCGGGTATCCCAGTTGCCATTATCCAGTATCCCAGTTGCCCATTATCTCGTATCCCAGTTGCCCTTATCAGGTATCCCGTTGCCATTATCAGTGGTATCACCCAGTTGCCCGTTTCCTCGGTATCCCCGTTGCCCGTTATCCTTATCCCAGTTGCCCGTTTCTCGGGTATGCCCAGTTGCCCGTTTCCTCGGGTATCCCAGTTGCCCGTTTCTCGGATCCCCGTTGCCCGTTATCCTCTATCCCAGTTGCCCGTTTCTCGGGTATCCCCGTTGCCCGTTTCTCGGTATCCCGTTGCCCGTTATCCTCTATCCCAGTTGCCCGCTTTCTCCGATGGCCCCGTTGCCCGTTTCTTCAGTGCGTTCGGGTATCCCAGTTGCCCGTTTCTCGGCTGGCCCCGCAGGTCTCGCTGGGCTTCCAGAGCACGCACATGCTGGCCGCGCTGCCCGGCTCCTTCCTGGAGCGCCTGCTGGCGCCGCCGCTGCTGCCCCCGCCCCAGCTGCGCCTCTTCGTCCTGGAAATCCTCAGCAGCTTCATCGACCGCCACGACAGCCGCGCCAAGCTGCGCCCCGACAGGTGACCCGCCGCAATTTCCGGGAATTCTCCATGGGAATTCCGCCTCCGGATCGCGGAGAACTCAGGGAAAAGGGATAAGCAGCGATAATTGAGTTTGGGATGGGTTTTTCAAGGTTTTGTCCTCTTCGGGTTGGAGTGTGGGATGGGTTTGTGGCAGTGGAGCTCGGAATTCCCGAGTTTTCTGAATTTTTCCTCCTGGGATCAGGTTTAAGATGGAGAAATCTGGGATTTGGGATGAGGAAATTTGGAAATCTGGGATTTGGGATGGGTTTTTCAAGGTTTTTTCCTCTTCGGGTTGGAGTGTGGGATGGGTTTGTGGCAGTGGAGCTCGGAATTCCCGAGTTTTTCTGAATTTTTCCTCCTGGGATCAGTTTTAAGATGGAGAAATCTGGGATTTGGGATGAGGAAATTTGGGAAATCTGGGATTTGGGATGGTTTTCCAAGGTTTTTTTTCCCTCTTCGGTTGAGTGTGGGATGGGTTTGTGCAGTGGAGCTCAGAATTCCTGAGTTTTCTGAAATTTTTAGTGGAATTTTATCCCCAGAATTTTTTTTTCTGGAATTATTCTTCATTGAAAGAACATATTTTTTTTTCCCTGGAATTTTTTTTTCAGATTTCTTTTTTTTTCTGGATTTTTTTCCCCCAATTTTTCTTTTTTTTTTTCTTAACAGAATTTTTTTTCCGTAATTTTTTTTCAAAATTTTTTCCTTTTTTTTTTTTTTTTTTTTTTTTTTTTTTTTCCTGGATTTCCCCCCACCCTGGGTTCAGTCCTGGGAAGGAAAATTCAGGATTTGGGATTAGGAATTTGGGAAATCTGGGATTTGGGATGGGTTTTCCAAGGTTTTTCCCTCTTCGGGTTGGAGTGTGGGATGGGTTTGTGGCAGTGGAGCTCGGAATTCCCAAATTTTCTGAATTCTTCCTCCTGGGATCAGGTTCAAGGCGGGGAAATCTGGGATTTGGGATGGGTTTTCCAACAGGTTTTTCTCTCAGATTCTCTGGATGGATTTTTCCCATCCAGAACTCAAAATTTCTGAATTTTCCGGATTTTTTTTTTTATTTTTTCTGGATTTTTTCCTCAGAATATTTTTTTTCTGGAATTATTCTTCACTGAAAGAACGTCTCTCTTTTTTTTTTTTTTGTTTTTTTTTTTTTCCTGGATTTTTTTTTTTTCAGATTTCTTTTTTACTGGATTTTTCCCCCTTTTTTTTTTTTTTTTTTTCCTTAACAGAATTTTTTTCCAAAATTTTTTTCAAAATTTTTCCCAGATTTTTTTTTCTGGATTTTCCCCCACTGGGATCAGTCCTGGAAGGAAAATTCAGGATTTGGGATGGGGAAATTTGGGAAATCTGGTATTTGGAATGGATTTTCCAAGAGTTTTTTTCCCTTGGATTCTTTGGGATGGATCTGCCCCATCCAGAACTTGAAATTCCTGAATTTTCTGTTTTGGTTTTATTTTTATTTTTAGATTTTTCCGGAATTTTTTCCATAATTTATTCTGGATTTTTCCCACAGCTGCATGAGCGACCTCTCCGTGCTGAAGCTGAAGGTGGAGAAATGTTCCCGCCAGGATTCCGTCTTCATGAAGAAGGTCTGGAAAAATTTAAAAAACCCCTCCCAAAATTCCCAAAAAATTCAAAAATATCCCCCAAAAAATCCGTAAAATCCCCCAAAATTCAAAAATATCCCCACCCCCAAAAATCCCTATAATTTCCCCTCCAAATCCATAAAAAATTCCCCACAGAAAACAACAAAAAAAAAAAAACAAACAAAAAAATCCCCGCAAAATTCCATAAAATTTTAAAATCCCCCCAAAATCAATAAAAATTTTTTTTAAAAATCAGTAAAAATTTCCAAAATATTTTAATTTTTTTCTTTTTAATAAAAAATAATAAAACCTCAAAATAATCTCAAAAAAATCCCCTAAAAATCTCTTTTAAAACCCCCTCAAAATTCGTTAAAAATTCCATTTTTTTCCCCTTTGTTCAGCCCAGCCCGCAGCTCCAACTCTCGCGAGATTTCCGCTCTTCTGCCTCAGTCCCAAAAATAAAAAAAAATCCTTAAAAACCCCAAAAAATTCCTAAAAAAATCCCCAAAAATATCCTATAAAATCCCCACAAAATTTCCTCAGAATTCCCCCAAAAAATCCCATGAAAAAATCGTTAAAAATTCCCTTTTTCCCCTTCTGCTCCAGCCCTCCAACTCTCGCGAGATTTCCGCTCTCTCTTCCCCCTCAGCCCCAAAAATCCCCAAAAAAAACCCAATAAATCCCCCCCCCAAAATTTTCCCCAAAATCTCATTAAAAAAATCCTTTAAAATTCCCAATTTTTCCCCTTTGCTCAACCCGGTTTCCCCAGATCTCCAACTCTCGCGAGATTTCGCCTCTCTCTTCCCCCTCAGCCCCAAAACCCCCCCAAAAAATCCTCAAAAAAATCCCCCAAAAATCCCAAAAAATCACCAAAAAATTACTAAAAACCCCCCAAACTTATAATTTTTTTCCCCTCATTTTCAGCACGGCCCTCAGCTGCTCCGCCACGCCTTCCTGGCGGCGCGCCAGCCTTCCAACTCTCGCGAGATTTCTGCTCCCTTCTGACTCAGTCCCAAAAATAATAAAAAAATCTTTAAAAAACAAACAAACAAAAAATCCCAAAAAATACCCAATAAAATTCCCACAAAATTTCCTCAGAATTCCCAAAAAATCCCATTAAAAATCGTTAAAAATTCCCGTTTTCCCCTTTTGCTCCAACCCCCCAACTCTCGCGAGATTTCCGCTCTCTCTTCCCCTCAGCCCCAAAAACCCCACAAAAAATCCCTTAAAAAATCCCAAAAAAATCCCCAAAAAAACCCCAATAAATTCCCCCCAAATTTTCCCAGACTCTCCCAAAATCCATAAAAATCCTTTAAAATTCCATTTTTTCCCTTTGCTCAACCCGGCCTCTCCAGGTCTCCAACTCTCGCGAGATTTCCGCGCTCTCTTCCCTCTCAGCCCCAAAAATCCCAAAATAATCCTTAAAAAAAAAAAAAAAAATTCCCAAAAACTACCCAATAAATTCCCCCCCAAATTTTCCCCAAACTCCCCAAAATCTCATAAAAATCCTATAAAATTCCCATTTTTTCCCTTGCTCAACCCGGCCTCTCCAGGTCTCCAACTCTCGCGAGATTTCGGCTCTCTCTTCCCCCTCAACCCAAAAAAAGTCCTTAAAAAAATCCCCCAAAAATCCCAAAAATCACCAAAAAATTACTAAAACCCCCCCAAACTTATAATTTTTTTCTCCTCATTTTCAGCACGGCCCTCAGCTGCTCCGCCACGCTTTCCTGGCGGCGCGCCAGCCCTCCAACTCTCGCGAGCATTTCCGGGCTCTCTTCCGCTTCCTGGCGCTCCTGGGGTTGGAGCTGGCCACCGATGACGTCATCGTGGACCTGCTGCGCCTCGTTCTGGCTCTGCAGGTGGGGGATTCTGGGAGTTGTAGTTTTGGGGGAATTTTGGAAAAATTTAAATTTTTTTGGTTTTTTTTTAAATATTTTTTTAGGTTTTTTTTAGGATTTTTGGGAGGAGGTGGTTGAGGATTATTGGGGGGAATTTTTGGGAGATTTTTTGGGGGGGATTTTTGGGGGTTTTGGGGTTTTGTGAGGGGATTAATTTGGATTTTTGAGGGATTTTTGGAGGAATTTTGGTGAGAAATTTTAGGGATTTTTAAGGAGTTTTTTAGGATTTTTGGGGTTTTTTTTAGGATTTTTTTAGGATTTTTTGGAGGAGGTGGTTGAGGATTATTGGGGGAATTTTGGGGAGATTTTTTTTGGGGGGGTTTGGGGGTTTTGGGTGTTTTTTGGGGGGCATTAATTTGGATTTTTTGGGGATTTTTGGAGAGAAATTTTAGGGATTTTTAAGGATTTTTGGGGATTTTTTTAGGATTTTTTTAGGATTTTTGGGAGGAGGTTGTTGAGGATTATTGGGGGGAATTTTTTGTGGGATTTTTGGGTGTTTTTTAGGATTTTTTTGGGGGGATTAATTTGGATTTTTGGGGGATTTTTTAGAGATTTTTTTGGCGTTTTTTCTGAATTTTTGGGGATTTTGAAAAGATTTTTTAGAAAGTTTTTTTTTTTAATATTTTTTGGGATTTTTTTGAATTTTTTAGGGAATTTTTTGGGAGTTTTTAGGAAATTTTTTGGATTTTTTTTATTTTTAAAAAAATTATCGGAATTTTTTAGGATTTTTTTTTAATTTTTTTTTTTTGTAATTTTTTTCTGTAATTTTTTTGTAATTTTTTCAAATTTTGGGGGGGATTTTTTTAATTTTTAGGAATTTTTGGGATTTTTTTGCGGGTTTTTTTGGGGGGATTTTTTGGGGGATTTTTGAGGAATTTTTGGAGAGAAATTTTAGGGATTTTTAAGGAATATTTTAGGATTTTTGGGATTTTTTTTGGATTTTAGTGGGATTTTTTTAAAGATATTTTAAGAAAAAAATTAAAAATATTTTTGGAAATTTTAAAGAATTTTTGTGGAATTTTTTTGGATTTTTTTGGGAATTTTTAAATTTTTTTTTATGAATTTTGGGGGTTTTTTTCCATTTACTTTTGGGGATTTTTTTCAGGGTTTTTCTGTTTTTGGGGGGAGGAATTTGGGGGAATTTTCGCGGGAATTTTTGGGAATTTTGTCAGGAATTTATTGTGGAAATTGTGGGAAATTTTCTATTTTTTTTTTTTAAATTTTTTTTGGGAATTTTCCATTTTTCCCTCATTTTTCCCCCATTTAACACCGATTTTTTCGGGATTTTTTTTTTTAATTTTAGGAAATTTTACGTGGAAATCTTTGGAAATTTGGGGAAATTTTGTGGAAAATTTTCTGATTTTTTTTTTTTAATTTTTTTTTTTTTTTAATTTCCTCGGGAAATTTTGTGGACAATTTTTGATTTTTCCCTCAATTTCCCCCAATTTTCCCTGATTTTTTTGGAGGATTTTCCGGGAATTTTGGGGGATTTTTTTGCAGGAATTTTCTGATTTTATTCTTTTAATTTTTCATTAATTTTTTTATATTTCCCATTGAATTTTTTTCCCTCATTTTCCCCCAATTGTCCCCATTTCCCCCGATTTTTTTTTTTGTTTTAATTCTGGAAAATTTTATGGGGAAAATTTTGTGGAAATTCTGGGAAATTTTCTTCCTTTTTCTTTTAATTTTTTGGGGAATTTTCTCGGGAAATTTTATGGCAAATTTTCCATTTTTCCCTCATTTTTTCCCCATTTTTCACCGACTTTTTAGGGATTTTTTTTTTTCTTTTAATTTTAGGAAATTTTACGTGGAAATTTCTGGAAAATTGGGGAAATTTTGTGGAAAATTTTCTGATTTTTTAATTTTTTTTTTTTAAATTTTCTCGGGAAATTTTCTCAGGAATTTTCCATTTTTTCCTCATTTTTTCCCCAATTTTCCACCAATTTTTTACGGATTTTTTTTTTTTTTAATTTCAGGATATTTTCCGCGGAAATCTTTGGAAAACTCTGGAATATTTTGTACAAATTCCTAATTATTTTTTTTTAATTTTGATGTCATTTCCCCGTGAAATTTTATGGCAAAATTTCCATTTTCTCCTCATTTTTTTCCCCACATTTTCCCCATTTTTAGGGGGTTTTTTTTCGGGATTTTTTCCCCACCCTTTTTTTTAAATTCTCCACCGTTTGGGGCCAAATTTTGGGGATTTTTTTTTTGGATTTTCCAGGAAATTCCCGGTTTTTTTCCAGGCTCTGGCTCAGGAGGAGACGGCGCTGCCGCTGCCCGCCCGCTGCTCGCTCCTGGCGCTCAGCGCCGCCTTCGCCGCCCTCCTGGGGCACCTGCTGGGGCTGCCGGCGCTGCTGCAGCACGGCCAGGAGGTAAAAAATCCCAAATCCCAAAAATCCCCAAAATCCCAAAAATCCCGGATCCCAAAAAAGTCAAAAATCGCGAAAAAATCCCGAAAAAATCCGAAAAAATCTCAAAAAACCACCAAAAAAACCAAAAGCCCCCTAAAATCCTCAGATTCAAAAATAATCCCAAATCCAAAAATCCCCAAAATCCCAAATCCTAAAAAGCCAAAAATCCCAAATCCCAAAAAACCCCCAAATCCCGAATGCAAAAAAGTCAAAAATCGCGAAAAAATTGTGAAAAAATCGTGAAAAAAACCTCAAACCCCCCCCCAAAAAAATCCCCTAAAATCCTCAAATTCAAAAATAATCCCAAATCAAAAAAAAAAACAAATCCCAAAAACCCCAAATCCCTAAAATCCCCAAAATCCCCAATCCTAAAAAGTCAAAATGCCAAAAAAATCGCGAAAAAATCACGAAAAATCCTGAAAAAAATCCCCAAAATGCCCCAAAACCCCCTAAAGGCGCCCAGCATTGCTGGGGCTGCCGGCGCTGCTGCAGCACGGCCAGGAGGGAAAAAATCCCAAATCCCAAAAATCCCAAAAATCCCAAAAATCCCGGATCCCAAAAAAGTCAAAAATCGCGAAAAAATCCCGAAAAAATCCGAAAAAAATCTGCAAAAACCCTCGAAAATAAAAACCCAAAAATGCCCCCCCAAAATCCTCAAATCCCAAAATGATCCCAAATCCCCAAAACCCAAAAATCCCAAAAATCCCCAACATCCCAAATCCTAAAAAGTCAAAAATCACGAAAAAATCCTGAAAAGAAATCCCCAAAATCACGAAAAGATCCCAAAAAATCACCCCAAAAATCCTCAAATTCAAAAATAATCCCAAATCAAAAAACCCAAAATCCCGAAAATCCCAAAATCACAAAGGATCCCAAATCCCCAGAATCACAAAAATCCCCAAAATCCCGAATCCTAAAAACCCAAAAATCCCAAAAAAATCCCCCCAAAATCCCAAAAAAATGCAAAAAAAAAAATCCCCAAAACGCCCCAACCTCCCGTAAAGGCGCCCAGCATTGCTGGGGCTGCCGGCGCTGCTGCAGCACGGCCAGGAGGGAAAAAATCCCAAATCCCAAAAATCCCAAAATCCCAAAAATCCCAAACCCCAAAAAGTCAAAAATCGCAAAAAAATCCCAAAAAAAATCGCGAAAAAATATAAAAAAAATTCCCCTAAAATCTCAAATTCAAAAATAATCCCAAATCCCAAAAATCCCCAAATCCCAAATCCTAAAAAGCCAAAAATCCCAAATCCCAAAAATCCCCCAAATCCCGAATGCAAAAAAGTCAAAAATCGCGAAAAAATCGTGAAAAAATCGTGAAAAAAACCTCAAAAAACCCCAAAAAAATCCCCAAAAAAATCCCCTAAAATCCTCAAATTCATAAATAATCCCAAATCCCCCAAATCCCAAAAATCCCAAATCCTAAAAAGTCAAAAATGCCAAAAAAATCGCGAAAAAATCCGAAAATATCTCAAAAAACCCACGAAAAAAATCCCCCCGAGAATCCCAAAAAATCCTCAGATTCAAAAATAATCCCAAATCCCAAAAATCCCCAAAATCCCAAAAATCCCCAAAATCCCAAATCCTAAAAAGACAAAATCCCAAAAAAATCCCGAAAAAATAATGAAAAATCCGAAAAAATCTCAAAAAAACCATGAAAAAATCCCCAAAAAATCCCCCCAAAATCCTCAAATTCAAAAATATTCCCAAATCAAAAAATACCAAATCCCAAAAACCCCAAATCCCAAAAATCCCTAAAATTCCCAAATCCTAAAAAGTCAAAAATCCCGAAAAAATCATGAAAAAATCCCGAAAAAATAATGAAAAAATCCGAAAAAATCTCAAAAAACCCACCAAAAAAATCCCCAAAAAATCCCCAAATTCAAAAATAATCCCAAATCAAAAAACCCTAAAATCCCAAAAACCCCAAATCCCAAAAATCCCTAAAATTCCCAAATCCCAAAAAGTTAAAAATCCCCAAAAATCCCCAAAAATCCCCCTAACATCCCCAAAAATCCCCCTAAAATCCTCAAATTCAAAAATATTCCCAAATCAAAAAACCCAAAAATCCCCAAAATCCCCAAAATCCCAAATCCTAAAAAGTCAAAAATGCAAAAAAATCACGAAAAATTCCCAAAAAAACTGAATAATAAAAAACCACGAAAAAAAAAAAAAAATCCCCCTAAAATCCCCAAAAATCCTGAAATTCAAAAATAATCCCAAATCCTAAAAATCCCAAAAATCCACAAAATCCCAAAAATCCACAAAATCCCGAATACTTAAAAGCCAAAAAAACCCTAAAAAAATCCCCCCAAAAGATCGGGGGTTTTGGGATTTGGGGTTTTTGGGATTTGGGGTTTTGGGGGTTTTTTGGGAATTGGGTTTTTTTTGGGATTTGGGGTTTTTTTTTTGGGATTTGGGGTTTTTTTTGGGGATTTGGGGTTTTTTTTTGGGATTTGGGGTTTTGGGGTTTTATGGGAATTGGGTTTTTTTGGGATTTGGGGGTTTTTTTGGGATTTGGGGGTTTTTCGGGATTTGGGTTTTCTTTTAGGATTTGGGGTTTTTTGGGATTTGGGATTTTTTGGGGATTTGGGGTTTTATGGGAATTGGGTTTTTTTGGGATTTGGGGGTTTTTTTGGGATTTGGGGGGTTTTTTTGGGATTTGGGTTTTTGGGATTTGGGGTTTTGGGGTTTTATGGGAATTGGTTTTTTTTTGGGATTTGGTTTTTTTTTGGGATTTGGGGTTTTTTTTGGGATTTGGATTTTTTGGGATTTTTTGGGATTTTTTGGGATTTGGGGTTTTTGGGGGATTTGGGGTTTTTGGGGGATTGAGTTTTTTGGGATTTGGGGGTTTTGGAGGATTTTGGGGATTTGGGGTTTTTTTGGGATTTGGGTTTTCTTTTGGGATTTGGTTTTTTGGGATTTGGGGTTTTTTTGGTTTTTTGGTTTTTTTTTTTTTGTTTTTTGAGTTGGGATTTTTTTTTGGGATTTGGGGTTTTTTTGGGATTTGGGGTTTTTTTGGGGGATTTGGGGTTTTTGGGGTTTTATGGGAATTGGGTTTTTTTTGGGATTTGGGGTTTTTTTTTTGGGATTTGGAGTTTTTGGGATTTGGGGTTTTGGGGGTTTTATGGGAATTGGGTTTTTTTGGGGATTTGGGGGTTTTTTTGGGGATTTGGGTTTTTTTGGGATTTGGGGATTTTTGGGATTTGGGGTTTTTGGGGATTTGGGGTTTTTATGGGATTTGGGATTTTTTGGGATTTGGGGTTTTGGGGGTTTTATGGGAATTGGGTTTTTTTTGGGATTTGGGGGTTTTTTTGGGATTTGGGGGTTTTTTTTTTGGGATTTGGGGGTTTTTTTTTGGGATTTGGGGATTGGGTTTTGGGGATTTGGGATTTGGGGGTTTTTGGATTGGGATTTTGGGTGGTTTTGGGTTTTGGATTGGGGTTTTTTGGGTTTTTGGGTTTTGGGGTTTTATTGGTGATTTGGGTTTTGTTTTTGGGAATTGGGGTTTTTTTGGGATTTGGGTTTTTTGGGATTTGGGGTTTTTGGGATTTGGGTTTTGGGTGGGTTTTATGGATTGGGTTTTTTTTGGGATTGGATTTTTGGGATTTGGGTTTTTGGGGATTTGGGGTTTTTGGGGTTTGGGGTTTTAGGTGGTTATGGATTTGGGGGATTTTGGGATTTGGGGTTTTTGGGATTTGGGGTTTTGGGGGGTTTAGGGTTTTTGGGATTTGGGGTTTTTTTGGGATTTGGGTTTTGGGGATTTGATTTGGTTTGGGATTTTGGGGTTTTTGGATTTGGGTTTTGGTTTGGGATTTTTGTGGTTTGGGGATTTGGGATTTGATTGGGATTTGGGATTTTTGGGATTTGGTTTGTTTTGGGATTTGGGGGATTTTTTGGGGTTTTTGGGATTTTTTTTGGGATTTGTTTTTGGATTTGGGGTTTTTGTTTGGGGATTTGGGTTGTTTTGGAATTTCTTTTTCCCAGGATGTTATGCGGTTTTCGGATTGGATTTGGATGGGGTTTTTTGGACTTTGGTTTCCTGCAATTGCCCCAATGCCCCGAGGTGGCAACCCGCAGGAGCGGCGCCGTTCATGCTGCCCAGAGGCTTCGGACACCCAGGTGAATTCCCCAATTCCCAAAATTCCCAAAAATCCCAACCGCACAAAAAAAGAGAAAAAAATCCCCAAAAAATCCCCCCAAAATTAAAAAAAATTCCCCAAAAATCCCTCAAAAAATCCCAAATAATTTCAAAAAAATGTCTCAAAAAGTCCCAAGACATCCTAAAAAATCCCCAAAAACCCCCAAAATTCCCCCCAAAATTAAAAAAATATCAAAAATCCACCCAAAAAAATCCCCCAAAATTCCCCAAAAAATCCCACAAAAATTCCAAATAAATCCCCCCCCAAAAAAAATCCAAAAAAAATTCCTAAAAAATTCCCAAAAAATCCCCCCAAAAAGAAAAAAAATCCAAAATATCCCCCAAAAATCCCCTAAAAAAAAAAAAAAAGCCCAAAAAAATCCCAAAATATTCCTCCCAAAAATGCTCAAAATCCCAAAAAAAATCCTCTCAAAATTCCCTTATTTTCCCCCTATTATTCCCCCATTATTCCCCCCTTTTCCCCCCAATTTTTTCCCCATTTTCCCCCCATTATTTTTCCATTTTCCCCCCATTATTCTTCCATGATTCCCCCATTTTCCTCCCATATTTTCCCCCATTTTTCCATTATTCCCCCATATTTTCCCCAGTTATTCCCCATTATTTCCCCATTTTTCCCCCATAATTTCCCCGATTTTTTTCTTATTATCCCCCCATTATCCCCCCATTATTTCCCCATTATTCCCCATAATTTCCCCCATTTTTCCCCCCATTATTCCCCATTTTCCCCCCATTATTCCCCCATTTTCCCCCCATTATTTTTCCATAATTCCCCCATTTTTGCCCCATTTTCCCCTATATTTTCCCCCATTATTCCCCCATAATTTCCCTATTATTCCCCCATTATTCCCCCATTTTTCCCCCATTAATCCCCCATTATTTCCCAATTTTTCCCCATTATTCCCCATTATTCCCCCATTATTCCCCCATTTCCCCCCTATATTTTCCCCATTATTCCCCCATAATTTCCCCATTTTCCCCAATTTCCCCATCTTTTCCCTCATTATTCCCCCATAATTTCCTCCCATTATTCCCCCATTTCCCCCCATTATTCCCCCATTTTTCGCCAGTTATTCCCATATAATTTCCCCCATTATTCCCATATTATTCCCCCATTATTCCCCCATAATTCCCCCATTATTTTTCCATTTTCCCCCTATTTTCCCCCCATTTTTCCCCAGTTATTCCCCATTATTTTCCCATTATTTCCCCCATTATTCCCCCCATTTCCCCCCCATTTTTCCTCCATTTTCCCCCCATATTTTTCCCCCATTTTCCCCCATATTTCCCCCCATTTTTCCCCCATTTTCCCCCTTTATTTTCCCACATTTTCCCCCAATTTTCCCCCATTATTTCCCCATTTTTCCCCATTTCCCCCCCATTTTTCCCCTATAATTTTCCCCATTATTCCCCCATTATTCCCCCATTTCCCCCATATTTTCCCCCCATATTTTCCCCCCATAATTCCCTCCATTTTTTCCCATTATTCCCCCATTTCCCCCCATTGTTCCCCCACTATTTTTCCATGATTCCCCCATTTTTTCCCCATTATTCCCTTATAATTTCCCCCATTTTTCCCCATTTTCCCCCCATTATTCCCCTATAATTTCCCCCATCATTCCCATATTTTTTCCCCATTATTCCCCCATAATTCCCCCCTGTTTCCCGTTTTTCCAGCCCGTTTCCCAGCTGGAATCTCCGCTCTCCCCCTCTCTGCTCCTGGCCCAGCCCCGCCTGGCCGAGGCTCTGAGCGCCGCCGGCTACGGCGCCGAGCGCCTGGCGCTGCCCTACCAGCCCCAAAACCACGGTGAGAACAACAAAAATCAGAATTTATTGGGCTTTGGGGATTGGGGATTTAGTGGGAAATTTTGGGGAATTTTTTGGGAATTTTTCCGATTTTTTTCCGATTTTTTTAAAACTTTTTTTCGATTTTTTTCCGATTTTTTTCCGATTTTTTTCCAATTTATTCCTGAATTTTTTCCGATTTTTATTTAATTTTTTGAGATTTTTTAACGATGTTTTGGTGGAATTTTAAGGGCATTTTCAGGATGATTTAGGGATTTTTTGGGAATTTTTTTGGATTTTCTTTCGATTTTTTTCCGATTTTTTTTCGAAATTTTTTCAAATTTTATTTTTTAATTTTTTCGATTTTTTGCGATTTTTTTTCCGAATTTTAAAAAAAAATTTAAGGGGAATTTTTTTGGGGATTTTTAGGATTATTTAGGAATTTTTTGGGAATTTTTTGGGGATTTTTGGGGATTCTTTTTGATATTTTCGGATTTTTTAGGGGGATTCCCCAGGTGAAGGGCGGCTCTGGCGCCGAGCGCCTGGCGCTGCCCTACCAGCCCCAAAACCACGGTGAGAACAACAAAATCAGAATTTATTGGGCTTTGGGGATTGGGGATTTAGTGGGAAATTTTGGGGAATTTTTTGGGAATTTTTCCGATTTTTTTCCGATTTTTTTAAAATTTTTTTTTCGATTTTTTTTCGATTTTTTTCCGATTTTTTTCCAATTTATTCCTGAATTTTTTCCGATTTTTATTTAATTTTTTGAGATTTTTTAACGATGTTTTGGTGGAATTTTAAGGGCATTTTCAGGATGATTTAGGGATTTTTGGGGAATTTTTTTGGATTTTCTTTCGATTTTTTTTCCGATTTTTTTTCGAAATTTTTTCAAATTTTATTTTTTAATTTTTTCGATTTTTTGCGATTTTTTTCCGAATTTTAAAAAAAAATTTAAGGGGAATTTTTTTGGGGATTTTTAGGATTATTTAGGAATTTTTTGGGAATTTTTTGGGGATTTTTGGGGATTCTTTTTGATATTTTCGGATTTTTTAGGGGGATTCCCCAGGTGAAGGGCGGCTCTGGCGCCGAGCGCCTGGCGCTGCCCTACCAGCCCCAAAACCACGGTGAGAACAACAAAAATCAGAATTTATTGGGCTTTGGGGATTGGGGATTTAGCGGGAATTATGTGGGAATTTTTTGGGAATTTTTGCGATTTTTTTCCGATTTTTTTTTAAATTTTTTTTGAATTTTTTCCGATTTTTTCCCAAACTTTTTCCGAATTTTTTCCGATTTTTTTTATTTTTTTGCAGAGCTTTTGAGATTTTTAAGAGAAATTTTAAGGGGCAATTTTAGGATTTTTTGGGATTTTTTTTTTTTTTTTTTTTTTTTTTGGAAATTTTCCGATTTTTTTTCCGATTTTTTTTTAATTTTTTTTCGATTTTTTTTGGATTTTTTTCACATTTTTTCCGATTTTTATTTAATTTTTTTGAGATTTTTAACGATGTTTTGGTGGAATTTTACGGGCATTTTCAGGATGATTTAGGGGATTTTTTGGGAATTTTTTGGGATTTTTTTTCGATTTTTTTCGATATTTTTTCCAATTTTTTTTTCAGTTTCTTTTCGATTTTTTTTGAATTTTTTTGAATTTTTTTCGATTTTTTTCGATTTTTTTTTTTTAATTTCTTGAAGATTTTTTTGAGATTTTTAAGGGAATTTTGAGGGCATTTTTAGGATTATTTAGGAATTATTTTGGATTTTTTTCCGAATTTTTTTCAATTTTTTTCCGATTTTTTTTTAAATTTTTTTTCGGATTTTTTTTCACATTTTTTCCGATTTTTATTTAATTTTTTTGAGATTTTTTAACAATGTTTTGGTGGAATTTTAAGGGCATTTTCAGGATGATTTAGGGGATTTTTTGGGAATTTTTTGGGATTTTCTTTCGATTTTTTTCGATATTTTTTCCAATTTTTTTTTCAGTTTCTTTTCGATTTTTTTTGAATTTTTTTGAATTTTTTTCGATTTTTTTCGATTTTTTTTTTTTTAATTTTTTGAAGATTTTTTTTGAGATTTTTAAGGGAATTTTGAGGGCATTTTTAGGATTATTTAGGAATTATTTTGGATTTTTTTCCGAATTTTTTTCAATTTTTTTACAGATTTTTTCCGATTTTTTCGAATTTTTTTCCAATTTTTTGTCAATTTTTTTTTAATTTTTACAGATTTTTTCCGATTTTTTAGGGGAATTTTAAGGGCATTTTTAGGATTATTTGGGATTTTTATTTTATTTTTATTTTTTATTTTATATTTAATCGATTTTTTTCGATTTTTTTCGGATTTTTTTCTGATTTCTATTCGATTTTTTTCCGATTTTTTTTAATTTTTCGTAGATTTTGTTGAGATTTTTTAGGGGAATTTAAGATGCATATTTAGGATTCTTTAGGAATTTTTTTGGAAATTTCTGGGATTTTTTCCGATTTTTTTCCCAAATTTTTTTCAATTTTTTTTGGAATTTCTCTGATTTTTTTAGATTTTTTTCCAATATTTTTTCGATTTTTTTTTTTCTATTTTTTCCGGATTTTTTCTCGCATTTTTTTAGGAGCTTTTTTTTTATTTTTTCCCTTGGGATTTTGGGGGGAATTTTTTGTTTTAATTATTTTTCATTTTCGGCCTTTTTTTTTTTTTTTTTTTTTTATTTATTTTCCCATTTTTTTCCTTTTTTTTTTCGGGTTTTTTTTCCGATTTTTTTCGGTTTTTTTTTTATTTTTTCATTTTTTTTTCGATTTTTTCTTTTTTTTTTTCCAATTTCTTTCCGATGTTTTTTCCATTTTTTCCCGATTTTTTTCCATTTTTTCCTTTTTTTTCCCATTTCCCCCGACTTTTTTCCAAATTTTATTCAGTTTTTTCCCGATTTTTTCCGATTTTTTCCCGATTTTTGCCGGATTTTTTCCCGCATTTTTTTTGGATTTTTTTCCCCTTGGGATTTAGGGATTTTCCGGGTGGGAATTTTAGGAAATTCCCATTTTTTTTCCAGATGAAGATCGCCTCTCCAAGCGCAAAAGCATCGGGGAAACGATTTCCCTGCAGGTGGAGGTGGAGTCCAGGAACAGCCCCGAGCGGGAGCAGGTGGGAAACCGGGAATTCTGGGGGAAAAATCGGGAATTCTGGGGGAAACCCGGGAATTCTGGGGGGAAACCCGGGAATTCTGGGGGAAACCCGGGAATTCTGGGGGGAAACCCGGGAATTCTGGGGGAAAATCGGGAATTATTGGGGGAAAATAGGGAATTGTTGGGGGAAAATAATCGGGAATTGTTGGGGAAAATAATCGGGAATTGTTGGGGGAAAATCGGGAATTATTGGGGAAAATAATTGGGAATTTGGGGAAATCGGGAATTGGGGAAAATCGGGAATTGTTGGGGAAATCGGGAATTTGGGGAAAATCGGGAATTACTGGGGGAAAATAATCGGGAATTATTGGGGGAAAATAATCGGGAATTATTGGGGGAAAATAATCGGGAATTATTGGGGAAAATAATCGGGAATTGTTGGGGGAAATCGGGAATTATTGAGGGAAAATTGGGAATTATTGGGGGGAAATAATCGGGAATTATTGGGGGAAAATAATCGGGAATTATTGGGGTAAAATTGGGAATTATTGGGGAAAATGGGGAATTATTGGGGGAAATCGGGAATTGGGGGAAATAATCGGGAATTATAGGGGGAAATCGGGAATTATTGGGGGAAATCGGGAATTGGGGGAAATAATCGGGAATTATAGGGGGAAATAATCAGGAATTATTGAGGGAAAATCGGGAATTATTGGGGGAAAATTGGGAATTGTTGGGGGAAAATAATCAGGAATTATTGGGGGAAAATAATCGGGAATTATTGGGGGAAAATTGGGAATTATTGAGGGAAAATCGGGAAGTATTGGGGAAAATAATCAGGAATTGTTGGGGGAAAATAATCGGGAATTATTGGGGAAAGAAATTGGGAATGTTGGGGGAAAAATCGGGAATTATTGAGGGAAAATAATCGGGAATTATTGGGGGAAAATAAATCGGGAATTATTGGGGGAAAATTGGGAATTGTTGGGGAAAATCGGAATTATTGGGGGAAATAATTGGGAATTTTGGGGGAAAATCCGGAATTATTGGGGGAAAATCGGGAATTATTGGGGGAAAAACGGGAAAAATTGGGGGAAATCGGGAATTGTTGGGGGAAAATAATCGGGAATTATTGGGGGAAAATCGAGAATTTGGGAAAATCGGGAATTGGGGGAAATCGGGAATGTTGGGGGAAATTAATCGGGAATTATTGGGGGAAAATCGGGAATTGTTGGGGGAAAATAATCGGGAATTATTGGGGGAAAATAATCGGGAAGTTATTGGGGAAAATCGGGAATTTTGGGGAAAATCGGAAATTCTTGGGGGAAAATGGGGAATTGTTGGGGAAAATAATCGGGAATTATTGGGGAAAATAATCGGGAATTATTGGGGAAAATCGGGAATTCTTGGGGAAAATCGGGAATTCTTGGGGAAAAAATCGGGAATTGTTGGGGAATCGGGAATGTGTTGGGAAAACCGGGAATTGTTGGGGAAAAATCGGGAATTATTGGGGGAAAATCGGGAATTTGGGAAAATCGGGAATTATTGGGGAAAATAATTGGGAATTTGTGGAAATCGGGATTATTGGGGAATCGAGAATTTGGGAAAATCGGGAATTATGGGGGAAATCGGGAATTATTGGGGAAAATAATTGGGAATATTGGGGAAAATCGGGAATATTGGGAAATAATCGGAATTATTGGGGGAAATCGGAATTATTGGGGGAAATTGGAATTGTTGGGAAAATCGGGAATTATTGAGGGAAATCGGGAAGTATTGGGGGAAATATCAGGAATTATTGGGAAATAATCGGAATATTGGGGGAAATCGGAATTGGGGGAAATCGGAATTGTTGGGGAAAATACGGGAATATTGGGGAAATCGAGAATTGGAAAATCGGGAATTATTGGGGAAATAATCGGGAATTATTGGGGAAAATCGGGAATTTGGGGAATTCCCCCAAAAAACAACAACAAAAAATCACCAAAAAATTCCTAAAAAAAGCCCGAAAAAATTCCAAAGAATTCCCTAAAAAATCCCAAAAATAAAAAAAAAAATTGCAAAAAGTTCCCATAAAAACAACAAAAAAATCACCCAAAATTCCCCCCAAATTTCGAAAATTCCCCAAAAAAATCCCAAAAGTTTCCAAAGAAAATTTTTAAAAAAAATCAAAAAATCCCAAAAAATTCCCTAAAATCCCCCAAAATCCCAAAATAAAATAAAAAAATTCCGAAATTTTGGGAAAACCAAAAAAATTGGGATTTGGGATTTGGGAATTTTGGGATTTTTGGGAATCTCATCCCGGATTTTTGGGATTTTGGGGTCGGGAATTTTAGGATTTTTTGGGAATTTTATCTCAAATTTTTGGGAAAAAACCCCAAAATTTGGGATTTTGGGGTTGGGAATTTTGGGATTTTTTTGGAATTTCATCCCAGATTTTTTTTTGAAAAATCAAAAAAATTGGGATTTTGGGGTTGGGAATTTTTGGGATTTTCTGGTAAAACCCAAAAATTGGGATTTGGGAATTTGGGGAATGTTAGGATTTTTTTGGGAATCTCATCCCAGATTTTTGGGGTAAAGCTCCAAAATTTGGGATTTGCAGTCAGGAATTTTGGGATTTTTTTGGGAAAACCCAAAATTTGGGATTTGGGATTCGGGAATTTGGGGAATTTTGGGATTTTTCGGGAATCTCATCCCGGATTTTTGGGTTTTCCTTTGGCAGAGGGCGCCGGCCGAGGAGATCACCTACGAGACGCTGAAAAAAGCCATCGGTGCGGGAATGCCGGGAATTCCAGGAATTTTTGGGAATTTTGGGAATTTTGGGAATGTCAGGAGTTTGGAAAACCAAAAAAAAATCCAAAAAATAAAAAAAACCTCAAAAAAATGGAGGGAATTTAAGGAAAAAAAGGGAATTTTGGGGAAAAATATTCGGAATTTTGGACAAAAAAATTGGAATTTTGGGGGAAAGGAGTTGGAATTTTTTGGGGAAAAAAAAATTTTGGAATAAAGAGGAAAAAGTTATGGGAAAAGGGAAAAAATTTGGCAAAATTCCCTGGAATTTTGGGGAAAAATCTGGAATTTTTAGGGAAAAAGACAAAATTTGGGGAAAAAAAGGAGAAAATTTGGAAAAATTCCCTGGAATTTTTGGGGAAAAAAATCTGGATTTTTTTTGGAAAAATCAGGAATTTTGGGAAAACAGGGATGGAATTTTGAGATGGGGTCGGAATTTTGGGAATGGGACAAAATTTGGGGGAAACAGAATTTTTTTTTTTCCCATTGGTTTTCCTGTTGTTTTTTTTCCTATTTTTGATTTTTTTTTCCAAAATTTTTCCAATTTTTTTCCCCATTTTTCCCCCATAATTCCATTTTTTCCCCATTTTTTCCCATTTTTTCCCCATTTTTCCCCATAATTCCATTTTTTTCCCCATTTTTTCCCCATTTTCCCCCATTGTTTTCCATAATTCCATTTTTTACCAATTCCCCTCCATTTTCCCCATATTTTTCCCATTTTTTCCCATTTTTTTTCCGTTTTCCCCATTTTTTCCCCCATAATTCCATTTTTTTCCCATTTTTTTTCATTATTTTTCCCATTTTTATTGTTTTTTTCCCCATTTTCCCCCCATTTTTTCACCGTTTCCCCCATTTTTCCGCCATTTTTTTGTAGTTTTTCCCCATTTTCCCCCCATTTTTTCACCATTTTTTCCCATTTTTTCCCATTTTTTCCCATTTTTTCGTCGTTTTTCCCCATTTTTTTGTCGTTTTCCCCCCATTTTTTTGTCGTTTTCCCCCCATTTCCCCCCCATTTTTCCCCCATTTTTCCCCCATTTTTCCCCCCATTTTTTCACCGTTTTTCCCCCATTTTTCCCCCATTTTTCCCCCATTTTTCCCCCATTTTCCCATTTTTCCCCCATTTCCCATTTTTCCCCGTTTCTCCGCAGTGGACAGCGTGGCCGTGGAGGAGCAGGAGCAACAAAAAATAGCGACTTTTTTCCCATTTTTTCCCATTTTCCCCATTTTCTCACCATTTTCCCCATTTTTCCCCCATTTTCCCCCCATTTTTTCCCCATTTTTCCCCCATTTTCCCCCATTTTTCCCCCATTTTTCCCCATTTCCCCCCATTTTTTCGCCGTTTTTTTCCCATTTTCCCCCCATTTCCCCCCCATTTTTCCCCCATTTTTTCCCCATTTTCCCATTTTTCCCCCATTTTCCCATTTTTCCCCGTTTCTCCGCAGTGGACAGCGTGGCTGTGGAGGAGCAGGAGCAACAAAAATAGCGACTTTTTTCCCATTTTCCCCCCATTTTTTCGCCGTTTTTTTCCCATTTTCCCCCCATTTTTTTGCTGTTTTCCCCCATTTTTTCGCCGTTTTTCCCCATTTTTTCGCCGTTTTTCCCCAGTTTTTTGTCGTTTTTCCCCATTTTTTTGTCGTTTTTCCCCGTTTTTTCCCATTTTTCCCCCATTTCCCATTTTCCCCCTGTTTCTCCGCAGTGGACAGCGTGGCCGTGGAGGAGCAGGAGCAACAAAAAATAGCGACTTTTTTCCCATTTTTCCCCCATTTTTTTGTCGTTTTTCCCCATTTTTTTGTCGTTTTTCCCCATTTTTTTGTCGTTTTTCCCCATTTTTTCCCCATTTTTCCCCCATTTTCCCCGTTTCTCCGCAGTGGACAGCGTGGCCGTGGAGGAGCAGGAGCGGGAGCGGCGGCGGCTGCTGCTGCAGCGATTCCAGACGGGGCCCTTCGAGGAGATCGCCGCGCGCTGCGGCGCCAGGGTGAGCGGGGATGGAAAATGGGAATAGAAACGGGGGGAATGTGGGAAATATGGGGGGGAAAAACGGGGGAAAAACGGGGGAAAATGGGGGGGAAATGGGGGGAATAATGGGGGAAATGGGAATAAAAATGGGGGGAAAATGGGGGGATAAATGGGAATAAAAATGGGGAAAAATGGGGGGGAAATGGGGGGAAATGGGGGGAAATGGGGGGAAATAATGGGGGAAATGGGGGGAAATAATGGGGGGAAAATGGGGGGAATAATGGGGGGAAAATGGGAATAAAAATGGGGAAAAATGGGGAAATGGGGGGGAAAATGGGGGGAAAATGGGGGAATAATGGGGGGAAAATGGGAATAAAAATGGGGAAAAATGGGGGGGAAATGGGGGGAAAAATGGGAAAAAATGGGGGAATTATGGGTGAATAATGGGGGGAAAAATGGGGAATAATGGGAATAAAAACGGGGGGAAAATGGGAAAAATGGGAAAATAATGGGGGAATAATGGGAATAAAAACGGGGAAAAATATGGAAAATATGGGGGAAAATGGGGATAAAAATGGGGAAAAATGGGGGGGAAATGGGGGAAAAATGGGGGGAAAATGGGAATAAAAATGGGAAAATGGGGGGGAAATAATGGGGGAATAATGGGAATAAAAACGGGGAAAAATGGGAAAAATGGGGGGAAAATGGGGGAAAATATGGAGGGAAAATGGGAATAACAACGGGAAATAATGGGAATAAAGACGGGGAAAATGGGGGGAAAATGGGGGGAAAATGCGAAAATTGGAAAAAAAAGGGGGAATAATGGGGGCAATAATGGGGGATTAATGGGGGGAAATTGGGGGAAAAATGGGGAATAAAAATGGGGAAAATGGGGGAAAAATGGGGGGAAAATGGGGGAGAAATGGGGAAAATATGGGGGAATTGAGGGAAAATAATGGAGAGAAAATGGGGAAAATGGGCAGAAAAACCAGGAAAAAAATCGGGAAAAAGTGGGGGGAAAATGGGAGGAAAAATGGGAATAAAAATGGGGGAAAATGGGGGAAAATGGGGGAAAAATGGGGAAAATAATGGGGGAATAATGGGGGAATAATGGGGGAATAATGGGGGGAAAATAAGGGAAAAATAGGAATAGAAACTGGAAAAAATGGGGGAAATTGGGGGAAGTGGGAAAAAAGTGGGGGAAAATGGGGGGAAAAATGGGAATAAAAAAGGGAAAAATATGGGGGAAATGGGGGGGAAAGTGGGAAAAATTGGGAGGGAAATGGGGGAATAATGGGGGAATAATGGGAATAAAATTGGGGGGGAAATGGGAATAATGGGTGGGAAATGGGAAATAATAGGGGAATAATGGGGGAAAAATGGAGGAATAATGGGAATAAAAGTGGGAATAAAAATGGGGAAAAAATGGGGGGGAATGGGGGGGGAAATGGGGGAATAATGGGGAATAATGGGGGGAAAATGGGAATAAAATAGGAATAAAAATGGGGAGGGAAAATGGGAGAAATGGGGGAAAATGGGGAAAAAAGGATGGGAATTAAGGGGAAAAAACTGGGATTTGATGGAAAGAAGGGATTAAAAAGAGGGAATAAAAAACCCCAGAATGCCAATTCCCAGTTTTTTTCCCTGGGATGAAAATTCCCATTTTTTTCTCTGGGATGAGAATTCCCAGTTTTCCCTCAGATGAGAATTCCTGGCTTTTTCCTGGGAATGCCAATTCTCTTTTTTTCCCCCAGAATTCCCTTTTTTTTTTTTTTTTTTCCCTTCCCAGAATTCCCATTCCTGATTTTTTTTTATTTCCCAGAATTCCCAGTTTTTTCCCAGGATCAGAATTTCCAGTTTTTCCCTGGGATCAGAATTCCTTTTTTTTTCCTAGAATACCAATTCCCACTTTTCCCAGTTATCCCAGTTTTTCCCAGGATCAGAATTCCCAGGATTTTTTCCCTCAGGATGAGAATTCCCAGTTTTTTCCAGGAATGCCAATCCCCAGTTATCCCAGTTTTTCCCCAGGATGAGAATTCCCATTTTTTCCCCCACTTTTCCCATTTTTTTCCCCACTTTTCCCTTTTTTCTTTCCCATTCTTCCCGGTTTTTTTCCCACTTTTCCCAGGTTTTTTTCCCCACTTTTCCCATATTTTTTTTCCCACTTTTCCCGGGTTTTTTTCTCTTTTTTTTCCTCATTTTTCTTATTTTTTTCCCCACTTTTCCTGGGTTTTTTCACGGTTTTTTCCCCCACTTTTCCCGGGTTTTTTTCCCATTTTCCCATTTTTTTCCCCACTTTTCCTGCTTTTTTTCCCCCACTTTTCCCATTTTTTTCCCACTTCTCCCTTTTTTCTTTCCCATTTTTCCCGTTTTTTTTCCCACTTTTCCCGGGTTTTTTTTCCCCACTTTTCCCGGGTTTTTTCCCCTTTTTTTCCCTCATTTTTCTTATTTTTTCCCCAGTTTTCCTGGTTTTTTCCCCATTTTTTTCCCCACTTTTCCCTGGTGTTTTTCCCACTTTTCCCGTTTTGTTTTCCCATTTTTTTTTTTTCACATTTTTTTCCCCACTTTTCCTGTTTTTTTCCCCACTTTTCCCATTCTTTTTCCCCACTTTTCCCGTTTTTTTTCCACTTTTCCCGTTCTTTTCCAGGCGTCGCTGCTGCAGAGCAAACTGAACCAGATCCTGGAGCTCAACATCCGGTGAGGGGATTTGGGAATGGGGGGAATTCCGGGAATTTGGGAATGGGGGGGATGGTGGGGATGGCGGGAATTTGGGAATGGTGGGAATGGTGGGAATTTGGGAATGGTGAGGATTTGAGAATGATGGGAATGTCAGGAATGTTGGGAATGGTGGGAAGGCTGGGAATTTGGGAATGATGGGGATGGTGGGGATTTGGGAATGTTGGGAATGATGGGGATGATGGAAATGTTGGGAATGCTGGGAATGGTGGGAATTTGGGAATGCAGGAGATTTGGGAATGTGGGAATGGTGGGGATGATGGGAATTTGGGAATGATGGGATAATGGGAATGCTGGGAATGTTGGGGATTTGGGAATGATGGGAATGTTGAGAATTCTGGGAATTTGAGAATGCTGGGAATGTGGGAATGTTGGGGATGTTGAGAATGATGGGAATGTCAGGAATGTTGGGAATGGTGGGGATGATGGGAATTTGGGAATGGTGGGAATGTTGGGGATTTGGGAATGTTGGGGATGGTGGGAATCTTGGGAATGTTGGGAATGGCAGGAAAGTTGAGAATTCCGGGAATTTGAGAATGCTGGGAATGTGGGGAATGTGGGAATGTTGGGAATGTTGGGAATGTGGGAATGTTTGGAATGGTGGGGATTTCAGAATGATGGGGATGGTGGGAATTCCGGGAATTTGGGAATGTCGGGAATGTTGGGAGTTTGGGAATGGTGGGAATGATGGGAATGATGGGAAAGTTGGAGATGTTGGGAATTTGGGGTTGGGGAATTTGGGAATTTGGGATTTGGGATCAGGGATGGAAATTTGGGAATTGGGAATGGGAATTTAGGATTGGGAATTTGGGAATGGGATCGGAAGTTTGGAAACTGGGAATTTGGGATCAGGGATGGGAATTTGGGGTTGAGGATTTGGGATTGGGAACTTGGGATTTGGGATTGGGAATTTGGGAATGGGAATTCGGGATCAGGGATGGGAATCTGGGATTTGGGATCAGGAATTGGGGATTGGAATGTGGGAATGGGAATTTGGGATCAGGGATGGGAATTTGGGATTGGGAATTTGGGATTTAGCATCAGAAATTTGGGATTTGGGATTGGGAATTGGGGATTGGGAATTTGGGATTGGAAATTTGCGATTTGGGATGGAAATTCAGGACTTAGCATCAGGAATTTGGGATTGGGAATTTGGGATTGGGGATGGGAATTTTAGATTTGGGATCAGGAATTTGGATTGGGAATTTGGGATTTGGGGATTTGGGATTTGGGGATTTGGGATTTGGGGATTTGGGAATTGGGGATTGGGGATGGAAATTTGGGAATGGGAACGGGAATTCAGGATCAGGGATGGGAATTTGGGATCAGGAACTGGGGATTGGAATTTGGGAATGGGAATTCCAGAAAGGGGATGGGAATTTGAGATTTGGGATTGGGAATGTGGGATTGGGAGATTTGGGATTGGGAGTGGGAATTTGGGATTTGGGGATTTGGGATTGGGGATGGAAATTTGGGAATGGGGATTTGGGAATGGGGATGGAAATTCAGGACTTAGCATCAGAAATTTGGGATCAGGGACGGGAATTTGACATTTGGCATCGGGAATTTGGGATTGGAGATTTGGGATCTGGGGATGGAGGACTGGGAATTTGGGATCAGGAAATTGGGAATTTGGGAATTTTTGATTGGGGATTTAGGAATGGGAATTTGGGATCAGGGATGGGAATTTGAGATTTGGGATCGGGAATTGGGGATCGGGGATGGGATTTTGGGAATGGGAATTTGGGATCAGGGATGGGAATTTGAGATTTGGGATCGGGAATTGGGGATCGGGGATGGGATTTTGGGAATGGGAATTTGGGATCAGGGATGGGAATTTGAGATTTGGGATTGGGAATGTGGGATTGGGAGATTTGGGATTGGGAGTGGGAACTTGGGATTTGGGGATGGGAATGGGAATTTGAGATTTGGGATCAGGAATTTGGATTGGGAATTTGGGATTTGGGGATTGGGAATTTGGGATTGGGGATGGAAATTTGGGAATGGGAACGGGAATTCAGGATCAGGGATGGGAATTTGGGATCAGGAACTGGGGATTGGAATTTGGGAATGGGAATTCCAGAAAGGGAATGGGAATTTGGGATCAGGGATGGGAATTTAAGATTTGGGATTGGGGATGGGAATTTGGGATTGGGAATTGGGAATTTGGGATTGGGGATTTGGGAATTTGGGATCAGGGATGGGAATTTGGGAATGGGGATGGAAATTCAGGACTTAGCATCAGAAATTTGGGATCAGGGACGGGAATTTGAGATTTGGCATCGGGAATTGGGGATCGGGAATTTCCCCATTCCCAAATCCCAAATTCCTGGAATTTTCCCCCCCCCCAGGCCTCCCCGAGCCCCTCGGGCAGCGTGCCGGCCCCGCCCCAATCCCAATCCCAATCCCAATCCCAATCCCAATCCCAACCCAACCCCAACATTCCATCCCCGTGTACGAGATGAAATTCCCGGATCTCTGCGTCTACTGAGGAGCCGCCGGAATTCCCGGAATTCCCGAATTTCTGGAGTTTTGGGGATCGGTCCCAATCCGGAGGATTCCTGGATTTGGGGAAGGGGGAGATGGGGGGCGTGGGAATTGTGGGGTTGGGATTTGGGGATTGGATTGTGGGGGATTTGGGAATTGTGGGGGAAATTTGGGAATTGTGGGGGAAATTTGGGAATTGTGGGGAATTTGGGAATTGTGGGGGATTTGGGAATTGTGGGGATTTGGGAATTGTGGGGAATTGATTCTCTGGGATTGGATTGCAGCCTGGGGGGATTTGGGAATTGTGGGGGAATTTGGGAATTCCAACCCTGGGGAAATTTGGGAATTCCATCCTTGGGAATTTGGGAATTGTGGGGGGAATTTGGGAATTGCAGGTCTGGGAAATCTGGGAATTCCAGGTCTGGGAAATGTGGGAATTCCAGCCCTGGGGAATCTGGGAATTCGCCTGGGGAAATTTGGGAATTCATCTTGGAATTGGGATTGTGGGGGAATTTGGGAATTCCAGCCTGGGAAATTGGGAATTGCAGCCTTGGGAATTGGGAATTTTGGGAATTCTAGGAATCAGCGGGGGAATTTGGGAATTGCAGGCCTGGGAAATTTGGGAACTGGGGGGGGGGATTTGGGAATTGTGGGGGAAATTTGGGAATTGCAACCCTGGGAAATCTGGGAATTGTGTGGGGAATCTGGGAATTCCAGCCTTGGGGAATTTGGGAATTCCAGGCCTGGGAAATGTGGGAATTTCAGCCTGGGGAAATTTGGGAATTGCAACCTGGGGAATTCGGGAATTGTGTGGGAAATTTGGGAATTTTAGCCCTGGGAAATTTTGGAATTCCAACCCGGGAAATTTGGGAATTTTAGCCTGGGGAAATCTGGGAATTGTGTGGGGAATTTGGGAATTGTGGGGGAATTTGGGAATTGTTGGGAAAATCTTGGAATTGGGGGGGGGGGGGGGGGGAATGGGAATTGTCTGGGAAATTTGGGAATTTTGGGGAAAATTTGGGAATTCTCTGGGAAATTTGGGAATTCTCTGGGAAATATGGGAAATGCAGCCCGGGGAAATTCCGGAATTCTCTGGGAAATCCGGGAAGGGCGATCCCAAATCCCGGATGGAAAATTCCAGAAAATCCCGACTGGAAAATCCTGGAATTCCCCGATGAAAAAACAGGATTTTTTGGGGGAAAAATCCAAGTTTTTTTTGAAAAATCCACCCTGGGAAGGACCAGAACCGCCGGAATTTTGGGAATTTTCCCGGATTTTGGGGCAGAGACGCCGAAGAATTCCCGGAAAAAAAAAAAAATCTTGGAATCCAAGGAACTTTTGGGATCGTCCTGGATTTGGGATTGGGGGGAGGGGCGGGAAATTCGGGAATTCCTAGATGGAAAAATTGGAATATTCCAAGAAATAATAATAAAAAATGGGATGGAAAAAAGTGTTGGGAATTTTTTTGGGGATTATTTGGGAATTTTTTGGGATTTATTGGGGAATTTTTTGGGAATGTTTGGGGAATTCTTTTGGAATTTTTGGGAAATTTTTTTTTTTTTTTTTGTGGAATTTTTTTAGGATTTTTTTGGATATTTTTTGGGGAATTTTTTGGAACTTCTTGTGGAATTTTTTTGAACTTTTTGGGGTTTTTTGAGAATTTTTGGAGGATTTGTGGGAATTTTTTTGGAATTTTTGGGAATTTTGGGGGGAATATTTGGGGATTTATTTTTTTTTTTAAATTTTTGGAATTTTTTGAGGCATTTTTTGGGGGGACTTTTTTTTAATTTATGGGAATTTTTTTGGATTTGTTTTTTGGGAATTCTTGGGAATTTTTTCGGAATTTTTTTTAGGATTTTTGGGGGGAATTTTTGGGGAATTTTTTTTTTTACTTTTGGGAATTTTTGGGAATTTTTGGATTGAAAATTAATAACCGGTGATTAATGGCCAATCAATAACCAATAATGAACGGCCAAAAATTAATAACCGATAATTAATGATCAATTAATAACCGATAATTAATGGCCAATAATTAATAACCAAGCTAACGAGCCGTGATCAATAACAATAATTAGTGGGCCTAATCAATAACCAATCAGCAATCGATGGTGACTGATAGCCAATAACTGATATCATAGCATAATTAGGACCTAATCAATAACCAATCAGCAATCGATGGTGACTGATAACCAATAACTGATCATCAATAGCCAATAATTAACGACCCCCAATAATCAATCAATCAATCAATCAATCAATCAATCAATCAATCACTAATCGATCACTGATAATTCATGACCCACAATCGAGAATCAATAATTGATAATCGATAATCAGTAATCAAAGACACGGAGCTGGTTTGCAATCCTTTAATTCCCAGTTTTCCCACCCCAAAATTCCCGGATTTTTTTCCTGGAATTCCGATCCCAAAAACCCCAAATCCCAAAATCTGATCCCAAAACCTGAAATTCCCAATTTTCCTCCAAAATTCCCGGATTTTTTTCCCAGGAATTCCCAGATTTCCAATCCCAAATCCCAACCCCGTGTTCTCAGGGAGAATTCCCAGATTTCTGATGGATCCCAATGAAGAATTCCCAGATTTCACTGTGCTTCCATTGAGAATTCCCAGATTTCCAACCCAAATCCCACAATCCTCAGGTGGATCCAGGTGAGAATTCCCAGATTTCTGATGGATCCCAATGAAGAATTCCCAGATTTCACTTTGCTCCCATTGAGAATTCCCAGATTTCCAATGGATCCCATTGAGAATTCCCAGATTTCCAATGGATCCCATTGAGAATTCCCAGATTTCCAGGCTGTTCCAATGAAGAATTCCCAGATTTCCGATGGCTCCCATTCAGAATTCCCAGATTTCAGATGGATCTCAATGAAGAATTCCCAGATTCCCGATGGATCCCAATTGAGAATTCCCAGATTTCCAGCCCCAAATCCCACAATCCTCAGGTGGATCCCGTTGAGAATTCCTAGATTTCTCTGTGTTCCTGTTCATTATTCCCAGATTTCACTGTGATCCCGTTGAGCATTCCCAGATTTCACTGGGATCCCGGTGAGCATTCCCAGATTTACTATGGATCCCAGTTGAGAATTCCCAGATTTCACTGTGATCCCGTTCAGAATTCCCAGATTTCACTTGGATCCCAGTTGAGCATTCCCAGATTTCACTGTGCTCCTGGTGAGCATTCCCAGATTTCACTTGGATCCCAGTGAGCATTCCCAGATTTCACTGTGATCCCATTGAGAATTCCCAGATTTCACTGGGATCCTGTTGAGCATTCCCAGATTTCACTTGGATCCCATTCAGAATTCCCAGATTTCACTTGGATCCCAATGGAGCATTCCCAGATTTCACTGTTCTCCCGGTGAGCATTCCCAGATTCCCGATGGATCCCAATTAGGAATTCCCAGATTTCCAGCCCCAAATCACACAATCCTCAGGTGGATCCCGTTGAGAATTCCCAGATTTCACTGTTCTCCATTGAGAATTCCCAGATTTCTCTGTGTTCCCATTCATTATTCCCAGATTTCTCTGTGCTCCCATTCAGAATTCCCAGATTTCACTGGGATCCCATTGAGAATTCCCAGATTTCCAACCCCAAATCCCACAATCCTCAGGTGGATCCCGTTGAGAATTCCCAGATTTCTCTGTGCTCCCATTCATTATTCCCAGATTTCACTTGCATCCCATTGAGAATTCCCAGATTTCCAGGCTGTTCCAATGAAGAATCCCCAGATTTCACTGGGCTCCCGGTGAGCATTCCCAGATTTCACTGTGCTCCTGGTGAGCATTCCCAGATTTCACTTGGATCCATTGAGCATTCCAGATTTCACTGGGATCCATTGAGCATTCCCAGATTTCACTTGGATCCATTGAGCATTCCCAGATTTCCAGGCTGTTCCAATGAAGAATTCCAGATTTCACTTGGATCCCATTGAGCATTCCCAGATTTCAGTGTTCTCCCAGTGAGCATTCCCAGATTTCACTTGGATCCCATTGAGAATTCCCAGATTTTACTTGGATCCCAATGAAGAATTCCCAGCTTTCAGTGTGCTCCCGTTCATTATTCCCAGATTTCACTGGGATCCCGGTGAGCATTCCCAGATTTCACTGGGATCCCGGTGAGCATTCCCAGATTTCCAGCCCCAAATCCCACAATCCTCAGGTGGATCCCGTTGAGCATTCCCAGATTTCCAGGCTGTTCCAATGAAGAATTCCCAGATTTCACTGGGATCCCGTTCAGAATTCGCAGATTTCACTGGGATCCCATTGAGCATTCCCAGATTTCTCTGTGCTCCCGTTGAGCATTCCCAGATTTCACTTGGCTCCCATTGAGCATTCCCAGATTTCCAGGCTGTTCCAATGAAGAATTCCCAGCTTTCAGTGTGTTCCCGTTCATTATTCCAGATTTCCAGGCTGTTCCAATGAAGAATTCCCAGCTTTCAGTGTGCTCCCGGTGAGCATTCCCAGCTTTCACTGTTCTCCATTGAGCATTCCCAGATTTCCAATGGATCCCATTGAGAATTCCAGATTTCACTGTTCTCCGTTCATTATTCCCAGATTTTCCAGGGTGTTCCAATGAAGAATTCCCAGATTTCCAGTGCTGTTCCAAGGAAGAATTCCCAGATTTCCAGGCTGTTCCAATGAAGAATTCCCAGCTTTCAGTGTGTTCCCGTTCATTATTCCCAGCTTTCCGGGCGTTCCCGGCGCTGCAGCGCCCGCAGGGCCCCGGCCAGGGAGCGGCTGCGGAAGAGCTCGGATGTGAGCGCCGGGCACGGGCGAGCCCCTGGAAAATGGGAATAAAAACTGGGAATGATGGCACGGGACGGGGCTGGGAATGAGGGCATTGTGCAGGGTGCTCCCAAAAAACCCCAAAAATTCCTAAAAAATTCCAAAAAATCCCTTAAAAATCCCTCCAAAAATTCCTAAAAAATTCCAAAAATTCCCTTAAAAAATCCCCCCAAATCCCAAAAATCCCTTAAAAATTCCAAAATTCCCTTAAAAAATCCCCCCAAAAATCCCAAAAAATTCCCCCAAAAATCCCCCTAAAAATAAAAAAAAATCCCTCAAAAAATCCCCAAAATCTCCAAAACAATCCCAAAAAATTCCTAAAAAATTCCAAAAAATCCCTTAAAAAAATCTCCCCAAAATTCCCCAAAAATTCCTAAAAAGTCCCTCAAAAAATCCCAAAATCTCCAAAAAACATCCCAAAAAATTCCCAGAAAACCCCAAAAATAATGGGAATGATGGCATGGAACAGGGCTGGGAATGAGGGCATTGTGTAGGGTGCTCCCAAAAAATAGAAAAAACCCAAAAAAACCCCAAAAAATTCCTAAAAAATTCCCAAAAAAATCCCTTAAAAATCCTCCAAAAAAATTCCTAAAAAATTCCAAAATTCCCTTAAAAAAATCCCTCCAAAAAATTCCTAAAAAATTCCTTAAAAATCCCTCCAAAAAATCAAAAAAAAATTCCTAAAAAATTCCCAAAATTCCCTTAAAAAATCCCTCCAAAAATCCCAAAAAATTCCTAAAAAAATCCTAAAATTCCCTTAAAAAATCCCTCCAAAATTGCTAAAAAAATTCCAAAAAAATCCCTTAAAAAACCCTCCAAAAATCCAAAAAAATTCCTAAAAAAAAATCCTTAAAAATCTCTCAAAAATTCCACAAAAAATTCCTAAAAATCCTCAAAAAATTCCCTTAAAAAATCTCAAAAAATTCCTAAAAAATCCTCCAAAAAATTCCAAAAATCCCTAAAAAATCCTCCAAAATCCAAAAAAAATCCCCCAACAAAAATTCCTGAAAAATTCCAAAAAAATCCTCAAAAATCCCCCAAAATCCCAAAAATTCCAAAAATCCCAAAAAATCCCCAAAATCCAAAATCTAAAAATTCCCTAAATCCAAATATCTAAAAGTCCTCCAAAAAATCCAAAATCTCCAAAAACATCCCAAAAAATTCCCAGAAAATCCCCAAAATAATGGGAATGATGGCATGGAACAGGGCTGGGAATGAGGGCATTGTGTAGGGTGCTCCCAAAAAATAGAAAAAAATCCCCAAAAAAACCAAAAAATTCCTAAAAAATTCCCAAAATTCCTTTAAAAAATCCTCCAAAAATCCCAAAAAATTCCTAAAAAAATCCCAAAATTCCCTTAAAAAATCCCTCCAAAAATCCCAAAAAATTCCTAAAAAATTCCCAAATTCCCTTAAAAAATCCCCCAAAAAATTCCTAAAAAATTCCAAAAATTCCCTTAAAAAATCCCTCCAAAAATCCAAAAAAATTCCCCCCAAAATCCCCTAAAAATTAAAAAAAATCCCTCAAAAAATCCTTCAAAATCTCCAAAACAATCCCAAAAAATTCCTAAAAAAAATCCCAAAAAATCCCCAATATCTCAAAAAAAATCCCAAAAATTTCCAAAAAAATTGAAATTTTAGATTTATTTATTTTATAAGGGAAAAAATTCCGATTTTTATCCAGCTCAGCTGGATTGTGCAGGGTGCTCCAAAAAATCCCAACAGAAATCCCAATTGAAAAAAAAATCCCCAAAAATCCCCCAAAAAATTCCTAAAAATCTCAAAAAATCCCAAAAAATTCCAAAAAAAATCCCCCATAACCCCCTAAAATTCCTAAAAAATCCCGCCAAAAATCCCTAAAACTCCCCCAAAAATCCTGAAAAAACCCAAAAATCCCTCAAAATTCCCCTAAAAATCAAAAAGTTCCCCAAAAATTCTTTAAAAATCCCTAAAAAATCCCTAAAAAATCCCCCAAGACCTCAAAAAAGTCCTTAAAAAATCCCAAAAAAATCCCCAAAAATTCCCTAAAAATCCCAACCCCAAAATCCCCAAAAATCCCAAAAACCTCAAAAAAGTCCTTAAAAAATCCCAAAAAATCCTAAAAAACCCCCTAAAAAATCCCAAAAAATTCCCCCCAAAATTCCTAAAACATCCCAAAAAACCCCTCAAAAAATTCTAAAAAATTCAAAAAAACTCTCAAAAAATCCCAAAAAATCCTCTAAAAATCCCTAAAAATCCCCAAAAAATCCCAAAAAATCCTAACAATATCCTAAAAAAATCCCAAAAATTCTGAAAAAATCCCCAAAATGCCCTAAAAATCCCTCAAAAATTCCAAAAAATCCTAAAAAAAATCCCTAAAAAATCCAAAAAAATTCCCCAAAAAATTCTGAAAAAATCCCCAAAAATGCCTAAAAATCCCTCAAAATTCCCTCAAAAATTCCAAAAAATCCTAAAAAAAATCCCTGAAAAAATCCCAAAAATTCCCCAAAAATCCTAAAAAAATCCCTAAAAAAATCCCCAAAAATTCCTAAAAAATCCCCAAAAAGCCCTAAAAATCCCTCAAAATTCCCCAAAAATTCCAAAAAACCCTCAAAAAATCCCTAAAAAAATCCTAAAAAAATCCCCAAAAAATCCCCCTAAAATCCTCAAATTCAAAAATAATCCCAAATCAAAGAAAACCCAAATCCCCAAAATCTCAAAATTCTAAAAAAATCCCAAATCCGAAAAAGTCAAAAATCCCAAAAAAATGCCCTAAAAGTCCCTCAAAATTTCCCCAAAAATTCCAAAAAACTCTCAAAAAATCCCTAAAAAATCCTAAAAAAATCCCCAAAAAATCCCAAAAATCCTAAAAAAATCCCTAAAAATCCCAAAAAATTCCTAAAAAATCCCAAAAAAATGCCCTAAAAATCCCTCAAAATTTCCCCAAAATTTCCAAAAAACCCTCAAAAAATCCCTAAAAAATCCCTAAAAAATCCCCAAAAATCCCAAAAAAAATCCCTAAAAAATCCCCAAAAATCCCCAAAAAAATCCCTAAAAAATCCCCAAAAATCCTAAAAAAATCCAAAAAAATTCCCCAAAATTCCCAACCCCAAAATCCCCAAAATCCCCAAAATCTCCTTAAAAAATTCCCAAAAATCCCCCAAATCCCCCTTACCTTCTGTGGTGACGCTGACGTGGGTGGGGCGGCTGCTCAGGGGATCCTCGTAGAGCAGCCGCGCTCGGAATTCCGGGAATTCCGGGAATTCCGGGAATTCCGTGTTCTCCTCGTGTTTCCCGGGAATGTTGGGGGCTTTTCCCCGCGGGATTCGGTAGCCAAAGGTCACCAGGGTGCCCAGGGAATTGGGCACGGGCTCGCCCGACAGCCAGGGGGAAAACTCAGCCTGGAATGGGGGAAAATTGGGAATTTTGGGGAATGTTTGGGGATTTTTTGGGAATTTTTTGGGGATTTTTTTGGAATTTTTTGAGATTTTTTTGAGGATTTATTAAGAATTTTTGGGGCATTTTTGGGGAAATTATGAGAATTTTTTAAGAATTTTTTGGGGAATTTTTGAGAATTTTTTGAGAATTTTGGGGAATTTTTTGAGAATTTTTTTGGATTTTTTTTTTTTAATATTTTGGGATTTTTTGAGAATTTTTTTGGGAATTTTTCTGGGAATTTTTCGGATTTTTTTTTTTAGGAATTTTTTGGGGGCTTTATTGGCATTTTTGTGAATTTTTTCAGGTTTTTTTGGCAATTTTGGGGGGATTTTGGGAGAATCTTTGGGGCATTTTTGGCAATGCCTGTGGCTTTTCCCAGCATTTCCCCTGGAATTCCCGGGAATGTTGGGGGCTTTTCCCCGTGGGATTCAGGAACCAAAGGTACCCAGGGAATTGGGAACAGGCTCGCCCACAGCCAGGGGGAAAACTCAGCCTGGAATGGGGGAAAATTTGGGAATTTTGGGAATTTTTTTGGGGATTTTTTTTTTGGTTTTGAAGAGATTTTTTAGAGATTTTTTGAGAATTTTTTTGGGAATATTAAGGGATTTTTCGGGATTTTTGGGGATTTTTCAGGGAATTCTCAGGGATTTTTTGAGAATTTTTTGGGGAAAATTTGAGGGATTTTTTTGGGATTTTAAGGGATTTTTTCCAGATTTTTTGGACTTTTTCATGATTTTTGGGATTTTTTTTTCAGGATTTTTTGGATTTTTTTCCAGGACTTTTCTGGGGACTTTTCAGGATTTTTCAGGGTTTTTTGGGACTTTTCAGGATTTTTTGGGAATTTTTTGGGATTTTTTGGGATTTTTTGAGGATTTATTGAGAATTTTTGGGATTTTTTGGGATTTTTTGAGAATTTCTTGAGAATTTTTGGGGGTTTTTTTGTAATTTTTGGGGAATTTTTTTGGGGAATTTTATGGGGATTTTTTGGGGAATTTTTTGGAATATTTGGGAATTTTTAGGGAAACTTTAGGATTGTTTTTGGAATTTATTGGGATTTTTAGGGATTTTTTGGGCATTTTTTAGGGTTTTTAAGGGATTTTTTCAGGATTTTTTTGGGAATTTTTTTGGGATTTTTTGGAAAAAAATTGGGAATTTTTTTTGGAATTTTTATTGGGTTTTTTGGGGATTTTTAGAGTTTTTAAGGGATTTTTGGAGAATTTTTTGGATTTTTTTGAGATTTTTTGGGAATCTTTTTGTAATTTTGGGGCATTTTTTTGGAATTTTTGGTGAATTTTTTGAGAATTTTTGGTTAATTTTTTGGGGATTTTTTTGGAAATTTTTGGGTAATTTTTGGGAATTTTTTTGGATTTTTTCAGGGATTTTTTTTTATTTTTAAGGATTTTTTTTTTGGATTTTTTGAGAATTGTTTGGGTAATTTTTGGGAATTTTTTGAGAAATTTTTTTGAGGTTTTTGAGAATTTTTGAGGATTTTTTTGGATTTATTGGGAATTTTTGTAGAATTTTTTGAGAATTTTTGGGAATATTTAGGGATTTTTTTTTTAATTTTCTGGGGATTTTTGGGGGGAATTTTTCGGGGATTTTTGTGAATTTTTCAGGAATATTTTTTGGGAATTTTTTTGGGAATTTTTCGGGCATTTTTGGGAATGTGTTTGGCTCTTCCCAGAATTTTCCCTGCAATTCCTGGGACCATCAGGGCTTTTCCCAAAAATCCCAACCTGGAGCTGCCTCAGCTGCTGCCGACGTCCCGCGAAGGCGTTCAGGTGCTGGAAGAGAATTCCCAAGAATTCCCGCGGTTTCCCGGGCAGGAATTCCGGCTCAGGCGCTCCAGGGGGATGAAGGGCGGGATGGAATGGCGGCGCAGGCGGAATTCCGGGAATTCCGGGGATGTGAGGAATTCCTGGAGCTCCAGGTGGAAACGCTCGGGGCAGGAGGAGCCCTGGAAGGAGGAGTGGAAGGAGAAGCAGAGCCCGGCCGGGCAGCGGCGCACGCACAGCCCTGGGAAAAACGGGAAAAAATGGGAATGGGAGCTGGGAATGATGGGAATGGGAGCTGGGAATGGTGGGAATGGGAGCTGGGAATGGGAGCTGGGAATTCCCGGGATTTGGGGAATTCCTGGAGCTCCAGGTGGAAGGAGAAGCAGAGCCCGGCCGGGCAGCGGCGCACGCACAGCCCTGGGAAAAACGGGAGAAATGGGAATGAGAAAAATGGGAATGGGAGCTGGGAATGATGGGAATGGGAGCTGGGAATGGGAGCTGGGAATTCCGGGATTTGGGGAATTCCTGGAGCTCCAGGTGGAAGGAGAAGCAGAGCCCGGCGGGCAGCGGCGCACGCACAGCCCTGGGAAAAACGGGAATAACGGGAATGAGAAAAATGGGAATGGGAGCTGGGAATGATGGGAATGGGAGCTGGGAATGGTCTGAGAATGAGCTGGGAATGGAGCTGGGAATTCCCGGGATTTGGGGAATTCTGGAGCTCAGGTGGAAGGAGAAGCAGAGCCCGGACCGGGCAGCGGCGCACGCAGAGCCTGGGAAACAACGGGAAAATGGGAATGAGAAAATGGGAATGGGAGCGGGAATGATGGGAATGGGAGCTGGGAATGGGGGAATGGGAGCTGGGAATGGGAGCTGGGAATTCCCGGGATTTGGGGAATTCCTGGAGCTCAGGTGGAAGGAGAAGCAGAGCCGGCGGGCAGCGGCGCACGCACAGCCTGGGAAAAACGGGAAAAATGGGAATGAGAAAAATGGGAATGGGAGCTGGGAATGATGGGAATTGGGAGCTGGGAATGGTGGGAATGGAGCTGGGAATGGGAGCTGGGAATTCCGGGATTTGGGGAATTCCTGGAGCTCCAGGTGGAAGGAGAAGCAGAGCCCGGACCGGGCAGGGCGCTCGCACAGCCTGGGAAAACGGGAAAAATGGGAATGAGAAAATGGGAATGGGAGCTGGGAATGATGGGAATGGGAGCTGGGAATGGTCTGAGAATGAGTGGGAATGGGAGTGGGAATTCCCGGGATTTGGGGAATTCCTGGAGCTCCAGTTGGAAGGAGAAGCAGAGCCCGGTCCGATGGCAGCGGCGGGACCAACAGCCCTGGGAAAAACGGGAAAAATGGGAATGAGAAAAATGGGAATGAGCTGGGAATGATGGGAATGGGAGCTTGGAATGGTGGGAATGGGAGCTGGGAATGGGAGTTGGGAATTCCGGATTTGGGAATTCCTGGAGCTCCAGGTGGAAGGAGAAGCAGAGCCGCCGGGCAGCGGCGCACGCAGAGCCTGGAAAAAACGGGAAAAATGGGAATGAGAAAAATGGGAATGGGAGCTGGGAATGATGGGAATGGGAGCTGGGAATGGTGGGAATGGGAGCTGGGAATGGGAGCTGGGAATTCCCGGGATTTGGGGAATTCCTGGAGCTCCAGGTGGAAGGAGAAGCAGAGCCCGGCCGGGCAGCGGCGCACGCACAGCCCTGGGAAAAACGGGAAAAATGGGAATGAGAAAAATGGGAATGGGAGCTGGGAATGATGGGAATGGGAGCTGGGAATGGTGGGAATGGGAGCTGGGAATGGGAGCTGGGAATTCCGGGATTTGGGGAATTCCTGGAGCTCCAGGTGGAAGGAGAAGCAGAGCCCGGCCGGGCAGCGGCGCACGCACAGCCCTGGGAAAAACGGGAAAAATGGGAATGAGAAAAATGGGAATGGGAGCTGGGAATGATGGGAATGGGAGCTGGGAATGGTCTGAGAATGAGCTGGGAATGGGAGCTGGGAATTCCCGGGATTTGGGGAATTCCTGGAGCTCCAGGTGGAAGGAGAAGCAGAGCCCGGCCGGGCAGCGGCGCACACACAGCCCTGGGAAAAACGGGAAAAATGGGAATGAGAAAAATGGGAATGGGAGCTGGGAATGATGGGAATGGGAGCTGGGAATGGTGGGAATGGGAGCTGGGAATGGGAGCTGGGAATTCCCGGGATTTGGGGAATTCCTGGAGCTCCAGGTGGAAGGAGAAGCAGAGCCCGGCCGGGCAGCGGCGCACGCAGAGCCCTGGGAAAAACGGGAATAACGGGAATAACGGGAATGAGAAAAATGGGAATTAGAACTGGGAATGGTGGGAATTTTGGGAATTAGAACCGGGAATTGGAGCTGGGAGTTCCAGGAATGAGCTGGGAATTGGAGCTGGGGATTCTAGAAATTATCTGGGAATTGGAGCTGGGAATGATCCAGGAATGAGCTGGGAATGGGAGCTGGGAATTCCTGGAATGAACTGGGAATTGGAGCTGGGAATTCCAGGAATGAACTGGGAATTTGGTAAGAATTGGAGCCAGGAATTCCAGGAATATATCCAGGAATGAGCTGGGAATGGGAGCTGGGAATTGGAGCCGGGAATTCTGGGAATTGGAGCCAGGAATTCCAGGGATTATCTGGGAATTGGAGCTGGGAATGATCTGGCAATGATTCAGGAATTATCTGGGAATTGGAGCTGGGAATTCCAGGAATGAGCTGGGAATGGGAGCTGGGAATTCTGGAGTTATCTGGCAATTGGAGCTGGGAATTCCAGGGCTTATCTGGGAATTGGAGCTGGAATGATCCGGGAATGATCCAGGAATTATCTGGAATGAACCGGGAATTGGAACCAGGAATGATCCAGGAATGAGCTGGGAATTGGGGCCAGGAATGAACCGGGAATTGGGGCTGGGAATTATCTGGGAATTTGGGAATTGGGGCTGGGAATTCAGGAATGATCCAGGAATTCTCTGGGAATTATCCAGGAATTGGGCCAGGAATTATCTGGAGTTGGAGCAAGGAATGATCCAGGAATTCGATTTTCCCAGAATTCCCATTGTCCAGAATTCCCATTTTTCCCGTTTTTCCCAGCATTCCTGACCCGTGAGCTGCAGCAGCCTCAGCTCTCCCGACATTCCCGGATTTTCCACTGCAGCACCTCCGCGCCGACGGCACCCACGGAATTCCCGACGTTCCCAATTGCTCCTGCCAAAAAAAAAATGGGATTTTCCACAAGAATTCCACATTTTGTCATCAAAAAAAAATCAAATTTTCCCTAAAAAATTCCCAAAAAAAATCCCGTTTTTCCCAAAAAAATCCAATTTTTTCCATAAAAACTTCAAATTTTCCCCTAAAAAAATCCCATTTTTTTTAAAAAAAATTCAGATTTTTCCCTAAAAAAATACAAATTTTCTCCAAAAAAAAAAAAATTCTCATTTTTCACAAAAAAATCTCAGGTTTTTTCCCAAAAAATCCCTATTTTCCCACCTAAAAATCGAAATTTTCCCTAAAAAAATCCAAATTTCCCCCAAAAAATCCCATTTTTCCTAAAAAAAAAAAAAAAAAAAAATCTCATTTTTCCCTAAAAAAAATCCAAATTTCCCCCCAAAAAATCCCCTTTTTCCCTAAAAAAAATCTAAATTTTCCCCCCAAAAAATCTCATTTTTTCACTAAAAATTCAAATTTTCCCCCAAAAATCCCATTTTTTCCCAAGAAATAAATCCCATTTCTCTCTCAAAAAAAATATTCCATTTTTCACAAAAAAAATCTCATTTTTTCCCCCCAAAATCTCAATTTTTCCCCTAAAAAAATCCAAATTTCCCCAAACAATTCCCATTTTCCCCCGTGCCGACGGCGCCCACGGAATTCCCGACGTTCCCAATTGCTCCTGCCAGGAAAAAATGGGATTTTCCACAAAGAATTCGAAGTTTTGTCATCCAAAAAAAATACCAATTCTTCCCTAAAAAAATCCCATTTTTCTCCAAAAAATCCCCCCAAATTTCCCTGAAAAAATCCAATTTTTTCCAAAAAAATCCCCGATTTTGCCATGAAAAAATCCCTATTTCCCCCCTAAAAAATCCCAATTTCCCCCCTAATAAATCCCAAATTTTCCAAAAAAAACCCCAATTTTCCCTGAAAAAAATCCCAATTTCCCCCCTAGAAAATCCATTTTTTCCCCTAAAAAAAATCCCAATTTTCCCCTAAAAATCCCCAATTTTTCCCCTAAAAAAATCCCAATTTTTTTCCAAAAAAAACCCCAATTAAAAAAATCCCAATTTCCCCTAAAAAAATCCAAATTTTCCTAAAATAAAACCCCATTTTTTTCCCTAAAACCCCCCAATTTTCCCTAAAAAAATCCCATTTTTTCCCAAAAAAATCCCAATTTTCCTGCGAAAAATCCCAATATTTCCCTCAAAACCCCCCATTCTTTCCCTAAAAAACATTCCAGTTTCCCCTCCAAAAATCCCAATTTCCCCCAAAAAAATCCAAAATTTTCCCTAAAAAAACCCCAATTTTCCTAAAAAAATCCCAATTTTCCCCAAAAAAACCCCATTTCTTCCCCTAAAAAAATCCCGTTTTTTTCCCGAACCCCCGATTTTCCCCTTAAAAAAATCCCCATTTTTCCCCAGTGCATTCCCAGTTTTCCCCAGTGCATTCCCAGTTTTCCTGGCATTCCTGGATGTTCTGGAATGTTCTCTCCCCTCTCTCTCCTGCTCCCCTCCCTGTGTCCCCTGAGCTCCCCCACTCTCCCTCTCACCCACTCCCTCCCAATCCATTGGGAATTCCCAAACCTTTACCCAAAGAATTCCCAATTTTCCCTGAAAAAAAACCCATTTTTTCCCTCCAATAAAATCCCAATTTTTTCCCTCCAATAAAATCCCAATTTTCCCCTAAAAAGTCCCATTTTTCCCAAAAGAAATCCTGATTTCCCCCGAAAAAAATGCCAATTTTTTCCAAAAATATCCCCAATTTTCCCTCCAAAAAAATCCGAATTTTTCCCTAAATAATTCCAAATTTTCCTAAAATAAAACCCCAGTTTTTCCCCTAAAAAATCCCAAATTTTCCCTAAAAAAACCCCAATTTTCTCCCTAAAAAATCTCATTTTCCCCCTAAAAAAATCCCATTTTTTTTCCCGAAAACCCCGATTTTCCCCTTAAAAAAATCCCCATTTTTCCCCAGTGCATTCCCATTTTTCCCAGTGCATTCCCAGGTGTTGTGGAATGTTCTCTCACCAGCAGTGCCAGCCTGTCCCTGCTCCACTGCCTGCTCTCCCTGAGCTCCCCCAGTCTCCCTCGCAGCCATTCCCGTCTCTCCCGCAGGCGCTCCCGGCGCTCCCCAGCCTGGGCGGCCGCGCGGGCCCGGAGCTGCAGCTGGCACAGCAGGGACAGAGAGCCTGCAGGGAGAGGAGATTTAGGGAATTCAGGGGGGAATTGGGGATTTTAGGGGGAAATTTGGGAGTTTTGGGAGAAATTTCGGGGATTTTAGGAGGAAATTTGGGGATTTTACGGGGAAATTTGGGGATTTTGGGATGGGATTTTAGGGAGAAATTTGGGGATTTTAGGAAAAAATTTGGGGATTTTAGGAGGAGATTTGGGGATTTTAGGGGGAAATTTGGGGATTTTGGGATGGGATTTTGGGATTTTAGGAGGGAATTTAGGGATTTTAGGAAGAAATTTGGGGATTTTAGGAGGAAATTTGGGGATTTTAGGGGGAAATTTGGGGATTTTGGGAGGAGATTTTAGGGAAAAATTTGGGGGTTTTAGGAAGAAATTTGGGGATTTTAGGAGGAAATTTCGGGGATTTTAGGAGGAAATTTGGGGATTTTGGGATGGGATTTTAGGGGAAAATTTGGAGATTTTAGGGAAAAAATTGGGGATTTTGGGACGAAATTTGGGGATTTTAGGGGGAAATTTGGGGATTTTAGGGTGGAATTTTGGGGATATTAGGGAAAAATATGGGGATTTTGGGAGGAAATTTGGGGATTTTGGAATCGGATTTTAGGATTTTGGGAGGGAATTTGGCGATTTTAGGGGGAAATTTGGGGATTTTGGGAGGAAATCTGGGAATTTTATGCAAAAATTTAGAGATGTTGGGAAGAAATTTGAGGATTTTAGGAGGAAATTCAGAGATTTTAGGAGGGAAATTTGGGGATTTTAGGGAAAAAATAGTGGATTTTGGGAGGAAACTTTAGGAGGAATTTTGGGATTTAGGAGGAAGTTTGGGGATTTAGGGAGGAAATTTGGGGATTTTACGGAAAAATTTGGGAATTTTAGGCTGAAATTTGGGGATGTTAGGAGGAAATTTGTGGATTTTGGGACAAATTTTGGGACTTAGGAGGAAGTTTGGGAATTTGGGAGGATATTTGGGGATTTTAGGACTAAATTTGGGGGTTTTGGGAAGAATTTCGGGATTTAGGGAGGAATTATTGGAAATTTGGGGATTTGGGGGAATTTTAGGATCTCACCATGTGCCAAATCCTCTTTGTCCTCTGAGTGCTGCTCCTCCATCCCTTGGGAATTTTGGGAAAATCCCAAAATTTGGGGCTGGAAAAAGAGGGGGAAAAATCTATAAATCCCAAAATTTGGGAAGGAGAAAAATCCCAATAATTTCCCATAAATATGGGAATTTTTAAATGAGAAAAATAGGATAAAAATGGGAAAAATCCCAAAAATTTCCCATAAATTTGGGAATTTTTTATGAGGGAAGATGGGGCTGGTAACATGGAAAAACCCCAATAAATCCCCATAAAAATTGGGAATATTTCAAGGACCGACCCCAAATCCTGACAGGGCCGCTCCCAAAAACCCACAACGAACCCCAGGATCTTCCCAGAGCCGATCCCAAAGTTTTATCCCACAAAACCCCACAAAATTCCCACAAAAAATACCCAAAATCCCCACAAAACCCCAAATTTTTCCCCCAAAATCCCAATTTTCCCCACAAAACCCCCAAAATTCCCCACAAAAATCCCCAAAATCCCCACAAAAACCCCAAATTTCCCCACAAAAATCCCAATTTTCCCACAAACCCCCCAAAATTCCCCAAAACTCCCACAAAGCCCCAAATTTTTCCCCAAAAATCCCAATTTTCCGCACAAAAACCCCCAATTTCCCCCACAAAAACCCCAATTTTCCCCACAAAAATCCCATTTTTCCCCACAAAACACCCCAAAATTCCCTCCCAAAATCCCATTTTTCCCCACAAAAAAACCCCAAAATTCCCCACAAAACCTCCCAAAATTCCCCACAAAAATCCCAATTTTTCCCCCAAAACCCCAATTTTCCCCACAACCCCCCCCAAAATTCCCCCAAAAATCCCCCAACCCCCCAAATTTTCCCCCAAAACCCCCAAATTTTGCCCCCAACCCTCCCTGAGGGCTCCGCGCTCACCTCAACTTTCCCGCCTTTCCCGCCGCCGGAAGTACGTCATCACGCCGCCTCACGTCACCAAAATGGCGGCGCCCATCCCCGCCGCTTCTCCCAGCCGCCCTCGCGTTGCCGTACAGCAAGATGGCGGCGCTGGTGCAGTACGTGGTGCTGCGCGGCGATCTGGCGCGGCCTCCCCTCTCGTGGCCGCTCGGCGCTCTGGTGGCTCAGGGTTGCCACGCGGCGCTGGCCGCCGTTCACGGTTACCGGGAGCGCCCGGAGACCGCCGCTTACCTGGAGCAGGGCGGCGCCATGAGCACCGTGGTGCTGGAGGTAACGGCCGCGCGGGGCATCATGGGATATGTCCGCCATCTTGGGGAGGTCGGTGGTTGTCCGCCATCTTGGGGAGGTCGGCAGTGTCGCGGTGCATGATGGGAGTTGTCCGCCATCTTTGGGAGGTCGGCGGTGACGCGGGGCATCATGGGATATGTCCGCCATCTTGGGGGGGTCGGTGGTGGCCGCGCGGGGCATGATGGGAAGGGCGGGCTGAGGGGGAGCCGGCCGCCATCTTGGGGGGGGCGGAGGAAAAATGGATTTTTTTTATTAAAATTTTTTTTTTAATTGAATTTTTTTTTTTAACTGGAATTGGTTTTTTTTTTTTTATTGAAATTGGGGGTTTTTGTGTGTGAAAATATGGGGTTTTAGGGTTTTTCTGCAGGGGATTTTTTTCCTTCTGGGTAGGATTTGAGGAGAGCCGGGCTCTGCTGCTGGGGTGAAATTCCCGGGAAAATTTTAAATTGGAATAAATCGGGAATAATGCCCTGCTGGAATGATATTTTCCAGGCATTAAAATCGCTCAGAAATCCCAATTCTGCATTTTGAAACCCTTGGGAATTTAGGAAAACACCCGAGCAACGCTCGGCTTCCCAAAGCTTAAAAATCCCCAAAACCCCCGCTCGATTTCCAACCTTAAAAAACCCCCAAAAAATTAAAAAATAAATAAAAAATAAAATCCTTATTTTTGCTTCAATCCCACCTTTCTCATTTAAATGAGATAAAGATGAAGAGGGGGAAAAAAAAAATTCAGATTTTGCTGTGGGCCTGAGGAGCTCGGCCGGGATTTTAAGGATGATTTTTTAATTTTTTAATTATTTTATTTTTTTTGCAGGTTCCGGATGAAAATTCCTTGCTGGTTTTATCGGAGATGTTGAAGGAGAAGGGTTTGGAACATCGGGTGTGGCTGGAAAATCCCGAGGGAATTCCTACGGGTCTGGCCCTGAGACCTTATCCCAAAAATCAGGTGCAGCCACATCTCAAGGGTTTAAAGCTTCTTAAATGAGGAAATTTGGGAAATTTTGTGGTTTTTTTGGTGTTTTTTTAGTGATTTTTTGGTGTTTTTTTAGGGGGGTTAGAAGTGGTTTTGCGCCTCTGGAGTGGAGTTGGGTGGGTTTGTTTGGGGGGGAAAAAAATGAATTAAAAAATCGGGGGAAATTAATAAAAATCAGGGGGAAAATGAATAAAAATGAGGAAAAATGGGGGAAATGAATAAAAAATGAGGGGAAATGAATAAAAAAATGAGGGGAAATTAATAAAAATGAGGAAAAAGGGGGGGAAATTAATAAAAATGTGGGAGAAATGAATAAAAATGAGGAAAAATGGGGGGGAAATGAATAAAAATGAGGGAAAAATAAAATGAGGAAAAATGGGGGAAATGAATAAAAATGAGGGGAAAAAGAGAGGGAAATGAGGGGAAAATGGGGGGAAATTAATAAAAATGAGGGGAAAATGAGAAGAAAAATGGGGAAAATGGGGGGAAAATGAATAAATGAGGGGAAAATGAGGGGGAAAATGGGGGGGAAAATGAGGAAAATTGGGGGAAATGGGGGGAAAAATGAGAAAAAATGAATAAAAATGGGGGGAAATGGGGGGAAAAATGAGGAGAAAAATTGGGAGAAATATGGATAGAAATGAGGGGAAAATTAGAAAAATGAGGGGGAAATGGGGGGAAAATGAATAAAAATGAGGGAAAATGGGAAAAATGAAAAATGGGGGGGAAATGAGGAAAAATTGGGGAGAAAAATGGGGGGAAATGAGGAAAAATTGGGGAGAAAAATGGGGGAAATGAGGGGAAAATGGGGGAAAAATGAATAAAAATGAGGGAAAATGAGAAGAAAAATGGGAAAAATGAGGGGAATATGGGGGGGAGAATGAAAAAAAATGGGGGGAAAATGAGGGGAAATGGGGGAAAAAGGAAAAAATGGAAAAAAAAAAAGAAGGGAGCGAAAAAAGAGGAAAAAAGGAAAAAAAGGGGAGGGAAAAAGGGAAAGGAAAAGTGGAAAAAAGGGAAAATAGGGAGGGAAAAAGTGGAAAAATTAAAATAAGGGGAGGAAAAAAAGGAAAGGAGAAAAATTGAAAATTAAAAAGAAAATTAAAAAAAAATTAAAAAATTTAAAAAAGGGAAGAGAAAAAGGAAAAAAAAAGTGGGGAAAAAAAAGGGAAAAAATAAGAAAAAAAATCAGAAAAGAGCCCCAAAATTCCATCCAAATTCCCAATTTTATTCCCAAATTCCCGGATTTTTTTCCCCCACGTGCAGATCCCGGATTTTTAATTTTTAATTCCCAAAAATCCCCAATTTTTTTCCACCCCAAAAAATTGAAAATTCCCATTTTCCCCCATTTCCCCCCAAAATAAAAATTTCAATAAAAATTTAAATTTCTCCCCCCCCCAAAAAAAATAAAATGTTTAAAATCCCCTTAAACCCCCCAAAAACCCAAACTAAAAATAAAAAAAAAAATCAATTTAATCCCAAGAAAACCCCACAAAAAAAAACTTTTACCTGAGAGAAAATTCCATTATTATTCTTTTATTATTATTATTATTATTAATTATTCTTTCATTATTATTAATTCTTTTTAAATATTCCAAGCTACTCCAGCTGTTAAACACAATCCAAGCAGGAAAAAAAAAAAAACAAACAAAACAATTTATTATTTTTTTTTTTTCATTTTTTTCCATCATTTTTCCACCTTTTCCCTCGGAAAAAAAACAATTTATCTACAAGAACCCCTCCCTCCCCCCTAAAAATTATTGCAAATTTCCCAAATTTTTTAATATTTTTAAATTCCCCTTTTTTTTTTTGCACTATACACAAAAATCCCCGTGGGAATTCCACAGGGATTGGGAAAAAAAATTCATTTTTTTTTTCTTTTTTTTTGGCTTTTTTTTCTGGAAAACGACAAATTTTAATTTTTTTTTGTCCCTAAAAAATTGATTGTACTCACGAGCTGAAAGGGAAAAAAACCCAAAATTTGGGGGTTGGAGCTGGGATTGCCCCAAAAATTGGGATTTTTTTCCCCAAAATTCCGGATTTTTTTCCGGATTTTTCCGGATTTTTTTTCGGGTTTTTTTCTGGGTTTTTTTCTGGATTTTTTCGGGGTTTTTTTTTGAGCTGCCTCTTTCCTCCTCCTCTTCCTCTTTTTGGGTTTTTTGGGATTTTTCCGGGTGTTTTCCTGGGAGTTTTTTATTGGGGAGGGGATTTGGGATTGGTCTGGGGGGGGAACGGGGAAAAATTGGGGGAAAAAGAAAAAAATGGAAAAAATTGGGGAAAATTGAGAAATAAAAAGGGAAATTGGGGGAAAGGGGAAAAAAAGGGGAAAAAGGGGGGTAAAAGGGAAATGGAGAAAAGAAAAAAAAAAGGGAAAGAAATGGAGAAAAATGGTGAAAAAAGGAGAAAAGGAAAATGGGAAAAGGAAAATGGAAAGAAAGAGGAAGAGAAAAAAGGGAAAAGAGGAAAAGAGAAAAGGAAGAAAGAGGAAATGGAGAAAAAGGAAAAAGAAAAAAGAGGAAATGGGAAAAAAGGAAAGGGAAAAGGAAAAAAAAAAAAGGGAAAAAAGGGAATGGAGAAAAGAGGAGGAAAATGGAGAAAAGGGAAAGAGAAAAAGAGGAAAGGAAAAAAAGAAGGAGAAGAAAAAAAGGAGGAAAGAGGAAAGAAAAAAGGGAAAAGGAGAAAAAGGAAAGAAAAGGAAGGAAAAAAGAAAGAAAAAGGAAAAAAGGAGGAAAAGGAAAAAAAAAGGAGGAAAAGAAAAGGAAGGAAAAAGAGAAAGGAAAAAGGAAAAAAGAGGAAAGGAAGAAAAAGGGAAAGGAAAAATGGAGAAAAGGAAAAGGAAAAAAAGGAAGAAAAGAGAAGAAAAAAGGAAAAAAAAAGAAGGAAAAGAAAAAGGAAGGAAAAAGAAGGAAAAAGGAAGGAAAAGGAAAAAAAGGGGAAAGGAAAAAAGGAGGGAAAAAGAAAAGGGGAAAAGAAGGAAAAGGAGAAAAATGGAGAAAAAGGAAGAAAAAGAAGGAAAAGGAAAAATGAAGAAAAAGAAAAGGAAGAGAAAGAAGGAAAAGGGGGAAAATGGAGGGGAAAAAAAAGGAAGAAAAAAAGAGGGAAAAAAAGAGGAAAAGGAGAAAAAGAGGAAAAAAAAAAAGGAAAAAAAGCAGAAAAAAAAGGGAAAAAAACCGGAAAAAAATCCAAAAGTGAGGAACAAAACCCTGGGCTCAACCCTTCTCATCCAAAGAACCCATTTTCAGCTTATAACCATTATTCGTCACTCCCATCAATTCCAATCTTATTCTTATTCCCATTATCCCAATCTTATTCCATTATTCCCCAACCATTCCAATATTTATTCCCATTTCACCCAACCATTATAAATCTTATTCCATTATTCACTTTCCCCCCACCATTCCCAATCTTTATTCCCAATCTTTATTCCCATTATTCCATCATTCCAGTCTTTATTCCATTATTCCCCACCATTCCCAATCTTTATCCCGCCATCCCAATCTCCATTCCCATCTCCATTCCCAATCTTTATTCCCATTATCCCAATCTCCATTCCCAATCTTTATTCCCAATCTTATTCCAATCTTTTTCCCCCACCATTCCCAATCTTTATTTCCATTATTCCAATCTTTTTCCCCCCATCATTCCCAATCTTTATTCCATTTTTCCCTCTTTTCCCCCATCATTCCCAATCTTTATTCCCCATCATTCCAATCTTTATCCCATTATCCCAATCTCCATTCCCAATCTTTATTCCCAATCTTTATCCCCACCATCCCAATCTCCATTCCCAATCTTTATTCCCATTATTCCCAATCTCATTCCCAATTCCATTCCCAATCCCCATTCCAATCTCCATTCCCAATCTTTATTCCCAATCTTTATCCCCAATCTCCATTCCCCAATGTCCATCCCCAATCTCCATTCCCAATCTTTATTCCCATTATTCCTTTTCCCCCACCATTCCCAATCTCCATCCCCAATCTCCATCCCCAATCTCCATTCCCAATCTTTATTCCCATTATTCCCAATCTTTATTTCCATTATTCCCAATCTTCATTCCCACCATTCCCAATCTTTTCCCCCCCATTCCCAATCTCCATTCCCAATCTCCATTTCCAATCTTTATTCCCATTATTCCACTTTTTTCCCCCATTCCCAATCTCCATTCCCACGATTCCCAATCTTTCTCCCCCCTATTCCCAATCTCCATTCCCAATCTCCATTCCCAATCTCCATCCCAATCCCATTCCAATCTCCATTCCAATCTCCATTCCCAATCTCCATCCCCAATCCCCATTCCCAATCTCCATCCCAATCTCCATTCCCAATCTCCATTCCCAATCTCCATTCCCAATCTCCATCCCCAATCTCCATTCCCAATCTTTATTCCCATTATTCCTCTTTTTTCTCACCATCCCCAATCTCCATTCCAATCTCCATCCCCAATCTCCATTCCCAATCTTTATTCCCATTATTCCTCTTTTTTCTCACCATCCCCAATCTCCATTCCCAATCTCCATTCCCAGTCTCCATCCCCAATCTCTATTCCCAGTCTCCATCCCCAATCCCCATCCCCAATCCCATCCCCAATCCCCAATCTCCGTTCCCAATCTTTATTCCCATTATTCCCAATGTTTATTCCCGTCTCTCCCCCATTCCCTGGCGCCGTTCCCTCTCTCTCCCCTCCCCCTACAAACAGCTCCCCTGTAACCCATTCCCGATCCCATTCCCCGATCCCATTCCCCGATGCCATTCCCGCTCCGTGTGCATCCTGCGGGGTCCCTGGAATGCTGGCATGGTCGGGATGGCTCCGGGCGGCGCTCACTCGGTGAGCAGCTGCTGCAGCAGGCTCTTCCCGGCCGCCGGAGCCGCCGGAGCCGCGGGAAGTTTGGGATTGGCCAGGGCGGGCGCGGCGCTCGCGTACGGCTCGCCCAGCACGTTCACCGTGCACTGCACGTCGGCGAACACCTGCACCTGCTGCACCTGGAACACGGGGAATTAAAATATTAAAATATGCTAAAATATGCTAAAATATGCTAAAATATGCTAAATATGTTAAAATGTCAATATGGGAACGAGCATTGACATTGCATCCCCTGCACTGCACGTCGGCGAACACCTGCACCTGCTGCACCTGAAACACGGGGAATTAAAATATTAAAATATGCTAAAATATGCTAAAATATGCTAAAATATGCTAAAATGTCAATATGGGAACGAGCATTGACATTGCATCCCTGTACGGCTCGCCCAGCACGGGCACCATGCACTGCACGTCGGCGAACACCTGCACCTGCTGCACCTGAAACACGGGGAATTAAAATATGCTAAAATATGCTAAAATATGCTAAAATATGCTAAAATATGCTAAAATATGCTAAAATGTCAATATGGGAACGAGCATTGACATTGCATCCCGTACGGCTCGCCCAGCACGGGCACCGTGCACTGCACATCGGCGAACACCTGCACCTGCTGCACCTGAAACACGGGGAATTAAAATATTAAAATATGCTAAAATATGCTAAATATGCTAAAATATGCTAAAATATGCTAAAATATGAATATGGGAACGAGCATTGACATTGCATTCCCCTGCACTGCACGTCGGCGAACACCTGCACCTGCTGCACCTGAAACAGGATAAAATATGCTAAAATATGCTAAAATATGTTAAAATATGTTAAAATATGCTAAAATGTCAATATGGGAACGAGCATTGACATTGCATCCCCGCACGGCTCGCCCAGCACGGGCACCGTGCACTGCACGTCGGCGAACACCTGCACCTGCTGCACCTGAAACACGGGATAAAATATGCTAAAATATGCTAAAATATGCTAAAATATGATAAAATATGTTAAAATGTCAATATGGGAACGAGAATTGACATTGCATCCCCTGCACTGCACGTCGGCGAACACCTGCACCTGCTGCACCTGAGGGAGTTAAAATTAAAATATAAATGAAATTAAAATCAAAATTACAAAAAAAACCCATCACCTGCACCTGCTGCACCTGAAACAGGGGAAAAATTAAAAATATAAATGAAATTAAAATTAAAATTACAAAAAAAACCCATCACCTGCACCTGCTGCACCTGAGACAGGGGATAAAAGTAATAAAATATATTAAAATAAATATTGAAATGAAAATTGAAATTACAAAAAAAACACCCCTCACCTGCACCTGCTGCACCTGGGACAGGGGGAAAAATAAAAATATTGAAATATTGAAATTAAAATTAACATTAAAACAAAGAAAAAAACCCCATCACCTGCACCTGCTGCACCTGAGATGGGGAATAAAATAATAAAATATAAATGAAATTAAAATTAAAACAAAAAAAAACACCCATCACCTGCACCTGCTGCACCTGAGACAGGGGGAAAAATAAAATAATAAAATATAAATGAAATTAAAATTAAAATTACAACAAAAAATCCCATCACCTGCACCTGCTGCACCTGAAACAGGGGGAAAAATTAAAATATAAATGTTAAAATTTAATAATTTGGAGAAAAAAAACCCATCACCTGCACCTGCTGCACCTGGGAAACGAGGATAAAATATATTAAAATATAAATATTGGAATGAAAATTGAAATTACAACAAAGGAAAAAACCCATCACCTGCACCTGCTGCACCTGAGAGGGTTAAAATAAAAATATAAATGAAATTAAAATTAAAATATATTTGGGGAAAAAAACCCATCACCTGCACCTGCTGCACCTGGGAGGGGAAATAAAAAATGTTAAAATATTAAAATTAAAAAATATTTGGGGAAAAAAACCCCTCACCTGCACCTGCTGCACCTGGGAGAGGCAGGAATTAAAATAGTAAAATATTAAAATTAGAGAATTTGGGGAAAAAAAACCCCTCACCTGCACCTGCTGCACCTGATGGGGACAGGAAATTAAATATTAAAATGTTAAAATTAAAAAATTTGGGGAAAAAATCCACTTGGAGCTGCTGGAGCTGCAGGGATTCGGAAATAAAAATATTAAAATTAAAAAATTTGGGAAAAAATACACCTGGATCTGCTGGGGATTTAGAAATGAAGAATATAAATTATGGGATTTGAAATAAAGAAACACCTGGAGCTGTTGGGGATTCGGAAATAAAAATAATAATGAAATTAAAAAATTTGGGAAAAAAAACACTCGGAGCTGCTGGGGATTCGGAAATAAAAATAATAAAATTAAAATATTTGGGAAAAAATGCACTTGGATCTGCTGGAGCTGTTGGGGATTCAGAAATTAAAAATATAAAATTAAGGGATTTGAAATAAAAAAACACCTGGAGCTGCTGGGGATTCAGAAATAAAAAATATAAATATTAAAATTAAAAAATTTGGGAAAAAAAAGACGGGTATGGGGATGGGAAGAAAAATGGGGAAAATGGGGAAAAATGGTGGAAAAATGATGGAAAATGATGGAAAAAAAAAAAAAAATGACAAAAAAATGACAAAAACTACAAAAAACAACAAAAAACAACACAAAAAGGACAATAAACAACTCTCCTGACCCTCTGGAGATGTTTGAGGAGCATCAACCAACCCAGGACCATCCTGGTTTTTTGGGACCATCCCAGTTTTTTGGGACCATCCTGGTTTTTTGGACCATCCCAACCTTCTGGAGATGTTTGAGGAACATCAACCAAACCAGGACCATCCTGACCCTCTGGAGATGTTTGAGGAACATCAACCAAACCAGAACCATCCTGACCCTCTGGAGATGTTTGAGGAACATCAACCAACCTGGGACCATCCTGACCCTCTGGAGATGTTTGAGGAACACCAACCAAACCAGGACCATCCTCGTTTTTTGGACTCTCCTGACCTCTGGAGATGTTTTGAGGAACACCAACCAACCTGGAACCATCCTGGTTTTTGGACCATCCCAACCTTCTGGAGATGTTTGAGGAACAGCAACCAAACCAGAACCATCCTGACCCTCTGGAGATGTTTGAGGAACAGCAACCAAACCAGAACCATCCTGACCCTCTGGAGATGTTTGAGGAACACCAACCAACCTGGAACCATCCTGACCCTCTGGAGATGTTTGAGGAGCATCAACCAACCTGGAACCATCCTGACCCTCTGGAGATGTTTGAGGAACATCAACCAAACCAGAACCATCCTGACCCTCTGGAGATGTTTGAGGAACATCAACCAACCTGGGACCATCCTGACCCTCTGGAGATGTTTGAGGAACAGCAACCAAACCAGGACCTCCTGACCCTCTGGAGATGTTTGAGGAACAGCAACCAACCTGGAACCATCCTGACCCTCTGGAGATGTTTGAGGAACACCAACCAAACCAGAACCATCCTGACCCTCTGGAGATGTTTGAGGAACATCAACCAACCCAGGACCATCCTGACCCTCTGGAGATGTTTGAGGAGCATCAACCAAACCAGAACCATCCTGACCCTCTGGAGATGTTTGAGGAGCATCAACCAAACCAGAACCATCCTGACCCTCTGGAGATGTTTGAGGAACACCAACCAACCTGGGACCATCCTGACCCTCTGGAGATGTTTGAGGAACACCAACCAACCTGGGACCATCCTGACCCTCTGGAGATGTTTGAGGAACACCAACCAAACCAGAACCATCCTGACCCTCTGGAGATGTTTGAGGAGCATCAACCAAACCAGGACCATCCTGACCCTCTGGAGATGTTTGAGGAGCATCAACCAAACCAGAACCATCCTGACCCTCTGGAGATGTTTGAGGAGCATCAACCAAACCAGAACCATCCTGACCCTCTGGAGATGTTTGAGGAACATCAACCAAACCAGGACCATCCTGACCCTCTGGAGATGTTTGAGGAACATCAACCAAACCAGGACCATCCTGACCCTCTGGAGATGTTTGAGGAACATCAACCAACCTGGAACCATCCTGACCCTCTGGAGATGTTTGAGGAACAGCAACCAAACCAGGACCATCCTGACCCTCTGGAGATGTTTGAGGAACATCAACCAACCTGGAACCATCCTGACCCTCTGGAGATGTTTGAGGAACACCAACCAACCTGGGACCATCCTGACCCTCTGGAGATGTTTGAGGAACAGCAACCAAACCAGGACCATCCTGACCCTCTGGAGATGTTTGAGGAACAGCAACCAAACCAGGACCATCCTGACCCTCTGGAGATGTTTGAGGAACATCAACCAAACCAGAACCATCCTGACCCTCTGGAGATGTTTGAGGAACATCAACCAACCTGGGACCATCCTGACCCTCTGGAGATGTTTGAGGAACACCAACCAACCTGGAACCATCCTGACCCTCTGGAGATGTTTGAGGAACACCAACCAACCTGGGACCATCCTGACCCTCTGGAGATGTTTGAGGAACACCAACCAAACCAGGACCATCCTCGTTTTTGGACTCTCCTGACCCTCTGGAGATGTTTTGAGGAACACCAACCAACCTGGAACCATCCTGGTTTTTTGGACCATCCCAACCTTCTGGAGATGTTTGAGGAACAGCAACCAAACCAGAACCATCCTGACCCTCTGGAGATGTTTGAGGAACAGCAACCAAACCAGAACCATCCTGACCCTCTGGAGATGTTTGAGGAACACCAACCAACCTGGAACCATCCTGACCCTCTGGAGATGTTTGAGGAGCATCAACCAACCTGGAACCATCCTGACCCTCTGGAGATGTTTGAGGAACATCAACCAAACCAGAACCATCCTGACCCTCTGGAGATGTTTGAGGAACATCAACCAACCTGGGACCATCCTGACCCTCTGGAGATGTTTGAGGAACAGCAACCAAACCAGGACCATCCTGACCCTCTGGAGATGTTTGAGGAACAGCAACCAACCTGGAACCATCCTGACCCTCTGGAGATGTTTGAGGAACACCAACCAAACCAGAACCATCCTGACCCTCTGGAGATGTTTGAGGAACATCAACCAACCCAGGACCATCCTGACCCTCTGGAGATGTTTGAGGAGCATCAACCAAACCAGAACCATCCTGACCCTCTGGAGATGTTTGAGGAACACCAACCAACCTGGGACCATCCTGACCCTCTGGAGATGTTTGAGGAACACCAACCAACCTGGGACCATCCTGACCCTCTGGAGATGTTTGAGGAACACCAACCAAACCAGAACCATCCTGACCCTCTGGAGATGTTTGAGGAGCATCAACCAAACCAGAACCATCCTGACCCTCTGGAGATGTTTGAGGAGCATCAACCAAACCAGAACCATCCTGACCCTCTGGAGATGTTTGAGGAACATCAACCAAACCAGGACCATCCTGACCCTCTGGAGATGTTTGAGGAACACCAACCAACCTGGAACCATCCTGACCCTCTGGAGATGTTTGAGGAGCATCAACCAAACCAGAACCATCCTGACCCTCTGGAGATGTTTGAGGAACATCAACCAAACCAGGACCATCCTGACCCTCTGGAGATGTTTGAGGAACATCAACCAAACCAGGACCATCCTGACCCTCTGGAGATGTTTGAGGAACATCAACCAACCTGGAACCATCCTGACCCTCTGGAGATGTTTGAGGAACAGCAACCAAACCAGGACCATCCTGACCCTCTGGAGATGTTTGAGGAACATCAACCAACCTGGAACCATCCTGACCCTCTGGAGATGTTTGAGGAACACCAACCAACCTGGGACCATCCTGACCCTCTGGAGATGTTTGAGGAACAGCAACCAAACCAGGACCATCCTGACCCTCTGGAGATGTTTGAGGAACAGCAACCAAACCAGGACCATCCTGACCCTCTGGAGATGTTTGAGGAACATCAACCAAACCAGGACCATCCTGACCCTCTGGAGATGTTTGAGGAACACCAACCAAACCAGGACCATCCTCGTTTTTTGGACTCTCCTGACCCTCTGGAGATGTTTTGAGGAACACCAACCAACCTGGAACCATCCTGGTTTTTTGGACCATCCCAACCTTCTGGAGATGTTTGAGGAACAGCAACCAAACCAGAACCATCCTGACCCTCTGGAGATGTTTGAGGAACACCAACCAACCTGGAACCATCCTGACCCTCTGGAGATGTTTGAGGAACATCAACCAACCTGGAACCATCCTGACCCTCTGGAGATGTTTGAGGAGCATCAACCAACCTGGAACCATCCTGACCCTCTGGAGATGTTTGAGGAACACCAACCAAACCAGAACCATCCTGACCCTCTGGAGATGTTTGAGGAACAGCAACCAAACCAGAACCATCCTGACCCTCTGGAGATGTTTGAGGAACATCAACCAAACCAGGACCATCCTGACCCTCTGGAGATGTTTGAGGAACACCAACCAACCTGGGACCATCCTGACCCTCTGGAGATGTTTGAGGAACATCAACCAAACCAGAACCATCCTGACCCTCTGGAGATGTCTGAGGAGCATCAACCAAACCAGGACCATCCTGGGTTTTTGGGACCATCCCAGTTTTTTGGGAGCATCCTGGTTTTTTGGACTCTCCTGATCCTCTGGAGATGTTCGAGGAACACCAACCAACCTGGAACCATCCTGGTTTTTTGGACCATCCCAACCTTCTGGAGATGTTTTGAGGAACACCAACCAACCTGGGACTCCTGTTTTTTTGAGACCCTCCCGGTTTTTTGGGACCCTCCCGGTTTTTTGGGACCCTCCTGGTTTTTTGGGCCATGCCAACCCTCTGGAGGTGTGTGAGGAGCAGCAGCCAGGGCGGGTCCCTCCCTGCCAGCCCCTGGAGAAGCGTGAGGAGCCGTGACCCACCTGGGCGCCGTCGGGCTCCGCCTTGAGCAGCTCTGCGGGGCCCAGCTGGCTGCAGTAGAGCCCCGGCGGCCTCAGCGGCGCCTCCGGCACCTGCGGAGACAGGGCGGGCAGGGACACGTCACGGCACGGACACGGACACGGACACGGGGATGGACACGGACACGGGGATGGACACGGGCACGGGGATGGACACGGACACGGGCACGGACACGGACACAGGGATGGACACGGACACGGACACGGGGATGGACACGGACACGGGCACGGACACGGACACGGACACGGACACGGACACGGACACGGACACGGACACGGACACGGACACGGACACAGGGATGGACACGGACACGGACACGGACACGGGGATGGACACAGGCACGGACACGGACACGGGGATGGACACGGGGATGGACACGGACACGGGGATGGACACGGGGAATGGACACGGACACGGGGATGGACATGGGGATGGACACGGACACGGGGATGGACACGGACACGGACACGGACACGGGGATGGACATGGGGATGGACACGGACACGGATACGGACACGGGGAAAGGACACGGACACGGACACGGACACGGGGATGGACATGGGGATGGACACGGACACAGACACGGACACGGGGATGGACACGGGGATGGACACGGACACGGATACGGACACGGGGATGGACATGGGCACAGCCTGAGCCTGAGCCTGATCCAAGGTCACGGCATGGCATGGACATGGACATGGGCACAGCCTGATCCACTGCCTGATCCTGATCCACAGCCACAGCCTGATCCTGATCCTGATCCATAGCCTAATCCACAGCCTGATCCTGATCCACATATTGATCCTCATCCTGATCCCAATCCATGGCCACAGCGTGATCCTGATCCACAGCCTGAGCCTGATCCACATCTTGATCCTGATCCCAATCCACAGCCACAGCCTGATCCTGATCCCATCCAGATCCTGACCCTGATCCTGATCCCATCCTGAACCTGATCCTGAACCCATCCCGATCCCATCCCTGATCCATAGCCTCATCCCCATCCCATTACTAATCCCAATCCTGATCCCAATCCTGTTCCCAATCCCGTTCCTGATCCCCATCCTGATCCCAACCCTGTTCTTGATCCCCATCCTGATCCCAATCCTGATCCGCATCCCAAACCTGCTCCTATTCCTCCTCTTATTCCCAATCTCATTCCCGATCCCATTCCCCATTTTTATTCCCCAATCCCCGTTCCCTTCCAGTCCCATTCCCAATTGCCATTTCCATCCCCAATTCTCATTCCCCAATCCCAGTGATCCATGATCTCAATCCCAATCCCAATCCCCACCCAGATTCTCATCCCCACTCCCATCCCCATTCCCATTCCCATCCCCAATCCCATTCCCTATTCCCAGCTCTCTATGGTCCTATCCCTATTCCCAATCCCATTCCCCAATCCCATCCCCAATCCCATCCCATCCCCATTCCCATCCCCAATCCCCACCCAGATTCTCATCCCCATTCCCATTCTCGTTCCCATTCCCTATTCCCAGCTCTCTATGGTCCCATTCCCATCCCAATCCCATTCCCCATCCCCAATCCCATCCCATTCCCATCCCCATTCCCATTCCCATTCCCATTCCAGCTCGGTGCAGGAGCAGACCTGTGTCTCCCATTCCCAATCCCAATCCCAGTCCCCAATTCCACTCCCATCCCATCTCCATTCCCCATTCCCTATCCCAAATCCCATTCCCTATTCCCCAATCCCATCCCCATTCCCACCCCAATCCCACCCCAATCCCATCCTCAATCCCATTCCATTTCCCCATCCCTATTCCCACCCGAATCCCATCCCAAACCCACCCCAATCCCATCCCATCCCCATTCCCATCCCATTCCCACCCCAGTCCAATCCCAATCCCATTCCCAATCCCATTCCCAATCCCAATCCCACCCCATCCAATCCCATCCCCAAACCCACCCCAATCCCAATCCCATTCCCACACCAATCCCATCCCCATTCCCATCCAATTCCCACCCCAATCCCAATCCTAATCCCATCCCATCCCATCCCCAATCCCATCCCCATTCCCACCCCAATCCCAATCCCAGTCCCATCACCTGCTCCGGGCACATGCTGCTCACTCCGGCCATGCCTCCGTTCCCGGCGTTCCCGGCTCCCATCCCGGCGTTCCCGGTGCCCATCCCGGCGTTCCCGCTGTTCCCGTTATTCCCGCTGTTCCCGTTATTCCTGCTGTTCCCGCCCATGCTCACGGTGATGCTCATGTTGTTGTAGAGCCCGGCCGGGGCCGCGCCCGCCGGCCCGAACACCCTGGAAAAACGGGAATGCCACAATTCCCAACGCAATTCCTGCCCCAATCCCCTTTTCCAAAGGAATTCCTTCCGTCCTCAGTCAGGAATTCCTGCCCCAATCTCCTTTTTCCCAAGGAATTCCCTCCATTCCCAACACAATTCCTGCCCCAATCCCGTTTCTCCCTCCATTCCCAGCCAGGAATTCCTGCCCCAATCCCATTTTCCCAAGGAATTCCTTCCATTCCCAGCCAGGAATTCCTGCCCCAATCCCCTTTTCCCAAGGAATTCCTTCTGTCCCCAGCCAGGGATTCCTGCCCCAATCCCGTTTTCCCCAAGGAATTCCCTCCATTCCCAACACAATTCCTGCCCCAATCCCGTTTTTCCCACCATTCCCAGCCAGGAATTCCTGCCCCAATCCTGTTTTTCCCAAGGAATTCCCTCCATTCCCAACACAATTCCTGCCCCAATCCCGGTTTTCCCTCTATTCCAAACACAATTCCTTCCCCAATCCCATTTTTCCAAGGAATTCCCTCCATTCCCAGCCAGGAATTTCTGCCCCAATCCTGTTTTTCCAGGGAATTCCCTCCATTCCCAGCCTGGCATCAGATCCAGCTCCATCCCATCTCTTCTCTGGGAAGGAATTTCGGGAATTCCCTGGGAATTGGGATCTCCCTTCCCTTTCCCACCCCCAAATTCCATAAAAACCCTTCGGGATGGATCCTGAGTGTCCTGGATCCCAGAATCCCGGAATGCTTTGGGATGGCATCCATGGATTTTCAGTCCCATCCCAGGGAGCTCCAGGATTTCCTGGGATTCTCCCAAGGATTCTCTGGGAATTCCAGCCCAGCCAGGAATCCCTTCCCAAAATCCCGAACTTCCCCTGGAGCTGCTCCCACCCTAAATCCACCCATTCCCGATGCAGGAGGACATTCCATAGGGTTATTCCCATGGGAAATCCCAATGGATCATTCCAGTGGATAATAATTCCAATGGATAATTCCAAAGGGTCATTCCAATGGGAGATTCCAATGGATCATTCCAATGGTTCATTCCAATGAGTGATTCCCATGGATAATAATTCCAATGGATCATTCCAATGGGTGATTCCAATGGGAGATTCCCATGGACAATAATTCCAATGGAGATTCCAATGGGAGATTCCCATGGATAATAATTCCAATGGATCATTCCAATGGGTGATTCCAATGGGTGATTCCAATGGATCATTCCAATGGATCATTCCAATGGGTGATTCCCATGGATAATAATTCCAATGGGAGATTCCAATGGGAGATTCCCATGGATAATAATTCCAATGGGAGATTCCAATGGATCATTCCAATGGAAATCCCATGGATCATTCCAATGGATCATTCCAATGGGTGATTCCCATGGATAATAATTCCAATGGAGATTCCAATGGGAATTCCCATGGATAATAATTCCAATGGGTGATTCCAATGGATCACTCCAATGGGAAATCCCAATGGATCATTCCAATGGATCATTCCCATGGACAATAATTCCAATGGGAGATCCCAACGCACAACTCCAACAGCTCACTGCCACGCCAAATCCCCCCGGATCATCCCGCCCGAATTCCCAACAACTCCTTCCCTCCACAAATCCCAACCCCTGGGGGTGACCCCCACCCCCCACCCCCATCCCCCCCATTCCATACCCGTTATTCCCGAGGGTTCCAGCCTGCCAGGCTTTCAGCTCCGGGGATTGGTAGCCGGGCGTCGGCGCGAAGGCGGCCTCGCTCTGCTGCGCCATCCCTGGGAATTCCAACCGGGAATCACCCACCCAAGCCTGGAGTTTCCCAACCAACCTGCCCCCAAAGTCCTGGAATTGGGTGGGATTTTGTTCTGTGCTAAGGAGCGTGGGGTTTTCTGGGATAAGCTCAGGGATTTGCTGGGAGTTTCTGTCCCCCCAATCCCGGTTTTTTGGGGTTTTTTTCCCAGGGGATTTCCTTCCATGCTCAGCCTGGTATTGGATGCAGCCTCATCCTGACTCCTCCTTGAGAGGGAATTTTGGGAATTGCCTGGGAATTGGGGACTCCCTTCCCTTTTCCATCCCCAAATGCCATAAAAAAACCCTCGGGATGGATCCTGAGTGTCCCAAATCCCAGAATCCGGAATGGTTTGGGATGGGATCCATGGATTTTACGTCTCATATCATCCCAACCCCACCATCCCAGGGGGCTCCAACTTTTCTTGGGAGATTCTCTGGGAATTCCAGCCCAACTGTGAATCCCTTCCCAAGATCCCAGCCCAAATCCCAGGGAATTTTTCCCAGGGAATTCCCTCCATTCCCAGCCTGGCATTGGACCCAGCCCCATCCCGACTCTTCTATGGGAAGGAATTTTAGGAATTCTCTGAGAATTGGGGGTTCCAGGCAGGTGGAAAAACCTCCAAATTCCATAAAAACCCCTTGGGATGGATCCTGAGCATCCTGAATCCCAGAATGCTTTGGGATGGGATCCATGGATTTTAAATCCCAACCCATCCCAACCCCACCATCCCAATTTTTTCCATCCTTTCCAGGCATTCTCTGAGAACATCCCACCCACATTCCCCCATTTCCAACCTTCCCACCCTTCCCAACCTTCCCAACCTTTCCCAGCCCTTCCCACCCTTTCCCACCCCTTCCACCATCCAGCCCCTTCCACCTTCCCAACCCATCCCTCCCTTTCCAACCCTCCGCCATCCCAACCCTTCCCAACCGTTCCCAACCCATCCCACCCTTCCCAACCTTCCCACCCTTCCAACCTCCCTTCCCACCCCTCCCACCCTCCCAACCCTTCCACCTTCCCAACCCTCCACCCTTCCCACCCTCCCAACCCATCCCAACCCTTCCCACCCCTTCCCACCCATCCCAACCCTTCCCAACCTTCCCAACCCCTCACCCCCCCACCTCCCACCCACTTCCCAACCCTTCCCAACCCTTCCCACCCTTCCCACCCTTCCACCCCTTCCCAACCTTCCCACCCTTCCCAACCCTTCCAACCTCCCAACCCTTCCACCTCCCAACCCTTCCCAACCTCCCACCTTCCCAACCCTTCCACCTTCACTCACCCTTCCAACCCTTAACCTTCCACCTTCACCTTCCACCTTCCAACCCATCCAACCTTCCACCTCCCAACTCCCAACCCTTCCCACCCTTCCATCTTCCACCACCCTCCCAACCTTCCAACATCCACCTTCCAACCCTTCCCCTTCCCCCATCCACCTTCCCAACCTCCTTCAACCCTCTTCCCACCCTTCCCAACCCTTCCCAACCCCCCCCTTCCCAACCCCTTCCCAAGCCCATCCCAACCCCTTCCCAACCCTTCCCAACCCCTTCCCACCCCTTCCCAACCCCTTCCCAACCCTTCCCACCCTTCCCAACCCTTCCCAACCTTCCCAACCCTTCCAGCCCCTTCCCAACCCTTCCCAACCATCCCAACCCCTTCCAACCCTCCCAACCCTTCCCAACCCTTCCACCCTTCCCAACCCTTCCCAACCTTCCAACCTCCCAGCCCCTTCCCAACCTTCCAACCCATCCCAACCCTTCCCAAACCTCCCACCTTCCCACCCCTCCAGCCCTTCCCAACCTTCCAACTTCCCAACCCATTCCCACCACCTTCCCAACCATCCCAACCCTTCCAACCCATCCCAACCCTTTCCCAACCCTTCCCACAAACCCTCCAACCTCCAACCTCCCCTTCCCACCCATCCCACCTTCCACCCTCCAACTTCCACCATCCCCTCACCTCCCTCCCATCCATCCAACCTGATCCCGAATATTGGAAGAGGTTCTGCTGCACCCCGGCTCCGAAGGGCGCTGCCATCACCCCGCGGCTGCCGGCTCCGAAGGGCGCTCCCGCATTCCCGGCGTACGCGGGCGGGTAGGGGAACTGCTGCGGGCTGGGCTGGGGCAGGCGGGGCGGGTTTGCCAGGGGCAGGGCGGGATTATTCCCGAAGTTCTGCTGGCGCAGGAGGATGCGCGCGGTGCTGGTGGTGCTGCTGGAGGAGCTGGCGCTGGCGGTGCTGCTGGCTGTACAGCTCGCGCTGCCGCTGCGCCAGCATCTGCGCGTTCAGCGGCTGCGGCGGGACAGAGACACCGGGAATGGCAGCGGGAATGAGAGAGGGATCGGCACAGCCCAATCCCAATCCCAATCCCAATGGCAGGGAATGGAGGAGCTGGCGCTGGCGGTGCTGCTGGCTGTACAGCTCGCGCTGCCGCTGCGCCAGCATCTGCGCGTTCAGCGGCTGCGGCGGGACAGAGACACCGGGAATGGCAGCGGGAATGAGAGAGGGATCGGCACAGCCCAATCCCAATCCCAATCCCAATGGCAGGGAATGGAGGAGCTGGCGCTGGCGGTGCTGCTGGCTGTACAGCTCGCGCTGCCGCTGCGCCAGCATCTGCGCGTTCAGCGGCTGCGGCGGGACAGAGACACCGGGAATGGCAGCGGGAATGAGAGAGGGATCGGCACAGCCAATCCCAATCCCATCCCAATCCCATCCCAATGGCAGGGAATGGAGGAGCTGGCGCTGGCGGTGCTGCTGGCTGTACAGCTCGCGCTGCCGCTGCGCCAGCATCTGCGCGTTCAGCGGCTGCGGCGGGACAGAGACACCGGGAATGGCAGCGGGAATGAGAGAGGGATCGCACAGCCCATCCCAATCCCAATCCCAATGGCAGGGAATGGAGGAGCTGGCGCTGGCGGTGCTGCTGGCTGTACAGCTCGCGCTGCGCTGCGCCAGCATCTGCGCGTTCAGCGGTGCGGCGGGACAGAGAGAGGGATTGGCACCGGGAATGGCACCGGGAATGGCAGCGGGAGAGAGGGATCGCACCGGGAATGGCACCGGGATTCATGGGGGGAGAGAGGGGAGAGCATCGGGAATGGCACCGGGAGAGAGAGGGGATAGCACCGGGAATGGCACCGGGATTCATGGGGGGGAGAGAGGGGAGAGCATCGGGAATGGCACCGGGGAGAGAGAGGGGAGAGCACCGGGAATGGCACCGGGAGAGAGAGGGATTGGCATCGGGAATGGCACCGGGAATGGCACCGGGATTCATGGAGGGAGAGAGGGATCGCACCGGGATATTCCAGAGGGGGAGAGGGATTGGCACCGGAATGGCACAGGGAGAGAGGGATTGGCACCGGGAATGGCACCGGGAATGGCACCGGGATTCATGCGGGGAGAGAGGGGAGAGCACCGGGAATGGCACCGGGAGAGAGAGGGATCGCACGGGAATGGCACCGGGATTCATGGGGGGAGAGAGGGGAGAGCACCGGGAATGGCACCGGGAGAGAGAGGGATTGGCACGGGAATGGCACCGGGAGAGAGAGGGGAGAGCACGGGAATGGCACCGGGATTCATGGAGGGAGAGAGGGATCGCACCGGGATATTCCAGAGGGGGAGAGGATTGGCACGGGAATGGCACGGGATTCATGCGGGGAGAGAGGGGAGAGCACGGGAATGGCACCGGGAGAGAGAGGGCAGAGCACGGGAATGGCACCAGGATTCATGCGGAGAGAGAGGAATCGCACCGGGATATTCCAGAGGGAGATAGGAGCGGCACGGGAATGAGAGAGGGATCGGCACCGGGATATTCCATAGGGAGAGAGAGGGATCGGCACAGGAATGGCACCGGGAGAGAGGGATCGCACCGGGAATGGAACCCGGATTCATGGAGGGAGAGAGGGATCGCACCGGGATATTCCAGAGGGGGAGAGGGATCGGCACCGGGAATGGCACAGGGAGAGAGGGATCGGCACCGGGAATTCCAGAGGGATTCACAGGGAGAGGAGGCAGCAGCGGGAATTCCGCCGGGATTCGGGGGGGATTCACGGGGAAATCCTGGGGGAATCCACGGGGGGATTGGGTGTGAAAATCCCCGGGGAATCCTGGGGAAATTCCTAGGGAATCCGGGGAATCCATGGGAAAATCTTGGGAAAATCCCTGGGGAATTCTGGGGAAATCCCTGGGGAAATTGGGTGTGAAAATCCTGGAAAATCTCGGGAAGATCCCCAGGAAATCCTGGGAAAATCCCTGGGAAAATCCCTGGGGAATCCTGGGAAAATTCCTGGGGAAATTGGGTGTGAAAATCCTGGGAAATCCTGGGAAAATCTTGGGAAAATCCCTGGAGAAATCCCTGAGGAAATTGGATGTGAAAATCCCCAGGAAAATGGACCCTGAAAATCCCAGGAAAATCAGCCTCAAAAATTCCCAGGAAAATTTGGCACAAAAATCCTGTGAAAAATTGCCATGAAAATCCCAGGAAAACTTGGCACAAAAAATCCTGGAAAATTTGGCACAGAAAATCCTGGGAAAATCGACCCTCACTGGGATGATCCCGAGCTCAAATTCCCAAAATTCCAATTTTTTTTGGAATAAAATCCCATCCCAAGCGATTTTCCAGTTCTTTTTTCCCATGGGATTGTCCTGGTGCCCTCACTGGGATGAGCCCAAACTCAAATTCCCAAAATTCGCCCTTCCCGCTCTGAGAGAGTGGAAAAAAATTCCCAAAAAATGGAATAAAATCCTCAGAATTCCTTTGGAATTCTCAGTTTTCCTCAGGGGAATCTGAAAAAAATTCAGGGAAAAAAAAAAAACAGGAAGAAAACACAGAAAAAAATTGGAAAAAAACCGGAAAAAAAACTGGGAAAAAAATGGGAGAAATAGAAAAAGAAAAATGGGAAAACCCAGGAAAAATATTGGGAAAAACTCAGAGAAAACAGGAAAACAATTTGTACAAAATCAGGAAAAAACTCAGGAAAAAAACGAGAAAAGAAGTGGAAAAAAATTAGGAAAAATCTGGAAAAAAACAGGAAAGAAATTGGAAAAAAACAGGAAAAAAACTCAAAAAAAAAAAAAAAAAGGGAAAAAATTGGGAAAATTTGGGAAAAAATAGGAAAAAAAAATGGGGAAAAAATTAAGAAAAAACTTAGCAAAAATGGGAAAAAACTGGGGAAAAATCAGGAAAAATTAGGAAAAAACTCAGAAAAATCAGGAAAAAATTGGGAAAAAATTGGAAAAAATAGGGAAAGAATTAGAAAAAGTAGGGAAAAATCGGGAAAAATAGGAGAAAAATTGGGAAAAATTAGGAAAAAGCTCAGAAAAAAAAAGGGAAAAAATTGTGAAAAAATTGGAAAAAATAGGGAAAAATTAGGAAAAATAGGGAAAAATAGGAAAAAATGTGAAAAAATTGGAAAAAACTCAAAAAAATTAGGGAAAAAATTGGAAAAATAGGGAAAAAATTAGAAAAAACTCAGAAAAAATGGGAAAAAACTTGTGAAAAAATTGTGAAAAAATAGGGAAAAATTGGGAAAAAAATTGGGAAAAATTAGGAAAAAACTTAAAAAAAATAGGGAAAAAATTGGAAAAAAACCCAGAAAAAACCAGGCAAATCCCCTCACAACTCCCTATTGCTAAGAAGCAAAAAGAGCTGGAAAACCTCGGGAAAAACCCCTCCCAAAATTCCCCAAATTCCCAAATTTCCCCTCTCACCTGCGGCGCCATCGGCTGCTGCGCGCCCGCCCTGCCCGCGAACGGCGCCAGCCGGTTCTGCTGCAACAGCTGAGGAACGAAAACAAAGCCATGAAAAAACGGGAAAATCAGGAATTCCTGGCTAAAAAAAATGGGAATTCTTGTGGTGGGAATTACCTGCTGCTGGCCCTGCAGGCGCTGCTGCAGCTGCAGGCGCAGCTGGTTGGGAGCGCCGGGCGGGCGGCTCAGAGCCGGCCGCGCCGCGATTCCCAAGGAATTGCTGGGAAAACTTCCTCGGGGCGTTGGGGGAGCAGCCAGGGGGGGTTTGGGGCGCAGCAAGGGCGGGAAGGAGGAGGAGGAGGAGGAGGAGGAGGAGGAGGAAGGAGGGAAGGGGGGGGGGAACAGGGAGGGTTTGGGGTCCAGGAGCAGCGGGGCTGCGGGAGGAGGAGGAGGAGGAGGCGGGAAACGCTCGGAGAGAGAGTCGAGGGATCCGCCCTGGGAAAGGAGAGAGGGGGTCGGCTTGTGAGGTCCCATCCCAAGATGTGACTGAAATCCCAAAATCTGTCTCAGATCCCATCCCAAAATCTGGCTGAGATCCCAAAATCTGAGATTCCATCGCCAAATCTGGCTGAAATCCCAAAATCTGAGATCCCATCCCAAGATGTGACTGAAATCCCAAAATCTGTCTCAGATCCCATCCCAAAATCTGGCTGAGATCCCAAAATGTGAGATTCCATCGCCAAATCTGGCTGAGATCCCAAAATCTGTCTCAGATCCCATCCCAAAATCTGACTGAGAGCCCCAAATCTGACTGAGATCCCAGAATCTGGCTGAGATCCCAGAATGTGACTGAGATCCCAGAATCTGGCTGAGATCCCAGAATGTGACTGAGATCCCAGAATCTGGCTGAGATCCCAGAATGTGACTGAGATCCCAGAATCTGGCTGAGATCCCAGAATGTGACTGAGATCCCAGAATCTGGCTGAGATCCCAGAATCTGACTGAGATCCCAGAATCTGGCTGAGATCCCAGAATGTGACTGAGATCCCAGAATGTGACTGAGATCCCAGAATCTGACTGAGATCCCAGAATCTGACTGACAGCCCAGCCCCAAATCTGTCTGAGATCCCAAAATCTGAGATCCCAAAATCTGCCTGAGATCCCAAAATCTGCCTGAGATCCCAAAATCTGTCTCAGATCCCATCGCCAAATCTGGCTGAAATCCCAAAATCTGTGACAGATCCCATCCCAAAATCTCCTGGAAATCCCAAAGTTTCTTATAAATCCCATCCCAAAATCTGCCTGAGATCCCAAAATCTGTCTCAGATCCCATTCCAAAATCTGCCTGAAATCCCAAAATCTCTCTGAGATCCCATCCTAAAATCTGCCTGAAATCCCAAAATCTGTCTGAGATCCCATCCCAGAATCTCCTGGAAATCCCAAAATCTGTCTCAGATCCCATCCCAAAATCTGCCTGAAATTTTCCCCCATTTTTCCCCATTTCCCCCCATTTTTCCCCCATCTTCCCCCCAATTTTCCCACATTTTCCCACATTTTTCACCATTTTCCCCCCATTTTTCACCATTTTTTTCACTATTTTTTCCCCAATTTTCACCATTTTTTCACCATTCTTTCCCCCATTTTCCCCCCAATTTTCCCCCCATTTTTCACCCTTTATTTTCCCCTATTTTCCTGCATTTTCCCCCTTTTTTCTTCCTGGTTTTCCCCCCATTTCTCCCCAATTTTTCACATTTTTCCCCCTTTATTTCCCCATTATTTCCCACATTTTTCCCCATTTTTCTCCCAAATTTCCCCCATTTTCCCCCATTTTTCATTGTTTTTTCACCATTTTTTTCCCTTTTTTCCCCCATTTTCCCCATTTTTCCCCCATTTATTTCCCACATTTTCCCCCAATTTTTCCCCATTTTTCCCCAATTTTCCCCCAATTTTTCCCCCATTTTCCCCCCATTTTTCATTGTTTTTTTACCATTTTTTTTTGCTAATTTTTCACCATTTTTTCACCATTCTTCCCCCATTTTTTCCAATTTTTCCCCATTTTTCCCCATTTTCCCCCACTTCTCCCCCATTTTCACAATTTTTTCCCATTTTTTTCCTATAGTTTTTCATTTTTTCCCCGATTTTCACCATTTTTTTTTGCTAATTTTTCACCATTTTTTCACCATTCTTCCCCCCATTTTTCCCAATTTTTCCCCATTTTTCCCCCATTTTCCCCCCATTTTCATTGTTTTTTCCCCATTTTTTCCCTGATTTTCACCATTTTTTTTGCTAATTTTTCCACCATTTTTTCACCATTTTCCCCCCATTTTTCCCAATTTTTCCCCATTTTTCCCCCATTTTTCCCCACATTTCCCCATTTTTCACAATTTTTCCCCATTTTTTTCCTATATTTTTTCATTTTTTCCCCGTTTTTTCCCCATTTTTTCAACCGTTTTTTCAACCGATTTTCCCGTTTTTTCCCCGTTTTTTCCCGTTTTTCCCCCAGAATTCCCATTTTCCTGACCTGCACGAGTTTGTCGATGCCGAGGGCGCGTCAAGCTCGGCCAGCTCCGTCTCATCCCTCCCACTCAGGAAATTCCTTTTTCCCCCATTTTTTCCCCATTTATTTCCCACATTTCCCCCCCCCATTTTTCCCCCAATTTTTCCCCCCATTTTTCGTTTTTTCCACCATTTTTCCCCCATTATTTTCCACATTTTTCCCCAATTTTCCCCCAATTTTTTCACCATTTTCCACCCATTCTTCCCCCATTTTTTCCCCCTTTTTTCCCCATTTTTCCCCCAATTTTCCCCGTCATTTTGCCATTTTTTCCCTGATTTTCACAATTTTTTTCCGCTATTTTTTAACCGATTTTCACCATTTTTTCCCAATTCCCCCCATTTTTCCCCATTATTTTCCCCATTGTTCCCCTTTTTTCCCCATTTCCCCCCTTTATTTCTCCCTTATTTTCCTGCATTTTCCCCATTTTTTCTTCCCGATTTTCCCCCCCATCTTTCACCATTTTTTTGCCATTTTTAACCAATTTTTGCTGGTTTTCCCCCATTTCTCCCCATTTTTCCCCATTTCTCCCCATTTTTCCCCATTTTCCCATTTTCCCCAAAAATTTCCGCCATTTTTCCCCATTTTTTTCCTATATTTTTGTCATTTTTTCCCCATTTTTTCACCGTTTTTTCCCCATTTTTTCACCGTTTTTTCGCCATTTTTTCACCGATTTTCCCCGTTTTTCACCGTTTTTTCCCTGTTTTTCCCCAGAATTCCCATTTTCCCTGACCTGCACGAGTTTGTCGATGCCGAGGGCGCGGTCGAGCTCGGCCAGCTCCGTCTCATCCCTGCCACTCAGGAATGTCACCAGCTGCTCCAGCAGCGCCTTCTCGTCACTGCGGCCCTCGGCCGTCGTGGGCGGGCACAGCAGCTCCTCCAGAGGGCACGGGCTGGAAAAAACGGGAAAAATGGGAATTGGGGATTGGGAATGATGGGGATTGGGGCACAGCAGCTCCTCCAGAGGGCACGGGCTGGGAAAAAAAACCGGGAAAAATGGGAATAATGGGGATTGGGGATGATGGGGAATTGGGGCACAGCAGCTCCTCCAGAGGGCACGGGCTGGAAAAACCGGGAAAAATGGGAATAATGGGGATTGGGAATGATGGGAATTGGGGCACAGCAGCTCCTCCAGAGGGCACGGGCTGGGAAAAAAACCGGGAAAAATGGAATTGGGGATTGGGAAATGATGGGGATTGGGGCACAGCAGCTCCTCCAGAGGGCACGGGCTGGGAAAAAAACCGGGAAAAATGGGAATAATGGGGATTGGGAATGATGGGGATTGGGGCACAGCAGCTCCTCCAGAGGGCACGGGCTGGGAAAAAAACCGGGAAAAATGGGAATAATGGGGATTGGGAATGATGGGGATTGGGGCACAGCAGCTCCTCCAGAGGGCACGGGCTGGGAAAAAAAACCGGGAAAAATGGGAATAATGGGGATTGGGAATGATGGGATTGGGGCACAGCAGCTCCTCCAGAGGGCACGGGCTGGGAAAAAAACCGGGAAAAATGGGAATAATGGGGATTGGGGATTGAGGGGAATTGGGGCACAGCAGCTCCTCCAGAGGGCACGGGCTGGGAAAAAAACAGGGAAAAATGGGAATAATGGGGATTGGAGAATGGGAATTGGGGCACAGCAGCTCCTCCAGAGGGCACGGGCTGGGAAAAAAAGGGAAAAATGGGAATAATGGGATTGGAAAATGGGAATTGGGGCACAGAGCTCTCAGAGGACGGGCTGGAAAGACGGGAAAATGGAATTGGGGATTGGGAATGATGGGATTGGGGCACAGCAGCTCCTCCAGAGGGCACGGGCTGGGAAAAAAACGGGAAAAAATGGGAATAATGGGGATTGGAGAAATGGGAATTGGGGCACAGCAGCTCCTCCAGAGGAGACGGGCTGGAAAAAACGGGAAAAATGGGAATTGGGGATTGGGAATGATGGGGATTGGGGATTGGGATGATGGGGATTGGGGCACAGCAGCTCCTCCAGAGGGCACGGGCTGGGAAAAAACATGGGAAAAATGGGAATTGGGGATTGGAGAAATGGGAATTATGTCCTGGGAATAATGGGAATTACAGTCTGGAATAATGGGAATTATGGTTTAGGATTAATGGGAATTGGGGCTTGGGAATAATGGGGATTGGGATTGGGAATAATGGGGATTGGGGTCTGGGAATAACTGGGAATTATGGCCTGGGAATAATGGGAACTGGGGCTTGGAGAAATGGGAATTTACACTCAGAAATGAGGATTGTGGCCTGGGAAAAAATGGGGATTGGGAATAACAGGAATTATGGCCTGGAATGGTGGGAATTGGGACTTGGAAAAATGGGAATTGGGGCCTGGGAATAATGGGAATTATGGCCTGGGAATAATGGGAATTACAGCCTGCAGAAATGGGAATTATGGCCTGGAAAAAATGAGATTTTACACCTGGAGGAATGGGAATTGGGGCTTGGAAATAATGGGAATTATAGTCTGGAGAAATGGGAATTAGGGCCTGGAAAAAATGGGAATTACAACTAGGAACAATGGGAATTATGACCCAGAAAAAAATGGGAATTCACACCCAGAGAAATGGGAATTATGGCCTGGAAAAATGGGAATTAGGGCCTGGAGAAATGGGAATTCCAGCCCAGAAAAAATGGGAATTTACACCTGGAGAAATGAGAAAAAAACCCTCTGGGAAATACAGGAATTCCCACCTGGAAAAATGGGAATTCTGACGAGGAAAAATGGGAATTACAGCCTGGAAAAATGGGAAAAATCCCTGCTGGGAAATCCAGGAATTCCCACCTGGAAATCTGGGAATTCTCGCCAGGAAAAATGGGAATTCTGACCAGGAAAAATGGGAATTCACACCCAGAACAATGGGAATTATGGAGAAAGGGGGGAAAATTCCAATGGGGAAAATTCCAAAATTAAAAATTCCAATGGAAAAATTCCAAGAGGAGAATTCCAAAGGGAAAATTCCAATGGGAAAAATTCCAAGATTTAGAAAACCAAGGGGGGAAAATTCCAAGAGGGAAAATCCAAGATTTAAAATTTCCAATGGGGAAAATCCCAATAGGAAAAATCCCAATGGGGAAAATTCCAAGGGGAGAAAATTCCAATGGAAAATTCATAAAGGAAAAATTACAATGGGGGAAAATTCCAATAGGAAAAATATTCCAATGGGAAAATTCCAATGGGGAAAATTCCAATGGGAGAAATTCCAATGGGAGGAAAATCCCAAGGGGGAAAATCCCAAGGGGGAAAATTCTAAAATTAAAAATTCCCAATAGGAAAAATCCCAATGGGGAAAATTCCAAGGGGAGAAAATTCCAGGGGGGAAAATTCCAATGGAAAAATCCCAAGGGGGAAAATTCCAATGGGGGAAAATCCCAATGGAGAAAATTCCAAGATTTAAAATTCCAAGGGTAGAAAATTCCAATGGGGACAAATCCCAATGGGAAAAATTCCAAAGGGGACAAATTCCAAAGGGGACAAATTCCAAGGGGGAAAATCTCAAAATTCCCAGGAAAATTCCCAAGGGCAAATCCCAGGAAAGGGCTGAGGACTCACTCGTCAGCTTTGGGCCACGGCAGCGCCTCCGGCATTCCCGGCATTCCCGGCATTCCCGGAATTCCCAGCCCGGCCTCGGGCACCCCAGCTCCAGCTCCGGCATTCCTGAGGGGACACCAAAAAAAAATGGGAAAAAGGGAGAGGGGACACCTTGGAATGGCCAAAATTCCCCAAGAAATCCAAAAGAAATCCCAAGAAATTCCAAGAAATTCCCAGAAAATTCAAAATAATCCCAAGAAATCCCAAAATAATCCCAAGAAATCCCAAGAAATCCCAAGAAATTCCAAGGAAATTAAAAAAAAATCCCAAGAAATTCCATAAAATTTCCCAAAACTTCCAAAAAAATTCCAAAAAAAATCCCAACAAATCCCAAAAAATATAAAAAAAAATTCCCCAAAAAATCCTAAAAAAAATTCCAAGAAATTCCCAGAAAATCCAAAAAAATTCCCCCCAAAATCCAATAAATCCCCCAAAATGTCCCAAAAAACAAAATATCCCAAAAATTCCCCAAAAAAAATCCCAAAAAAATTCCCAACTAAATCCCAAAACAAAATTCCACCAAAAAAAATCCCAGAAAATTCCCCAAAAATCCCAGAAAAATTCCCCAAAAAATCCAAAAAATCCCAAAAAAAATCCCCCAAAAATCCCAAAAGGATCCCAAAAATTCCAAAAAAATTCCCCAAAAAAATCCTGAAAAAATCCCAAAAAATTCCCAAAACCCCAAGAAATCCAAAAAAAATCCCCAAAAATTCCCCAGAATCCCAAAAAAATTCCCAAAAAAAACCCCAAGAAACCCCCAAAAATTCCCGAATTTTCCGCTTCCCGGGAATCTCAGATTTTCTGGAATTCCGGCGCTGATTTTTTCTTGGAATTTTCCGGGAATTTCCGGAATTTTCATAGGGAAAGGGGGCGGAGCCAACCTGACTCGGGTGGGAAGGGGGCGTGGCCATTGCCGGAAGTTCTCGCCGGGGGGGCGGGGCCTCGGAAGGGGCCGGAATTCCCAGAATTCCGGAATTCCCGGGTCGCAGAAGTCGAAGGGAGCGCGGGGAGCGGAGCCAAGGGCTGGAAAAAACCGGGAAAAATGGGAAATAATGGGAAAAATAATGGGGAAATAAGGGGGAATAATGGGAAAATAATGGGAAAAAATGGGAAAAGGAGGAGTTAGAATTTTGGGAATTTGGGGGAAAAATGGGGAAAAATAAGGGGGGAAAATAATGGGAATAATGGGGAAATAATGGGAAAAAAATGGGAAAATAATGGGAAAAATAATGGGGGAAAAATGGGAAAAGGAGAGGAGTTAGAATTTTGGGAATTTGGGGGGAAAAATGGGAAAATAATGGGAAAAAAAAGGGAAATATTGGGGAAATAATGGGAAAAAAAGGGAAAATATTGGGGAAATAATGGGAAAAAATGGGAAAAATAATGGGGGAATAATGGGAAAATAATGGGGAAAAATGGGAAAAATAATGGGGAAAATAATTGGAAAAATAATGGGGAATAATGGGGAAAAATGGGAAAAAAATGGGGAAAAATGGGAAAGGGGAAAAAAGGGGGAAAAACGGGAAAAGGGAGGAGTTCTGGAATATTCCCAGAATTTCTCCTTCCCAATTCCCTGAATCCCAATTACCCGAATCCCAAAATTCTTGGGAATTCCCGGAATTCCCGGAATTCCCAGGGCATTCCCATACCCGTGGGGGCTCTGGCAGCTGTGCTGGGCTGCAGAGGGGTCACTGCCGACATTCCTGACATTCCTGACATTCCCGACATTCCCGACATTCCCGACATTCCGGAGTCGTTCCTGTCGGAGCCGCAAATTCCGGGAATCGGAGCCGATTTTTCCAGGGAAGGCAGGAGCTGATCCAGCTGCTCCAGCTCAGCTGAGAACTGGGGGAAGAGAGGGGAAAATGTGGGATTAGAGAGAGGGAAATCTGGGATTAGGAAGGGGAAATTCTGGGATTAGAGAGGGGAAAATGTGGGATCAGACAGGGAAAAGTGTGGGATTAGAGAGAGGAAAATCTGGGAATCAGACAGGGAAAAATCTGGGATTAGAGAGGGGGAAATCTGGGATTAGGAAGGGAAATATCTGGGATCAGTGAGGGAAAATCTGGGAATCAGACAGGGAAAAATCTGGGACTGGGCAGAGCCCAAATTCCCAGGATTCCCAAAATTCCCAGGGAAAAAGAAGAGAAAATTCTGGGATCAGACAGGGGAAAATCCTGGGATCAGGCAGGGGAAAATCCGGGATTAGGACGGGGGAAATCTGGGATTAGGATGGGGGAAATCTGGGATTAGAGAGGGGGAAATCTGGGATTAGACAGGGGAAAAATCTGGGATTAGGAAGGGGAAAATCTGGGATTAGGTAGAGGAAAATCTGGGATTAGAGGAAATTCTGGAATCCGCTGGATCCCAAATTCCCAGAATTCTCTCTGGGAAGGGATTTAGGGAATGGATTTGGGAAGGGATTTAGGGAATGGATTTGGGAAGGGATTTTGGGAAAGGATTTGGGAAAGGAAAGGATTTGGGAAGGGATTTAGGGAATGGATTTTTGGAAGGGATTTTGGGAAGGGATTTAGGGAATGGATTTGGGAAAGGAAAGGATTTTGGGAAGGGATTTAGGGAAGGGATTTAGGGAAAGGATCTGGGAAGGGATTTGGGAAGGTTTTTGGGAATGGATTTGGGAAGGGATTTAGGAAGGGATTTGGGAAGGGATTTTGGGAAGGGATTTAGGGAGGGAAAGGATTTTGGGAAGGGTTTGGAGCACCAGGACTGGGTCCAGATTCTGGGATTTCAGGGCTGGGAATGTGGTCAGGGAATGGAAGGGATTTAGGGAATGGAGAGGGAAAAGGGAAAGGGGAAAGGGGAAAAGGGAAAGGGAAAAGGGAAAAGGGAAAAGGGAAAAGGGGAGGAGGGAAAGGGAAAGGGAAAGGGGGGAAAGGGAAAGGGGGAGAAAGGGAAAAGGGGAAAAGGGGAGGAGGGAAAGGAGGAAAGGGGGAAAAGGAAAGGGAAAGGAGAAAGGAAAGGGAGAAGGAAAAGGGAAAAGGAAAGTGAGAGGAAAGGAAAATTTAAGGAAGAGCAAAGAGGAAAGGAAAAGGGAAAGGAAAATGGAAGGGAAAAGGGAAAAAGAAAGGAAAAAAGGGGAAACTCCAAATTCCCACGATCCCCCATTCCTTCCACCTGCCCCTGCTGCTCCACCTTGACCTCATCCCCGACGGGAGCTTTGGGAATCCCCAGTGGGGTGGACATGGATCCCATGGATTTGGGAAGGGATTTAGGGCTTTGGGGAAGGGTTTGGAGCACCAGGACTGGCTCCAGATTCTGGGATTTCAGGGCTGGGAATGTGGTCAGGGAATGGAAGGGATTTAGGGAATGGAGAGGGAAAAGGGAAAGGGGAAAGGGGAAAGGGGGAAAGGGAAAGGGGAAAGGGGAAAAGGGAAAAGGGGAAGGGAAAGGGAAAGGGGGAAAGGGAAAGGGAAAGGGGGAAAGGGAAAGGAAGAGAAAAGGGGAAAGAGAAAAGGGAAAGGAAAGGGAAGAAAGGAAAAGGGAAAGGGGAAAGGGAAAGGAAAAGGGAAAGGAGAAGGGAAAAGGTAAAGGTGAGAGGAAAAGGAAATTAAGAGACAAAGAGAAAGGAATAAGGAAAGGAAAAATGAAGGGAAAAGGGAAAAGAAAGGAAAAAAGGGGAAACTCCAAATTCCACGATCCCCCATTCCTTCCCACCTGCCCCTGCTGCTCCACCTTGACCTCATCCCCGACGGGAGCTTTGGGAATCCCCAGTGGGGTGGACATGGATCCCATGGATTTGGGAAGGGATTTAGGGCTTTGGGGAAGGGTTTGGAGCACCAGGACTGGCTCCAGATTCTGGGATTTCAGGGCTGGGAATGTGGTCAGGGAATGGAAGGGATTTAGGGAATGGAGAGGGAAAAGGGAAAGGGGAAAGGGGAAAGGGGGAAAGGGAAGGGGAAAGGGGAAAGGGGGAAAGGGAAGGGGAAAGGGGGAAGGGAAAAGGAAAAGAAAAGGGGAAAGGGGGAAAGGGAAAGAGAAAAGGGAAAAAAGAAAAGGGGAAAGGGAAAAGGGGAAGAGAAAAGGGAAAAGAAAAGAAAAGGGGAAAGGGGGAAAGGGAAAGGAGAAAGGGAAAGGGATGAGGGAAGGGGAAAGGGAAAGGGAAAGGGAGGGGAAAAGGGAAAAGGGAAAAGGGAAAGGGAAATGGAAAGGGAAGAGGGGAAAAGGGAAAGGGAAATGGAAACAGGAAAAAAAGGGGAAAGGAAAAGGAAAAAAGAAACAGGGAAACTCCAAATTCCCACGATCCCCCATTCCTTCCCACCTGCCCCTGCTGCTCCACCTTGACCTCATCCCCGACGGGAGCTTTGGGAATGCCCGGCATCGCCTCGGCCGCCTCGCCCTTCTCCACCTTGACCTTGACCTCCTCCAACCCCAGCTCCTTCTCATCCTTATCCAGCAGGTACCGGAGCAGCTGGTGATCCTTCCCCTCCTTCTTCTTCTCCTCCGCATTCCCGACGTTATTATTCCCACCGTTATTATTCCCAGCCTCCTTCTTCTCCGGCTCGGCCGCCTCGGCGGGGCCGCCCTCCTGCAGCAGCCGGTGCAGGATCTTGTGGCGCTCGGTCAGCGAGCTGTGCGAGGCCGGACACGCCGGAGCGGCATTCCCGGGAATGCCGCCGCCCGCCAAGCTTTCCTTGGAAGAGCCGTCGACGTCGGCGTGCTGCCGTAGCTGCTGCTCGGCCGTGCTGGCCAGCAGCTGCACCAAACGCTGGCTGGTGCCTTGGGGGCATTTGGGATCCGGGTTGGGATCGGATCCTGATGGAATTCCCAACGGTGGGATTGCCGGTTCGGGGGTTTTCGCCTCGTTGGGCGCCGCCGGTGCTGCGGGATTTCCTTGGAGTCTTTGTTGGCGCCGTCGGGTTTGCCAGAGTTTGGCGGCCTCAGGAAAGGGGAGGGGTTGGGGTCGGGGCTGGGGAAAGGACGGGAATTCCCAGAGGATGAGGAGGAGGATGGGGAGAAGGGATTGCCGGGAGCAGCTCGGGATCGGGAGCCGGGGCTGCCGCGCTGGCGGAATTGGGAGCTCGGCGCCGCCGGGCTGCTCATGGATGGGTTTTGGGATAAGGCAACAGTGGATGGTAGAGAATTCCCGAAGTTGGGATTGTTGGGATTGCTGGTGGAAGCAGCAGGAGGAGGAGGAGGAGGAGGAAGAGGAGGAGGAGCCATTCCCGGTGCCGGAGGGAGGCGGGGAAGAGCCGGGCCGGGCGTGGGATCCGTAGGGGGAAGGATCCCGTGATCCCTGCAAGGGGAAATAAAGAAAGAAAAAAAGAAAAAAAAGAAGGAAAAAAAAAAGAAAAAGTTGGGATTTGCCTGGTTTTGGTGGTTTGGGAGAGGGGAGGATGTAGGAAATGCCCTGCTTGGAATTCTGCGTGATCCGAGGTTTTCTCTGGGGATGGAATTCCCAAATTTGGCTCTGATGGCACCGAAGAGTCCCAAAAAATTCCCTGCTTGGAATTCTGACTGTTCCAGCTCTTTGGAATTCCCAAATCCTGCTCCAATGGCAGGAAGGATCCCAAAAATTCCCTGCTTGGAATTCTGGTTGCTCCAAGGTTTTCTCTGGGGCTGAAATTCCCAAATTTGGCTCTGATGGCACCAAAGATTCCAGAAAAATCCCTGCTTGGAATTCCAGCTGCTCCAACCCCTTAGCCAGGTCTGGGATTCCCAAATCCTGCTCCAATGGCACCAAAGATTCCCAAAAATTCCCTGCTTGGAATTCCAGCTGTTCCAGTCCTTTGGAATTCCCAAATCCTGCCGCAATGGCACCAAAGATTCCCAAAAATTCCCTGCCTGGAATTCTGGTTGCTCCAAGGTTTTCTCTGGGGCTGAAATTCCCAAATTTGGCTCTGATGGCACCAAAGATTCCCAGAAAAATCCCTGCTTGGAATTCCAGCTGCTCCAACCCTTAGCCAGGTCTGGGATTCCCAAATCCTGCTCCAATGGCACCAAAGATTCCCAAAAATTCCCTGCTTGGAATTCTGAGATTTCCAGAATTCTCCATGGATTGAGGCCTCTGGAATTGCCTCATCCTGATAATCCATGGAAAATCTCTGGGAAAAAAAAGAAGGAAAAGACAAACTGGGAAAGATCCAGGTGGGAAAAAAAAGAAGGAAAAGACAAAATTGGTTGGGAAAAAAGAAGGAAAAGACAGAAGTGGGAAAGCTCAGGGAGGGAAAAAATAGAAGGAAAATGCAAAACTGGAAAAAAAAAAAGGAAAACAAAAAACTGGGAAAGCTCAGGGAGAGAAAAAGAAGGAAAACACAAAACTGGGTGGGAAAAAATAAGGAAAACACAAAACTGGGAAAAAAAACAAGGAAAAGACAAAACTGGGTGGGAAAAACAAGGAAAAGATAAAACTGGGAAAGATCAGGGCGGGAAAATAAAAAGGAAAAGACAAGAATGGGGGGGGAAAAAGAAGGAAAATGCAAAACTGGGGAAAAAAAGGGAAAACACAAAACTGGGTGGGAAAAACAAGGAAAACACAAAACTGGGAAAGCTCAGGGTGGGAAAATAAAAAGGAGAAGACAAAAGTGGGAAAGATCAGTGAGGGATAAAAAAGAAGGGAAACATAAAATTGGGTAGGAAAAAATAAGGAAAAGAAAAAACTGGGAAAGCTTCAGGTGGGAAAAAAAAAGAAGGAAAAGACAAAATTGGGTGGGAAAAAAGAAGGAAAAGACAAATCTGGTTGGGAAAAAACAAGGAAAAGACAAAACTGGGAAAGCTTCAGGTAGGGAAAAAAAGAAGGAAAACTAAAAACTTGGAAATCTCTGGGTGGGAAAAAGAAGGAAAAGACAAAACTGGGAAAGATCAGGATGGGAAAAAAAAGAAGGAAAACACAAAATTGGTTGGGAAAAAAGAAGGAAAAGACAGAACTGGGAAAGCTCAGGGAGGGAAAAAAGAAGGAAAACACAAAACTGAGTGGGAAAAAAAGAAGGAAAAGACAAATCTGGTTGGGAAAAAACAAGGAAAAGACAAAACTGGGAAAGCTTCAGGTAGGGAAAAAAAGAAGGAAAACTAAAAACTTGGAAATCTCTGGGTGGGAAAAAGAAGGAAAAGACAAAACTGGGAAAGATCAGGATGGGAAAAAAAAGAAGGAAAACACAAAATTGGTTGGGAAAAAAGAAGGAAAAGACAGAACTGGGAAAGCTCAGGGAGGGGAAAAAAGAAGGAAAACACAAAACTGAGTGGGAAAAAAAGAAGGAAAACACAAAACTGGGAGGGAAAACCAAGGAAAAGACAAAACTGGGAAAGCTTCAGGTAGGGAAAAAAAAGAAGGAAAACTAAAAACTTGGAGATCTCTGGGTGGGAAAAAGAAGGAAAAGACAAAACTGGGGAAGATCAGGATGGGAAAAAAAAGAAGGAAAACACAAAACTGGTTGGGAAAAAAGAAGGAAAAGACAGAACTGGGAAAAACCAAGGAAAACACAAAACTGGGAAAGCTCAAGGAGGGGAAAAAAGAAGGAAAACACAAAACTGGGTGGGAAAACCAAGGAAAACCCAAAGGTGGGAAAGCTGCGGGCAGCACCAGGACCGGGCGGGTGCCTGCGGGCTCCGTTCCCAGTGGGAATTGCGAGGGATCGCTGATGGGAATTCCATGAAAATGGTCGGGAATGCTGACCTGTCGATGACGTGGATGCCCATGATGAAGGGCTGCAGCTCGGGGCTCGAGGGGTAGCACAGGCGGCACTTGGTGTGCGCGCTCAGCACGGAGCCGTCGCTCAGCGAGAAGCGGTACGAGGGGCTGCAGGCCGTGCCTCGCGTCATCACTGAGGGAAAACAGGGAAAAATCCCAATAAAATCCTGGGAAAATCCCAGAGAAATCCTGGGAAAATCGTAAAAACCCAAATGGGGAACAGCAGGGATCGGCACGGAGCCGTCGCTCAGCGAGAAGCGGGACGAGGGGCTGCAGGCCGTGCCTCGCGTCATCACTAAGGGAAAAATGGGAATAATGGTGGGAAATCCCAGAGAAATCCTGGGAAAATCCCAGAGAATTCCTGGGAAAATCATATAAACCCAAATGGGGAACAGCAGGGATGGGCACGGAGCCGTCGCTCAGGGAGAAGCGGGACGAGGGGCTGCAGGCCGTGCCACGCGTCATCACTGAGGGAAAACAGGGAAAAATCCTGGGAAATCCAGAGAAATCCTGGGAAAATCCCAAAGAAATCATAAAAACCCAAATGGGGAACAGCAGGGATCGGCACGGAGCCGTCGCTCAGCGAGAAGCGGTACGAGGGGCTGCAGGCTGTGCTCGCGTCATCACTAAGGGAAAACAGGGAAAAATCCTGGGAAATCCCAGAGAAATCCTGGGAAAATCCCAAAGAAATCATATAAACCCTGAGAGGGAACAGCAGGGATCGGCACGGAGCCGTCGCTCAGCGAGAAGCGGGACGAGGGGCTGCAGGCCGTGCCTCGCGTCATCACTAAGGGAAAAACAGGGAAAATCCCAATAAAATCCTGGGAAAATCCCAGAGAAATCCTGGGATAATCGTAAAAACCCAAACGGGGAACAGCAGGGATCGGCACGGAGCCGTCGCTCAGGGAGAAGCGGGACGAGGGGCTGCAGGCTGTGCCTCGCGTCATCACTGAGGGAAAACAGGGAAAAATCCTGGGAAATCCCAGAGAAATCCTGGGAAAATCCCAAAGAAATCATATAAACCCTGAGAGGGAACAGCAGGGATCGGCACGGAGCCGTCGCTCAGCGAGAAGCGGGACGAGGGGCTGCAGGCCGTGCCTCGCGTCATCACTAAGGGAAAAATGGGAATAATGGTGGGAAATCCCAGAGAAATCCTGGGAAAATCCCAGAGAATTCCTGGGAAAATCATATAAACCCAAATGGGGAACAGCAGGGATGGGCACGGAGCCGTCGCTCAGGGAGAAGCGGTACGAGGGGCTGCAGGCCGTGCCACGCGTCATCACTGAGGGAAAAAACGGGAAAAATCCCAATAAAATCCTGGGAAAATCCCAGAGAAATCCTGGGATAATCGTAAAAACCCAAACGGGGAACAGCAGGGATCGGCACGGAGCCGTCGCTCAGGGAGAAGCGGCACGAGGGGCTGCAGGCTGTGCCACGTGTCATCACTGAGGGAAAAATGGGAATAATGGTGGGAAATCCCAGAGAAATCCTGGGAAAATCCAGAGAAATCCTGGGATAATCGTAAAAACCCAAACGGGGAACAGCAGGGATCGGCACGGAGCCGTCGCTCAGCGAGAAGCGGTACGAGGGGCTGCAGGCCGTGCCACGCGTCATCACTGAGGGAAAAACAGGGAAAATCCCAATAAAATCCTGGGAAAATCCCAGAGAAATCCTGGGAAAATCCCAAAGAAATCATATAAACCCTGAGAGGGAACAGCAGGGATCGGCACGGAGCCGTCGCTCAGGGAGAAGCGGCACGAGGGGCTGCAGGCCGTGCCTCGCGTCATCACTGAGGGAAAACAGGGAAAAATCCTGGGAAATCCCAGAGAAATCCTGGGAAAATCCCAGAGAATTCCTGGGAAAATCGTAAAAACCCAAATGGGGAACAGCAGGGATCGGCACGGAGCCGTCGCTCAGGGAGAAGCGGGACGAGGGGCTGCAGGCCGTGCCACGCGTCATCACTGAGGGAAAAATGGGAAAAATCCTGGGAAATCCCAGAGAAATCCTGGGAAAATCCCAGAGAATTCCTGGGAAAATCATATAAACCCAAATGGGGAACAGCAGGGATCGGCACGGAGCCGTCGCTCAGCGAGAAGCGGGCAAGGGGCTGAGGGTCTTTCTGGGGTCATCCATGAGGAATAAAAACACCTAAATTCCAGGAAAACCCTGGAGAAATCCCAAGAAATTCCTGATAAAACCCCAATCCAATCCTAACATTCCAAATTCAATGGAAATTTGATCCCAAAACCCCCAAGAGGACCCAGAATCAGCACAGAGAAGGAGACAAGGAACTACAGACCACAACTGGGATCAACACTGAGGGCAAAAACCCCAAAATTCCAGGGAAAAAACCTGGAAAATCCCAATAAAATCCTGAGAAAATCCCAAAAACACGAATTAAAAGGAAATTTGATCCCAAAAACCCCAAGAGGACCCAGAATCAGCACAGAGAAGATGACAAGAACTGTAGGCTACACTGGGATCAACACTGAGGGGAAAAAACCCCAAAATTCCAGGAAAAACATGGAAAAATTCCAATAAAATCATGAAAAAATCCCTATCTAATCCAAATAACACCAATTCAATGGAAATTTGATCCCAAAAACCCCAAGAGGACCCAGAATCAGCACAGAGAAGATGACAAGAACTGCAGACCATACTGGGATCAACACTGAGGGAAAAAACACCTAAATTCCAGGAAAAACATGGAAAAAATCCAATAAAATCCTGAAAAAAATCCCAATTTAATCCAAAAAAACCCAATTAAATGGAAATTTGATCCCAAAAACCCCAAGAGGACCCAGAATCAGCATGGAGAAGGTGACAGGGACTGCAGACCATACTGGGATCAACACTGAGGGGGAAAAGCATTGAATTCCAGGGAAAAACATGGAAAATCCCAAGGCAATCCTAGAAAACTCTCAATCCAATCCCAAAAACCCCAATTCAATGGAAATTTAATCCCAAAAACCCCAAGAGGACCCAGAATCAGCACAGAGAAGGTAGACAAGGAACTACAGACCACAACTGGGATCAACAATGAGGGGGAAAATCATGGAATTCCAGGAAAAAAACATGGAAAATCCCAATAAAATCCTGAAAAAATCCAAATATCCAAATTCAATGAAAATTTGATCCCAAAAACCCCAAGAGGACCCAGAATCAGCACAGAGAAGGTGACAAGGAACTACAGACCATACTGGGATCAACACTGAGGGGAAAAAACCCCAAAAATTCCAGGAAAAAACCTGGAAAAATTCCCCAAAAAACTCAACCCAAACCCCAACCTCCCACAACCACCTCCAAACTAAAAAAAACCCCCAAAAAAAAAAAACCCAAAAAAAACCCCGCCGCAACGCCATTTGACCCGTTTTGACGGGAAAAAACCCCCAAAATTCCATGAAAATTCCTGGGAAAAAAAATTCCCAGAGGTGAGGGAGAAGAAAATTTCTTTGGGAATACCTTCTTGGAAGAGCTGCTTGGCATAGGAGGGCTCTCTGCCCTGGGGCTGGAAGAAGGCGTAGATGCATTTGCGCACCAGATCCTCCCAGCCCGTGCGGCCGGCGGCGCGCAGCGAGCTGGTGTCGATGGAGATGATTTTTCCTGGGAAAAAAACAAAAAAAAAAAGAGGGATTTTTGGGAATTTTTAGGGATTTTTAGGGGGTTCGGGGAGGTGGGAGCGGTTAAGGGGAAGGGGGAAAGGGTTTGAGGGTGGTGGGGGTGGGAGGTGTCGATTCCGAGCGTTGCGGGATTTTTGGGAGTTAGGGGTTTGTCATGAGGGGGGTTTTATGGGATTTGGGGGTGGGAAAAGGGAAAAGGGAGGGAGATCTCGATTTCCAGGGAATTCCCAAAATTCCTTCTCATGGAGGAGTCAGGATGGGGCTGGATCCAAGCCTAGGCTGGGAATTTTGGGAATTCCCTGGGAAAATGGGATTGGGGAAGGGATTCCCAGCTGGGTTGGAATTCTCAGAGAATTCCTGAAATTCTTTCCCAGACATGAGCTGGGATGGATCCAAACTGGGCTGGGAATTTTGGGAATTCCCCAGGAAAAACAGGATTAGAGAAGGGATACCCAGCTGGGTTGGAATTCTCAGAGAATTCCTGGGAGTGTCCCAGGAAAAGTTGGAAAAATTTGGGATGGGGTTGAAGGTCCATGGATGCCATCCCAAAGCATTCCAGGATTCTGGGATCCAGGATGTTCAGAATTCATCCCGAGGGGATTTCATGGGATTTGGGGGTGGGAAAGGGGAGGGAGATCCCAATATCTAGGGAATTCCCAAAATTCCCTCTCATGGAGGAGTCAAGATGGGGCTGGATCCAAACATGGGCTGGGGATTTTGGGAATTCCCTGGAAAAATGGGATTGGGGAAGGGATTCCTGTCTGGGTTGGAATTCTCAGAGAATTCCTGAAATTCTTTCCCAGACAGGAGCTGGGATGGAGCCAAACCTGGGCCGGGAATGGAGGGAATTCCCTGGGAAAAAATGGGATTGGGGAAGGGATTCCCAGCTGGGCTGGAATTCCCAGAGATTTCCTGGGAGTGTCCCAGGAAAAGTTGGAAAAATTTGGGATGGGGTTGAAGGTCCATGGATGCCATCCCAAAGCATTCCAGGATTCTGGGATCCAGGATGTTCAGAATTCATCCCGAGGAGATTTTATGGGATTTGGGGATGGAAAAGGGAAGGGAGATCCCAATTGCAAGGGAATTCCCAAAATTCCTTCACAGACAGGAGCTGGGATGGAGCCAAACCTGGGCTGGGAATGGAGGGAATTCCCTGGGAAAAATGGGATTGGGGCAAGAATTCCTGGCTGGGCTGAGATTCCCAGAGAATTCCTGAAATTCTTTCCCAGACAGGAGCTGGGATGGATCCAAACCTGGGCTGGGAATGGTAGGAATTCCCTGGGAAACAACAGGATTGTGGCAGGAATTCCTGGGTAGGCTGGAATTCCCAGGGAATTTCCAAAATTCCTTCCCAGAGAGAAGCTGGGATGGATCCAAACCTGGACTGGGAATTTTGGGAATTCCCTGGGAAAAAACAGGATTGTGGCAGGAATTCCTGGCCGGGCTGGAATTCCCAGAAAATCCCTGGGAGCATCCAAGGAAAAGTTGTTAAAATTTGGAATGTCGGGCTTGGGACGTGCTGGGATCGAAGCTCCATAAACCCCACCCCAAAACATTCCAGAATTCCACCACCCCCACCTTTCATCCCACCACCTCCAAATCCTGGGATTTCCCTGGGAATTCCCAAGGTTTCCCTGGGAATTCCCAAGTTTTCCCTGGGAATTCCCTGGAATGTGGGGCTGTACCTGTGGTGTCCTGCTTGGTGACGAAGGACTCGACCGGGGCGGGGGCGGCCGGGCGGGGCAACCTCCGGGCAATGCAGATCAGGCAGGACTGGAAATCTGGGAAAAAAACCCGGGAAAACCTCGGGAATAACCTCAGGAATAACCTCAGGAATAACCCTGGGATTAACCCCAAAAATGACCCCAAAAATGCTGGAACAGCGCCGGGAATTCCGGGTTTGAGCCCAAATCGCGCTCCTGGATTTCATTCCCTGCCCTGGTTGGGTTTTTCCTGCAGGGATTTTTTTTCCTGCAGGGATTTTTTTTCCATCCCTGCTGAGGAAATGGGGTTTGAGTCCTTGGGATTTGCTGGGAAAAAGGTGGGAGGGAGGAATTGTGGAGGGTTTATGGGGTGGGGAGGAGTTGGGATAATGGAATTATGGGGTAAAAGTTGGGATTGGTGGGATTTGGTTCCAAAACCCCAGAATTTGGATCTAGAACTCTGGGATTTGGATCTAAAACCTCGGGATTTGGTCCTAAAACCCCAGGATTTGGATCTACAACGCCAGGATTTGCACCTAAAACCTTGGGATTTGGATCTAAAATTTTGGGATTTGGACCTAAAACCTTGGGATTTTGATTTAAAACCCCAGGACCATCCTGCCCTACCCCAATCCTGCACTGCCATCCCAATCCCAATTCCAACCCCAATCCCATCCCAATCCCAACCCCATCCCAATCCCAACTCAATCCTGTGCTGCCATTACTATCCCATCCCAATCCAATCCCATCCCCATCCCAATCCCACCCCATCCCAATCCCAATCCCAATCCCACCCCATCCCAATCCCAATCCCATCCCAACCCTGCACAGCCATCCCAATCCCAACTCAATCCTGTGCTGCCATTACAATCCCATCCCAATCCAATCCCATCCCCATCCCAATCCCAATCCCAATCCCACCCCATACCAATCCCAATCCCATCCCAACCCTGCACAGCCATCCCAATCCCAACTCAATCCTGTGCTTATTTTCCAATTTCAATTCTAATCCCAATCCAATCCCAACCCCAATCGCATCCCAATCCCATCCCAATCCCCATCCCAATCCCATCCCAATCCCAGTCCCAATCCCATCCCAATCACAGTCCCAATCCCAGTCCCAATCTCTCAATCCTGCACAGCCATCCAACACAATCCTGTGATGCCTTCCCATTCCAAATACCATCCAATTCCAATTCCAATCCCAATTCATATTCCAATCGCCATCCCAATCCCAGGGACTGTTTTCCCACCTTCTCCCTCCTCCTGAATGCGCGGGCTGGCTCACAGTGAAGCACTGCATCACCTCAGAGCACAGCCCAGCCCAATCCCAATCCCATCCAATCCCATCCCAATCCCAGCCCAATCCCAGCCCAATCCCAGCCCAATCCCAATCCAATCCCAATCCCAGGGACTGTTTTCCCACCTTCTCCCTCCTCCTGGAATGCCCGGGGCTGGCTCACAGTGAAGCACTGCATCACCTCAGAGCACAGCCCAGCCCAATCCCAGCCCAATCCCAATCCCAATCCCAATCCCAATCCCAATCCCAATCCCAATCCCAATCCCAGTAGTGTTTTCCCACCTTCTCTCCTCCTCCTGGAATGCGCGGGGCTGGCTCACAGTGAAGCACTGCATCACCTCAGAGCACAGCCCAGCCCAATCCCAGCCCAATCCCAATCCAATCCCAATCCCAATCCCAATCCCAATCCCAGGTAGTGTTTTCCCACCTTCTCCCTCCTCCTGGAATGCGCGGGGCTGGCTCACAGTGAAGCACTGCATCACCTCAGAGCACAGCCCAGCCCAATCCCAGCCCAATCCCAATCCCAGCCCAATCCCAATCCCAATCCCAATCCCAGGTAGTGTTTTCCCACCTTCTCCCTCCTCCTGGAATGCGCGGGGCTGGCTCACAGTGAAGCACTGCATCACCTCAGAGCACAGCCCAGCCCAATCCCAGCCCAATCCCAATCCAATCCCAATCCCAATCCCAATCCCAATCCCAGGTAGTGTTTTCCCACCTTCTCCCTCCTCCTGGAATGCGCGGGCTGGCTCACAGTGAAGCACTGCATCACCTCAGAGCACAGCCCAGCCCAATCCCAGCCCAATCCCAATCCAATCCCAATCCCAATCCCAATCCCAGGGAGTGTTTTCCCACCTTCTCCCTCCTCCTGGAATGCGCGGGGCTGGCTCACAGTGAAGCACTGCATCACCTCAGAGCACAGCCCAGCCCAATCCCAGCCCAATCCCAATCCCAATCCAATCCCAATCCCAGCCCAATCCCAGGGAGTGTTTTCCCACCTTCTCCCTCCTCCTGGAATGCGCGGGGCTGGCTCACAGTGAAGCACTGCATCACCTCAGAGCACAGCCCAGCCCAATCCCAGCCCAATCCCAATCCCAGCCCAATCCCAATCCCAATCCCAATCCCAGGTAGTGTTTTCCCACCTTCTCCCTCCTCCTGGAATGCGCGGGCTGGCTCACAGTGAAGCACTGCATCACCTCAGAGCACAGCCCAGCCCAATCCCAGCCCAATCCCAATCCAATCCCAATCCCAGCCCAATCCCAATCCAATCCCAATCCAATCCCAATCCCAGCCCAATCCCAGGGAGTGTTTTCCCACCTTCTCCCTCCTCCTGGAATGCGCGGGGCTGGCTCACAGTGAAGCACTGCATCACCTCAGAGCACAGCCCAGCCCAATCCCAGCCCAATCCCAGCCCAATCCCAATCCCAGCCCAATCCCAATCCAATCCCAATCCCAATCCCAGGGACTGTTTTCCCACCTTCTCCCTCCTCCTGGAATGCGCGGGGCTGGCTCACAGTGAAGCACTGCATCACCTCAGAGCACAGCCCAGCCCAATCCCAGCCCAATCCCAATCCAATCCCAATCCCAGCCCAATCCCAATCCAATCCCAATCCAATCCCAATCCCAGCCCAATCCAGGGAGTGTTTTCCCACCTTCTCCCTCCTCCTGGAATGCGCGGGGCTGGCTCACAGTGAAGCACTGCATCACCTCAGAGCACAGCCCAGCCCAATCCCAGCCCAATCCCAATCCAATCCCAATCCCAGCCCAATCCCAATCCAATCCCAATCCAATCCCAATCCAGCCCAATCCCAGGGAGTGTTTTCCCACCTTCTCCCTCCTCCTGGAATGCGCGGGGCTGGCTCACAGTGAAGCACTGCATCACCTCGTAGCGCTGCCGCAGCTCCGCGGTGTCGGCGCCGCCCTCGTCCGGCGGCCGCACCAGCATGCGGCACTGGAAGGTGTGGCTGCTGCGGCGCGACGGGTCCTGAGGCCACGGCACACCGTTCACTGCCAGGAAAATTCCAGGGAAAAAATGGGATTGGGGTGGGAATGAGGCACCCGGAATTCCCAGAGATTTTCGGGATTTGAGTGTCTGGATTGCGGCATCGGCACTGGAAGGTGCAGCCACAGCACACCGTGCACTGCACAGGGGAAAATTCCAGGGGAAAATGGGATTGGGATTGCAACTTGGATTGGAATGGAAAGGGGAATGGGATTGGGGTGGAGATGGGAATGAGCCAGCCAGAATTCCCAGAGATTTTTGGGATTTGAGTGTCTGGATTGCAGCCTGCGGCACCGGGAAGGCGCAGCTGCTGCAGCCATAGCACACTCATCACTGTAGGGAAAATTCCATGAAAAATGGGATTGGCATTGGGATTGGGGCTGTGGTTGGGATTGGGATGGAGATGGACATGGGAATGAGCCACCCAGAATTCCCAGAGATTTTGGGATTTCTGGGATTGGATTGCAGCCTGCGGCACTGGGAGGTGCGGCCAAAGCACGCAGTTCACTGCACAGGGGGGAAATTCCATGGAAAAATGGGATTGGGGTTGGGATTGGGATGGAAATGGGAATGGGATTGGGGTGGAGATGGGAATGAGCCACCCAGAATTCCCAGAGATTTCTGGGATTTGTGGGATTGATTGCAGCCTGGGCACTGGAAGGTCTGGCTGCTGCGACCATGGCACACACGGTTCACTGTGGCAGGAATTCCAGGGAAAAATGGGATTGGGATTGGAACTTGGATTGGGATTGGGATGGAAACAGGAATGGGATGGAGATGGGAATGAGCCACCCAGAATTCCTAAAGATTTTGGGATTTGAGTGTCTGGATTGCAGCATGGAGCACTGGGAGGTGCGGCTGCTGTGGCCGCAGCACACGGTTCACTATGGGGAATTCCATGGAAAAATGGGATTGGGATGGGGATAGAAACGGGAATGGGATTGGGATGGAGATGGGAATGAGCCAGACAGAATTCCCAGAGATTTTTGGGATTTGAGTGTCTGGATTGTGGCATCAGCACTGGAAGGGGCGGCCACGGCACACCATGCACTGTACAGGGGAAAATTCCATGGAAAAATGGGATTGGGAATGGGATTGGGATGGAAATGGGAATGGATTGGGATTGGGGTGGAGATGGGAATGAGCCAGCCAGAATTCCCAGACATTTTTGGGATCAGAGAAACCAGGCTGGGAACAATCCAACCAGAATTCCCAAAGATCTCTAGGATTTAAAGAACCAGAATTCCCAAATATCCCTGGAATTTAAAGAACCAGAATTCCCAAAAATCCCTGGGATTTGAGGAGCTGGAATTCCCAAAGATCCCTGGGATTTAAAGAACCAGAATTCCCAAAGATCCCTGGAATTTAAAGAACCGGAATTCCCAAAGATCCCTGGGATTTCCCACATTTTCCAGGATTTTTCCCATATTTTCCCCTCTTTCCCTGCATTTCTCCAGATTTTCCTGGATTTTCTGGGATTTTTCCTCAGATTTTCCAGGATTTCCCTGCATTTTCCCCATATTTTTCCCAGGATTTTTCCTGGGAATTCTCTGGGATTTTTTCTGGGAATTCTCTGGGATTTCTTCTGGGATTTCCTCAAAATTATCCTACATTTCCCCCCGATTTTCCCTGGGTTTTTTTTCTGGGATTTCCCAGAATTTTCCCCACATTTCCTCCAGATTTTCCCTGGGATTTTTCCTGGGATTTCCCCAGAATTTTCCCAGGATTCTTCCAGATTTCCCTGGGATTTTCCCTGGGATTTCCCTGAGATTTTTTCCTGCGATTTTTCCCAGAATTTCCCCCACATTTTCCTCAGATTGTCCCTGGATTTTTCCTGTGATTTCCCTGCGATTTTTCCTGTGATTTCCCTGTGATTTTTCCTGCGATTTCCCTGTGATTTTTCCTGCATTTTTCCTGTGATTTTTCTGTGATTTTTTTCTGTGATTTTTTTCTGTGATTTCCCCCACATTTTCCCTGGAATTTTTTCAGGATTTCCCTGTGATTTTTCCCGTGTTTTCCCTGTGATCTTTCCTGTGTTTTCCCTGTGATTTTTCCTGCATTTTCTCTGCGATTTTTCCTGCGATTCCCCTGTGATTTTTCCCGTGATTTCCCCGTGATTTTTCCAGTGTTTTCCCTGTGATTTTTCCTGCATTTTCCCCAGATTTTCCCTTCCATTTTTCCTGTGATTCCGCTGTGATTTCCCTATGATTTTTTCAGGATTCCCCTGTGATTTTTCCTGTGATTCCCCTGCAATTTTTCGTGTGATTTCCCTGGGATTTTTCCTGTGATTTCCCTGTGATTTTTTCAGGATTTCCCTGTGACTTTTCCTGGCTTTCCCTGTGATTTTTCTGTGATTTCCCCCACATTTTCCCTGTGATTTTTCCCGGATTTCCCTGTGATTTTTCCTGTGATTTCCCTGTGATTTTTCCTGTGATTTCCCCTGTGTTTTTCCGTGTGATGTCCCGGATTCTCCTGTGTTATCCCTGTGATTTTTCGTGTTATTTCCCTGTGATTTTTCCTGGCTTTCCCTGTGTTTTCCTGTGATTTCCCCAATTTCCCTGTGATTTTTTTCATGATTTCCCTGTGATTTTTCCCGTGATTTCCCCTGTGATTTTCCCTGTGATTTTCCCCGTGTTTTCCCCGTGATTTCCCCGTGTTTTCCCCGTGATTTCCCCTGTGATTTCCCCTGTGATTTCCCCCGTGATTTCCCCGTGATTTTTCCCATATTTTCCCCGTGATTCCCGCCCCTCTGCCGGCGGTACCCCGGGATTTGGGCAGCAGGTTCCTGATGAACTCAGTGTGGTCGCCCACCTGCACCTTGCCCTGCATCCCCCAGAATTTTCCCCACATTTCCCAGAATTTCTCCAGGATTTTCCCCATGTTCTCCCCAGATTTCCCCGGGATTTTTTCTGGGATTTTTCCCTGAAATTTCTCCAGAATTTTCCCCGGGATTTTTTCAGGATTTCCCTGGGATTTTTCCTGGAATTTCCCTGAGATTTTTTCTATGATATCCCTGTGATTTTTTCTACAATTTCCCTGAGATTTTTCCCAGATTCCCCTGCGATTTTTCCCGTGATTTCCCTGTGATTTTTCCTGTGATTTCCCTGTGATTTTTCCTGCGATTTCCCTGCGATCTTTCCTGTGATTTCCCTGTGATTTTTCCTGTGATTTCCCTGGGATTTTTCCTGTGATTTCCCTGTGATTTTTTCTGGGATTTCCCTGTGATTTTTCCTGTGATTCCCCTGCGATTTTTCCTGTGATGTCCCTGGGATTCTTCCTGTGTTTTCCCTGTGATTTTTCGTGTTATTTCCCTGTGATTTTTCGTGGCTTTCCCTGTGATTTTTCTGTGATTTCCCCCACATTTTCCCTGTGATTTTTTCATGATTCCCTGCGATTTCCCCCGTGATTTCCCCTGCGATTTCCCCCGTGATTTCCCCGTGATTTTTCCCATATTTTCCCCGTGATTCCCGCCCCTCTCCCGGCGGTACCCAGGGATTTGGGCAGCAGGTTCCTGACGAACTCGGCGTGGTCGCCCACGTGCAGCACGCTGTAGACGCTGGAGTTCATCAGCTCCTCCTGCCCGTAGCCCAGGTAGCCCGTGACGTTCTCTGACACGAACACGATCCGCCCCTCGCGGTTCACCACGAAGAAGAACCCGTCCAGAGCCTGGGAATGGGGGAATTCCAGGGTTAGAGCATAAAATTCCAGAGGTAGAGCCTAAAGAACCCGTCCAGAGCCTGGGAATGGGGAATTCCAGGGTTAGAGCATAAAATTCCAGAGGTAGAGCCTAAAGAACCCGTCCAGAGCCTGGGAATGGGGGAATTCCAGGGTTAGAGCATAAAATTCCAGAGGTAGAGCCTAAAGAACCCGTCCAGAGCCTGGGAAAGAGGGGCATTCCAGGGTTAGAGCACAAAAAAATTCTAATTTATGTCATAAAGAACCTGTCCAGGGTCTGGGAAAGGGGGAATTCCACGGTTAGATCCCAAAATTCCAGCGTTAGATCCTAAAGAACCCGTCCAGACCCTGGGAAAAGGGGGAATTCCAGGGTTAGAGCACAAAAAAACCCATCCAGAGCCTGGGAAAGGGGAATTCCAGGGTTAAAGCATAGAATTCCAGAGTTAGAGCCTAAAGAACCCGTCCAGAGCCTGGGAATGGGGGAATTCCAGGGTTAGAGCATAAAAAAGCCATCCAGAGCCTGGGAAAGGGGAATTCCAGGGTTAGATCACAAAAAACCCATCCAGAGCCTGGGAAAGGGGGAATTCCAGGGTTAGAGCATAAAAGTCCAGAGGTAGAGCCTAAAGAACCCGTCCAGAGCCTGGGAATGGGGGAATTCCACGGTTAGAGCATAAAAAAGCCATCCAAGCCTGGGAAAGAGAGGCATTCCAGGGTTAGAGCATAAAAAATCCTAATTTATGTCATAAAGAACCCGTCCAGAGCCTGGGAAGGGGGGAATTCCAGGGTTAGAGCACAAAATTCCAGAGTTAGAGCCTAAAGAACCCGTCCAGAGCCTGGAAAGAGAGGCATTCCAGGGTTAGAGCATAAAAAATCCTAATTTATGTCATAAAGAACCCGTCCAGAGCCTGGGAAGGGGGGAATTCCAGGGTTAGAGCACAAAATTCCAGAGTTAGAGCCTAAAGAACCCGTCCAGAGCCTGGGAAAGAGGGGCATTCCAGGGTTAGAGCATAAAAAATCCTAATTTATGTCATAAAGAACCCGTCCAGAGCCTGGGAATGGGGGAATTCCAGGGTTAGATCACAAAATTCCAGAGGTAGAGCCTAAAGAACCCGTCCAGAGCCTGGGAAGGGGGAATTCCAGGGTTAGAGCATAAAAGTCCAGAGGTAGAGCGTAAAGAACCCGTCCAGAGCCTGGGAATGGGGGAATTCCACGGTTAGAGCATAAAAAAGCCATCCAGAGCCTGGGAAAGAGAGGCATTCCAGGGTTAGAGCATAAAAAATCCTAATTTATGTCATAAAGAACCCGTCCAGAGCCTGGGAAGGGGGAATTCCAGGGTTAGAGCACAAAATTCCAGAGTTAGAGCCTAAAGAACCCGTCCAGAGCCTGGAAAGAGAGGCATTCCAGGGTTAGAGCATAAAAAATCCTAATTTATGTCATAAAGAACCCGTCCAGAGCCTGGGAAGGGGGGAATTCCAGGGTTAGAGCACAAAATTCCAGAGTTAGAGCCTAAAGAACCCGTCCAGAGCCTGGGAAAGAGGGGCATTCCAGGGTTAGAGCATAAAAAATCCTAATTTATGTCATAAAGAACCCGTCCAGAGCCTGGGAATGGGGGAATTCCAGGGTTAGATCACAAAATTCCAGAGGTAGAGCCTAAAGAACCCGTCCAGAGCCTGGGAAGGGGGGAATTCCAGGGTTAGAGCACAAAATTCCAGAGTTAGAGCCTAAAGAACCCATCCAGAGCCTGGGAAAAGGGGGAATTCCAGGGTTAGAGCATAAAATTCCAGAGGTAGAGCCTAAAGAACCCGTCCAGAGCCTGGGAATGGGGGAATTCCAGGGTTAGAGCATAAAAAACCCATCCAGAGCCTGGGAAAGAGGGGAATTCCAGGGTTAGATCCCAAAATTCCAGAGTTAGAGCCTAAAGAACCCGTCCAGAGCCTGGGAATGGGGAAATTCCACTGTTAGATCCCAAAATTCTAAATTCATATCAGAAAAAACCCATCCAGAGCTTGGGAAACGGGAAATTTCAAGGGTTAGATCCCAAAAAATCCAAAATTTGTATCATAAAAACCTCATCCAGTGCCTGGGAAAAGGGAAAATCCACAGTCAAATCATAAAAAATTCATATTTATATCATAAAAAAACCCACCCAGAGTCTGGGAAAGGAAGAAATTCCACAGTTAGATCACAAAAAATCCAAATTTATGTCATAAAAAACCTGACTAGTGCCTGGAAAGGGGGGAAAATCCAGGATTAGATCCCAAAATTCCCAAATTTAGATCCCAAAAACCCATCCAGAGTCTGGGGATGGAGAAAATTCCAGGGTTAGACCCCAAAAACTCCAAATTTGTCTGGAATTTTCCCTGAACTTTCCCCAAATTTTCCTGAATTTTCTGGGAATTTTCCCTGAACTTCCCCAGAATTTTCCAAGAATTTTTCCAGAAATTTCCAAGAATTTTCCTGGCATTTTCCAAGAATTTTCCCAGATTTTTCTCAGATTTTCCCCCAAACTTTCTCCAAATTTCCCCCAGATTTCCCCCAAATTTTCACAAATTTTCTGGGAATTTTCCCAAAATTTTCCCCGAACTTTCCCCAAATTTCCCCAAAATTTTCTGGGAATTTCCCCAAACTTTCCCCAAATTTTCCCAGATTTTTCCGGAATTTTTCCCAGAATTTTCCTGAAATTTCCCACAAATTTTCCCAAATTTTCCTGGAATTTTCCCCAAATTTTCTGGGCATTTTCCCCAAATTTCCCCTAAACTTTCCTCGAATTTTCCTGGAATTTTCCCCGAACTTTCCCCAAATTTTCCTGGATTTTTCCAGGAATTTTCCCTGAATTTTCCCAGAACTATCCCCAAATTTCCCCCAAACTTTCCCCCAAACTTTCCCAGAATTTTCCTGCAATTTCCCCCAAATTTCCCCCAAATTTTCCTGGATTTTTCCGGGATTTTTCCCTGAATTTTCCTGAAATTTCATCCAAATTTTCCCGAATTTTCCTGGAATTTCCCCCAAATTTTCCCAAATTTTCCTGGAATTCTGCCCAAATTTCCCCCAAATTTTCCTGGATTTTTCTGGGATTTTTCCCAGAATTTTCCTGAAATTTCCCCCAAATTTTCCTGAATTTTCCTGGAATTTCCCCCAAATTTCCCCAGATTTTTCCCTGAATTTTCCTGGAATTTTCCCCAAATTTTCCCGGATTTTTCCGGGATTTTCCCCAGAATTTCCCCCAAATTTCCCTGGATTTTTCCCGGATTTTTCCGGGATTTTTCCAGGATTTTCCCCACCTCGAGCAGCAGCGGCCCCAGCGATTCCTTCTCGATGACTCCCTGGCTGCTGGAGGAAATATCAGATTTTTGCACATCATCATCCGTGGTTTTCTCTGGAAAAAAACACAAAAACGGGAATTTTCAATCCCAGATCCATAAAAAAATCAAATTTAACTTTCCCAGATTTAATTCCTGATTTTTTTTTGCCTTTTTAGGGAGGAATTTGAGGTGGATTGAGCCAAAAAAATTCCCAAAAATTGGGAATTTTCCTGCTGAATTGCCAGGTTGGGATTTTATGGGATTTGGGAATTGGTAAAATTTTTGACTCCCCTTCCTAAACCCCAAATTTCCCCTTTCTTAACCCCAAATTCCCCTTTTTAACCCAAATTTCCCCTTCCCAAACCCTAAATTTCCCTCTTTAAGCCAAATTTTCCATTTTTACCCCAATTCCCCTTTTTTAACCCCAAATTTCCCCTTTTTATCCCAATTCCCAAACCCCAAATTCCCCTTTTTTTAACCCCAAATTTCCTCTCCCCAAACCCCCAATTTCCTATTTTTTAACCCCAAATTTCCCTTTTAAATCCCAAATTCCCTCTTTAAACCCCAAATTCCCAAACCCCAAATCCCAATTTCCCTTTTTTAACCCCAAATTTCCCTCTTTAAACCCCAATTCCCCCGCCCAAAATTTCCCCTTTTTTAACCCAATTTTTCCCCTTTTGAAACCCCAAATCCCCCTTTTTGAAACCCCAGATTCCCCCTTTTTTACCCCCTTTTTTCCCCCTTTTTTACCCCAAATTTCCCCTTTTTTAACCCCAATTTCCCTTCTTTAACCCCGGTTCCTCTCCGTGCTGGCGCCGCGGGCGCTGCTGCAAGACTCCCCTTCCTAAACCCCAAATTCCCCTTTTTAAACCCCAAATTCCCCTTTTTAAACCCCAAATTCCCCTTTTTTACCCCCAATTCCCCCTCTTTAAACCCCAAATTTCCCCTTTTTTCCCCCAATTTTCCCCCATCCCTCTCCGTGCTGGCGCCGCAGCCGCCGCTACAAGACTCCCCTTCCCAAACCGCAAATTTCCCCTTTTTAAACCCAAAATTCCCCCTTTTTAACCCCAAATTCCCCCTTTTTAACCCAAAATTCCCCCTTTTTAACCCAAATTCCCCCCTTTTTTCCCTCTTTTCTCCCCCCATCCAATCCCTCACCGTGCTCGCGCCGCGGGCGCTGCTACAAGACTCCCTGTCCTAACCCCCAAATTTCCCCTTTTTAACCCCAATTCCCCCCTTTTTTAACCCCAAATTCCCCCTTTTTAACCCCAAATTCCCCCTTTTTTACTCCCAATCCCCCTTTTTTAACCCCAAATCCCCCTTTTTTCCCCCTTTTCCCCCCCATCCAATCCCTCACCGTGCTCACGCTGCGGGCGCTGCTACAAGACTCCCTGTCCTAACCCCCAAATTTCCCTTTCTTAACCCAAATTTTCCCTTTTTTAACCCCAAATTCCCCTTTCTAAACCCCAGATTCCCCCTTTTTTACCCCAAATTCACACTTTTTTACTCCCAATCCCCCTTTTTTAACCCCAAATCCCCCTTTTTTCCCCCTTTTCCCCCCCATCCAATCCCTCACCGTGCTCACGCTGCGGGCGCTGCTACAAGACTCCCCTTCCCAAACCCCAAATTTCCCCTTTTTAACTCCAGATTTCCCCTTTTTAACCCCAAATTCCCCCTTTTTAACCCAAAATTCCCCCTTTTTAACCCAAATTCCCCCCTTTTTTCCCCCTTTTCCCCCCCATCCAATCCCTCACCGTGCTCGCGCCGCGGGCGCTGCTACAAGACTCCCCTTCCCAAACCCCAAATTTCCCCTTTTTAACCCCAGATTCCCCCTTTTTTACCCCAAATTCACACTTTTTTACTCCCAATTCCCCCTTTTTAACCCAAATTCCCCCCTTTTTTCCCCCTTTTCCCCCCCATCCAATCCCTCACCGTCCTCACGCCGCGGGCGCTGCTACAAGACTCCCCGTCCTAACCCCCAAATTTCTCATTTTTTTACCACAATTCCTCCTTTTTAACCCAAATTCCCCCCTTTTCAACCCTAAATCCCCCCTTTTTTACTCCCAATCCCCCTTTTTTAACCCCAAATCCCCCTTTTCCCCCCCATCCAATCCCTCACCGTGCTCACGCTGCGGGCGCTGCTACAAGACTCCCTGTCCTAACCCCCAAATTTCCCTTTCTTAACCCAAATTTTCCCTTTTTTAACCCCAAATTCCCCTTTCTAAACCCCAGATTCCCCCTTTTTTACCCCAAATTCACACTTTTTTACTCCCAATTCCCCCTTTTTAACCCAAATTCCCCCCTTTTTTCCCCCTTTTCCCCCCCATCCAATCCCTCACCGTGCTCACGCTGTGGGCGCTGCTACAAGACTCCCTGTCCTAACCCCCAAATTTCCCCTTTTTAACCCCAATTCCCCCCTTTTTTAACCCCAAATTCCCCCTTTTTAACCCCAAATTCCCCCTTTTTTACTCCCAATCCCCCTTTTTTAACCCCAAATTTCCCCTTTTTCCTCCAACTCCCCCATCCAATCCCTCACCGTCCTCACGCCGCGGGCGCTGCTACAAGACTCCCCGTCCTAACCCCCAAATTTCTCATTTTTTTACCACAATTCCTCCTTTTTAAACCCAAATTCCCCCCTTTTCAACCCTAAATCCCCCCTTTTTTACTCCCAATTCCCCTTTTTTAACCCCAAATCCCCCTTTTTTTCCCCCTTTTCCCCCCCATCCAATCCCTCACCGTGCTCACGCTGCGGGCGCTGCTACAAGACTCCCTGTCCTAACCCCCAAATTTCCCTTTCTTAACCCAAATTTTCCCTTTTTTAACCCCAAATTCCCCTTTCTAAACCCCAGATTCCCCCTTTTTTACCCCAAATTCACACTTTTTTACTCCCAATTCCCCCTTTTTAACCCAAATTCCCCCCTTTTTTCCCCCTTTTCCCCCCCATCCAATCCCTCACCGTGCTCACGCTGTGGGCGCTGCTACAAGACTCCCCGTCCTAACCCCCAAATTTCTCATTTTTTTAACCCCAAATTCCTCCTTTTTAACTCAAATTCCCCCTTTTCAACTCTAAATCCCCCCTTTTTTACTCCCAATTCCCCTTTTTAACCCCAAATCCCCCTTTTTTCCCCCTTTTTCCCCCCCATCCAATCCCTCACCGTGCTCGCGCCGCGGGCGCTGCTACAAGACTCCCCTTCCCAAACCCCAAATTTCCCCTTTTTAACCCCAGATTCCCCCTTTTTTACCCCAAATTCACACTTTTTTACTCCCAATTCCCCTTTTTAACCCAAATTCCCCCTTTTTTCCCCCTTTTCCCCCCCATCCAATCCCTCACCGTCCTCACGCCGCGGGCGCTGCTACAAGACTCCCCGTCCTAACCCCCAAATTTCTCATTTTTTTACCACAATTCCTCCTTTTTAACCCAAATTCCCCCCTTTTCAACCCTAAATCCCCCCTTTTTTACTCCCAATCCCCCTTTTTTAACCCCAAATCCCCCTTTTCCCCCCCATCCAATCCCTCACCGTGCTCACGCTGCGGCGCTGCTACAAGACTCCCTGTCCTAACCCCCAAATTTCCCTTTCTTAACCCAAATTTTCCCTTTTTTAACCCCAAATTCCCCTTTCTAAACCCCAGATTCCCCCTTTTTTTACCCCAAATTCACACTTTTTTACTCCCAATTCCCCCTTTTTAACCCAAATTCCCCCCTTTTTTCCCCCTTTTCCCCCCCATCCAATCCCTCACCGTGCTCACGCTGTGGGCGCTGCTACAAGACTCCCTGTCCTAACCCCCAAATTTCCCCTTTTTAACCCCAATTCCCCCCTTTTTTAACCCCAAATTCCCCCTTTTTAACCCCAAATTCCCCCTTTTTTACTCCCAATCCCCCTTTTTTAACCCCAAATTTCCCCTTTTTCCTCCAACTCCCTCATCCAATCCCTCACCGTCCTCACGCCGCGGGCGCTGCTACAAGACCTCCCCGTCTTAACCCCCAAATTTCTCATTTTTTTACCACAATTCCTCCTTTTTAACCCAAATTCCCCCCTTTTCAACCCTAAATCCCCCCTTTTTTACTCCCAATTCCCCCTTTTTAACCCAAATTCCCCCCTTTTTTTCCCCCTTTTCCCCCCCATCCAATCCCTCACCGTGCTCGCAGCCGCGGGCGCTGCTACAAGACTCCCCTCCCAAACCCCAAATTTCCCTTTTTAACCCCAATTCCCCCTTTTTTACCCCAAATTCACACTTTTTTACTCCCAATTCCCCCTTTTTTAACCCAAATCCCCCTTTTTTCCCCCTTTTCCCCCCCATCCAATCCCTCACCGTGCTCACGCTGTGGCGCTGCTACAAGACTCCCCGTCCTAACCCCCAAATTTCTCATTTTTTTACCACAATTCCTCCTTTTTAACCCAAATTCCCCCTTTTCAACCCTAAATCCCCCTTTTTTACTCCCAATCCCCCTTTTTTAACCCCAAATCCCCTTTTTTCCCCTTTTCCCCCCCATCCAATCCCTCACCGTGCCGCGCCGCGGCGCTGCTACAAGACTCCCCGTCCTAACCCCCAAATTTCTCTTTCTTAACCCAAATTTTCCCTTTTTTAACCCCAAATTCCCCTTTCTAAACCCCAGATTCCCCCTTTTTTACCCCAAATTCACACTTTTTTACTCCCAATTCCCCCTTTTTAACCCAAATTCCCCCCTTTTTTCCCCCTTTTCCCCCCCATCCAATCCCTCACCGTGCTCACGCTGTGGCGCTGCTACAAGACTCCCCGTCCTAACCCCCAAATTTCTCATTTTTTTACCACAATTCCTCCTTTTTAACCCAAATTCCCCCCCTTTTCACCCTAAATCCCCCTTTTTTACTCCCAATCCCCTTTTTTAACCCCTAATCCCCCTTTTTTCCCCCTTTTTCCCCGCCCATCCATCCCTCACGTGCTCGCGCCGGGCGCTGCTGCATCTGCTGCATCTGCTGCACTGCTGCTGCTGCTGCTGCTGCTGCTGCTGCTGCTGCTGCTGCTGCAGGTGCTGCTGCAGTGCTGCTGCAGGTGCTGCTGCTGCTGCAGTGCTGCTGCAGCGCTGCAGCTGCTCCCTTGCAGCCCTTGCTCCCAGCGCCTCAGCTCGCCCAGGCTGGCCGACAGCAGCTCGGCCAGCTCCTCCAGGTACCGCTGCTCCTGCTCCCGGCGCCGCTTTCTTCCGCGCTGGCACACGCCAAAAACAAGAAAATTATTCCTGGAAAATTGCTTTCCCTGATTTTCCCCGTTTTTTCCTGATTTTTTGCAATTTTTTCCCATTTTTTTCGGATTTTTTTTCTGATTTTTCACGATTTTTTTTGTGATTTTTTCACCATATTTTTACCATTTTTTCTCAGGTGTTTTCCCAGTTTTATGCCATTTTTTCCCCATTTTTTCCCCATTTTTTCCCCATTTTTTCCCCATTTTTTCCTGATTTTTCCCTGATTTTTCACAATTTTTCACAATTTTTTTCGCCATTTTTCGTGATTTTTTTTCGCCGTTTTTCGCGATTTTTTCACCATTTTTTTCTCAGGTTTTTTCCCAATTTTTTGCCATTTTTTCCTCAGTTCTTTCCCCAGTTTTCCCATTTTTCCCCTTTTTTCCCTTTTTTTCCATTTTTTTTCGGATTTTTTTTCGGATTTTTTTTGTGATTTTTTCGCGATTTTTCGCAATTTTTTTTGTGTTTTTTGCGATTTTTTTCTCACATTTTTCCCCAATTTTCTGCCCTTTTTTCCCCAGTTTTTCCCCAGTTTTTCCCCTTTTTTTTCCCATATTTTTTCTGATTTTTTCCTGATTTTTCTCAAATTTTTCACAATTTTTTCCCCAATTTTCCCTGCTCTTTCATCGCTGCTCCTGCTCCGGCGCCGCTTCTCCGCGCTGGCACACGCCAAAAACAAGAAAATTATTCCTGGAACAAATGCTTTCCCTAATTTTCCCCGTTTTTTCCTAATTTTTCCTATTTTTTTTTTCGGATTTTTTTCCGGATTTTTTTGTGATTTTTTGTGACTTTTCGCGATTTTTTGCGATTTTTTTTTTTTGTGATTTTTTTTTTTTTGCGTTTTTTTCACCATTTTTTGCCATTTTTTCTCAGGTTTTTTTCCCAACTTTTTGCCATTTTTTCCTCAGTTTTTTCCCAAATTTTCCCATTTTTTCCCTTTTTTTCCCGATTTTTTCCATTTTTTTCCTGATTTTTTGCGATTTGTCGTGATTTTTTTTGTGGTTTTTTCATGGTTTTTTCACCATTTTTTCTCAGGTTTTTTCCCTATTTTTTCCCCATTTTTTTTCCATTTTTCCCATATTTTTCCCGATTTTTTCCCGTTTTTTACCCAATTTTTTTGGTGATTTTTCGCGATTTTTTGCGATTTGTTTTGTGCTTTTCCACGATTTTTTCCTCAGGTTTTTCCCAGCTTTTTGCCATTTTTTGTCCTTTTTTCCTCATTTTTTTTCCAAATTTTCCCCATTTTTTCCTGGTTTTTTTCAGATTTTTTGTGATTTTTTTTCGTGATTTTTTTCGCCATTTTTCCTCAGGTTTTTTCCCAATTTTTTGCCATTTTTTCCTCAGTTTTTCCCCCATTTTCCCCCCCATTTTTTCACAATTCTTCACAATTTTTCCCATTTTTTTCCCGATTTTTTCCTGTTTTCTCACGATTTTTCCCCATGTTTTTCCCATTTTTTCTGATTTTCTGTGATTTTTCTGTGATTTTTCTGTGATTTTTTTACAGGTTTTTTGGGATTTTTCTCGGTTTCCCTTGCACTTGTGGCCCTTGGGAAAAACTGGGACAAAATTGGGGAAAAATTGGGGAAAATGTGGGAAAAAATTGTGGGAAAAGGGGGAAAAAATGGGGGGGGAAAGTGGAAAAAAAGGGGGAGAAATAATGAAAAAAATTGGGAAAAAATCACAAAAAAAAAGGGAAAAAATTGGGGGAAAAAGTGGGAAAAATTGGGAAATAAAGTGGGAAAAAGAGGGAAATAAAGTGGGAAAAAAGTGGGAAAAATGGGGGAAAAAAGTGGGAAAAATGGGGGAAAGAAGTGGGGAAAAAAGGGGGAGGAATCAAAAATAAAGTGGGGAGAAATAATGAAAAAAAATGGGAAAAAATCACCAAAAAAATTGGGGAAAAATTGGGAAAAATGGGGAGAAATAACAAAAAAAAAATCGCAAAAAAAAGGGAAAAAAGTGGGAAAACTGGGGAAAAAATTGGGAGAAAAGTGGGGGAAAATTTGGGAAAAAGGGGGGAAAAAGGGGGAGAAACCAAAAATAAAGCGGGGAGAAACCGTGAAAAAAATTGGAAAAAATTGCAAAAAATGGGAAAAATCGCAAAAAAAAAAAAAAAGGGGGGGGAAAAAATGGGGAAAAAAGGGGGGAAAATGGGGAAAATTGGGGAAAAAAATGGGAAAAAAAAAGGGGAAAAATGGGGAAATTTGGGGGAAAAAAGGGGGAAAAAAGGGGGAGAAACCAAGAAAAAGTGGGGGGAAATCACAAAAAAACTGAGGAAAAAATTGTGAAAAAACAGGAAAAAAATCATGAAAAAATGGGGGAAAAGGGAAAAAAGGGAAAAAAAGGGGGGAAAATGGGGGAAAAAGTGGGAAAAAAGGGGGAAAAGTGGGGGAAAATTTGGGAAAAAGGGGGAGAAACCAAAGAAAAAAGTGGGGAGAAATAATGAAAAAAATTGGGAAAAAATCACAAAAAAAAATGGGGAAAATCGCAAAAAATATGGGGAAAAAAATCACAAAAAAAAAGGAAAAAATGGAAAAAAAGTGGGGAAAAATTGGGAAAATTGGGGGAAAAATGGGGAAAAAAAAGGGAGGAAAAAGTGGGAGAAACCAAAAAAAAAGCGGGGGGAAATCGAGAAAAAATGGGAAAAAAATCACCAAAAAAACTGGGGAAAAAATTGGAAAAAATTGGAAAAAAAAGGAAAAAAAAGTGGGGAAAAGTGGGAAAAAAGTGGGAAATTTTGGGAAAAGCTGGGCTTGTGGTGTGAGGTACCTGTGGGAGGGGTCGGCGGCGTCGCCCTTGGGCTTGTGGCCCTCAGGAAAAATGGGGAAAAAAAGGGGAAAAAAAGGGGAAAAAATTGGGGGGAAAAGGGGAAAAGGGGAAAAAAAGGGGAAAAAATTGGGGAAAAGGGAAAAGTGGGAAAAAAGAGGGAAAAAGTGGGAAAAAAGGGGGAAAAGTGGGGGAAAATTTGGGAAAAATGGGGAGAAACCAAAAATAAAGCGGGGAGAAATCGCGAAAAAAATTAGAAAAAAAAATCAGGGAAAAATGGGAAAAAATCGGGAAAAATGGGAAAAAATTGGGAAAAAAAAGTGGGAAAAAGTGGGAGATTTTGGGGAAAAGGTGGGCTTGTGGTGTGTGAGGTACCTGTGGGCGGGGTCGGCGGCGTTGCCCTTGGGCTTGTGGCCCTCGGGAAAAATGGGGAAAAAAAGGGGAAAAAAAGGGAAAAAATTGGGGGGAAAAGGGGAAAAGGGGAAAAAAAAGGGGAAAAAATTGGGGAAAAAGGGGAAAAGTGGGAAAAAAGAGAGAAAAAGTGGGAAAAAAGGGGGAAAAGTGGGGGAAAATTTGGGAAAAATGGGGAGAAACCAAAAATAAAGCGGGGAGAAATCGCGAAAAAAATTAGAAAAAAAAATCAGGGAAAAATGGGAAAAAATCGGGAAAAATGGGAAAAAATTGGGAAAAAAAAGTGGGAAAAAGTGGGAGATTTTGGGAAAAGGTGGGCTTGTGGTGTGTGAGGTACCTGTGGGCGGGGTCGGCGGCGTTGCCCTTGGGCTTGTGGCCCTCGGGAAAAATGGGGAAAAAAAGGGGAAAAAAAGGGGAAAAAATTGGGGGGAAAAGGGGAAAAGGGGAAAAAAAGGGGAAAAAATTGGGGAAAAAGGGGAAAAGTGGGAAAAAAGAGAGAAAATGTGGAAAAAAGGAAAGGGAAAATTGGGAAAAATGGGGAGAAACAAAATAAAGGGGGAGAAATCGCGAAAAAAATTAGAGAAAAAAAATCAGGGAAAAAATGGAAAAAAATCGGGAAAGAAAATGGGAAAATGAAAAATTGGGGAAAAAAGTGGGGAAAAGTGGGAAAAAAGTGGGAGATTTTGTTCAAAGCTGGGCTTGTGGTGTGTGAGGTACCTGTGGGAGGGGTCGGCGGCGTCGCCCTTGCGCTTGCGGCCCTCGGGCCCGGCCGGGTCGGCGGCGCCGTCGCCGAGGCCGCTCATGGTGGAGCCTACGGAGCACCTGGAAAAAAAAAAAATGGGAATAAAGGGGGGAATGGGAATTTGCACCCGGGAACGGCTGGGGATTTGGGGGTTGTGGGGTTTGTAGGGATTTGGGGGTTGTGGGGTTTGTAGGGATTTGGGGGTTGTGAGGTTTTGGGATTCGCAGGGATTTGGGATTTCTGGGATTCCCAAGGATTCCAGGATTCTCAGGGATTTGGGATTCTCAAGGATTTGGGATTTCTGGGATTCCCAAGGATTCCAGGATTCCCAGGGATTTGGGATTCCCAAGGATTTGGGATTTCGGGGATTTTGGGGTTTCAGATTCTTGGGATTCGCAGGGATTTGGGATTTCTGGGGTTTCTGAGGATTAGGGATTTCCAGGGATTTGGGATTCCCAGGATTCTCAAGGATTTGGGATTCCTGGGATTCCCAGGGATTTGTGGGATTCCCAAGGATTCCCAGGGATTTGTGGGATTCCCAAGGATTTTGGATTGCTGATATTCCCATGGATTTCCTATTCCTGATATTCCCATGGATTTTCAATTCCTGATATTCCCATGGATTTTCAATTCCCAGGATTCCCAGGAATTCCCAGGAATTTGCCAATCCTGATAACCCGGGGGATTCAGGATTCCTAGCATTCCAGGGGATTTGGGATTCCCGAGATTCCCAAGGATTTCAGATTCCCAGGGATTTGGCATTCCCGATATCCCGGGGGATTCGGGATTCCCGGCGGGCATTCCCTGGGAACGGCTCCGGGGAAATCCCGGCACGGCGCCGCTGCCGGGGGAGAAAAGGGGGGGAACCAAGGGGAACAAAGAGAATCCAAGAGAATCCAACAGGACCAAAGAGAATCCAAGAGAATCCAAGAGAATCCAACGGGACCAAAGAGAATCCAAGAGAATCCAAGAGAATCCAACGGGACCAAAGAGAATCCAAGAGAATCCAACGGGACCAAAGAGAATCCAAGAGAATCCAAGAGAATCCAATGGGACCAAAGAGAATCCAAGAGAATCCAAGAGAATCCAACGGGACCAAAGAGAATCCAAGAGAATCCAAGAGAATCCAACGGGACCAAAGAGAATCCAAGAGAATCCAAGAGAATCCAACGGGACCAAAGAGAATCCAAGAGAATCCAAGAGAATCCAACGGGACCAAAGAGAATACAAGAGAATCCAAGAGAATCCAACGGGACCAAAGAGAATCCAAGAGAATCCAACGGGACCAAAGAGAATCCAAGAGAATCCAAGAGAATCCAACAGGACCAAAGAGAATCCAAGAGAATCCAACGGGACCAAAGAGAATCCAAGAGAATCCAAGAGAATCCAATGGGACCAAAGAGAATCCAAGAGAATCCAAGAGAATCCAACGGGACCAAAGAGAATCCAATGGGACCAAAGAGAATCCAAGAGAATCCAAGAGAATCCAATGGGACCAAAAAGAATCCAAGAGAATCCAAGAGAATCCAAGGGGACCAAAGAGAATCCAAGAGAATCCAATGGGACCAAAGAGAATCCAAGAGAATCCAACAGGACCAAAGAGAATCCAAGAGAATCCAACGGGACCAAATGGAACCAAACCAAACATAACCCAACAGACCCAAAGAGAACCCAAGGGGATCCAACAGAACCGAACCCAACGGGAACCCAATGGGACCCAACAGAACCCAACAGAAACCCAACGGGACCCAACCGAACCCAATGGGACCCAATAGAACCCAATGGGACCCAACCGAACCCAACGGAACCCAATGGGACCCAATGGGACCCAACAGAACCCAACAGAACCCAATGGGACCCAACGGAACCCAATGGGACCCAACCGAACCCAATGGGACCCAATAGAACCCAATGGGACCCAACAGAACCCAACGGGACCCAACGAACCCAATGGGACCCAATAGAACCCAATGGGACCCAACAGAAACCCAATGGGACCCAACAGAACCCAACGAACCCAATGGGACCCAATAGAACCCAATGGAACCCAACAGAACCCAATGGGACCCAACGGGAACCCAATGGGACCCAACGGAACCCAATGGGACCCAACAGAACCCAATGGAACCCAATAGAACCCAATGGGACCCAATAGAACCCAATGGACCCAACAGAACCCAATGGGACCCAATAGAACCCAATGGAACCCAATAGAACCCAATGGGACCCAATAGAACCCAATGGGACCCAACAGAACCCAATGGGACCCAAAGAACCCAATGGGACCCAATAGAACCCAATGGGACCATGGGACCAACAGAACCCAACGAACCCAACGGGACCCAACAGAACCCAATGGAACCCAACAGAACCCAATGGAACCCAATAGAACCCAATGGGACCCAACAGAACCCAATGGGACCAACCGAACCCAATGGGACCCAACAGAACCCAATGGGACCCAATAGAACCCAATGGACCAATGGACCACAACAGAACCCAATGGACCAACCGAACCCAATGGAACCCAATAGAACCCAATGGGACCAACAGAACCAAGGAACCCAATGGGACCAAAGGCAACCCAGGGGACCCAATGGAACTGAAACTGAAGCCAACGGAACAAAAAATCCAACGGAGCCAAAGCCAACCCAAGAGAAGCCAAGAGAAACGAACAAACCCAATGGACCAACAGAACCAAAGAAAATCCAACAGAGCCAAACCAACCCAAGAGAGCCAAACCAACCCAAGAGAGCCAAACCCCAACCCAAGAGAGCCAAACCAACCCAAGAGAACCAAACCCAACCCAAGAGAACCAAACCCAACCCAAGAGAGCCAAACCCAACCCAAGAGAACCAAACCCAACCCAAGAGAACCAAACCAACCCAAGAGAACCAAACCAACCCAAGAGAACCAAACCAACCCAAGAGAGCCAAACCAACCCAAGAGAGCCAAACCAACCCAAGAGAACCAAACCAACCCAAGAGAACCAAACCAACCCAAGAGAGCCAAACCAACCCAAGAGAACCAAACCCAACCCAAGAGAACCAAACCAACCCAAGAGAGCCAAACCCAACCCAAGAGAACCAAACCAACCCAAGAAGCCAAACCAACCCAAGAGAGCCAAACCAACCCAAGAGAGCCAAACCAACCCAAGAAACCCACAACCAACCCAAAGACCAAACCCAACCCAAAAACCAAACCCAACCCAAGAGAACCAAACCAACCCAAGAGACCAAACCAACCCAAGAGAGCCAAACCAACCCAACAACCAAACCAACCCAGAGAACCAAACCAACCCAAGAGAACCAAAACCAACCAAGAAACCAAACCAACCAAGAGAGCCAAACCAACCCAAACCAAACCAACAACCAAGAACCAAACCAACCCAAGACAACCAAACCAACCAAAAGCCAAACCAACCCAAGACAACCAAACCAACCCAAAACCAAACCAACCCAAACCAAACCAACCAAAACCAAACCAACCAAAAACCAAACCAACCCAAAAGCCAAACCCAACCCAAACAACCAACCAAACAACCAACAACCAACCAAACCAACCACAAACCAACCACAACCAACCAACCAACCAACAACCAAACCAAACCAAACCACCAAACCAACCAACCAACCACCAAACCAAACCAAAACAACCAACCACCAAACCAACCAACCAACCAACCAAACCAACCAAACCAACCAAACCAACCAAACCAACCAAACCAAACCAAACCAACCAAACCAAACCAAACCAACCAAACCAAAACCAACCAAACCACAACCAAACCAACCAAACCAACCAAACCAACACCAAACCAACCAAACCAACCAACCAACCAAACCAACCAAACCAAACCAACCAACCAACACCAAACCCAACCAACCAACCAAACCAACCAAACCAAACCAAACCAACCAACCAACCAACCAACCAAACCAACCAAACCAACCAAACCAACCAAACCAAACCAAACCAAACCAACCAAACCAACACCAACCAAACCAAACCAAACACCAACCAACCAACCAACCAACCAAACAACCAACCAACCAAACCAAACCAAACCAAACCAAACCAACCAAACCAACACCACCAACCAACCAAACCCCACCAACCAAACCAACCAACACCAACCAAACCAAACCAAACCAAACCAACCCAAACCAACCAAACCAAACCAAACCAAACCAACCAAACCACCAACCAACCAAACCCAAACCCAAACCAACAAACCAAACCACCAACCAACCAACCAACCAAACCAACCAACCAACAACCAACCAACAAACCAAACCCAACAACCAACAACCAAACCAACAACCCAAACCAAACCACAAACCAAACCAACCAAACCAAACCAACCAAACCAACCACAACCAAACCAACCCAAACCAAACCAACCAAACCAACCAAACCAACCAAACCAACCAAACCAACCAAACCAACCAAAACCAAAACCAACCAACACCAAACCAACCAAACCAACCAACACCAACCAACCAAACCAACCAAACCAACCAAACCAACCAAACCAACCAACACCAACCAAACAACCAAACCAAAAACCAAACCAACCAAACCAACAACCACAACCAACCAAACCAAACCACAACCAACCAAACCAACCCAAACCAACAAACCACAAACCAACCAAACAACCAACCAAACCAACACCAAACCAAACCAAACCAAACCAACCAACCAACCAACCAACCAAACCAACCAAACCAAACCAACCAAACCAACCAAACCAAACCAACCAAAACCAAACCAACCAAACCAACCACCAACCAACCAACAAACCAAAACCAAACCAACCAAACCAAACCAAACACCAACCAAACCAAACCAACCAACCAAAACCAACCAACACCAAACCAAACCAAAACACCAACCAAACCAACCAAAACCAACCAAACCAACCAAACCAACCAACCAAACCAAACCAAACCAACCACCAACACACAAACCAAAACCAAACCAACCAAACCAACCAAACCAAACCAACCAACCACCAACCAAACCAACCAAACCAAACCAAACCCAAACCAACCAACCAAACCAACCAACCAACCAAACCACCAAACCAACCAAACCAAACACCAAACCAACCAACCAACCAAAACCAAACCAAAATCCCAAATCCCAAATCCCTTTGGAATCCCCCAAAATCCCAACTAAATAATTCTCAAATTTCCAAAAATTCTGGGATAAAGCAGAAGATTTGGGAGGTTGGAAAAATCCAAAATCCTTGGGAAATAAAAAATTTAAAAAAAAATCCTTGGAAAAAACCCCTAAAAATCCTTGGGAAAAAAAAAATTCTTGGAAAAACCCCAAAATCCTTGGGATTGGGAATTCCCAAAACCTTGGGAAAATTCCTGGATTTTCTGGGAATTCCAGGATTTTCTCATTGCTATCCCAAGGGAAAAAGGGGAAAATTCCCAATTTCCCACAACAATATCCCAATTTTCCTCAAAAATATCCCAATTTTCCTCAGGAATATCCAAATTTTCCCAGGAAATTCCCAATTCTCCAAAGAATTTTCCCAACTTTTCCCCAGAATTCCCCCCCAAAAATCCCAGAATTCCCAGCTCCAATCCCAGCTGGAAAAATCAGAATTTTTTCCTCCTCTTTTCCTGGAAATTCCCCCCAAAAATTCCAGGATCCTCGATCCCAAATCCCACAAAATCCCCAAATTTTTCCCCTTTGTATCCCAATCCTGAAAATTCCCAACTTTTCCTTCATTTTCCTTGAATTTTTCCATCAGAATTTAAATCCCACCTCCAAAATTCCATAAAATCATCCTTGGAATTCCATCCCAAAGGGAAAAATCTGGGAATATTTTGATTTTTCCCAAGTTTTTCTCGCTGGGAAAATCCTCAAAAATGAGGAGTTTTTTTGCTGTTGTAAATTCCTGGGGTTTTTTAATCCCCAAAAAAAAAACCAGAATCCTGGGAAAATTTCCCCAAAATTCCCAAAATCCTGGGAAAAAAATCCAAAAAAATTCCCAAAATCCTGGGGAAAATCCCAAAAAAAAATCCCAAATCCTGGAAAAAATTCCCCAAAAATCTCCAAAATCCTGTAAAAATTCCCAAAAATTCACAAAATCCTGGAAAAAATTCCCAAAATTCCAAAAAAAAAACCCCAAAATCCTGGAAAAAAATTCTCAAAAAACCTCAAAATCTTGGGAAAAATTCCCCAAATCCTGGAAAAAATTCCCAAAAAATTCCCCCAAAAACCCCAAAATCTTGGAAAATATTCCCCAAAACCCAAAATCCTTGGAAAAATTCCCCAAAAATTCCCAAAATAACCCAAAATCTCTTGGAAAAAATTCCCAAAAACCCGCAAAATCCTGGAAAAAATTCCCAACATTTCCCAAATCCTGGAAAAAAATTCCCAAAAAAACCCAAAATTCTGGGGAAAATTCCCAAAAATTCCCAAAATAACCCAAAACCCTGGGAAAAATTCCCCAAAATTCCAAAAAAATTTCCAAATCCTGGAAAAAATTCCCATAAAAACCCAAAATCCTGGGGAAAAATCCCCCAAAAAAACTCAAATCCTGAGAAAAATTCCATAAAAAAAATTAAACCTGGGCAAAATTCCCAGAAATTTCCCAAATCCTGGGGAAAATTCCCAAAAAAATCCCAAAATCCCCAAAATCCTGGAAAAAAATTCCCAAAAAAAAACCCAAAATCTGGAAAAAAATTCCCAAAAATTAAAAAAAAAAAAAAAAAACCAAAATCTTGGAAAAGATTCCCAAAAATTCCCAAAATAACCCAAAATCTCTTGGAAAAAATTCCCAAAAAATTCCCAAAAATTCCCCAAATCCTGGAAAAATTCCCCAAAGTTCCCAAAAACCCCCAAAATATTGGGAAAAATTCCCATAAAAACCCCAAAGAAACCCCAAAATCCTGGGGAAAATTCAAAAAAAAAACCCCAAAATCCTGGAAAAAAAATCCAAACAAATTCCCAAATCCTGAGGAAAATAAAATAAAAAAAAAAAAAAAAATCCTGGAAAAAATTTCCAAAAATTCCCAAAAAAATCCCAATCGGAAAAAAAATTCCAAAAAATTCCCAAATCCTGGAAAAAAATTCCCAAAAATTCCCAAAATAACCCCAAAATCTTGGAAAAAATTCAAAAAAATTCCAAAAAAAACCCAAAATCCTGGAAAAAAATTCCCAGAAATTCCAAAAAAAACCCCAAATCCTGGAAAAAATAAAAAAAAATTCCCAAAAAATTCCCAAAACCCCAAAATCCTGGAAAAAATTCCCAAATTTCCCCGCACTCACCTGGACCTGCCGGAGCTCGCCTCATGGGAAATTTGGGATTTTCCCGGAAAATCCTAAAATTCTGGGAATTCCATGGGAATCTCCACTCCTGGATCCTGCAGAGGGAGAAATTTCCAATTATTGGGGGGAAAATCCATGGAAAAATTAAAAAATTCCAGGAAAATTGGGAATTCCAGCCAGGGCAGGCTGGGGTTTGCTCGGGGATTCCCAAAAATTCCAGGATTTTCTTCATTTAAATAAAAAAAATCCTGGATTTTTTCAGGTTTTCCCTAAAAAATCCTGGAATTTCCTCCATTTTTCCATGAAAATCCTGGAATTTTCCCCATTTTCCCAAAAATTCCCCAAATTTCCCATTCCCACTTTTTTCCACACAGGAATTTTCCCTGGAAATTCCTGGAATTTTATCCCAATCCCAGAAAAAACCAAAATTCAAATTCCCAATTTTTATTCCCTGGGAAGAAATTTGGAATTTTTTTGGAATTTTTAGGGTTGGGAAAAATGGGAAAAAATTGGAATTTTTTGGGAATTCCGAGGATTTTTCCTGATTTTTTGGGGGGATCCAAGAAAAGAATTCTGGAAAATTAAAGGTGGGGAAGGGAAAAATTGGGAATTGGGGAAAAATTGGGAAAGGGAAAATTTGGGAATTCCGGAAAATTTAGGGCAAAAAAAGGGAAAAATTTGGGAATTATAAAAAATGTTGGAAAGGGAAAATTGGGAATTCTGGAAAATTTAGGGCAGAGAAAAAATGGAAAATTTAAGGGAGAAAAAGGGGGAAATTGGGAATTCTGGAAAAACTGGGAAAGGGAAATTTGGGAATTCTGGAAAATTTAAGGAGAAAAAAGGGGAAAATTGGGAAATCTGGACAATTTAGGGCAGAAAATGGGGAAAATTTTGGGATTTATGGAAAATTTACGACAGAAAAATCTGAGAATTCTGGAAAAGCGAGGGTAGAAAAGGGAGAAAAATCCGGGAATTCTGGAAAATTTAGAGCAGAAAAACAGGAAAAATCTGAGGAATTACAGAAACCCGAGGGCAGAGAACGGGAATAGAGGGGAAGGACACGAAATTGAGAGCAGGAAAAAGGGGAAAAAATTGGGAATTCTGGGAAATTTTGGACAGAGAATTTGGGGGGAAATTCGGGAATTCTGGAAAATTGTGGGTGGGGGAAAAATTGGGAATTCTGGAAAATTGAGGGCAGAGAAAAAAATTGGGAATTCTGGAAACTTTTGGGCAGGGAAAAATTTGGGAATTCTGGAAAATTTAGGGCAGGAAAGGGAAAATTTGGGAATTCTGGAAAAATTGGGAAAGGAAAATTTGGGAATTAGGGAAAATTGAGGGTGGGGGGAAATTGGGAATTCTGGAAAATTTAGGACAGAAAAATCTGAGAATTGTGGAAAATCGAGGGCAGGGAAAAGGAAAATCCGGGAATTCTGGAAAATTTAGGGCAGAAAAAGGAAAAAATTTGGGAATTCTGGACAATTTTGGGCAGAAAAAGGGAAAAATTCGGGAATTCTGGACAATTTAGGGCAGAAAATGGGGAAAATTTGGGGATTTATGGAAAATTTAGGACAGAAAAATCTGAGAATTCTGGAAAAGCGAGGGCAGGGAAAGAGGAAAATCCGGGAATTCTGGAAAATTTATGACAGAAAAACAGGAAAAATCTGAGGAATTACATAAACCCGAGGGCAGAGAATGGGAATAGAGGGGAAGGACACAAAATTGAGGGCAGGAAAAAGGGGAAAAATTGGGAATTCTGGGAAATTGAAGGGAGAAAAAGGGGAAAAAATTGGGAATTCTGGAAAATTTTGGGCAGAAAAAGGGGAAAATTGGGAATTCGGGAAAATTTAGGGCAGAGAATTTGGGGGAAAATTTGGGAATTCTGGAAAATTGAGGGAGAGAAAAAATTGGAATTATGGAAAATTTAGGGAGAAAAGGGGAAAAATTTGGGAATTCTGGAAAATTTAGGGCAGGAAAGGGAAAATTTGGGAATTCTGGAAAAATTGGGAAAGCAAAATTCGGGAATTCTGGAAAACTGAGGGCAGGGAAAAGGGAAAAAATTGGGAATTCTGGAAAATTTAAGGGAGAAAAAGGGAAAAATTTGGAAATCTGGAAAATCGAGGGCAGAGGATTTGGGGGAAAATTTGGGAATTCTGGAAAATTGAGGGTGGGGGAAAAATTTGGGAATTATGGAAAAATTAAGGAGAAAAGGGGAAAATTTTGGGATTTATGGAAAATTTAGGACAGAAAAATCTGAGAATTGTGGAAAATCGAGGGCAGGGAAAGACGAAAATCCGGGAATTCGGGAAAATTTATGACAGAAAAACAGGAAAAATCTGAGGAATTACATAAACCCGAGGGCAGAGAACGGGAATAGAGGGGAAGGACACAAAATTTCGATCATAAAAAGGGAAAAAATTGGGAATTTTCTGCCGCGGCGGCGCCCTGAGGAGGAGCCGCTGCTGCCACACCTGGCTGGGGAATGCTGCTCCAGGGGCAACCCTCCCTCCCCGCCAGCATTTTGAGATTATTTTCACCTTTATTTTGGTTTTTTAGGTTCTTTTTCAGCGATTTTGTTGAATTTCCAGCTTTTTTTTCGGGTTTTTTGGCGATTCACGGCCTGTCCCCCCCTCCAGACAAAGCGCGGCCCCCTCAGCGCGACCGCAGGCCGCCCGCAACCGCGGCGGCGAGAAAACATTTTTTTTTAATAAATACAATTAAAAATCATGTTTTTTTAGGAATATATCTTAATAAAAAGGCGAGGGGAGGAGGTGAAGAAGGAGGAGCGCGGCGGGACTTTGGGCGAAGGGGGCGCCTGAGGGAGGGTGAGGGGGAGCGATGGCGGAGGGCGGGCCCGCGGCTGAGGGGAGGGGACGGAGCTGAGGAGGAGAAGAAGAAACCGGGAGAGAGAAGGAGAGAGAAGAAGACCACGAGAGAGAGAGAGAGAGAGACAGAAGGCAAAAAAGGCGGCGGCCGCCATGGTTGTGATAAGAAAAAAAAAATAAATAAAAAAAAAAAAAACCCCGCCGGGTTCTCTCCCTCACCTGGAGCCGACGAGGCCGCGGGTGAAGGCGCCGCCCCTCCTTGGCCGGGTCGCGGTTCCCGGGGAGCGGAGGAACCGCGGGAGCTCCGGCGGGAGCGGCGGCCCCGGCTCCGCTCAGGGCTTGGATCCTCCTCCTCCTCCTCCTCCTCCCCTCCTCCCCCTGAGCCCGCCGGGGCCTTCTCGTCCTCTCGGCAGCGAGCTCCGGGGAAAAAGCTGCGGGGCTCCGGCTCGGGGCTCTCGGCTCGATCCTCCCCCTCCTCCCCGGTGGGACAGGGGCGGAGCTGGCTGAGGAGGACGGAGAAGGGGGCGGTGGAGTTGCGTTGGGGATGGAGACGCCTCCTGTTAATTTTCCTGCCCCTTCCTCCTCCTGCTCCTCCTGCGTTCCGGAGGGCAGGAGGATTGGAGGTGCTGGTGGTGGTGCTGGTGCTGGTGGTGTGGGTGCCGCCATCTTCTGCCGGCGCGGCCGCGATGGCGGCGGGGAAGGGGGAACGGGCACGGGGAAATGGAGGGGGAACGGGGAGGAGGCGCCATGTTGGAGGCTGAGGGAGCTGAGGGGCTCCGGCCGCGCCGGGCGCGGGCGGCGATGGCGGCGGGCAAGGCTCGGGCCCGGATCCTCTCGGTGCCTCGGTACCGGGACCCTCCCGGTGTCCGCCCGCCTCGTGCCGATCTCTCGGCTCCGGTACCGAGCTGCCCGGTGTCCCCGCTCGGCCCTCGGGCCCGGATCCCCTCGGTGCTCTCGGTACCGGAGCTCCCGGTGTCCCCGCTCGGCCCTCGGGCCCGGATCCCCTCGGTGCTCTCGGTACCGGAGCTCCCGTGGACCGCTGGCCCGATCCTCCCCCGGTGTCACCGCTCGGCCTCGGCCCGGATCCCTCGGTGCCTTCCGTGTCCCCTCGGTGCCCTCACCCGATCCCGCCCGGGTCCCTCCGTCCTCAGCCCGACCCCTGGTCCTCGGCCCGGACCTTCCGCCTCTCGGGGCCCTCACCCGTTCCTCCGGTGCCCTCACCCGGGATCCTCCCGGTGTCCCCGCTCGGCCCTCGGCCGATCCCTCGGTGCCCTCACCCGGGAGCTCCCGTGCACCGCGTGCCCTCAGCTCCGACCTTCCGTGCCCCAGCCCGGACTCCGGTGCCCCGGTGCCCTCACTCAGACTTTCCGGTGTCCTCGTGCCCAGCCCCGGACTCCGTGCCACCGCTCTGCCGCAGCCCGTCTCCGGTTCTCAGCCCCGGATCCTCCCCGTGTCCCGCTCGTGCCTCAGCCCGGATCCTCCCGACCTCCCGGGCCCCAGCCCCGGATCCTCCCGTGCCGCGTGCCTCCGTCCCCCGGTCCTTCCGGGCCCTCCCGGTCCGTCTCCCCGTCCTCCGGTTCCCCCCAGTCCCCCGTCTCTCGCTCCCCGGTTCCTCCCGGTTCCCTCAGCCCCGGATCCTCCTTCCCCCGGTCTCCCGTTCCTCCCGGTTCCCGTTCCCCCATTCTTCCCGTTCCCCGGATCCTCCCGGTTTCCCCGTTCCCTCCGTTCCCCGTCTCCGTTCCTCCCGTTCCCCCAGCCCCGTCTCTCCATTTCCCCGTCCTACCTTCTCCCCGGTTCCCCCGTCTCTCCCGTTCCCCGTTCTCCTCCCGTTCCCTCTCTCCCGTTCCCCCCCGTTCCCTTCCGGTTCGTTCCCCCCGTTCTCTCCCGGTTCTTCCCTCCCGGTTTCTCCCGTTCTCTCCCGGTTTCCCCCTTCCCCCGTTCTCTCCCGTTCCCCCGTTCTCCCCGGTTTGTTCTCTCCCGTTCCCCGTTCTCCCTCTCCCAGTTCCCCGTTCCTCCCATTCTCTCCCGGTTTCCCCCGGTTCTCTCCCGGTTCCCCGTTCTCCCCCGTTCTCTCCCGGTTCCCTCCCCTTCTCCCTGGTTTCCCCGGTTCTCTCCCGGTTCCTCCCATTCTCTCCCGGTTTCCCCCCGTTCTCTCCCGTCCTCCCGTTCTCTCCCGTTCCCGTTCTTCCCGTTCCCCCGTTCTCTCCCGGTTCCCTCCGTCTCTCCCGGTTTCCCCGGTCTTCCTTCTCTCCCGTTCCCCTCTCCCGTTTCCCCCCGTTCTCCTCCCCGTTCTCTCCCTTCCCGGTTCTCTCCCGGTTTCCCCGGGTTTCTCCTCCCGGTTCCCGTTTCCCCGTTCCCCGGTTCTCCTCCCGGTTCTCCTCCCGGTTCTCTCCAGTTTCCCCCGGTTCTCCCGGTCTCCGTGCTGCCCCATCCCGAGCCGGCTCCACGGGCTCGTGTCGGTTCGGGATCCCCGGAGCTCCAACCGCAGCCCAGAGGATCCGGGATGGCCTGGGATAATCCCAGGGATTCGCTGGGAATTCCAACCCAGCCAGGAATTCCTGCCCCAATCCCATTTTATCCCATGGAATTCCCAAAATTCCCAGCCCAGGATTGGATTCAGCCCCATCACCACTCCTCTCCAAGAAGGAATTTTGGGAATTCCATGAAAATTGGGGACTCCAGGCAGGGTCTCCCTTCCCTTTCCCATCCCCAATTCCATAAAAACCCCTCAGGATGGATCCTGAGTGTCCTGGATCCCAGAATCCTGGAATTCTTTGGGATGGGATTTGTGGATTTTAAATCCCAACCCAACCCCACCATCCCAAATTTTTCCAGCCTTTCCTGGGACACTCCCAGGGATTCTCTGGGAATCTCAGCCCAGCCAGGAATTCCTGCCCCAATCCCATTTTATCCCATGGAATTCCCAAAATTCCCAGCCCAGTTTGGATCCATCCCAGCTCCTGTCTGTGAAGGAATTTTGGGAATTCCCTGGAAATTGGGGACTCCCTTCCCTTTTCCCACCCCCAATTCCATAAAAACCCCTCGGGATGAATCCTGAGCATCCTGGATCCCAGAATCCTGGAATTCTTTGGGATGGGATCCACAAACCTTCAACCCCATCCCAAATTTCCCAGCTTTTCCAGGGACACTCCCAGGAAATCTCTGGGAATTCCAGCCCACCCTTCCCCAAATCCCAAAATGTGATTTTTATTCCCAAAATTCCCACCTGTTTTTTTTTTTTCTGGATATTTGGGACACTCAGGATCCATCCCGAGGGGATTTTATGGAATTTGGGGGTGGGAAAGGGAAGCGAGATCCTGCCTGGAATCCCAGATTTTCATGGAATTCCCAAAATTCCTTCTTGGAGAGGAGTGGGGGGTGGGGCTGGATCCAAATCTGGAGGGAATTCCATGGGAAAAAATGGGATTGGGGAGGGAATTCCTGGGATATTCCCCAAAAAAACCCTCCCAAAAATCGCAAAATCCCAGGAAAACAGCTCCAAAATAAAAAAAAAAAACTCCAAATCAAAAAAACCTTCCAAATCTCCTCCAAAAATTCTCCAAATCCTGAAAAAAAAATCAAATCCCATAAAAAATTAAAAAAAAATCTCCAAATCCTGCAAAAAAAATTTCAAATCCCATAAAAAATTAAAAAAAAAAAATCCACAAATCCTGAAAAAAAATCAAATCCCATAAAAAATTAAAAAAAAAAAAATTCCCCAAGTCCTGGGAAAAAAAAAATTCAAATCCCATAGAAAATTCCAAATAAAATCCCATTAAAAATTTCAAAAAAAAAAAAATCTCCAAATCCTGAAAAAAAAATCAAATCCCATAAAAATTCCCCTAAAAAATCCCCAAATCCTGAAAAAAAAAATTCAAATCCTTTAAAAATTTTCCCTAAAAAATCCCCAAATCCTGAAAAAAATCAAATCCCATAAAATTCTGAAAATTCCTTTTTTTTTTTTCCTCAATTCCTATTTTTTAATTTTTAAAAAAATTTTCTGGGATTTATTAAAATTAATAATTTTTTTAAATTTTTGCAGTCGGGAGAGCTCCCGGGGAAGGGAAAATTCCCTGGAAAAGTTTGGGGGAAATGGGGAAAAATGGGGAAAAAATGGGGGAAAAATGGGAAAAAAATGGGGAAAAATGGTAAAAAAATGGGGGGGGAATGGGGAAAAAATAAAGGAAAAAAGAGGGGAAAAGATAATGGGAAAAGGAAAAGGGAAAAAGGAAAAGGAAAAAAAGGGGAAAAAAAGGAAAAAAGGAAAAGGAAAAAAAAAAAAAAAGGAAAAGGGGAAAAAATTAAAAAGGGGGAAAGGGGAAAAAGGAAAAGAAAATGGAAAAGGGGAAAAAGGGAAAAGGATAAAGGGAAAAGGGAGAAAAAGGGAAAAAATAAAAAGGGGGAAAGGGAAGAAAAGGGAAAAAAAAAGGAAAAGGAAAAGGAAAAAAGGAAAAGGGAAAAGGGAAAAAAGGAAAGAAAAAAAAGGAAAAGGGGAAAAGGGAAAAAAAGGGAAAGGGGAAAAGGAAAATAAAAGGAAAAGGAAAATAGAAAAAAGGAAAGGGGAAAAGAAAAAAAAAGGGAAAAGGAAAAGGAAAAGGAAAAGGAAAAAAGGGGGAAAAGGGAAAAGGAGAGGAAAGGAGAAAAATAAAAAAGGGGAAAAGAGGAAAAAGGAAAAGGGAAAAAGAAAAAAGGAAAAGGAAAAAGGGAAAGGGGGAAAAGGGAAAGTGGAAAAGGAGAAAAAAAACAGGGAAAAAAGAAAAGGGAAAAAAGGGGGAAAGGGAAAATAAAAGGGGAAAAGGAAAGGAAAAAGGGAGAAAATGGGGGAAAAGGAGAAAAAGAAAAAGGGAAAAAAGGGGAAAAATGGAAAAGGGAAAAAAGGAAAAAGGGGAAAAGGAAAGGAGAAAAGGGAAAAATGGGGAAAGGGAAAAAAAGGGATAAAGAGGGAAATGGGGAAAGGGAAAAAGGGGAAAAGGAAAAAGGGGAAGGGGAAAAGGGGGGAAAGGAAAAAAGGGAAAAAAGGGAAATGGAAAAAAAAAGGGAAGAGGGGAAAGGAATGAAAGGAAAAAGGGAAAAATTGTGGGAAAATGGGAAAATGGGAAAAAAGGGAGAAAAGTGGAGGAAAGGGGGAAAAAAGAAAAAAGGGGGAAAAGGGTGGAAGGGGAAGAAAAAGGAAAAAAATGGGAAAAAAGGATGGGAAAGGGAGAAGGAAAAAAGAGGGAAAAGGGGAAAAAGGAAAGGAAAAAAAAGGGAAAATGGAGAAAAGGAAAAGGGGAAAAGGAGAGAAATGGGGGAAAATGGGAAAAAAAGGGAAAAAGGAAGAAAGATGAAAAGGGGAAAAGGAAAAAAGTGGGAAAAGAGTAAAAGGGGGAAAGAAAAAAGGGAAAGAGGAAAAGGAAAAAGGAGGGAAAGGGATGAAAGGAAAAAAGGGAAAATTGTGGGAAATGGGAAAAAATGGAGAAGGGAAAAAGGGGAAAAGGAAAAAGGAAGAAGGGAAAAAAGGGGGAAAGGGGAAAAAAAAGGGAAAAGGTGGAAGGGGAAAAAGGAAAAATGGGAAAAAGATGGAAAGGGGAGAAGGAAAAAAGAGGGAAAAGGGGAAAGGAAAGGAAAAAAAGGGGAAATGGAGAAAAAGGAAAAGGGGAAAAAGGAGAGAAATGGGGAAATGGAAAAAAGGGAAAAAAGGAAAGAAAGATGAAAAGGGAAAAGGAAAAAAGTGAGAAAATAATAAAAATGGGAAAGGGAAAAAAAGGGAAAAGGAAAAAAGGAAAATGGTAAAAAAGGGAAGAGGGGAAAGGAGAAAGGAAAAAGGGAAAATTGTGGGAAAAGGGAAAATGGAAAAATGGAAAAGGAAAATGGGAAAAAAGGGGGCAAAGTGGAAAGGAAATTATCCCTAAAATATTCCTAAAAATTCCCAATAAAATTAAAAAAAAAAAAGTAAATTCCCACAAATTTCCGTAAAAATTAAAAAAAAAATTCCAAATTTTCCAAAAAATACAAAATAAAAATTCCAAAAAAAATTCCCCTTCAAAAAAAAAAAAATTCCTCAAACGCTTTTAAAATTCTTAAAATTTTCCTTAAAATTCAAACAAATTCCAAAAAAATTTTCCAAAAATTTAAAATAAAAATTCCAAGAAATTTCCCAAAAACACACAAAAAAATTTAATTTTTTTTAAAATCAAAAAAAATCCCTATTTTTTTAAATCCCAAAATATTTCCCTAATTTTTTTTAAATTCTAAAAAAATTCCCGAAAAATTCCCCCGAAAAATAAAATTAATTACAAAAAAATCTCCCAAAAAAATCCCAAAATTTTTCCTAAAATTAAAAAAAAAATCCCATTATTTTTTTCCAAAATTCTCGATTTTCCCATGATTTTTTTGGAATCCAGGACGATTCCAGATGGGAAAAGTGGGAGAATTCCAGGGGATTGAGCAGGACTGAAAAAATGGGGAAAATTGGGAAGAAAAGGGGGAAAAAATTGAGGAAAAAATGGGAAAAATTGGGAAAAAATGAAACAAATTGGGGGAAAACAAGGAAAAAAATCTGGAAGAAAATGGAAAAAAAAAGGAAAAAAATGGGAAAATTTGGGGGGAAAATGGGGGGAAAAAGGGAAAAAATTGTGGGGGAAATGGGAAAAATTGGGGAGAAAATGGGAAAAAAAAGGAAAAGAATTGGGGAAAAATGGGGGGAAAAAAGGAAAAAAAATGGAAAAAAAGGGGGAAAAGGGGAAAATTGGAGGGAAATGAAAAAAATGGGAAAAATTGGGGAGAAAATGGGGAAAAAAAGGAAAAAAATTGGGGAAAATGGGGAAAAAATTGGGAAAAAACTTAGGGGAAAATGGGGGGAAAAAGGAAAAAAATCGGGGAAAAAAAAGGAAAAAAATTGGGGGAAAATGGGGAAAAATTGGGAAAAAAAGGAAAAAAAACGGGGGGAAATGGGAAAAAAGAAAAATTGGGAAAAAGGAAAAATTGGAAAAAGTGAAAAAATGGGGAAAAAAGGAAAAAATTGGGGAAAAATCAGCAAGAAAATGGGGGAAAAAGGAAAAAATGGGAAAATTTTGGGGAATATGAGGGGAAAAAGGGAAAAATTGGGGGAAATGTGAAAAAATGGGGGAAAAAAAGGGAAAAATTGGGGGGAAAAAAGGAAAAAAATTGGGGGAAAAATCGGGAGAGAAAATGGGGAAAAAGGGAAAAATTGGGGGAAAATGGGGGAAAAAAGGGAAAAATTGGGGGAAAATGGGAAAAAATGGGGAAAAAAATGGGGAAAAAAAAAGGAAAAAATTGGGGAAAAAATGGGAAAAAAATGGGGGAAAAAAAGGAAAATTTGGGGGAAATGGAGAAAAGGGAAAAATTTGGGGGGAAATGGGAAAAAATGGGGGAAAAAGGGAAAAATTGGGGGAAAAAGGGAAAATTGGGGTAAATGGGGGGAAAGAGAAAAATGGGGGAAAATGGGGGAAATTTGGGGCAAATGGGATAAAAGGGGGAAAATGAGGGATTGAAAATGGGGAGGGATGGGAAATGGGGAGGGAGGGAAATGGGGAGGGATGGGAAATGGGGAGGGAAATGAGGAGGAATTGGAATGGGGTGGGATGGGAAATGGGGAGGGAAATGAGGAGGAATTGGAATGGGGAGGGATGGGAAATGGGGAGGGATGGGAAATGGGGAGGGATGGGAAATGGGGAGGGATGGGAAATGGGGAGGGAGAAATGGGGAGGAATGGAATGGGGAGGGGATGGCGAAAACTGAGGGGTGAAGCGTGAAGATGGGAGGGATAAGGACGGGGAAGGAGGATGGGGAGAGGAGGAGGGAAGCTGGGACGGGAGGAGGAAAGCGGGAGGGAGGAGGAGGCCGAAAATGAACCGGGGAGAGAAGGCGGGAAGAGACCGAGGGCAGTGAAGGACCGGGAGAGCTGAGGGGCGGAGAGTGAGGGTGCTGAGGGCGGGAGAGCTGAGGGCGGGAGAGCTGAGGGACCGGAGAGCTGAGGGACCGGGAGAGTGAGGGCCGGAGAGCTGAGGGACGGAGAGCTGAGGGCGTGCTGAGGGGCCGGGAGAGCTGAGGGGCCGGGAGAGTGAGGGCTGCTGAGGGGCCGGGAGAGCTGAGGGGCCGGGAGAGCTGAGGGACCGGGAGAGCTGAGGGGCGGAGAGGAGGGCCGGGAGAGCTGAGGGACCGGGAGCTGAGGACCGGGAGAGCTGAGGCCGGGAGAGCTGAGGGGCCGGGAGAGCTGAGGGCGCGCTGGGACGAGCTGAGGGGCCGGAGAGTGAGGGCGGAAGCTGAGGGGCCGGGAGAGCTGAGGGCGCTGTGAGGGACCGGGAGAGCTGAGGGGCCGGGAGAGCTGAGGGGCCGGGAGAGCTGAGGGCGCTGCTGAGGGGCCGGGAGAGCTGAGGGGCCGGGAGAGCGAGGGCGCTGCTGAGGGGCCGGGAGAGCGAGGCGCTGCTGAGGGCCGGGAGACTGAGCGGGGAGCTGAGGGGCCGGGAGAGCTGAGGGCGAGAGCTGAGGGGCCGGGAGAGCTGAGGGCGCTGCCGAGGGCCGAGAAGCACCGCCCGGCCCTGAGGGCGCCGAGCGCGCTGAAACACCGAGCGCGCTGAGCCCTGAGGGGCCGGGAGGAGGCCCGGGACCGGCCGCAAACACCGCCCGGCGCGGAGGGCGCTGAGGGGCCGGGATGAAGCTGTGGAGGAGCGGCGGGAAGCGCTGCCCGCCAGGGCAAGACTTGCCCGCCCAAAAAAACACTGCCAGCCCGGATAGCATTGCCCGTCCGGGAAGCGCTGCCCGCCCGGGCAAGACTTGCCCGCCCAAAAAACACTGCCAGCCCGGATAGCATTGCCCGTCCGGGAAGTACCGCCCGGCTCTGAGGGCGCCGAGGGCCGGCAGCGCACCGCACCCACGCCGCGGGACCCTCTGCCCGCCTCTGACCCCGCTCCCGCCGTGCTGCCGCCATAGGCGCCGCGGGGGGCGGGACTTTCCGCACAGCTCGCGTCACCATTTGCCGCCGCCGGCAGGGGGGCGGGACATTCCGGTCAACTCGCGTTTCTATTGGCCACCGCCGGCAGGGGGGCGGGACTTTCCGCTCTGGTCATGTCGCCATTGGTCGGTGCAGCGGCCCCGCCTCCTCCGGCGGCGGCGAACGCGCCGTTCCCGCGGGCGGGGGGCGCCTCGTGGGGAACTGCACGTAGCCAGGGCGGGGGCGGGAAAGGAGCGGGAGGAGGGAATGTGAGGGGAGAGAGGGAATGGCGGCGAGTGAGAGGGGAGAGAGGGAATGGCCGAGTGTGTGAGGGGAGAGAGGGAATGGCCGAGTGTGTGAGGGGAGAGAGGGAATGGCGGCGAGTGTGTGAGGGGAGAGAGGGAATGGCCGAGTGTGTGAGGGGAGAGAGGGAATGGCCGTGTTCGTGAGGGGAGATCATGGCGGAGATCACAGAATGTCCGTGTTTGTGAGGGGAGGTCATGGCGGAGATGAGGAGCAGCCATGAGGGAGATCATGGAGAGGAGGGGAGCTCATGAGGGGAGATCATGGCGGAAGATGAGAGGCAGCTGAGGGGAGGTCATGGAGGAAGATGAGGGGAGAGATCGTAGGAGAAGAGGAGGGGCGGTGTGATGGAGGAGACAAGGGGCAGCTGAAGGAGATCATGGAGGAAGGTGAGAGGAATCCGTGGAGGAAGAGGAGGGGAGAGCATGGAGGAAGATGAGAGCATGGAGGAAGAGAGGGGAACCATGGAGGAAGATGAGGGGAGAGCATGGAGGAAGATGAGGGGAACCATGGAGGAAGATGAGGGGAGAGCATGGAGGAAGATGAGAGCATGGAGGAAGATGAGGGAGGCATGGAGGAAGAGAGGGGAGCCATGGGAGGGAGATGAGGAGAATGGAGGAGATGGAGATGGAGGAAGATGAGGGGAGCCATGGAGGAAGATGAGGGGAGCCATGGAGGAAGATGAGAGCATGGAGGAAGATGAGAGCATGGAGGAAGATGAGGGGAGCCATGGAGGAAGATGAGAGCATGGAGGAAGATGAGAGGAGCCATGAGGAAGATGAGGGGAGCCCATGGAGGAGATGAGGGACCATGGAGGAAGATGAGGAGGAGGAAGATGAGGGGAGCCATGGAGAAGATGAGAGGGAGCCCAGGAGGAAGATGAGGGAGCCCATGGAGGAGATGAGAGCATGGGGAGATGGAGGGCCCATGGAGGAAGATGAGGGAGGGGCCATGGAGGAAGTGAGGGAGCAGAGGAATGGCGCATGGAGGAAGATGAGGGGAACCCATGGAGGAAGATGAGGGGAGCCATGAGGAATGAGGGAGCCATGGAGGAGATGAGAGCGCCCTGCTCTTTGCAGCATCTTTCTCAGGTGTGGCAGCGAGCAAGCTGCCTCCCCAGGTGATGGATTTCACCTCCTCTGCACAGTGATAACTCAATTTCCATTTTAATTTTCATTCCAGCGCTCATGAGCTGAGGAAAGCCAAGCCTGAGGAGCTTGGGAGGAAATTTAGGAGCGTTTCTGCAAACAGAAGATTTTGGGTGCGTTGCAGAAGGTATTTGGTTTTACAAATTAAAAAAAAAAACCCAGATATTTGTTGGGAATTCAGAACAGATTTCATATTTTTTTTTTTATATCTTGGATGACAGAAGGAAAATCCCACTTGGTAAAAAAATATTTTTAGAGTCTGGCACTGTCCCAGTGTTTGTACAGCAGCTCTGCCTTAGGGTGCTGCAAGGGATAAACTCCAAAATTAGGGAATTTTGAAAAGAGGTGGAAAACCACGCCCAAAGTGGGATAAATCCCAAAAGGAGCATTGCTGGTGGAAAGAGAGGAGAAAGGGGTGGGGGAGGGGGAAAGGGGGAGCCCAGTCCTTGGGAAGGGATCTTGGGGACCCAATTCCTGGGAATGGGGTGCAGGAAGATCCAATTCCTTGGGAAAAGGTGCAGGAGGAGCCCAATCCCTTGGGAAGGGATGACAGGGACCCTAATCCTTGGGAAGGAGGTAAAGGGGGAACCCATTCCTTGGAGAAGGGATCTTGGGGACCCCAATCCCTTGGGGTAGCAATCATGGGGACCCCAATCCCTTGGGAATGGGGTGCAGGAAGATCCCAATTCCTTGGGAATGGGGTGACAGGGACCCCAGTTCCTTGGGAATGGGGTGCAGGAAGATCCCAATTCCTTGGGAATGGGGTGACAGGGACCCTGATCCCTTGGGAATGGGATCTTGGGGACCCCAATTCCTTGGGAATGGGATGCAGGAACATCCCCATTCTTTGGGAATGGGGTGATTGGGACCCCAATTCCTTGGGAATGGGGTGCAGGAACATCCCAGTTCCTTGGGAAAGGGGTGCAGGAGGAGCCAAACTCCTTGGGAAAGGGATCTTGGAGACCCCAATCCCTTGGGAATGGGGTGCAGGAACATCCAAATCCCTTGGAAAGGGATCATGGGGACCCCAATCTCTTGGGAAAGGTGTGCAGGAAGATCCCAATTCCTTGGGAAAGGGATCCTGGGGACTCCAATCCCTTGGGAATGGGGTGCAGGAGGAGCCACATCCCTTGGAAAGGGATCAAGGGGATCCCAATCCCTTGGGAAAGGGATCAAGGGGACCCCAATCCCTTGGGAATGGGTTGCAGGAAAATCCCTGTTCCTAGGGGAGTGAGAGGGGAGGGAAGGAATCCCAGCCCCGAGCAGGCAAAAAAAACCCCAAATCCCAACCCAAACCCTGAGGGCCCAAACTTAACCCGGGCTTTTCAAAGCTGGGAGCGACCCAGGAAGAGCCAAGAAAAACCTCCTGAGCCGAGAACGAACAGCGGAGAGCGGAGGGGACGGAGAACCGGGGAGAGGAGAACCGGGGAAAGGAGAAACGGGAGAGGAGAAACGGGAGAGGAGAAACGGGAAGGAGAAAGGGGAAGGAGAAATGGGAGAGGAGAAACGGGAAGGAGAAAGGGAGAGGAGAAACGGGAGAGGAGAAACGGGGAAAGGAGAAACGGGAGAAGGAGAAACGGGAGAGGAGAAACGGGAGAGGAGAAATGGGAGAGGAGAAACGGGAGAGGAGAAAGGGAGAGGAGAAATGGGAGAGGAGAAACGGGAGAGGAGAAACGGGAGAGGAGAAACGGGAGAGGAGAAATGGGAGAGGAGAAACGGGAGAGGAGAAATGGGAGAGGAGAAATGGGAGAGGAGAAACGGGAGAGGAGAAATGGGAGAGAGGAGAAACGGGAGAGGAGAAACGGGAGAGGAGAAACGGGGAAAGGAGAAAATGGGAGAGGAGAAACGGGAGAGGAGAAACGGGGAAGGAGAAACGGGAGAGGAGAAATGGGAGAGGAGAAAGGGGAGAGGAGAAACGGGAGAGGAGAAACGGGAAGGAGAAAGGGAGAGGAGAAACGGGGAAAGGAGAAATGGGAGAGGAGAAATGGGAGAGGAGAAACGGGAGAGGAGAAATGGGAGAGGAGAAACGGGGAAAGGAGAAATGGGAGAGGAGAAACGGGGAAAGGAGAAACGGGAGAGGAGAAATGGGAGAGGAGAAACGGGGAAAGGAGAAACGGGAGAGGAGAAATGGGGGAAGGAGAACTGGGGAGAACTGGGGAAAGGAGAAACGGGAGAGGAGAAATGGGAGAGGAGAAACGGGGAAAGGAGAAACGGGAGAGGAGAAACGGGGGAAGGAGAACTGGGGAGAACTGGGGAAAGGAGAACCGGGGAGAACCGGAGAAAGGAGAACCGGGGAGAACTGGGGAAAGGAGAACCGGAGAAAGGAGAACCGGGGAGAAACGTGGGGAGAACCGGGGAAAGAGCCGGGGGAGAACCAGGAAAGGAGCAGGAAAAGGGCCGGGAGAGAACCGGGGGGAAAGCAGAGCCGGGGAAAGGAACAGGGAGAGAACCAGGGGGAGAGCCGGGGAAAGGAGGTGGGAGAGAACCGGGGGGAGAAGGAACGGGGAAAGAACCGGGGAAAAGAGTAGGGGGAGAGCCGGGGAAGGGAGACCGAGGGGAGAGCAGGGGAAAAGAGTAGGGGAGAAGCGGGGAAGCGGGGGGAGAGCCTGGGAAAGGAGCGGGGAAGAGCTGGGGAAAGGAACGGGAGGAGAACCGGGGGGAGAAGCAGAACCGGGGAAAGGAGAGCCAGGGAAAGGAGCGGGAAGAGAGCTGAGGAAAGAAGAGCCGGGGAAAGGAACGGGGAGAGAGCCGGGGAAAGCAGAGCCCGGGGGGAGAACCGGGGAAAGGAGCGGGAAGAGAAGCGGGGGAGGAAGCGGGGAAAGGAGGGGGGAGAGAACTGGGAAAGCAGAGCCGGGGAAAGGAGCAGGGAGAGAACCGGGAAAAGCAGAGCCGGGGAAAGGAGGGGGGAGAGAACTGGGGAAAGCAGAGCCGGGGAAAGGAGGGGGAGAGAACTGGGGAAAGCAGAGCCGGGGAAAGGAGCGGGAAGAGAAGCGGGGAAAGCAGAGCCGGGGAAAGGAGCGGGAAGAGAAGCGGGAAAGCAGAGCCGGGGAAAGGAGAGGGAGAGAAGCGGGGGGAGAAGCAGAGGCGGTGAAAGCAGCCAGGGGGAGCTCCGGGGGAGAAGGGAGCCGGGGGAGAACCGGGGAAAAAAGAACCGGGGAGGAGAACGGGAAAGGAGGGGGAAGAGAATCGGGGAAAGCAGAGCCGGGGAAAGGAACGGAGAGAAGAACGGGAAAAGCAGAGCCGGGGAAAGGAACGGGAGAAGAACCGGGAAAAGCAGAGCCGGGGAAAGGAGCGGGAAGAGAAGCGGGGAAAGCAGAGCCGGGGAAAGGAGCGGGAAGAGAAGCGGGGAAAGCAGAGCCGGGGAAAGGAGCGGGAAGAGAAGCGGGGAAAGCAGAGCCGGGGAAAGGAGCGGAGCCGGGGAGAACAGCCCGGGGGGAGCTCCGGGGGGGAAAAGCGGAGTCGGGGAAAGGAACGGGGGAGAACCGGGGAAAGCAGAACCGGCGGGAGAAGCGGGGAGAGAACCGGGGGAGAAGCGGAGCCGGGGAAAGCAGCCCGGGGGCAGAAGCGGAGCCGGGAAAGCAGCCGGGGCAGAAGCGGAGCCGGGGAGAGCAGCCCGGGGGCAGAAGCGGAGCCGGGTGAGCAGCTCGGGGCAGAAGCGGAGCCGGTGAAGAGCAGCCCGGGGCAGAAGCGGAGCCGGTGTGAGCAGCTCCGGGGGCAGAAGCGGAGCCGGTGTGAGCAGCCCGGGGCAGAAGCGGAGCGGTGTGAGCAGCTCCGGGGCAGAAGCGGAGCCGGTGAGAGCAGCCCGGGGGCAGAAGCGGAGCCGGTGTGAGCAGCCCGGGGGCAGAAGCGGAGCCGGTGTGAGCGGCCCGGGGGCAGAAGCGGAGCCGGTGTGAGCAGCTCCGGGGGCAGAAGCGGAGCCGGGTGTGAGCAGCTCCGGGGGCAGAAGCGGAGCCGGTGTGAGCAGCTCCGGGGGCAGAAGCGGAGCCGGTGGAGCACTCCGGGGGCAGAAGCGGAGCCGGGGAAAGCAGCCCGGGGGCAGAAGCGGAGCCGGTGTGAGCAGCCCGGGGGCAGAAGCGGAGCCGGTGGAGCAGCCCGGGGGCAGAAGCGGAGCCGGGGAGAGCGGCCCGGGGGCAGAAGCGGAGCCGGGAGAGCAGCCCGGGGGCAGAAGCGGAGCCGGGTGGAGCAGCTCCGGGGGCAGAAGCGGAGCCGGTGTGAGCAGCTCCGGGGGCAGAAGCGGAGCCGGGGAGAGCAGCTCCGGGGGCAGAAGCGGAGCCGGTGTGAGCAGCTCCGGGGGCAGAAGCGGAGCCGGTGTGAGCAGCTCCGGGGGCAGAAGCGGAGCCGGGAGAGCGGCCCGGGGGCAGAAGCGGAGCCGGTGTGAGCAGCTCCGGGGGCAGAAGCGGAGCCGGTGTGAGCAGCTCCGGGGAGAGAAGCGGAGCCGGTGTGAGCAGCTCCGGGGGCAGAAGCGGAGCCGGTGTGAGCAGCTCCGGGGGCAGAAGCGGAGCCGGGGAAAGCAGCCCGGGGGCAGAAGCGGAGCCGGGGAGAGCAGCTCCGGGGGCAGAAGCGGAGCCGGTGTGAGCAGCTCCGGGGGCAGAAGCGGAGCCGGTGTGAGCAGCTCCGGGGGCAGAAGCGAGCGGTGTGAGCAGCTCCGGGGCAGAAGCGGAGCCGGTGTGAGCAGCCCGGGGGCAGAAGCGGAGCCGGTGTGAGCAGCCCGGGGGAGAAGCGGAGCCGGGAAAGCAGCCGGGCAGAAGCGGAGCCGGGGAGAGCGGCCGGGGCAGAAGCGGAGCCGGGAGAGCAGCCCGGGGGCAGAAGCGGAGCCGGTGTAAGCAGCTCCGGGGGCAGAAGCGGGTCCGGTGAGAGCAGCCCGGGGGCAGCTCCTGGGCGAGCTCCGGCGCTGCCCCCGCCCCGCTGCCCGCCCGTCCTTCCCCCGCGGGCATCCCCGGGCCGGGGCCGCTCGGCGGGGGCGTCGCACGGCGCGGCAGCGGCGGAGCCAATGCGCAGGAAGGGGCCGAGCATTTGGGCAGCCGAGGTTGTTTACAGCAGCCCGGCGCCGGGAGCTTGGACCCGGCCCGGGAGCTTGGACCCGGCCGGCGAGAGGCGAGGGCGAGGTGAGTGCCGCAGCGGAACCCTCCTTCTTCCTCCTTCCTTCGTTCCTGGGGAAAGGGAATAGGGAATTAGAAGTAGTAATAGTAATAATAATTAAAATAATAATGATAAAAAAAAAAACCCCGCGCGCGGGAGCGGCGGTTCCCGCCCGGCCGCGGCTCCGCCTCCGCCCCGCCCGGCCCGGCGCGGTTCCAGCCCGGGAACCGGGAACGGGGAACCGGGAACGGGGGATTCCCACCCACCGGAGCCGCAGGTGAGCGGGGGGAAGCGAGCTGGCACAGCCCCGGGCCGGGCGGGCAGGCGGGGTTACCGGGGATACCGGGGCTACCGGGGCTACCGGGGCTACCGAGGATACCGGGGCTGCCGGGGATACCGGGATACCGGGGCTGCCGGGGCTCCGGGGATACCGGGGCTGCCGAGGATACCGGGGCTACCGGGGCTACCGAGGATACCGGGGCTGCCGAGGATACCGGGGCTACCGGGGCTACCGGGGCTCCGGGGCTACCGGGGCTACCGGGGCTGCCGGGGATACCGGGGATACCGGGGCTACCGGGGCTGCCGGGGCTACCGGGGCTACCGGGGATACCGGGGCTACCGGGGCTGCCGGGGATACCGGGGCTGCCGGGGATACCGGGGCTACCGGGGATGCCGGGGATACCGGGCTGCGGGATACCGGGGCTACCGGGGATGCCGGGGATACCGGGGCTACCGGGGATACCGGGCTACCGGGGTACCGGGGCTACCGGGGCTGCCGGGGATACGGGGCTACCGGGGCTACCGGGGCTGCCGGGGATACCGGGGCTCCGGGTACCGGGGATACCGGGGATACCGGGGCTACCGGGGATACCGGGGATGCCGGGGATACCGGGGATACCGGGGCTGCCGGGGATACCGGGGCTGCCGAGGATACCGGGGCTACCGGGGATACCGGGGCTACCGGGGCTACGGGGCTACCGGGGCTGCCGGGGATACCGGGGCTACCGGGGCTACCGGGGCTGCCGGGGATACCGGGGCCCGGGCTACCGGGGCTACCGGGGATACCGGGGATACCGGGGCTACCGGGGATACCGGGGCTACCGGGGATACCGGGGATACCGGGCTGCCGGGGATACCGGGGATACCGGGCTACCGGGGCTACCGGGGCTACCGGGGATACCGGGATACCGGGGATGCGGGGATACCGGGATACCGGGATACCGGGGCTACCGGGGATACCGGGCTACCGGGATACCGGGATACCGGGCTGCCGGGGATTACCGGGGATACCGGGGATACCGGGCTGCCGGGATACCGGGATACCGGGGATACCGGGGATACCGGGATACCGGGGCTCCCGGGGATACGGGGATACCGGGGCCGTGGAGCAGCGCCTCGCCCGGGGCGTCCTCCGGGATATGCCCTGCTCCGGGTCCGTGTCCCCAATCCCGGGGTATTCCCTGCCCCCACATCCCGGGTATTCCCTGCCCCACATCCCGGGGTATTCCCTGTCCCGTGTCCCCAAATCCCGGGGTATTCCCTGCCCCGTGTCCCAAATCCCGGGGTATTCCCTGCCCCGTGTCTCCAAATCCCGGGGTATTCCCTGTCCCGTGTCCCCAAATCCCGGGGTATTCCCTGCCCCGTGTCTCCAAATCCCGGGGTATTCCCTGCCCGTGTCCCAAATCCCGGGTATTCCCTGCCCGTGTCCCCAAATCCCGGGGTATTCCCTGCCCCTGTCCCTTTCCCGATCCCGGTGTCCCTCTCCCGATCCTGCTGTCCCTCTCCCGATCCCGCTGTCCCTCTCCCGATCCCGGTGTCCCTCTCCCGATCCCGGTGTCCCTTTCCCGATCCCGCTGTCCGTGTGTTTCCCTCCCTCCCTCCCTCCTCCTCCACCACCGCCTTCCCCACGTGCCCCGCGGATCCAGCAATCCTCCAATCCAGGAATCCTCGGATCCACAAATCCAAGAATTTTTGTATCCAGGAATCCTCGGATCCACAAATCCAGGAATTTTTGGATCCAGGAATCCTCGGATCCACAAATCCAGGAATCCTCAGATCCACAAATCCAGGAATTTTCAGATTCAGGAATTTTTGGCTCCACAAATCCAGGAATTTTTGGCTCCACAAATGCAGGAATCCTCAGATCCAGGAATCCTCAGATCCACAAATCCAGGATTCCTCGAATCCACAAATCTAGGAATCCTCCAATCCAGGAATCCTCGGATCCAGGAATCCTTGGATCCACAAATCCAGGAATCCTTGGATCCACAAATCCAGGAATTTTTGTATCCAGGAATCCTCGGATCCACAAATCCAGGAATCCTCAGATCCACAAATCCAGGAATTTTCAGATCCAGGAATTTTTGGCTCCACAAATCCAGGAATTTTTGGCTCCACAAATGCAGGAATCCTCAGATCCAGGAATCCTCAGATCCACAAATCCAGGAATTTTTGACCCATCCCAGTGCCCGCGCCTGGAACCTCCGCGCCCCCTCCCTCCCTCCCTCGCCCTCGCCGGCTCCAAAATCCCGATTTTCCTCCTCCAAAACCGTTTCCCTCTGGAATAATCCCCCTCTGGAATAATCCCCCTCCAGAATCGCCCCTGAACTCAGGGAGATTTTTCCCACGTGGCAAAAATCCAGGAGGGAATTCTTGGAATCTTTCCGGGAGCTTTGAGTCAACAGTGGGAGGGTTCAGTTCAATTTTGGTTTTTTTTTATTTTTTTTTTGATTCCGAGCTCGCCTTTCCCAAATTTCCAAGCAGGAAAAACATTCCATGAGTTTGTTTGAGTTTGATTTTTTTTTCTTTTTTGGGAAAAATGCCATCCGGATTCCACGCCCGGAATAATTTGGGATGGTGATTGGGAACAGCTGGCCCGAGGGGCCCCACGCTGTTTTTTTGGGATATGGGGCGGGGATTTCTTGTCGGGAATGGGATCCAGCATCCCAAAAATCTGCTGGAAGCTGTGGAATTTTGGCTCCGGGCTGGGTTTTGCTCCCCTCGAGGAAGGAAAAAGGGAAAAGGGGAAAGGGGAAAGGAAAATCCGAAGGGAATGAGGGGCGGCGGCCGAGGGGGTTTGGATCCCAAATCCTGGGATTCCTCAATTTGGATCCAAAATCCTGGGATTTCCCAATTTGGATCCCAAAATCCTGGGATTTGCTGGTTTGGATCCCAAAATCCTGGGATATCCCAGAGTTTCTCTGCCTGGAATTGCCTGGTTTACATCCTAAATCCTGGAATTCCCCAATTTGGATCCTAAATCCTGGAATTCCCCAATTTGTATCCTAAATCCTAGGATTTCCTAATTTGGATCCCAAGATCCTGGGATATCCCAAAGTTTCTGTGCCTGGAATTGCCCGGTTTGGCTCCTAAATCCTGGGATTGCCTGTTTTGTATCCTAAATCCTGGGTTTTCCCAATTTGGATCCCAAAATCCTGGGATATCCCAGGTTTCTGTGCCTGGAATTCCCCAATTTGGATCCTAAATCCTGGAATTCCCCAATTTGGATCCTAAATCCTGGGATTGCCTGTTTTGTATCCTAATTCCTGGGTTTTCCCAATTTGGATCCCAAAATCCTGGGATATCCCAGAATTTCTGTGCCTGGAATTGCCCAGTTTGGCTCCTAAATCCTGGGATTGACGGGGTTGGATCACAAATCCTGGGATTTCCCTGCTTGGGATCCCAAATCCTGGGGGTTTTCTCCATTTGGGATCCCAAATCCTGGCATTCCCCAGTTTGGATCCTGGGATTTCCCTGGTTTGGATCCCAAAATCTTGGGCTATCCCAGAGTTTCTCCATGTGGGATTCCCCAGTTTGGATCCCAAATCCTGGGTTTCTCCTGTTTCAATCCCAAATCCTGGGATTCCCTGGTTTGGATCCCAAAATCCTGGGCTATCCCCGAGTTTCTGTTCCTGGTGCCACTCCCGTGTCCGTCTGTCCCCATGTCCCCGGTGCCACCTCCGTGTCCGTCTGTCCCCAATGCCATCCCCATGTCCGTCTGTCCATCTGTCCCTCCGTCCATCCGTCCGTCCCTCCCCGTGTCCGTGTGTCCGCAGTGTCCTGGTGTCCATCCCCGTGTCCATCTGTCCATCCCTCCCTGTGTCCGTGTGTCCATCCCTGTGTCCGTGTGTCCATCCCCGTGTCCGTGTGTCCATCCCCGTGTCCGTGTGTCCATCTCTCCCTCCCTGTGTCCTTGTGTCCATCCTCGTGTCCATCCCTCCCTCCCCGTGTCCGTCTGTCCCTCCCCGTGTCCATCTGTCCATCCCTCCCTCCCCGTGTCTGTGTGTCCCTCGCAGTGTCCTGGTGTCCGTGTGTCCATCTCTCCCTCCCCATGTCCGTGTGTCCCTCGCAGTGTCCCGGTGTCCATCCCTCCCCGTGTCCCCGTGTCCCTCCCTGTGTCCGTGTGTCCATCCCTCCCCGTGTCCCTCGCAGTGTCCCCGTGTCCCTCGCAGTGTCCGTGTGTCCATCCCTCCCTCCCCGTGTCCCTCGCAGTGTCCCAGTGTCCATGGCTCCCTCCCCGTGTCCCCGTGTCCCTCGCAGTGTCCATCTGTCCATCCCTCCCTCCCCGTGTCCCTCGCAGTGTCCGTGTGTCCATCCCTCCCTCCCCGTGTCCCTCGCAGTGTCCGTCCCGGTGTCCATGGCTCCGGTGCTCCCGCGCCGCCTCGGGAAGCGCTCCCTGCTCGGTGCCCGCGTGGCCGCTCCGCCCTTCCCGGCCTCCCGCTCTCTGCAATTCCCGGCCGCTCCCGACCTTCTGGAATTTTCCCCGCCCAAGGACGGAGCGCCCGGATCCCCCGATCCCAGATTCTCTGATCCCGGCTCCCCCGATCCCGGATTCTCCGATCCCGGATCCCCCGATCCCGGCGGCCTCCCGGGGCCCCAGGTACGTCCAGCACGGGGGAGGGAGGAATTCCTGGGAATTCTTGGGGTTGGGGAGGGGTGATGGGATCTGTTGGATTTGGAGAAATCCCAAATCCCAGGGAAAATTCCAGGGAGATTTCCAGGGGAAAGCGGGGTTTTTGTCCCGGAAAATTCCCTGCTCTGAACTCCTCCTGGTTTTCCATTCCAATCCCAAGGGAATTAATTTTACTGTGTTCCAATCCTGTGGGAATTCTATCCCCCAATCCCTTGGGAATTCAATCCCCCAATCCCAATCCCATGGGAATTCAATTCCCAATCCCATGGGAATTCAATCCTGAATCCCATGGGAATTCAATCCCCAATCCCAATCCCATGGGAATTCAACCCCCAATCCCAATCCCTTGGGAATCAAATCCCCCAGTCCCTTGGGATTTCAATCCACCCAATCCCTTGGGAATCAAATCCCTCAATCCCAATTCCTTGGGAATCAAATTCCCCAGTTCAAATCCCTTGGGAATTCAGTCCCATGGGAGTTCAATCCCCCAATCCCAATCCCTTGGGAATTCAATCTCCCAATCCCTTGGGAATTTAATCCCCCAGTTCCAATCCCTGGGAATTCAATCCCCCAATCTCTTGGGAATTCAATCCCCCAATCCCAATCCCTTGGGAATCAAATCCCCCAATCTCAATCCCTTGGGAATCAAATCCCCCATTCCCAATTCTTTGGGAATCACATTCCCTAATCCCATGGGAATTCAATCCCCCAATCCCAATCCCATGGGAATCAAATTCCGAGGGTGGGGAAATCCCAGGATTTGGGGTGGCCGGGGTTGGGCAGAGCTGATTGTTTGGGATCAATGTTGGGAATGTACAACCCAATCCCTGTGGGCTGGGCTGATCCCAGAGGAGGATCCCATGGGATCAGCGGGATCCTGGTGATCCCAAAGCCCATCCCAAAGCTCTTCCCGCTTTTCCAGGTGCTCCTGGTGGATGAGCAGATCCCGGGATTCCCGCTGTGCTGCCGGGAGCCCCGGAGCCCGGCCCGGCCCCGGCGCGGCGTTCCCGACAGAGCCGTGTCCAGCAGCATCGCCGTGCCCACGAGGTGAGGGCATTCCCACTGGGATATCCTGGGAATTCCCAACTGGGATATCCTGGGCATTCCCACTGGGATATCCTGGGCATTCCCACTGGGATATCCTGGGCATTCCCACTGGGATATCCTGGGCATTCCCACTGGGATGTCCTGGGAATTCCCAACTGGGATATCCTGGGCATTCCCCTGGGATATCCTGGGCATTCCCAACTGGGATCCCAAATCCTGGGATATGCTCAATTGGGATCCCAAATCCTGGGAATTCCTCAATTGGGATCCCAGATCATGGAATAACCCAGTTCAGGTCCCAAATCCTGGGAATTCCTCAATTGGGATCTCAAATCCTGGGATATACTCAATTGGGATCTCAAATCATGGGAATTCCTGATTGGGATCCCAAATCCTGGGAATTCCACAATTGGGATCCCAAATCCTGGGAATTCCACAATTGGGATCTCAAATCCTGGGAATTCCTGATTGGGATCCCAAATCATGGAATAATCCAGTTCAGGTCCCAAATCCTGGGAATTCCTGATTGGGATCCCAAATGCTGGGATATTCTCAATTGGGATCTCAAATCCTGGAAATTCCTGATTGGGATCCCAAATCCTGGGAATTCCTGATTGGGATCCCAAATCCTGTGATATACTCAATTCGGATCCCAAATCCTGGGATAGCCTCAATTCAGATCCCAAATCCTGGGATATCCCAGAGTTTCTCCATGTGAGATTCCCCAATTCAGATCCCAAATCTCAGAATACCCAGTCCAATCCCAAATCCCAGAATCCCCAATCCAGACCCAAATCCCAGAATCCCCCAATCCAATCCCAAATCCCAGAATCCCCCAATCCAATCCCAAATCCCAGAATCCCCCAATCCAATCCCAAATCTCAGAATCCCCAAATCAATCCCAGAATCCCCCAATCCAATCCTAAATCCCAAAACTCCCAATCCAATCCCAAATCCAACCCAAATCCCAGAATCCCCAAATCAATCCCAGTAACCCTCAATCCAATCCTAAATCCCAAAATTCCCAATCCAATCCCAAATCCAACCCCAAATCCCAGAATCCCCAATCCAACCCCAAATCCCAGAATCCCCAATCCCACATCCCAGAATCCCCAATCCAATCCCAAATCCCAGAATCCCCAAATCAATCCTAAATCCCAGAATCCCCAATCCAATCCCAAATCCCAAGATCTCCAATCCAATCCCAAATCCCAGAATCCCCCAATCCAATCCCAAATCCCAAAATTCCCAATCCCAAATCCAACCCCAAATCCCAGAATCCCCAATCCAATCCCAAATCCCAGAATCCCCCAATCCAATCCCAAATCCCAAAATTCCCAATCCAAATCCAACCCCAAATCCCACAATCCCCAATCCCATCCCAAATCCCAGAATCCCCAAATCCAACCCCAAATCCCACAATCCCCAATCCAATCCCAAATCCCAGAATCCCTCAATCCAACCCCAAATCCCAGACCCTTTTTCCCTTCAAACCCAACCCATTCCCCGTGGATTTTCCCATTCCCTCCTCCCCAGGCCGTGTTTGTCTGGGAATATTCGAGCTCTCCCGAGCTCCTTCCCGCAGAATTCCCAAATTTCCCCCCTTTTTTCCGGGCAGGAATTCCATGGAGATGGACGAGATGGTGGCAGCCCTGGTGCTGACGAGCCTCTCCTGCAGCCCCGCCCTGCAGAGCCCCCACCGTGAGTCCCCAAATCCCCAAAACCCCGGGAATGCATCCCAAAAATTCCATGGGATGCCCACCTCGATCCCTAAAAAAAACCCGGGAATTCCTGGGGTTGTCCAGTGCTGGAATTGTTGGAGAGAGGGGGAGGGTGGTAAAGGTTGGAGGAGGGAGTTGGAGTCACTGCCAGAGGGGTTTGGGATTTCTCTGGGAATGGGGATTCCCAAATTTCCCAAAGTTGTTCCCCAAATCCATCCCGAAATTCTCTGGGAACAATTGGGGGGAAAAATCTGGATCCTTCCTGTCAGGGAATTCCAGGGAAATCCAGAGGGGTTTGGGATTTCTCTGGGAATGGGGAAGAAATTGTTCCTAAAATTCATCCCTAAATTTTCCTGGAAAAATTCAGGGAGAAATCCTGATCCCACCTGTCAGGGAATTTTGGATCCATGTCCCCAAATGCAGAGGGGTTTGGGATTTCTCTGGGAATGGGGATTCCCAAATTTCCCAGAGTCGTTCTCCAAATCCATCTCGGAAATTCTCTGGGAACAATTGGGGGAAAAAATCTGGATCCTTCCTGTCAGGGAATTCCAGGGAAATCCAGAGGGATTTGGGATTTCTCTGGGAATGGGGAAGAAATTGTTCCCAAAATTCATCCCTAAATTCTCCTGGAAGAATTCTGGGAGAAATCCCAAATCCCTCCTGTTAGAAAATTCCAGATCCGTGTCCTTAGGTGTCCCCAAATCCAGAGGGGTTTGGGATTTCACTGGGAATGGGGATTCCCAAATTTCTCAAAGTTGTTCCCCAAATCCATCCCGAAATTCTCTGGGAACAATTGGGGGAAAAAATCTGGCTCCTTCCTGTCAGGGAATTCCAGGGAAATTCCAGTGACTGTCACTGTCACTGTGTCACTGTCACTGTGTCACTGTGTCACTGTGTCACTGTGTCACTGTCACTGTGTCACTGTCACTGTGTCACTTTGTCACTGTCACTGTGTCAGTGTCACTGTGTCAGTGTCACTGTCACTGTGTCACTTTGTCCCTCTCCCTCAGTGACAGTGTCCCATGTGTCCCCTTCAGTGACAGTGTCCCCTGCTGACAGTGTCCCTGTCCCGTGTCCATGTGTCCCCTCAGTGACAGTGTCCCTGCTGACAGTGTCCCCTGTCCCGTGTCCCCTGTGTCCCCTCAGTGACAGTGTCCCCTGCTGACAGTGTCCCCTGTCCCGTGTGCCCTGTGTCCCCTCAGTGACAGTGTCCCCTGCTGACAGTGTCCCCTGTCCCGTGTCCCCTGTGTCCCCTGTGTCCCCTGTGTCCCCAGTGTCCCCTGTGTCCCCTCAGTGACAGTGTCCCCTGCTGACGGTGTCCCCTGTCCCCCGTGTCCCCAGCTCCGGTCCCCTCTGATCCCTGTCTGGACTCCGGGGATTTTTCCGACGGCGGCAGCAGCAGCTCCAGCGGCCACTGGAGCAGCGCCAGCAGCGCCAGCCCCGCGTCCCCTCCGGGGGCCACCCTGTCCCCTCCGGGGCCACCGCCCTGTCCCCTCCCGGGGCCACCGCCCTGTCCCCTCCCGGGGCCACCGCCCTGTCCCCTCCCGGGGCCACCCTTGTCCCCTCCCAGCGCCACCCCGTCCCGTCCCGGGGCCACCGCCCTGTCCCCTCCCGGGGCCACCGCCCTGTCCCCTCCCGGGGCCACCCCGTCCCCTCCCGGGGCCACCCTGTCCCCTCCGGGGGCCACCGCCCTGTCCCCTCCCGGGGCCACCCCGTCCCCTCCCGGGGCCACCCCGTCCCCTCCCGGGGCCACCCTGTCCCCTCGCGGGGCCACCGCCCTGTCCCCTCCCAGCGCCACACTGTCCCCTCCCAGCGCCACCCTGTCCCTTCCCTGTGCCACCCCGCTGTCCCCTCCCCGGGCCACCCCACTGTCCCTTCCCAGCGCCACCCTGTCCCCTCCCGGGGCCACCCTGTCCCCTCCCGGGGCCACCCTGTCCCCTCGCGGGGCCACGCCCCGTCCCCTCCCGGGGCCATCCCGTCCCCTCCCGGGGCCACCCCGCTGTCCCCTCCGGGGGCCATCCCGTCCCCTCCCGGGGCCACCCGCTGTCCCCTCCGGGGGCCACCCGTCCCTCCCGGGCCACCCTGTCCCCTCGCGGGCCACCCGCTGTCCCTCCTGTGCCACCCGCTGTCCCTCCGGTGCCACCGATGACGGCTTCGACAGCGACCCCGAGCCCGGCCCGGCTGAGGAGCCCGCGCCGCGCCGCAGGAAGGTGGGGACAACGGGGACAGGGGGACAGGGGGGACAGGGGGGACAGGGATGGGGACAGGGGGGACAGGGGGGACAACGGGGACAGGGATGGGGACAGCGGGGACAGCAGGGACAGGGACAAGGGACAGCAGGGAGAGGGGACAGGGGGCAAGGGGTCAAGGGGACAGCAGGGACAGGGGACGGGGACAGGGATGGGGATAGGGGACAGGGGACAAAGACAGGGGACAGAGACAGGGATGGGGACAGGGACAGGGGACAGCAAGGACAGGGGACAGCGGAGACAGGGGACAAGGGGACAGGAGACAGCAGGGACAGCAGGGGAGGGGACAGGGATAGGGACAGGGGACAGGGGATGGGGACAGGAACAGGGACAGCAGGGGACAAGGGGACACTGACACAGTATCAGTGACAGTGTCAGTGACACAGTGACAGTGACACAGTGCCACAGTGCCAGTGACAGTGTCAGTGACACAGTGTCAGTGACAGTGACACAGTGCCAGTGACAGTGTCAGTGACACAGTGCAGTGCACAGTGACACAGTGCCAGTGACAGTGTCAGTGACACAGTGTCAGTGACAGTGACACAGTGTCAGTGACAGTGTCAGTGACACAGTGCCAGTGACACAGTGACACAGTGCAGTGACAGTGTCAGTGACACAGTGCCAGTGACACAGTGACACAGTGCCAGTGACAGTGTCAGTGACACAGTGTCAGTGACAGTGTCAGTGCAGAGTGCCAGTGACACAGTGACACAGTGCCAGTGACCGTGTCAGTGACACAGTGTCAGTGACAGTGACACAGTGTCAGTGACAGTGCAGTGACACAGTGCCAGTGACACAGTGACACAGTGCAGTGACAGTGTCCAGTGACACAGTGTCAGTGACAGTGACACAGTGTCAGTGACAGTGTCAGTGACACAGTGCCAGTGACAGAGTGACACAGTGTCAGTGACAGTGTCAGTGACACAGTGCCATGACACGTGACACAGTGCCAGTGACAGTGTCAGTGACACAGTGTCAGTGACAGTGTCAGTGACACAGTGCCAGTGAGACAGTGCCATGCAGTGACACAGTGTCAGTGACAGTGACACAGTCAGTGACAGTGTCAGTGACAGTGTCAGTGACACAGTGCCAGTGACAGTGTCAGTGACACAGTGACAGTGACAGTGACACAGTGACACAGTGACAGTGTCAGTGACAGTGTCAGTGACACAGTGTCAGTGACAGTGACACAGTGACACAGTGACAGTGTCAGTGACAGTGTCAGTGACACAGTGTCAGTGACAGTGACACAGTGACACAGTGACAGTGCAGTGACAGTGTCAGTGACACAGTGCCAGTGCCAGTGACACAGTGTCAGTGACAGTGACACAGTGTCAGTGACAGTGTCAGTGACAGGTCAGTGACACAGTGTCAGTGACACAGTGACACAGTGACAGTGACACAGTAACAGTGACAGTGACACAGTGACACAGTGTACCAGTGACAGTGTCAGTGACACAGTGCCACAGTGACAGTGACACAGTACAGTGACACAGTGCAGTGACAGTGACACAGTGACACAGTGACACAGTGTCAGTGACAGTGTCAGTGCCACAGTGACAGTGACACAGTGCAGTGACACAGTGACAGTGACACAGTGCCAGTGACAGTGACACAGTAACAGTGACAGTGACACAGTGACACAGTGACACAGTGTCAGTGACAGTGTCAGTGACACAGTGACAGTGACACAGTGCACAGTGACAGTGACACAGTGACAGTGACACAGTGACAGTGACAGTGACACAGTGCCACAGTGCCAGTGCACAGTGCCACAGTGACACAGTGACAGTGACACAGTGCCACAGTGCCAGTGCCACAGTGACACAGTGACACAGTGACAGTGCCAGTGCCACAGTGCCAGTGACATCAGTGCCAGTGCACACAGTGCCACAGTGCCAGTGCCACAGTGCCAGTGCACATGACACAGTGACACAGTGACACAGTGACACAGTGCCAGTGACACAGTGACACAGTGACAGTGACACAGTGCCACAGTGCCAGTGCCACAGTGCACAGTGACAGTGACACAGTGACAGTGACACAGTGACAGTGACACAGTGCCACAGTGCCAGTGCCACAGTGCCACAGTGACAGTGACACAGTGACAGTGACACAGTGACAGTGACACAGTGCCAGTTCCACAGTGCCAGTGCACAGTGACAGTGCACAGTGACAGTGACACAGTGCCAGTGCACACAGTGACACAGTGGTGCCAGTGACACAGTGTCAGTGCACAGTGCACAGTGACACAGTGACAGTGACACAGTGCCACAGTGCCAGTGCCACAGTGCACAGTGCCACAGTGCCAGTGCACAGTGCCACAGTGCTCACAGTGACACAGTGACAGTGACACAGTGCCACAGTGCCAGTGCCACAGTGACACAGTGACACAGTGACAGTGCACAGTGCCACAGTGCCAGTGACACAGTGCCAGTGCCACAGTGACACAGTGACACAGTGCAGTGACACAGTGCCACAGTGCCAGTGCCACAGTGACACAGTGACACAGTGACAGTGCCAGTGCCACAGTGCCAGTGACACAGTGCCACAGTGCCAGTGCCACAGTGACACAGTGACAGTGACACAGTGTCAGTGCACATTGACACAGTGACCAGTGAACAGTGACACAGTGCCAGTGACACAGTGACACAGTGACAGTGACACAGTGCCACAGTGCCAGTGCCACAGTGCACAGTGACAGTGACACAGTGACAGTGACACAGTGACAGTGACACAGTGCCACAGTGCCAGTGCCCAGTGCCACAGTGACAGTGACAAGTGACAGTGACACAGTGACAGTGACACAGTGCCAGTTCCCAGTGCCACAGTACAGTGCCACAGTGACAGTGCACAGTGCCAGTGCCACAGTGACACAGTGACAGTGACACAGTGCCAGTGACACAGTGTCAGTGCCACAGTGCCACAGTGACACAGTGACAGTGACACAGTGCCACAGTGCCAGTGCCACAGTGCCACAGTGCCAGTGCCACAGTGCCAGTGCACAGTGCCACAGTGACACAGTGACAGTGACACAGTGCCACAGTGCCAGTGCCACAGTGCCACAGTGACACAGTGACAGTGACACAGTGCACAGTGCCAGTGCCACGTGCCAGTGCCACAGTGCCACAGTGCCAGTGCCACAGTGCCAGTGCCACAGTGCCACAGTGACACAGTGACAGTGACACAGTGCCACAGTGCCAGTGCCACAGTGCCACAGTGACACAGTGACAGTGACACAGTGCCACAGTGCCAGTGCACAGTCCAGTGCCACAGTGCCACAGTGACACAGTGACAGTGACACAGTGCCACAGTGCCACAGTGCCACAGTGCCAGTGCCACAGTGCCACAGTGACACAGTGACAGTGACACAGTGCCACAGTGCCAGTGCCACAGTGCCAGTGTCGCTGCGTGTGTCCCGCCAGGGCGTGTCCCGGCCGCTGTTCCCGGGCCTCTGGCCGGGCTCTGGGAAGGCGCCGCGCTCCGGGCTCGGCATCGAGCGCCACGTGCGCACCCAGCACCGGCGGTAAGGCGGGAACACCCCCAAGAATCCCCAAATCATCCCCAAATCCATGGGATTGGCCCTCCAGAATTCCCAAATTCCCAAGGGAAGTCCCCTTCCCGACCCCAAATCCCGGCGGTTTGTCCCTGCAAAATTCACAAATTGCTGCAGGAATTCCCGACCCCAAATCCCTGGGGTTTGGGATTCCCAAATCCTAACCCCAGAATTCCCAATTCCTGTGGGAAATCCCAATCCATTCCTGACCCCAAATCCCGGGGGTTTATCCCTCCAGAATTCCCAAGGGAAGTCCCCTTCCCGACCCCAAATCCCGGCGGTTTGTCCCTGCACAATTCCCAAATTGCTGCAGGAATTCCCGACCCTAAATCCCTGGGGTTTGGGATTCCCAAATCCTAACCCCCGAATTCCCAATTCCTGTGGGAAATCCCAATCCATTCCTGACCCCAAATCCCAGGGTTTATCCTATGGAATTCCCATAATCCTGAAGGCATTTCCCTTCCCAACCCCAAATCCCGGTGGTTTGTCCCTCCAGAATTCCCAAATTCCCAAGGGAAATCCCCTTCCAGACCCCAGATACCTGGGTTTTATCCTTCCAGAATTCCTGCAGGAATTCCCATTCCCAACCCCAAATCCCAGGGGTTTGTCCCTGTGGAATCCCCAAATCCCTGCAGCAATTCCCAACCCCAAAATCCTTGGGATTTATCCCTCCAGAATTCCCAAATTCCCAAGGGAAATCCCCTTCCAGACCCCAAATCCCTGGGGTTTGTCCCTCCAGAATTCCTGCAGGAATTCCCATTCCTGACCCCAGATCCCTGGGGTTTGGTTCTCCAGAATTCCCAAAGTCCTGCGGGAATTCCCCTTCCCAACCCCAAATCCCTGGTGTTTGTCCCTCCGGAATTCCTGCAGGAATTCCCCTTCCCAACCCCAAATCCTGGGGTGTTATCCCTCCAGAATTCCCAAATTCCCAAGGGAAGTCTGGAAAAGTGCTGGAAAATTCTGGGAAAATGGGCTGGGAAATCTTGGAATGGGGTGGAAATGTCCCCAGTGTCCCCCCAATGTCCCCAGTGTCCCCCAATGTCCCCAGTGTCCCCAGTGTCCCCCAATGTCCCCAATGTCCCCAATCCCCTCAATCTCCCCAATGTCCACACTGTCCCCCCAGTGTCCCCGTGTCCCCCATGTCCCCACTGTCCCCAATGTCCCCCCATCCCCAATCCCCCCAGTGTCCCCACTGTCCTCAATGTCCCCAATGTCCCCCAAGTGTCCCCCAAATCCCCCCAGTGTCCCAGTGTCCCAATGTCCCCCTCTGTCCCCAATCCCCCCAATGCCCCCAATGTCCCCCCACTGTCCCCATTGTCCCTATGTCCCCAATGTCCCCCCTATCCCAAATCCCCCCTCTGTCCCAATCCCCCAATCCCCACGTCCAATCCCCCACTGTCCCCAATCCCCCCACTGTCCCCAATGTCCCCACTGTCCCCAATGTCCCCACTGTCCCCAATCCCCCCATGTCCCCCATGTCCCAATCCCCCACTGTTCCAAATCCCCCCAATTCCCCCTGTCCCCCAATCCCCCATGTCCCCCAATGTCCCCCTGTCCCCATGTCCCCCGCTGTCCCACTCCCCCACTGTCCCAATCCCCCCAATGTCCCCCCTGTCCCCAATCCCCCCGCTGTCCCCAATCCCCCATGTCCCCCTGTCCCCCCTGTCCCCCCCGCTGTCCCCAATCCCCCAATGTCCCCAATGTCCCCCCTGTCCCCCGCTGTCCCCGTGTCCCCGCAGGGAGCGCTCCCAGGCGCAGCCCTGGAGCGGGAGGAGGATTCCTACTACACGGAGCTGCCGGCGCGGGAGAGCCGCCCGCCGAGCGGCCACCCGCCATGTCCCCAGTGTCCCCAGTGTCCCCAGTGTCCCCAGTGTCCCCGGGGTGCCCGGACCCCCCGGCTGCCCCGCCCCCCCGTGTGCTGCAGCCCCGCCTGAGCCACTCGGCCCCCGGCGCCTTCTGGCACATCCCCGGCGGATCACGCCTACCAGGTGACACTGGGGACAGCTTGGGGACAGGGGGGGACGGGGGGGACTGGGGGGATGGGGGGGACTGGGGGGGACAGCGGGGGATGGGGGGGACTGGGCTGGGACAGGGGGGACAGGAGGGACGGGGGGGACAGGGGAGGACAGGGGGGATGGGAGGGCAGGGGCTGGGGACAGGGGGGACAGGAGGGGACGGGGGGACAGCCTGGGGACAAGGGGGACAGGGAGGGATGGTGGGACAGGGTTGGGGACAAGGGGGACAGGGAGGGATGGGGGGACGGGGGGGCATGGGGACAGGGGGGACTGGAGGGCAAGGGGGGGACAGGTGGGACAAGGGGGACAGGGGAGGGGATGGGGGGGACAGGGGGGACATGGGAGGATGGTGGGGGACAGGGGGGGACAGGGGTGGGACAGGGTGGGACAGGGGGGACAGGGAGGGATGGGGGGACGGGGGCCAGCTTGGGACAGGGGGGACAGGGAGGACTGTGGGACAGGGGGGGGACAAGGGTGGGACAGGGAGGGCATCCGCGGGGCACCAGGAGTGTCGTGTCCCAGTGTCCCATGCCGGGGTGGGAGCCCTGGGGCGGGGACCGTGTGGGATGGGGATCGCCGGGCCATTGGGGATCCAGGGGACACGCAGGGACCTGGGGACAGTGGGGACGGAAGGGGCACTGGGGGGATGGGGGGACTGGGGGACAGGGGGGATGGGGGGACAGGGTTGGGGACAGAGGGGGACGGGAGGGAGGGGGGACAGGGGGACAGGGGGGATGGGAGGCAGGGTCTGGGGACAAGGGGACACGGGAGGGGATCCTGGGGACAAGGGGGACAGGAAGGGATGGTGGGACAGGTTCGGGACAAGGGGGACAGGGAGGGATGGTGGGACAGGGTCCCTGGGGACAGGGGGGACAGGAGGGATGGTGGGACAGGGTTGGGGACAAGGGGGACAGGAGGGATGGTGGGGGACAGGGGGACAGAGGAGAGGATCGTGGGACAGGGGTTGGGACAGGGGACATGGAGGGATCCGTGGACAAGGGTTGGGGACAGGGGTCCGGGGACAGGGGAGTGAGGGATTACGGCTGGGAGATGGGGACCCTTGGGAAAGGGGGGATCGGACGGGTTGGGACTGGGAAGGAGGGATGGGAAAGAGGGGATGGAATAGGATTCCCCTGGGAATGAGATGGGGGACGGGGTTCCCTGGGACAGGATGATGAGGGATTCCCTGGGAATAGGGATTCCCTGGGAATGGGGATCCCCTGGGAATGAGGGATCCCCTGGAATGAGGGATTCCCCTGGGTGGGGGATTCCTGGAATGGGATTCCCTGGGAATGAGGGATTCCCTGGAATCGGGGATTCCCTGGAAATAAGGGATTCCCTGGGAATGAGGGATTCCCTGGAATAGAGGGATTCCCCTGGAATAACGGGATCCCTGGGAATGAGGGATCCCCTGGAAATGAGGGATTCCCTGGAAATGAGGGATCCCTGGGAATGAGGATCCCCTGGGAATGAGGGATTCCCTGGGAATGAGGGATCCCCTGGAAATAACGGGATTCCCTGGAATGAGGGATCCCTGGAAATTAGAGGGATCCCTGGAAATTCCCGGGGATCCCTGGGAATGCGGGATTCCCTGGAAATGAGGGATTCCCCTGGAAATAACGGGGATTCCCGGAATGAGGGATCCCCTGGGATAATCCCTGAGGGATCCCTGGAATGGGGATCCCCTGGGAATGAGGTCCCCTGGGAATGGGGATTCCCTGGAAATGAGGATCCCCTGGAAATAACGGGGATTCCCTGGGAATGAGGGATCCCCTGGGAATGATCCCGGGATGTCCCCTGGAATGGGGGATTCCCTGGAAATTACGGGGATCCCCTGGAATGAGGATCCCCTGGGAATGAGGGATCCCCCTGGAAATAACGGGATTCCCTGGGAATGAGGATCCCCTGGAATGAGGGATCCCCTGGGATCCCGGGGCTCCCTGGATGCACGTGTCCCCTGCGTGTCCCGCGTGTTCCCGGGTCCCATGAGTGTCCCCTGGGTGCATGTCCCCGCGTGTCCCCGCGCTGTCCCTGGCATGTCCCTGCGCTGATCCCCTGGTGTCCCGAGTGTCCCCGCGGTGTCCCCGCGCTGTCCCCTGGTGTCACTGTCCCGCTGGGCGTCCCCGGTGTCCCCGCGCTGTCCCTGAGTGTCCCCGCGCTGTCGCGTGTCCCCGGCTGTCCCCTGGTGTCACTGTCCCGCGTGTCCCCGCGCTGTCCCCTGGTGTCCCCGGCTGTCCCGCGGTGTCCCGCGCTGTCCCCTGGTGTCACTGTCCCCGCGCTGTCCCCTGTGTGTCCCCGCGCTGTCCCCGCGGTGTCCCGCGCTGTCCCCTGGTGTCACTGTCCCCGCGCTGTCCCCTGGTGTCCCCGCGCTGTCCCTGAGTGTCCCCGCGCTGTCCCCGCGCTGTCCCCTGGTGTCACTGTCCCCGCGGTGTCCCCGCGCTGTCCCCTGGTGTCACTGTCCCCGTGCTGTCCCCTGGGTGTCCCCGCGCTGTCCCCTGGTGTCACTGTCCCGCGCTGTCCCCGCGTGTCCCCTGAGTGTCCCCGCGCTGTCCCCGCGGTGTCCCCCGCTGCTGTCCCCGCGCGTCGTGTCCCGCGCTTGAGTGTCCCCGCGCTGTCCCCGCGCTGTCCCCTGGTGTCACTGTCCCCGCGGCTGTCCCCGCGCTGTCCCCTGGTGTCACCCCCGGCTGTCCCCGCGGTGTCCCCGCGCTGTCCCCTGGTGTCACTGTCCCCCCTGTCCGCCTGTCCCCTGGGTGTCCCCGCGCTGTCCCCGGTGTCCCCGCGCTGTCCCCGGCTGTCCCCGGTGTCCTGTCCCGCGCTGCCCCTGATGCCCCGCGGTGTCCCCGCCTGTCCCCTGTGCACTGTCCCCCCCGCTGCTGTTCACCCCGTGGGTGCCCCGCGCTGACCCCTGTGTCACTGTCACCGCGCTGTCCCCGCAGGCGTGCCCTCCATCACATCCCGGTGTCCCCGCACATCTTCACCAGCATCAGCTGGGCCACGGCCACCCCCGCGCTGCCACCCGGAGTGACACCCCGGAGTGACACCCCTGTCACTCCGGAGTGACACCCCTGTCACCCTGACACCCGTGAGTGACACCCCGGAGTGACACCCCTGTCACCTGTGACACCCCTGTCACCCCGGAGTGACACCCCTGTCACCCTGACACCCTGACACCCGTGAGTGACACCCGGAGTGACACCCCTGTCACCCTGAACCATGGAGTGACACCCGGAGTGACACCCCTGTCACCCTGAGACCATGGAGTGACACCCCTGTCACCCCTGAGTGACACCCCTGATTGACACCCCGGAGTGACACCACTGTCCTAACCTGTGAGTACACCCCTGTCACCCCGAGTGACACCCCTGTCACCCTGACACCCTGACCCCGTGAGTGACACCCCGAGTGACCCCCTGTCACCCTGAGACCATGGAGTGACACCCTGTCACCCCTGAGTGACACCCTGATTGCACCCCGGAGTGACACCACTGTCACCTGTGACACCCCTGTCACTCCGAGTGACACCCTGTCACCCTGACACCCTGAGTGACACCCCGGATGACACCCCTGTCACCCTGACACCCCAGAGTGACACCCCTGTCACCTCAGTGCCCCCTGTCCCCTTTCCCTCTCGATTTCCCCCTTCATTTTCCTCTTTTTTCTTTCCTTCTTTCTCTCCTTTTTCTCCTTTTTTTCCTCCTTTTTCCTCCCTTTTCTCTTCCCTTTCCCCACCCTTTTTCCCCACCCTTTTTTCTCCGCCATTTTTCCCACCATTTTTCCCACCATTTTTCCCACCATTTTTCCCACCATTTTTCCCGCCATTTCCCCCCTCACAATCCCCCACACCATTCCCATGAAAAACCCACCTCAATTCCCGACCCAAACCACCTGACCCCTCCCCTCCTCCTTCCCAATCCCCTTTTTTATCCCATTTTTTCCCCTCTTTTTCCCCTTTTCCCCCTTTTTTTCTCCCCTTTTTCCTCCTTTTTCCTCCCTTTCCCTCTCCTTTTCCCCTCTTTTTTTCCCCTTTTTTTCCTCCTTTCCCTCTCCCTTTCCCTCTCGATTTCCACCCTCATTTTCCCCTCTTTTTTTCCCCTTCATTTTCCTCTTTTTTTTCCCATTTTTCTCTCCTTTTTCTCTCCTTTTTCTCTCCTTTTTCTCCCTTTTTTCCTGCCTTTTCCCCTCCCTTTCCCCCTTTTTTTTCCCCCTTTTTTTTCCCCCTTTTTTTTTTCCCGCCATTTTTCCCGCCATTTCCCCCCTCACAATCCCCCACACCCTTCCCATGAAAAACCCACCTCAATTCCCGACCCAAACCACCCGACCCTTCCCCTCCTCCTTCCCAATCCCCTTTTTAATCCCATTTTTCCCCATATTTCCCATTTTTCCCTGTTTTTCCCCCTCCAGCCGCGGAGCCGCTCCCTCACCCTCAGCCACCCTCAGACTCCGCCGCCATTTTGGCCGCCCCAGCTGCTCGGGCCTCCTCGCCCCGCGTTCCCAGGTAAAAAAATTCCCGAAAAAAATTCCCAAAAAACCCGAGAGAGGGAAGAGCAAAACTCCATCCTCCTTTTTTATCCTCAGAAAACTCCGTGGTGAAGCCAAGAAATGCCGGAAGGTTTACGGCGTCGAGCACCGGGAGCAGTGGTGTACGGCTTGCCGCTGGAAAAAGGCGTGCCAGCGCTTCCTGCACTGAGGGAGAACGGGAATGGCCACGGGAATTCCGGGAATGGCCATGGGAATTTTGGGAATGGCCACGGGAATTCTGGGAATGGCCACGGGAATTCTGGGAATGGCCACGGGAATTCCGGGAATGGCCACGGGAATTTATGGGTTGGAATGGCCACGGGAATTCTGGGAATGGCAACGGGAATTCTGAATGCCCTCGGGAATGGCAATGGGAATTTGGGAATGGCACATCTGTGGAAATTCCGGGAATGGTCATGGGAATTTTGGGAATGGCAACGGGAATTCTGGGAATGTGCCCCAGGAATTCTGGGAATGGCCCTCAGGAATTCCCTCAGGAAATCTGAGAATCCCCCTCAGAAATTCCAGGAATCCCCCTCTGGAATTCCCTCAGGAAATCCAAGAATGCCCCTCAGGAAATCCGGGAATCCCCCTCAGAAATGCCAAGAATCCCCTTAGAAATTCCCTCAGAAATTCCCTCAGGAAATCCGAGAATCCCCCTCAGGAATTCCAGGAATTCCATCCGGAATTCCCTCAGAATTTGTGGGAATGCCCGTGGGAATTCTGGGAATGGCCACGGGAATTCTGGGAATAGCCACAGGAATTTTGGGAATGGCCACGGGAATCCCCTCAGAAATTCCAGGAATCCCCCTCAGAAATTCCAGGAATCCTCCTCAGGAAATCCCTCAGGAAATCTGAGAATCTCCCTCAGAAATTCTGGGAATCCTCTCAGAAATTCCCTCAAAAATTCCGGGAATCCCTCAGGAAATCCGAGAATTCCCTCAGGAATTCCTGAATCCCCTCAGGAAATCTGGGAATCCTCCTCAGGAATGCCAAGAATCCCCCTCAGGAATTCCAGGAATTCCATCCGGAATTCCTTCAGAAATTCTGGGAATCCTTCTCAGGAATTCTGGGAATCCCCCTCAGGAATTCCAGGAATTCCATCCGGAATTCCCTCAGAATTTTTGTGAATGCCCGTGGGAATTCTGGGAATGCCCCTCAGAAATTCCAGGAATGCCCACAGGAATTCTTGGAATGCCTGCAGGAAATCCGGGAATGCCCCCAGTAAATCTGGGAATGCCATGGGAATTCTGGGAATGGGCCACGGGAATTCCAGGAATGGCCATGGGGATTCTGGGAATGGCCACGGGAATTCCGGGAATGGTCACGGGAATTCTGGGAATGGCCACGGGAATTTTGGGAATGGTCATGGGAATTCTGGGAATGGGTCACAGGAATTCTGGGAATGGCCATGGGAATTCTGGGAATGGCCCCAGGAATACCCTCAGGAAATGCGAGAATCCCCTCAGGAATGCCAAAAATCCCCCTCAGAAATTCCCTCAGGAAACCTGAGAATTCCCTCAGGAATTCCTGAATTCCCTCAGGAATTCTGGGAATCCCCCTCAGGAATGCCAAGAATCCCCCTCAGGAATTCCAGGAATTCCCACTGCAATTCTCTCAGAAATTCTGGGAATACCCCCAGAAATTCTGTGAATCCCCTCAGGAATTCTGGGAATTCCCTCAGAATTTCCTATCAGGAAATCCAGGAATCCCCCTCAGGAATTCCAGGAATCCCCCTCAGGAATGCCAAGAATCCCCCTCAGGAATTCCCTCAGAAATTCTGAGAATCCCCCTCAGAAATTCCAGGAATCCTCCTCAGGAATTCCTTCAGGAAATCCAAGAATGCCCCTCAGAAATTCTGGGAATCTCCTCAGGAATTCTGGGACTCCCCCTCAGGAATTCGGGGAATACCCCTCAGGAATTCTGGGAATACCCGCAGGAATCCCCTCAGGAAATCCGAGAATCCCCCTCAGAAATTCCAGGAATCCCTCTCAGGAATTCCCTCAGGAATGCCAAGAATCCCCCTCAGGAATTCCAGGAATTCCCACTGGAATTCCCTCAGAAATTCTGGGAATTCCCCTCAGAAAATCCGGGAATCCCCCTCAGAAATTCTGAGAATTTCATCAGGAAATTCCAAGAATCTCTTCAAAAATTCTGGGAATTCCCTCAGAAATTCCAGAAAACTCCTCAGAAATTCTGGAAAACTCCTCAGAAATGCCATGAATCCCTCAAGAATCCCCTCAGGAATTCTGGGAATCCTCTCAGAAAATCCGAGAATTTCCTCAGGAATTTCGGGAATCCCCTCAAAAATTCCAAGAATTTCCTCAGGAATTCCCTCAGGAATTCCAGGAAATTCCAAATCCCTCGTATCCTTTAAAGAGAGGATGGGAAACAATCCGAGCTTTAAAAAAGAAAATCTTGGGATATTTAAAAAAGGGAAAATTTTTGGGATCAAAAATTCCCCAAAAAAATTCCAATCAGGAATTGGAAAAAGCGGGAAAAATTCCATTTTTTTTTATCCCAAAATTCTTCCAGTTTGGAATCGTGGAACGCTTTGGGTTTGGAAATGACCTTAAAGGGCCGGAAATTCCAACTTTTTCCGGGAATATTTTTGGAATTCCGGGCAGTTGGCTGCCCTGGATGATTTAAATCCCATTTAAAATTTTTTCTCTTTAGAATTCCTTTAAAAAAAAGGGAAATTCAAATGGGAGAATCCAAACTCGGGAATCTCCCCCAGGCTGTGGAATTTTTTCCTGGAATTTTCCATGAAATTCCTGCAGGGAATCCTTGATTCCTTCTTTTTCCTCCTTTATTCCCTTTTTTTCTCATTTTTCCTCTCTTTTTTTTTCATCTTTTTTCCTCCTTTTTCCTTAATTTTTTCTTCCTTTTTCCTTATTTTTTTTCCTCCTTTATTCCCTTTTTTTCCTCCTTTTCCCCCTTTTTTTCCATCTTTTTTCCTCCTTTTTCCTTTTTTTTTTTTTTTAATTTTCTCTCCTTTTTCCAACTTTTCCTCCTTTTTCCTCCTTTTCCCTCCCTTCTTTTTTTCATTTTCCCCTTTTTTCCCTCCTCTTTTCCCTCCTCTTTTTTCCTAATTTTTCCCACTTTTCCCTTCCTTTTCCCCTCTTTTTTCTCCTTTTTTTCCATCCTTTTCCCTCTTTTTTTTCCTTCCCCTTTTCCTACTTTTCCCTTCCTTTTTCCCTTCCTTTTTTCCTTCCTTTTTTCTTCCCTTCTTTTTTCCCTCCTCTCTTTTTTCCCCTCTTTTCCCCCCTTTTTTCCCCCATATTTTTTCCCTTTTTCCTGTTTTCCCTTCTTTTTTCCCACTCCCTTTTTCCCCTTTTCCCTTTCCAGCCTTCCAGATCCTTTCCCCACCTGGCAGAAATTCCCTGAAATCCCAAACTTCCATCCCAACCTTTGATCCCAAACCTCAATCCCAAGCTTTAATCCCAAATTTTATTCCCAAACTGATCCCAATCTTTAATCACAGATTTCTATCCCAACCTTCTATCCCAAAATTCCATCCCAAATTTATCCCAAACTTTAACCCCAAACCTCGATTCCCAAACTTTCATCCCCAAATTTCATCCCAAGCCTCAATCCCAAATTTTTATCCCAAACTTTCTTCCCAAATTTCCACCCCAACCTTTAATCCCAGACTTTTGTCCCAAATTTCCATCCCAAACCTTTGATCCCAAATTTCCACCCCAAACTTTAATCCTAGCCTTCAATCCCAACCTTTGATCCCAAATTTAAATCACAAACTTTGATCCCAACCTTTGGTCCCACATTTCCATCCCAAACCTCCATCCCAAACCTCGATCCCAACCTTCATTCCCAAACTTCCATCCCAATTTTAATCTCAAACTTTGATCCCAAACTTTAATCCCATCCTTCCATCCTGAACTTCGATCCCAAACTGATCCCAATTTTCCATCCCAAACTTCCATCCCAAACTTTGATCCCAAATTGATCCCAACCTTCCATCCCAGATTTCCATCCCAAACCTCATCCCAAACTGATCCCAACCTTCATTCCCAAACTTCCATCCTAACTTTCATCCCAAACTATGATCCCAAACTTCCATCCTAAATTTTGATCCCTAGCTTTAATCCCAAGCCTTGATCCCAAACTTTGATCCCAGCCTTTAATCCCAAACTTTGATCCTAAACTTTCATCCCAAATCTTGATCCAAACTTTGATCCCAAACTTCCATCCCAAACTTTCCTTCCCACAAACTTTGAATCCAAACTTTTGATCCCAAACTTTAATCCCAAACCTTGATCCCAAATTTCCATCCCAAACTTTGATCCCAAACTTCCCTCCCAAACCTTTAATCCCAAACCTTGATTCCAAACTTTGATCCCAAACTTTAATCCAAATTTTTGATCCCAACTTAACTTAATCCCAAACTTTAATCCAGATTTTTGATCCCAAACTTTAATCCCAAACTTTAATCCAAATTTTTGATCCCAAACTTTGATCCCAAACTCATCCCAACCTCCAATCCCAACTTTTCCCACCCCAACCCTCCCATTTTTCCCATTATTTTTTCCCATTTCCCCCCCAAAACCCTCCAAGAAAATCACCCACAATTAATTCCCCCCTGGAAAAATCCCGGAATTTCCCCTTTAAACCCCCAAATTCCCCCAATTCCCACCCGAAATATTTGGAATTTTCAGGAATTCTCCAAACTCCACCTTCGCTCCCCCAATATTTTTTATTATTTTCCCCAAAACAAAACATGGAAAAGAAGGAAAATCGAAATAAAAATGTCAAGAATCCTGGAGTTTATTTTGTCAGGAAATAAAGGAAATTTCTCTGATCCCTGCCCGGCTCCGTGAGTTATTCCAGAAAAATTTGGGATGGGAAGGGGCTGGATCTTCCCCCTCCTTTTTTCCTCTTTTTTCCACTTTTTTCCACTTTTTTTCCACTTTTTTTTCCCCTCTTTTTTTCCTCCTTTTTCCTCTTTTTTTTTTTTTTTTTTTTTTCCTTCTTTTTCCTCTTTTTTTCCCCTTTTCCTCCTTTTTTCCTTCTTTTTTCCTTCTTTTTTTCTCCTTTTTCCTCCTTTTTCTTCCTCCTTTTTCCTCCTTTTTTCCCTCCCTTTTTTCCTCTTTTTTTCCACTTTTTTCCTCTTTTTTCCTACTTTTTTCCCTCTTTTTTCCTACTTTTTTCCTCTTTTTTCCTTCTTTTTCCTCTTCTTTTTCCTCCTTTTTCCCTTTGTTTTCCTCTCTTTTTTCTCCTTTTTTCCTCCTTTTTTCATTTTTTTCTCTTTTTTTTCCCTTTTTTTCCCTCTTTTTTCCCCCCTTTTTCTCCTTTTTCCCTCCTTTTTTTCCTCTTTTTCTTCCTTTTTTCCTCCTTTTTCCCTCCTTTTTCCTCCCTTTTTTCCTCCTTTTTTCCTCTTTTTTTCCACTTTTTCCCCCTCTTTTTCCTCCTTTTTCCTCTTTTTTTCCTCTTTTTTTCATCTTTTTTTCCTCTTTTTTTTTTCCCTTTTCCTCTTTTTCTCCTTTTTTTCCTCCTTTTTTCCTCCTTTCTCCTCTTTTTTTCCTCCTTTCTCCTCTCTTTTTTTTCCTCCTTTCTCCTCTTTTTTCCCTTTTGTTTTCCTCTTTTTTTCCTCCTTTTTTCCTCTTTTTTTCCTCCTTTTTCCTCCTTTTTTTCTCCTTTTCCCACTTTTTTCCCTCCTTTTTTTCCTCTTCTTCCTCTTTTTTTCCCCCCTCCTTTTTCCTTTTTTCCTCCTTTTTTTTTCTCATTTTCCTCCTTTTTTTCCCTTATTTTTCCTCCTTTTTTCTCCTCCTTTTTTTCTCCTTTTTTTTCCTCCTTTTTCCCTCCTTTTTTTCCTTTTTTTCCCCGTATTTTTCCTCCTTTTTTCCTCCTTTTCTCCTTTTTTTCCCCACTTTTTTCCTCCTCATTTTTTTCCTCTTTTTTTTCCTCCTTTTTCCTTCCTTTTTTCCTCTTTTTTTTTCTCTTTTTTCCTCCTTTTTCCTTCCTTTTTTCCTCTTTTTTTCCTCTTTTTTCCTCCTTTTCTCCTCCTTTTTTCTCCTTTTCCCACCCTTTTTCCTCTTTTTTTCCCTCCTTTTTTTCCCCTCATTTTTCCTCCTTTTTTCCTCCTTTTTTCCCTTATTTTCCCTCCTTTTTTCCCCATTTTTCCCCAAAATTCCCCATTTTTTTTCCCGCAAAAAATCCCATTTTCCCCCCATTTCCCCCATTTTTTTTCCCCCATAAATCCAATTTCCCCCCATTTTCCCCCCAAAATTCCCCATTTTCCCCCCAATTTTCCCATTTTTTTTCCCAAAAAATCCCAATTTCCCCCATTTTACCCCAAAAATCTTCCATTTCCCCCATTTTTGCCCCCCAAAAATCCCATTTTTCACCAAAAAAAAATCCCATTTTCCCCCCACAAATCCCTTTTTTCCCCATTTTCCCCCCAAAATCTGATTTTCCCTAAAAAAAATCTCATTTTTCCCCCCAAAATCCCATTTTCCCCACATAAATCCCATTTATTCCCCATTTTTCACCCCTAAACCCCCCCTTTCCCCACAAAAAAATCCCATTTTTTCCCAAAAAAATTCCCATTTTTCTCCCAAAAATTCCCCACTTTTCTCCCCCCCAAAAATTCCCCATTTTTCCCCCATAAATCCCATTTAAAAAAAAAAAAAAAATCCCATTTTCCCCCATTTTCCCCCCAATTTCCCTCCATTTTCCCCCCATTTTCCCCCAATAAATCCCAATTTTTCCCCCATTTCCCCCCCATTTTCCCCATAAATCCCATTTCCCCCCCATTTTTTCCCCATTTTTTCCCCCTTTTTCCCCCATTTTTTCCTCCTTTTTCCCCCAAAATCCCATTTTTTTTCCCCCCAACAAATCCCATTTTCCCCCATTCCCCCGTTTTTTCCCAAAAAATCCAATTTTTCCCCCATTTTTCCCCCATTTTCCCCCCATAAATCCCATTTTTTCCCCCATTTTCCCCCATTTTTTTCCCAGAAATCCCTGGGCTCGAGCCAGCGTACAAACCGTAATCTCATTTATTTTCCTTTTTTTTTTTTTTTTGCTATTTACAACTTTTAATGGAGAAATCCGGGCGGGAAACGGCGACTCCGACAAAATCCGGAAATTCGGGAATTTTCCCACTTTTTTCAGGAATTTTTTCCCAGTTTTTCCTAATTTTTTCCCCATTTTTTCCCTGAATATTCCCCCATTTTTTCCCATTTTTCCTGAATTTTTTCCAATTTTTTCCCATTTTCCCCCATTTTTTGTGTGTTTTTTTTCCCATTTTTCCTGAATTCTTTCCCATTTTTTTTTCCTGAATTCTTTCCCATTTTTTTCCTAAAATTTTTCCCCAGTTTTTCCCATCTTTCCTGAATTTTTTCCCATCTTTCCTGAATTTTTTCCCATTACTTATCCCCATTTTTCCCATTTCCCCCCAATTTTCCCCATTATTTCCCCATTTTTTCTCTAATTTTTCCTCATTTCCCCCCATTTTTTCCCATTATTTTTCCATTATTTTCCCATTAATTTCCCCCATTATTCCCCCATTATTTTTCCCTATTTTCCTCAATTTTTCCCATTATTCCCCCATTATTTCCCATTTTCCCCCCATTTTTCCCCATTATTCTCCAATTTTCCCCCATTATTCCCCCATTTCCCCCCCATTATTTTCCCATAATTTTCCTATTTTTTCCCCATTTTTCCCCCATTTCCCCCAATTTTTTCTCTTAATTTTCCCATTATTTTCCTATTTTTTCCGCATTTTTCCCCCCATTTCCCCCCCATTTTTCCACCATTATTTTCCCATTATTTCCCCCTATTATTCCCCATTATTTCCTCATTTTCCCCCCATTATTCCCCCAATTTTCCCCCATTTTCCCCCAATTTTCCCCCCAATTTTTCCCATAATTTTCACATTATTTTCCTATTTTTCCCCATTATTCTCCAATTTTTCCCCCGATTTTCTCCATTTTTCCCCCATTATTCCCCCACTTTTCCCCATAATTTTCCCATTATTCCTCCATTATTCCCCCATTAATTTCTCCCATTATTTTCCCATTATTTTCCTATTTCCCCCCATTATTCTATAATTTTTTCCCATTTCCCCTAATTTTCCCCATTATTTTTCCCCCATTTTTCCCCAATTTTTCCCCCATTTTCCCCCAATTTTTCCCCCATTATTCCCCCATTATTTCCCCCTATTATTCCCCCATTTTTTTCCCATTTCCCCCATTATTTTCTTATTTTTTCCCCATTATTCTCCAATTTTTTCCCCATTTTCCCCCAATTTCCCCACATTATTTCCCCATTTTTTCCCCATTTCCCCCCAATTTTTCCCATAATTTTCCCATTATTTTCCTATTTTTTCCCCATTTTTCCCCCATTATTCTCCAATTTTTCCCCCAATTTTTCCCCCAATTTTTCCCATTTTTTCCCATTTTTTTCCCCATTATTTCCCCAATTTTTCCCCATTATTTTCCCATTTTTCCCCCCATTTTTTCCCATTTTTCCGGTGGGATTTGACGGAATTTTGGGCGATTTTTTGGCGCTTTGGGCTCGGCGGCGGCGGCGCTGCGGGAATTACCGGGGAGGGAGGCGGTGCCGGAACGCTACAAAAAACCCAAAAAAACCGGGAAAAAAGGGGGGAAAGCAAAAGAGAAACCAGAAATTCCATGGGGAAATGAAAATGGGAATGGGAAATTATATGGGGGGAAAAAGGAAAAAAATCCGGATTAAAATGGGGAAAAAATGGAAAAATCCGAATTAAAATGGGGAAAAAAAATGGGAATTAAATGGGGAAAAAATGAGAAAAAATCCGAATTAAAATGTGGAAAAAAATGAGAAAAAATCCGAATTAAAATGGGGAAAAAAATGAGAAAAAATCCGAATTAAAATGGGGAAAAAATGGAATTAAAATGGGAAAAAAATGGAAAAAAATGAAATTAAATAGGGAAAAAAAGGAAAAAAATCCAAAATAAAATGGGGAAAAATGGGAAAAAATCCGAAATTAAATGGGGAAAAAACCCAAAAAAAAAACCGGAAAAAAGGGGGAAAAATCAAAAGAGAAACCAAAATTCATGGGAAATGAAAATGGAATGGGAAATTATATGGGGGGAAAAAGAAAAAAATCCGAGATAAAATGGGAAAAAATGGGAAAAATCCGAATTAAAATGGGGAAAAAATGGAAATTAAATGGAGAAAAAATGAGAAAAAATCCGAATTAAAATGTGGAAAAAATGAGAAAAAATCCGAATTAAAATGGGGAAAAAAATGGAAAAAATCCGGATTAAAATGGGGAAAAAAATGAGAAAAAAATCCGAATTAAAATGGGAAAAAAAGGGAATTAAAATGGGAAAAAATGGGAAAAAATGGAAATTAAATGGGAAAAAAAGGAAAAAAATCCAAAATAAAATGGGGAAAAAATGGATAAAAAATCCAAATAAAATGGGGAAAAAGTGGGAAAAAATCCGAAATTAAATGGGGAAAAATGGAAAAAAGTCCATAATAAAATGGGAAATTAATGGGAAAAATGAAAATAAATGGGGAAAAAAAGGAAAAAATCCCGAATTAAAATGGGGAAAAATGGAAAAAAAAATCCGAATTAAAATGGGGAAAAAATGGGAAAAAATCCAAATAAAATAGGGAAAAATGGGAAAAAATTCGGAATTAAAATGGGGAAAATAAAGGAAAAATGAAAATAAAATGGGGGAAAAAAGGGAAAAAAAATCCGAATTAAAATGGGGGGGAAATGGGAAAAAATCCAAAATAAAATGGGAGGAAAATGGGAAAAAATCGGATCAAAATGGGGAAAATTAATGGGAAAAATGAAAATAAAATGGGGAAAAAATGGGGAAAAAATTCAAATAAAATGGGGAAAACATCCGAATTAAAATGGGGAAAAAATGGGAAAAATCCGAATTAAAATGGGGAAAAAATGGGGAAAAAACCAGAAATTAAATAGGGAAAATAAATGGGAAAATTAAAATAAAATGGGGAATAAATGGGAATAAAACCGGATTAAAATGGGGAAAAATGGGAAAAAAAATCCGAATTAAAATCCAAAATAAAATGGAGGAAAAAAGGGAAAAATAATTAAAAATATAAAATAAAATGGAGGAAAAAAAAAAATAATTAAAATAAAATAAATGAGGAAAAATAAAAGTAATTAAATATAAATAAAATGGAGGAAAAAATAAAATTAAAAATAAAATGGAGGAAAAAGGGGAAAAATTAAAAAAAAAAAAGAAAATAAAATAAAAAAACAAAGAAAAAAAGAGAAAAAAATAAAATTAAAAAAAGGAAAAAACCGAAGCGAGAAATTGGGGATTTTTGGGTTTTTTGGGATTTTGGGATTTTGGGAATTTTGGGATTTTTTTATTTTGAATTTCTGGGATTTTTTAAAATTTCGGGGATTTTTTGGGTTTTTAGTTTTTTTTGGGGAGTTTTTTATTTTTTATTTTGGCAATTTTTTTTTTAATTTTTGAATTTTGAAATGTTTGGGATTTTTGGGGATTTTTGTTTTTATTTTTTGGATTTTTTATTTTTGGGATTTGGATTTTTTTGATATTTGGGATTTTTTAATTTTTGGGATTTATTTTATTTTTCCTTTTTTGGGATTTTTTTTTTTTTTAATTTTTGGGATTTTGGGGATTTTTTTATTTTTTATTTTTGGGATTTTCTTTTTAATTTTTAATTTTGGGATTTTTTGGGATTTTTTTTGGATATTTTTTTTAAATTTGGGGGATTTTTTAATTTTGAATTTTTGGGATTTTTTTTTTTTTAGATTTTTGGGATTTCTTTTGGATTTGAGGTTTTTAGGGATTTTTGAGTATTTTTAGGATTTTTAAAGTTTTTTATTTTGTTTTTTTTTTAATTTTTGGGATTTTTGGATTTGGGGGATTTTGGGGATTTTTGAATTTTGAGATTTTTTTGATTTTTGAGATTTTTAAATTTTAGGATTTGGGATTTTGGGGAATTTTTGATTTAGGATTTTTTTTTAGGATTTCTTTGGTTTTTTAAATTTTTGGGATTTTTAAAATTTTTGGGATTTTTTAGATTTTGGCATTTTGGATTTTGGAATTTTGGATTTTGTTTTTTTTTTATTTTGGGATTTTGGGGATTTTGGCAATTTTTCCCACCTAGGAGGGAAAATAAAACTAAAAAGAAAAAATTAAGGAAAAAAAGGGGAAAAAATGGAAATTTGGGGCTGGGGGCTCCAAATCCAGAATTCCAGGCAGGAACGGGTTAATTTTAATTTAAATTAAGTAAATTTAATTTTCTTTTAAAATTTGAGATTTGTTCCCTATTTTTATTTCAATAATTTTATTTATAAATTTAATTATATTGATATTTATTTTTAATTTAATTTAATTTAATTTATATCTCCATTTAATCCAATTCAATTTCAATTATTAATCCAATTTATATTTAATTTAATTATTTAATTTAATTTAAATTTTATCCACTCTTAAAATGTACCTGAAACGTTTTCATTGCATTAATTTAAATATTTTAAAAATTTTTAAAATTATTTATCAATTTTGGTTTCTTTTAAATAATTCTGATTAATTCTTTATTCCTTTTAAATATTTTTAAAATTTAAAATCTAATTTTTCCTTTTTAAAATTTCATTTTTATTCCTCTTAAAGATTTTTTAAAATTTAAATTTTTTACAATTTAATTTTTCATTTTTAATATTTAATTTTAATCTTATTAAATATATTTTTTAATTTCATTTTTATTCCTTTAATATATTTTTGAAATCTATTTTTATTAATTTTTTAACTTTATTCCTTTGAAATATTTTTTAATTTCTCTTTTCTTTCTTTAAAATATTTTTTATTTCTTTTAAATATTTTTAATTTTTTTTTTTTAATTCTTATTTAAAAGAATTTTTAATCTCTCGGACATTTCATTAACAAAATTAAATTTTAGCCCTTTGTAACCTCTTGAAATAATTTTATTTCCTTTAAATTTTTTAATTTATTTTTTAATTTATTTCACATTTCCTTGCGACTTTTCAATTTTTTATTTTATTTTATTTTTATTTTATTTAAAACCCAACAAAAATAACAATTCGGGGGGGGGGGGGGAGGAACTTTTCCCGGATTTATTTGGAATTTTTTTTTTCACGATTTTTTTTTAATTTGGGGGGAGGAGGAACCGACCCGGGCTGGAGGTGGGGACCCCAAAAGTGACCCCAAAATGACCCCCAAAATGACCCGAAGTGACCCCAAAAGGAACCCAAAAGTGACCCAAGCGAGGTGACCCCAAAAGTGACGAGGGACCCAAAAGGACCCAAAGTGACCCGAGGTGACCCCAAAAGTGGACCCAGAGTGACCCGGACAGGGACCAAAAGTGACCCAAAAGTGACCCCGAGGTGACCCCAAGGGTGACCCCAAAGGGAATCCAAAGGTGACCCAAAAGTGACCATGAGGTGACCACGAGGTGACCCCAAAGGTGACCATGAGGGGATCCCAAAGGTGACCCCAAAGGTGACCATGAGGTGACCACGAGGTGACCCCAAAAGTGACCCAAGGTGACCCCAAAGGTGACCATGAGGGATCACAAGGTGACACGAGGGACCCCAAAAGTGACCCCAAAAGTGACCCCGAGGGATCCCAAAAGTGACCACGAAGGACCCGAGGTGACCCAAAGGTGACCACGAGGGTGACCCCAAAATGACCCTGAGGTGACCCCAAAATGACTGAGGTGACCCATGACCAGAGGTGACCCCGAGGTGACCACGAGGGGACCCCAAAAGTGACCATGAGGTGACCCCGAGGTGATCCCAAAAGTGACCCCAAAAGTGACCCCGAGGTGACCCCGAGGTGACCCAAAAGTGACCATGAGGGGATCCCAAAAGTGACCCTGAGGTGACCATGAGGTGACCCCAAAAGTGACCCCAAAAGTGACCTCAAGGGTGACCCAAAAGTGACCACGAGGGGAATCCCAAAAGTGACCCCAAAAATGACCTCAATGGTGATCACGAGGTGACCCCAAAAGTGACCATGAGGTGACCCCAAGGGTGACCATGAGGGGATCCCAAAGGTGACCCCAAAAATGACCCTGAAGTGACCCCAAAAAGTGACCCCGAGGTGACCCCAAAAGTGACCCCGAGGTGACCACGAGGAGATCCCAAAGGTGACCCCAGAAATGACCTCAAGGGTGACCCCGAGGTGACCATGAGGTGACCCCAAGGGTGACCCCAAAGGGATCCCAAAGGTGACCCCAAAGGTGACCCCAAAGGTGACCATGAGGTGACCATGAGGGGATCCCAAAAGTGACCCCAAGGGTGACCCTGAGGTGACCATAAGGTGACCACGAGGGGACCCCAAAAGTGACCCCAAGGGTGACCCTGAGGTGACCATAAGGTGACCACGAGGGGAATCCCAAAAGTGACCCCAAAATTGACCCCAAAGGTGACCCTGAGGTGACCCCAAAAGTGACCACAAGGGGAATCCCAAAGGTGACCCGAAAAGTGACCCTGAGGTGACCATGAGGAGACCCCAACAGTGACCCCAAAAGTGACCCCAAGGTGACCATGAGGAGACCCCAACAGTGACCCCAAGGGTTACCCCAAAGGTGACCTTGAAGCTGACCACAAAGGTGACCCCAAAAGTGACCCCAAAGGTTCCTCTAGTGATGCCCCCAAAGGTGACCCCAGAGGTGACCTCAAGGGTGACCCTGAAGGTGACCCCAAAGGTTCCTCTAGCAATGACCCCCGAGGTTCCCCCAGAGGTGACCCCAAAAGTGACCCCAAAGGTTCCCCTGGAGGTTCCCCCAGAGGTGACCCCAGAGATGCCCTCAAAAACGACCCCTCATGGTCCCCCAGAGGTTCCTCTAGCGATGCCCCCGGAGATGCCCTCAAAAGTGACCTCAAAGGTTCCCCAGGAGATGACTCCACAGGTTCCCCCTGAGGTGACCCCAAAGGTTCTCCAAGAGGTTCCCCCAGTGATGCCCCTAGAGATGCCCTCAAAAACGACCCCTCATGGTCCCTCAGTGATGCCCCCAGAGATGCCCTCAAAAGTGACCTCAAAGGTTCCCCAGGAGATGACTCCACAGGTTCCCCCTGAGGTGACCCCAAAGGTTCTCCAAGAGGTTCCCCCAGTGATGCCCCCAGAGATGCCCCCAAAAATGACCCTAAAGATTCCCCCAAAGGTTCCCTCAGCGATGCCCCCAGAGATGCCCTCAAAAACGACCCCTCATGGTCCCCCAGAGGTTCCTCTAGCGATGCCCCCAGAGATGCCCTCAAAAACGACCCCTCATGGTTCCTCCAAAGGTTCCTCTAGCGATGCCCCTGGAGATGCCCTCAAAAGTGACCCCAAATTTGTTCCCTCAGCGATGCCCCCTGAGATACCCCCAACAATGACCCTAAAGATTCCCCTGGATGTTCCCCAGTGATGCCCCCGGAGATGCCCTCAAAAACGACCCCTCATGGTTCCTCCAAAGGTTCCTCTAGCGATGCCCCTGGAGATGCCCTCAAAAGTGACCCCAAAGTTTGTTCCCTCAGCAATGCCCCCTGAGATACCCCCAACAACGACCCTGAAGATTCCCCCCGAGGTTCCTCTAGCGATGCCCCCAGAGATGCCCCCAAACTTTGTTCCCCCAGCGATGCCCCCGGAGATGCCCTCACAACCGACCCCTGGAGCTTCCCCCGGACGTTTCCTCCCCGCGCCCTCCCCGTGCCCGTCTCTCCCGAGCCGTGGCCGGGTTCTTCTCACGGCCAATGCCCCGGCCATGCCCCGAGCTTTGCCCGGGGCCGTGCCAGGGCCGTGCCCTCACATCCGCTCGGTGTCTCCGGCGCCGCCGGGGCCGCCGTACTCACTGGAGCGCGGCGCCATGCCCAGGTACTGCCGCAGGAACTCGCTAAAGCGCTTCTGGTTGTTCCACTTCCGCGCCGACTTGCGCACCCCGATGAAGCCCCCGTACCTCTTCTGCACCCCTTTGGCCACTTTGGGCCACCGGGAAATGTCCTCTCCTTCCCGCTCCTCTCGCTCGTCTTCCGGGGTGTGGCGCGGCGGCGCGGCGGCGTTGGCGGCGGCGGTGTCGGGCCAGGCGTCGTCGGCGGGCAGGCGGCGCGGCCGCGGGCCGGCGCGGCTGGTGGCCACGCACAGCTCCCAGGTGGCCCTGGGCACGGCCTGGCCTTCGCATTCCAGGATGCAGATCTGCGGGGGGATGGGGTGGGCGTCAGGATGGGGGAAGGGTTGGGTGGAAGGGTCCATCCTGGGGTTGGGATGGTGGAGTTGGGGTTGGGGTGGAAGGGTCTCCAATGGTGTTGGCAGGTCTGAGAGCGTCCCCGTGATCCCAGCCTGTCCTGATCCCTGGATTGGGTTCATGGAGTTGGGGTTGGGTGGAAGGGTCTCCAAGGGTGTTGGTAAATCTGAGAGTGTCCCCGTGATCCTAGCCTATCCTGATCCCTGGATTGGGTTCATGGAGTTGGGGTTGGGTTGGAAGGGTCTCCAAGGGTGTTGGTAAATCCAAGAGTGTCCCCATGCTCCCAGCCTGTCCTGATCCCTGGATTGGGATCATGGAGTTGGGGTTGGGTTGGGTTGGGTTGGGTTGGGTTGGAAGGGTCTCCAAGGGTGTTGGTAAATCTGAGAGTGTCCCTGCATTCCCAGCTTGTCCCGACTCCCAGTTTGGGATGGTGGAGTTGGGGTTGGGTTGGAAGGGTCTCCAATGGTGTTGGCAAATTCAATGGTGTCCCCCTGCTCCTGGCCCATCCCAACTCCCAGTTTGGGATGGTGGAGTCATGGAATGGTTGGGTTGGAAGGGATCTCCAGAATCCCTGCACTCCCAGTCCATCCTGACCCCTGGATTGGGATCATGGAGTGGGGTTGGGTTGGAAGGGTCTCCAAGGGTGTTGGAAACTTTGATGGCGTTCTTGAGCTCCCCACCCACCCTGACCACCAGATTGCCACGGTGGAATCATGGAATTGTTGAACTGGAAAGGATCTCCTGGAGCGTTGGCAAATCCGATGGCGTCCCCCCGCTCCTGGCCCGTCCCACCCTCCCAGTTGCCGTGGTGGAGTTTGGGAATGGTTGGGTTGGAAGGGTCTCCCAGTGTCAGCAAACCCAACGGTGTCCTTGACACCAGGATTGCCACCATGGAGTCATGGAATGGTTGGGTTGGAAGGGATCTCCAAGGGCTTTGGCAAATCTGATGGTGTCCCTGTGCTCCCAGCCCATCCTGACCCCTGGATTGCCGTGGTGGAATCGTGGAATGGTTGGGTTGGAAGGATCTCCAGCATCCCTACACTCCCAGCCCATCCCAACCCCTGGATTGTTGTGGTGGAGTCATGGAATGGTTGGGTTGGAAGGATCTCCAGCATCCCTGCACTCCCAGCCCATCCCAGCTCCTGGATTGTTGTGGTGGAGTCATGGAATGGTTGGGTTGGAAGGATCTCCAGCATCCCTACACTCCCAGCCCATCCCAACCCCTGGATTGTTGTGGTGGAGTCATGGAATGGTTGGGTTGGAAGGATCTCCAGCATCCCTGCACTCCCAGCCCATCCCAGCTCCTGGATTGTTGTGGTGGAGTCATGGAATGTTGGGTTGAAGGATCTCCAGCTCCCTACACTCCAGCCCATCCCAACCCCTGGATTGTTGTGGTGGAGTCATGGAATGGTTGGGTTGAAGTCTCCAGCATCCCTGCACTCCCAGCCCATCCCAGCTCCTGGATTGTTGTGGTGGAGTCATGGAATGGTTGGGTTGGAAGGATCTCCAGCATCCCTGCACTCCCAGCCATCCACTCCTGGATTGGGATCATGGAGAGGTTGGGCTGGAAGGGATCTCGGGCATCCCAGATGCTCCCAGTCCATCCTGGACTGCCATGGAGGAGTCAGGGGATGGTTGGGTTGGAAGGGTCTCCAAGGGTGTTGGCAAATCTGACGGTGTCCTCGCCCATCCCAACACCCAGATTGGGATGGTGGAGTCAGGGAATGGTTGGGTTGGAAGGGTTCTCCAAAAGTGTTGGGAAATCCAACGGCATCCCCACGCTCCCAGCCCGTCCCAACCCCCGGATTATGATCGTGGAATTGTGGAATGGTTGGGTTGGAAGGGTCTCCAGCATCCCCACTGTCCCAACCCCCAGATTGTGATCGTGGAGTCATGGAGTGGTTGGGTCGGAAAAATTTCCCAGAGCGTCGGCAAATCCAACGGTGTTCCCACCCCAATTCCCAGACTGGGATCATGGAGTCATGGACCAGTTGGTTGGAAGGATCTCCAGCATCCCCACTGTCCCAACCCCTGATTGGGATCATGGAGTCATGGATGGTTGGGAGGATCTCCAGCATCTCCATGCTCCCAGCCCATCTGTCCCCAGACTGGGATCATGGAGTCAGGAATGGTTGGAAGGATCTCCAGCATCTCCATGCTCCCAGCCCATCCTGATCCCCAGACTGGGATCATGGAGTCACGGAATGGTTGGGTCAGAGGATCTCCAGCCTCCCCACTGTCCCAACCCCTGGATGGGATCATGGAGTCATGGAATGGTTGGAAGGATCTCCAGCATCTCCATGCTCCCAGCCCATCCTGATCCCCAGACTGGGATCATGGAGTCACGGAATGGTTGGGTCAGTAAGGATCTCCAGCCTCCCCACTGTCCCAACCCCTGGATTGGGATCATGGAGTCATGGAATGGTTGGAAGGATCTCCAGCATCTCCATGCTCCCAGCCAATCCTGATCCCCAGACTGGGATCATGGAGTCATGGAATGGTTGGAAGGATCTCCAGCATCTCCATGCTCCCAGCCCATCCTGATCCCCAGACTGGGATCATGGAGTCATGGAATGGTTGGAAGGATCTCCAGCATCTCCATGCTCCCAGCCAATCCTGATCCCCAGACTGGGATCGTGGATTCATGGAATGGGTTGGAAGGGTCTCCAGCATCCCCACTGTCCCACCCTGTCCCAACCCCTGGATTGGGATTATGGAGTCATGGATTGGTTGGAAGGATCTCCAGCATCTCCATGCTCCCAGCCAATCCTGATCCCCAGACTGGGATCATGGAGTCACGGAATGGTTGGGTCAGAAGGATCTCCAGCCTCCCCACTGTCCCAACCCCTGGATTGGGATCATGGAGTCATGGAATGGTTGGGTCAGAAGGATCTCCAGCCTCCCCACTCTTCCAGCCCATCCCGACTCCCAAGCCGTTGGAAGGCGCCCATGGAAGGTTCTGGCAGCCCTGCCCAGGAGATGTCTCCTCCCCGAGGCCGTTCCCGGAGCGGTGGAGATGGTGGAGGTGTCCACCATGGCTCTCCACACATCCCTGGACACGCTCCAGGCTCCCCCAGGGAATTCCAGCACGGAGAGCTCGGCTGGGACCTGGGGGACAGGAATCATCGAGGGGGGGATGGGATGGAGGTGGGATGGGATGGGATGGGATGGGATGGGATGGGATGGGATGGGATGGGATGGGATGGGATGGGATGGGATGGGATGGGATGGGATGGGATGGGATGGGATGGGTGGGTGGGGTGGGTGGGGTGGGGTGGGTGGGGTGGGGTGGGGTGGGGTGGGGTGGGGTGGGATGGGATGGGATGGGATGGGATGGGGTGGGGTGGGATGGAGGTGGGACGGGACATTGGTGGTGGGACGGGACATTGGAGGTGGGATGGGATGGAGGTGGGATGGAGGTGGGACGGGACATTGGAGGTGGGATGGGATGGGATGGAGGTGGGATGGGATGGAGGTGGGATGGAGGTAGGACAGGACATTGGAGGTGGGACAGGACATTGGAGGTGGGACAGGACATTGGAGGTGGGATGGAACCTCTGCCCCCTTCCCATGGCAGCTCCTGGAGTTGTTCCTCCCCAGGGGCAGAACTTTGCTCTTCTCCTCGCTGCTCTTCCCGAGCTTTCTCCAGCTGGGAATGTTCCTCTGGATGGCAGCAGAACCCTGTGAGGTCTCACCAGCCCTCCCAGCTCTGCTGAGGTTCTCCTGCTCCGTTATCCCAAAGAAATCCTGCTCCTCTGGGATTCTCCTTCCCGAACCTGACCCACCAGGACCTGCTGGGGGCTTCTGGTCCCACCAAACCCATCCAGGAGAATCATGGAAGAACCAAGCTCGATGATCTCCAAAGGGTTCTCCTCCTGCGGGTGGGATCTTCTCCATCCAGACGTGGTGGGGTCATTCCAGCGCTGAACCCCAGCCAGGTGGGAATTCCCATTCTCTCCCTCAAACCCTAAAATCCCTTTTGGATCCATTTTGGATCCTTTTGGATCCATTTTTGACCCTTGTGGATCCATTTTTGATCCTTGTGGATCCATTTTCTCCTCAATCCAGCCCGTTCTCCACCACGGCCTCGTTCTCCTGCAGCTCCTCCACCCCTGGACCAAATTCTGGATCCGGCCCCAAATCCTCCTTTCTTCACCCCCTAAATCCATGGAATTCCCACGGGGTGGGACAACAGAGACCTTCTCCCACCCCGGCCAGCTGGGGGACATCCGTGGTCACCTTGGGGCCACCAGGGAGGTGCCACCAACCCCGGCGTGGTGGCTCCACGGGTTCTTCATCAAGGGTTCATCCCACAAACCCCAAAATCTGGAGAATTGTCCCCAGACGAGGTGGGGATGGGTTTTGTAGGACACCAAGGTCCCCTCCTGGCATCTCCAGGGCTTCAGGTGGGTCCTGGGATGGATCCCGTGGAGGTCCCGTCACCCTCGGTGGGGACATTCACCAAATTCCACCAGGTCACTTCTGTCTCCAGCCCCGAGGGGACATCTCAGGAAATCCCAGGACAACGGGATTTTGGTGGCCCAAAACCACCTCAGGAGGTTCCTCCCAGCTCTGGTGGTGGCCTTGGTGGCCTTGGTGGCCCTGGGGACATGGGGGTCACCCACAGCCCGGAGAGTGGTGGCGCTTGGTCCTTCCCTGGCCCTGGGAACTCCACCAGGAGCTCCTGCTCCGAGGGGTGGATGGGATATCTGGGACACGGCCTTGGAAATGGTGGGAGGTCCCAAATCCCACCTGGAGACCCCAGATCCCACCAGGAGAACCCAGATTCCACCTGGAGATCCCACATCCCACCAGGAGACCCCACATCCCACCAGGAGGCTTCTTCCAGCTCCAGTCGAGCTCCAAGAGATCCTAAAACCCACCAGGGTGCTCCTTCCAACCCAAACTGAGCTCCAGGAGACCCCAGATCCCACCAGGAGTTCCCAGATCCCACCAGGAGTTCCCAGATCCCATGAGGAGGCTCCTTCCAGCCCCAGGAGACTCCAGATCCCACTAGGAGACCCCAGATCCCACCAGGAATTCCCAGATCCCACCTGGAGATCCCAGATCCCATCAGGAGATCCCAGATCCCACCAGGAGGCTCCTTCCAGCCCCAGGAGACCCCAAATCCCACCACGAGGCTCCTTCCAATTGAAACCAAGCTTTGGGAGACCCCAAATCCCACCAGGAGATCCCAAATTCCACCAGGAGACCCCAGATCCCACCAGGAACCCCAAATCCCACCAAGAGGCTCCTTCCAATCGAAACTGATCTTTGGAGACCCCAAATCCCATCAGGAGGTCCCAAATCCCACCAGGAAACCCCAAATCCCATGAGGAGACCCCAAATTCCATGAGGAGGCTCCTTCCAGCCCAAACCAAGCCCCAGGAGACCCCAAATCCCACCAGGAGACCCCAAATCCCACCACGAGGCTCCTTCCAATCGAAACTGAGCTTTGTGAGACCCAAATTCCACCAGGAGATCCCAGCTCCCACCAGGAGACCCCAAATCCCATGAGAAGGCTCCTTCCAGCCCAAACCAAGCTCCAGGAGACCCCAAATCCCACCAGGAGACCCGAAATCCCACCAAGAGGCTCCTTCCAATTGAAACTGGGCTTTGGGAGACCCCAAATCCCTCCAGGAGATCCCAAATCCCTCCAGGAGATCCCAGATCCCACCACGAGGCTCCTTCCCATTGAAACTGAGCTTTGGGAGACCCCAAATCCCATGAGGAGGCTCCTTCCAGCCCAAACCAAGCTCCAGGAGATCCCAAATCCCACCAGGAGACACCAGATACCACCAGGAGACCCCAAATCCCACCAAGAGGCTCCTTCCAATCAAAACTGAGCTTTGGAGACCCCAAATCCCACCAGGAGGTCCCAAATCCCACCAGGAGGCTCCTTCCAGCCCAAACCAAGCTCCAGGAGATCCCAAATCCCACCAGGAGACCCCAAATCCCACCACGAGGCTCCTTCCAATCGAAACTGAGCTTTGTGAGACCCCAAATTCCACCAGGAGATCCCAGCTCCCACCAGGAGACCCCAAATCCCATGAGGAGGCTCCTTCCAGCCCAAACCAAGCTCCAGGAGACCCCAAATCCCACCAGGAGACCCCAAATCCCACCAGGAGACCCCAGATCCCACCAGGAGGCTCCAGGAGCCGGACCAGGCAGGACCAGGGGATCCCACCGAGGTTCTGGTGCCTTCACACAACGTTCTGTGGCCGGACCCCAAAACTTGGTGGCACTGGGGTGGCTCCAGCATCTCCTGGAGGTTCCTGGGATATTTTTTTTTTTTGGGATATTTCCCAACCCTGAGGGCTTCCGGCTCCTTTCGGGATGGGTGGTGGAGGTGTCCACCCAGGGTTTGGGGTTGATTGTCCCCCCAAAAAAATGGGGGAGGTGGTGGATGGACCTCCTTGGGGGAGAAGAAAGGGTTTAGGAGCTGGAGGAACCCAAAATTCCCATCTGGCTCCTCCCAGCCCTGGTGGGGCACAGGTGGAGACCCCGAGGAGTTGTGGGGTCTCCAAGCCCATCCCCCCCCCCCCCACGGCTCCCAGCAGGGCTTGGGGTGGGACAGGTGGGGACGGGGATGGAGGATGGGGGGGTTGGGGGGCTTGGGACCATCCCAGTTTGGGATCTTCACCCTGGTGTGGGATCTTCACCCCAGTTTGGGACCATCCTGATCTGGGATCTTCACCCTGATCTGGGATCTTCACCCTGGCTTGGGATCTTCACCCACCCTTTAGGACCATCCCGGTGTGGGATCTTCACCCTGGTTTGGGATCTTGAACCTGGTTTGGGGTCTTGAACCTGGTTTGGGGTCTTGAACCTGGTTTGGGGTCTTGAACCTGGTTTGGGGTCTTCACCCTTGTTTGGGATCTTCAACCTGGCTTGGGACCATCCTGATCTGGGATCTTCACCCTGATCTGGGATCTTCACCCACCCTTTAGGACCATCCCGGTGTGGGATCTTCACCCTGGTTTGGGATCTTGAACCTGGTTTGGGGTCTTCACCCCAGTTTGGGATCTTCAACCTGGCTTGGGATCTTCAACCTGGTTTGGGACCATCCTGGTGTGGGATCTTCACCCTGATCTGGGATCTTCACCCTCACTTCAGGACCATCCCGGTGTGGGATCTTCACCCTGGCTTGGGATCTTCACCCTGGCTTGGGATCTTCAACCTGGCTTGGGATCTTCACCCTGGCTTGGGACCATCCTGATCTGGGATCTACACCCTGGTTTGGGATCTTCACCCACCCTTTAGGACCATCCGGTGTGGGATCTTCACCCTGGTTTGGGCTCTTCAACCTGGTTTGGGATCCTCACCTGGATTTTTGGGATCCTCACCTGGATTTTGGGATCCTCACCTGATTTGGGATCTTCACCTGGATTTTGGGATCCTCACCTGATTTGGGATCCTCACCTGATCTGGGATCTTCACCTGGATTTTAGGATCCTCACCTGATTTGGGATCCTCACCTGATCTGGGATCTTCACCTGGATTTTGGGATCCTCACCTGATCTGGGATCCTCACCTGATCTGGGATCCTCACCTGGATTTTGGGATCCTCACCTGATTTGGGATCCTCACCTGGATTTTGGGATCCTCACCTGGATTTGGGATCCTCACCTGATTTGGGATCCTCACCTGATCTGGGACCGTCACCTGATCTGGGATCTTCACCGGATTTTGGGATCCTCACCTGATCTGGATCTTCACCTGATCTGGGATCTTCACCTGGATTTGGATCCTCAACCTCCCTTGAGACCTCCCGGTGCCACCCAGGAGTGACGGTGACAATAACGGTGACAATAACGGTGACAGTGATGGTAACAGTGACGGTGACAGTGACAGTGGTGACAGTGACATTGGTGACAGTGACAGTGGTGACAGTGACAATGGTGACAGTGACAATGGTGGCACCTTCCCCTCAACCCCCAAATCCCCCAGAGCCCAGCAGGGGGAAAAGGGAGCCCAGAGCCCCCTGGGTGTGGGGACAAGGGACAGGGCTGGTGGCACTCAGGATGTCCCAAACCCCTCTCCAGGAGCAGGGTGACTCTGGTGACCCTGGTGGCAGTGACCAGGGCTGGTGGTGGCCCTGGTGGTGGCACTCAGGATGTCCCCAGAGCCCAGCAGAGGGAACAGGGTGTCCCTGGATGTGGTGACAAGGTCCAGTGGCCAGGTTGGTGGCACTCAGGATGTCCCAAACCCCTCTCCAGGAGGAGGGTGACCCTGGTGTCCCTGGTGGCAGTGACCAGGGCTGGTGGTGGCCTTGGTGGTGGCACTCAGGATGTCCCAAACCCCTCCCCAGGAGGAGGGTGACCCTGGTGACATTGGCTGGGGTGGTGGTGGCACTCAGGGTGTCCCCAACCCCAGCAGGGGCAGAAGGGTGTCCCTGGTGCCCCTGGTGGCAGTGACCAGGGCTGGTGGTGGCCTTGGTGGTGGCACTCAGGATGTCCCCAACCCCTCTCCAGAAGGAAGGTGTCCCTGGTGGCAGTGGCCCTGGTGGTGGCACTCAGGATGTCCCCAAACTCCAGTAGAGAAAGAAGGGTGACCATGGGTGTGGGGACAAGGGACAGGGGACAGTGGTGGCACTTAGGATGTCCCCAACCCCTCTCCAGAAGGAGGGTGACCCTGGTGACCCTGGTGACCCCAGTGGCAGTGACCAGGGCTGCTGGTGGCCCTGCTGGTGGCACTCATGATGTCCCCAACCCCTCTCCAGGAGGAAGGTGTCCCTGGTGGCAGTGACCAGGGCTGGTGGTGGCACTGCTGGTGGCCCTGCTGGTGGCCCTGCTGGTGGCCCTGCTGGTGGCCCCGCTGGTGGCCCTGCTAGTGGCCCGCTGGTGTCCCCGCTGCTGTCCCTGCTGCTGTCCCTGCTGCTGTCCCCGCTGCTGTCCCCGCTGCTGTCCCTGCTGGTGTCCCCGGTGGTGTCCCCGCTGCTGTCCCCAGCAGTGTCCCCGCTGGTGTCCCCTCTGCTGTCCCCAGCAGTGTCCCCGCTGCTGTCCCCAGCAGTGTCCCCGCTGCTGTCCCCTCTGCTGTCCCCAGCAGTGTCCCCGTGGTGTCCCCAGCAGTGTCCCGGTGGTGTCCCCAGCAGTGTCCCCGCTGGTGTCCCCGGTGGTGTCCCCAGCAGTGTCCCCGCTGCTGTCCCCGCTGGTGTCCCCAGCAGTGTCCCCGGTGGTGTCCCCGCTGCTGTCCCCAGCAGTGTCCCCGGTGGTGTCCCCAGCAGTGTCCCCGGTGGTGTCCCCGCTGGTGTCCCCAGCAGTGTCCCCGGTGTGTCCCCAGCAGTGTCCCCGGTGGTGTCCCCGGTGTGTCCCCAGCAGTGTCCCCAGCAGTGTCCCCAGCAGTGTCCCCGGTGGTGTCCCCAGCAGTGTCCCCAGCAGTGTCCCCTCTGCTGTCCCCGCTGGTGTCCCCAGCAGTGTCCCCAGCAGTGTCCCCGGTGGTGTCCCCAGCAGTGTCCCCGGTGGTGTCCCCGCTGGTGTCCCCAGCAGTGTCCCCGCTGGTGTCCCCGGTGGTGTCCCCAGCAGTGTCCCCTCTGCTGTCCCCGCTGGTGTCCCCAGCAGTGTCCCCAGCAGTGTCCCCAGCAGTGTCCCCAGCAGTGTCCCCGCTGGTGTCCCCGGTGGTGTCCCCAGCAGTGTCCCCAGCGGTGTCCCCGGCGGTGTCCCCAGCGGTGTCCCCGCTGGTGTCCCCAGCAGTGTCCCCAGCAGTGTCCCCGCTGGTGTCCCCAGCAGTGTCCCCAGCAGTGTCCCCGCTGGTGTCCCCAGCAGTGTCCCCAGCAGTGTCCCCAGCAGTGTCCCCAGCAGTGTCCCCGCTGGTGTCCCCAGCAGTGTCCCCAGCAGTGTCCCCAGCAGTGTCCCCAGCAGTGTCCCCGCTGGTGTCCCCAGCAGTGTCCCCGCTGGTGTCCCCAGCAGTGTCCCCAGCAGTGTCCCCGCTGGTGTCCCCAGCAGTGTCCCCTGGTGTCCCCAGCAGTGTCCCAGCAGTGTCCCCGCTGGTGTCCCCAGCAGTGTCCCAGCAGTGTCCCCGCTGGTGTCCCCAGCAGTGTCCCCAGCAGTGTCCCCAGCAGTGTCCCCAGCAGTGTCCCCAGCAGTGTCCCCGCTGGTGTCCCCAGCAGTGTCCCCGTCACTCACGAGCAGGTCGAAGCGGTCGCGCTGCAGCTGGCGGTCGCAGTGCAGGCAGTCCCGCGCAGTCCCGCGCGCAAGCGGCGCACAGGCACAGCAGCAGCAGGTCCCAGAGCACGGCCCTCATGGTGCCACCAGGCTGCGGGACACGGCCCTGAGAACCCCAAAAACAACCAGGAACCCCCGAGAAAACACCAGGAATCCCAAAAAAAACCCTGAGGAATTCCATGGAAACACCAGGAATCTCACAGGATAACGAGGAAATCTCCCAAGGAACCCCAAAACCCTGAGGAACCTCAAAAACAACCAGGAACCCCCCGAGAAAAAACCAGGAATCCCCAAAAAAACCCTGAGGAATTCCATGGAAACACCAGGAATCTCACAGGATAACGAGGAATCTCCCCAAATCCCCAAGGAACCCCCAAAACCCTGAGGAACCTCAAAAACAACCAGGAACCCCCCGAGAAAACACCAGGAATCCCCAAAAAAACCCTGAGGAATTCCATGGAAATGCCAGGAATCTCACAGGATAACGAGGAATCTCCCCAAATCCCCAAGGAACCCCCAAAACCCTGAGGAACCTCAAAAACAACCAGGAACCCCCCGAGAAAACACCAGGAATCCCCAAAAAAACCCTGAGGAATTCCATGGAAATGCCAGGAATCTCACAGGATAACGAGGAATCTCCCCAAATCCCAAGGAACCCCCAAAACCCTGAGGAACCTCAAAAACAACCAGGAACCCCCCGAGAAAACACCAGGAATCCCCAAAAAAACCCTGAGGAATCCCACAAAAACATCAGGAATCTCAAAGAATAACAAGGAATCTCCCCAAATCCTCAAGGAACCCCCAAAACCCTGAGGAACCCCAAAAACAACCAGGAACCCCCCGAGAAAACACCAGGAATCCCAAAAAACCCCCTGAGGAATCCCACAGAAACACCAGGAATCTCACAGAATCATGAGGAATCCTGCAGAATCCCAAGGAATCCCACAGAAATACCAGAAATCTCCAAAAATCCCCGAGGAATTCCCAAAAACATGAGGAATCCCACCAAAAAACACGAGGAATCCCACAAAAAACACCAAGAATCCCACAGAATCGTGAGGAATCCCAAAAAAACTCTGAGGAATTCCCAAAAACATGAGGAATCCCCCCAAAAAAAACCCGAGGAACCCCCAAAACCCCAAGGAACCCCCCAAAACCCCAAGGAATTTCACAAAAACCCCAGAGGATTCCCACAGAATCCCAAGGAATCCCACAGAATCATGAGGAATCCCACAGAATCATGAGAAATCCCCCCAAAAACCCTGAGGAATCCCCAAAAACATGAGGAACCCCATAAAAACCCCAAGGCATCCTACAGAATAATGAGGAATCCCACAGAATCCCGAGGAACCCCAAAAACCCCAAGGAATCCACAAAACCCCAAGGAATCCCAGACAATCCCAAGGAATCCCCAAAAAAACCCTGAGGAACCCCCAAAAAAAACCGAGGAATCCCACAAAAACCCCTCGAGGAATCCCACAGAATCACCAGGAATCTCACAGAATAACGAGGAATCCCCCCAAATCCCCAAGGAACCCCCAAAACCCCTGAGGAACCCCAAAAACCTCGAGGAATCCCCAAAAAACCTGAGGAACCCCAAAATCCCAAGGAAACCCCGAAAAACCTGAGGAATCCCACAGAAACCTGAGGAAACCCCAAAACCCCTGAAGAATCCCCCAAACCCCTGAGGAACCCCAAAAACCTCGAGGAATTCCACAGAATCCCAAGGAATGCCCCCCAAAACCCCAAAGGAATCCCCAAAACCCCAAGGAATCCCCAAAACCCCTGAGGAATCCCCAAAACCCCTGAGGAATCCCCAAAAACCCCGAGGAATCCTCAAAAAAAATCCAAGGAACCCCCCAAAACCCCTGAGGAACCCCCCAAAACCTGCAGAATCCTGGGAAATCCCATGAAACCCCACAAAATCCTGTGAAATCCTACAAAATTCCTGCAAAAATCCCATGGAATTCCGTGAAATCCCACAAAATCCTGTGAAATTCTGTGAAAATCCCACAAAATATTGTGAAATCCCATGAAACCCTGGGAAATCCTGTGAAATCCCACAAAGCCTGGCAAAACCCTGCAAAATCCCATGAAAATCTGCAAAATCCCACAAAATCCCCCAGAGAATCCCATGAAAATCTGAAAAATCCCACAAAATCCCCCAGAGAATCCCATGAAAATCTGAAAAATCCACAAAATCTCATGAATCCCAGGAAAATCTGAAAAATCCACAGCATCCTATGAAAATAGAAAAATCCACAAATCCAAAAATCCACAGAATCCCTGAAATCTGAAAATCCCACAAAATCCAAGAAAATCTGAAAAACACCAAAATCCCTGAAAATCTGAAAAATCCCACAAAATCCCCACAGATCCATGAAATCTGAAAAATCCAAATCCCACAAAATCCCTCAAACCCATGAAAATCCCACAGTTCCATGAAAATCTGAAAAATCCCAAATTCCACAGAATCCATGAAATCGCAAATTCCACAGAATCCTATGAAATCTGAAAAATCCCACAAAATCCCACAGAATCCATGAAAATCTGAAAAATCCCACAAAATCCCACAAAATCCTCAAAATCCCATGAAAATCCACAGATTCCTGAAAATCTGAAAATCCCACAAATTCCCCACAGAATCCCATGAAAATCTGCAAATTCCCACAGAATCCTATGAAAATCTGAAAAATCCCACAAAATCCCACAGAATCCCATGAAAATCTGAAAAATCCCACAAAATCCCACAAAATCCCATGAAAATCTGAAAATCCCACAAAATCCATAAAATCCCACAAAATCCCACAGATTCCCATGAAAATCTGAAAAATCAAAAAAAATCCCACAGAATCCCACAAAATCCCATGAAAATCTGAAAAATCCCATAAAATCCCACAGAATCCCACACAATCCCATGAAAATCTGAAAAATCCCACAAATTCCCACAGAATCCCATGAAAATCTGAAAAATCCCACAAAATCCCACAAAATCCCACAGATTCCCATGAAAATCTGAAAAATCCCACAAATTCCCACAGAAGCCCATGAAAATCTGAAAAACCCCACAAAATCCCATGGAAATCTGCAAAATCCCACAACATCCCACAAAACCCCACAAAATCCAATGAACATCTGAAAAATACGACAAAATCCCACAGAATCCCATGAAAATCTGAGAAACCCCACAAAATCCCACAGAATCCCATGAAAATCTGAAAAATCCCACAAAATCCCACAAAATCCCACAGAATCCCATGAAAATCTGAAAAATCCCACAAAATCCCATGGAAATCTGCAAAATGCCCCCGATCCCCCCAAATTGCGGAGGGAGCCGTGCCCCAGCGAGAGTCCCCGGGGGGAAGGGGCCGATCCCAAAAGGATCCCAAAAGGATCCCAAAAGGATCCCAGGGGTCCCGGGGCGCCTTTCCCGGGATGGCCCCGGTGGTGCCCAGGCTGGATTTGGGGACACCAAAGCCACCCCTGTCCCTGTCCCGGTCCTTGGCACTGTCCCTGATCCCTGACCCCATTCCTGATCCCTGTCCCTGATTCCTGTCCTTGTCACCATCCCTGTCCCCATCCCTGTCCCTATCCCTGATCCCTGTCCCTGTCCCCATCCCTGTCCCGGTCCTTGGCACTGTCCCTGTCCCCATCCCTGTCCCTATCCCTGATCCCTGTCACCTGTCCCCATCCCTGTCCTTGATCCCTGTCCCTTATCCCTGATCCCTGTCCCCCACCCCTGTCCCCATCCCTGTCCTTGTCACTTATCCCATCCCTGTCCCTTATCCCTATCCCTGATCCCTGTCCCCGTCCCTGATCCCTGTCCCCATCCCTGATCCCATCCCTGTCCCTGTCCCATCCCAATCCCTGATCCCTGTCCCTGATCCCTGTTCCCAGCCCAGCCCCTGTCCCCATCCTTGTCCCTTATCCTTGTTCCTGTCCCCATCCCAGTCCCTGTCTCATCCCTGTCCCCATCCTGGTCCCTGTCCCCATCCCTGTCCTTGTCCCTTATCCCATCCCTGTCCCCATCCCTGTCCCTGTCCCTTATCCCATCCCCATCCCTATCCCTGATCCCTGTCCCCATCCCTATCCCCAATCCCTGTCCCCATCCCTGTCCCCATCCCTATCCCTGATCCCTGTCCCCATCCCTATCCCTGATCCCTGTCCCCATCCCTATCCCCAATCCCTGTCCCCCCATACCCTGTCCCCATCCCTATCCCTGATCCCTGTCCCCATCCCTATCCCTGATCCCTGTCCCCATCCCTGTCCCTGATCCATCCCTATCCTGATCCCTGTCCCCATCCCTGTCCCATCCCTGTCCCTTGATCCCTGTCCCCATCCCTGTCCCTTGATCCCTGTCCCTGATCCCTGTCCCCATCCCTGTCCCATCCCCGTCCCATTCCGGCATTGCTCCCGGCAGGGATTGTCGGGATCCCTGAGCCCGCGTCCCACAAAATTCCCACAGAATTCCCACAGAATTCCTGCAGAATTTCGTGTCCCAGCTGGCTCAGCCCACAGGGGACAATTCCGGGACCAGAGAGAGTGGACAGCGGTGACAGGATGGGGACGTGGCACCGGGTGTAGGTGACAATTCCGGGACCAGAGAGAGGTGACATGGAGGGACAGGATTAGGATATGGCACCGGGTGTAGGTGACAATTCCGGGACCAGAGGTGACAGAGGTGGGGACGTGGCACCGCGTTAGGGACAGTTCAGGACCAGAGGTGACAGGATTAGGATGTGGCACCGGGGGAGGGCGACAATTCCGGGACCTGACAGAGGGGACAAAGCTGGGGCTGTGGCACTGGGTGTAGGTGACAATTAAAGGACCGGAGGTGACAGAGATGGAGCTGTGGCACCGGGGAGGGTGACAATTCCCGGACCTGACAGAGGGGACAGAGGTGGAGCTGTGGCACCGAGTGTAGGTGACAATTAAAGGACCAGGAAGAGGTGACAGAGCTGGGGACATGGCACCGGGTGTAGGTGACAATTGGGGCCAGACAGAGGTGACAGAGCTGGGGCTGTGGCACCAGGAGAGGGCGACAATTCCGGGACCAGGCAGAGGTGACAGAGTGGGGACGTGGCAGCGGGTTTAGGGACAGTTCAGGGACCAGAGGTGACAGGATTAGGATGTGGCACTGGGGACGGTGACAATTCAGGAACCAGGCAGAGGTGACAGGATGAGGCTGAGGCACCGGGGGACGGTGACAATTAAAGGATCGGAGATGACAGAGCTGGGGACGTGGCACTGGGGGAGGGCGACAATTCCGGGACCTGACAGGGGACAAAGCTGGGGCTGTGGCACCGGGTGTAGGTGACAATTAAAGGATCAGAGAGAGGGGACAGAGCTGGGGACATGGCACCGGGTGTAGGTGACAATTAAAGGACCTGACAGAGGTGACAGAGAGGGACAGGACTGGGCTGTGGCACCAGGGACAATTCCGGGACCAGGCAGAGGTGACAGAGCTGGGGACGTGACACCGGGTGTAGGTGACAATTAAAGGACCGGAGGTGACAGAGATGGAGCTGTGGCACCGGGGGAGGCGACAATTCCGGGACCTGACAGAGGTGACAGAGAGGGACGGGATGGGGCTGTGACACCGGGGGACGGTGACAATTAAAGGACCAGGGAGAGGTGACAGAGCTGGGGCGTGGCAGCGGATTCAGGTGACAATTCCGGGACCTGACAGAGGTGACAGAGGTGGGGACATGGCACCGCGTTTAGGGACAGTTCAGGGACCAGGTGGAGGTGACAGAGATGGGGCTGTGGCACGGGTGTAGGTGACAATTCCGGGACCAGAGGGAGGGGACATGGAGGGACAGGACTGGGCTGTGGCACCCGGGAACGGGGACAATTAAAGGACCAGAGAGAGGGACAGAGGTGGGGACGTGGCACCAGGGGACGGTGACAATTCTGGGACCAGGGAGAGGTGACAGAGCTGGGGCTGTGGCAGCGGATTCAGGTGACAATTCCGGGACCAGAGGGAGGGGACATGGAGGGACAGGACAGGGATGTGGCACCAGGGACAATTCCGGGGCCAAGCAGAGGTGACAGAGCTGGGGCTGTGGCAGCGGATTCAGGTGACAATTAAAGGACCGGAGGTGACAGAGCTGGAGCTGTGGCACGGGGGAGGGCGACAATTCCGGGACCTGACAGAGGTGACAGAGGTGGCCCCAATGTCCCCAATCTCCCCCTCCCCTCGGCCACCCCCCCCCAGCCCTGTCCCCGCCCGGCGGGCGGTCACCCTTTGTCCCTGTCCCCATCCCTGTCCCTGTCCCCGCGCTTCCATCACCCCCGAGTCATTCCCGTGGCCCGGATGAGTCACAGCCCCCAAAAATCCGCTCAACCCCCCCCAAAAAAAACCCGCAACCCCCCAAAAACCCCTCAACCCCCCAAAAAACCCCCCTGCCACCCCCGCCCCTGTCCCCAAATCGGGATCGGGGTGGCAATCGCAGCCCCCGCCCCAAAATCCCGCCCAGGACCCTTTATTTTTTTTTTTTTTTTTTTTTTGGGGGGGGGGGGATTTAATTTTGGGGGTTTTATTTATTTTTTTGGGATTTTATTTTCGGGGTGGTCGCGGCTCCGAGCCCCTTGCCGGGTTTGCCGGCCGCGAATCCACGAAAAAAAAAATAAAATTAATTAAAAAAATAAATAAAAAAAGGGATGCGTTTTTCCCCATTTCTCCCATGCTGGTTTTCCCTGGTTTTTTTTCCCCATTTCTCCGCGTTTTTTCCCTCATTCTTTCCCATTTTTCTCATTCTTTCTCATTCTCCCACGTTTTCTCCTCATTCATTCCCATTTTCCACATTTCTTCTCATTCTTTCCTTTTTTCCTCACATTTTTCCCTCATTCTTCCCCATTTTCTCCACATTTTTTCCTCATTCCTTTCTCCACGTTTTTTTTCCTCATTCTTTCCCCTTTCTCCACGTTTTTTCCCCTCATTCTTCCCCATTTCCCCACATTTTTTTCTCGTTCTTTCCCCTTCCCCTCATCCTTTCCCTTTTCCCCCTCATTTTTCCTCTCATTCTTTCCCTTTTCCCCTCATTCTTTCCCATTCCCACACGGTTTTTTCCTCTCATTTTCCCCCTTTTTCTTCACATTTTCCACCTCATTTTTTTCCCTTTTTCTTCTCATTTTTCCTCTCATTTCCCCCCCTTTTCTCCACATCTTTTCTCTCATTCTTTCCCCTTTTCCCCCATTTTTATCTCTCATTTTTCCCTTTTTCTTCATATTTTCCATCTCATTTTCCCCCCTTTTTCTTCACATTTTCCATCTCATTTTTCCCCTTTTTCCCCCATTTTACCTCTCATTCTTTCCCATTTTTTCCTCTCATTCTTTCCCCTTTTCTTCACATTTTTCCTCTCATTTTCTCCCCTTTTCCCCCTCATTCTTTCCCCCTTTTCCCCCATTTTTTCCTCTCATTCTCTCCCCTTTTCCCCCCATTTTTCCTCTCATTCTTTCCCATTTTTTCCTCTCATTCTTTCCCCTTTTTCCCCCATTTTTCCTCTCATTCTCTCCCCTTTTCCCCCCATTTTTCCTCTCATTCTTTCCCATTTTTTCCTCTCATTCTTTCCCCTTTCCCCCCCGTTTTTTCCCCCATTCTTTCTCCTTTTCCCCCCATTTTTTCCTCTCATTTTTTCCCTTTTTCCCCCCATTTTCCCCCCATTTTAAACCCATTTTTTCCTACTGGGCCCTCCTTCCCGAAGGATTCTCCGAGCGCTCCCTCTCCCTCCCCCTCTGCCTGGGGCCATCACAAAAATCTCCCTTTTCCTCCCCAAAAATTCCCAACCCCGCTGCCCCTCAGGGTGAAACCCCGAATTTCTCATTTTTTATTCATTATTATTATTTTTTTTAAATTTTAATACAATCACCCTCACCCATTTCACAGGGGGAAAAACACATTAAAAATCTAAAATAAATGAGATTTTTTTTTTTCCGCTTTTTCCTGGCAAATCCAGCCTGCCGTGGAGATAAGGGCGGGTTTATCCCTCAGGGTTTTATGGGATGAGGTGGGAAATCCATTGTGGGAGCAGCGGGAATGGGAATGAGCCCCGGGAGAGGCAGCAGGTGCTGCCTCGGATGGGATTTTATCCGCTCGATTTGAGGCCATTCGAGCTCCCAGCCCCTCTTCCCATGGGATTTTTGGGATTGATCCCGGTTTTTTGGGAGCATCCCGCCTTTAGGATCGCCCCCTCCAAAAAAAAAAAAAAAAAAAAAAAAAAAGCGGCGCTGATGCTGCCGGCTTTGGGATCATCCCGCAGCAAAACCATCCCAAAATCCTGATTTTTTTTCCCCCTTTTTTTTTTTTTTTCCCACCCCAGGCCTGATCCAGAAGCATCCCCGGGATGCGGGAAGGAGGGAAAGCTTTTCCCCCTTTAAAAAAAAAATCCTTCAAAAAATCAAATTATTACCCCAAAGCGAACCCTGCCCTGCTCCCCCAAAACCTCGCCTTTGTGCCTGTGGGGATTTTTTTTTTTTTTTTTAATGGGAATTTCGGGAAAATCGGTGGGATTTGGGTGGTGGGGGGGGAGGTGGCGGTTACAAATCCTTGGGAAAAAAAAAAAAAAAAAAATCGGCGCTGCCTTTCCGCGGTGCCCCTCAATCAGGTAATTGGCCATAATTGGCCAAAATGAGGCGCCGCGGTGCGCCGGGAAAAAGCAGATGGGAGCCGGGAAAAGGCTGCTCGGAGGTATAAAAAAAAAATAAAAACTAAAAATAAAATACATCGGGAATAACATTTTTTTTAAACATTTTTTTCACCGCTCCTTCCTGGATTTTTTTTTTTTTTTTTTTTTTTTTGCGAGAGGGGCTCCAAACCGAACAAAGCGCCCCAAAAATAAAATAAAATAAAAAATTTTAAATATTAAAAAATATTAACTAATCTCGCGCTTATTTTTTGGTGGGGTTTTTTTTAGATACGGGAAAATCCCGGGGAAGTCGCGACCGGCGGGGAGAGAAGTGGAAATGCGGGATGGGCAAAAGCCTGCCCCGCAAAAAAACCCCAAAAAATCCTCCCCAAAAAAATAAAATTCCCGATTTTCCCAGCTCCGGACCGCCTCTTGTTGCATCCCCGACGGATTTTGGGGTTGGAGAGCGAAACTTTTGCCCGGCTGGGAGAAGCGAGGTTTCCTTCGAGGGAGGGAGAGGGGGGGGGAAAAAATCAGGAAAATCTGGGGGAAAAAAGCAGGAAAAACTGGGAAAAAGATCAGCAATGATGCCGGGAAGAGGAGGAAGAGCGGGAATCGCGTCCTACCTGCGCTGAGCTGGCGGCTCCGCGGCTCGCAGACTCGGCCGGCGCTGCCGGAGCGCCGCGGGTTTTATGGCCGGGACCGCGCCCCCCGCCCCGCACACGTGCGCGCCTGAGCCCACCCACCCCCGATCCCGGGAAAAGCCGCACCCCGGCAAACCGGGAAAAGCCGGGAGAGGAACCCCGGCAAACCGGGAAAAGCCGCCACCCGGCAAACCGGGAAAAGCCGGGAGAGGAACCCCGGCAAACGGGAAAAGCCGGGAGATGAACCCCGGCAAACCGGGAAAAGCCGGGAGAGGAACCCCGGCAAACCGGGAAAAGCCGGGACCGAAACCGGGAAAAGCCGGGAGAGGAACCCCGGCAAACCGGGAAAAGCCGGGAGATGAACCCCGGCAAACCGGGAAAAGCCGGGAGATGCAACCCAAAACGGGAAAAGCCGGGAACGAACCGGCAAACCGGGAAAAGCGGAGTGCACCCGACAAACGGAAAAGCCGGAGAGAAACCGGAAAAGCCGGGAGATGAACCCCGGCAAACCGGGAAAGCCGGAGATGCACCCCGGAAAACCCGGGAGATGAACCCGGCAAACGGGAAAAGCCGGAGATCACCCCGACAAACCGGGAGATGAACCCGACAAACCGGGAGATGAACCCACAAACCGGAACGTAGCGAACCGCAACCGGGAAAAGCCGGGAGATGAACCCCGCAAACCGGGATGCACCGAAAACCGGAAAGCGGGAGATGAACCCCGGGAAAGCGGAGATGAACCCCGGCAAACCGGGAAAAGCCGGGAGATGAACCCCGGCAAACGGGAAAACCGGGAATGAACCCCGACAAACCGGGAAAAGCCGGGAGATGAACCCCGACAAACGGAAAAGCCGGGAGATGAACCCCGACAAACCGGGAAAAGCCGGAGATGAACCCGCAACGAAAAGCGGAGAGACCCGACAAACCGGGAAAAGCCGGAGATGAACCCGACAACCGGAAAACCGCCCGACAAACGGGAAAAGCCGGGAGATGAACCCCGACAAACGGGAAAAGCCGGGAGACGAACCCCGGCAAACCGGGAAAAGCCGGGAGATGAACCCCGGGAAAAGCCGGGAGATGAACCCCGGCAAACCGGGAAAAGCCGGGAGATGAACCCCGACAAACGAATGCCGCACCCGCAAAACCGGGAAAAGCCGGGAGATGAACCCCGGCAAACGAAAACGAGATGACCCGAAACCGGGAAAAGCCGGGAGACGAACCCGGCAACGGGAAAAGCCGGAGAGAACCGGAAAAGCGAGAGAACCCGGCAAACCGGGAAAAGCCGGGAGATGCACCCCGACAAACCGGGAGATGAACCCCGACAAACCGGGAAAAGCCGGGAGATGAACCCCGGCAAACCGGGAGATGAACCCCGACAAACCGGGAAAAGCCGGGAGACGAACCCCGGCAAACCGGGAAAAGCCGGGAGATGAACCCCGACAAACCGGGAGATGCACCCCGACATCCCGGGAAAAGCCGGGAGGGAGACGAACCCCGACAAACCGGGAGATGCACCCCGACATCCCCGGACACTCACCCCGAATCCCGGGAAAAGCCGGGACACGCACCCCGACATCCCAGGAGATGCACCCCGACATCCCGGGAAAAGCCGGGACACGCACCCCGCCATCCCACATCCAGCACCCCGACATCCCGAATCCTGAGAAATTCCGAGAGACGCACCCCGACATCCCGGGAAAAGCCGGGAGACAAACCCCGAATCCTGGGAAATCCCGAGAGCCGCACCCCGACAATCCACATCCTGGGAAAACCCGGGAGCCGCACCCTGACATCCCAAGAGATGCACCCCGAATCCCGAATCCCGGACCCGAAATCCCGGGAGCCGCACCCCGACATCCTGAATCCTGGACCTGAAATCCCGGGAGCCGCACCCCGACATCCGGGAAAACCCAAGAGACCCCGACATCCCAGGAGACGCACCCCGACATCCCGGGAAATCCCGGGAGACGCACCCCGAATCCTGGGAAATCCCGAGAGCTGCACCCTGACATCCCAAGAGCCGCACCCCGAATCCAAATCCTGGGAAATCCCGAGAGCCGCACCCTGAATCCCGGGAAAACCCGGGAGACGCACCCCAACATCCAGGGAAATCCCGAGAGTCGCACCCCAAATCCCAAATCCTGGACCCGAAATCCCGAGAGCTGCACCCCGAATCCCACATCCTGCATCCGGAATTCCACAGTTCCAGACCCGAAATCCCGAGAGCCGGACCCCGAATCCGAAATCCAGGACCCCAAATCCCAAATCCTGGACACGAAATCCGAAACCCCGGACCCCAAATCCCAAATCCTGGACCCAAAATCCCAGAGCCCGGACCTGAAATTCCAAGTCCCGCAGCCTCCCCGGAGCCCGGATCTGAAATCCCAGATCCAAAATCCCGCATTCCCGGGTCCGAAATCCTGGATCCTGGACCAAAAATCCTGGGTCCCAAATCCAAAATCCCGCATCCCAAACCCTGCCTCCCAAATCCTTCATCCCACATCCCAAATCTCTCATCCCAAATCCCAAATCCCGCATCCCTCATCCCAAAACTTTTCCCAAAGGGAATTTTCCCACTTCAATCCCCCAAATCCAGCACCCATCCCATTCCTGAGCCTGAGGGTGGGAATTGTGGATTTGGGATTAGGGAACAGGGAATTGGGATTAGGAAAGAGGGAATTGGGATTTGGGAATAGGAATGGGGATTAGGGATTAGGAAATTGGGATTTGGGAACTGGGATTAGGGAATTTGGAACAGGGAACTGGGAATTTGGAATAGGGAATAAGAAATAGGGAATTGGGATTAGAGAACAGGGAATTGGGAATTGGAATTTGGGATTAGGAAACAGGGAATTTGGAATAGGACACTGGGATTAAGGAATAGGAAATAGGGAATTGGGATTTGAGAACTGGGATTAGGGAATTTGGGATTACGGAATAGGGATTAGGAAATTGGGAATAGGAAACAGAGAACTGGGAATTTGGATTAGGGATTGGGGATTAGGGATTTGGGAAGTGGGAACAGGGAACTGGGAACAGGGAATTGGGATTAGGGATTTAGGAATAGAGAATAGGGATTAGGGAATTGGGATCATGGAATTGGGAATTGGGAATACAGGATAGGAAATAGGGAATGGGGAATTGGGAATGGAGATCAGGGAACAGGGATTTGGGAATTTGGAATTAGGAAATAGGGAACTGGGAATAGGGAATTGGGAATATAAATAGGAAATAGGGAACAGGGAATTGGGAACTGGGAATGGGGAATAGAGAACTGGGAATTGGGAACTGGGATTAGGGAATTTTGAACTAGGAAACCGGGAACTGGGAATTTGGAATAGGGAATTCTGAATTGGGAATACAGAATAGGAAATAGGGTACAGGGAATTGGAAACTGGGAACAGGGAATTGGGAATAGGGAATTGGGATTGGGAATAGGGAATTGGGAATTGGGCATTGGGAATAGGGATTTGGGATTAGGGAATAGGAAATAGGGAATCAGGAACTGGAAATGGGGAATTGGGCAGTGGGAAGAGGGAATACAGCACTGGGAATTGGGAATAAGAAATTGGGAATAGGGAACAAGGAATTGGGAATAGAGAATTGGGAATACAGCATTGGGATTTGGGAAGAGGGAACTGGGATTGGCCAAATCTTCACCTCCGCTGGTTTCTCCCCAGAATTGTGGGGAATTTTTAGGGAAAATTGGATGGGATGAGAGCCGGGATTTGGGGAATTTTTAGGGAAATGGGGTGGGATGAGAGCCAGGATTTAGGGAATTTTTAAGGAAAAACGGACATTCATTTTTTTTATTTAAAAAATGTTTTAATAAAAAGCTTTGTTCTGCTTTCCCCTGAACCACCTGGATTCCCAAGAATTCCCTGGATTTTAGGGCTGGGAGAAATTTTGTCCTTTCCCAGGATAATTTCCCAACCTCTGAGGGCTTCATTCCCAAAATTCCCATTTTTTGGGAGGGTTTATTCCCAAAAAAAATTAAAAAAAAAAAAGGTTTTTTCTCCCCAAATTTGCCCAAAGGAACCTGGGATGAGGAGGAAAAAAATCCATTTATTTTTTTTTAACATTCCCGATTTTTTTTTGGGATGTGTGCCTGTCCCAAGAGCCGGGATTGGGAACAGCTTTGGGATGTGGGATGAGCTGGAAAAATGAGGGTGGAAAATAAAAAAAAGGGTTTTTTGTAATTTTTTCTGGGTGAGTCCAAAATCGGGGAGGATCAGGAAAAATTCGGGAAAAGCGACAATCCCGTTCAGAAAACAGATGGGATCAGCTGGAGAGGATTCCCAAACTGGGAAAAATCGGGAATTGTTCCCTTGGAATTTCACATTCCTGTGGATTTGGGAATTGGGGAATGGGATGGGATTGAAAATCCGTGGATTCCATCCTAAAGAATTCCAGGATTCTGGGATCCAGGACATTCAGGATCCATCCCGAGGGGTTTTTATGGAATTTGGGGGTGGGGAAGGGAAGGGAGATCCCAATTCCCATGGAATTCCCAAAATTCCTTCCCAGAGAGGAGCCAGGATGGGGCTGGATCCAATTCCAAATTGGGAATGGAGGGAATTGCCTGGGAAAAAATGGGATTGGGGTAGAAATTCCTGGCTGGGCTGGAATTCCCAGAGAATCCCTGGGATTATCCCAGGCTGGATTTGGATCCCTGATCCGGGCTTGGGATCGGCAGGAGAGATCCCAGAATGAGGAGCCCCAAGGAATTCCCAAGGTTTCCATGGATTTGGGAGAAGCCAGAGCTCCCGGGACAGGAAATTCGGGAATTTGGGCACAGGGAGACAATTCCAGAGGGGGGGAGGAGGGTTCAGGGATCAGGGATTGGTGCTGGAGGGATCAATCCAGGCTATCCCAGGAAAACAGGGATGGAATTCCAGAGGTGGAAACCAGCGGGAATCTTCCACAGGGGCTCCAGGAGAGCTGGGAGAGGGGAAACCAGGAGCTGGGAATGGAATTCCCACTGGGAAAGGGGAGCTGGGGAAGGGATTCCTGGCCGGGCTGGAATTCCCAGAGAATCCCTGGGAGTGTCCCAGGAAAGGCTGGAAAATTGGGGATGGTGGGGTTGGAATGGGATTCATGGATCCCATCCCAAAGCATTCTGGGATTTTGGGATCCAGGACACTCAGGATCCATCCTGAGGGGTTTTTATGGAATTTGGGGATGGGAAAGGGAAGGGAGATCCTGCCTGGAGTTCCAAATTCCCAGGAATTCCCAAAATTCCTTCCCGGAATTCAGGATGGGCCTGGATCCAATCCTGGGCTGGGAATTTTGGGAATTCCCTGGAAAAAAATGAGATTGGGTAGGAATTCCTGGAGTATCCCAGGGTATCCTGGTGATCCCAAAAAATCCCAAATCCCCTTGTAAAAGCTCCAAATCCCAAAAGAAACCCAAATCTGGGAAAAAGCGTCAAATCCTAAAAAAAATTTCCCCAAATATTCCCCCCAAATCCTGTCCAATTTAGGAGGAATTTGGGAAGGGATTCCTGGATGGAATTCCCAGAGAATCCATGGGAGTGTCCCAGGAAAGGCTGGAAAAATTTGGGATGGTGGGGTTGGAATGGGTTGGGATTGAAAATCCACAAATCCCATCCCAAAGCATTCCAGGATTCTGGGATCCAGGATGCTCAGGATCCATCCCGAGGGGTTTTTATGGAATTTGGAATTTTTTATGGAATTTTCCACCTGCCTGGAGTCCCCAATTCCCAGGGAATTCCCAAAATTCCTTCGTGGAGGAGTCAGGATGGGGCTGGATCCAATCCTGGGCTGGGAATTTTGGGAATTCCCTGGGAAAAAAGGGACTGGGGAAGGAATTCCCAAATTTTTCTTTTTCCTAAATAAAGATTTTTCCATCCTTTTCCCCACCCTGAATTAGGATTCCTCCATCCTTAATTAGGATTCCTCATCCTTAATTCGGGTTTTCCATCCTTTTTCCCATCTGGAATTCAGATTTTTCCATCCTTTTTCCCCATCTTTAATTAATATTCCTCATCCTTAATTGGGATTTCCCCACCGAAAGTTGCTGGAATTGGTTTTATTTTTGGGAATTACATAAATCCTGGAAGGAGGAGGATGCAGGAATTGGGAATTCCTGCCCCAATCCCGTTTTTTTCCCAGGGAATTCCCTCCATTCCCAGTTTGGGATTGGATCCAGCCCCATCCCAATTCCTCCTTGAGAAGGAAATTTGGGAATTCCCTGGGAATTGGGGACTCCTGGCAGGGTCTCCCTTCCTTTTCCCACCCCCAGATTCCATAAAAACCCCTCAGGATGGATCCTGAGTGTCCTGGATCCCATCCATGGAATTGGAGCCACATCCATGGAATTGGAGCCACATCCATGGAACTGGAGCCACATCCATGGAATTGGAGCCACATCCATGGAATTGGAGCCACTTCCATGGAATTGGAGCCCCATCCATGGAACTGGAGCCACATCCATGGAATTGGAGCCACATCCATGGAATTGGAGCCACATCCATGGAACTGGAGCCCCATCCATGGAATTGGAGCCACGTCCATGGAACTGGAGCCACATCCATGGAATTGGAGCCACTTCCATGGAATTGGAGCCACGTCCATGGAACTGGAGCCACATCCATGGAACTGGAGCCACATCCATGGAATTGGAGCCACATCCATGGAATTGGAGCCACATCCATGGAATTGGAGCCACATCCATGGAATTGGAGCCACATCCATGGAACTGGAGCCACATCCATGGAATTGGAGCCACATCCATGGAACTGGAGCCACATCCATGGAATTGGAGCCACGTCCATGGAATTGGAGCCATGTCCATGGAATTGGAGCCCCAGCCATGGAATTGGAGCCACATCCATGGAATTGGAGCCACATCCATGGAATTGGAGCTGCTCTGGGAGCCACATCCATCGAATTTTCCCTAAATTTGCTTGGCCAGAAGCACCAGAGCTTTTCCTGCCTGGAATTTTGCTGCCTCGTGTCCCTGCCGGCAGGGATTTCCCATCTCTCCGTGTCCTGCTGCTCATCCCTCTGCCCAACCCTTCACAAGCCAATCCCAAAATTTCCCCTCAAGCTCCCTGTCCTTCCCCAGATCCCCCAATCCGTGTTTTTCCTCTTTCCTTTATCCTGCCCAAATTCCCACTGCGATCCTACCAGTCCCTCATTCCCCTTCTCCCTGTTCTCCTCAGCTCCAAATTTTTCCTTAAATCCGCATTAATTCCTTCCCCAATCCCTCAATCCTTTCCCCCTCCAACTTGCTGCTGCCTTGGAAGCCCCCATCCCAAATCCCACGATCCTTTCCCAAATCCCAAATCCCAAATCCCAAATCCCAAATCCCATTTCTCACTCAGATGATTCCCAGCTCTCAGCCCCTCACTGCTTCCCGGAGCCGCTCCAAATCCCGACCTCCTCCCCTCCAACAGAACCCATCCCCTCAATCCTTCCCTTCCCACATTTCCAGACCCCTTCCCACCTCAACCTCGGCCCCTTTTCCCATCCCCTGCCCCGCTCCAGGCCCCTTCCCCACCTCATTCCTCAGGTCTGGCTTTTCCCTGGTTTTCACCCAAGACCCCTTGGACACCTCGCCCCCAGCTCCTTCCCCACCCTCGCCCGAAATTCCCTCTCTCCCTGTTCCCACCATTCCCTCATTCCCTGTTCCCATTCCCTCTCTCCCTGTTCCCACCATTCCCTCACTCCATTCCCACCATTCCCTCTCTCCCTGTTCCCATTCCCTTACTCCATTCCCACCATTCCCTCTCTCCCTGTTCCCATTCCCTTACTCCATTCCCACCATTCCCTCTCTCCCTGTTCCCATTCCCTCACTCCCTGTTCCCACCATTCCCTCTCTCCCTGTTCCCATTCCCTCACTCCATTCCCACCATTCCCTCTCTCCCTGTTCCCATTCCCTTACTCCATTCCCACCATTCCCTCTCTCCCTGTTCCCATTCCCTCACTCCCTGTTCCCATTCCCTCTCTCCCTGTTTCCCATTCCCTCACTCCATCCACCCACCATTCCCTCTCTCCCTGTTCCCATTCCCTTACTCCATTCCCACCATTCCCTCTCTCCCTGTTCCCATTCCCTTACTCCATTCCCACCATTCCCTCTCTCCCTGTTCCCATTCCCTCACTCCCTGTTCCCATTCCCTCTCTCCCTGTTCCCATTCCCTCACTCCATTCCCACCATTCCCTCTCTCCCTGTTCCCATTCCCTCACTCCATTCCCATCATTCCCTCACTCCATCCCCACCATTCCCTCTCTCCCTGTTCCCATTCCCTCTCTCCCTGTTCCCATTCCCTCTCCTCCCTGTTCCCATTCCCTCTCTCCCTGTTCCCATTCCCTCACTCCCTGTTCCCACCATATCCCTCACTCCATTCCCACCATTCCCTCTCTCCCTGTTCCCATTCCCTCTCTCCCTGTTCCCATTCCCTCTCTCCCTGTTCCCACCATTCCCTCTCTCCCTGTTCCCACCATTCCCTCTCTCCCTGTTCCCATTCCCTCACTCCCTGTTTCCCACCATTCCCTCTCTCCCTGTTCCCATTCCCTCACCTCCATCATCCCCACCATTCCCTCACTCCCTGTTCCCATTCCCTCACTCCATTCCCACCATTGCCTCTCTCCCTGTTCCCATTCCCTCACTCCATTCCCACCATTCCCTCTCTCCCTGTTCCCATTCCCTTACTCCATCCCCACCATTCCCTCTCTCCCTGTTCCCATTCCCTCTCTCCCTGTTCCCATTCCCTCACTCCCTGTTCCCACCATTCCCTCACTCCCTGTTCCCACCATTCCCTCACTCCCTGTTCCCATTCCCTCACTCCATTCCCACCATTCCCTCACTCCATTCCCACCATTCCCTCAATCCCAGTATTTTCCTGCTCCTGCTCTAAGGCTCCACACCCTCAAGTGCAGCCCCTCAGTCCCGGCACTCCCAGCGCTGGCCCGCTTCGGTTCGGCCCAGTTCGGTTCGACCCGGTTCGGTTCGGTTCGTCCCGGTTCGGTTCGGCCCAGTTCAGTTCGGCCCGGTTCGGTTCGGCCCGGTCCGGTTCGGTTGTCCCGGTTCGGTTTTTCCCGGTTCTTCCCGGTTCGTTTCGGTTCTTCCCGGTTCGGCTCGGTTGTCCTGGTTCGGTTCGGCTCGGTTCGGTTCTGCCCGGTTCGGTTCGGTTTGGCTCGGCTCGGTTCTGCCCGGTTCTGTTCGATTCGGTCCTGCCCGGTTCGGTTCGGCTCGGTTGGGTTCGGTTGGGTTCGGTTCTTCCCGGTTCGGTTCGGTTGTCCCAGTTCGGCTCGGCTCGGCTCGGCTCGGTTCTGTTCGGTTCTGTTCGGCTCGGCTCGGTTCGATTTTGTTCGGTTCGGCTCGGTTCGGTTCGGCTCGGCTCGGCTCGGTTCGGTTCGGTTGGGTTCTGCCCGGTTCTGTTCGGCTCGGCTCGGCTCGGCTCCGTTCGGTTCTGCCCGGCTCTGTTCGGTTCGGTTCTGCCCGGTCCTGCCTGGTTCGCTTCGGTTGTCCCAGCTCTGTTCGGTTCGGTTCTGTTCGGCTCGGCTCGGTTCGGTTCGGTTCTGCCCGGTTCGTTTCTGTTCGGCTCGGCTCGGTTCGGTTCTGCCCGGTTCGGCTCGGCTCGGCTCGGCTTCGGTTCGGTTCTGCCCGGTCCTGCCTGGTTCGGTTCGGTTGTCCCAGCTCTATTTCGGTTCGGTTCTGCCCGGTTCGGTTCGGTTCTGTTCGGCTCGGCTCGGTTCGGTTCTGTTCGGCTCGGCTCGGTTCTGTTCGGCTCGGTTCGGTTCTGTTCGGTTCTGTTCGGTCGGTCTCGGTTCCCCTCCGCCCTTGCCCCGCCCCCTCCATCCACCGCACTTCCCGCCACGGGCTCTAGCCCCGCCCACCGCCCGCCTCTCAGCCAATCAGCGAACGCCACCGCCTCCTGCTCTGCGCGTGCGCGGTGGCTGCCCTACAGGGGAAACTACAGCTCCCGGCAGCCTCTGCGGCCGGCGACGGTGCGCGCTGCGGCCAAATCTCCGCGAAACGCGGAGCCGCGCTTTCCCCTCTGTCCGTCCGTCTGTCCCTCGGAGCGGACAAACCGGGCAAGGAACGCCGCCTCTTCCCTCCTCGCCTTATTAAAAAAAAATGAAATAAATGTATTTTTTTAAAAAAAAAATTCTATTTTTAAATAAATACATAAATATACAAAATGTATATTTAAATATATACATTAAATAAATCATTGAAAAACAAATATGTCTCTAAATAAATATAATTTCCAATCCCCAAATCCTGGAATTTTGGGGTTTTTTTGGAGTTGGAAGAGACGAAAAATTCATCTTATTCCAACCCCAGCGCTTCCCCAGGATCCCAAATTTTGGCTCGGCCCCCGCATTCAAAAAAAATTTGAATTTTTTTCCACCCGTTTTCCCTTTCCCGAAATTTCGTATCCGGAAGAGGAGAGGGATCCCCCCCGCACCTTCAAAAAATCAATAAAATCCCCAAAATTTTAAATTTCAACGCCTCCATTTTCCAAAAAACCGGGAGAAATTTCCCGATATTCCATTTACAATCATGTCGGGATATTTTTTTTTTTTTTTTTTTTCCTGAGGGGAGGAAATTTTTTCCCAATTTGGAAAAAAAATGGAGAACAAATCGGGCTAAATCCCAAGTGGAATTTGGGTAAAAATAAGAATTAATTCGGGGTAAAATGAGAATTCATCCGGTTTAAATCGTAATTAAATCAGGAATAAATATTTGCTCTTGCAAAGCCCCCAAAAACTCCAAATTTTGGGAATTTTTTTGGGATTCAGGCGCTGAAAATAACGGGATGAGTGGAGGGAGTGGGGCTGAGTGGGAAAATTCCCTTTTTTTAAAATTTTTTTAAATGGATTGCCAGAATTAATTAAAAATATTTCCTTTAAATTAAAAATTAATTAATTTTTTTAAAAAAATTTAAATTAAAAACCCAATTTTTCCTTCAAATTCCAGCTCTTCTTCTTCTTGGAATTGTCTGCTGGGTAACTCCAGGGAATCCCAGAATCCTGGAATTCTTTGGGATTCGTGGATCTCAAATCCCATCCCATTCCCATCCCAGGATTTCCTTGGGTGCTCCCAGGGATTCTCTGGGAATTCCTTCCCAAATTCCTCCCGAATTCCACAGGATTTTTGGGATTTTGAAGGGGTTTTGGGTGTTTTTTTGAGAATTTTTAAGGAATTTTTTGTGGGATTTGATGTTTTCTTCGGGATTTCGTTGTTGGGGGTTTTTTTTGAGCGGGATTTGGAGTTTTTTTGGGATGTTGAGCTTTTACAAGGGAGATTTGGGATTTTTTTTTCCTGGGATTTAGGTTTTTTTTTTTGGGATCACCAGGATACCCCAGGAATTCCTGCCCCAATCCCATTTTATCCCAGGGAATTCCCAAAATTCCCAGCCTGGGATTGGATCCAGCTCCATCCCAACTCCTCTGGGAAGGAATTTTAGGAATTCCTGGGAATTGGGGACTCCAGGCAAGATCTCCCTTCCCTTTCCCATCCCCAAATTCCATAAAAACCCCTCAGGATGGATCCTGAGTGTCCTGGATCCCAGAATCCTGGAATGCTTTGGGATGGCATCCATGGACCTTCAATCCCATCCCAACCCCACCATCCCCAATTTTCCAGCCTTTCCTTGGACACTCCCAGGGATTCTCTGGGAATTCCAGCCCGGCCAGGAATTCCTGCCCCAATCCCATTTTTTTCCCAGGGAATTCCCAAAATTCCCAGCCCAGGATTGGATCCAGCCCCATCCTGGCTCCTTTCTGGGAAGGAATTTTGGGAATTCCCAGGGAATTGGGATCTCCCTTCCCTTTTCCATCCCCAAATTCCATAAAAACCCCTCGGGATGGATCCTGAGTGTCCTGGATCCCAGAATCCTGGAATGCTTTGGGATGGCATCCATGGACCTTCAATCCCATCCCAACCCCACCATCCCCAATTTTCCAGCCTTTCCTTGGACACTCCCAGGGATTCTCTGGGAATTCCAGCCCGGCCAGGAATTCCTGCCCCAATCCCATTTTTTTCCCAGGGAATTCCAAAATTCCCAGCCCAGGATTGGATCCAGCCCCATCCTGGCTCCTTTCTGGGAAGGAATTTTGGAATTCCCAGGGAATTGGGATCTCCCTTCCCTTTTCCATCCCCAAATTCCATAAAAACCCCTCGGGATGGATCCTGAGTGTCCTGGATCCCAAAATCCCGGAATGCTTTGGGATGGCATCCATGGACCTTCAATCCCATCCCAACCCCACCATCTCCAATTTTCCAGCCTTTCCTGGGACACTCCCAGGGATTCTCTGGGAATTCCAGCCCGGCCAGGAATCCCTTCCCAGCTCCCTTTTCCCAGTGGGAATTCCATTCCCAGCTCCTGGTTTCCCCTCTCCCAGCTCTCCTGGAGCCCCTGTGGAAGATTCCCGCTGGTTTCCACCTCTGGAATTCCATCCCTGTTTTCCTGGGATAGCCTGGATTGATCCCTCCAGCACCAATCCCTGATCCCTGAACCCTCCTCCCCCCCTCTGGAATTGTCTCCCTGTGCCCAAATTCCCGAATTTCCTGTCCCGGGAGCTCTGGCTTCTCCCAAATCCATGGAAACCTTGGGAATTCCTTGGGGCTCCTTATTCTGGGATCTCTCCTGCAGATCCCAAGCCCGGATCAGGGATCCAAATCCAGCCTGGAACATTCCCAGGGATCCTGGGGTGGCCACGGCTTCTCCCAATTTCCCCAAGAATTCCAAACCAACCGGGAAAAGAGGGGGGGGAAAAAAAAAAAACAAACCCAAAAATTCCGAGTGGCTGCTGCAGGAATTGGCAAGGACCAAATCCATCCTATCCCACTTGGATCCCAAGGAAAAATGCACAATTCCAGCTGGGAGAAAGGGCTGGAACCTCGGGAGAAGATGGAATTCCCAGCATCCTACATTTCCTGAGCTCACCTGGGACCCCGCCCCGTGTCCTTCGGAATTCCAGGGAAATTTTCCCTTTTTCCTTCCCCGTTCCTCTCTATTCCAACCTTCAGCCTGGAAATTCTTGTGTCTTCCCAGGTTTCATTTCCCCAGTTTTTGGGATTGGGAACATCCGCTGGGTTTTAGGGACAAATTGGGGATTTTTGGAGTTTTGGGGAGTTGTGGGAAGTCTCGAGTGAAAAATCAAATTTTTTCCATCGTGGCGGGAGGAGGAGGAGCTGGAATTTTCTGATATCCGATGGACAGGAATTCCTAAGAGTCAGAATTATTAATTAAAATTATTTTTAAAATTAATTAAAATTATTATTTTATCTCATGGGAGCAAAACCCCTTAAAACAATCCCAAAAAACCCCAGTGGGAAAATCCCTGCCGTGCGGGATACGAGCAAAACGGCCTCAAATTTTCTGGGAAATGGGAAAATTTCCCAATTTTTTCACGGAAAAAAAGCTTTTTCCAGCCCTGCTCTCCTACAAAACAACGGGAAGGACTCAGCTGCCTCAATTCCCAAAGGAAAATCCATCGTGCTCCCAAACATCCCTGAGCCTGTGCTGACAAGCCCGGAGAGTTTCTGCACGGCTGAGCCGGCGCCGCACGGAGCGAGCCGGAAAATGGGAATCTAAAAATAAAACCCCCAGGAAAAAACTGCTTTATTCCCTGATAAAGCTTCCCAAAAGGCAGCTCGGGTTCAGATGAAATAAAAAAAAAGGGAGAGCATCCAATATATTCCCTGAGTTTCGCCGGAGGGCCGAGGAAAAAATCCGCGGCCGTCCCGGCTCCGACGTCAGCGCGATCCGCGATCGCGGCGGCCGTGACAGCACGACGAATTTCCCGGGAGATTTCACCCATTCCCAGCAGGAATTGCATCTCCTCCTTGGCGTCAACAAGCCCAGCGTGGCCCCTTTTTCCCAAAAAAATTAATCCCACATGGATTTAAATCCCCAACGACGGGGCCGTGTGGGTTTTTCCCCACCCCGCCTGATGATGATGATGATGATCCCGTTTTTCCTTGGATCATCACAGATTTAACTCTGGGTATTTTGTTGTCTCCTTCCCCATGGAATTCCTCCTCCTCCTCCCATTTTTTTTCCCGGCGTGTCCGAGTCCTTGCCGCCGGCAAAGCTTCCTGACGGAGCCATTTGTCACAGCCACACCTGGAATGTCGCCGTTCCCGCGGGATTCCAGCCCCGCCTTTGACTGAAATCCTGTCAAAAAGAGGTGGAAAAGGTCGGAGCTCCGGGTTTGAAGCCAAGCTTGGGAATGCGGCTTCTGGAACTCTGGAATTGTGGATTCCCAAGGATTCCCACCCACCCTGGGGCTCCTGGGCCGGGCAGAGGTGAGGAAGGGGCTGAGGAGCTTTAACTGGGGAATTCCTGGCAGGAAAGGCAATTCCAGCCCATCTCCGAGGAGATCCAGGAGGAGAATCCGAGGATCTACAGGATCCCTCTGTGCTGGCAGAGACAGGGACCAAACCCTCCCAGAAAATTGGTTGGGAAGAGCCAGGAAGGATCAAAATTCCCGCTGGGATGAGAGGATGGTGGCATTCATGGAGAGACCAAACCCTCCCTGAAAATTTTCTGGGAAGAGCCAGCAGGGATCACAATTCCTGCTGGGATGAGAGGATGGTGGCACCCCTGGAAGGACCAAACCTGGCTGGGAAGAGCCAGCAGGAATTACAATTCCCACTGGGATGAGAGGATGGTGGCACCCATGGAGGGACCAAACCCTCCCTGAAAATTTTCTGGGAAGAGCCAGCAGGGATCACAATTCCTGCTGGGATGAGAGGATGGTGGCACCCCTGGAAGGACCAAACCTGGCTGGGAAGAGCCAGCAGGAATTACAATTCCCACTGGGATGAGAGGATGGTGGCACCCATGGAGGGACCAAACCCTCCCTGAAAATTTTCTAGGAAGAGCCAGCAGGGATCACAATTCCCACTGGGATGAGAGGATGGTGGCACCTGTGGAGGGACCAAACCTGGCTGGGAAGAGCCAGCAGGAATTACAATTCCCACTGGGATGAGAGGATGGTGGCACTCCTGGAGAGGCCAAACCCTCCCTGAAAATTTTCTGGGAAGAGCCAGCAGGAATTACAATTCCTGCTGGGATGAGAGGATGGTGGCACCCGTGGAGGGACCAAACCCTCCCTGAAAATTTTCTGGCAAGAGCCAGCAGGGATCACAATTCCTGCTGGGATGAGAGGATGGTGGCACCCCTGGAGATTTTCCAGGATCGCCATCCCGAGCTCCGGGATCTCCTCCGCCCTCGGTTCCACCCTGGCTGCGTCACCTCAGAGGGACAATTCCAATTTTAATCCCAATTCCTGCCACCAGCCAGGTCCTGCCTTCCAACCCCCCCTGAGCCACCTCCCGGGAAAGGCTCAAATTTGGGATTTCTCGGGATGGACGGGAGCAGCCGAGCCGGGTGTAAATAAATAAGCCTGGAATTTATTCCCGTCCAGAAAAACGCCCGGATTTAACCCAGGACCAATGAAATCCGACAGCAAAGAGGAGTTTTCCCACCACAAAGGCTCCCCAAATCCTGGAATTCCATCCCCTGCTGGAGCCCATCCCGAGGACAGGGTGGGATTAACGTGGAATGTCCCCAGCCTCTGCGGGGGGAACGGGGATGATCCCAGAGGAGGAATTCCCTGGTTCATAAAACTGTGGAATTGGGAGGGACCACCAGGAGCATCAACTGCAGAACTCTGGCAGGAGCAAATCCTGGGATCTGTTCCCGGGATAAGTGTTATTCCCAGGAAAAGCATTAATCCCAGGATAAAGCGTTACTCCTGGGATTAGTGTTATTCCCAGGAAAAGCATTATCCCCAGGACAAGTGTTAGTCCCAGGATAAACATTATTCCCAGGATAAACATTATTCCTGGGATTAGCACTATTCCCAGGAGAAGTGTTATTCCCAGGAAAAGCATTACTCCCAGGGTAAGGTTTATTCCCAGGAAAAGCATTATTCCCAGGACAAGCGTTAATCCCGGGATAAGTGTTATTCCCAGGAAAAGCGTTATTCCCGGGATTAGCACTATTCCCAGGAAAAGCCTTACTCCCAGGATAAGGTTTATTCCCAGGAAAAGGCTTATTCCCAGGATAAGGTTTATTCCCAGGATAAACATTATTCCCAGGACAAGCGTTATTCCCGGGACAAGCATTACTCCCAGGATAAATGTGTTATTCCCAGGACAAGTGTGCTATTCCCAGGATAAGGTTTATTCCCAGGAAAAGGGTTACTTTTAGGAAAAGAGTTATTCCCAGGATAAACATTATTCCCAGGACAAGCATTATTCCCAGGACAAGTGTTATTCCCATGATAAGCGTTATTCCCAGGATTAGCGTTATTCCCAGGACGAGTGTGTTATTCCCAGGATAAGGTTTATTCCCAGGAAAAGGGTTATTCCCAGGACAAGCATTATTCCCGGGATAAGCGCGGTGTCCTTCCCGTTCCTCTCCCAGGCCGAGGATCCCGGGATCATCATTCCAGCCTTTTCACCATGTAGGGCCCCTCCAGCTCGTAGCCGATTTTCCTGTAGTAATTCCTGGTGCCGACACCTGCGAGCAGGAGGAGAAGGAGAACGCGTTAATCCCGGGGAATTCAAAAAACCGGGAATGTCAGGCTTGGGCAGGAGCCGTCAGTGCCGGAGCGGGGGGCGTTCCCTCATTAGCAGGGAACTAATTGCTAATTAGGGAGCCGCAGCTGCTCCATCCCTCCTTTGTCTCGGGAAAGGCCGGGGGATCCCAGAGCAGCTCGGAAAAACGGGAGACGCCAACCCCGGGCTCCACAAAGCTGGAGGAAGCGGCTGTGGGATCTTCTCCGGGAACTGGAGGGTCCTGCAGCCCCTGGATCCTCTCCAGGGGTTCCTGGGATGAGCTGGATCCACTCCAGCATTCCTGGGAAAGAGCTGGATCCACTCCAGCATTCCTGGGAATGAGCTGGATCCTCTCCAGGGGTTCCTGGGAATGAGCTCAGCTCCACTCCAGCATTCCTGGGATGAGCTCAGCTCCACTCCAGGGGTTCCTGGGAATGAGCTCAGCTCCACTCCAGGGGTTCCTGGGATGAGCTCAGCTCCACTCCAGCATTCCTGGGATGAGCTCAGCTCCACTCCAGGGGTTCCTGGGAATGAGCTCAGCTCCACTCCAGGGGTTGAGCTCAGCTCCACTCCAGGGGTTCCTGGGATGAGCTCAGCTCCACTCCAGCATTCCTGGGAATGAGCTCAGCTCCACTCCAGGGGTTGAGCTCAGCTCCACTCCAGGGGTTCCTGGGATGAGCTCAGCTCCACTCCAGGGGTTCCTGGGATGAGCTCAGCTCCACTCCAGCATTCCTGGGAATGAGCTCAGCTCCACTCCAGGGGTTGAGCTCAGCTCCACTCCAGGGGTTCCTGGGGATGAGCTCAGCTCCACTCCAGCATTCCTGGGGATGAGCTCAGCTCCACTCCAGGGGCTCAAGTGGGCGCAATCCAATTTTCCTCCTGGAGCAGGATGATTCCCAACCCTCTCCAAGAGCCTCTTCCCTGTCCTTCTCCTCCTGAGGAGGAAGCCCAGGGGGAGCTTTTCCCGCAGGGAAGGCGGGATGGGCCCCGCTCCGCATCCTTCCCACGGCAGCTAATTAACCACAGGCGCAGTTAATTACTCGTGGGGAGGGATTAGGGATGGAGAGGACTCGGCTCTCCTTCTCTTCTCCGGCTCTGATCCCTCTCCAGCCCTCCTGGAAGCTCCAGAGCTCTCAGGAATCGGCTGGGAATGATCCTGGGAACCCCTTCCTGCCCATGGAGATACCCTGGGGTGGAAACCGCCCTCGTTTCAGGAGATCCTGAAGGGTTTAAGATCCAAGCAAATTCCCATCTGGCATCCCCCTGGACCTGGAGGGTCTTTTGAGGTCCCTCCCAACCTGGATTCATCCCACGATTCCAAACTGGATCAGTTTAAGGTGTGGGTAAGGCACCTGAATCCTGGACCCTGACACGTCCTCGTGCCCCCCATTCCAGGGAAAACCCTGGAAAACCACAGGGAACTCCAAAGTGGGGAACACCTGAGCACATTCCCTCCTGAGCAGTGGAAAAATCACTCCTGTGATCCCACCTGCCTGGATGGAAACCCATGGCCAGGAGCACTCCTGGAATGTCTCCAGGGCACAGGATCTCTTCCCAAATCTTTGCTGCTGATTTTTCCCCAGAACCCTTCCCACTGCTCCGCATCACACCCGTGTTTTCCAGGGAAAAGGAATCCTTCCACAAATATCCTGAAAGAAGAGTAAGTCCAAACCCTTGGCCTCCCAACTGTCCCAATTCCCCACCCTGCAGCTCTAGGACAGGGATTTAATGTGAAATATCCCACATCCGACCGTGCCAGAGCTGGGCAGAGCGGGATCCATCCGGATCCGGATCCAGCTTTGGGACACAGGCTCCGATCCCACCTGCCTGGATGGAAACCCATGGCCGGGAGCTGGGAGAGGCTTTTGGAAATGTCCCCTCCTCACAACCTTCGGCCACTCAAATCCCCTTGGAGGCAAAATCCGCTGCTGACCCCCCAAACCTCTGGAATTCACATCCTGAAAATCCACTGGATACCCTCGGGAAGGCTGCCTGGAGCAGGGGACAGAGGGAAGAGGCTGGAGCAGCAAGGACGAACACGCCGGTGGCCCAGAGGGACGCAGATCCGGCCCATAAATCCCGAAATCCCCAAATCCCGGTGTCTGAGTCAGCGCTGCCGTGGCAATCTGAGTCTCCTCGGCGTTTTCCAGCATCATTAACGAGCTGCTCACAGCTCAGCGCTCCCGGGAATTTCATCTCCGCCTCCCCCCATTCCCGATTCCTCCGGAATCTTCTCCCGGGCACGTCCTGACCCGCAGGTTCCTTCCCTCTTGAAATATCCCTGGGATGAGCGGAGCTGGAGCAATGCCTCACCCCACTGAGGTGCCAGCTGTGGTTTTCCAGGTTTTTTTTGGTTTTTTTGGGGGGGAAAAAAGGAGCCTGGATATGCCAGGTGGACACGTGGATAATCCGTGGGGTCTCCGGTGAGATTGTCCTTCAAGGGTCGCTGGGAAAAGGATCGGCCAACAGGACTGGAAAGGGATTTTCCAGAGAAATCTGTGGATTCCTCATGCTGGAAATGTTCCAGGCCAGGCTGGATGGGGCTTGGAGCAGCTGGGATGGTGGGAGGGAAGTGGGTGGGATCCTGGGACCTTTCCTGGCCAAACCGTCCTGGAATTCTAGGGAAGAACGAGGCGACGTTCACCAAAAGGCTGCGGATTTCACCCGGAATGGGCAGCGAGTCCAAACCAGACACAGGGATTGGGATGGGTGCAGGGATTTGGGATGGGTGCAGGGATTTGGGATGGGTGCAGGGATTTGGGATGGGTGCAGGAATTTGGGATGGCCACAGGGATTTGGATGGCAACGGGGATTTGGGATGGCCACAGGGATTTGGGATAACCATGGGGATTTGGGATGGGTGCAGGGATTTGGGATGGCCACAGGGATTTGGGATGGCCACGGGGATTTGGGATGGCTGCAGGGATTTGGGATAACCATGGGGATTTGGGATGGGTGCAGGGATTTGGGATGGCCACAGGGATTTGGGATGGCCACGGGGATTTGGGATGGCTGCAGGGATTTGGGATGGGTGCAGGAATTTGGGATGGCCACAGGGATTTGGGATGGCCACGGGGATTTGGGATGGCCGCAGGGATTTGGGATGGCCATGGGGATTTGGGATGGCTGCAGGGATTTGGGATGGCTGCAGGGATTTGGGATGGGTGCAGGGATTTGGGATGGCCACAGGGATTTGGGATGGCCACAGGGATTTGGGATGGCTGCAGGGATTTGGGATAGCTGCAGGGATTTGGGATGGCTACGGGGATTTGGGATGGCTGCAGGGATTTGAGATGGCCACAGGGATTTGGGATGGCCGTGGAGATTTGGGATGGCTATGGGATTTGGGATGGGTGCATGGATTTGGGATGGGTGCAGGGATTTGGGATGGCCACGGGGATTTGGGATGGCTGCAGGGATTTGGGATGGCTGCAGGGATTGAGGATGGCTGCAGGGATTGAGGATGGCTGCAGGAATTTGGGATGGCTGCAGGGATTGAGGATGGCTGAAGGAATTTGGGATGGCCACAGGGATTTGGGATGGCTGCAGGGATTTGGGATGGCTGCAGGGATTTGGGATGGCTACGGGGATTTGGGATGGCTGCAGGGATTTGAGATGGCCACAGGGATTTGGGATGGCCACAGGGATTTGGGATGGCCGTGGAGATTTGGGATGGCTATGGGGATTTGGGATGGCTACGGGATTTGGGATGGCTGCAGGGATTTGGGATGGCTACGGGGATTTGGGATGGCTGCAGGGATTTGGGATGGCTGCAGGAATTTGGGATGGCTGCAGGGATTTGGGATGGCCGCGGGGATTTGGGATGGCCACAGGGATTTGGGATGGCCACAGGGATACGGGATGGCCTCGGGGATTTGTGACATTCCCATGTCCCGATCCCTGGGCTCCAGTCCGACGTCACCGCGAGCGAGCGACAGAAAGGGAAATGTTGGGATTTGTTTTGTTCCATTTTTGCCTCCTTGCTGTGACCCCCACGAGCTCAGGGTGACACCTCCCTGCTGCCACCCATGGACATTCCAGGGTTTTTTCCGGAGCTCCGGGGTTTTCTTCGGAGTGAGACCTCGCTCTTCGAGCTGGCAGCACGGATTTATGGGTGAAGGATCAAATCCAGCTTTTCAATCCGTGGAAAGGCAGAGAAATAGGAAGAGGGAGGAGTTTTTTCCTTGCCTGTTGTGCTCTGGATGCCCAGGGAAAATCCGTGGGGTTGGGAATTGGCATTGGGAACGCGCTCCATCCGGGATTTTCCATGAGGCTCCTTTGGGATTTCAGCTTCCCACGGGGCTGGGATTTGTCTCCAGGGAAAACACGGGGCTGTTGCATGTGAATCCCAAAAAAATTCCCCACCAGGAACACAGACACAACGAGAACCAGCACCGAGGAAACGAGGGAAAATCCCATTTTTTAACAGTGCTGAGAAAACCGGGACATGACGGAGCAATCCCGGAAAAGCTCTGGATTCGAGGATCCCAGGAACGATCCCCACAGCAAAGATTTCTATTTGTAATGAGAGAATTGGCAATGCAATTTGTGGAAGCTCCTGAGGATACCCAGGAGATAAAAATCCTTGGAAAATTCAGAGGATTTGGGGAATGTTCCCCAGTATCCCGGAATGGTTTGGGATGGGAGGGAGCTCAAAGCTCATCCGGTTCCATCCTACTTCCATAGGCAGGGACACTTCCCCTATCCCAGGCTGCTCCAAGCCCTGTCCAACCCAGCCTTGGACAATTCCAGGCATCCATGGGCAGCCCCAAATCCTGGGAAAACTCTCATTCCCTCTGAGAAAACACGAATCCAGTATTAATTATTAAAAAAAAAACCAATTAAAAAACCTCAGCTGTGCCCAACCCTGAAATCCTCTGGTTTTTCCATGTCAGATGAAAGTTGGGATTTATTTTTTATTTATATAATTTTTTTTTTTTTTATATTTTTTCCCCCTCCTCCCCCCTTTTCCTGGCTGGAATGCTTCCTGGAGATTTTAAATTACTGTTTTCACAGCCCCTGTGTCTGGCAGCCGGGCTCCGGCACGGCACGGCCCCGGGCAGCCACGATCCCACGGCCAGGGTAATTTGAAATCACAACTCCGTGATGGCAAAAGCAGCTTTTTTGGGAAAAAAAAGAGAAAAAAAGGAGTTTTCTGGGGAAAAAAAAAGGTTTTTTTTGGGAAAAATAGAAGGATTTTTTTTTTTTTTTTTTGAAGCCTGGGCGTCGTTCGTCAGCTCGGCAAGGGCGGAACGCCGGCGGCGTTGGAGAGCCGAGATGGATTTGTGTGAGACCCTGGATCGTCAGGAAAATGTGGAAAATCCTGGAGTTGCCCTCCAGCTTCCCAAAAATCCCTGCTGCACTTGAATGCAGAGGGGATTTGGTGGGAATGTGGGGATGGAGATCATTCCTGGTGGGTTGGATTTGTTGGGAATGCAGAGATGGAAAACATTCCTGATGGGATGGGTTTGATGGGAATGTGGAGATGGAGAACATTCCTGATGGGATGGGTTTGATGGGAATGTGGAGATGGAGAACGTTCCTGATGGGTTGGATTTGTTTGGAATGCAGAGATGCAGAACATTCCTGATAGGATGGGTTTGATGGGAATGTGGAGATGGAGAACTTTGCTGGTGGGAATGTGGAGATGGAGAACATTCCTGATGGGAATGTGGAGATGCAGAACATTCCTGATGGGTTGGATTTGATGGGAATGCAGAGATGCAGAACATTCCTGATGGGTTGGATTTGTTGGGAAGGTGGAGATGGAGAACATTCCTGATAGGATGGGTTTGATGGGAATGTGGAGATGGAGAACTTTGCTGGTGGGAATGTGGAGATGGAGAACATTCCTGATGGGAATGTGGAGATGCAGAACATTCCTGGTGGAAATGTGGAGATGCAGAACATTCCTGATGGGTTGGATTTGTTGGGAATGTGGAGATGCAGAACATTCCTGATGGGAATGTGGAGATGCAGAACATTCCTGATAGGATGGGTTTGATGGGAATGTGGAGATGCAGAACATTCCTGATGGGTTGGATTTGTTGGGAATGCAGAGATGGATTCGAACATCTCACTGATCTTCCTCCTCCAATCCCAGCAAAACGAAATATTTGGGAGATAATTCCATAACTTTGTCCTCCTCTTGGGAGGCCTTCTCCTTGGCCTTCCCACCCTGGGAAGGGAAGGCTGGAGCAGCCTGGGACAGTGGAAGGCGGAATCTCCTCCCTCCCCACCCCATCCCAAATTTGGGATCTGGTGACGCTCACCCAGGGAGGGAGCAGCAGATCCACGGGATCCCTGCAGATCCCTGGGAAGCTCCGTAGCATCACCAGGAATTCAGAGTTAAAATAAATCAATCCCAGCCCTGGATGGTTTTTTCCAGCTTTTCCCAGCTCCTGGCATGATCCCAAACTGGAACTGACTGGAACTCCCAGGATTAAGATAAATTAATCCCAGCCCTGGATGATTTTTCCAGCTCCTGGGATGATCCCAAGCTGGAGATGCCTGGCACCAGCAGGAATTCCAAGAGTTAAAATAAATCAATCCCAGTCCTGGATGGTTTTTTCCAGCTTTTCTCAGCTCCTGGGATGATCCCAAACTGGAGCCTGCCTGGCACCACCAGGAATTCCAAGAGTTAAAATAAATCAATCCCAGCCCTGGATGGCTTTTCCCAGCTCCTGGGATGCTGTGCTGAATCCCAGTTTGGATTTGCTAAATCCCACTTGGGATGTGCTGAATTCCACTTTGGATTTTCTGAATTCCAGTTTGGATTTGCTGAATTCCAGTTTGGATTCTCCAAATTCCAGTTTGGATTTGCTAAATGCCAGTTTGGATGTGCTGAATTCCAGTTTGGATTTTCTGAATTCCAGTTTGGATTCACTGAATCCCAGTTGAATTTCCCCGAATATCAGTTTGGATTTGCTGAATTCCAGTTTGGGATTCCCTTAATTTCACTTTGGCATAAGCAGAATCCCAGTTGGTATTCACTGAATTCCAGTTTGGATTTTCTGAACTCAAGTTTGGATTCTCCAAATTCCAGTTTGGATTTGCTAAATGCCAGTTCGGATGTGCTGAATTCCAGTTTGGATTTTCTGAATTCCAACTGGGATGTGCTGAATTCCAGTTTGGATTTTCCAAATTCCAGTTTGGGTTTTCTGAATTCCAGTTTGGATGTGTTGAATCCCAGTTTGGATTTGCTAAATCCCAGTTGGGATGTGCTGAATTCCAGTTTGGATTTTCTGAATTCCAGTTGGGATGTGCTGAATTCCAGTTTGGGTTTTCTGAATTCCAGTTTGGATTTGCTAAATCCCAGTTTGGGTTTTCTGAATTCCAGTTTGGGATTCCCTTAATTTCACTTTGGAATTAGCAGAATCCCAGTTGGTATTCACTGAATTCCAGTTGGGATTCCCTGAATCCCAGTTTGGATTTTCTGAAATCCAGTTTGGATTTTCTGAATTCCAGTTTGGATTTTCCGAATTCCAGTTTGGGTTTTCTGAATTCCAGTTTGGATTTGCTCAATCCCAGTTGGGATGTGCTGAATTCCAGTTGGGTTTTTCTGAATTCCAGTTTGGATTTGCTCAATTCCAGTTTGGATTTGCTGAATTCCAGTTTGGATTTTCTGAATTCCAGTTTGGATTTGCTAAATGCCAGTTGGGATGTGCTGAATTCCAGTTTGGATTTTCTGAATTCCAGTTTGGATTCAATGAATTGCAGGAGATCCAGAGCCTGGCAGAAGATCCCTAACCCGGGAGAAGATCCAGAATCTGGGAGAAGATCCAGAGCCCAGGAGGATCCAAGGATTTTGGAGCCTGGAAAATCCATCCATGCCCTGGATTTTTGGGATTGTGGCTCCTCCTGTGGTTTCACATTCCCAGGAATGGCCAAGGATTCAACACAGGATTTGGGGGATTGGAAGAATTCTCCAATCCAGTGCCCTGGATTTTTGGGATTGTGGCTCCACATTCCCAGGAATGGCCAAGGATTTTAGAGCCTGGAAAATCCATCCATGCCCTGGATTTTTGGGATTGTGGCTCCTCCTGTGGCTCCACATTCCCAGGAATGGCCAAGGATTCAACCCAGGCAGCCGATGGAGGGAGGAAATTCCCAAGGGAACAGCTGGAGACACCAAAAAATGTCAGGATTTCCCTTTCCTTCCTGTTTTCCATCCCAATTTCCCTCCCTCTGGATCGAAGGCGTTTCCAAAGCGGCGCCAATCCGAGCGATCAGCTGGAAAATCCCGGATTTCTCTGGACATTCCCAGCTTCCCAAATTCATTCCCTGAAGGTGAGCATGATCCAACCAGTGCAGGACTTGGAGTTGGGAAAGATCTTCCTGTCCCAAAATTCCCTGTTTTTTCCTTTTTGGAAAAATGATTTTTTGTTGGAAATGTAACTCTGACCAGGCTCCCGTGTCAAAAAATTCCAAAATCCCCAAAATTCCGCCCTCTGACGGAGATAAAAAACTCCTGGCTGTGTTTTTATCCTGGATAAAACCTCCGGGAGCACTGGAATTCAGCATCTCCAAGGAAACAGCTGGAAAACCGGAGGATCTCGGAGAAATTGCAGGATGTGTTTGGCTCGTTGTATCCAGGGATACAAACGGAATCCGGGGGGAATTCCCAGTTCAGACTGGCAGCAAGCGGGAATAGGGAAATGATTGGGAGAGGGAATCATGGAATTCTGGAATACAGGGGGAATTCCAGTTCAGACTGGCAGCAAGCGGGAATAGGGAAATGATTGGGAGAGGGAATCAAGGAATTCCAGGATCTGTGTGGAATTCCAGAATCCAGGGGGAATTCCCAATTCAGACTGATGCCAAGCAGAAATAGGGAAACCACTGGGAGAGGGAATCATGGAATTCTGGAATCCAGGTGGAATTCTGGAATCCAGGTGGGATTCCCAGTTCAGACCGACGCCAAACAGCAGAAACAGGGAAACCACTGGGAGAGGGAATCTTGGAATTCTGGAATCCAGGGGGAATTCCCAGTTCAGACTGGCAGCAAGCAGGAACAGGGAAATGATTGGGAGAGGGAATCATGGAATTCTGGAATACAGGGGGAATTCCCAGTTCAGGCTGACAGAAATAGGGAAATCACTGGGAGATTGAATCATGGAATTCTGGAATCCAGGTGGGATTCCCAGTTCAGACCGACGCCAAGCAGAAATAGGGAAATGACTGGGAGAGGGAATTATGGAATTCTGGAATCTGTGTGGAATTCCCAGTTCAGACTGGCAGCAAGCAGGAATAGGGAAATGATTGGGAGAGGGAATCATGGAATTCCAGGATCTGTGTGGAATTCCAGAATCCAGGGGGAATTCCCAGTTCAGATCGATGTCAAACAGCAGAAACAGGGAAACCACTGGGAGAGGGAATCATGGAATTCTGGAATCTGTGGGGAATTCCCAGTTCAGACTGGCCCCAAGTAGGAATAGGGAAATGACTGGAAGAAGGAATCATGGAATTCCAGGATCTGTGTGGAATTCCAGAATCCAGGGGGAATTCCCAGTTCAGATCAACATCAAACAGCAGCAGAAATAGGGAAACCACTGGGAGAGGGAATCATGGAATTCTGGAATCCGGGTGGGATTCCCAGTTCAGATTGACACCAAACAGCAGAAACAGGGAAACCACTGGGAGATGGAATCATGGAATTCTGGAATCCGGGGGAATTCTGGAATCCGGGGGGAATTCCCAATTCAGGCCGACACCAAACAGCAGAAACAGGGAAACCACTGGGAGCTGGAATCATGGAATTCTGGACTGGTTTGGGTGGGAAGGGACCTTCAATCCCAATCCCATTCCAACCCCAACACTTCCCACCATGCCCAGGTTGTTCCAAATTTTCCTTGGACATTCCCAGAGACGGAACAGCCACAGCTGCTCTGGGAACAACAGGCAAAGAGAATCCAGGAAATCCAGAAAATCCTCTTGGAGCATCCAGCTCCTCCTGCACGCTGTTCCCACTCTGACCCTCACCAATGATCCATGAAAATCCCGGGATTTGGGAGCTGGAAACACACAGGGAGCTGTTCACAGCTTGATCCAACCTGTGGATTTCTGATTTTTTTGGGATTTTTTTTTTTGGTGGGGCAGCAGAAAATGAGGAATTTTTTTTCCCGGAAAAAAACTCAGGATCAGAGCTCTGCCACTAAATTCTTACAGCAACAAGAATTCCTCTCTCCCCATCATTCCCTAAATTTTTAATGGATATGAAATTATTGTATTCCAGAGGGTGGAACAGCTCCCCAGGGAATGGCTGCATTCCCAAAGCTCCCAAACCCAGCAGGGATTGCTGGATCCTGGATATTCCATGTTTCCATCCACCTGGAAAAGCTGCCCCAGCGCCCAAAATCCCAACAATTTCATCCCGAAGTTTTTTTGTCCCCAAGGTCAGGAAAAACGGGAAAGGCTCCAGCTTTTCCTCCCAGCTCCCTTCTCCGGGATAATTCCCAATAAAATCTCCCTGAGTTCTCCCAGCAGTGTCTGCACTGGGGGAATTTTCAGATTAAGATAAAAATATCCCCAAAAAAAAAGGATGAAATTCCCAAGGGATAAAGCGGGAATACCGGAAATGACGGCGATTTTCTGCGCCCCGTGCTCCTCCCTGGCGATCCTTTCCGCCTCCTCCATCAGCAACATTCCAAATCCCTGGAATGGCAGGAAAAAAACAGGGAAAAATTAAAAAAAAAAAAAAAAAAGGGAAGTTCTGTCAGAAGAGAAGCCACGAGCAAGGTCAGCATGTGAAGGATCCAAAGGATCCGGATTTTTTGGCGCGGGAATTCCGCAGGGTTGAGGTCGATGGTGAATTCCTCAGGGAATTTTTTTCCTCACTATTTGGAATTATTTCCCTGAATTTCCAGTGTCTGACTGGTTCTCCATGGCAGGAGTGGGGTGGGGGTGAAATCCCCCGATGGGAAATCATCCTGGAATTTTAAACTGGAAATTCCCAGGGCCAGAGGGCAGGGATGGGTGGGATACAATGGGGAAGGGATTCCTGGCTGGAATTCCCAGAGAATCCCTGGGAGTGTCCTAGGAAAGGATGGAAAAATTTGGGATGGTTGGGTTGGAATGGGCTGGGATTGAAGGTCCATGGATCCCATTCCAGGATTCTGGGATCCAGGACGCTCAGGATCCATCCCGAGGGTTTTTTATGGAATTTGGGGATGGAAAAGGGAAGGGAGACCCTGCCTGGAGTCCTGAATTCCCAATAATCCCAAAATTCCTTCTCAAGGAGGAATTGGGATGGGGCTGGATCCAAAGCCAGGCTGGGAATGGAGGGAATTCCCTGGGAAAGGGGAGCTTGGGGTGGGATTTGGGGAAGGAATTCCCAGCTGGGCTGGAATTCCCAGAGAATCTCTGGCAGTGTCCCAGGAAAATTTGGATCAGTCTGAGATGGGCTGGGATTGAAGGTCCATGGATCCCATTCCAGGATTCTGGGATCCAGGACACTCAGGATCCATCCTGAGGAATTTTTACGGAATTTGGGAATGGAAAAGGGAAGGGAGACGCTGCCTGGAGTGCTGAATTCCCAATAATCCCAAAATTCCTTCTCAAGGAGGAATTGGGATGGGGCTGGATCCAATGCCAGGCTGGGAATGGAGGGAATTCCCTGGGAAAGGGGAGCTTGGGGTGGGATTTGGGGAGGGAATTCCCAGAGAATCCCTGGGATTGTCCCAGGAAAGAAATGTGGGGGTCGTAATTCCAGGCTGGTTTGGGGGGGAAATCCCATCCAGTTCAATCCCATCCCATTCCAACCCAGACCCTCCCACCATCCCAGGGCGGGATCCAGGGGCAGCCACAGATTCCTGGGAATTCTGATCCAGCAGCAAGAACCCATCCCCCAAAAATCCCTTTGGAAAAAACCTGGGCAGCCCCAAATCCCAGCTGCCCTTCCCAGAGGGAATTCCAGGAGCGCGATTCCTGCGCTGAGCAGGGAATTAATTAACAGAGGAAACCCAAAGGGCAGAAATCCAGAAACCCAGAAACCCAGAAAGGCATTATTCCCAAAATCCCCAGGAATTTCCTTAAATCTCAGCGCCGGAACGCTCGGAATTCACGACAGAAACACAAAAAAGCGGCGCGGAAATCCCATCCTGATCCTGACACAACCGAGCGGAATGAAACCGGAATTCCGATGAGACGGAAATCACCGAACCACGAGGGAAAAAAACAAATGGGAATGCTGGGGATTACCTGGTGCTGGAATTTTCCGGGATCACGGCTGCTGACGGGCACCACGCTGCCGTAGACGTGCAATTCCCGGACGATGGAGACGCCGGAGCGCAGCTCGGGACGGAAGGATTGCGGGGAGCTCTTGCGGAGGCGCAGGAGCCCCACCAGGATATCCCGCTCGGGATCCTCGTAGGACAGGAACGTCTCCCAGCCGCCGTTGGCCACGTAATCCCGACGGATCAGCTCCACCTGAGCCCACGGCAAGCAGGGCAGAGGGGGAGAGCGAAGGTGATTCCGTGGATCCGGAAATCTGGTTCTGAGCAAGGAATCCCCTAAAGCCTGTCTGATTCCAGGTGGGAATTTGGAATTCCTAATCCCGACGGATCAGCTCCACCTGAGCCCACGGCAAGCAGGGCAGAGGGGGAGAGCGAAGGTGATTCCGTGGATCTGGAAATTTGGGTTATTCCTAGCAAGGAATCCTCTAAAGCTGGTGTGATTCCGGGTGGAATTTGGAATTCCTAATCCCGATGGATCAGCTCCACCTGAGCCCACGGCAAGCAGGGCAGAGGGGGAGAGCGAAGGTGATTCCGTGGATCTGGAAATTTGGGTTATTCCTACCAAGGAATCTCCTAAAGGTGGTGTGATTCCAGGTGGAATTTGGAATTCCTAATCCTGACGGATCAGCTCCACCTGAGCCCACGGCAAGCAGGGCAGAGGGGGAGAGCGAAGGTGATTCCGTGGATCCGGAAATTTGGGTTATTCCTAGCAAGGAATCTCCTAAAGCTGGTGTGATTCCGGGTGGAATTTGGAATTCCTAATCCCGATGGACCAACTCCACCTGAGCCCACGGCAAGCAGGGCAGAGGGGGAGAGCGAAGGTGATTCCGTGGATCTGGAAATCTGGTTCTGAGCAAGGAATCCCCTAAAGCCGGCGTGATTCCAGGTGGGAATTTGGAATTGGCCACATGTCATCCCTATGGATCAACCCCAACTGATCCAGGAGGGAAAAAAGGAAAATGTGTGGGGAGACCAAAGCCAATTCCATGGATCCAGAAATCTGAGATTTATGAGATTCTGAGCAAGGAATCCCCTAAAGCCTGTCTGATTCCAGGTGGGAATTTGGAATTGGCCACATGTCATCCCTATGGATCAACCCCAACTGATCCAGGAGGGAAAAAAGGAAAATATGTGGGGAGCCCAAAGCCAATTCCATGGATCCAGAAATCTGGCTCAGAGCAAACAGGAAGGGCTTCTCTAAAGCCAATTTAATTCCCGGTGGGAATTTGGAATTCCTAATCCTGACGGATCAGCTCCACCTGAGCCCACGGCAAGCAGGGCAGAGGGGAAGGGGAGAGCGAAGGTGATTCCATGGATCTGGAAATTTGGGTTATTCCTACCAAGGAATCCTCTAAAGCTGGTGTGATTCCGGGTGGAATTTGGAATTCCTAATCCCGATGGATCAGCTCCATCTGATCCAGGAGGGAAAAGGAAAATGTGAGACTGAAGGTGATTTCGTGGATTTGGAAATTTGGCTCAGAGCAAACAGGAAGGGCTTCTCTAAAGGCAGTTTAATTCCAGGAGGGAATTTGGAATTCCTAATCCCAATGGATCAACCCCAACTGAGCCAGGAGGGAAAAAAGGAAAATGTGTGGGGAGACCAAAGGGGATTCCATGGATTCACAAATTTGGATTATTCTAAAGCAAGGAATTCCTTAAAGCCTGTCTGATTCCAGGTGGGAATTTGGAATTCCCAATCCCAACGGATCAACCTGATCCAGGTTGAAAAAGGAAAATGTGTGGGGAGCCCAAAGCCAATTCCATGGATCCAGAAATCTGGTTCTGAGCAAGGAATCCCCTAAAGCCTGTCTGATTCCAGGTGGGAATTTGGAATTGGCCACATGTCATCCCTATGGATCAACCCCAACTGATCCAGGAGGGAAAAAAGGAAAATGTGTGGGGAGACCAAAGCCAATTCCATGGATCCATAAAGCTGAGATTTATGAGATTCTGAGCAAGGAATCCCCTAAAGGCAGTGTGATTCCAGGTGGGAATTTGGAATTGGCCACATAATCCTTATGGATCAACCCCAACTGATCCAGCTGGGGATGGATGAGGAGAAAAGGGAGAGGAAAAAAGGAAACTGTGAGACTGAAGGTGATTCCGTGGATAAAGAAATTTCCTGGATATGGGAAAATTCCCAGGATTTGGAAATTCCCAGGTTATGGAAATTCCCGGGATATGGGAAATTCCAGAACATGGGAATTCCAAGGATACGAAAATTCCCAGGATATGGAAATTCCCAAGATAAGGAAATTCTTGATATGGGAATTCCAAGGATATGGGAAAATCCAGAATATAAATATTCTCAGAATATGAATATTCCCGGGATATGGGAATTCCAAGGATATGGAAATTCCCAGGAATCTTGGGATTATATACAAATATTCCCAGGATACGGGAATTCCCAGGACATGAACTTTTTTCCAGATAATTTTAGGAATTCTGGGATGCAATCCTCCATGCCTGTGATAAATCCACATTTAAATCCACATTTTTTCCCCAAAACCCATGGAATTCCATCCCCAAAAATCTCCAAATTCACCATTCTCACCCCCAAAGAACACAGGGATTTCTAGGATTTCCCAAATCCGGGTTTTATCCGGGATAAAAACCGGGAATGTGGTATTTTATGGAAGTGCCAACGCCCCAAACCCACAGGAAAAGCTCCAGGGAATTAAAAAAAATGGGAATTTTTACCTGGTAGGGCCTCACTTTGTGGTGGATTTCCTGAATTCCCACCTCTCTCGTCCTCACGTCGCGGCACTGCGGAAAAAAGGGAATGGGAAGCTCGGAAAATTCCGGAAAATTCCGGAAATTCCTGGAAAATTCCTGGGTTCCAAACCCAGGGAAGAAATATTCAGAAAAATACAGAAAATTCCAGAAAATTCCTGAAAACTTCTGGGGTTCTAAACATCAGGGAGGAGCTGTAGGGATGAATTTACAGAAAATTCCTAGAAAATTCCAGGAAATTCCAGAAAATTCTAGAATATTCCTGGGGTCCAAATGCCAGGGAAAACTTCAGGGATGAAATTTCAGAAAAATTAATGGAAAATTCCAGGAAATTTCCAGAATTTCCAGAAAATTCCAGGGTTCCAAACCCCAAGGAGGAGCTGCAGGGATGAAATTCCAGAAAATTCCTGGAAAATAATAATAAAAAAAATTCTAAAAAAATTCCAGAAAATTCCAGGGATCCAAACCCAAGGAGGAACTTCAGGGATGAAATTCCAGAAAATCCTGGGAAAGTCCAAAAATTCTAAAAAATTCCAAAAAATTCCAGGGGTCCAAACCCCAAGGAGGAACTGCAGGGATGAAATTCCAGAAAATCCCTGGGAAAGTCCAAAATTCTAAAAATTCAAAAAATTCCAGGGGTCAAACCCAGGAGGAGCTGCAGGATGAAATTCTAGAAAATTCTGAATTAATATAAAAAAAATTCAAAAAAAATTCCAGAAATTCCAGGGATCCAAACCCCAGGAGGAATGCAGGGATGAAATTCAGAAAATTCCTGAAATTTCCAGAAATTCTAGAAAGTTCCAAGGTTCCAACAGCAGGGAAGAGCTGTAGGGATGAAATTCCAGAAAATTCCTGGAAATTAATAAAAAAATTCTAAGAGAATTCCAGAAAATTCCAGGGATCCAAACCCCAAGGAGGAACTGCAGGGATGAAATTCCAGAAAATTCCTGAAATTTCCAGAAAATTCTAGAAAATTCCAGAGGTCCAAACCCAGGGAAGAGCTGCAGGGATGAAATTCCAGAGAATTCCTGGAAATTTCAGAAAAATTCTAAAAAATTCCAGAAAATTCCAGGGATCCAAACCCCAAGGAGGAACTGCAGGGATGAAATTCCAGAAAATCCCAGAACTTTTCAGAAAATTGCTGAAATTCTTGAGTTCCAAATGCCAGGGAAGAACTGTAGGGATGGAATTCCAGAAAATTCCTGGAAAATTCCCCAAAACTCTAGAAAATTCAGAAATTCCAGGGTTCCAAATGGCAGGGATGAAATTCCAGAAAAATCCCAGAATTTTTCAGAAAATTGCTGGAAATTCTTGGGTTCCAAACCCCAGGGAAGAGCTGCAGGGATGAAATTCCAGAAAATTCCAAATCTGTTTTTTTTTCCCAAATTTGTTTTTTTTTTTTTTTTGTTTGTTTTTTTTTCCCAAATCCAGGTTTTTTTTGGTTATTTTTTCCCAAAAATCTGGGTTTGGTTGTGGCTTCATCTCCCAAACCCCGACACAACTTTTTATTTTTTATTTTTATTTTCATTAAAGATTTCATTAATTTTTTTTAATTATTATAATCAGGCAGAAATCATTTATAGAATAGTTTATTAAATATTTTATTAATGATTTTAATTTTATTTTATTAATGGGTTTATTTTATTATTTTATGAATTTATTATTATTTAAATTTTTATTAATATATTTATTAATATACTTTATTTTATTATTTTATTAATTTAATAATAAAATTATTAATTGTTTTATTGTTTTATTGTTATTTTAATTTTTATTATTAATATATTAATATATTTTATTTTATTAATATTTTATTAATTCATCAATAAATTTATTATTTATTTTATTAATGGTTTTGGTTTATTATTTTATTATTTTATTAGAATTTTAATTTTTATTATTAATATATTTATTAATATATTTCATTTTATTATTAATTTATTAATTTATTAATAAATTTATTAATTTTTTAATAATTGTTTTATTTTATTATTATTTTCCTTTTTAATATTAATATATTTATTAATATAATTTAAATTTTTATCATTTTATTAAGTTATTAATAAATTTATTATTTATTTTAGTAATAATTACTATTTTAATTACTATTAATAATATATTTATTAATATATTTTTATTCTATTATTAATTTATTAATAAATTTATTATATATTTTATAAATTTTATTATTTTATTTTTATTATTAATATATTTATTTCTATAACTTTTTTATTATTATTTTATTAATGTATTATTAATTTTATTATTTATTTTTCAAAGTCATCATTATTTTAATTTTTATAATTAATATATTTATTACTATAACTATTTTAATATTATTTTATTAATTTATTAATAAATTTATTATTTATTTTAGTAATTGTTTTCTTTATGAATTTATTATTTTATTTTGTTATTAATATATTTAGTACCATAACTTTATTTTATTATTATATTAATCTATGAATAAATTTATTATTTATTTTATTAATTGTTTTCATTATTTTATGAATTTATTATTTTATTTTTGTTATTAATATATTTATTAATATATTTTATTGTATTATTTTATTAATTTATTAATAAATTTATTATTTATTTTTCAAATTTATTATTTTATTCTTTATAATTAATATATTTATTACTATAACTTTATCTTATTATTATATTAATCTATGAATAAATTTATTATTTATTTTAGTAATTGTTTTCTTTATGAATTTATTATTTTATTTTTTATAATTAATATATTTATTACCATCACTTTATCTTATTATTATTTTATTAATCTATGAATAAATTTATTATTTATTTTAGTAATTGTTTTCTTTATGAATTTATTATTTTATTTTTATAATTAATATATTTATTACCATCACTTTATCTTATTATTATTTTATTAATCTATGAATAAATTTATTATTTATTTTAGTAATTGTTTTCTTTATGAATTTATTATTTTATTTTTGTTATTAATATATTTATTACCATAACTTTATTTTATTATTATTATATTAATCTATGAATAAATTTATTATTTATTTTATTGTTTCATTATTTTATGAATTTATTATTTTATTTTTGTTATTAATATATTTATTAATATATTTTATTGTATTATTTTATTAATTTATTAATAAATTTATTGTTTATTTTATAAATTTTTATTATCTTATTCTTATTAATATATTTATTACTATAACTTTATCTTATTATTATTTATTAATCTATGAATAAATTTATTATTTATTTTAGTAATTGTTTTCTTTGAATTTATTATTTCATTTTTTATAATTAATATATTTATTACCATCACTTTATCTTATTATTATTTTATTAATCTATGAATAAATTTATTATTTATTTTAGTAATTGTTTTCTTTATGAATTTATTATTTTATTTTTGTTATTAATATATTTATTACCATATACTTTATTTATTATTATTTATTAATTATAATAAATTTATTATTTATTTTATTGTTTCATTCTTTTATGAATTTATATATTTTATTCTGTTATTATATTTTATTAATATATTTAATTGTATATATTTATTATTTATTATATAATTTATTGTTTATTTTATAAATTTTATTATTTTATTCTTATTAATATATTTATTACTATAACACTTTATCTTATTATTATTTTATTAATCTATGAATAAATTTATTATTTATTTTAGTAATTGTTTTCTTTATGAATTATTCTTTCATTTTTATAATTAATATATTTATTACTATAAACTTAATCTTAATATTATTTTATTAATCTATGAATAAATTAATTTCTTTTATTCATAGTTTTCTTCCATTCCGGGGTTTCGCCCATCATTAATTGGATTATTTCTAATATTTTCCCCCACCGGAGTGCCCAGGTCCCTCATCCTGGCGAGCGCCAGCTCCCGCAGGTTCCCGTGCTCCACGCCGGAGCTCACCAGCGGCATCGGGATATCCCTGGAAAACCCAAAAACCGGGAAAACCCTGCATTAGAAACAGCGGGCAAGCAGAGAATGCCCAAAAACCAGCGTTAGGCCCAAATGCCAACGGGATCCATTCCCAACGGATCCATTCCCAACGGGATCATTCCCGGATCATTCCCAACGGATCATTCCCAACGGGTCATTCCAACTTCCCAACGGGATCCATTCCCAACGGGATATCCAAATATTCCCAACGGGATCATTCCCAACGGGATCATTCCCAACGGGATCATTCCAACGGATGAATTCCCAACGGACATCCAATTCCCAACGGGATCCATTCCCAACGGGATCCATTCCCAACGGGATCCATTCCCAACGGGATCCATTCCCAACGGGATCCATTCCCAACGGGATCATTCCCAACGGGATCCAATTCCCAACGGGATCCATTCCCAACGGCATCCATTCCCAACGGGATCCATTCCCAACGGGATGCCATTCCCAACGGGATCCATTCCCAACGGGTATCCACGGGATCATTCCCAACGGGATCCATTCCCAACGGGATCAATTCCCAACGGGATCCATTCCCAACGGGATCATTCCCAACGGATCATTCCAAGGATCATTCCAACGGGATCCATTCCCAACGGGATCCATTCCCAACGGGATCCAATTCCCAACGGGATCAATTCCCAACGGGATCAATTCCCAACGGGATCAATTCCCAACGGGATCAATTCCCAATCGGGATCCATTCCCAACGGGATGAATTCCCAACGGGATCAATTCCCAAGGGATCAATTCCACAACGGGATCAATTCCCAACGGGATCCATTCCCAACGGGATGAATTCCCAACGGGATCAATTCCCAACGGGATCAATTCCCAACGGGATCATTCCCAAGGGATCAATTCCCAACGGGATCAATTCCCAACGGGATCAATTCCCAACGGGATCCATTCCCAACGGGATCAATTCCCAACGGGATCAATTCCCAACGGGATCATTCCCAACGGGATCAATTCCCAACGGATCAATTCCAACGGGATCAATTCCCAACGGGATCCATTCCCAACGGGATCAATTCCCAACGGGATCAATTCCCAATGGGATCAATTCCCAACGGGATCCATTCCCAACGGGATCAATTCCAACGGGATGAATTCCCAACAGGATGAATTCCCAACGGGATCCATTCCCAACGGGATGAATTCCCAACGGGATGAATTCCCAACGGGATGAATTCCCAACGGGATCAATTCCCAACGGGATCAATTCCCAACGGGATGAATTCCCAACGGGATCAATTCCCAACGGGATCCATTCCCAACGGGATGAATTCCCAACAGGATCGATTCCCAACGGGATCAATTCCCAACGGGATCAATTCCCAATGGGATCGATTCCCAATGGGATCGATTCCCAACGGGATGAATTCCCAACGGGATGAATTCCCAATGGGATCAATTCCCAACGGGATCAATTCCCAGATTTGTTCAATTCCCAACGGGATGAATTCCCAGATTTGTTCAATTCCCAAAGAACTGAATTCCCAGATTTGTTCAATTCCCAACGGGATGAATTCCCAGATTTGTTCAATTCCCAAATGGATGAATTCCCAGATTTGTTCAATTCCCAAAGGGATGAATTCCCAGATTTGTTCAATTCCCAACAGGATGAATTCCCAACGGGATGAATTCCCAGATTTGTTCAATTCCCAACGGGATGAATTCCCAGATTTGTTCAATTCCCAACAGGATGAATTCCAAAGGGATGAATTCCCAGATTTGTTCAATTCCCAAAGGGATGAATTCCCAGATTTGTTCAATTCCCAAAGGGATGAATTCCCAGATTTGTTCAATTCCCAAAGGGATGAATTCCCAAAGGGATGAATTCCTAAAGAGGTGAATTCCCAAATTCCCTGAATTCCCAAATTCACTGAATACTCAAATAGCTCAATTCTCAAATATCAGAATTCCCAAATGGCAGAATTCCCAAATTTCCTGAATTCCCAAAAAGCTGATTTCCAAAATTTGCTGAATCCCTGAATTCCAAAATACCTGAATTCACAAATAGCTGAATTCTCAAATTCCATGAATTCCCAAATATCTGAATTCCCAAATTCCCTGAATTCCCAAATTCCTTGAATCCCCAAATTCGCTGAATTCCCTGAATTCACAAATAGCTGAATTCCTAAATTCCTAAATTCCTAAATTCCCAAATTCCCAAATCCCCAAATTCCTGAATTCCCAAATTCCCTGAATCCCCAAATTCCTTGAATTCCACATTCCCTGAATTCCCACATTCCCTTAATTCCAAAATTCCCTGAATTCCAAATATCAGAATTCCCAAATTCCCTGAATCCCTGAATTCCCTGAATCCCTGAATTCCCTGAATCCCCAAATTCCTTTAATTCCCAAATTTGCTGAATTCCCAAATTCCTTGAATTCCCAAATTTGCTGAATTCCCTGAATTCCTGTATTCCCAAATAGCTGAATCCCCAAATTCCTAAATCCCCAAATTCCTTGAATCCCACACTCCCTGAATCCCCAAATTCCAGAATTCCCAGTTCCCTGCATTCCCAAACTGCCTGCATTCCCATGGCTTCCCACACTCCGCAGGGACGAGGAGGATCCCGAATATTTGGGATGGAAGCAGGATGAAGGATCAGCCCCAGGAATTCCTTCTCCTCCATTAGCACCAAAATAAAAATCCCAATTTCACAGAATCATGGAATTATCGAGGTTGGGAAAGAATTCCAGAGGGAATCCGGCCTCGAGGGATATTGCACAGCTCCAGGGATGGGCATTCCGCCCTTCCCACATCATTTCCCACGGGAATTCCGGGAGCAGGAAGGGGTTTGATGGCTCTGAGAGTTTGGGATGGCGGATCCGGGATGGTTTGGGTGGGAAGGGACCTTCGATGCCATCCCGCTCCATCCTGACCCCGGGCACCGGTGATTCCTTATCCAGCACGGGATCCATCCCATTAATTATCCATCAAGGGATCCATCCCATTAATTACCAATCAAGGGAGCCATCCCATTAATTACCAATCAAGGGATCCATCCCATTCATTATCCAGCAGGGGAGCCATCCCATTAATTATCAATCAAGGGAGCCATCCCATTAATTACCAATCAAGGGAGCCATCCCATTAATTACCAATCAAGGGAGCCATCCCATTAATTATCCATCATGGGATCCATCCCATTAATTACCAACCAAGGGAGCCATCCCATTCATTATCCAGCACGGGAGCATCCATTAATTACCATCAAGGGAGCCATCCCATTAATTACCAATCAAGGGAGCCATCCCATTAATTACCAATCAAGGGAGCCATCCATTAATTACCAATCAAGGGAGCCATCCCATTAATTACAATCAAGGGACCATCCCATTAATTACCAATCAAGGGAGCCATCCCATTAATTATCACAATGGGATCCATCCCATTAATTATCAATCAAGGGATCCATCCCATTAATTACCAATCAAGGGATCCATCCCATTAATTACCAATCAAGGGATCATCCATTAATTATCCAGGGATCCATCCATTAATTATCCATCAAGGGATCCATCCCATTAATTATCAATCAAGGGATCCATCCCATTAATTATCCAGCATGGGATCCATCCCATTAATTACCAATCAAGGGATCCATCCCATTAATTATCAATTAAGGGAGCCATCCCATTAATTATCAATCAAGGGATCCATCCCATTAATTACCAATGAAGGGATCCATCCCATTAATTATCCAGCATGGGATCCATCCCATTCATTATCCAGCATGGGATCCATCCCATTAATTATCCGCACAGAGCCCATCCAATCAATTATCCATCATGGGAGCCATCCCATTAATTATCCAGCATGGGATCCATCCCATTAATTATCCAGCATGGGATCCATCCTATTCATTATCCAGCATGGGATCCATCCCATTAATTATCAATCAAGGGATCCATCCCATTAATTACCAATCAAGGGATCCATCCCATTAATTATCCAGCATGGGATCCATCCCATTAATTATCCAGCACAGAGCCCATCCAATCAATTATCCATCATGGGAGCCATCCCATTAATTATCCAGCATGGGATCCATCCCATTAATTATCCATCAAGGGAGCCATCCCATTAATTATCCATAAAGGGATCCATCCCATTAATTTTCCATCAAGGGATCCATCCCATTAATTATCCAGCATGGGATCCATCCCATTAATTACCAATCAAGGGATCCATCCCATTAATTACCAATCAAGGGATCCATCCCATTAATTATCCATCATGGGATCCATCCCATTAATTACCAATGAAGGGATCCATCCCATTAATAATCCAGCATGGGATCCATCCCATTAATTATCCAGCATGGGATCCATCCCATTAATAATCCAGCATGGGATCCATCCCATTAATTATCCAGCATGGGATCCATCCCATTAATTATCCAGCACAGAGCCCATCCAATCAATTATCCATCATGGGAGCCATCCCATTAATTATCCAGCATGGGGCCATCCAATTAATTATCAATCAAGGGATCCATCCCAGTAATTATCCATCATGGGATCCATCCCATTAATTATCCAGCATGGAATCCATCCCATTAATTATCCAGCATGGGAGCCATCCCATTAATTATCCAGCATGGGATCAACCCTACTATCCATCCCAGGACCCATCCCAGGATCCATCCCACTAATTACCCATCCAGGATCCATCCCACTAATTACCCATCCCAGGATCCATCCCACTAATTACCCATCCAGGATCCATCCCACTAATTACCCATCCAGGATCCATCCCACTAATTACCACTGGATCCCCATAAATCCATCACATCAACTTACTATCCATCCCAGGATCCATCCCACTAATTACCACATGATTACCATCCATGAAATTCATCCCACTAATTACACACCCTACTATCCCATCCCAGGATCCATCCCATTAATTACCCATCTCATTAATTACCCATCCCAGGATCCATCCCATAATTACCCCCCCATTACTCCCCATCCCAGGATCCATCCCATTAATTACCCATCTCATTAATTACCCATCCCAGGATCCATCCCACTAATTACCCCCCCATTACTCCCCCATCCCAGGATCCATTCCATCCATTAATTACCACCAGATCCATCCATTAATTACCCCCATATCCCCATCCAGGATCATCCATATACCATCTCATTAATTACCATCTAGGATCATCCACTATACCCCCATTACTCCCCCATCCAGGATCCATCCCATTAATTACCCATCTCATTAATTACCCATCCCAGGATCCATCCCATTAATTACCCATCCCATTATTTCCCATCCCAGGATCATCCCACTAATTACCCCCCCCATTACTCCCACCAATCCAGGATCCCCCCATTCCCCCCCAGCTCCATCCCATCTCGAGCACCAGAAATTCCCTTTTCCATTCTCCCCATCCCTCTCGCCTTTCCCACCAAACCCAACCCACTCCACCTCTCCGCTCAATTAACAATTAACCGCGCTCCCTAACGACGGATTCCCTCCTCCCAGAGCAGAATTCCGGCCGGGAATCACCTCTGGACGCGGTAGACGCGCGTCCAGGGTGGCACCAGGGCCAGGATCCTGGCGACCAGATCCACCAGGGTGCTGGGCGGGTAACTGCGGTATCTCCCGCTTTTCCAGAGCTCGTAGAGCCCCGTGCCACGGATCACCAGCGTGGGATACAGCTTCAACCCGTCGGGACGGAACGCCGGGTTCTCGAAAATCTCCTGCGGGAATGGGAACGCCAAAACGGGAAGGGGAGAGTCAGGAGAGAAAGGGAGACGTTAAAAAAAAATAAAGGGAATGTTGCGCGCGGTTGGGAGATTTGGGGGGAGTTGGTTTTGGGGGGGGTGGGGTGGTAGAAGTGGGAATTGATGGGAATTCCTGGTTTTGGGGGTTAAGGAAATGTTCTGCAGGGTTGGGAGCCTTGGGTGGAGTCGTTTCTGGGGGGTTTTCCAGTTGTGAAAATGGGAATTACTGAGAATTCCTGGTTTTGGGGATTTGTGGATTGAAGGAAATGTTCCCCTTGCGTGAACTCATTTCGGGGGGGGGTTGGGGTGGTAAAAGTGGGAATTGCTGAGAATTCCTGGTTTTGGGGTTTAAGGAAATGTTCTGCAGGGTTGGGAGCCTTGGGTGGAGTCGTTTCTGGCAGGGGTTGGGGTGGTAGAAGTGGGAATTGATGAGAATTCCTGGTTTTGGGGATTTGTGGATTGAAGGAAATGTTCCCTTTGGGTGGAGTCGTTTCTGGCAGGGGTTGGGGTGGTAGAAGTGGGAATTGATGAGAATTCCTGGTTTTGGGGATTTGTGGATTTAAGGAAATGTTCCCTTTGGGTGGAGTCATTTGGGGGGGGGGGGTTGGGGTGGTAAAAGTGGGAATTGATGAGAATTCCTGGTTTTGGGGATTTGTGGATTGAAGGAAATGTTCCCTTTGGGTGGAGTCGTTTCCATGGGGTTTGAGGTTGTAAAAGTGGGAATTGATGAGAATTCCTGGTTTTGGGGTTTAAGGAAATGTTCTCCAGGGTTGGGAACCTTGGGTGGAGTAATTTTCAGGGGGTTTGAGGTTGTAAAAGTGGGAATTGATGAGAATTCCTGGTTTTGGGGATTTGTGGATTTAAGGAAATGTTCCCCTTGGGTGAAGTCATTTTGGGGGGGGGGGGGGGGGGTTGGGGTGGTAAAAGTGGGAATTGCTGAGAATTCCTGGTTTTGGGGTTTTGTGGAAATGTTCCCTGGGGTTGGGAGCCTTGGGTGGAGTTGTTTCTGGCAGGGGTTGGGGTGGTAAAAGTGGGAATTGCTGAGAATTCCTGGTTTTGGGGATTTGTGGATTGAAGGAAATGTTCCCTTTGGGTGGAGTCGTTTCCAGGGGGTTTGAGGTTGTAAAAGTGGGAATTACTGAGAATTCCTGGTTTTGGGGATTTGTGGATTGAAGGAAATGTTCCCTTTGGGTGGAGTAATTTCCAGGGGGTTTGAAGTTATAAAAATGGGAATTACTGAGAATTCCTGGTTTTGGGGTTTATGGATTTAAGAAAATGTTCCCCTTGAAGTCATTTCCAGGGGGTCTTACAGCTGTAAAAATGGGAATTACTGAGAATTCCTGGTTTGGAGGATTTGTGAATTTAAGGAAATGTTTCCCTTGGTTCAAGTAATTTCTGGGGGGTTTGAAGTTGTAAAAATGGGAATTACTGAGAATTCCTGGTTTTGGGGATTTGTGGATTGAAGGAAATGTTCCCCAGGGTTGGGAGCCTTGGGTGAAGTCGTTTCCAGGACGTTTTGCAGCTGTAAAAATGGGAATTACTGAGAATTTCCGGCTTTGGTTATTTATGGATTTACGGTATTTTTGGAACTGAGAAGTCTGCTCTGGATTTGAAGAACCACATCAGGGAAAAAAAATCCTGCACAATGCCGGAGTGAGTCAAATCTGCCTTTCCTTGTATTTTTCAGTGTGGATTCCGTGGATATTACAGCATTTATTGTCCCAGACTCCGCTCGGAATGGGAACAATAGGGATGAGTGTGCCGCGTTCCGAGATTAATCAACGTGTCTGGGACGTGGCACTGGAGAAAAACAGATTTATCCTGGTTTTCTGTGTCATTCTCCAGAGGACAAAGTCTGGCTCTGACTTCCCTGCCTCAATCCCACACGCAGCACCCAGGTTGGGTTTCCCCCGGATTAAATTTGGGAGAATGACGACCAAAATAAAATCAGGAAAAGAAAAATCGGGAGCCAGGCGGAGCACACGGAGCTGAGCAAGGATTAAATTGATTTAAGGGAGGGCAGAGCTGATCCTGGGTGAGACCCTGGATTTATTCCTGGGTTAATCCTGGATTTATTCCTGGATTGGACCATGGATTTGTTCCTGGGTGAGACCCTGGATTTATTCCTGGGTGAGACCCTGGATTTATTCCGGGGTGAGACCCTGGATTTATTCCTGAGTTGGACCCTGGATTTATTCCTTGCTTAGACCCTGGATTTATTCCTGGGTGAGACCTGGATTTATTCCTGGGTTGGACCTGGATTTATTCCTGGGTTGGACCTGGATTTATTCCGGGGTGAGACCCTGGATTTATTCCTGAGTTGGACCCTGGATTTATTCCTTGCTTAGCCTGGATTTATTCCTGGGTGAGACCCTGGATTTATTCCTGGGTTGGACCCTGGATTTATTCCTGGGTTGGACCCTGGATTTATTCCTGGGTTGGACCTGGATTTATTCCGGGGTGAGACCTGGATTTATTCCTGGGTTGGACCCTGGATTTATTCCTGGGTTGGACCTGGATTTATTCCTGGGTTGGACCTGGATTTATTCCTGGGTTGGACCCTGGATTTATTCTGGGTTGGACCCTGGATTTATTCCTGGGTTGGACCCTGGATTTATTCCTGGGTGAGACCCTGGATTTATTCCTGGGTTGGACCCTGGATTTATTCCTGTGTTAATCCTGGATTTATTCCTGGGTTGGACCCTGGATTTATTCCTGGGTGAGACCCTGGATTTATTCCTGAGTTGGACCCTGGATTTATTCCTGGGTGAGACCCTGGATTTATTCTTGGGTGAGACCCTGGATTTATTCCTGTGTTAATCCTGGATTTATTCCTGGGTTGGACCCTGGATTTATTCCTGGGTTGGACCCTGGATTTATTCCTGGGTGAGACCCTGGATTTATTCCTGTGTTAATCCTGGATTTATTCCTGGGTTGGACCCTGGATTTGTTCCTGGGTGAGACCTGGATTTATTCCTGGGTTGGACCCTGGATTTATTCCTGGGTGAGACCCTGGATTTATTCCTGGGTGAGAACCTGGATTTATTCCGGGGTGAGACCCTGGATTTATTCCTGGGTTGGACCCTGGATTTATTCCTGGGTGAGACCCTGGATTTATTCCTGGGTTGGACCCTGGATTTATTCCTGGGTTGGACCCTGGATTTATTCCTGGGTGAGACCCTGGATTTATTCCTGGGTTGGGGATCCAGGGCATGGTCCCTCTCCTGGCAGGGTATTCCCACAGGAACACAATTCCCAGCTGGATAAGGGGAGTTTAATGGTTCCTGTGGCCTCACTCCAGGGTTTTGTAGGAGTTCTTCACACACTGTCATGGAATCCTGGAGTCAGGGAATCCTGGAATGGTTTGGGTGGGATTCATGGAGCTTCAGTCCAATCCTAACACATCCCACGATCCCAGGCTGCTCCAAATCCACCTTTGGATGCTCCCAGGGATTCTCTGGGAATTGCAGCCCAGCCAGGAATTCCTGCCCCAATCCCACCCCGAGCTCCCCTTTCCCATTGAAGCTGTTCCCTGGCTCCTGCCCCTCCAGCCCTTTCCCAAATCCCAGCTCTCCTTTCCCTCTTCAAAAGGCTCCAAGGATTCCCTGGATCCTTCCCTGATCCAGCTGCACATTCCCAGCTCTCCCAGACTGCCATTGCATCCAGCCCCACTCCTCTCTGGGAAGGAATTTCAGGATCCAGGAGCTTCCCTGGGAATTGGGGACTCCAGGCAGGGTCTCCCTTCCCTTTTCCATCCCAAATTCTATAAAACCCCAGGGAATCCTTGGAGCCTTTTCCAGAGGGAAAGGAGAGCTGGGATTTGGGAAAGGGCTGGAGGGGCAGGAGCCAGGGAACGGCTTCAATGGGAAAGGGGAGCTTGGGAAGGAATTCCTGGCTGGGCTGCAATTCCCTGGGAATTGGATCCCAGAGAAACCCTGGATCCCTGGCAGTGTCCAAAGGTGGATTTGGAGCAGCCTGGGAACGTGGGAAGTCTCCCTGGGATGGGATTGAAGGTCCATGGATGCCATCCCAAAGAATTCCAGGATTCTGGGATCCAGGACACTCAGGATCCATGCCGAGGGGTTTTTATGGAATTTGGGGATGGAAAAGCGAAGGGAGACCCTGCCTGGAGTCTCAAATTTCTAGGGAATTCCTGAAATTCCTTCCCAGAGAAGAGTTGGGATGATGCTGGATGCAATGGCAGTCTGGGAGAGCTGGGAATGCTCAGCTGGATCAGGGAAGGATCCAGGGAATCCTTGGAGCCTTTTCCAGAGGGAAAGGAGAGCTGGGATTTGGGAAAGGGCTGGAGGGGCAGGAGCCAGGGAACGGCTTCAATGGGAAAGGGGAGCTTGGGAAGGAATTCCTGGCTGGGCTGCAATTCCCTGGGAATTGGATCCCAGAGAAACCCTGGATCCCTGGCAGTGTCCAAAGGTGGATTTGGAGCAGCCTGGGATTGGGGGAAGTCTCCCTGGGATGGGATTGAAAATCCACAAATCCCATCCCAAACCATTCCAGGATTCCGGGATCCAGGACGCTCAGGATCCACCCCGAGCAATTTTTATGGAATTTGGGGGGATAGAAAAGGGAATTCCCCATTTCGGGGGCAGCTCCTGGAAAATTTGGGAACAAGGACAGGGGCAGGGCGTTCGGGGGGGGGGCAGAATCGGGAATGATTCCCCAGCATTCCCAGTTCCTGCCCCGCGGATAAAAATCCCACGGATTTTCCCCGTTAATTCCTCCGGCTCTTCCTCCAAACATCCCCGAGCCGATTTTCCAAGGAATGAATTTCAAACGAGGTCCCTGCCCGGCCTCTCTCCTTTTCCCAACAATCCCTGAAAAAAATCCCAATTTTTCCCAGGCTTAACCCTTTCCCAACCACATCCAGCTTCGGATTGAGATTCCCTGGAAACAAAGGGAGCGGGAAACGCCGGCACGTGCCAAGATTTTGGAGGAATTGTCGCCTTTCCTTTTTTTTTTTTTAATTTTAATTTTAATTTTAATTTTAATTAGACTCCTTTAAAAGGTGTCTGGGGCTGATAAAAATAAAAAAACTTTTCCTGCCAAGACAAATGGAATATTTGTCACCATTCCTGGCAGCTCTGGAGTTTTTCCATCCGCTCCCGGCTGAGTCAGGGCTGATCCACCCAGGGAGAGGATCCCAAGGGAAGAGCAGATCCCAAATTTCCAAATATCCCAAAAAGAAGCAGGAGCAGAGCTGCTCAAGAAAGCCTCCTTGGTGTTTCCCTACCCTGGAGGCATTTTACAGGTTTTTAGGGAATTCTGACGGATAATTTAAATTGGAGGGGGCGTGGCCAATGAGTATCGCAGCAATTTAATTAAAATACGAATTTAAATTTAATTATAATTAAAAATGATTGGCTCAAAGATCAGCCCAAACTCAAACCTGGAGGTTCACATGGACTCCTCCATCCCTTACATTTTCCCATAACATTCCCAAATTTATGGAATATTACAGAAAACCTGAGGGTTTTTTCCGCCGCGAACAGAAACCGCGGGATTTATTTTTTTATTTCCAATTCCCACCAAAAAGTTGCAATTCCCAGTTGCTCGGGAATTGGTGTCCAGGAAAACTGGGATTACAAGAAAGCCAAAGTCAGGATATAATTCCAGAATGGTGGAATGCTTTGGTTTGGGAATGATTCCAAGGAGGTGCCGCTGGAATGGGGAGGCGACGCCCGGGATTTCAATATTTTCCCATTTTTGTGCCCTGGATGAATTCTTTGGAAATCAGAAAATCAGGAAAGCCCGGAGAGATCCTGGGAAAAGGTTTGAGGATTTGGGAATCCCCATCCCCAAATTCGGCATCAGCCAAGGCTCAAAGATTCCACCGGGAGGTTTTCACCGGATTTAATCGGATTTAATTGGATTTAATTGGATTTAATTGGATTTTTCCTGACCTGTTTCAAACCCTTCACACAAAAAAAAAATTAAAAAAAAATTAAAAATGAATAAAATTATAAAAAATTATAAATGAATAAAATTAAAAAGAAATAAATTAAAAATGGATAAAATCAAAAATAAGTAAAATTATAAATAAATAAAAATAAAAATAAATAAAATTAAATAAATTAAAAATACAATTAAAAAAATAAACAAAATAAATAAATAAAATTAAAAATGAATAAAATTATAAATGAATAAAATTAAAAATGAATAAAATTATAAATGAATAAAACTAAAAATGAATAAAATTATAAATAAAGAAAAATAAAAATGAATTAAATTAAAAATAAATAAAATTAAAAATAAATAAAATTAAAAAGAAATAAAATTAAAAATGAATAAAATTAAAAAAAATTATAAATAAATAAAATTAAAAATAAACAAAATTAAAAAGAAATAAAATTAAAAAGAAATAAAATTAAAAATGAATAAAATTTAAAAAAAATATAAATAAATAAAATTAAAAAGAAATAAAATTAAAAATAAACAAAATTAAAAATAAATAAAATTAAAAATGAATAAAATTTTTAAAAATTATAAATAGATAAAATTATAAATAAATAAAATTAAAAATAAATAAAAATAACAATAAATTAATTAAAACTAAAATTTAAAAATAAACAAAATTAAAAATAAATAAAAATAAAAATAAATTAATTAAAAATAAAATTAAAAATAAACAAAATTAAACAAAAATAAAAATAAATAAATAAAAAATAAACAAAAATGAAAATAAATAAATTAAAATAAACAAAATTAAAAATAAACAAAAATAAAAATAAATTAAAAATAAATAAATTAAAAATAAACAAAATTGAAAATAAACAGAATGAAAAATAAACAAAATGAAAAATAAATAAATTAAAAATAAACAAAATGAAAAATAAATAAATTAAAAATAAACAAAATTAAAAATAAATAAAATAAAAATAAAAATAAAAATAAACAAAATGAAAAATAAACAAAATTAAAAATAAACGAAAATAAAAATAAATAAATAAAAAATAAAATTAAAAATAAACAAAGTTAAAAATAAACAAAATTAAAAATAAACGAAAATAAAAATACACATAATTAAAAATAAATAAATTAAAAATAAACAAAATTAAAAATGAACAAAATTAAAAATAAAATGAAAAATAAACAAAATGAAAACTCAAAATCCCCGCCTCTCCCCACATCCCCTCCCACCTTTCCCCTCCCCTCTCCCGCTATCCAACCACAAAAACCCCAGGAATTCCAGGAACCCATCCACTAAACCCCACCAAAATCCCAACTTTTGATTTTTTTTGGGAAAAACGACCCCTGGGAGCACAGCGAGGGGGGAGGGGCTGCACCTCCCCCTCCCCTCCCCCTCCCGATCCTTCCCGGCGGCTCCGGGAGCCTGGAAGGAGCGGATAAAATTCCCACCTGGAATGAGGGGGCGTTATCAGGGAGGCTGGCGCCCTTATCTCCATCAGCGGGAATATTTCTGGCGCTGGGAAGCTCCTGCCTGGAGCCAGGAATAATCACTCCCAGCGTTTTAATTACGGTCATTAACGGGCGGCAGCTCATTTGCATATCTCCCATCAATGCCGGGATAATTAAAAAAAAAAAAAAATCCCAACAAATCCCGAATGGTTCCAGGCAGATAATGATCCAGGGAGAGAGAAAGGAGGAGTCCAGGGAGGGGGGTGGAGAAGCCAGGGTGGGAAAAATGGGATTGAGGATGTTCCAAGGGATTTGGGGTTTTTTGGGAAAAAAGGGGGGTGGATTTATCCGGATGTGGGGTGGGATTGTACCGGGAGATGTCGGGTGTCATCCGAGAAATGGGAATTGCAGCCGGATCCTGGGGCGGGAATTCCCCCGAGAGGAGAGGGGGAAAAGGCACGAAGGGCACGGGGCAGGCTGGGGGAATAGCGGGAAAAATTCCTGCTGGGAAAAGAGGGATTCCCAGCCCGGGGCGGGGGGGGACTCCCGAGCCTGGAGGGACTGAAATCCATGGATCCACGGTGGGAATCCCATCCTGGAGGGACTGAAATCCATGGATCCATGGGGGGAATCCCACCCCTGGAGGGATTGAAATCCATGGATCCACTGTGGGATCCCATCCCTGGAGGGATTGAAATCCATGGATCCTTGTTGGGATCCCCATTCCTGGAGGGACTGAAATCCATGGATCCACGGTGGGATCCCATTCCTGGAGGGATTGAAATCCATGGACCCACGGTGGGATCCCATCCCTGGAGGGACTGAAATCCATGGATCCACGGTGGGATCCCATCCCTGGAGGGACTGAAATCCATGGATCCACGGTGGGATCCCATTCCTGGAGGGATTGAAATCCATGGATCCACGGTGGGATCCCATCCCTGGAGGGACTGAAATCCATGGATCCATGGTGGGAATCCCATCCCTGGAGGGACTGAAATCCATGGATCCACGGTGGGATCCCATTCCTGGAGGGATTGAAATCCATGGATCCTTGTTGGGATCCCCATTCCAGGAGGGATTGAAATCCATGGATCCATGGTGGGATCCCATTCCTGGAGGGATTGAAATCCATGGATCCACGGTGGGATCCCATCCCTGGAGGGACTGAAATCCCTGTGGATTCAGGTGGGATCCTCATTCCTGGAGGGATTGAAATCCATGGATCCACTGTGGCATCCCCATTCCTGGAGGGATTTAAATCCATGGATCCTTGTTGGGATCCCCATTCCAGGAGGGATTGAAATCCATGGATCCACGGTGGGAATCCCATTCCTGGAAGGATTGAAATCCATGGATCCACGGTGGGAATCCCATCCCTGGAGGGACTGAAATCCCTGTGGATTTTGGGGATTGCGGATCCATGGTTGGAATCCCATTCCTGGAGGGATTGAAATCCATGGATCCATGGTGGGAATCCCATTCCAGGAGGGATTGAAATCCATGGATCCACGGTGGGAATCCCATTCCTGGAGGGATTGAAATCCCTGTGGATTTTGGGGGATGTGGATCCCTGGTGGGATCCCATTCCTGGAGGGATTGAAATCCATGGATCCATGGTGGGAATCCCTGACCCTGGAGGGATTGAAATCCCTGGTGGGAATTCCATTCCAGGAGGGATTGAAATCCCTGGTGGGAATCCCATTCCAGGAGGGATTTAAACCCATGGAGGTTTTGGCAGTGCTGGGAATGTCTGGAATGTTGGGAATCTCCCGGAATTTTCCCACCCTCACCAATCCCAAATCATTTCCCGATAAAATCTGCGCTCCCAGCAAAACCTCCCCAGGGCAGAAACTCCTGAAGATCCCAAAATTCCCAACTCCTGGAAAATATTCCGTGAGTGAGGGAGGGAGGGAGGACGACATTCCCGGGGATTGCAGCCTCAAAATCCTCAAATCCAGGGGGCAAAGGGAGAAATAGGAATAAAAAAGAGGAAAAAAGGAGGAAAAAAGAGGAAAACAAAGAGGAAAAAAGAGGAAAAAAGAGGAAAAAAAAGAGGAAAAAAAGAGGAAAATAGAGGAAAAAAGGAGGAAAAAAAGAGGAAAAAAGAGGAAAAAAAGGAAGAAAAAAAGAGAAAAAAAAAGAGTAGTAAAGGAGGAAAAAAGGAGGAAAAAAAGGAAAAAAGGGGAAAAAAAGAGGGAAAAAAAGAGGGGAAATAAAGAGGAAAAAAGTAAAAAAAAAAGAGGAAAAAAGTATTATAAAAAGAGTAAAAGAAGAGTGAAAAAGGAGGAAAAAAGGTGGAAAAAAGGAGCAAAAAAAGAGAAAAAAAGGAGAAAAAAAAAGAATAAAAAAGGAGTAAAAAAAGAGTGAAAAAAGAGGAAAAAAGGAGTAAAAAGGAGTAAAAAATGAGTTGAAAAAGGAGGAAAAAAGGAGTAAAAAAAGGAGGAAAAAAAGCAGGAAAAAAGAGGAAAAAAGGAGGAAAAAAAAGAGGAAAAAAAGGAGTAAGAAAAGAATAAAAAAGGATTAAAAAAAAAAGAGGAAAAAAAGAGTGAAAAAAGAGTAAAAAAGGGGAAAAAAAGGAGTAAAAAAAAGAATAAAAAGGAGTAAAAAAAAAAGAGTAAAAATTGAGTAAAAAAGGGGAAAAAAGAAGTTAAAAAAAGAGGAAAAAAACAGGAAAAAAAAAAGAGGAAAAAAGGAGTTAAAAAAAGAGGAAAAAAAGAGGAAAAAAAGAGGTAAAAAGGAATAAAAAAAGGAATAAAAAAAGGAATAAAAAAGGAATAAAAAAGGAGTAAAATGCCATTTTTATTCCAAAAGATTCTCGGAGGCATTTTTTCCCAACCTGACCTACAAGGAAAATCTCCTCACAAATAAAAAATCCCCAAGATTTCACCAAAGAACCCTTGGAAAACCACGAGCACAAAATTCCCAAAAAATGAAAATATTTTTAACCCCTCCATCCATCCATTTCCCCCTTCCCTTTTCCCACTTTTTTCCAGGGTCAGAGCTCTGAAAATAAAGGAAATAAATCGCTTTTTTTTTTGTCTTTCTGCAGCAGGAATCCTTTCCCTAAAATAAAAACGGGAATTGCATCCTGGGTTGGGAATTGTGGAATTGCCAGGAGGGTCAAAATCAAAGTCGTGGTGTTTTCTCCTCAAGGTTTCTGATTTTTTTTTAATTGGAAAAAAATATAATTAAGTTTTTTAAAAATGGGTGATTTGCACTGAAATTTGTGTTTTGTGTGCTGGAATTAATGGGAAATTTGGAATTTTTTGTGCTTTTATTCCTTGATTTTTGGTTGGGTTTTTTTGCTTGTTATTCCCATTTTTCTTCTGGTCGTTATCCCATTTTTTTGGGTTTTATTCCCATTTTTTTTCGTTCCAATTCCCATTTTTTCTGGTTGTTAGTCCAATTTTTTCTGGTCGTTATTCCCATTTTTTCTGGTCGTTATTCCCATTTTTTTTCGTTTCTATTCCCATTTTTTTTGCTTGTAACTCCCATTATTTTTTTTAGTTTTTATTCCCATTTTCTTTGGTTGTTATTCCCATTTTTTTGGTCATTAGTCCCATTATATTTTTGGTTTTTATTCCCATTTTTCTGGTCATTATTCCCATTTTTTTCTGGTCATTATTCCCATTTTTTCTGGCTGTTATTCCCATTTTTTTTCTGGCTGTTATTCCCATTTTTTTTTGGTCATTATTCCCATTTTTTCTGGTCATTATTTCCATTTTTTCTGGTCATTATTCCCATTTTTTTTGTTTTTATTCCAATTTTTTTCTGGTCGTTATTCCCATTTTTTTTTGGGTTTTATTCCCATTTTTTTTGCTTGCTAGTCCCATTATTTTTTTTAGTTTTTATTCCCATTTTCTTTGGTCGTTATTCCCATTTTTTTGGTCATTAGTCCCATTATATTTTTGGTTTTTATTCCCATTTTTTCTGGTCATTATTCCCATTTTTTTGTTGTTTTTATTCCATTTTTTTCTGGTCGTTATTCCCATTTTTTTTGGTTTTTATTCCCATTTTTTTGGTTTTTATTCCCATTTTTTTTTCATTCCTATTCCCATTTTTTCTGGTCGTTATTCCCATTATTTTTTTGGTCGTTATTCCCATTTTTCCTGGTTGCTATTCCCATTTTTTTGGTTTTTATTCCCATTTATTTTTGTTCCTATTTCCATTTTTTTTTGCTTGCTATTCCCATTATTTTTTTTAGTTTTTATTCCCATTTTTTTGGTTGTTATTCCCATTTTCTTTGGTCGTTATTCCCATTTTTTTGGTCATTAGTCCCATTATATTTTTGGTTTTTATTCCCATTTTTTCTGGTCATTATTCCCATTTTTTTTTGGTTGTTATTCCCATTTTTTTTTGGTCATTATTCCCATTTTTTTGGTCGTTATCCCCATTTTTTCTGGTTTTTATTCCCATTTTTTTTGGCCATTATCCCCATTTTTCTCCTTGTTATTCCCATTATTTTTTTTCCTCATTATCCCATTTTTTTCCTCGTTATCCCAATTTCCAACTCAAAAAAAATCCCAAACCCCCTTAAACCCCACCCAAGTGCTCCAATCACCCCTCTCATTCCCATTTTCCCAGAAACAATTCCAATATTTCCCTCTCCACCCTCCACACAAAAATCCAACCCGGAGCCGAGCAGAATTCCACAATTAATTAATTCCATAACTAATTACCATACAAACCAGATTTTTTTTCCCCATTTTTTAATTTTACCCCCCCAAAAAAAACCCAGGATTTCCACCAAAAACCAGGAAAACCCATTTTCCCACAAAAATCACCCACGGACAGAATCCCCAACACACAAAAAAAAAATCCATCAAAAATCAGATTTTCCCTTAAAAAAACCCCAATTTTAAGGAAACGAGCGGGAATTTTTCCACGGGGATTGGGGATAAACTAAAGCAGGAATTGGGAATTTTCATTTTTTTTTGGGAATACTCACATAGAATTGTTCCAGGTCCCTTTCCAAGCCCACGTTGGGCAAGTCGGGCATCATGTGGGCGACCACCTTGAAGCCGGCGTCCTTGGCCAGGTGGAAGGACTCGCACACGGCTCGCACCGTGTGGCCCCTGGAAAACAGGGAAAACAACTCAGGAAAAGGGGGAAAATCACATCTTTAGTGGGGAAAAAAAATCAATTTTTAATGGGGAAAAAATTCCATTTTTAACGGGGAAAAATTTCGGTTTTATTGGGGAAAAATTCAATTTTTAATGGGGGAAAAATTCAATTTTTAATGGGGGAAAAATTCCATTTTTAATGGGAAAATTCCATTATTAATGAGGAAAAATTGCATTTTTAATGGGGAAAAATTCCGGTTTTAATGGGGAAAAATTGCATTATTAATGGGGAAGAATTTCGTTTTTAATGCGGAAAAAAATCCGGTTTTAATGGGGAAAAAATTCCATTATTAATGGGGAAAAAATCGCATTTTTAATGGGGAAAAATATTCCATTATAATGGGGAAAAAATTCCATTTTAATGGGGAAAAATTTCCAGTTTAATGGGGAAAAAATCCATTATTGAATGGGGAAAAATCTGCATTTTTAATGGGGAAAAGAATCCGGTTTTAATGGGGAAAATTTCGTTTATTAATGGGGGAAAAATTGCATTTTTAATGAGGAAAAATTGCATTTTTAATGAGCAAAAATTGCATTTTTAATGGGAAAAAAAAGGGAAAAAAAATCCCATTTTTAATGGGAGAAAAAAATCCGTGGTTTTTAATGGGGAAAAAAAATCCGTTTTGGTTTTTAATGGGAGAAAAAAAATTGCATTTTTAATGGGAAAAAAATTCCATTTTTGCCATTTTTAATTGGGGGAAAAATTTTCATTTCTTTGTGGTGCTGCTGTTGTGGAGGACGGAGTGAAAGGGGGAAGGACTCGCACACGGCTCGCACCCTGGGGCCCCTGGAAAACAGGGAAAAACAACTCAGGAAAAGGGGGAAATCACATCTTTAGTGGGGAAAAATTCTGGTTTTAATGGGGAAAAAATCCCATTCTTATTGGGGAAAAATTTCGTTTTTAATGGGGGAAAAATTCCATTTTTAATGGGGGAAAAAATTAAGTTTTAAACGGGAAAAAAATTCAATTTTTGCCATTTTTTATGGGGAAAAAATTCCATTATTAATGGGAAAAAATCCCATTTTGAATGGGGAAAAAATTCCATTATGAATGGGGAAAAAATTCACTTAATGGGAAAAATTTCGTTTTAATGGGGAAAAATTCAGTTTTTAATGGGGAAAAATTTCGTTTTTAATGGGGAAAAAATTCCATATTAATGGCGAAAAATTGCATTTTTAATGGGGAAAAATTCATGATTAATGGGGAAAAAATCGCATTTTAATGGGGAAAAATTCTATTATTAATGGAAAATCAGTTTTTATTGGGGAAAAAATCCGGTTTTAATGGGGAAAAATTTCGTTTCAAATGGGAGAAAATTCAATTTTAATGGGGGAAAAAAATGCATTTTTAATGGGGAAAAATTCCATTATTAATGGGGAAAAATTTCGGGTTTAATGGGAGAAAAATTTTGGTTTTAATGGGGGAAAAATTCCATTTTTAATGGGGAAAAAATTCCATTTTTAATGGGGGAAAAATTCCATTTTTAATGGGGAAAAATCCATTTTTAATGGGGAAAAAAATTCCATTTTTGACATTTTAATGGAAAAAACCCCATTTTTGGTGTTTTTCATGTACAAAAAAAATTTAATTTTTATTTTTAATTTTCAATTTTCCCCCCAATTCCTGGAATTTCTTCTCCCAACTCCTGCAATTCCAAATCCGGGAATTCCCAGCTCCTGGAATTTCCTCTCCCAACTCCTGCAATTCCCTCTCCACAAAATCCTGGATATTCATTCCTCCCATCCCTGTTTTTTCCCAGCTCCTGGAATTCCCTCTTCCAACTCCAGCAACTCCAACTCCAGGGAAAAGAAAGCTGGGATTTGGGAAAGGGCTGGAGGGGCAGGAGCCAGGGAATGACTTCAGTGGGAATGGGGAGCTCAGGATGGAATTCCTGGCTGGGCTGCAATTCCCAGAGAATCCCTGGGAGCATCCAAGGGTGGATTTGGAGCAGCCTGGGATTGGGGGAAGTGGCCCCAGGATGGGATTGAAGGTCCATGGATCCCATCCCAAACCATTCCGGGATTCTGGGATCCAGGACACTCAGGATCAAAAAACCCAAGGGATTTTTTACGGAATTTGTGGATGGAAAAGCGAAGGGAGATCCCAATTCCCAGGGAATTCCCAAAATTCCTTCCCAGACAGGAGTGAGGCTGGATCCAACACCAATCTGGGAGAGCTGGGAACATTCACCTGGATCAGGGAAGGATCCAGGACCCTTTTCCAGAGGGAAAGCCGAGCAGGAATTCGCACAAAGCACGAACGCGAGCAGAGCTCCAACCGGCAAGAGGCGCTCGGGACGGAATTCCCACAACTCCCAGCGACCCCCGCGGGGCGAGAACAACCCGGGCCGAGGCGAGCCAAGAGCTGGGAAGCTCGGAATTCCCTGGAATTCCGCCCTGACCTGTTGGTGTCCCTGGCCACGTCCTCGTAGACGCTCTGCACGCCGATCTCCAGGCGCGTGCAGCCGTAGGAGAGCATGGCGCTCAGGTGCGGCCGCAGGCAGAAATCCGGGCGCGTCTCGATGGTGATGCCCACGCACCTGGTCAGGCTCCGCTCCGAGTACCTGTTGGGAAGAAAAAAAAATATCCCCTTTGGAAAAATCCAGGGGTTTGGGGCACCCTGGGCTCTGCCAGGCAGGGGTTGGAGGGTGAAGGTTGAAGCTGTCGCGGAGTTCTGGAGATCCGCGGGTGAAACGAGACACAAAAATGCTCAGTAATGAAATCTGGGTGGTGTTAATTAATTGGGGGAAAATAAAATATCCCCTTTGGAAAAATCCAGGGGTTTGGGGCACCCTGGTCTCAGCCAGGGAGGTGTTGAAGAGAGAAAAGTTCAAATTGTCGCGGAGTTCTGGAGATCCGCGGGTGAAACCGTGCAGGGAAATGCTCAGAAATGAAATCTGGGTGGTGTTAATTAATTGGGGGTGTAATTAATACAGCCCCACACATCTGGTCAGGTTCCACTCTGAGTACCTGTTGGGAATAAAAAAAAATATCCCCTTTGGAAAAATCCAGGGGTTTGGGGCACCCTGGGCTCTGCCAGGCAGGGGTTGGAGGGTGAGGGTTGAAGTTGTCGCGGAGTTCTGGAGATCCGCGGGTGAAACGAGACACAAAAATGCTCAGAAATGAAATCTGGGTCATGTTAATTAATTGGGGGAAAATAAAAATATCCCCTTTGGAAAAATCCATGGGTTTGGGGTTTGGGGCACCCTGGGCTCTGCCAGGCAGGGGTTGGAGGGTGAAAGTTCAAATTGTCGCGGAGTTCTGGAGATCCGCGGGTGAAATGAGACACAAAAATGCTCAGAAATGAAATCTGGGTGGTGTTAATTAATTGGGGGAAAATAAAATATCCCCTTTGGAAAAATCCAGGGGTTTGGGGCACCCTGGTCTCAGCCAGGGAGGTGTTGAAGAGAGAAAAGTTCAAATTGTCGCGGAGTTCTGGAGATCCGCGGGTGAAACCGTGCAGGGAAATGCTCAGAAATGAAATCTGGGTGGTGTTAATTAATTGGGGGTGTAATTAATACAGCCCCACACATCTGGTCAGGTTCCACTCTGAGTACCTGTTGGGAATAAAAAAAAAATATCCCCTTTGGAAAAATCCAGGGGTTTGGGGCACCCTGGGCTCTGCCAGGCAGGGGTTGGAGGGTGAGGGTTGAAGTTGTCGCGGAGTTCTGGAGATCCGCGGGTGAAACCGTGCAGGGAAATGCTCAGAAATGAAATCTGGGTGGTGTTAATTAATTGGGAGAAAATAAAAATATCCCCTTTGGAAAAATCCAGGGGTTTGGGGCACCCTGGTCTCAGCCAGGGAGGTGTTGAAGAGAGAAAAGTTCAAATTGTCGCGGAGTTCTGGAGATCCGCGGGTGAAACCGTGCAGGGAAATGCTCAGAAATGAAATCTGGGTGGTGTTAATTAATTGGGAGAAAATAAAATATCCCCTTTGGAAAAATCCATGGGTTTGGGGTTTGGGGAACCCTGGGCTCTGCCAGGCAGGGGTTGGAGGGTGAGGGTTGAAGTTGTCGCGGAGTTCTGGAGATCCGCAGGTGAAACGAGACACAAAAATGCTCAGAAATGAAATCTGGGTGGTGTTAATTAATTGGGGGAAAATAAAATATCCCCTTTGGAAAAATCCATGGTTTTGGGGCACCCTGGGCTCTGCCAGGGAGGTGTTGAAGAGAGAAAAGTTCAAATTGTCGCGGAGTTCTGGAGATCCGCGGGTGAAACGAGACACAAAAATGCCCAGTAATGCAATGTTGGTTGGTTTAATTAATTGGGGGTGTAATTAATTAATCCCCACACACCTGGTCAGGCTCCTCTCCCAGTAAATTCACATTAAAATCCCATCCTCACTTAAAATCCACCAATTTTGGGTTTTTGGTGAACCCTGGAGCAGTTTCTGTCCTCTTCCAAGGGAGGATTTTTAAGGGTTAAAGGTGAAAATTGCCATTTAAATTAAACACAGTAATACACTCAGGATTGATTAATTAATTGGGGTGTAATTAATACAGCCCCATGCACCTGATCAAGCTCCTCTCCCAAGGAAATTCACGTTAAAATCCCATTTTTTGGGTTTTGGTGAATCCTAGGGGAGTTTCTTTCCCTTGCCAGGGGAGGATTTTTAAGGGTTAAAGGTGAAAATTTCCCTTTAAATTAAACACAGTAATGAATTGTGGGTGAGTTAATTAATTGGGGTGTAATTAATACATCCCCATGCACTTGATCAAGCTCCTCTCCCAAGGAAATTCATGTTAAAATCCCAGTTTTTGGTGAATCCCAGGAGTTTCTGTCCTCTTCCAAGGGTGGGGTTTTAAGGGTTAAAGGTGAAAATTTCCCTTTAAATTAAACACAGTAATGAAATGTGGGTGAGTTAATTAATTGGGGTGTAATTAATACAGCCTAACACACTTGATCAAGCTCCTCTCCCAAGGAAATTCACGTTAAAATCCCATTTTTTTGGGTTTTGGTGAATCCTAGGGGAGTTTCTTTCCCTTGCCAGGGGAGGATTTTTAAGGGTTAAAGGTGAAAATTTCCCTTTAAATTAAACACAGTAATGAATTGTGGGTGAGTTAATTAATTGGGGTGTAATTAATACATCCCCATGCACTTGATCAAGCTCCTCTCCCAAGGAAATTCATGTTAAAATCCCATTTTTTGGTGAATCCCAGGAGTTTCTGTCCTCTTCCAAGGGTGGGGTTTTAAGGGTTAAAGGTGAAAATTGCCCTTTAAATTAAACACAGTAATGAATTGTGGGTGAGTTAATTAATTGGGGTGTAATTAATACATCCCCATGCACTTGATCAAGCTCCTCTCCCAAGGAAATTCACGTTAAAATCCCATTTTTTTGGGTTTTGGTGAATCCTAGGGGAGTTTCTTTCCCTTGCCAGGGGAGGATTTTTAAGGGTTAAAGGTGAAATTTTCCCTTTAAATTAAACACAGTAATGAATTGTGGGTGGTGTTAATTAATTGGGGTGTAATTAATACATCCCCATGCACTTGATCAAGCTCCTCTCCCAAGGAAATTCATGTTAAAATCCCATTTTTTGGTGAATCCCAGGAGTTTCTGGTCTCTTCCAAGGGTGGGGTTTTAAGGGTTAAAGGTGAAAATTTCCCTTTAAATTAAACACAGTAATGAAATGTGGGTGAGTTAATTAATTGGGGTGTAATTAATACAGCCTAACACACTTGATCAAGCTCCTCTCCCAAGGAAATTCACGTTAAAATCCCATTTTTTTGGGTTTTGGTGAATCCTAGGGGAGTTTCTTTCTCTTGCCAGGGGAGGATTTTTAAGGGTTAAAGGTGAAAATTTCCCTTTAAATTAAACACAGTAATGAATTGTGGGTGGTGTTAATTAATTGGGGTGTAATTAACCCCAGGCTGGGTCACAGCCTGCAGGGATTCACGAGGAGAGAGCCCCGAAAATCCCTTTGGGATGGACCCAGCTGAAGGAACAGCCCAACCCCCAACATTCCACTGCCTGGCATTTTTATTTTATTATTTTTTCTCCTTTTGTGCCCTTTCTCAGCAGAGATCTAACACAGAATAATTTTTTTCCAGCTGGTAACAAAGAAAAAAAATGATAAATGGGGACTTGGTGGCCTGGGAGAGGGAAAAAAGGGAAAAAAAACCAAAAAAAAACCAAAGGAAACTGTGGATCAGCAGTGAAAAACTCTCAGAGCAGCACGGGATAAAATTTCTTAAATTTCTCCCCCATCAAAAAAAAAAAAAAAATTAAAAAATTAGAATAAAAAATAAAAAAAAAATCTCCTGATCAAAAGCCTTCAAAAAAAACCAACAAAAAAACCCACAAAAAACCCAAAAAAGCACTCAGGAAAAAAAAACTCATTAAAAAAACTCAGTAAAAAAAAATCAGCAAAAAAAAAATCTGCAAAAAAAACTCAGTAAAAAATAAAAATCACCAAAAAATAACTCAGCAAAAAAAAATTCATAAAAATAAAACTCAGCAAGAAAAAACTCATAAAAATAAAACTCAGCAAAAAAAAAACCTCATAAAAATAAAACTCAGCAAAAAAAACCTCATAAAAATAAAACTCAGCAAAAAAAAACCTCAGCAAAGAAAAATCAGCAAAAAAAAACCTCAGCAAAGAAAAATCAGCAAAAAATTAAAAAATCAGCAAAAAAATAATTAAAAAAATCAGAAAAAAATCAGAAAAAAAAAACTCAGCAAAGAAAAATCAGCAAAAAATAAAAAATATCAGCAAAAAAATAATAAAAAAATCAGAAAAAAAACTCATTAAAAAAACTCAGCAAAAAATAAAAAATACAGCAAAAAAAAATAAAAAAAAAATCAGAAAAAAAAATTCAGCTAAAAAACAAAAAAATCAGCAAAAAAATAAAAATTAAAAAAATCAGAAAAAAAAAAAACTCAGCAAAAAAAATCAGCAAAAAATTAAAAAATCAGCAAAAAAATAATAAAAAAATCAGAAAAAAAAACTCATCAAAAAATAAAAAATCAGCAAAAAAAATAATAAAAAAATCAGAAAAAAAAAAAACTCAGCAAAAAAAATCAGCAAAAAATAAAAAATCAGCAAAAAAAAAGAAAAATCAGAAAAAAAAACTCATCAAAAAAACTCAGCAAAAAATAAAAAATCAGCAAAAAAAAGTAAAAAAAATCAGAAAAAAAAACTCATTAAAAAAACTCAGCAAAAAATAAAAAATCAGCAAAAAAATAAAAAAATCAGAAAAACCTCATTAAAAAAACTCAGCAAAAAAAAAAAATCAGCAAAAAAAAATCTCCCATGTGAGCTCAAATAAATTTAAAAAAAAAAAAAATATTCCCTGCCTTCCAAGCATTGAAATTAAAAAAAAAAAAATATTCCCTGCCTTCCAAAGTTGAAATTAAAAAAAAAAAAATATTCCTGCCTTCCAAGCGTTGAAATGGCTTAAAAAACAAAGAGAGATTTGGGGGCCGGGCTGTCAAAAGAGAGGGGTAAAAGAAAATCAAAATCAAGTGAGACTGGAGCTGTGATGTGAAGGATGCCGGGAGTGGCGGCTCGGGAATGCGACACTGGATTGTCACATGCGAGCAAACGCAGCCCGGGGGGAATCCCGAACAGGCACGAGCAGCCGGGAGAGGGGAGGAAATCAGACAGGGGATTGACAGAGAGAAAATAAAGAGAGAAAAAAATAGAGAGAGAGAAAAGAAAGAGAGGAAAAAAATTAGAGAGAGGAAAAAAATATAGAGAGAGAAAAATAGAGAGAAAAAAAATAGAGAGAGAGAAAGAAAGAGAGGAAAAAAATATAGAGAGAGGAAAAAAATATAGAGAGAGAAAAAATTAGAGAGAAAAAAATAGAGAGAGAGAAAATAAAGAGAGGAAAAAAATAGAGAGAGGAAAAAAATATAGAGAGAGAAAAAATAGAGAGAAAAAAATAGAGAGAGAGAAAATAAAGAGAGGAAAAAAATTAGAGAGAAAAATAAAGAGAAAAAATAAAGAGAAAAAATGAACAGAAAAATAAAGAGAAAAAATAAACAGAAAAAATTAGAGGAAAAAATAGAGAAAAAAATAAAGAGAGAAAAAAAATAAAGAGAGAAAAAAAATAGAGAGAGAAAAATAAGAGAGAAAAAAAATATATAGAGAGAAAAAAATAGAGAGAAAAAAATATAAAGAGAGAAAAAAATAGAGAGAAAAAATAGAGAGAAAAAAAATATAGAGAGAGAAAATAAAGAGAGAAAACAAATATAAAGAGAGAAAAAATACAGAGAAAAAAAAAATATAAAGAGAGAAAAAAATAGAGAGAAAAAAAGAGAGAAAAAAAATATATAGAGAGAAAATAAAGAGAGAAAAAAATGTATATAGAGAAAAAAAATATAGAGAAAATAAAGGGAGAAAAAAATTAGAGAAAAAATAAACAGAAAAAAATAAACAGAAAAAATTAGAGAAAAAAATAGAGAAAAAATAAAGAGAGAAAAAAAAATAGAGAAAAAAAATATAGAGAGAGAAAATAAAGAGAGAAAAAAAATAAAGAGAGAAAAAAATAGAGAGAAAAAAAATAGAAAGAAAAAAATTAGAGAAAAAATAAACAGAAAAAAATAACAGAAAAAATTAGAGAAAAAAAATAGAGAAAAAATAAAGAGAGAAAAAAATTAAAGAGAGGAAAAAATTAAAGGGAGAAAAAAAATTAGAGAAAAAAATAAAGAGAAAAAAATTAAAGAGAAAAAATTAGAGAGAAAAAATAAAGAGATAAAAAATTAAGAGAGAAAAAATAAAGAGAGAAAAAAATAAATGAGAGAAAAATAAATGGAGAAAAAATAAAGAGAGAAGAAAAAATAAGAGACAAAAAATAAGAGAGAAAAAAAATAAATGGAGAAAAAATAAGAGGAAAAGATAAATGGAAAAAAAATAAATGGAAAAAAAATAAATGGAGAAAAAATAAAGAGAGAAAAAAATAAAGAGAGAAAAAAATTAAAGAGAGAAAAAAAAATAGAGAGAAAAAAATAAAGAGAAAAAAAAAAGAAAAAAATTAGAGAAAAAAATAAAGAGAAAAAAAGAAAAAATAGAGAAAAAAAATAAGAGAAAAAAATAAAGAGAAAAAAATTAAGAGAAAAAAATAAGAGAGAAAAAAATAATGGAGAGAAAAATAAATGGAGAAAAAAATAAAGAGAGAAAAAATTAAAGAGAGAAAAAATTAAAGAGAAAAAAAAGAGAGAAAAAATTAAGAAGGAAAAAGAAATTTAAACAGAGAAAAACTGAATAAACGAGATGAGAAAACATTAGAGAAAAAAAGAGAAAAAATTAAAGAGAAAACAAAAATTCGGAATGTTTATGAGGAATAACGAGTTCACCAGCGGAAAAACTTTATTCCAAAATTCGGAATGTTTATGAGGGAATAACGGTTCCCAGGGGAAAAGCTTTAAATCCCAAAATTCCGGAATGTTTGATGAGGAATAACGAGTTCACGGGGAAAAGCTTTAAATCCAAAATTCCGGAATGTTTATGAGGAATAACGGTTCACCAGCGGGAAAAGCTTTTAATCCCAAAATTCCGGAATGTTTAATGAGGAATAACGGTTCACCAGCGGGAAAAGCTTTAAATCCCAAAATTCCGGAATGTTTGATGAGGAATAACGGTTCACCAGCGGGAAAAGCTTTAAATCCCAAAATTCCGGAATGTTTAATGAGGAATAACGAGTTCTCCAACGGGAAAAGCTTTAAATCCCAAAATTCCGGAATGTTTGATGAGGAATAACGCGTTCACCAGCGGGAAAAGCTTTTAATCCCAAAATTCCGGAATGTTTAATGAGGAATAACGCGTTCACCAGCGGGAAAAAGCTTTGGAATCCAAAATTCCGGAATGTTATGATGGGAATTTCACAGCGAATTTTCCAAAATCCAGAATGTTGTAGGAATAATTCCAGGAAAAGTTTTGAATCCCAAAATTCCGGAATTTTTTGGATGGTCAATTCCAATATTTCAGAAGGCTCCAATCCCAAGATGTCCAACTGTTTGGGTACGTCTTCCAGGGAATTGAAAAATTCCTGGATTTTGGATTCTTCATTCCACACCATGCCAGGCGGGAAAATTCTCTTCCCAAATTCTTCCAAACCCCGAATTTCCGTTCCCAAATTGATCCCTCTGGGGGATGAACTGAGAATCCACCAAAATTCCCTCAGGAATCTCCTGGATTTTCACTTGTGGACTCAGATCCAAGGAGTTTTGTCTCCATCCATCATTGGAGTTTGCTTTTCAGACCGGAATTTTATAAATTTTTTAAATTCTTTTTGTTTTTTTTTTCCTGAAATTCGTTCCCAACAAAAGAACATAACAAAATCCGTTTTGGTTTTTTTTTTTTTTTGGGAATGATTTAAATTCTCTCTGGAAATTTTCTTTAATATTCTAATTTAACCAAGTTTCCTTTCCACTCACCAATCCCAGCAATCCAAAAAATCCCAATATTTTTAATAAACCCCCCAATCCTAACAATAAAAATCCACTCATTCTTCACACAACCTTAAAAAAACAATAAATCCCTGCGGTGCATTCCTCCCTACAACCACAATTCCCAAAATCCCAGCAGGGTTTGGCTGGGAATGGCTCTTTAAAACTCAGCCCCGCTCCCAAATTGGAATTCTTGCATCATCCCCACCCCTATTCTCAGCTTTTCCAGGGACTTTTTTTGGCTCCCAAAAAAAAAAAGCAAACCCACCGCATCCAGCTGGGCCATGATTTCCCTTTTCCCAGGCAATTTCCCACTATTTTTGCAGCCAGGGGTAATTTGGCTGCTGAATCACTCGGAGAAACTCTGACTTCAACCCCGAGGATTCTTTATTCCAGAGATTTCGGAGCTGCTCGGAATAGAATCCTGCCCCGTTTTCCTAGGAAAAAAAACCAAACTGTGGGGTGGGGATTGATCCCTGATTTCCCAGCTGGGGCAGGGATGGATGGAGCTGGGAAATGAGGATGGCAACGGGATTTTCCACACCAGCCCCGAGGCAGAGAGGGCAGAATCCCGCTGGAAGCTGTCGGGGGGGATGGCAATCGTTTCCCGCTTTGGAAAAATCCCTGGGAAAGGGTGAAACCTTGTGCCGGGCTCTTCTGGGATGTGGGAATTCTGGGGATATTCCACATTTGTGCCCTGTTAGGGGGGTTGGGGGTGGTGATGGATTTGGCAAGAGCAGAGCCCCAGGAATCCCGAGGTTCCAGGAGAGAGGGAATTGCCTCTTTCCAGGCAGGAAAATCTGGGAGAGCTCCGAGGGGAGGGAGCTCAGGATACTCAATTAATGAAGAATTAATTACTGAGTGAACACGACTAATTGGGGAGAGAAAACCTGGAGAGATTCCACCCCTCACCACGGAATCCTGGAATCCTTGGATCTTCAATCCCATCCCATTCCAATCCCACCAGCCCAGGCTGCTCCAGCCTTTCCAGGAATCCAGGGATTCTCTGGGAATTGCAGCCCAGCCAGGAATTCCACCCTGAGCTCCCCTTTCCCATTGAAGTCATTCCCTGGCTCCTGCCCTTCCAGCCCTTTCCCAAATCCCAGCTCTCCTTTCCCTCTGCAAAAGGCTCCAAGGATTCCCTGGATCCTTCCCTGATCCAGCTGCACATTCCCAGCTCTCCCAGACTGCCATTGCATCCAGCCCACTCCTCTCTGGGAAGGAATTTCAGGAATTCCCTGGGAATTGGGGACTCCAGGCAGGGTCTCCCTTCCCTTTTCCATCCCCAAATTCCATAAAAACCCCTCGGCATGGATCCTGAGTGTCCTGGATCCCAGAATTCTTTGGGATGGCATCCACGGACCTTCAATCCCATCCTGGGGCCACTTCCCCCAATCCCAGGCTGCTCCAAATCCACCTCTGGACACTGCCAGGCATTCTCTGGGAACTGCAGCCCAGCCAGGAATTCCTGCCCAATTCAGCTACCTTGGGATTTTTCCCGAAATGTGGAGGGGAGCTTTTCCCTGTGCAAATCCTGCTTTTCCCTCCTGTGCTGGGAAAAGGTCAGGGAGGGAAGGATTTGGGGTGGGAATTCTTCCCTGCCCTTCCTTCAGGGACCTTAAAGCTCCTCCCATTCCAAGCCCTGCCCTGGGCACGGAATTCCTCTGCTCTCCCAATCCCAAAATCTAGGATCCAACTGCCTGGCACAGCAATTCCTGCACCCTGGCCTTCCACCCTCTCTGGTGGCTTCCCATCCCATGGAATCCTGGAATTCCAGACTGCTTTGGGTGGGATTCATGGAGCTTCAGTCCCAGCCCAGTCCAATCCCAACACCTCCCCTATTCCCAGCCTTTCCTGGGACACTGCCAGGGATCCAGGGATTCTCTGGGAATTGCAGCCCAGCCAGGAATTCCTGCCCAAATCCCACCCTGAGCTCCCCTTTCCCATTGAAGCCATTCCCTGGCTCCTGCCCCTCCAGCCCTTTCCCAAATCCCAGCTCTCCTTTCCCTCTGGAAAAGGCTCCAAGGATTCCCTGGATCCTTCCCTGATCCAGCTGCACATTCCCAGCTCTCCCAGACTGCCATTGCATCCAGCACCATCCTCACTCCTCTCCGGGAAGGAATTTCAGGAATTCCCTCGGAATTGGGGACTCCAGTCAGGGTCTCCCTTCCCTTTCCCATCCCCAAATTCCATAAAAACCCCTCAGCATGGATCCTGAGTGTCCTGGATCGCAGAATCCTGGAATGGTTTGGGATGGGATCCATGAACCTTCAATCCCATCCCAGGGACACTTCCCCCAATCCCAGGCTGCTCCAAATCCACCCTTGGATGCTCCCAGGGATTCTCTGGGAATTGCAGCCCAGCCAGGAATTCCACCCTGAGCTCCCCTTTCCCATTGAAGTCATTCCCTGGCTCCTGCCCCTCCAGCCCTTTCCCCAATCCCAGCTCTCCTTTCCCTCTGCAAAAGGCTCCAAGGATTCCCTGGATCCTTCCCTGATCCAGCTGCGCATTCCCAGCTCTCCCAGCCTGAGACTGGATCCAGCACCATCCCAACTCTTCTCTGGGAAGGAATTTGAGGAACTGGGGACTCCAGGCAGGGTCTCCCTTCCCTTTCCCATCCCCAAATTCCATAAAAAACCCTCAGCATGGATCCTGAGTGTCCTGGATCCCAGAATTCTTTGGGATGGCATCCATGGACTTTCAATCCCATCCTGGGGCCACTTCCCCCAATCCCAGGCTGCTCCAAATCCACCTCTGGACACTGCCAGGCATTCTCTGGGAATTGCAGCCCAGCCAGGAATCCCATCCCAAGCTCCCCTTTCCCACTGAAGCCAATCCCTGCCTCCAGCCCTTTTCCCAAATCCCAGCTCTCCTGGAGCCCCTGGAAGAAGCTCCAAGGATTCCCTGGATCCTCCTCCACGTGAACGCTCCCAGCTCTGCACAGGAGCTGAATTTTCCCTTCTCAAGCATCCAAGGAACCCCTCGGAATATTTCTCTGCACAGGAGCTGAATTTTCCCTTCTCAAGCATCCATGGAACCCTTTGGAATATTTCTCTGCACAGGAGCTGAATTTTCCCTTCTCAAGCATCCAAGGAACCCCTCGGAATATTTTTCCCCCGCTGCTTGCACGGGGAATTATTTGGAATTTACCGAGGATCTCCCCTCACCCCGCCGGCCTCATCCCAGGAAAAACCGGGAATGGAGACAAGAGAAGAGCACTGCGAGGAGGAGAGAGGGGCGATTTATTAATTATACGAGGCATGTCACCTGGACGGAGGGTTCATTGATGCAAATAAGTGAAGGCCGCATTCGTGTTCAGACCTCCCAGCAATGTGAGAGATATTTTTAATCCCGGAGGCGCTGAAAAAAAGAAAACTTCAGGGGCACGGAATCAAAGGTGAGATAATTGACTCTCAACCCGCCATCGTCCGCTGAAAGACCTCCGAGCCGAGAGCGGCCCAATGAAAATTCATTTTGACTCCGCCCAGACCGAGGCAAATACCAAATACACCGAGGGAAAAAGGGAGAAAGAATCCAGGGACGGAACAAACCTTGGTAAACCTCCTTCCTCCACCAAAGCCGAGAAAGAAACCGGGAAGCCAAAATAATTGACACCAACCCCAACAACCACGGCATGGGTGAGGAGAGAGCCGGGGCAGCACACCTGAACCTCCCGGAGAAAGAGAACAGGGAAAAGCCAAAAAAAAAAAAAAAGAGCAGGAGCTGCAGGGAGATGAGGGCAGAGGCTGAAGGGAAGAGGAGCGAGCACCAGAAAATGTTTGGGAAATGTTTAGGATCTAAATCAACTCATCTGCCCCCCCAAAAAATTCCAGCATTATTCCATCCCTGGAAGTGTGCAAGGCCAGGCTGGGAAGGTGCAGAAGGTTTCCCTGCCCGTGGTAGGGGGTCCCTTCCCACCCAAACCATTCCATCATTCTGTGATTCCTGAGGCAACGATGGAATAAATGAATTATTCCAAATATGCCACTGTGGTTGGTAACGGATTGGATTCCAATTCCCATAGGAACTGGAGCTCCAAACCCAAACCCAGCATGGTCCCAGCTGGGGAAGACCCTGTGCTCATGTGGCCCATCCCAGAAAAACCTCAGACAATCCAAACCAGCAAACATTTGCAAACTTAGAACCACCGGGAGGAAAATTCCTCCTGGAGCCTCCTCTGCTCCAGGCTGAGCCCCTTTCCGAGCTCCCTCAGCTGCTCCAGGGGCTCCAAACCCTTCCCTGGATGTGCTTCAGCCCTTCTTGAGGACACAAATGTCCTTGGAAAAGACCCTCAGAGTCTTGTGGAAAGATGGGAATGTTTGGAAGGCTGGGTGAGGAAAAATCAAGATTTTTAATCAGCGACCGAAGGAGCCCTAGAGCAGGAAAAGCTCCTGGCCTTAACTTGGGGAAGAGCAAAGATTGGGAACATCCAGCCCCTCAAAGAGCTTTAACAAATCATAAATAAACCCCTGCTGGAGCCCTGGAACAACAGCAGCACCACAGAGGCCTGGGCGCCACGCAGCGACATCCAAAATCGCAGCATTAAACCCAAAAATGACCCCACAGCTCTCTGAAAACTGCCACTGTATCCCACGAGGATCTCAAGCACCACACCCTGACCCTCTGCTGAAACGACCTCCCTGATCCCGACCTCCACCACGCCGCGCCCGTCGCGGGGCGCTCCGCCAGAATCCACCGGGCGCCCGCGACTCCCCTGCGGAAAAACCCCCAAAATCGGGGAACGTGCCGACAAAGGGGCACAAGTCTCGCTCAGCTGACGTGTTTCCAAAGCTGCAGGCTCGGTGATGGCCCAGAGCAGACTTTTCTGAAAGCTCGAATGGCAATTATTGGACTTTGCACCGCTGCCTATTTTATTACGAGGTTTTTATTATGATATTTCGGGGCTTGCGTTATCGCCAGCGCCAGCGCTGAGACGCAGCGGGTTTGGTTTCTTAGCAGCGTCAGCTCCTCAAGCTTTCCAATCCTGAAAAAATAAATGGTACTAAAAATACACCCATTTATTGACTAAAATACCGTTTTCCAATTTTGATAAAGTAGCAGCACCTATGCCTGCTCAAAGATAAGGGAGAAGAACTTTTTCCTCCGTGAGATGCCGCCAAGAGATAAATCTGCTCCCTGCTGATGAGCAACATGGTTCAAAATCCACAATGGGAGCCATTCTGAGGTGAAAAACCCTACAAAATGCCAGTTATTTTCTATTTCTCAATGTTTTGACCACATTTTAACTTCAAGGAATGGCTCTACCTCCCAAAAACCCTCTGGAAAAATGGCCCAGCACGAGCACAAGTGGCTCAGTTATGAGGCACTTCAAGCCCAATCCAGTCTGAGTTAAAAACCCTAAACCACACCCATTTTCTTCTCTTTCTCAATATTTTCACCACTTTATAACCCCAAATATTTGCTCCACCACCCAAAACCCCTGTGATAAATCAGCCCAGCACGAGCACAAGTGTCTCAGTTATTGAGGCACTTCAGGCCAAATCTATTCTGAGATGCTTCAGACCTGATCATTCTGAGTTAAAAAAACTAAACTACACCACTTATTTTCTCTTTCTCAATGTTTTGACCACATTTTAAGTACAAGGAATGGCTCTGCCACCCAAAAACCCGCTGGAAAAATGGCCCAGCACGAGCAGAAGTGGCTCCATTATGAGGCACTTCAGTTCCAAATCCATTCTGAGGTAAAAACCCTAAACCACACCCAATTTCTTCTCTTTTTCAATGTTTTTACCACTTTATAAACCCAAGTATTTGCTCTACCTCCCAAAACCCCTGTGATAAAACAGCCCAGCACGAGCACAAGTGTCCCAGTGAAGAGCCACTCCAGACCCAATCCATTCTGAGTTAAAAACCCTAAACCACACCCATATTCTTCTCTTTTTCTATGTTTTTACCACTTTATAACCCCAAATATTTGCTCCACCTCCCAAAACCCCTCTGAAAACACAGCCCAGCACGAGCACAAGTGTCCCAGTGAAGAGCCACTCCAGACCCAATCCATTCTGAGTTAAAAAACCCTAAACCACACCACTTATTTTCTATTTCTCAATGTTTTTACCACATTTTAACTTCAAGGAATGGCTCTACCTCCCAAAAACCCTCTGGAAAAATGGCCCAACACGAGCACAAGTGGCTCAGTTATGAGGCACTTCAAGCCCAATCCAGTCTGAGTTAAAAAACCCTAAACCACACCCATTTTCTTCTCTTTCTCAATATTTTCACCACTTTATAACCCCAAATATTTGCTCCACCACCCAAAACCCCTGTGATAAATCAGCCCAGCACGAGCACAAGTGTCTCAGTTATTGAGGCACTTCAGGCCAAATCTATTCTGAGATGCTTCAGACCTGATCATTCTGAGTTAAAAAAACTAAACTACACCACTTATTTTCTCTTTCTCAATGTTTTTACCACATTTTAAGTACAAGGAATGGCTCTGCCACCCAAAAACCCGCTGGAAAAATGGCCCAGCACGAGCAGAAGTGGCTCCATTATGAGGCACTTCAGTTCCAAATCCATTCTGAGTTAAAAACCCTAAACCACACCCAATTTCTTCTCTTTTTTCAATGTTTTTACCACTTTATAAACCCAAGTATTTGCTCTACCTCCCAAAACCCCTGTGATAAAACAGCCCAGCACGAGCACAAGTGTCCCAGTGAAGAGCCACTCCAGACCCAATCCATTCTGAGTTAAAAACCCTAAACCACACCCATATTCTTCTCTTTTTCTATGTTTTTACCACTTTATAACCCCAAATATTTGCTCCACCTCCCAAAACCCCTCTGAAAACACAGCCCAGCACGAGCACAAGTGTCCCAGTGAAGAGCCACTCCAGACCCAATCCATTCTGAGTTAAAAACCCTAAAATACACCCATATTCTTCTCTTTTTCTATGTTTTTACCACTTTATAACCCCAAATATTTGCTCCACCTCCCAAAACCCCTCTGAAAACACAGCCCAGCACGAGCACAAGTGTCCCAGTGAAGAGCCACTACAATCCCAATCCATTCTGAGTTAAAAACCCTAAAATACACCCAATTTCTTCTCTTTCTCAATATTTTCACCACTTTATAACCCCAAATATTTGCTCCACCTCCCAAAACCCCTCTGAAAACACAGCCCAGCACGAGCACAAGTGTCCCAGTGAAGAGCCACTACAATCCCAATCCATTCTGAGTTAAAAACCCTAAAATACACCCATATTCTTCTCTTTTTCTATGTTTTTACCACTTTATAAACCCAAATATTTGCTCCACCACCCAAAACCCCTGTGATAAATCAGCCCAGCACGATCACAAGTGTCCCAGTGAAGAGCCACTCCAGACCCAATCCATTCTGAGTTAAAAACCCTAAAATACACCCAATTTCCTCTCTTTCTCAATATTTTCACCACTTTATAACCCCAAATATTTGCTCCACCTCCCAAAACCCCTCTGAAAACACAGCCCAGCACGAGCACAAGTGTCCCAGTGAAGAGCCACTACAATCCCAATCCATTCTGAGTTAAAAACCCTAAACCACACCCATATTCTTCTCTTTTTCTATGTTTTTACCACTTTATAACCCCAAATATTTACTCCACCTCCCAAAACCCCTCTGAAAACACAACCCAGCACGAGCACAAGTGTCCCAGTGAAGAGCCACTCCAGACCCAATCCATTCTGAGTTAAAAACCCTAAAATACACCCAATTTCTTCTCTTTCTCAATATTTTCACCACTTTATAACCCCAAATATTTGCTCCACCTCCCAAAACCCCTCTGAAAACACAGCCCAGCACGAGCACAAGTGTCCCAGTGAAGAGCCACTACAATCCCAATCCATTCTGAGTTAAAAAACCTAAACCACACCCATTTTCTTCTCTTTTTCAATGTTTTTACCACTTTATAAACCCAAATATTTGCTCTACCTCCCAAAACCCCTGTGATAAATCAGCCCAGCATGATCACAAGTGTCCCAGTGAAGAGCCACTCCAATTAACCGCCCGGCCCTAACGAGCCGCAGCCACGGCTGCTGCCGGGCAGGCGAGAGCACTCCGCTTTTATTTTTAATTATTTTAATTTTTATTTCCCCTCTCACAGCTTCCATCGAGGACCTGTGGGCAAGGTTCTGGAGGGCTCCTGCCATTCGTGCCAAGCCGGGCCGGAGCCGCGCTCCGCTCCCGCCACGCTGGGTTGATAAATGAGTCATTATCCCAAAAGCCATAATCACTGCCTGCTCTCGGAGACATCCAGAGCACGGCCTGAAAGCCCTGTCTTAGCTCAGGAAGCGAAACGAAACACAACAACAACAACAACCACCCAAAAGAGAAAAAAAAGGACATTGAACAGAAAAATCCTGACAAGACCTTCTCACGCGGCTGGGTTTTGCCAGCCTGCGGTGTTTTTTTTTTTTGAGCTCCCATCCGTCAACTTCATGGCAACAGCAATTCAGACAACTTTTCTTTTCTTGTTTTTTTTCCAGCAATAAATTATTAGCCAGCTGTAACTGCCAACACCAGGATGAATTAACATATGCTGGAGTGAAATATTTCCAACAAGGAAAAATGCGTGGCTGGAACGCGAGACAAGTTGCAACCTCTTTTTTTTTTACCCACCCCCATATTAAATCAATGTTTAGAGGGGGAAAAAAAAAACCCAACCCAAACAAGGCTAATTTAGGCAAGGCAGTGCTTATCTCCTCCTTCCTTATGTGAGCTCTCTGCTTTTTCCCAGGGAGCAGAGCCAAATCAGAGTCTGGAAATTACGGCTTCACGTTTCTCCCGGCAGAGAGGCAGCAACACGAGGTCCCAGATTCCTCACCCTGAAATTTAGGGAGACCTGAGTCTGGAATTGGACTCCCTGATGGTTTTTAGTGCTCGTGGTGTCTTTCAGGACCAGGAGATTTTTCCCAAGAATGTGTTTGGTCGCTCTCAGCCCGACCGTGGCCTGTGCGAGGAAATGATTCCTTTGGATTTAATTCCCATTTCACCCACAGTTCTCGTTGTGTCAGAGAAAAATCAACATTTATCCTTCTTTACTCTTCTCTGTGCCACTCAGGACCTCATAAATCTCTATTACAGCTCTCTCAGATGTCTTTTCCCTGCTTCCACAGCATCGTTTTCCTCCTCCCTGATTTTTAAGGGGAAGGAATGAGCGCGGTTCCAGCTGTGAACGAGGCGGCTCCGCGACACCATTCCCGTTTTCTCTCTATTCCCATCACTGCAATTCCTCACACTGAGCCCGTTTTTTAACTAACACCGAGCACCAGGGCTGTGTTTCTCACAGCTATCAACTTAAAACTTTACAATCTCATTCCTGAGTGGCGTCAGCCAACTCGGAAATCGTCGTTCTGTAGGAAAAAAAAAAAAACAGGAAAAACCTCTTTAACGAACAATGCTTTATATCAAAACTGATTTTTTTTCCCTGCCCTTCCACGACAGGTCAAAACGAGCTGCTCCAGCACAGGGACACCACTAATGACCTCCCTCCGTTGAGTTAATTGATCCTTTAATCCATCTCTTAATATCTCCCAGCAATTCCTGCGTGCAAACCCCTCCACTCCTGCTCCCAGGAGCCGGTGAAGGGTTTTTAGAAACCCAGGCGAAGTTGCAGAGATTTGTCAACCGCTTCAGAGAAAGCTACGAGCCCGATGTGTTGTCGAAAGCATTTCTTGTAGCCAGAGGGCAGAAATTCATCTGCCACACGATTGGGAACAAGAACCTCTCTGTACTCAATCTACGTAAAAAAAGGAGGCGCTCTGGGCTTTTCGGCAGCTAAAGAAAACAAGATCTTGTCCTGATAAATACAACCGAGGCCCCACACAGCAGCAAAACACATTTTGCAATCTGTCTGGGAAGAGGAAAACACACAAAGTGCTTGTAAAATATCCCATATTCCATTTATCAGGTGAGCAGGGCTGGCGCTTTGCCTCACCGCGAGCTGGAGAGTTTAAATCTCACCTCGATATGTGAACGTCAATAAAAAAAAAACAAACCCGACGATTCATCTCGGATACGGGAAATCCAGCACGCCGCTGATCATCCCAGCCTGGGTTTCCTGCTGCCAGGACAAAGAGATCAGGGATGAAACCCGTGGGATGGCTGCGAGCAAACCTCCCAAAAATCCCGGGATGCTCCCATAGATCTCCCATCTCCTTTAATGCCCTTGCTAACAGCACCCGGCAACGACTCCCAAAGAAAAGGAGCCCCAAAAGTCACCCTGGATGATGTGACAAAGCAACGAGAAAGGGAAGGAATGGTTCAGGGGACCGGGAGATGGAGAGCCCTGCGAAGCTCCGGGCTTGCCGCAGGTCAGCAGGAGGTTTCCTGTGCCGACCTGCAGCTCCACAATCCCGGAGCTGCGACTTTACCAAGCTTGGAAAAGCCCTTTAAATCCACCCAGCACTGCCAAGCCCAGCACCCACCCCCGACCCGAGCACTGCCGAACTCATTTCTGTTTTTCCAAAGTCATGACCAGCCCTGCCAGGCTACCAAACCCACGCTGAACTGGGGGAAAATCCCATTTCCGAGGCGTAACAACCCCAACCCCGAGATGATTTTCCCAGTTTTTGGCTCGGGGCGGCAGAAGGAAAGCTCGGAACAAAGTGAGAAAATTGGAGCCCTGGTGTTTTGGGAAGAACCAGGAGCCTTTCTCAGGAATAATTTGGGGATTTCATGGAATCACACAATCATGGAGCAGCTCGGGTTGGAAGGGCCCTCAAATATCTTTTTGTCCCACTCCCCCAGGCTGCTCCAAGTCCTGCCCAACCTGGCTTGGAATATTTTTTAGGGATGAGGCAGCCACAGCTTCCGTGGGCAAACTGTGCCAGGGCAGGGCAATCCATGGAGTGATTTGTGTGCAGGAATCCGGGATAAACACTCCCTCTGCTTTCAGCATCTCCTTGCACGAGTGCAAAGCAGCAGGTTTGGGCAGAGTTCAGTCAGTATTTCATTTTGGGCTCCCCTTTGCTCAGCTTTGCCAGCTCTTCACCACGGCCACCCCCCAGCACTCTCCCGGGGAAAAAAAGCCCGCTGGAAAACTCCCCTGAGGAGCTGCCCATGGTTTGTCCTTGCTTTTTCTCATCCTGGCCGGGCAATTACTTCAGGGAAAAAACAAAAAAACAAAAAAAACTTGGAAGAAAAACCATTCTGCCCGCCTGTCACCAAATCAATACCTCACCCATTAGGTCATAACTATAAAGACAAGTTTCTCAGGGAATAGTCAATACAGAATTGCAGGCGTGGGCTAACAAAGGATGCAGGAAGAAGGAAGAAAAAAATAAATAAAAAAAAACACCTTACATCTAAAATTACGGAAGAAACGACACGACAACCTCTTTTATTAAATCCGCCCTGAAATCCGTGTTTTTCCTCGCTGCTCTCGATGAGGTGAGACTGACACGCACTCTCCAAAAACCCAGCTCCAATTTCAGCTCCGCTATCGACTCACTGCGGCCTCAGGGAAGTCGCAGGTTCTTAGGAACGACGCTTCCCACCTCTTGCTGAGGGGGGAAAACGCCACAAAATCAGCGCTGGAAGTGCTGTTGTATAAAGGGAAAGTGCCCGCAAAGTGTTGCTTTTGAGTTTCTTTCTCCACCTCCGAGAGGAGACTGAGCTCGTCCCCATCTGACTCCGCCAGAGAAAACATTTAGCTCGAGGAAGCAAAACAGCTTGATTGCTGCTTTGAGGAAATGAAGGAATTGTATCCATAAAATTATAAAGAGAGCTAATAAAAGCAGCCGTCAGGCAGAACTGATCCCTTGCCAGGGCGAGTCCCTCGCCTATAAAAAGCGGAGAAAGGATGGTGGCTGGGAGGAGTGAGGAATGTGAAAATCCTCCTGTGTCCCACAAACCCCCCTGGGTTTGCCAGGAACTCCTGGAGCCCGCGGCTCCTGCTCGAGCACGGGGCTGGAAGCAGAGGAGCTCCGAGGGTTCAGAGCCCATCTGCTCATTGCACTCCACTTGGAACGGCGGTCGAGTCACGGTTTGCAAAACTCATTTGGGCTTGGAGCGGCTGCAGTCGCTGCAAACCGCATCCTCCAGGGGCAGAGGCAGCACGCAGAGCTCAGGGAGGAAATTCCCGGAGGGGCTGAGGGGAAATCTTCCCGTCCCGAGGGGCTGAAAGCACCTCAGATGGCACAGGAGGGATTGGAATCGGAAATACACGGAGAGGAGACAGGCAGAGGGTACCTGACACCTGTGTCACCTGTATTCCCAGAGGAATAACACCTGTGTCACCTGTGTCACCTGTATTCCCAAGGAATCACACCTGTGTCACCTGTATCCCCAGAGGAATCACACCTGTGTCACCTGTATTCCCAAGGAATCACACCTGTGTCACCTGTGTATTCCAAAAGGAATCACAACTGTGTCACCTGTATCCCCAGAGGAATCACACCTGTGTCAACTGTGCATTCCCACAGGAATCACACCTGTGTCACCTGTATTCCCAAGGAATCACACCAGTGTCACCTGTATTCCCACAGGAATCACACCTGTGTCACCTGTGCATTCCCAGAGCAATCACACCTGTGTCACCTGTATTCCCAAGGAATCACACCTGTGTCACCTGTATTCCCAGAGGAATCACACCTGTGTCACCTGTGTCACCTGTATTCCCAAGGAATCATACCTGTGTCACCTGTGTATTCCCAAAGGAATCACACCTGTGTCACCTGTATTCCCAAGGAATCATACCTGTGTCACCTGTGCATTCCCAAAGGAATCACACCTGTGTCACCTGTATTCCCAAGGAATCACACCTGTGTCACCTGCATTCCCAAAGGAATCGCACCTGTGTCACCTGTATCCCCAGAGGAATCACACCTGTGTCACCTGTGCATTCCCAGAGCAATCCACACCTGTGTCACCTGTATTCCCAAGGAATCACACCTGTGTCACCTGTATTCCCAGAGGAATCACACCTGTGTCACCTGTATTCCCAGAGGAATCACACCTGTGTCACCTGTATTCCCAAGGAATCACACCTGTGTCACTACCTGGTATTCCCAAGGAATCACACTGTGTCACCTGTATTCCCAAGGAATCACACCTGTGTCACCTGTATTCCCAGAGGAATCACACCTGTGTCACCTGTATTCCCAGAGGAATCACACCTGTGTCACCTGTATTCCCAAGGAATCACACCTGTGTCACCTGTATTCCCAAGGAATCACACCTGTGTCACCTGTATTCCCAGAGGAATCACACCTGTGTCACCTGTATTCCCAAGGAATCACACCTGTGTCACCTGTGCATTCCCAGAGCAATCACACCTGTGTCACCTGTATTCCCAAGGAATCACACCTGTGTCACCTGTATTCCCAGAGGAATCACACCTGTGTCACCTGTATTCCCAAGGAATCATACCTGTGTCACCTGTGTATTCCCAAAGGAATCACACCTGTGTCACCTGTATTCCCAAGGAATCACACCTGTGTCACCTGTGCATTCCCAAAGGAATCACACCTGTGTCACCTGTATTCCCAAGGAATCACACCTGTGTCACCTGTATTCCCAGAGGAATCACACCTGTGTCACCTGTATTCCCAAGGAATCACACCTGTGTCACCTGTATTCCCAGAGGAATCACACCTGTGTCACCTGTATTCCCAGAGAATCACACCTGTGTCACCTGTATTCCCAAGGAATCACACCTGTGTCACCTGTATTCCCAAGGAATCACACCTGTGTCACCTGTATTCCCACAAGGAATCACACCTGTGTCTCCCCACCTGTATTCCCAAGGAATCACACCTGTGTCACCTGTATTCCCACAGGAATCACACCTGTGTCACCTGTATTCCCAAGGAATCACACCTGTGTCACCTGTATTCCCAAGGAATCACACCTGTGTCACCTGTATTATGTATATTAGCTCAGATAGCAGGGATAATCATTCGGAATAATTTCCCCCCTAGAAGGGCTGGAACAATCCCGTGGAGTCCCCAGGCCTGGAATTGCTCCGGGACATGGATGTGGCCCTTGGGGACGCGCTGGTTGACTGAAAGCTCCATTGGGAGCTCCGTCATTCCACGATTCCATCATCTGGAACCAAACCCTGGGAGACACAGGAGCATCTTCCCGAAAGCAAGGATGGGCACGAGCTCCCGGAATGGGAGGTGGGAACTCCTCCTGTGCCAGCCCTCACGGAGCTCCGGGGGTGGGATCCCCTCCAGGGGTGGGATCTCCTCCTGGGATGGGATCCCCTCCTGGGGTGGGATCCCCTCCCTGGGGTGGGATCCGCTCCCGTGGGTGGGATCCGCTCCCGTGGGTGGGATCCCCTCCTGGGGTGGGATCCCCTCCCTGGGGTGGGATCCGCTCCCGTGGGTGGGATCCCCTCCTGGGGTGGGATCCCCTCCTGGGGTGGGATCCCCTTCCGGGGGTGGGATCCCCTGCAGGGGGTGGGATTCCCTCCTGGGGTGGGATCCCCTCCCAGGGGTGGGATCCCCCCCCGGGGGTGGGATCCCCTGCAGGGGGTGGGATTCCCTCCTGGGGTGGGATCCCCTCCCAGGGGTGGGATCCCCCCCGGGGGTGGGATCCCCTCCCGTGGGTGGAATCCCCTCCAGGGGTGGGATCCCCTCCAGGGGTGGGATCCCTCCTGGGGTGGGATCCCCTCCTGGGATGGGATCCCCTCCAGGGGTGGGATCCCCTCCTGGGGTGAATCCCCTCCTGGGGTGGGATCCCCTCCTGGGGTGGGATCCCCTCCCTGGGGTGGGATCCTCTCCCGGGGTGGGATCCCTCCGTGGGTGGGATCCCTCCTGGGTGCGGATCCCGTCCTGGGGTGGGATCCCCTCCCAAGGGTGGGATCCCCCCCGGGGGTGGGATCCCTCCCGTGGGTGGGATCCCTCCCGGGGTGGGATCCACTCCTGGGGTGGGATATCCTCCTGGGGTGGGATCCCTCCCGTGGGTGGGATCCCCTCCTGGGGGTGTGGGATCCCCTCCCTGGGGTGGGATCCCCTCCCGTGGTTGGGATCCCCTCCTGTGGGTGGGATTCTCTCCTGGGGTGGGATCCCCTCCGTGGGTGGGATCCCCTCCTGGGGTGGGATTCTCTCCTGGGGGTGGGATCCCCTCCCGGGTTGGGATCCCCTCCCGTGGGTGGGATCCCCTCCTGGGGTGGGATCCCCTCCCGGGGTGGGATCCCTTCCGGGGTGGGATCCCCTCCCGTGGTTGGGATCCCCTCCCGTGGGTGGGATCCCCTCCTGGGGTGGGATCCCTCCCGTGGGTGGGATCCCCTCCCGTGGTGGGGATCCCCTCCTGTGGGTGGGATTCTCTCTTGGGGGTGGGATCCCCTCCCGTGGGTGGGATCCCCTCCTGGGGTGGGATCCCCTCCCGGGGTGGGATCCCTTCCCGGGGTGGGATCCCCTCCAGGGGGTGGGATCCCCTCCCGTGGTGCTCAGGGCAGGAGCTGGATCCCTCCCTGCTGATTCCACCTGCAGGAACACCTGAGCCCAGCTCTGGCTGCCACAGGAAAGGCATGTAGGATTTTTTGACCGGATAAACGAATTCCCGCTGAATCCCGACTTTTCCGAGCAGCGCGCCGGAGCCCAGGCAGGCACAGGTGGTGCAGAGTTCAAAACCCAGGGCACTGCACAACCCAAGGCTCAGACAGAGGGTGAACAAATCAAACACACCCCAACTCCAGCTCTGCATTCCCAGCTTTCCTTGAACATCCCACTTCCCGAACTTCCGAGCCGTGAAAGGCGCAGGCAAACAGCCCCTGGCACGGCGCTCCCCAAAGCTGCAGCAAAACCCCAGCCCGACCTCCCCCTTCCCTGGAAAAGTATGGAAATTAAACCTGCTTTTCCGCTCCGTTCCGCGCCGATTGCACCCACCATGTCACCAGAAAATGAGTTTTCTTTCAAATTAATTTAGCGCCGCGGAAAGGCGGCGGCTCCGGGTTTCCAGCGTCAATGAGGCGAGCAGAGCGCAGCTGAGGGAGCCATAAACCACATCTCCCCCATCCATTGTCATCGGGGCTGCAAAGCAATCTCGGCTGAAAAACAGGGAGTGCGAGTCCCCTGCCAGCGCCGCGGGGCACGGGATGATGGGATCGGGGAAAGCGGTAACGGCGGAGCTGGAAAATCAGGATATAGCAGCGATGGTGAAAAGGATTAACCTGAGGATGGGGTAAATGATGAGAGGATTAACCTGAGGATGGTGAAAAGGATTTACCCAAGGATGGTGTAAACCAGGACGGGATTATCCCAAGGATGGTGTAAACCAGGATGGGATTATCCCAAGGATGGTGTAAACCAGGATGGGATTATCCCAAGGATGGTGTAAACCAGGATGGATTATCCCAAGGATGGTGTAAACCAGGACAGGATTATCCCAAGGATGGTGTAAACCACGAGGGGATTATCCCAAGGATGGTGTAAACCAGGATGGGATTATCCCAAGGATGGTGTAAACCAGGATGGGATTATCCCAAGGATGGTGTAAACCAGGACAGGATTATCCCAAGGATGGTGTAAACCACGAGGGGATTATCCCAAGGATGGTGTAAAGGATCAACCCAAGGATGGTGTAAACCAGGACAGGATTATCCCAAGGATGGTGTAAACCAGGATGGGATTATCCCAAGGATGGTGTAAAGGATCAACCCAAGGATGGTGTACACCATGAGGGGATTATCCCAAGGATGGTGTAAACCAGGATGGGATTATCCCAAGGATGGTGTAAACCAGGACAGGATTATCCCAAGGATGGTGTAAACCAGGACAGGATTATCCCAAGGATGGTGTAAACCACGAGGGGATTATCCCAAGGATGGTGTAAAGGATCAACCCAAGGATGGTGTAAACAGTGAGGGGGATTATCCCAAGGATGGTGTAAACCAGGACGGGATTATCCCAAGGATGGTGTAAACCAGGACGGGATTATCCCAAGGATGGTGTAAATGACAAGGGGATCAACCCAAGGATGGTGTAAACAGTGAGGGGATCAACCCAAGGATGGTGTAAACCATGAGGAGATCAACCCAAGGATGGTGTAAACAGTGGGGGATCAACCCAAGGATGGTGTAAAGGAGTAACCCAAGGATGGTGTAAAGCATGAGGGAATTAACTCAAGGCTGGTGTAAACCATGAGGGGATTATGCCAAGGATGGTGTAAAGGATCAATCCAAGGATGGTGTAAAGGATCAACCCAAGGATGGTGTAAACCATGAGTGGATCAACCCAAGGATGGTGTAAACAGTGAGGGGATCAACCCAAGGATGGTGTAAAGGATCAACCCAAGGATGGTGTAAAGGATCAACCCAAGGATGGTGTAAAGGATCAACCCAAGGCTGGTGTAAACCATGAGGGGATTATGCCAAGGATGGTGCAAAGGATCAACCCAAGGCTGGTGTAAACCATGAGGGGATCAACCCAAGGATGGTGTAAACAGTGAGGGGATCAACCCAAGGATGGTGTAAACCATGAGGGGATCAACCCAAGGATGGTGTAAACCATGAGGGGATCAACCCAAGGATGGTGTAAAGGATCAATCCAAGGATGGTGTAAAGGATCAACCCAAGGATGGTGTAAAGGATCAACCCAAGGATGGTGTAAACAGTGAGGGGATCAACCCAAGGATGGTGTAAACCATGAGGGGATCAACCCAAGGATGGTGTAAACAGTGAGGGGATCAACCAAGGATGGTATAAAGGAGTAACCCAAGGATGGTGTAAAGCATGAGGGAATTAACTCAAGGCTGGTGTAAACCATGAGGGGATTATCCCAAGGATGGTGTAAAGGATCAATCCAAGGATGGTGTAAAGGATCAACCCAAGGATGGTGTAAACCATGAGTGGATCAACCCAAGGATGGTGTAAACCATGAGGGGATCAACCCAAGGATGGTGTAAAGGATCAATCCAAGGATGGTGTAAAGGATCAACCCAAGGATGGTGTAAAGGATCAACCCAAGGATGGTGTAAAGCATGAGGGCACCAACCCAAGGATGGTGTAAAGGATCAACCCAAGGATGGTGTAAACCATGAGGGGATCAACCCAAGGCTGGTGTAAACCATGAGGGGATCAACCCAAGGATGGTGTAAAGGATCAACCCAAGGATGGTGTAAAGGATCAACCCAAGGCTGGTGTAAACCATGAGGGGATTATCCCAAGGATGGTGTAAAGGATCAACCCAAGGATGGTGTAAACCATGAGGGCACCAACCCCAAAATCTCACTCGGACACAGCGCCCCGTTCCTCTAGAATTCAAACCGTGGAATCACCGGGCCAGGTTCAAATTCACACAGGTGGCCAAACCCTGAAAAAACCCCTCCTCACCTCCAGCTACCGAGCCCAGCTGGCCACTGTGACGGCCCCATCATTAACATTTTAGTGCAGGTCACCGGAGAACTTGTTGTGCTTTGCCAAATTACACAGCAAGAGCAGCGAGAACGAGCAAAGTATTCCCTCTGGCAGGTGTTCAGCAGTAATTTGCTGCAAACATCCAGGAAAAAAAGCAGGGAAATTCATTATTTAGCTCTTGACAATGTCATGACCGCTAAGGCCCAGGCTGTTTCCACCAGCAGAAAAAAGGGGATTTACAAATATCGCTGATTTTACTCCAATTCCTGAGTTAACACCCCCCAGAATACTCGGAGGAAGAAGACGGGTTTGGTTCCAGAATCCCCCTTTGGAAATCCCCAAATCACACAATCTCACGTGGCAAAAAAACCAAAAATATAAAGAAGTGGGTTTGGTTTCCTGGTGTGTTTCATTCCAAACTGGAATATTTCACAGGCAGGGGGAACAGGAAAAGATAACGGGATAAGAAATCCCATTCCATGGCTGAGGGACGAGAGAAGATGGAAAGCTCCTCGCCACGAGATTAGGATCTGATGAAATGACTTTTGGCTTAGAGAGCTTTCCAAATAACATCAGCAGCTAAAAGTTGGGAAATGCAGCGGGAAATGAGAAGTAACGACAAAGGCCAGACGGCTTCGGGGTAAAAATCTTTAAATTCTGACGGCATTTAGGGATAAACACTCAGAGACAAACGGGTTTTAATGGCAAATGGAGAATGGGTGGGGTGGGAAGGGACCTTCAAGCTCCTCCCACTCCAACCTCGACACCTTCCAGGTCGCTCCAACCTGGTCTTGGACGCTTCCAGGGATGAGCAACCGCAACCTCTCTGAGAAATCTCACCTCGCATCCAAAGCTGGAAACAAAGAAACTCTGCCTGCTCTTCCCGAATTATTAGGAGCCGGGCTCCCAATCTCTGGGAACAAAAGGAAATTCAGGCAGATTTTCAGCTGTAAACGATCTGCTGCCTGGCCCCGCTCGGATGTCCGGAGGGATTTGACAGACAAGCTCGGATGGATCCAGCCACGGCAATTTCCAACTCTGCTGCCTCCTGCTATTCCCTGCCTCCTGCCGGGAGCCAGGCACAGGAGGGGCCAGCGAGTGCCCACAGCCCAAAAAATCAGCGCTGGAATGGGAGCCCAACCCGGCAATTTGGAGCTTCAAGAGCCTCCCTGTCACCGCACCCCCTCATTACGGCAGGGCGAGGGGTGGGAGCTGGCTGTCAAATCCCAACGAGGTTTCATTTCCCGGGCACGATTCTCGAATCGCTCTCCTCCCCCCCTCTAAAAGGGTCTGGATTTGCTGCTGGGGCAGCTGGAGGGCGAGGAGCTGCCCGCTCTGGAAGGGGTCACCTGGAGCAGAGGGTCAAGGTAGATAAAAGGAGAGCAGCTCTTGGATGGCCCCAGCGTGAATCACCGAGCAGTGAGTCAAAGCCCGCCTCGTCTGCTGCTCCAGTCGCAATTAGCACTCGGGAAGCTCAATTAAGAAACATTAGTGGGACGAGCTCCGGAATTGCAGGGCAGCTTCTTCCCTGCCTGGAGGTGAAATGGGTTTGCTCCCACCTCTGGCCAGGAGGGATTCTCTCTCTGGGGTGGCAGGAATGCTCAAGGTGCTCTTTGTGACCCCTCGAAGCCAAGCAAAAAGGATGAGTTTTGGGTGAAATACGGCCCCTGCAGGAATCCCTCTCCTAGAAAAGGTTCAAAAATCTTATTTGGGGAATTTAGAACAGCCTTCGATTTTATAAAGCATCATTTGGGACTCGATGAGCTCGGAGGTCTCTTCCCAACCGAGTTATTCTGTGGTTTTTTAAAAGCAGGGTTGGTTTTTGGTGTTGAAAAGCAAATCCAGGCGTAGCTGAGCTGTGAGATTCCACAATCACAGAATTCCAGACTGGGCTGGGTGGGAAAGGACCTTAAAGCTCATCCACTTCCAACACTTTCCACCCTCCCAGGTTGCTCCAACCTGGCCTTGGACACTTCCAGGGGTTTGAGGGCAGCCACGGCTTCTCTGTGGAAGAATCCCTGTGTGGAAGGACAGGAATTTCTACCCTTTAGAAATTCTGTGCCACCCTCAGAGCCAAAAATTCCTTCCCAGCATCCCACCCATCCCTGCCCTCCACCATTCCCTGCAGCTCCCACCAGAGGAGAGGCTGCAATCTGAAATTCAGGTGGGAATTTGAGGCTGGAAGGGGGTGGAAGGTGGGATTTGAGGTGGCACAGGTGGGATTTGAGCATCTCCAGACCCCACAACCTCTCTGTCCTGCCACCCTCTGAAGTTTTTCCTCCCCCCACAAACCCCATCAGCTGACAATGACACATTTGTCACGGCTCTGAGCTGGCCCCTTCAGGACACGTTTCCAGCTGGGATTTAAAAAAGGAATCTCGAGCTCCACAGCCCAAACCAAGCCCTGCAGGAACTGCCAAGGGCTGGGGGTTTGTTTTTCTCCCTCGATGGATTCAAAACTCCCAAACTCTTGATTATTCACAAGCTGCGTCTCGTCTTTCGGCAGAGCTGGGATTTGTCCTCTTCCCAGAAAGATCGATGCGGCTTTCGGGATACGGGAAGGAAAACTTCCCTCCCCACCAGGATAATTGTGGCTAACTGCTGCCTGCTCCCCCAGCTCCAGGAGGAGGATACAAAAGAGCTCCTGGCACAGGCAATCGATGGAAAGCCGAGGAAAAGCTGGAGTCGGGAGCGGCGGCTGCTCCACGAGGAATCGAACGCAGCGACGGCTCCTCTGGAGTGCTGGGATTCACTATGGAAAAGGAGCTTTGATGGCTCAGTTTGGAATCTGTTAGGGATAATTTGGCCTGGATGTTGTCTCAGGACCAGCAGGGACAGGAGAAGCCCGAGCTGCAGAGCATGGGTTATGTCCTTGCCTCCTGGTGGAACATCAGGCAACCCAGCACGCTCTCAAAATAACAAACTGCAAATTATTGCAAATTATTACAAATTATTTCCGTGTCTGTTAAGCTACTGAAATCCCAGGAATGGTGAAAATCATGGACTGGTTTGGGTGGGAAGGGATCTTCAAGATGATCCAATCCCAACCACCTGCAGGCACCTGGCAGGAGAGCAGGCTGCTCCAGCCTGGCCTGGGACACTGCTGGGGATCCCAGGGGCAGCCACGGGGAATTCTATTCCAGGAACAGAATCCTGCTCTGGGAATTCTTGGGAATTCCTTCCCAGTATCCCAGCAGGCAGTGGGAAGCCATTCCTGTGTCCTGTCCCTCCACAGCTCTCCTGGAGCCCTTTTAGGCTCTGCCAGGGGCTCTGAGCTCTCCCTGGAGCCTGGAGAACCCCAGGAGGTGCAGGAATGCAGATCCCTGCTCTTCCCAAAGCTCTCCATGGTTCAGGAGGTGCAGGAATGCAGATCCCTGCTCTTCCCAAAGCTCTCCATGGTTCAGGAGGTGCAGGAATGCAGATCCCTGCTCTTCCCAAAGCTCTCCATGGTTCAGGAGGTGCAGGAATGCAGATCCCTGCTCTTCCCAAAGCTCTCCATGGTTCAGGAGGTGCGGGAATGCAGATCCCTGCTCTTCCCAAAGCTCTCCATGGCTCAGGAGGTGCAGGAATGCAGATCCCTGCTCTTCCCAAAGCTCTCCATGGTTCAGGAGGTGCAGGAATGCAGATCCCTGCTCTTCCCAAAGCTCTCCATGGTTCAGGAGGCAGAGCAGATCTGCTTCCAAGCTCTGGTTCAGAGTGCAGATGCAGATCCTGCTCTTCCCAAAGCTCTCCTGGTTCAGGAGGTGCAGGAATGCAGATCCCTGCTCTTCCCAAAGCTCTCCATGGTTCAGGAGGTGCAGGAATGCAGATCCCTGCTCTTCCCAAAGCTCTCCATGGTTCAGGAGGTGCAGGAATGCAGATCCCTGCTCTTCCCAAGCTCTCCTGGTTCAGGTGCAGAATCAGATCCTGCTCTTCCCAAGTCTCCATGGTTCAGGAGGTGCGGGAATGCAGATCCCTGCTCTTCCCAAAGCTCTCCATGGTTCAGGAGGTGCAGGAATGCAGATCCCTGCTCTTCCCAAAGCTCTCCATGTTCAGGAGGTGCGGGAATGCAGATCCTGCTCTTCCCAAAGCTCTCCATGGCTCAGGAGGTGCAGGAATGCAGATCCCTGCTCTTCCCAAAGCTCTCCATGGTTCAGGAGGTGCAGGAATGCAGATCCCTGCTCTTCCCAAAGCTCTCCATGGTTCAGGAGGTGCAGGAATGCAGATCCCTGCTCTCCCCCATCCCTCATTAGGAGTCAGCTCCCGGCTGCGGTGACTCACGGCGCTGGTGGCAGCAGCTCAACGAGCCCAACACCCGTCATGACTCACGGGTCAGGTGAGAGGAGCAGCAATTCTTTCTCATCTGCATGAGCCTTTTACACCTTCCCAGCCTCTGATTGTCCTCAGCCAAGAGCAAAAGCAGCCGCAATCAACTCCAGCACTCGGGGCTTGATGGCCGCGGCTCCCGGGCGAGGATGAGTTCCTCCATCCCCCCCTGAGAAAAATCCATCCCTGCAGCGATTCCCAGATTTTTAATAACTGCAAAGCTGCTCCTAAGGATGGGAAGCTTATCACCCAGCCCAGAGCCAGGCTTGACAGGCACCCAGAAATTCCTAAGTGAGGAAAAAATTGAAACTTCTCAGTCTTCTGGCACGCAGCACCAAAGATCCCCCCCGGGCTCTGCAATTCTTCACCCACTCCTCGACCGAGCGATTTCTCAAACAAACCCAAGCACCTCGAGCAAAGATTTCTGTCTGAAAAGTCTTAAAAAAAAAAAAATTAAAATTATTACCCCAAAACGGGAGGTGCTGCAGAAATATTAAAACCCAGCCAGGCTTTCTCGGGGAATTCATTTCCCTCCTCGAAGCCTCGAAGTTTCCCTTGTTTATCTTCGCAAAAAAAAAAAAAAAAAAAAAAAAAAAAAAAAAAAAAAATCCCGATTTTTGGTGGATGAGAAAACCAGAATGCCAGCATCGACCTCCCCGGTGGGCTCTGGCCGTGCTGCTCCGCTGGGAATCGCAGATTTTGATCAGCTCAGCCTGCTGGAGATGAAGCATCCCAAGGAGAAAATTGAAATTTTTCCCCGGGAGGATGGAGCCAGATTGCTGCTGCCTCAGCTGGGGTGGGTGTGGTGCTGTCACAGCCAGGGCACAGCAGCGGTTTGGGACAAAAAGCAGAAATTTCTGGGGAAAAATCGAAGTTTGCAGCAAGCTGGGAGAGTGGCAGGTGGGATGGGATCAGGGAAGGGCCCTTCCAAGCCAAAGCAGGGCAGGATTTTGGGATTCTCTCCAGGCTGAAGATCCTTTCCCTCTACAAACCCCAAACCTAAATAAATTTTACCCCAATAAATAAAACCTTCAGAATCCTGAGAGGAGTGAGAGAGGCAGATCCCAGGGTGCTGCTGAGTGGGGAAAACACTCCCAGAACTCCTCCCAGTCCCTGCTGGGCCCTTCCAACCCAAAGCAGGGCAGGATTTTGGGATTCTCTCCTGGCTGAAATCCTTTCCCTCTATAAACCCCAAACTTAAAAAAGATTCGCCCAAAAATAAAACCTCCAGAATCTCATGTGAATGAGAGAGGCAGATCCCAGGGTGCTGTAGTGGGGAAAACACTCCCAGAACTCCTCCCAGTCCCTGCTGGGCCCTTCCAGCCCAAAGCAGGGCAGGATTTTGGGATTCTCTGCTGGCTGAACATCCTTTCCCTCTACAAACCCCAAACTAAATAAATTTCCCCAATAATAAAACCTCCAAAATCCCATGAGGAATGAGAGAGGCAGATCCCAGGGTGCTGCTAAGAGGGAAAACACTCCCAGAACTCCTCCCAACCCCTGCTGAGCCCTTCCAACCCAAAGCAGGGCAGGATTTTGGGATTCTCTCCTGGCTGAACATCCTTTCCCTCTACAAACTCCAAACTTAATAGAATTTCCCCAATAAATAAAACGTCCAGAATCCTGAGTGGAATGACAGAGGCAGATCCCAGGGTGCTGTTGAGTGGGGAAAACACTCCCAGAACTCCTCCCAGTCCCTGCTGGCCCTTCCACCCAAAGCAGGGCAGGATTTTGGGATTCTCTGCTGGCTGAAATCCTTTCCCTCTACAAACCCCAAACCTAAATAAATTTCCCCAATAAATAAAACCTCCAAATCCCATGAGGATGAGAGAGGCAGATCCCAGGGTGCTGCTAAAGGGGAAAACACTCCCAGAACTCCTCCCAACCCCTGCTGAGCCCTTCCAACCCAAAGCAGGGCAGGATTTTGGGATTCTCTCCTGGCTGAACATCCTTTCCCTCTACAAACTCCAAACTTAAATAGAATTTTCCCCAATAAATAAAACGTCCAGAATCCTGAGTGGAATGACAGAGGCAGATCCCAGGGTGCTGCTGAGTGGGGAAAACACTCCCAGAACTCCTCCCAGTCCCTGCTGGGCCCTTCCAGCCCAAAGCAGGGCAGGATTTTGGGATTCTCTCCAGGCTGAACATCCTTTCCCTCTACAAACTCCACATCTAAATAAATTCTTCCCCAAGAAATAAAACTTCCAGAATCCTGAGTGGAATGACAGAGGCAGATCCCAGGGTGCTGCTAAAGAGGGAAAACACTCCCAGAACTCCTGCCAGCCCCTGCTGGAGGTGCTGAAGGAGCTGAATCCCGGCCCCAAGAAGGAATCAGTTCAACCCCTCTCGTTCCTGTCAGGTGTCACCTCTGCCGCCGCGGTGACACAGGGCAGCAGCCGAGCTCCAGAACACCATAAAAAGCAGAACAGCTCTGATTCATCTCCAACCCCAAGGAAATGCAACTCGAGCAACTCCCACAGAACTGCATTTACCAAGCACTTAGTGTGAGTTTTCTGTCAAAAATAATAAAATAAAAACCTTTATTTGTCTGCTGGAGAACCCACGCGGGGGTTTTTTTTTTTGGTTTTTTTTTGTCACTCCGTCGAGTCACTTTGGGGGCAGAAATAATTCCTTTATTATCTACAGAGCAAAGGCCAAACCCCTTTAAAAAAAAATGATTTGAGGCCTGATAAAATCAGCTAAGACACCTGCAGCAGGGGGAAAAAAAACCAAAAATAAAATAAAATATAAAAATGGGCTTCCTACACGGTGAATCACAGCAGCGATTTGAGCGGAGAAGCTGCAAGTATCACCCTGCAGAGCTGCGTCCTTCAAAAACTCTTTTTGCCCAACTTGTTTGCTCTTTTATCTCCATCAAACCCACTCGGCAAAAAGCAGCGGGGTTGCTTTTTTGTTCGGTCTTTGAGCGACGAGAGGCAGGGAAGTAAAAGAAAGGATTAAAAAAAAAAAGGGAAGGAAAAACAGCAGAAGGGTTTGGTGCCCTCCAGAGGAAAAACGGAATTTAGTCTTTGAGATACAAAGGAGTGGCTCTAAAAGCATCTAAAAGATGGAAAATCGCTTCTGCTGGAGAGAAAAGTTCCTAAAATCGCTTCTCTCCCAGGGGACAGATCTAAAAACCGCTCCTCTTGGAGGTGAGAATGTCACGAACGAAACCCACAAGGACATCCCAAGGGATGCTCGCTCATCCAACTGCTCATTTTTTTTTGTTTTTTTTTCTCCAAAAAAAGCCCTGAAAATTCAGATTTGCTGCCCCTGCCTGGCTCGGGTTGTGGTTTTTGAGCCGTGCTGGGGCTGACGCTCTGCGGGGCTGACTCATCCCTGACGTCCCAGGCAGGAGCGGCTCCCCCTGCCCGGCTGCAGGCGAGAATAAAGCCAGAATAAATCAAGAATCAATCCCGTGGTGCTTTCGTCACAACTCCGAGTGGAGGGGATGAGGCGTGACAGAGCTGGCTGCAGCACCAAGAAAAAAAAATAAAAATCAAGGGGGAAAAATTTGGGGTTTTTTTCCGGCGTTTTTCCAAGGGGTCTGCACCGCCGCACACGCGGAGAGGTGAATATGCCACGCCCTAAAAAAATTTAAATAACCACTCCCTGCAAAAGGTAAATCATAAAATTCTCCTCATCTTTTTTAGGGGACAAATCAGTGAAATTCTGAGCCATTGCTCAGAATTCCACACCCTAAAAAAACCCCACTTTAAATAATCACTGCCTTCAAAAAATAAATAATGCACACCCCAATATACCACGCCCTAAACAAACTGATTGAAATAACCACGCCCTTCAAAAAATAAATAATAAACCAAAATTCTCCTCATCTTTTTTAGGGAATAAATCAGTGAAATTCTGAGCCATTGCTCACAATTCCACACCCTGAAAACTTAAATAACCACTCCTTTCAAAAAATAAATAATGCAACCCCAATATACCACGCCCTAAACAAACCGATTTAAATAACCACTCCCTTCAAAAATTAAATAATAACCAAACTCCTCCTCATCTTTTTCAGGGGATAAATCACTGAAGTTTTGAGTCATTGCTCAGAATTCCACACCTAAAAGAAAACTCTTTGAAATGAACGCTTCCTTCAAAAATTAAATAACGCACACACCCAATATACCACGCCCTAAACAAACCCGATTGAAATAACCACTCCATTTAAAAAATAAATAATAACCAAACTCCTCCTCATCTTTTTCAGGGATAAATCAGTGAAATTTTGAGCCATTGTTCAGAATTCCCATCCCTGAAAATACCCATTTAAATAACCACTCCCTTCAAAAATCAAATAACGCACACCCCAATATACCACGCCCTAAAAACACCGATTGAAATAACCACTCCTTTCAAAAATAAATAATAACCAAACTCCTCCTCCTCTTTTCCAGGGTCTAAACCATGGAAATTTTGAGTCATTGTTCAGAATTATACACCTTAAAAAAAACCCCGTTTAAATAAACACTTCCTTCAAATAATGCACACCCCAATATACCACACCCTAAAAACACCGATTGAAATACCCACTCCATTTAAAAAATAAATAATAAACCAAACTCCTCCTCATCTTTTTCAGGGGATAAATCAGTGAAATTTTGAGCCATTGTTCAGAATTCCCATCCCTGAAAATACCCATTTAAATGAACAGTGCCTTCAAAAATTAAATAACGCACACCCCAATATACCACGCCCTAAAAACACCGATTGAAATACCCACTCCATTCCAAAAATAAATAATAACCAAACTCCTCCTCCTCTTTTCCAGGGTCTGAACCATTGAAATTCCAAACCATTGCTCAGAATTCCACACCCTGAAAATACCCATTTAAATAAACACTCCCTTCGAAAATTAAATAACGCACACCCCAATATACCACGCCCTAAAAACACCGATTGAAATAACCACTCCATTTAAAAAACAAATAATAAACCAAACTCCTCCTCCTCTTTTCCAGGGTCTAAACCATGGAAATTTTGAGTCATTGTTCAGAATTATACACCTTAAAAAAAACCCCGTTTAAATAAACACTTCCTTCAAATAATGCACACCCCAATATACCACACCCTAAAAACACCGATTGAAATACCCACTCCATTTAAAAAACAAATAATAAACCAAACTCCTCCTCATCTTTTTCAGGGGATAAATCAGTGAAATTTGAGCCATTGTTCAGAATTCCCATCCCTGAAAATACCCATTTAAATAACCACTCCCTTCAAAAATCAAATAACGCACACCCCAATATACCACGCCCTAAAAAACACCGATTGAAATAACCACTCCTTTCCAAAAATAAATAATAACCAAACTCCTCCTCCTCTTTTCCAGGGTCTGAACCATTGAAATTCCAAACCATTGCTCAGAATTCCACACCCTGAAAATACCCATTTAAATAAACACTCCCTTCGAAAATTAAATAACGCACACCCCAATATACCACGCCCTAAAAACACCGATTGAAATAACCACTCCATTTAAAAAACAAATAATAAACCAAACTCCTCCTCCTCTTTTCCAGGGTCTAAACCATGGAAATTTTGAGTCATTGTTCAGAATTATACACCTTAAAAAAAACCCCGTTTAAATAAACACTTCCTTCAAATAACGCACACCCCAATATACCACACCCTAAAAACACCGATTGAAATACCCACTCCATTTAAAAAACAAATAATAAACCAAACTCCTCCTCAGCTTTTTCAGGGGATAAATCAGTGAAATTTTGAGCCATTGTTCAGAATTCCCATCCCTGAAAATACCCATTTAAATAACCACCGCCTTCAAAAATTAAATAACGCACACCCCAATATACCACGCCCTAAAAACACCGATTGAAATACCCACTCCATTCCAAAAATAAATAATAACCAAACTCCTCCTCCTCTTTTTCAGGGTATAAATCAGTGATATTCCAAACCATTGCTCACAATTCCAAACCCTGAAAATTTAAATAACCACTCCCTTCGAAAATTAAATAACGCACACCCCAATATACCACGCCCTAAAAACACCGATTGAAATACCCACTCCATTTAAAAAACAAATAATAAACCAAACTCCTCCTCCTCTTTTCCAGGGTGCAAACCACGGGAATTGCAGTTTTTCCCTCACCTGACCGCCTCGGCCACGCTGCTGGAGGTGTGGCCCGAGAGGGCGTCGTGCAGGCTGCGGATGAAATAATCGCGGTAATCGTCGGGCAGCGCCAGGAAGGTGCCGCCCATCACGATGAATTCCACCTTGTCCACGCTGTGCCCCAGCTGCTTCAGCTGCCAAATTGCCCAGGAAAAAAGAGGGAAAACGGGGAAAATGTCAGTGGGGGTCGTGCCAGAGGTTTGGTCGGGAGCGGTGATTTGAGGGATTTTTTATCGGGGAAAAATTGAGATTTTTGGATGAGATTTTTATCGTTATTTCACTCTTGTCCAATAAAAAAACCTCTAAAAATTTCTATTTTGTTATTGTAAAAACTCAATGAGAAATTCAGATTTTTTCCACAAAATTTTAATAATAATTTCCTTTTATCTAATAAAAAATCCTCTAAAAATTTCATTTTTTTATTGTAAGAACTCAATGAGAAATTCAGATTTTTCCACAAAATTTTTATCATAATTTCACCCTTATCCAATTAAAAATCCTCTCAAAAATTCAGGTTTTTATTGTTAGAACTTAGTGCAGGTAAAGATCCCAAATTCCTTTTGATCAATGAGAAATTCAGATTTTTCTTCAAAATTTTTAACATCATTTCCCTTTTATCCAATAAAAAACTCTCTCAAAAATTCAATTTTTTACTGTAAGAACTCAATGAGAAATTCAGATTTTTCCACAAAATTTTAATAATAATTTCCTTTTATCTAATAAAAAATCCTCTAAAAATTTCATTTTTTTATTGTAAGAACTCAATGAGAAATTCAGATTTTTCCACAAAATTTTTATCATAATTTCACCCTTATCCAATTAAAAACTCTCTCAAAAATTCAATTTTTTATTGTAAAAACTAGGCAGGTAAAGAACCCAAATCCTTTTGATCAATGAGAAATTCAGATTTTTGGACAAATTTTTTATTATAATATTCCCTTTTTCCAATTAAAAACTCTCTCAAAAATTCAATTTCTTTATTGTAAAAACTCAGTGAGAAATTCAGATTTTTCCACAAAATTTTTATCATCAATTTCCTTTTATCCAATAAAAAATCATCTCAAAAATTCAATTTTTTATTGTAAGAACTCAGTGAGAAATTCAGATTTTTGACAAAATTTTTATCATAATTTCCTCCTTATCCAATAAAAAAAAACTCTAAAAAATTCATGTTTTATATTGTAAAAAACTCAAGAGAAATTCAGATTTTTCCACAAAATTTTTATCATAATTTCCCCTTATGCAATAAAAAACTCTCTCAAAAATTCAATTTTTTACTGTAAAAATTAATGAGAAATTCAGATTTTTGGACAAAATTTTAATAATAATTTTACAAAATTTTTAATAATAATTTCCTTTAATCCAATAAAAAACTCATCAAAAATTCAATTTTTTATTTAAGAACTCAGTGAGAAATTCAGATTTTTTCCACAAATTTAATAATAATTTCCTTTTATCTAATAAAAAATCTCAAAAATTTCATTTTTTTATTGTAAGAACTCAATGAGAAATTCAGATTTTTCCACAAAATTTTTATCATAATTTCACCTTATCCAATAAAAAAACCTCTAAAAACTTCAATTTTTTACTATTTAAAAATTAAAATACTAAAATCAAATTTTAGATTTTAGGGGCGTTCAAATCTCAGTTTTTATTTAATTTAAATGAGATTTGAACAGTGAAAAATTTGATTTTTTTTAAAGCTAAAAATGGAAATAAATCGCAAAAAAATAGAAAAAATCATTAAAAAATAGAAATAAAATCACTAAAAAATCGAAATAAATTGAATTTTCTCACTGATTTTAAGGACCATTAAAATTGATTTTTATTTAATTAAAATTAAGATTTAAACAACGAAAAATTTATTTTTTTTGCCCCAAAAAATAGAATCACAAAAAAATAGAAAAAAAATCATAAAAAAATCGAAATAAATTGAATTTTCTCACCGATTTTTTTGACATTGAAAACCATTTTTTATTTAATTAAAATGAGATTAAAATAGTGAAAAATTTGATTTTTTTTGCCCTAAAAATCAGAAATAAATCACTAAAAAATAGAAAAAAAAATCACAAAAATATAGAAATAAAATCACAAAAAAAACCGAAATAAATTGAATTTTCTCACAGATTTTTTTGACATTTAAAATCTCATTTTTTTTAATTAAAATGAGATTTAAACAATGAAAAATTTGAATTTTTTTTGCCCCAAAACCAGAAATAAATGACCAAAATATAGAAAAAAAATCACAGAAAATTAGAAAAAAATCACAAAAAAATCGAAATAATTGAATTTTCTCACCGATTTTTTTGACATTGAAAACCCATTTTTATTTAATTAAAATTAAGATTCAAACAATGAAAAATTTGATTTTTTTTGCTTAAAAATTGGCAAGAAACAGAAAAAAAATGGAAATAAATGACAAAAAAATTCGAAAAAAAATCACAAAAAACCCGAAATAAATTGAATTTTTCTCACCGATTTTTTGGACATTGAAAACCATTTTTTATTTAATTAAAATTAAGATTCAAACATGAAAAATCTGATTTTTTTTGCCCTAAAAAATAGAAATAAATCATCAAAAAAAATAGAAAAAAAATCATGAAAAAATCGAAATAAATTGAATTTTCTCACCGATTTTTTTGGACATTTAAAATTCATTTTTATTTAATAAAAATTAAGATTTAAACAATGAAAAATTTGATTTTTTTTTCTTTAAAATAATATGGCAATAAACAAAAAAAAATGGAAATAAATGACAAAAATAATTGGAATAAACCACTAAAAAATACGAAATTAAAATTGAATTTTCTCCCGATTTTTTTGGACATTGAAAACACCATTTTATATTAAATAAAAATTAAGATTAAACACATGAAAAAATCCGATTTTTTAACCTAAAATAGATAATAAAATACATAAAAAAAATATCGAAATAAACAAAAAAAAATCACAAAAAAAATCACAAAAAAATCGAAATAAATTGATTTTTCTCACCGATTTTTTGACATTGAAAACCCATTCTTTATTTAATTAAAATTAAGATTCAAACAATGAAAAATTTGATTTTTTTTGCTTTAAAATTGGCAAGAAACAGAAAAAAAATGGAAATAAATGACAAAAAAATCGAAAAAAAATCATAAAAAAATCGAAATAAATTGAATTTTCTCACCGATTTTTTGGACATTGAAACCCCCTTTTTTATTTAATTAAAATTAAGATTCAAACAGTGAAAAATTTGAATTTTTTTGCCCCAAAATGGGAAAAAAATCATTAAAAAATAGAAAAAAAATCACCAAAAATATAGAAAAAAAAATCACTAAAAAATCGAAATAAATTGAATTTTCTACAGCGATTTGGGATCGTTAAATTGATTTTTATTTAATTAAAATTAAGATTCAAACAATGAAAAATTTGATTTTTTTAAACCTAAAAATAGAAAAAAAAATCACCAAAAACCAGAAAAAAAATCACAAAAAAATCGAAATAAATTGAATTTTCTCACCTATTTTTTTGGACATTGAAAACTCATTTTTTATTTAATTAAAATGAGATTAAAATAGTGAAAAATTGGAATTTTTTTGCCCCAAAACCCAGAAATAAATGACCAAAATATAGAAAAAAAATCACAGAAAAATAGAAAAAAATCACAAAAAAATCGAAATAAATTGAATTTTCTCACCGATTTTTTGGACATTGAAAACCCATTTTTTATTTAATAAAAATTAAGATTCAAACAATGAAAAATTTGATTTTTTTAAACCTAAAAATAGAAAAAAAAAAATCACAAAAAAATACAAAAAAAATCGCCAAAACCAGAAAAAAAAATCATAAAAAAAAATCGAAATAAATTGAATTTTCTCACCGATTTTTTGGACCATTTAAGTCACATTTTTTTTAATTAAAATTAAGATTCAAACAGTGAAAAATTTGATTTTTTTAAACCTAAAAATAGAAAAAAAAATCACCAAAAACCAGAAAAAAAATCACAAAAAAATCGAAATAAATTGATTTTTCTCACCGATTTTTTGGACATTGAAAACTCATTTTTTATTTAATTAAAATGAGATTAAAATAGTGAAAAATTGGAATTTTTTTGCCCCAAAACCCAGAAATAAATGACCAAAATATAGAAAAAAAATCACAGAAAAATAGAAAAAAAATCACAAAAAAATCGAAATAAATTGAATTTTCTCACCGATTTTTTGGACATTGAAAACCCGTTTTTTATTTAATTAAAATTAAGATTCAAACAATGAAAAATTTGATTTTTTTAAACCTAAAAATAGAAAAAAAAAAATCACAAAAAAATACAAAAAAAATCGCCAAAACCAGAAAAAAAAATCATAAAAAAAATCGAAATAAATTGAATTTTCTCACCGATTTTTTGGACCATTTAAGTCACATTTTTTTTAATTAAAATTAAGATTCAAACAGTGAAAAATTTGATTTTTTTAAACCTAAAAATAGAAAAAAAAATCACCAAAAACCAGAAAAAAAAATCACAAAAAAAATCGAAATAAATTGATTTTTCTCACCGATTTTTTGGACATTGAAAACTCATTTTTTATTTAATTAAAATGAGATTAAAATAGTGAAAAATTGGAATTTTTTTGCCCCAAAACCCAGAAATAAATGACCAAAATATAGAAAAAAAATCACAGAAAAATAGAAAAAAAATCACAAAAAAATCGAAATAAATTGAATTTTCTCACCGATTTTTCTGACATTGAAAACCCATTTTTTATTTAATTAAAATTAAGATTCAAACAATGAAAAATTGGAATTTTTTTACCCCAAATGCCAGAAACCAATGGCTTTTCCTCACCTGTTGCAGCCGGTGGCGAGCCTGCAGGAAGGGATCGTAGCGGGCGCGGATGGCGCGCATCGACGTCGGCTGCAGAGCCAAAAATTAATTAACATTTCATTATTTTCATTAATTTTCATTAATATTCATTCATTTTAATCCTCAATTTCCATTTTGGGGTGTTTAAAGTTCGGCTGGGGGGGAAAATTTGAAACCCGGGAGTTAAAGTTGGGTAAATTTTGATTTTTTTTTGGTTAAAAAATGGTTAAAATTTGATTTTTTTTATTAATAAAAGGGCTAAAATTTGATTTTTTTGCATTTAAAAATATTCAAAATTTGATTTGCCATTTAAAAATGGTTAAAATTTCATTTTTTTTATTAATAAAATGGTTAAAATTTGATTTTTTTGCATTAAAAAATGGTTAAAATTTGATTTTTTGCATTAAAAAAATGGCAAAAAATGTGATTTTTTTCTGTATTAAAATATAACAAATTTGATTTTTTTTACATTTAAAAATGGTTAAAATTTGATTTTTTTTTACATTAAAATTTGAATTTTTTTGCCATTAAAAATGTTAAAAATTTGATTTTTTTTCGTTAAAAAATGGTTAAAATTTGAATTCTTTCACATTAAAAAGTATTTAAAATTTGATTTTTTTAACATTAAAAAATTGTAAAAATTTCATTTTCTTTACATTAAAAAACATTTAAAATTTGATTTTTTTCGTTAAAAAATCGTTAAAATTTGATTTTTTTTTCGTGAAAAAATAGAAAATAATTTAAATATTTTAATTAATTTTGATTAATATTCATTCATTTTAATCCTCAATTTCCATTTTTAGGTCTTTAAAATTCGGCTGGGGGGGAAAATTTTGATACCCGGGATTTAAAAGTTTTGTAAAATTTAATTTTTTTTCGTTAAAAAATTGTAAAAATTTCATTTTTTTTAATTAAAAAAATGGTAAAAATTCCATTTTTATTTGTATTAAAAATATTTAAAATTTGATTTTTTTTGCATTAGAAAAAATTTAAAATTTGATTTTTTTTACATTTAAAAATGGTTAAAATTTGATTTTTTTTACATTAAAATTTGAAATTTTTTGCCATTAAAAAATGGTAAAAAATTAATTTTTTTTCCACATTAGAAAGTATTTAAAATTTGAATTTTTTTGCGTTAAAAATGCTAAAAATTTGATTTTTTTTCGTTAAAAAATGGTTAAAATCTGATTTTTTTTATTAAAAAATGGTTAAAATTTGATTTTTTGGCATTAAAAAATATTTAAAATTTGATTTTTTTACATTAAAAATACTTAAAATTTAATTTTATTTACATTAAAAATTTTTTAAAATTTGATTATATTTACATTAAAAAATTGATAAAAAATTGATTTTTTTACGTTAAAAAATTGGTAAAAAATTGATTTTTTCACATTAAAAAATTTTTAAAATTTGATTTTTTTCCATTAAAAATTTTTAAAATTTAATTTTATTTACATTATAAAACATTTAAAATTTAATTTTTTTTGCCTTAAAAAACAATAAAAATTTGAATTTTTTCACATGAAAAAACGGTAAAAATTTGAATTTTTCCGCCATAAAAAACGATCAAAATTTGATTTTTTCACATTAAAAAATTTTTAAAATTTGATTTTTTTCCATTAAAAATATTTAAAATTTAATTTTATCCACATTAAAAAATTGGTAAAAATTTGATTTTTTTCACCTTAAAAAACATTTAAAATTTCATTTTTTTTGCCTGAAAAAACGGTAAAAATTTGAATTTTTCCCCATAAAAAATGATAAAAATTTGATTTTTTTCACATTAAAAAATGATAAAATTTTATTTTTTTAGCATTAAATAATGGATAAAATTTAAATTTTTTCACATGAAAAAACGGTAAAAATTTGAATTTTTCCGCCATAAAAAATGATCCAAATGTGATTCTTTTTGCATAAAAAGTGATAAAATGTCATTTATTTTGCATTAAAAATGATAAAAATTTAATTTTTTTTACATTAAAAAATTTTTAAAATTTGATTTTATTTACATTACAAAATTGGTAAAAATTTAATTTTTTTCCATTAGAAAATTGATAAAAATTTGAATTTTTTTCACATTAAAAAATTGGTAAAAATTTGATTTTTTTCCATTAAAAATATTTACAATTTGATTTTTTTCACCTTAAAAAACATTTAAAATTTCATTTTTTTTGCCTAAAAAACAATAAAAATTTGAATTTTTTCACATGAAAAAACGGTAAAAATTTGAATTTTCCCGCCATAAAAAACGATCAAAATTTGATTTTTTCACATTAAAAAATTTTTAAAATTTGATTTTTTTCCATTAAAAATATTTAAAATTTAATTTTATCCACATTAAAAAATTGGTAAAAATTTGATTTTTTTCACCTTAAAAAACATTTAAAATTTCATTTTTTTTGCCTGAAAAAACGGTAAAAATTTGAATTTTTCCGCCGTAAAAAATGATCAAAATGTGATTTTTTCGCCATAAAAAGTGATAAAAACGTCATTTTTTTTTTAATTAAAGAATGTTGAGTTTGTTTTTGGGGATGGAATGTGAAATTGGATTTCTTTTGGAGTTTCTGTACCTCGTAGCCCGTGTAGGATTGGGTGGAATACTCGAAATCGGAGTCGGGGCCGCCCGGGCAGTAACTGCAAACACCAGGAGAAAAAGGAATAAAATATTAAAAGAAAAGAAAAAATAATAAAAGAGAAAAGAAAACAGGAAAGAAAAGAGAAAATAGAAAAGAAAATAAAATAGAAAATAGAAAATAAAATAGAAAATAAAATAGAAAATAAAATAGAAAAGAGAAAAGAAAGAGAATAGAAAATAGAAAATAAAATAGAAAATAAAATAGAAAATAAAAATAGAAAATAAAGTAAAAAATAAAATAGAAAATAAAATAGAAAAGAGAAAATAGAATAGAAAATAGAAAATAAAATAGAAAATAAAATAGAAAATAAAGTAAAAAATAAAATAGAAAATAAAATAGAAAAGAGAAAATAGAATAGAAAATAGAAAATAAAATAGAAAATGGAAAATAAAATAAAATATAATAAAATAGAAAATGGAAAATGGAAAATGGAAAAAAAATAAAGAAAATAAAATAGAAAATAAAATAGAAAATAAAATAAAATATAATGTAAAATAGAAAATAAAATAGAAAAGAAAATAAAATATCATAGAAAATAGAAAATAAAATAGAAAATAAATTAGAAAATAAAATAGAAAATAGAAAATAAAATAGAAAATAAAATAGAAAATAAAATAGAATAGAAAATGAAAATAAAATAAAATAAAATAGAACAGAAAATAAAATAGAAAATAGAAAAGAAACTAGAAAATAAAATAGAAAACAAAATAGAAAATAAAATAGAATATAAAATAGAAAATAAAATAGAAAATAAAATAAAATAAAATAGAAAATAAAATAGGAAATAAAAATAGAAAATAAAATAGAAAATAGGAAATAAATAGAAAATAAAATAGAAAATAAAATACATGAAAAGAAAATGAAATAAAACACAAGCAAATAGAAAATAGAAAATAAAATACAATAAAATAAAATATAAAATAAAATAAAATATAACATAAAATAAAAAATAGAAAATAAAATAAGAGAAAATAAAATATAAAATAAAATATAAAATAAAATAAAAAATTAAATAAAAAGAAATAAAATACAAAATAAAATATAAAATAAAATATAAAATAAAATATAACAAAATATAAAACAGAAAATAAAATATAAAAGAGAAAATAAAATATAAAATAAAATAAAATATAAAATAAATTAATATATAAAATAAATACATGAAAATAAAATAAAATAAATACAATGAAATAAAATAAAATAAACTAAAATAGAAAATGAAATACAATAAAATAGAAAATAAATTAAAATATAAAATAAAATAAAATATAAAATAAATTAAAACACGAAACAAAATAGAAAATGCAATAAAGTATAAAATAAAATACAAAATAAAATAGAAAATAAAATAGAAAATAAAATAACACAAAATAAAATGACATATAAAATAAAATAGAAAATAAAATAATACAAAATAAAATAACACCGAAAATAAAATAGAAAATAAAATAATACAAAATAAAATAACACAGAAAATAAAATAGAAAATAAAATAATACAAAATAAAATGACACAGAAAATAAAATAGAAAATAAAACAGAAAATAGAAAATAAAACAGAAAACAGAAAATAAAACAAATAGAAAACAAAATAAAATATAAAATAAAATGAAATAAAATAAAATAAAATAAAATAAAATAAAATAAAATACAAATAAAATAAAAATAAAAAGCCAATCCAATCCCTCGACTCAATTAAAACGCCAGGCAATGAATTAATTGTCATTAATCACCTTCTCCTTAATTAACGGCCATGAATTCCTGATCAGAAACTCATTATTTATATTCCTAAGATCATTAATTACAGCACTCATCAATTAATGCACTCATTAGCCTTAATTAATTGTGTAAGGATTATTAAATGAGGCACTCATTAGCGGTAATTAATCTGCTAATTGTCGTTAATTAATGGACGAAATGTCGTTAATGAATTGACTAATTATCAATAATTAATGGACTGATTATCAATAATTAATGGCTTGATTATCATTAATTAATGGACTGATTATCATTAAGGCACTAATTACCGTTAGTTAATGGACTAATTATCATTAATTAATGCACTACTTATTGTTAATTAATGGACCACTTATCGTTAAGCAAAGCAGTAATTATCGCTAATTAAGGCATTAATTAATTACTTAATTGCACTCATTATCCTTAATTAACGCACTTATTATCGTTAATTACGGCACTCATTACCATTAATTAAGTCAGTCATTGTCGCTAATTAATGCAGCAATTATCGGTCAGGCACAATTAATCTTTAATTAAGGCGCTCATTATCGTTAATTACGGCACTAATTATCGTTAATTAATGCACTAATTATCATTCAGGCACTTGTTATCATTAATTAATGCACTAATGCTCATTTATTAATGGCGTAATTATCCTTAAGGCACTAATTACCGTGAATTAATGGGCTAATTATTGTTAATTGAGAATGTAATTATCGTTAATTAATAGACTAATTGCCGTTAATCAAGGCAGTAATTATCGTGAATTAATGCACTACCATTAATTATGGCACTCATTATCGTTAATTAATGGACTATTAACGTTAATTAAGGCACTAATCATTAAGGCAGTCATCGTTAATTAAGGCATTTATTAGCGTTACTTAATGCACTAATTATCATTAATTAAGGCCTCATTATCGCTAATTAACCACTCATTATCGCTAATTATGGCAGTGATTATCGTTCATTAAGGGGTTAATTATCGATAATTAATGAACTCATCGGGATTTACGGCAGTGATTATCAGTAATTAAGGCGTTAATTAGCGCTAATTACAGCCCTCATTAATTACAGCACTCATTATCGGTAATTAGGGCAGCGATTATCGCTAATTACAGCACTCATTAATTACAGCGCTCATTATCGCTCATTAGGGCAGCGATTATCGTTCATTAAGGCGTTAATTATCGGTAATTAGGGCAGTGGTTATCGCTAATTACACCGTTAATTCTCGCTAATTACAGCGCTCATTAGTGCAGCGATTATCGCTAATTACGCCGTTAATTCTCGCTAATTAACAGACTCATTAGCGCTCATTAGGGCAGCGATTATCGCTAATGACGCCGTTAATTCTCGCTAATTACAGCACTCATTAGCGCTCATTAGTGCAGCGATTATCGCTAATTACGCCGTTAATTCTCGCTAATTACAGCGCTCATTAGCGCTCATTAGTGCAGCGATTATCGCTAATTACGCCGTTAATTCTCGCTAATTACAGCGCTCATTATCGCTCATTAGGGCAGCGATTATCGCTAATGACGCCGTTAATTCTCGCTAATTAACAGACTCATTAGCGCTCATTAGTGCAGCGATTATCGTTAATTACACCGTTAATTCTCGCTAATTGCAGCGCTCATTATCGCTCATTAGGGCAGCGATTATCGCTAATTACGGCGTTAATTCTCACTAATTAACAGACTCATTATCGGTAATTAGGGCAGCGATTATCGTTCATTAAGGCGTTAATTATCGGTAATTAGGGCAGCGATTCTCGCTAATGACGCCGTTAATTCTCGCTAATTAACAGACTCATTATCGCTCATTAGGGCAGCGATTATCGCTAATGACGCCGTTAATTCTCGCTAATTACAGCGCTCATTATCGCTCATTAGGGCAGCGATTATCGCTAATTACGCCGTTAATTCTCGCTAATTACAGCGCTCATTACCGGTATTTACGGCAGTGAACGTTCATTAACGTTAATTATCGTAATTAAGGCGCGTTACGTAATTACCGTTATGCTAATTAGACTATTATGCATTAGGCAGCGATTATCGCTAATTACGCCGTTAATTATCGTAATTCGCTCATTACGCTATGGCAGCATACGTCATTAAGGCGTTAATTATCGTAATAAGGCAGCGATTATCGCTAATTACAGCCTCATTAATTACAGACTCATTAATTACAGGCTCATTATCGCTCATTAGGGCAGCGATTATCGCTAATTACGCCGTTAATTTCGCTAATTACAGCGCTCATTATCGTAATTAAGCAGCGATTATCGTTCATTAAGGCGTTATTATCGTAATTAGGGCAGCGATTTCGCTAATGACGCCGTTAATTCATATACGCGCTCATTACCAGCACTCATTATCGTCATTAGGGCAGCGATTATCGCTAATAGCCGTTAATTCTCGCTAATTAACAGCTCATTATGCTCATTAGGGCAGCGATTATCGCTAATTACGCGTTAATTCTGCTAATTACAGCGCTCATTATCGCTCATTAGGGCAGCGATTATCGCTAATTACGCGTTAATTCTCGCTAATTAACGACTCATTTCATCGCGTATATAGCCTATGGCAGGATTCTATACGTATATCATAATTCAGCGTCATTATCCATTCGGCGATATCGTAGAGCGTATTGCTATTAGATTTTGCTCTTGCGGATTAATTGGTTAATTCACTATTAAGCGTTATCTCCTATTAGCGCTCATTACGTATTGGGCAGCGATAGTATTCGCTTAAATAATTAGGGCAGCGATTCCGCTAATACCGTATTCTCGCTAATTACAGCGCTCATTATCGTCATTAGGGCAGCGATTATCGCTAATACGGCGTTAATTATCGTAATTACAGCTCATTATCGCTAATGACACGTATTATCCGTTAATTACAGGTCTTAATTATCGATTCTATATGGCACGTATTATCGCTAATACGCTATTATTCATTACAGATTCCGCTAATTAATTACACTATTGACGCTCATTATGCTCATTAGGCCGATTTCGCTAATGACCGTTAATATCGCTAATTACAGCCTCTTATCGCTCATTAGGCAGCGATTATCGCTAATAACGGCGTTAATTTCACTAATTAACTTAATTACCGCTCATTATCGCTATTAGGGCAGCGATTATCGTCTATAAGCGTTAATTATCGCGTAATTGGAGCAGCATTCATACGCTCATTGGGCACGATTATCGCTAATTACGCTTATGCACTAATTAACAGACTCATTATCGTAATTAGGCAGCGATTATCGTTCATTAAGGCGTTAATTATCGGTAATTAGGGCAGCGATTCTCGCTAATGACGCCGTTAATTATCACTAATTACAGCACTCGTTATCAGTATTAAGGCAGCGATTATCGTTCATTAAGGCGTTAATTATCGGTAATTAAGGCAGCGATTCTCGCTAATTACACGTTAATTCTCGCTAATTACAGCGCTCATTATCGCTCATTAGGGCAGCGATTATCGTTCATTAAGGCGTTAATTTCGTAATTAGGGCAGCGATTTCGCTAATGACACCGTTAATTCTCGCTAATTACAGCGCTCATTATCGGTAATTAGGGCAGCGATTATCGTTCATTAAGGCGTTAATTATCGGTAATTAGGGCAGCGATTATCGCTAATGACACCGTTATCTCGCTAATACAGCGCTCATTAGCGCTCATTAGGGCAGCGATTCTCGCTAATGACACCGTTAATTATCGCTAATTACAGCGCTCATTATCGCTCATTAGGGCAGCGATTCTCGCTAATTACGCCGTTAATTATCACTAATTGCAGCGCTCATTATCGCTCATTAGGGCAGCGATTATCGCTAATGACGCCGTTAATTATCGCTAATTACAGCGCTCATTATCGCTCATTAGGGCAGCGATTATCGCTAATAACGGCGTTAATTCTCACTAATTAACAGACTCATTATCGGTAATTAGGGCAGCGATTATCATTCATTAAGGCGTTAATTATCGGTAATTAGGGCAGCGATTCTCGCTAATGACGCCGTTAATTATCACTAATTACAGCACTCGTTATCAGTAATTAAGGCAGCGATTATCGTTCATTAAGGCGTTAATTATCGGTAATTAGGGCAGCGATTCTCGCTAATGACGCCGTTAATTCTCGCTAATTACAGCGCTCATTATCGGTAATTAAGGCAGCGATTATCGTTCATTAAGGCGTTAATTATCGGTAATTAGAGCAGCGATTCTCGCTAATGACACCGTTAATTATCGCTAATTACAGCACTCACACGCAGACGTTGCCGGTGAAGCTGAGGTGCGGGCAGCGGTGCGGGCGGCACATCACGGCAACCACGGCCACCTGCACGGGCATTGATCACCGTGGGAAAATATTGATCAGCGGCGGGAAATATCGATCAGCGGCGGGAAAAAGGGATTGATCGGCGGGGGAAAGGGATTGATTACCCTGGAAGGATGATCGGTGGAAAGGGATTGATCGGCTGGAAGGGATTGATACGGGAAGGTTGATCACGGGGAAAGGGATTGATCGGCTAGGGAAGTAAGGGATTGATCACCGTGAGGTGGGATGATAGTGGGAAAGGATTGATTAGCATGGGACGATTGATTACTGGAAAGATGTGGTGGAAAGGGTTGATGGCGGAAGGATGACCTGAAGGATGATCCGTGGGAAATATTGATTACAGGAAAAGGATGTCAGTGGAATGATTACAGGGGAAAAGGGATTGATCAGCGGGGGAACAGGATTGATTACCGGGGGGAAAAGGGATTGATCGGCTGGGAAAGGGATTGATCAGCGGGGGGAAAAGGGATTGATCGGCTGGGAAAGGGATTGATCACCGTGGGGAAATGATTGATTACCGGGGGAAAAAGGGATTGATCAGCGGGGGGAACAGGATTGATTACCGGGGGGAAAAGGGATTGATCACCGTGCGGAAATATTGATTACCAGGGGGAAAAGGGATTGATCAGCAGGGGGAAAAGGGATTGATCGGCATGGGGAAAAAGGGATTGATCACCGTGGGAAAAGGATTGATCAGCGGGGGGGAAAGGGACTGATCAGCAGGGGGAAATGATTGATCAGCGGGGGAAAGGGATTGATCCCGTGGGAAAGGATTGATTACCCAAGGAAAGGATTGATCAGCGTGGGAAAGGGATTGATCACCGTGGGAAAGGATTGATTACCCAAGGAAAGGATTGATCAGCGTGGGAAAGGGATTGATCACTGTGGGAAAGGGATTGATCGGCTGGGAAAGGGATTGATCACCGTGGGAACAGGATTGATTACCGGGGGAAAAGGGATTGATCAGCGGGGGAAAATATTGATTACCGGGGGGGAAAAGGCATTGATCACCGTGGGGAAGTATTGATCAGAGGGGGAAAAAGGGATTAATCACCATGGGGAAAAAGGGATTGATCACCTTGGGAAAATAATTGATTACCATGGGGAAATATTGATCAGCAGGGGGAAAGGGATTGATCAGCGTGGGAACATGATTGATTACCCTGGGAAAGGGATTGATCGGCTGGGAAAGGGATTGATCACCGTGGGAAAAGGATTGATTACCGGGGGGAAGGGATTGATCAGTTGGGGGAAAAGGGATTGATCAGCATGGGAACAGGATTGATTACCGTGGGAAAGGATTGATCAGCGGGGGGAAAAGGGATTGATCGGCTGGGAAAGGGATTGATCGGTGTGGGAACAGGATTGATTACCTGGGAAAGGCATTGATTACCGTGGGGAAATATTGATTAGCATGGGGAAAAAAGGGATTGATCGGCGTGGGAAAGGGATTGATCAGCGGGGGAAAGGATTGATCAGCTGGGAAAGGGATTGATCGGCAGGGAAAAAAAGGGATTGATCGGTGTGGGAACAGGATTGATTGGCGTGGGAACAGGATTGATTACCCTGGGAAAGGGATTGATCAGCTGGGAAAGGATTGATCACCCTAGGAAAGGATTGATCACCCTAGGAAAGGATTGATTACCCTAGGAAAGGGATTGATCAGCTGGGAAAGGATTGATCAGCATGGGAAAGGGATTGATTACCTGGGAAAGGGATTGATCACTGTGGGAAAATTACTGATTACCTGGGAAAGTGATTGAGCACTGTGGGAAAGGGATTGATCAGCTGGGAAAGGCATTGATCACGGTGGGAAAAGTATTGATTAGCTGGGAAAAGGATTGATCAACTGGGAAAGGGCATTGAGCACCTGGGAAAGGGATTGATCACTGTGGGAAAGGTATTGATCACTGTGGGAAAGGATTGATCAGCTGGGAAAGCCATTGATTACCTGGGAAAATGATTGATTACCCTGGGAAAAGGATTGATCAGCTGGGAAAGGCATTGATCACCGTGGGAAAGGCATTGATCAGCGAGGAAAGGCATTGATCAGCTGGGAAAGGCATTGATCAGTGTGATGGAAAGGCATTGATCAGCGTGGGAAAGGCATTGATCAGCTGGGAAAGGCATTGATCAGCTGGGAAAGGCATTGATCAGCGTGGGAAAGGCATTGATCAGCTGGGAAAGGCATTGATCAGCTGGGAAAGGCATTGATCAGCTGGGAAAGGCATTGATCAGCTGGGAAAGGCATTGATCAGCGTGGGAAAGGCATTGATCAGCTGGGAAAGGCATTGATCAGCTGGGAAAGGCATTGATCAGCGTGGGAAAGGCATTGATCAGCGTGGGAAAGGCATTGATCACCGTGGGAAAGGCATTGATCAGCGTGGGAAAGGCATTGATCAGCTGGGAAAGGCATTGATCAGCTGGGAAAGGCATTGATCAGCGTGGGAAAGGCATTGATCAGCTGTGGAAAGGCATTGATCAGCTGGGAAAGGCATTGATCAGCTGGGAAAGGCATTGATCAGCTGGAAAGGCATTGATCAGCGTGGGAAAGGCATTGATCAGCTGAAAGCATTGATCAGCGTGGGAAAGGCATTGATCAGCTGGGAAAGCATGATCAGCGTGGAGGCATTGATCACGGGAAAGGCATTGATCAGCGTGGGAAAGGCATTGATCAGCTGGGAAAGGCATTGATCAGCGTGGGAAAGGCATTGATCTAGCTAGGGAAAGCATGATCACGGAAAGGGCATTGATCAGCTGGGAAAGGCATTGATCAGCGTGGGAAAGGCATTGATCAGCATGGGAAAGGCATTGATCACGTGGGAAAGGCATTGATCAGCGTGGGAAAGGCATTGATCAGCTGGGAAAGGCATTGATCAGCGTGGGAAAGGCATTGATCAGCTGGAAAGGCATGATCAGCGTGGGAAAGGCATTGATCAGCGTGGAAGGATGAAAAGGAACATTGATCACGTGGGAAAGGCATTGATCACGTGGAAGGCATTGATCAGCTGGGAAAGTGTGGAGCATTGATCAGTGGGAAAGGCATTGATCAGCCGGAAAGGCATTGATCACCGTGGGAAAGGCATTGATCAGCTGGAAAGGCATGATCAGCTGGAAAGGCATTGATCAGCGTGGGAAAGGCATTGATCAGCTGGGAAAGGCATTGATCAGCGTGGGAAAGGCATTGATCAGCTGGGAAAGGCATTGATCAGCTGGAAAGGCATTGATCAGCTGGGAAAGGCATTGATCAGCGTGGGAAAGGCATTGATCAGCGTGGGAAAGGCATTGATCAGCGTGGGAAAGGCATTGATCAGCTGGGAAAGGCATTGATCAGCTGGGAAAGGCATTGATCAGCTGGGAAAGGCATTGATCAGCTGGGAAAGGCATTGATCAGCGTGGGAAAGGCATTGATCCCGTGGGAAAGGCATTGATCAGCTGGGAAAGGCATTGATCAGCTGGGAAGGCATTGATCACTGGGAAAGGCATTGATCAGCGTGGGAAAGGCATTGATCACCGTGGGAAAGGCATTGATCAGCTGGGAAAGGCATTGATCAGCGTGGGAAAGGCATTGATCAGCTGGGAAAGGCATTGATCCGCGTGGGAAAGGCATTGATCAGCTGGGAAAGGCATTGATCAGCTGGGAAAGGCATTGATCAGCTGGGAAAGGCATTGATCAGCGTGGGAAAGGCATTGATCACCGTGGGAAAGGCATTGATCAGCTGGGAAAGGCATTGATCAGCGTGGGAAAGGCATTGATCAGCTGGGAAAGGCATTGATCAGCTGGGAAAGGCATTGATCAGCTGGGAAAGGGATTGATCAGCGTGGGAAAGGCATTGATCAGCGTGGGAAAGGCATTGATCAGCGTGGGAATGGCATTGATCAGCTGGGAAAGGCATTGATCAGCGTGGGAATGGCATTGATCCAGTATTGATTTGGGCCTGACAGGATTGCTCAGGAGCTCCTGGCCCGGCCTGGCTCTCCTGGCACTAATTAGGCTCCCAGTAATTAACGGCTGCGCTGGGAAGAGCCCGGGACACAATTCCCCTGCTCCCCAGCAACGCCCCGGAGACTGGGGGTTACAGGGAGAAACGCCAGCGGGCGGGGCTGGGGCAGCCATTGATTGATTAATTAACGCTAATTAATTAATTAATTTGGAGCTGGGAGCAGGGAGGGCATGAGGGAAGGAAGGAAATCCCTTTTCCCTCACCCCACTGGCACCAACAGCAGGAAAACCTCCAGGAATGAATCTTTCCCATGGGCCACGGAAAAACACAACTGGGCTGGGGTAGGGATTAATTAATTAACCATAATTAATTAATTAACCCAAATTTTGAACTGAGAGCAGCGAGGGCATGAGGAGAGGAAGGAAATCCCTTTTCCCTCACCCCACTGGCACCAACAGCAGGAAAACCTCCAGGGAACAAACCTTTCCCACGGGACAGGAAAAAGCGCGACCGCGCTGGGATTGATTAATTAATTAATTAATGCTAATTAATTAATTTGGAGCTGGGAGCAGGGAGGGCATGAGGGAAGGAAGGGAAACCCTTTTCTCTCACCCCACTGGCACCAACAGCAGGAAAACCTCCAAGGAATGAATCTTTCCCATGGGACAGGAATAACCACGACCACGCTGGGATTAATTAATTAATTAACGCTAATTAATTAATTAACCCAAATTTCAGTCTGTGAGCAGGGAGAGCATGAGGGGAAATCCCTTTTCTCTCATCCCACTGGCACCAACCCCAATATAACCTCCAAGGAAGGAACCTTTCCCACGGGACACAATAAAGCGCGACCGGGCTGGGGTAGGGATTAATTAATAAACCGTAATTAATTAATTAACTCAAATTTCAGGCTGTGAGCAGGGAGAGCATGAGGGGAAATCCCTTTTCTCTCATCCCACTGGCACCAACAGCAGGAAAACCTCCAAGGAACAAACCTTTCCCACGGGACAGGAAAAAGTGCGACCGTGCTGGGATTGATTAATTAATTAATTAACGCTAATTAATTAATTTGGAGCTGGGAGCAGGAAGGGCATGAGGAGAGGAAGAAAATCCCTCTTCTCTCACCCCACTGGCATCAACCACAGGAAAATTTCCAAGGAATGAACCTTTCCCACGGGACAGGAATAACCGCGACCGCGCTGGGATTGATTAATTAATTAATTAACGCTAATTAATTAATTTGGAGCTGGGAGCAGGAAGGGCATGAGGAGAGGAAGAAAATCCCTCTTCTCTCACCCCACTGGCATCAACCACAGGAAAATTTCCAAGGAATGAACCTTTCCCACGGGACAGGAATAACCGCGACCACGCTGGGATTGATTAATTAATTAATTAACGCTAATTAATTAATTTTGAGCTGAGAGCAGCGAGGTCATGAGGAAAGGAAGGAAAATCCCTTCTTCCTCACTCCACTGGCACCAACAGCAGAAAAACCTCCAAGAACGAACCTTTCCCACGGGACAGGAATAACCGCGACCGCGCTGGGATTAATTAATGAATTAATGAACGCTAATTAATTAATGAAGGTGGAGCTGGGAGGTCTCACCCCGCTGGCCGTCCTGACGGGCTTGGCCCGGAGCTTGGGCAGCAGGGCGCGGCGCGCGTGCGGCGGCACGGCGGCGATGATGTCGACGAGGCGCGGCTGCGCCGCCAGCCCGAACTTGGCCGCGGTGCGCGTCCTCAGCCTGGGGGGAAAAGGGACAAAACCAGCCAGGATCATGGAAAAAAATCCAAAATCACCCTAAACAATCCAAAATCTGCCAAAATCAGCCAGGATCACCCCAAAAACAGCGAAATATCAGCTAAAAAAACGGACAAAACCAGCCAGGATCATGGAAAATAATCCAAAATCACCCTAAACAATCCAAAATCTGCCAAAAAAGGACAAAACCAGCCAGGATCATCGAAAAAAAATCCAAAATCACCTAAACAATCCAAAATCTGCCAAAATCAGCCAGGATCACCCCAAAAAACAGCGAAATATCAGCTAAAAAACGACAAAACCAGCCAGGATCATCGAAAAAAAATCCAAAATCACCCTAAACAATCCAAAATCTGCCAAAAAACGGACAAAACCAGCCAGGATCATCGAAAAAAATCCAAAATCACCCTAAACAATCCAAAATCTGCCAAAATCAGCCAGGATCACCCCAAAAAACAGCGAAATATCAGCTAAAAAACGGACAAAACCAGCCAGGATCATCGAAAAAAATCCAAAATCACCCTAAACAATCCAAAATCTGCCAAAATCAGCCAGGATCACCCCAAAAAAACAGCGAAATATCAGCTAAAAAAACGGACAAAACCAGCCAGGATCATCGAAAAAAAATCCAAAATCACCCTAAACAATCCAAAATCTGCCAAAATCAGCCAGGATCACCCCAAAAACAGCGAAATATCAGCTAAAAAACGGACAAAACCAGCCAGGATCATGGAAAATAATCCAAAATCACCCTAAACAATCCAAAATCTGCCAAAATCAGCCAGGATCACCCAAAAAACAGCGAAATATCAGCTAAAAACCGGACACAAACCAGCCAGGATCATCGAAAAAAATCCAAAATCACCTAAACAATCCAAAATCTGCCAAAATCAGCCAGGATCACCCCAAAAAACAGCGAAATATCAGCTAAACAACGGACAAAACCAGCCAGGATCATGGAAAATAATCCAAAATCACCTAAACAATCCAAAATCTGCCAAAATCAGCCAGGATCACCCAAAAACAGCGAAATATCAGCTAAAAAACGGACAAAACCAGCCAGGATCATGGAAAATAATCCAAAATCACCCTAAACAATCCAAAATCTGCCAAAATCAGCCAGGATCACCCCAAAAAACAGCGAAATATCAGCTAAAAAACGGACAAAACCAGCCAGGATCATGGAAAATAATCCAAAATCACCCTAAACAATCCAAAATCTGCCAAAATCAGCCAGGATCACCCAAAAACAGCGAAATATCAGCTAAAATCACCCTAAAATCAGCCAAAATCAGCCAAGATCACCCAAAAACAGCGAAATATCAGCTAAAATCACACCAAAATCTGCCAAAATCAGCCAGGATCACCACCAAAAACAGCGAAATATCAGCTAAAATCACCCCAAAATCTGCCAAAATCAGCCAGGATCACCCCAAAAAACAGCGAAATATCAGCTAAAAAACAGACAAAACCAGCCAGGATCATCGAAAATAATCCAAAATCACCCTAAACAATCCAAAATCTGCCAAAATCAGCCAGGATCACCCCAAAAACAAGCGAAATATCAGCTAAAATCACCCTAAAATCAGCCAAAATCAGCCAGATCACCCAAAAACAGCGAAATATCAGCTAAATACACCCAAAATCAGCCAAAAAATGGACAAAACCAGCCAGGATCAGACAAGATCAACTCAAAATCACCCTAAAAAATCCAAAATCTGACAAAAACCAGCTAAAATCACCCCAAAATCAGCCAAAAAACGGACAAAACCAGCCAGGATCACCCAAAAAACACCCAATGAAAAACAGCTAAAATCAGCCAAAATCAGCCAAGATCAGCCAAAATCAGCCAGGATCAGACAAAAACCAGCCAAAAAAACAGCTAAAATCAGCCAAAATCTGCCAAAAAACGGACAAAACCAGCCAGGATCACCCAAAAACCAGCCAAAAAACAGCTAAAATCAGCCAAAATCAGCCAAAAAACGGACAAAACCAGCCAGGATCACCCAAAAAAACAGCCAAAAAACAGCTAAAATCAGCCAAGATCAGCCAAAAAACGGACAAAATCAGCCAGGATCAGACAAAAACCAGCCAAAAAACAGCTAAAATCAGCCAAGATCAGCCAAAAACGGACAAAAAACAGCTAAAATCAGCCAAGATCAGCCAAGATCAGACAAAAAACGGACAAAAAACCAGCTAAAATCAGCCAAGATCAGCCAAGATCAGACAAAAAACGGACAAAAAACAGCTAAAATCAGCCAAGATCAGCCAAGATCAGACAAAAAAACGGACAAAAACAGCTAAAATCAGCCAAGATCAGCCAAGATCAGCCAGGATCAACCAAAAAACGGACAAAAACCAGCCAGGATCACCCAAAAAACAGCCAAAATCAGCCAGGATCAGCCAAGATCAACCCAAAATCAGCCTAAAAAATCCAAAATCTGCCAAAATCAGCCAGGATCACCAAAAAACAGCCAAATATCAGCTAAAATCACCCCAAAATCAGCCAAAAAATGGACAAAAACAGCCAGGATCAGCCAAAAAACAGCCAAAAAACAGCCAAAAAAACAGCTAAAATCAGCCAAGATCAACCCAAAATCAGCCAAGATCAACCAAAAAACGGACAAAACCAGCCACGATCAGACAAAAACCAGCCAAAAAACAGCTAAAATCACCCCAAAATCAGCCAGGATCAGCCAAAATCAGCCAGGATCAGCCAAAAAACAGCCAAAAAACAGCTAAAATCAGCCAAGCTCAGCCAAAAAAACGGACAAAACCAGCCAGGATCACCCAAAAAACAGCCAAAATCAGCCAGGATCAGACAAAAACCAGCCAAAAAACAGCTAAAATCAGCCAAAATCTGCCAAAAAACGGACAAAACCAGCCAGGATCACCAAAAACAGCCAAAAAACAGCTAAAATCAGCCAGGATGAGCCAAAAAACGGACAAAAAACAGCTAAAATCAGACAAGATCAGCCAAGACAGCCAGATCAGACAAAAAACGGACAAAAACAGCTAAAATCAGCCAAGATCAGCCAAGATCATCGAAAATAATCCAAAATCACCCTAAAAAATCCAAACCCAGCCAAAAAACGGACAAAACCAGCCAGGATCAGACAAAAACCAGCCAAAAAACAGCTAAAATCAGCCAAAATCAGCCAAAATCACCCTAAAAAATCCAAAATCATCGAAAATAATCCAAAATCACCCTAAAAAAATCCAAAACCAGCCAAAAAACGGACAAAATCAGACAGGATCAGACAAAAACCAGCCAAAAAACAGCTAAAATCATCAAAAATAATCCAAAATCACCCTAAAAAAATCCAAAACCAGCCAAAAAAAACGGACAAAATCAGTCAGGATCAGACAAAACCAGCCAAAAAAACAGCTAAAATCATCAAAAATAATCCAAAATCACCTAAAAAAATCCAAAACCAGCCAAAAAACGGACAAAATCAGACAGGATCAGACAAAATCAGCCAAAAAAACAGCTAAAATCAGCCCAAAATCAGCCAGGATCAGCCAAAAACCACCCAAAATCAGCCAAGATCAGCCAAGATCACCCCAAAATCAGCCAGGATCAGCCAAAATCAGCCAGGATCAGCCAAAATCAGCACAAAATCAGCCAGGATCAGCCAAAATCAGCACAAAATCAGCCAAGATCAGCCAAGATCAACCCAAAATCAGCCAGGATCAGCCAAAATCAGCACAAAATCAGCCAAGATCAGCCAAGATCAACCCAAAATCAGCCAGGATCAGCCAAAATCAGCACAAAACCAGCCAGGATCAGCCAAGATCAGCCAAAAACCAGCCAAAACCAGCCAAAATCATCCCAAAATCAGCCAAAATCAGCCAAACTCACCCAAACTCATGCAAAATCACCCAAAAATAACCCCAAATCATCCAATATCATCCAAAACCATCAAAAATCACCCAAAACCATAAAAAATCATCTAAACCCACCCCAAACTCACCCAAAATCACCCAAAATCATCCAAAATCAGCCAAAAAACACCCCAAATCACCCCAAAACCCACCCCAAATCAGCCGAGATCAGCCCAACTCAGCTAAAATCAGCCAAAATCATCCCCAAATCACCAAAATTCATCCAAAATCATCCAAAATAATCCCCAAATCCTCCAAAATCACCCCCAAAATCATCCAAAATCAGCCGAGATCAGCCAAAATAATCCAAAATCCCCCCAAATCATCCCCAAAAAACACCCCAAATCAGCCAAGATCACCCAAATCAGCCGAGATCATCCAAATCAGCCAAAAAACAGCCAAAATCAGCAAAACACACCCAAAATCAGCCAAACACACCCAAAATCAGCCGAGATCATCCAAAATCAGCCAAAAAACACCAAAATCAGCCGAGATCATCAAAATCCCCTAAAATCATCCCAAATCAGCTAAAATACATCCAAATCGGCCAAAATCACCAAAATCACTCCAAAATCAGCCAAAATTAGCCCAAAATCAGCCAAAAACCCAGCCAAAATCACCCCCAAAATCGGCCAAGATCACCCAAAATCAGCCAAAACAACCCAAAATCAGCCAAAATCCCTCCAAAAATCACCCTAAAAACAAATCCAAAATCAGCCAAAATCACCCAAATATCACCAAATCCCCAAAATCAGCCAAAAACCACCCAAAATAATCAAAAAATCAGCCAAAATAACCAAAATCCTCACTAAAATCACCAAACCAAAATCAGCAAAATAATCCATAATCACCCAAAATCACTCCAAAATCAAATTGCCCAAAATCAGCCAAAATCACTCCAAAATCAATCCCAAATCACAAATCACCCAAAATCAGCCAACAAATCACCCTAAAAAAAATCCAAAATCATCCAAATAGCATCCACAAAAATCAAAAACCACCATCAAAAATCATCCAAAAATCACCCCCAAAATCAAACCCAAAATGATCCACAAATCATCAAATCACCCAAAATCACACCTCCAAAATCATCCAAAATCACCCAAAATCACTCCTAAAATAATCCAAAATCATCCAAAATCCACTCAAAATCATCCCAAAATCATCCAAAATCACCCCCAAAATCATCCAAAATACCAAACATTCAATCACCAAAAAATCATCCAAAATCATCCAAAATCCCCCCAAAATCACTCCCAATAAATTACCCCAAACTCATCCAAAATCACCCCAAAATCACTAAAAATTACAAAAACATCAATCCAAAATCATCCAAAATTCCCCAAAATCCTCCCCAAAATCCCGCCAAAATCATCCAAAATCATCTCCAAAATCACCCAAAATCATCCAAAAATCCCCAAAATCATCCAAAAATCCCCAAAAATCCACCCAAAATCCCCCAAATCTCCCCAAACTCATCCCAAATCCCCAAAATCACCCAAAAAAGTTTTGCAAAGAGCAAATTCCGGTTTTATTACTCAAGAAATTCAGATTTTCTTATTCCACATAAAACAAGGAGAAAAAAAATTTTGAAAACAACAAATCCAGATTTTATTACTCAAGAAATTCAGATTTTCTCCACATAAATAAAAGGAGAAAAAAAAATTTGAAAACAGGAAATTCAGATTTTATTACTCAGGAAATTCAGATTTTATTACTCAGGAAATTCAGATTTTATTACTCAAAAAATTCAGATTTTATTACTCAAAAAATTCAGATTTTATTACTCAGGAAATTCAGATTTTATTACTCAGGAAATTCAGATTTTATTGCTCAAAAATTCAGATTTTATTACTCAGAAAATTCAGGTTTTATTACTCAGGAAATTCAGATTTTATTGCTCAAAATCAATTATCCAGATTTTTATTACTCAGAAAATTCAGATTTTATTACTCAGAAAATTCAGATTTTATTACTCAGGAAATTCAGATTTTATTGCTCAGGAAATTCAGATTTTATTGCTCAAAAAATTCAGATTTTATTACTCAAAAATTCAGATTTTATTACTCAAAAAATTCAGATTTTATTACTCAGAAAATTCAGATTTTATTACTCAAAAAATTCAGATTTTCTCACTCCACATAAAGAAAGGAGAAAGAAATTTCTGGAAATGATAAATTGAAATAAACTATAAATTCACATTTTATTACTCAGGAAATTCAGATTTTATTACTCAGGAAATTCAGATTTTATTACTCAGAAAATTCAGATTTTATTGCTCAGGAAATTCAGATTTTATTGCTCAAAAAATTCAGATTTTATTACTCAAAAATTCAGATTTTATTACTCAAAAAATTCATATTTTCTCACTCCACATAAAGAAAGGAGAAAGAAATTTCTGGAAATGATAAATTGAAATAAACTATAAATTCACATTTTATTACTCAGGAAATTCAGATTTTATTACTCAAGAAATTCAGATTTTCTTATTCCAGATAAATAAAGGAGAATAAAATTTTTGGGAAGAGGAAATTCAGGTTTTATCAGTCAAAAAATTCAGATTTTCTCCACATAAATAAAAGGAGAAAAAAAATTTGAAAACAGAAAATTCAGATTTTATTACTCAGAAAATTCAGATTTTATTACTCAAAAATTCAGATTTTATTACTCAGGAAATTCAGATTTTATTACTCAAAAAATTCAGATTTTGTTACTCAGAAAATTCAGATTTTATTGCTCCAGATAAATAAAGGATAAAAAAAAATTTGAAAACTACAAATTCAGATTTTATTACTCAAGAAATTCAGATTTTCTCCCTCCACATAAAAAAAGGAGAAAGAAATTTCTGGAAACTATAAATTGAAATAAACTATAAATTCAGATTTTATTACTCAAGAAATTCAGGATTTTTTAGTCCAGATAAATAAAGGAGAATAAAATTTTTGGGAAGAGGAAATTCAGGTTTTATCAGTCAAAAAATTCAGATTTTCTCCACATAAAAAAAAAGAGAAAAAAAATTTTGCAAACAGGAAATTCAGATTTTATTACTCAGGAAATTCAGATTTTATTACTCAGGAAATTCAGATTTTATTGCTCCATATAAATAAAAAGAGAAAAAAAATTTTTGTAAACAGCAAATTCAGGATTTATTACTCAAGAAATTCAGGATTTTCTTATTCCAGATAAATAAAAGGAAAAAATCCCTGCAAAGCTCACCCTCCACTTCTCACACACCAAAAAATCGAAAAAACCAAAGTTCCTGTAAAAAAATTCAACAGAAATTCCTCAAAATAAATCCAACCACAACAACTGCTGGAAAAAATAAAAAAAAATGAGATTTTCTGAGGATTTTTCAACTTTTAGCTGGAATTTCCTAAGGATGAGAATACAAAATGAGATTTTTCAGGATTTTTCCAATTTTTAGCTGGAATTTCCTGGAGATGAGGAATAAAAAATGAGATTTTTTCAGAATTTTTCCAATTTTTAACTGGAATTTCCTAAAGATGAGAAATAAAAAATGAGATTTTCTGAAAGATAAGAAATAAAAAAATTAAATTTTCAGATTTTTCCAGCTCTTGGCTGGAATTTCCTGAAGATGAGGAATAAAAATTGAGATTTTTTCAGAATTTTTCAACTTTTAGCTGGAATTTCCTAAAGATGAGAAATAAAAAAAATGAGATTTTCTGAGGATTTTTCCAGCTCTTGGCTGGAATTTCCTGAAAATGAGGAATAAAAAATGAGATTTTTTCAGGATTTTCCAATTTTTGCCTGGAATTCCCTGAAGATGAAGAATACAAAATGCGATTTTCTGAGGATTTTTCCAACTTTTAGCTGGAATTTCCTGCAGATGAGCAATAGAAAAATGCGATTTTCTGAGGATTTTTCCAACTTTTAGCTGGAATTTCCTGCAGATGAGCAATACAAAATGCGATTTTCTGAGGATTTTTCCAACTTTTAGCTGGAATTTCCTAAAGATACGAAATACAAAATGCGATTTTCTGCGGATTTTTCCAATTTTTAGCTGGAATTCCCTGCAGATGAGCAATACAAAATGCGATTTTCTGAGGATTTTTCCGATTTTTAGCTGGAATTTCCTAAGATGAGGAATAAAAATGAGATTTTCTGAGGATTTTTCCAATTTTTGCCTGGAATTTCCTGCAGATGAGCAATACAAAATGAGATTTTCTGCGGATTTTTCCGATTTTTAGCTGGAATTTCCTAAAGATGAGAAATAAAAAATGAGATTTTCTGAAAGATAAGAAATAAAAAAAATGCGATTTTCTGAGGATTTTTCCAGCTCTTGGCTGGAATTTCCTGAAAATGAGGAATAAAAAATGAGATTTTTCAGGATTTTCCAATTTTTGCCTGGAATTCCCTGAAGATGAAGAATACAAAATGAGATTTTCTGCGGATTTTTCCGATTTTTAGCTGGAATTTCCTAAGATGAGGAATAAAAAATGAGATTTTCTGAGGATTTTTCCGATTTTTAACTGGAATTTCCTGCAGATGAGCAATACAAAATGCGATTTTCTGCGGATTTTTCCAATTTTTTAGCTGGAATTCCCTGCAGATGAGCAATACAAAATGCGATTTTCTGCGGATTTTTCCAATTTTTAACTGGAATTCCCTGCAGATGAGCAATACAAAATGCGATTTTCTGCGGGTTTTCCCGCTTTTTGCCTGGAATTCCCTGCTTTTGGGTGTTTTTGGGAATTGCCAGGGGAGGGCAGCACTCACTTGTTGACATCGAGCTCCCTGCCCTGCTCGTGCGCCGCCAGCAGCTCCTGGATGAGCTCCGTGATGCTCAGCACCATCAGCTCAGCCTGGCTCGCCTCTGCTGCCCAGCAAAAGGGGAAAAAAGGGAGAAAAAGGGAACAAAAAATCAGATTTGATTGTTGAGAGCAATGTAAGGGTGAAATTTGGGGGAAAATTTGGGGGTTTATGGGAGGTTTTAGGGGAAGAAATATGGATTTTTATCCAGCCCGGGAGGTTTTGAAGGGAAAAAATCCGGATTTTTATTCATGCCAAGAGCTTTTAAAGGAAAAAATCTGGATTTTTATCCAGCCAGAGAATTTTTTAAGGGAAAAAATCTGGATTTTTATCCAGCCCAGAGAATTTTTAAAGGAAGAAATATGGATTTTTCTCAGCCAGAAGGTTTTGAAAGGAAAAAATCCGGATTTTTATCCAACCCAGGAGTCTTTTAAGGAAAAAATCGGATTTTTATCCAGCCCAGATCAGCTTTATAAGGGAAAAAATTCCGATTTTTATCCACCTCAGCTTTTCAAGGGAGAAAAATCCGGATTTTTATCCAGCCTGGGAGTTTTGAAGGAAAAAATCCGGATTTTTATTCCAGCCCAACTCAGCTTTTTAAGAGAAAAAATCCAAATTTTTATCCAGCTCAGCTTTTGAAGGGAAAAAATCCAGATTTTTATCCAGCCCACGAGGATTTTAAGGGAAAAAATCCGGATTTTATCCAGCCCAGGAGCTTTTGAAAGGAAAAAATCTGGATTTTTATCCAGCCCAGAGAATTTTTAAAGGAAGAAATATGGATTTTTCTCCAGCCCAGAAGGTTTTGAAAGGAAAAAATCCGGATTTTTATCCAACCCAGGAGTTTTTTAAGGAAAAAATCCGGATTTTTATCCAGCCCAGCTCAGTTTTTTAAGGGAAAAAATCCAAATTTTGATCCAGCTCAGCTTCTAAAGGAAAAAATCGAATTTTTATCCAGCCCAGCTCAGCTTTATATGGGAAAAAATTCGGATTTTTATCCAGCTCAGCTTTTTAAATGAAAAAATCTGGATTTTTCTCCAGCCCGGAGCTTTTGAAAGGAAAAAATCCGGATTTTTATCCAGCTCGGCTTTTGAAGGGAAAAAATCCGGATTTTTATCCAGAGAATTTTTTAAGGCAAAAAATCCGGATTTTTATCCATCCCGAGAGATTTTTAAGGGAAGAAATCCGAATTTTTATCGAGCCCAGAAGGTTTTTAAGGGGAAAAAATCCGGATTTTTCTCCAGCCCAACTCAGCTTTTTTAAGAGAAAAAATCCAAATTTTTATCCAGCTCGGCTTTTTAAGGGAAAAAATCCGGATTTTTATCCAGCCCAAGAGATTTTGAAGGGAAAAAAATCCGGATTTTTATCCATTCCGAGAGCTTTTTAAGGGCAAAAATCCGGATTTTTATCCAGCCCAGCTCAGCTTTATAAGGGAAAAAATCTGGATTTTTATCCAACCCGAGAGCTTTTTAAAGGGAAAAATCCGGATTTTTATCCAGCCGAGAGCTTTTTAAAGGGAAAAATCCGGATTTTTATCCAGCCCGGGAGCTTTTTGAAAGAAAAAAATCCGGATTTTTCTCCAAGCCAGGAGCTTTTTAAGGGAAAAAAAATCCAAATTTTGATCCAGCTCAGCTTTTGAAGGGAAAAAATCCAAATTTTTATCCAGCCTGGAGATTTTGAAGGGAAAAACCCCGGATTTTTATCCAGCCCGAGAATTTTTTAAGGGAAAAAATCCGGTTTTTTATCCAACCCAGGAGCTTTTTAAAGGAAGAAATCTGGATTTTTATCCAGTCCGGGAGCTTTTAAAGGGTAAGAATCCGGGTTTTTATTCATTCCAGGAGCTTTTTAAGGGCAAAAATCCGGATTTTTCTCCATCCCGGGAGCTTTTTAAGGGTAAAAATCCGGATTTTTCTCCATCCCGAGAGCTTTTTAAGGGGAAAAATCCGGATTTTTATCCATCCCGATAGGTTTTTAAGGGTAAAAATCCGGATTTTCCCCATCCCGAGCCTCCCCAATCGCATTTTGAGGCCGTTTCCCCTCACGCTGGCGGCCCCTGCTGTGCGGGGTCTCCTTTCCTGCAGCTTGAGCACCCTCAGCTCCCTCAGTCTCACTCCATTCCCTCTCCCGGGCGCCCTCCCAATCCCTTTATTTTTAATTTATTTTTAATTTATTTTGATTTTTTTACCTTTTCCGTTTTTCTTTTTCGGCTTCATGCCGGCGGTGCTGCCGTAAAGCGAGGCGGTCGCGCTGCCGTAAAGCGAAGCGGTCGCGCTGCCTTAAAGCGAGGCCGCCGTAAAGCGCCGTAAAGCGCCGTAAAGCTGCGGTTCCGGCGGCGACCGCCAGGGGGCGCGCGGAGAGCGGGAAAATCCCGAATTTTGGCGGAAAATCCGGAATTTTTGGGGAAAAATCCTGGATTTTGGGGGAAAAATCCTGGATTGTGGTGGAAAATCCCGGGGTTTGGGTGGAAATACAGGGGTTTTGGGGAAAATCCCGGAGTTTGAGGGGAAATCACGGGGATTTATAGCGGAAAATCCTGGATTTTGGGGGAAAAATCCTGGATTTTGGTGGAAAATCCCGGGGTTTGGGTGGAAATACAGTGGTTTTGGGGAAAATCATAGATTTGGTGGGAAAATCCCAGGAATTTTGGGGGAAATCCCAGGAATTTTGGGGGAAATCCCAGGATTTTAGGGGAAATCCCGGGGTTTAGGGGAAATCCCAGGAATTTTGGGGAAAAAATCCTGGATTTGGGGGGAAAAAATCCTGGATTTTGGTGGAAAATCCCGGGGTTTGGGTGGAAATAGAGGGGTTTTGGGGAAAATCATAGACTTGGTGGGAAAATCCTGAATTTTGGGGGGAAAATCCTGAATTTTGGGGGAAAATCCCAGGAATTTTGGGGGAAATCCCAGGAATTTTGGGGGAAAGTCCTGGATTTTCGGGGGAAATAATCGGATTTTGGGGGAAAATATCAGGATTTTGGGGAAAATTCCTGGATTTTGGGGGGAAATCCCGGGGTTTGGGGGGAAATCACAGATTTTGGGGAAAATAAGCGGATTTTGGGGGAAAATCCCGAATTTTGGGGAAAAATCCTGAATTTTGGGGGGAAAATCCGGAATTTTGGGGAAAATCCCAGGAATTTTGGGGGGGGAAATCCGGATTTTAGGGGAAATCCTGGATTTATGGGGAAAATCCTGGATTTTGCGGGGAAAATCAAGGGGTTTGGGGAAAATAATCGGATTTGGGGTCTGGGAAAATACCAGGATTTGGGGGGAATCCCGGATTTTGGGGGGGAAAACACGGATTTCTAGGGGGAAATCCTGGATTTTGGGGGAATATCCCGGGGTTTGGGGGGAAATCCCGGATTTTGGGGAGAAATCCAAGAGTTTGGGGGAAATACCGGATTTTGGGGGGAAATCCCAGGAATTTTGGGGGAAATCCCAGGAATTTTGGGGGAAAATCCCAGATTTTGGGAGGAAATCCCGGATTTTGGGGAGAAATCCCGGATTTTGGGGAGAAATCCTGGATTTTGAGTGAAAATCCCGGATTTTGGGGGAAATATCGGGGTTTGGGGGAAATCCCGGGGTTTAGAGGGGAAATCCCGCGGTTTAGGGAAAATAATCGGATTTGGGGTCTGGGAAAATACCAGGATTTGGGGGAAAATCCCGGATTTGGGGGAATATCCCGGATTTGGGGGAATATCCCAGGGGTTGGGGGGAAATCCTGGATTTTAGGGGAAATCCGGATTTTGGGGGGAATTCCTGGATTTTTGGGGGAATTCCTGGATTTTGGGGGGAAATCCTGGATTTTGGGGAAAATAATCGGATTTGGGGTCTGGGAAAATACCAGGATTTGGGGGAAAATCCCGGATTTGGGGGAAAATCCCGGATTTTGGGGGAATATCCCGGGGTTTGGGGGGAAATCCTGGATTTTAGGGGAAATCCCGGATTTTGGGGGGAATTCCTGGATTTTGGGGGGAAATCCTGGATTTTTTTGGGAAATCTTGGATTTTGGGGAAAATAATCGGATTTGGGGTCTGGGAAAATACCAGGATTTTGGGGGAAAATCAAGGGATTTGGGGAAAATAATCGGATTTTGGGGGAGATCCCGGATTTCAGGGGAGATATCCCAAGGTTGGGGGAAAATCCCGAATTTTGGGGGAAAATCCCAGGGTTTGGGGGGAAATCCTGGATTTTTTTGGGAAAATCCCGGGGTTTGGGGGTTCTGGGGGTTGCCCCCAGGATTTTGGGGGTTTTGGGTTCCCCTGCCGGGTTTTGTAGGAGTCTCCATCCTGCTTTAATTGGATTTCATCCTAATTAAGTAGGCACTTTAATTATCCCAGCAAAAAAAATTACCCCCAGTAATTACAATTTTATTTGATATTTCAATTTTATTTGCAATTCACCCCAGTAATTACAATTTTATTTGATATTTCAATTTTATTTGCAATTCACCCAGTAATTACAATTTTATTTGAAATTGCAATTTTATTTGCAATTTCCCCCCAGTAATTATAATTTTTTTTGCAATTACAATTTTATTTGTAATTCCCCCCAGTAATTACAATTTTATTTGTAATTACCCCCAATTATTACAATTTTATTTGCAATTACAATTTTATTTGCAATTTCCCCTAATAATTACAATTTTATTTGTAATTACCCCCAGTAATTACAATTTTATTTGTAATTCCAATTTTATTTTTAATTTCCCCCCAATAATTACAATTTTATTTGATATTTCCCCCCAGTAATTAAAATTTTATTTGCAATTACAATTTTATTTGTAATTTCACCCCAATAATTCCAATTTTATTTCTAATTACAATTTTATTTTTAATTTCCCTCCAGTAATTCCAATTTTATTTGTAATTTCCCCCAGTAATTCCAATTTTATTTGTAATTTCCCCCAGTAATTCCAATTTTATTTTTAATTTCCCCCAGTAATTACAGACAAAACTGAAGGGCGAGGCTGGCAAAGGCTCCTCTGGGGATTTCTGGGATGGTTAAAACCAATTTTTTTGGGAAAATCTCCACATCCAGGAGCCCTTCTGAGGAATTTTTTTCCCCAGACCCAGAACTTCTGCGTTCCTAAACCTCATTTTTCCTGATTTTTTAGATTTCTGAAACGTGGACATCGGGATTGCTTTGGGAACAAAAAACTCAGGAAAATTCCATCTTGGAGCGAGGGAGGATGAGGAATTTTTTGGAGTGGCGGGGCTGGAGTCAGAGGCAGCCTGGAGAGTTGGGAATTTTAAATAAAAATTAAAAATCAGAGAAGGTTTAAGTTTTAAAATGTGCAATAAAAACTTGAGATGCAGCAAAGGCGCCGAGCCTGTCCGGGACTCAACTCCCAGAGCGCCCAGATCCCATTCCAGGGAATTATAAAGGAACCTCAGACATCATTTCTAGGTTTGGAACGAGGATCTGCTGCTTAATGGAAACAACAAAAAAAAAAAAATCTTGGATTTAGGAAGCCAAGGAAGCACCGTGGTGCTTTGGATTTATTGGTTTAATTTGATTTCCTAAGGAAAAAAAAATAAAAGTGGCTGTTGAGGAGAGATTTGCAATTCCAAGGAATGCTGCTGGTGAATGTTTTGGGTTGCTCCAGCTCCCTTTAAATTCTCAAAATTTCCTCTTTCTTCATCAAAATCCCTCAGTCTGTCCTGCTGCAGAGCAGAGCCGTGAACGGATCCGAAGATTCGGGGGAAAATTCCCACCTGCAACTTCCCGGCTGATTTTTTGGGAGGTGGAAGCTCGGATTTATCCCTTTTTCGGGCTTTGGGGTTAGGTGGGATGAGCTCATCCTCCCAAGCACCCAGGAAAACCAGGAAAAAAAACCCAAATCAAAATCTGGGAGCGGGAGCTGCCCTGAGCTGCCAAATCAGTGATTGGGGCGCTCTCAATCCATGGGATACCAAAATCCATGAATCCCTGCGGTGCCGTGGATTGATCTGCTCCCAGAGCTGGAATTTCCTCTTAACCCAGGTTCAAACAGCCTCGAGTTGCACCAGGGGAGGGTTGGGTTGGATTTTAGGAGCAATTCCTCCATGGAAAGATTGGAATCTTCATCCCGCTGAATGGAATCTGTGGATGGGATTTAAGGGATACGGGCTGGATTTGGTGATCCGGGTCTTTTCCATCCTTACCAGCTCTGTGGTTATGTGGCCGGAATTCCATCTTTAATTAATTCTTTAGCTCAGAATGGATCAGGAAAACTCCTGAGTTCATTCAGAAAACGGGATTTTCTCGCCGGTGAACGCTGAGGATTCGCGTGCGTGCCGGGATTTTTCCCGATGCGCGGAAAGGTTCGGGTTTGTCTCTCAATCCCCTTCTCCTCAAAAACTGCCCTTTGTTACATTTCCTGGGAATTCCCCAAATTGCTGGGATAGTCCAATGAGAGAGAGAAGCCTGGGATTCTGTTAAATGACAAATTCCAGCTCCTCGTGGATCCGGGTGCAAATCCAGAGCGTGGGATTTGATTCCCTTCTCGCCACCGCGGCGGAAAAGATGGGATCGCTTCAACGAAGGAATTCTGCCTCCAGTTTTTCCATGGAATGTCCAAATGATCCACGGGCAACCTCCCATGAGGTCCAGCAGCTCTGGCAAGGATCTCCATGGTCAAAATTCCGGGAATTCTGGATGTATCCAGAAGGAAAAGGGGACAGAGCGCCGGCGACAGGAAAACGGGTCGGGATGCCAAACCCAGCGGGAATTTTCCTGTCGTTTCCCCAGTGCGGGGTGGATAAATTTCTGGATTTCAGGGTATTCCTGATCCTCCCTTATTCCATGTCAGATCCCTAGTTGGATGAAGGAATGTGCCAGGGATGAGCCTCAAAGAGAGGGAGTGAGAAAAATAAAATGAACTTAAAAAGAATTCACATTAACTCAGAGAATTCCGATTCTAAACGTATTTAAGTGCTCGGCCAATCCTTGGGATTTTTGTTTAATACCTTTCCCATCCTAGATTGAACGGGAAGATTATTCCTGCTCGTGGTCGCTTTTTAGGGAAAATAATCATCAATCAAAACATTTTCCCGTTTTTCTGCCCCTTCCTGACAAGGTGGCAAAGCCCAGCTGGAGCAGGATCCCAAATTGGGATGTTTACTTTGGGAAGAGCCTGGCGGAGTTCACGGAGGTCTGGGAGATTCACTGAAGGAATTACAACAGGATTTGTCTCTCTCTGATTAAAAAAAAAAATCCCAAAACACAGTTTGGCCTTGGAAAAAACCTGCCCCAAATCCCGGTGCAATCCCTCGGGGATCATTTCTGTGCTGGGGGTCGATCCTTCCACTCCTAACCCCTTCCTCTCCCATAGGTTTTGATTTTCTGGGATGTGCCCAGGTTGGGATTTGGCACATCCCAACCTGTCCCTGTATCCATGAGCAGTCCCTGGGAGATCACATCCCTGCAGGAATTCCCTGCTCTCCCACATCCCCTCTGACAGTGCTGAAATTCTCCTCATGGAAAAGTTCAGGGATTTTAAACACCTTCTCCTCATTCCCACTTTTATCCAGGCTGTGGGATTCCAGGATCAGGAGGTGATTTATGGAAACCTTCAGCACCGTGAGGCACTGGGATTTTCCAGCCTGATCCTGGTGGGTTTATGGCCAGGATGTTTTTAAGGAAAACTTGGGTTTTCCTTAGGCCTCGTTCGTGGAATCATGGAATTGCTAAGGTTGGAAAAGTCTCCAAGGCTGTCGAGGGCAGAGCCAGGGCCACCACGGATCCGAGTCCCCACGTGGATTTTAGATCCCTCCAGGAATGGGGATTCCACCACGGGGCTGGACAACCCTTCCAGCAGAGGAATTTCTCCTAATCTCAATTTAAACCCAATCCCTAATCCAACCCAATCCAAGCATTCCTGCTCTTTCCTGATGTCTCATCCCTCGTCCATGGTTAGATCCTTTCCCTCATCTCAAGGATTTGGGATTGCTGGACTGCATTGTGGATCCTCCTCATGGAATTAACCCATGGATCTGCTAAAAATGCAAGGTTTGGAGATCCCAAAGGGATCCAAGGTTTGGAGATCCAAGGTTTGGAGATCCAAGGGATGAAAGGTTTGGAGATCTGAGGGATGCAAAGTTTGGAGATCCAAGGTTTGGAGATCCCAAGGGATACAAGGTTTGGAGATCCAAGGGATCCAAGGTTTGGAGATCCCAAAGGGATGCAAGGTTTGGAGATCTCAAAGGGATGCAAAGTTTGGAGATCCAAGGTTTCAAGATCCAAGGGGATCCAAGGTTTGGAGATCCCAAAGGGATCCAAGGTTTGGAGATCCCAAGGGATGCAAGGTCTGGAGATCCAAGGTCTGGAGATCCAAGGTTTGGAGATCCAAAGGGTCTCCACGTCTTCCATCATCTCCCATCCAGATGGGATCACCAATAATTACCGGATAATCACTGACCTACGGAATCTCCCATCACTCTACCCCGGTGTCTTTCCTAAAATCCCATCAGGATTCCACCAAAATCCTCTTCTCCTTTGCTCCCTCCAGGTTCTCCACCATTTTTTGCAGAAAACCCTCCCAGGGGTCACAGCCTGAATCCCCGGTGAGCCACCAGGACTTCCCAAAGACCCCAGAAAGGCTTTCCCAGCAGGCTCCTGACCCTGGGCACCTTCGGGATGCACCAGGAAGAGCTTCCAAAGCCAACCCCAGAGGGAAATGGCATCAAATTGTTTGGGATTGTGTCAGTCCGCCTCCTTATTTCTGGGAATTCTCTGGATTCCCTGAATTCCCACCACCCCGAGCACTTCCTTGTCCTCCACCTGCCAAGAGGGGATCCAGGAGAGCTGGGGAAGATTGGGGACAAAGCCTGGAGGGACAGGACACAGGGACTGGCTTCCCACTGGGAAAGGGGAGATTTCGATGGGATTTGGGAAGGAATTCCTGGCTGGGTGAGTGGGGAAGGGCTGGGTTGGAATTCCCAGAGAAGCTGTGGCTGCCCCTGGATCCCTGGAGGTGTCCAAGTCCAGGCTGGACAGGGCTTGGAGCAGCCTGGGGCAGCGGGAGGTGCCCCTGGATGGGATTTAAGGTCCCTTCCCACGCGAACCATTCCAGGCTTTGCTGGGTCCATGATGCGGGCGCTGTCTCCAGGACACGGCACTCACAGCCGGGCGCGGGGGCCGGGGGGTCCGGGGAGTCCGGGGGGTCCGGGGGATCCGGGGGGTCCGGGGGATCCGGGGGGTCCAGGGGGTCCGGGGGGTCCGGGGGGTCCGGGGGGTCCGGGGGGTCCGGGGGATCCGGGGGGTCCGCGAGGTCCGCGGGGTCCGGGGGATCCGCGGGGTCCGGGGGGTCCGGGGGGTCCGCGGGGTCCGGAGGGTCCGGGGGGTCCGGGGGGTCCGCGGGGTCCGGAGGGTCCGCGGGGTCCGGAGGGTCCGGGGGGTCCGGGGGGTCCGGGGGGTCCGCGGGGTCCGGGGGGTCCGCGGGGTCCGCGGCTCCTCCGTGGCGCCGCTCGGGGGAGCGCCCCGGGGCCGGGCGGGGGCTCCGGGACAGCGCCCCGCGGGAAGGAACCCCGGCAACCGGCGGGGAGAAACGGCCGGGACCGGCGGGAACGGCGGAGATGGGCTGGGATGGGAACGGGAACGGGAGGAGGAGGAGGAGGAGGAGGAAGGGAAGGAGAAGGGAAAGGAGAGGAGGAAGAGGAGAAGGAGGAGGAGGAAGGGGAGGAGGAGGAAGGGGAAGAGGAAGAAGAGGAGGAGGAGGAGGAAGGGGAAGAGGAGGTGAAGGAGGAGAAGGAGTTAGGAGGAGAAGGGGAAGAGGAAGAGGAGCAGGAAGGGGAAGGAAAAGATGAAAGGGAAGAGGAAGAGGAGGAGGAAGGGGAAGGGGAGGAGGAAGGAGAGGAGGAAGAGGAGTTAGAAGGAGAAGGGGAAGATGAAGGGGAAGAGAAAGAGGAGGAGGAAGAAGGGGAAGAGGAGGAGGAGGAAGAAGAGGAAGAGGAGGAGGAAGAAGGGGAAGAGGAAGATGAAGGGAAAGGAGGAAGAGGATGAGGAGAATGGGGAAGAGGAAGGGGAGGAGAAAGAGGAAGAGGAGAATGGGGAAGAGGAAGGGGAGGAGAAAGAGGAAGAGGAAGGGGAAGGGGAGGAGGAAGAGGAAGAGAAGGAGGAAGAAGGGGAAGTGGGGAAGGGAAGGGAAGGGAAGGGAAGGGAAGGGAAGGGAAGGGAAGGGAAGGGAAGGGAAGGGAGAAAGATAAATCATCATCCCAACAGCTTCAGAGGGACTGCAAACATTGTAATCCACTGAGAAATTCCATTAATTTTATTGCTAAACTCTATTCCATCGGTTCTATAGAACAATATCAATAAATATTGATTCTATAAATTTTATTCCTAAATGATATCCCTCAATGAGATTCCTTAAAAATACAGCCACAATCTGCTTTTTTTGAGCTGTGCTGTGGTGCCAATCTACCTTCAGGGCAGAAGGACTCAATTAGAAATCGGTGCCAGTAAAGCTAAACCCACATTAATTAATTCTCCACACCAATTAATATGCTAATGCCCAAATTCTCCCCTGTGCACGTCCTCAGACTTGCTCAGAGTTTGAGACTCAGAAGGGCAAAGGATGAAGTTTATTTTAACTTTTTTAGTATAAAAATTCAACAAAAAAAAATTAATAACCCATTTTATTCCTTGAGAAAGATTAAAAAAAAAATTTAAAAAATAAAAACAACAGATTCTGGAAAAGAATAAATTTTTTTTAATTATTTTGGGTTTTTTACTGATCTAAATTATTTAGTAATACTAGTGAGCAAACATTATTATGTCAAATAATAATTTCAAAGTAATTCAAAGTAAGGCTTATAAAATACAAGGCTTATAAAATATAAATATACATTGCACAGGACCGTGTGCTGGGAATGTTGGATCTTTCCTGTCGCCTCCTGGAAATGGGGTTTTGACTCAGAACATCCATTCCCTGTCAAAAATGCCAGGGAAAAAATGCACTCCTGCCTTCAAATCCTGCAACCTCGTTACCTTAGGACAGAGAGGCAGGGACGACTCATCCTGTCAGAACCATGCTATGTAAGGACTAAAAATAAGAATTTATTTATTTTTTTTAAATTAAAACGAAAATAAAACATTTTAAAGGATTAAAAATAATTTGGGAGCAGCTGTGAGGGTGGGGCAGTGCCTGGAGCAGACCCAGCCCCTCTTTGATCCATCCAGTTGTTAAAATCTCCGGGAATTTGCTGGGAAGGGCTCAGAAATCCCAGCTCCTGCTCCAAGCAGCGTCCTTGGAACATCCCTAAAGCATCTCCGTGGAGAAAGAGAAGGCAGGAATTCCCTGCACACACCTGGGGGCTCCACGTGCACAGTGTGGAACCCTTCATTCCAAACCTCCTCAGCTTCACCCGCTGTAATTTACTCGTTATTCTAATCGGGCGAATTGACTTTAATTAATTCCAAATGAAGAGTGAATCCTGGTGACATTTTCTGCTTTTCCAGTCAGAAACTCCAAACCCTCCCAGGTTTTCTCAGTCACCACGTGGAAACACGGAGCCAGTGGACTTGCCCTTAATTAAGGGTTTATTCTTATTTTGGTCGAGCCTCCTGAGCTGGGAGCTCCACCTAATAACCCCTTTTGACATCTTCATTGCTGGCTGAACTATTCTTTATTCTCACCTACACCCTGCACTTGGATCAATGATCTATTTGAGGGTTTTCTTTTTTTAATTTGACTCCGTGTTTGCTCGCCTTGGGCATTTGTTCTTTCATCCCGGCCTCTTCTTCTTCTAAGGATTTGCTGAAAGATTTGCACATTAAGCCTCTTTATTTAGACTTGATTAAACAGGAGCCTTTCATTTCAGCTGGGTTTCTCAATGCTACCTTTAATAAGAAATGGAAATTAATTTTGGATTATTCCTAGAGAATTATATTTATATTTGTTTTTTAACTTTTTCTTTCTCGTCAGCCTGGTTTAACCTCAGCTTTATTGTTTTTTGGTGCTGTGCTCATTCGTGGCTGGCACAGCTGCCCGGGGCTCCAATGCAGTCCCCATCCCTGGAGGGATTAAAAATCCCTCTGGAAGTGACACTGGGGGACATGGATCATGGGCAGTGCCTGGGAAAGGTTGGACTGGATGATCCTAAAGACCTTTTCCAACTTTTAACAATTCCCTGATTCTCCCGTTCTTCATTTTATTTTCACTTAAATGATTGGAGTTGCAGGTTAATTCTCTTCGAAGATCATCTAACTTCCCTAAAATCCAGGGAAATAAAACCAAATTCGCTTATTTTTCACTCTGAGCATCACTTTTCACCCTGACATCCTTTCACTTCTGGCCTGGCAATAAAACAACGTGAAACTGGGAAGTTTTGGGGCGGGCTGAACCCGCGAGAGGACGCGGATCCTCCGGAGCGCGCCGACTGCGAGGCAGAGGCTGAGTAACGACATTTTCCGTCCCCCAGCAGTGCCAGAATCAATTTCCATGCACACAGGGCTGTATTTGGGTCAGGAGGATGCTGACCCAATCTGGAGACAATGCCTCTCTTTTGTGCAGCCCTTTTTTTTTAGCACAGCTGCCTCCCGTGGCTCGGGGAACTCCGGCTCTGCTCCCAGAACCTGCTCCTGGCAGCCATTGGTTTCCAGATCCAATAAAAAAAAAAAAATGTGGAGCTTTCTGGAATGATTTCTCCAGGTTCCTTTCATGGGGGGATGGCCTGTCTCAGCAGCCCTGAGCACAAAGAGCCCTCAGTGTTGAAATTTGGGGCTGCTTTGCTCGGGCTCGGGGGCGGAGAGCGGACGAGCGTCGAACCGCGGCGACCCAAAGTTGGGAGATTTTGGGAAGGGATGCAAGAGTCATAAAAGAGCTGTGGCAGAGCTTTGTGAAAAGCAGGGAAAGGGATTTTTGGGGTAGCAAGGAGAGGAGGAGCAGATAAATAACGGGGTCACTCTGATGCCTTAAGGTTTTAGCGTTTATATTTTTTAGATTCTGTGCTGTTCTGGTGGGGAGTTTAGGTTTCGTTAAGTGCTACTGAGACTCTTCTCAAAGTAGAGAGACAAAACAATTCCTTCTCTAGTTTGATACCAAGGAGAACCCTCAGGCCCTAGAATGAAAACAACAGTGAAGTGAGGAGAAAAACAAAGAGGATGGAGCTTCATAACCTGAAGCTGTGGTTGGACAATTGATTGTGACATGCTGATGGACCAGAACTTATCAAAGTGGGACACCTTGGTCGTCCATTTTTGACCATTTTGGGTTCGCTTGGGTGTGGTCTGGCTGGGCTCTTGTGCTGCCCAGGTGTTCCCATTGAGGCCTTTTGATGAATTCCTGCTTTTTCCTTTTGCTCTGTCCCAGCTCAGCCCCCAGGAGGCATCAGCTCTCCGCGCTGACAGTGCCGTCCCTTTCCCACCCGTGGCTGGGGTGCAGCGAGGTTCCCTCAGAGCAGCCAGGCACAGGGGGGCTTCCTGACCTCCTCCTTCCCCTCAGCAGCACTTCCCAGCGGGGAAAAACCCCGAGCTCCAGCTGCTGGCACCTCCCTGGGCACTGGGATCACACACTGGGGGCACTTGCCAGGGATTTCGCCTTCCGGAGCTGAGCGCATCCACGAGCCTCTCTCTTCTTCCTCTCGGCCTCCTGCCTGCTCAGGTCCGGGGTGTGCCCTCCTCCCTTCCTCCTCCTGCAGAGCAGAGCACAATAATATCAATAAATGCCACGGACTTGCTGCCCTGGGGGTGATAAAAATCAAATCCTTCTGGGAATCGCCCCTGGAAAGACGCGGCTTGAGTTCACGCAGTTTTATCTCGCCCCAAAGAGCGCAAAATCAGCTGCCAGGGCTCAGGGCAAGGTGGGAAGTTGATTTTTTTTGGAAGTTGTGATAAATTCTGGCACTCAAAAGCAAGCTCAGGACTCAGTGATTTAAGCTAAGCCTGCCTAAGGTGTGACAGCTCCTTAGGGAAATTCACAGACACGGAGCTGAGCTGAATCGATTCCGGGAGTTTTCGGCGAAGTCTGTGTGACCTGGAGTGTAAAAAAGGCTGGGGGCTGCCCCTGCCATGAGGTGTTTATTCCGTGTTTCTGTAGCCAAATAATTCCATGCATGGATTTGCATATTTTTTGGTATTATATGCAGCTGCTGTTAAATTCAACACAATTAACTGACAGAACAGGAATACTCCAGAGCGTGAAAATGAAGTGAATCGTGCTGGAATATGGCCAGCAGCCACATTTTTTTTAATTTTTTTTTTTTCCAATATCAGGAGTAAAATCCAGACTCTGAGGCTGTATTTTTCTAAGCTCTCAGGCAGGTTCATTATCCGAAGGCGTTCATTCCACATTTAAATTCCATGACGTGGAATCTGGGAATTTAAAGCAGAAGCTCGGAGTGGTGTCTCTGGGCAGTTAAAAAAGCACAGTAGGAACACAAAACCATGGATATAAAGGGTGGAAATGGACTCCAAAAGCAGCTTTTACCCCATAAAAAACCAGGATTACACCACATAACACACACACAGAGCCCAGGACCATAAAAATCAAATCCAGCATGATTTCAAATAGAATATTGAGGAAAAATGCCACCTGTTTACAAACACAGACGAGCCAAGGGAGAAATTTCAATCCAGAATATTCCAGCTGGGAATGAATCAGTTGTTTTGGAGGACCTGGCAGTGTCCAGGTTATGGCTGGGCTCGGCGATCTCAAAGGTGTTTTCCATCCTAAACCATGCTGTGACCTCTGGGTAGAAAGCAGCCCTGGCCTCGTATCCGTAAATATTATTGTAAATTATTATTGTACAGTATTAGTGCTGTAATTATTACTGGAAATTTGGGTCTCTGCTGCTGTGTTTGGGGTCCAAACCGTGGTGCCAGGTCAGCTCCAGCTGAGGAAAACACAAGGAGCGAGGCCGAGGAGCGAGGCTCGCGGGTCTCCCTCCCAAGTGCTGACCTCGCCGTTCCTCACCCCGTTTTTCCTCCCTGAAGGAATTTTTCAGATTCCCACAGGCCCACGGGGAGCAGGGCTGGCTTTTTGAGCGGCACGGAAAGGGAGAGAGGAGCGTGGGGATGCTGCGGGTCCTTCTCACGCCAGCGAGCCCCTCTTTGTCAGAAACGGGCAGGGCAATTACTGAAAGTAATTATTTCCTCGTCGGGTAAACACTCCGGGACAATATGCAACTGTTTTTTAGAGCCATAAATTACCCAAGGCTGGGGAGAGGGGGGGGAAGGACCCCGAGCTGCTGTCGTGAGAAGTGGAGGGGGCCCCCGTCTTGAGGCCGCGCTCTTGGCGGGGCTCCAGCGCTCCGATGGAATCGGAATTCATTATTCATGATCCAGTGGGAGGCAAATCTGTTTGATTTATTGGCAACCAGCAGCACAAACAGCAGATGCCTTCCAGCAGAGCCGTGCACGCAGGGCCCGGCAGGAACGCCCTCCTGGGACTCTGGAAGCAGAGCAGAGCCCCCGCAGAAAAAAAACCCGCCATAAAAATCTTTCACTTCCCCTCTGTGATATTTCTTTGTGCCCAGAGAGGCAAATCCTTCCTTGCTGGTCTCTGGAGCGTTTTTGTTGTTTTCTTTTTTTTGGTTGTTGTTGTCTGTAACAAAAAGCTGCTTGGACAATTCAGGCAGAAAACAAACCAGACCTACCAGAAATCATGGCTGTGATAAATGACGACACCGATAGCCACGGCTGTAATTCTGTGGAGGGATTTTGATAACCCCTTCCAGGCAATTTGTAATTCCAGCCTGTCTGTATCTCTTCTCTATCACCTCACCACTCCCTTGGCTGCACAGCTGATCGTTGCTATTCTTAATTTCCCTGCTTGGTGACTGGGAAGCTTTTCCCACACTGTCCCAACTAAATTCCAATCCTAAATTCCCTCCCAGGGAATTTACTGGGGGAATCTCTGTCCCATCTCCTTCATGATACCAAGGGGGGTTTCACTGAGCTCCTGGGTACAGTTTTTAGGGCACAAACTCCTGCCTTTCTGAGCAAAGAAATCTAGCAGAAACAAACAAAAAAAAACCCCAAACCCCAGGTTTTAAGGATCATCCACCTTATAAATCACCCCCATTTTTTGGGCACTCCCAGCTGTGGCCCAGTGTTCTTGCTGTCCCCAGTGAGCACTGGCCAGGCCAAAGCCTCCCCCAGCTGCTGTCTGGAAATTTATTGATCTGTTTTTTCAAAGCTAAAGAGCCAATTATGGTCTCATAGCCCGCAGAATATGTTTTGCATTTCCACTTAGAGCACTCCATTTCCACTGAGCTGTCGAATTGAGAATTGGCTGTAGCTCGTTCTGCTTCCCACATTTCCCCTTTTTTGGCTAAACAAGGATGAGTTCTCTGCTAGGAATTCCCAGCAGTGTAGTTTTGGTGCTGCTGTGGAAGGGAGAAGGCAGCTGGTGACTCAAAAGGCCAACCAAGATGAAAACTCTTCGGCATCACGGATGACAAAAAGTGACTTTTCCCATGAGCGGTTTTAAACCAAAAGAGGAGAGATTTAGATTAAATATTAGGGAAAAAAAATCCTTCCCTGTGAGGGTGGGGAGGCCCTGGGTTGGAATTCCCAGAGGAGCTGTGGCTGCCCCTGGATCCCAAGGCCGGGCTGGACAGGGTTTGGAGCAGCCTGGGATAGTGGAAGGTGTCAGGATTAGAACTGGATGAATTTTAATGTCTCCTTCCATCCAAACTAGTCTGGAATTCCATGAACTCTGCCATTCACATGTCAGTATTCCATCTTGATGTGATGAGCAGCAGAGTCCTCCCCTCCCTTTGGCCCAGAAAACAACTGCAGAGCGAGGTCGAGCTCCAGGGAGATTTAATCCAGGCCCAAGAGTTAGGAAAAGCTTATTTTTGGTTGATTACTTCTTAAATTCTGCAAAATCCAACCTGGAATTAGGGAGATTAACGTGGAGTCAAGGCAGCAGCCAGTGACTCGTCTCACACGTTGCTTTGATGGTGGCGTCAGGTATTCCTTTGATGTGATCCTGTTTATTCACAAGGAATTCTCCACAGCCCCTGGTTTTCCTTGGCACCCAAATGGGAAAAAAAGGCTTTGCTGGCTCAGGGATTCCCAGTCAAGGTGCTGGGCCAGAAGAGCTCCCTCCAGTCCTTTCCTCTCCACCACCACTTTGAGTTTCTGCGAGTTCTGCCACGTCCACCCCTGCTCCTTCCCACCAAAAGCCATTTCCTCTCCCAGATTCCCTTTGGCAAACCCCAGGAAACGGCTTCTCCTGTTCCAGGATCTCTTTTTACACCGACCTCGTTCCTCCTGACATCCATTTTGCATGAGGAGAGGTTGCTTTGCCCTTGAGCTCCGGCTCATCCGAAGGAGGACCTGAAATCGCCGGCGGGGTCGGAGATTTTTATCCTGGGATTTTGTTCTGCCTTCCAAGCTGAGCCCTGGTCAGGCAGGACCTGCCTGCACTGAGGTGGATTCCTGGGAGCCTCCAAACCAAGGTTGGGCATCCCAGAGGGACAACAGGACCACGGTGACACCCCTCAGACCAAACCCTGGGGGACACTCGAGGTGGTGTCCCCCTGCTCCAGGGGATCCTCAGCTGCATCCCCCTTCCCAAAAGGTGGAGAGCGCAGCACAGAGCCTCAGCGGGAGGATTTTTGGGAAGGGACCATGGAAAAGAAGCACCAGAACGTTGTGGGAGTGGGAGGCTGGGTCAGCACCTGAAACGTGGCACCTGTGCTGCTGAATAATCAGCACAGATGAGCCTGAGCTGCAGCAATTACCTGCAGCTTAAGGGATATTAAAGGTAGATCCTTGATAAACAGGCAAATCTCACGGAATTCCTCTCTCTTCTGGCAGTAATCCTCTGTAATTGCGGATAAATGGCAGATTTGCAGGAACACTCGGCATTAAAACGTTCTCCACGAATGGAGAGAGGCCGGGATCTCCCTCGGGAGAGGCAGGCAGGGAGTGTGTTTGTTATTTACTGTTTCACTGTTTCAGCTGAACTCTTTTCACCTGGTTCTTGGCCCCATCCTCAGCTCAACGCTGTGACGGGCGACTTTTAAACTCTTCGAACAAGGCTCGTCCCACTTTTTTCAGGGCACAGGAAAATCCTAAACCTCACAGAAACCTCTGGGAGCTGCCACAAAACCACTGAGCGCGGCTGGGAAATAACGTCGGGACGTTCGTCAGCAAGCAGGAAGCGTTTGGTGAAAATATTCAGTGAAAAGCCTCAAAGAGCTCGACCCTAACGTGGTGTTGGAGTTGGGAAACATCCCACAGAAAGAGGGTGAGGTGGAAACCGGGGAGCTCTTTGAAGTAGTGCAACATCCAAGGACCAGGGGACGCGGATTAGGAGGTGATTCATAAAAGGCTTTTGCTCGGGAAGCTGTGCAGAACACCCCGGAGCAGCGGTGGGTCCGGCCGAGTTAATCACGTCGGGAAAGAGCTCCGAGGGTGCTCAAACAATCCCTGGCTGGGGTAATTCCTGGGCTGATTGTTCCCTGGTGCAGGGATGGTCTTGGCTCTGCTGGATATTTACTCAGACACAGCCCGGGCGCTTTTCGTCGCGGCTCCGTCGGTTCCCAAGGTTTTTGTTGGCACGGCGGGGAGGAATCTCCTGCTCTGTGGATTCCCACAGAAACCAGGGAATGGTCAAGAGGACCCATTGTCTCTTTGCCAGGCTTGGATTAATGACAGAGTCACCCTTCTCTCACCAGCCGGGCTGAGGTGATCCCCGGGATGTGTCAGAGGTGGCTTTTCCAGGGATTTGCACAAGGAAAGGGTGAACTCTTCCCACGGGTCACTCCCACACCCTCCCCGGGCTTGTTCATGCACAGAAAACCAACCCTGGACCTAAGGTTTGGAAAATCTCTGATGCCAGAGGTGACAAAGGAAAAATTCTAACACAGATCCATGTGTAAAACTCTGCTTTGGGAGGGAAGTGCCTTTTTGTTTTTCCATGTGGATAACCCTGGGAGCCCAGGAAGTGACGGATCCAGGCAGTGCAGACACAAATACCATTCATCACTTCCATGCTCTGACATCCTCTTACACCTGCCCTGCAATTCAATCATCCCAACCTCCTCTCAGCCAGGAGATCCTCCGAGAGATAGAATTACATTTCATCACAATTCATTCATTCTTCCTCTGCCCTGCGAAACCCACACATTCCTCTCAGCCTGGCAGCTTGATTTAAAAAAAAACCTGACTCCAAAAATTCTCCTTGTCCTAATTCCTCCCGTTCCAGCTCCGTAACATTCCCCCAGGAGTTCCAGCCCAACGAGTTGTGCAGAAAAAGGACACAAAGCAGCGACAGCTTCGGACCGAAACCGTTCCGGAAAAACGCCAAAAAAGCAGGAAAGTGAATTTGCAACCAGCACAGGCAGAGTGAGCCTGCAGAGGACGTGGAAAATCTTGTGGGGAGAGGAAAAGAGGTGAAGGAACTCTTACGCCTGCCTGGCCTGCTCGATGGGATCGTCGTTGTCCAGGTAGTTGTAGCGGACGGTGTCCGTGGGGTTCCTGTCGGATGAACGCCAAGGAGGGAGCTCTTTTTTCCCCCTGGTCATCCCTGGTCCTGCCAAGGGAAGCTTCCTCTCTGGGACGTTGCTTTTTACTGGTTGCACATCGATAACTATGAACTCGTCCTTGGAAGGAGTCTGGTCGGAGAGATGGAAAGAGGAAAACGAGTTTTTAGCCTACGGGGGGAAATCGGATTGGCCGGAATTTAGAGTTGTAATAAGTGGGGATTAACTGGAATTGGTGTCTGTGGGCTCTGCTGTGGGCAGTGGGCAGAAGGAGGCTCCTTGGCAGTTCTTGTCACCACCCAGGCTCTGTGATCCACGTTGTGATGAGCTGAGCTGCTGTGGAGCTGCAGCAGCTGCTGGCTATCAGCTACAGAGAGCCTCTGGGAGATTCTGCTTTAGGTTAAAGGGCTGAGCTTGGGATTCCGGGCAGGAGGATGCCAAAAAGATCACAGACCCCCCAGTATTCCCAGCTTTCAGTGGGGGCAAACACCCGTGGAGGAGGTGTGATGCCTGCAGAGGCTACCTAGAACAGAGGCTAGGCTGAGTTAGAGAAATAAAGTGGGAATTTGTTAAAAAGGCCTTCAAAGGATTGGGCAGGACAAGAGCCTGGCCAAGAGGGACCCAAAATGGTCACGGAATGGACGAACAGTCACGAGTTTTCACACTTTTATAAGTTTTGATCCATTTGCATATTGGGATTAATTGTCCAACTACAGCTTCAGGTAACAAAGTCACATTTTCCCAGTTTGCTCCCATCAATTCACTGTTGTTTGGGGCCTGAAGTGACCTTGGTTCTCAGGCTGGGAAGATTGTTTTGACTGTGAGGAGAGCTTGCTAACCCTTTATATGAGGTTCAGAGTCACTGTCTTGGGTTGCAGTGCAAGATGTGACCAAAAGCATTTATTCTGTCACCATCTGTCCCAACTGGGGTGGGAGTGTGGTAATCCTGTTCATGGGAAGCTGATAAGAACCAGCTGGGGCAGTTTCCTTTATCTTTTCCACCACCCATCCTCCATCCAGGGAGAGATCTTCTGCTAACGGGCCACTGAGTTTCATTTCATGGCTGATAAAATTCCATCATCCCATTGGGAGATGCTTTATCCAGGGGAGGAGCCAAGCAATCCTACCTGGATAAAAATCTGAGTTTTGGAACACCAGGGCAGCCTTTCCACTGGATTCTCAGAGGGAGACCAGGCCCATCTACACCAGCACTGGATCTTCAGAGGAAATCTCCACCTTTCTACAGGATCCCTGCTCCAGCAAATCCACATCTGCCCCTGCAGGAGGGCTGCAGCCCCATGGAATGGCTCTGCTGCCAACACCCTGACCCACAGGGGGTCAGCTTGGATTCTGACTCCATCAGTGGATTTCGTTTTGGCATTACTGCATTTTAATTTTAATTCTCCTAATACAGAACAGTTATTCCTATTCCCATATCTTTGCCTGAGAGCCCCTCCATTACAAAATTATAACAATTAGGAGGGAGGAGAGGTTTACATTCTCCATTCCAGGGGAGGCTCCTGCCTTCCTCAGCAGACACGAGGTTAATTGTCCAATTACCCCTCCAGTTAACAAAATCACATTTTCCCAGCTCGCTCCATCAATCCGCTGCTTATAATTTTTTGGGGGGCCTGAAGCTGCAGGATTGTTTTCCACGAGGAGAACTTACTAAGGCCCTAAAGGAATCCCAGAGCCCCACGCTGAGGCAGTGCAGAGTGTGGAAAACGTGAGAGCTGGAACCGAAGGCGTCAGGGTACCTTGGGTCTGGTGAGGCGCAGCTCCCTCACCATCTCCACGTAGTGCTGCTTCCAGACGCCCTGCTCGAAGGGCGTGGGGCAGAAGTTGAGGCACCACCCGAAACGCAGGCACTTCAGCATCCACAGCTGGTCCAGCTCCGACAGGTACTTCCAGTGCCAGCTCACCTGTGAATTCCCAGCCAGCTGAGAACCTCAGCCGTGAAAAACGGCCGAGATTTGGGATTTCTGCGACGGGGGATTGCATTCCCACCTGTCCTTAAATGAATTTGGGTCTTCTGCGCTGTTAAGGCTCCGTTTAAACCTTTGGTTAAACCATTTAAGCTTTTCATGATGTGGGGCCCTTCCAGCTCAAGATATTCTGTGATTCCAAGTAATTTTCTAACCTATTGTCTCCCTGCCTGAGCATGGAGAGTTTGAGTTGTATCCACATGAAAGTTCCTGAAGCAAGGCTTAGCCAAGATGAGATTATTATTTACTCTTAAATAACACAGAATATTACATTAGGGCAGTAATAAAGTCATTGAAAACTAAAATTATTAATTTAAAACCCACTTTGGGCAGCATCTCACGGCATTTTATGACATGCAAACAGATTTTTGGAGTCTTAATCACTTTGCTCCAAAGCCCATCTGTAATTTTCTGCGTCTCCACATCCAACGCTTGACCCTCAGGCATTTTAAAGGATCTGTTCTCCTTAAAGGACCAAGTGCTGTTCTTTGCAGAAGCACAAGCCAATCCTTCTCAAAGAATTAAGGGCTCTGCACACGGCACACGGTGTTTTGGAGGAATGTGATTTTCAGGAAGTACCAAGCTTCCTTTCTAGGGAATAATCAGCCTTGAAAACACCAATTTTAAAGTGCTTTAGAACTGAGCATTTAAAATTACTCTTCACTTCCGTGGATCTTGGCCAATCTGGCTTAATTTAGGATCCGAGGAGCGAAGCATCACTAAGCATTTGGCACAGGCTGCCAAGTCAGAGGAGTTTTTGTCTTCACCAAGAATCAGTGGGGTTTTTGGGGGGTTTGGGGTTTTTTATCTGCTTTGACCTGGCTTTCTGACCCTCGGGCAGGTGTTGGCTTTTATTTTTTTAACCTGTGCACATCGACAGAGGCTCCGTGGGTCCAGGAAGGAAAAGATGTACAAGGAGAGGACTCGAGGGAGCCTCGTGGTGAAATCGACGGCCTCGGTGGGCACTCGGGCCTGGAGCTGCTTGGCACAGAATTTCTGCTGGGACAGGGAGCAGCGTTCCAGCAGGTCCAGCAGGATCCTCTTCCTCTGGCTGTCTGTCCACCTGTCAAACTGAAAAAAGAAAAAAAAATCGTGTCAGGTGCAGAGAAACCGGAGATTCAGCTTCTTAAAATAAAATGAAAAAGCAGCTTCTGGTGAGTCACTCTGAGGGAGCAGAGTGCTGGGAACAAATGGAGAGGCGACATGAAAAGGAAGCTCTGAAGCCACAGAATGATTTCAAACCCTGAAAGAATTCAGGATGGGCGAGGCCAGGCCTCACTACTGCCAGTACGGCCTAGGCCAGGCCTCACTACTGCCAGCACGGCCTAGGCCAGGCCTCACTACTGCCAGCACGGCCTAGGCCAGGCCTCACTACTGCATACGGCTGGCCAGGCCTCACTACTGCACACGGCCTGGCCAGGCCTCACTACTGCCAGCACGGCCTGGGCCAGGCCTCACTACTGCCAGCACGGCCTAGGCCAGGCCTCACTACTGCCAGCACGTGCCTAGCCAAGGCCATCACTACTGCCAGCACGGCCTAGGCCAGGCCTCACTACTGCCAGCACGGCCTAGGCCAGGCCTCACTACTGCCAGCACGGCCTAGGCCAGGCCTCACTACTGCCAGACGGCCTAGGCCAGGCCTCACTACTGCCAGCACGGCCTAGGCCACCCACACGAGCCTGCCAGCCACTACTGCCAGCACGGCCTGGCCAGGCCTCACTACTGCCAGTACGGCCTAGGCCAGGCCTCACTACTGCCAGCACGGCCTAGGCCAGGCCTCACTACTGCCAGTACGGCCTAGGCCAGGCCTCACTACTGCCAGTACGGCCTGGGCCAGGCCTCACTACTGCCAGCTACTGGCCTAGGCCAGGCCCTCACTACTGCCAGTACGGAAGAAGGCCCTATGGAGGTGGCCAGGAAGCCCACTGATGCGACGGTGGCCATGGAACCCCAGGGTGGGCCAGGGCCATCACGAGGAAGAGCCGGATGGGCGGCCATGAAGCCATGAGGCTAGGCCATGGAGCCATCACAGAGAGGCCTGGAGGAGGTGGCCATGGAAGCCCAGGGATGGAGGTGCCATGGAAGCCCAGGGATGGAGGTGCCATGGAAGCCCCAGGGATGGTGGTGGCCATGGAAGCCCCAGGGATGGTGGTGGCCATGGAAGCCCTGGGATGGAGGTGACCATGGAAGCCCTGGGATGGAGGGCCATGGAAGCCCGAGGAGGGGCATGGAAGCCCTGGGATGATGGTGGCCATGGAAGCCCTGGATGATGGTGGCCAGGAAGCCCTGGGATGATGGTGGCCATGAAACCCCAGGTGTGGTGGCCAAAGGAGCCATCACAGAGGAAGACCCTGGATGGAGTGGCCATGAAGCCTGGGATGGGAGGTGACCATAGAAGCCCAGGGATGGTGGTGGCCATGGAAGCCCAGGATGGTGGTGGCCATGGAAGCCCAGGGATGGTGGTGGAAGGAAGCCCTGGGATGAGGGGCCATGGAACCCCTGGGATGGTGGCCACAGACCATCAGGGAGGGGAAGCCCCTGGATGGATTAGGGCTGAGAGCAATGCCGATTGGGCTTTCCAAACAGCTGGGGCTGCTGGGAGATAAACCCAGCTCGAGATCTAAAAGAAACCACGGAAGGATCCACTGATTGATGAATGGAGGGAAAAAAAAAAAAAAAGCAATTTGCCTTCCAAACAACCATAGTTAGCTGAAAATGAAATTGGATGTTGGAAGATGAAAGAAGCGATGGGGAAAGCATAAATTCTGTAAGAATTAAAATTCAGAGGAGGGGTTTACATTAGAGGGATTTAGGTACCGGTGTTTTGGTGTCTGTGCCTCTCAAATACCTCAGCCAGTGGGAAAGAGAGGGAAATGGGCTGGAAATTGGATAAAGAGGCTGAATATTCATCAATATGAATATGAATATAACTATAAATATAAATTAACTGTAAATATAAAATAAATTAACTATAAACATAAATATGAATTAAATATAAAATAAATTAGCTATAAATATAATGTAAATGTAAATATAAATATAAATTAATATAAATAAAAATAAAAATATAAATAAAAATATAAATACAAGTATAAATAAAATAAAAATATAAATATAAATACAAGTATAAATAAAATAAATAAAATATAAATACAAGTATAAATATAAAATATAAATATAAATATAATACAATATAAATATAATATAAATATAAATATAAATATAAATATAAATATAAAAAATATAAATATAATAAACGACAAATATAAATCTTAAAATAATAAATAAAATATCTTCTTCCAGTATTTTTTTTATTATAAGGGGTAAATAAATGGTTTAGTGTCCGGTCTCCCTTCTTTTCCCTGTCAGAATAAAACACATCAGAAATGCAGATTTATTTTATTTTTTTTTTCCCCTCTGCTTCCTCCCCACCCCAAACCTCTGCTCAAACGGAGGCCTGGCAGAACAATAATTCCAAAAGCACTGTGCAGATGAAGGTAATTGAGAAGCATTTCCTTCCCTGACAATTTTGAACAACTCCTTCTTTATTTATTTATTTTCCCTTGGACCAATTCCAGTGCTGGAGGATAAACTCCAGGGATCAAATAGCTCTTCTCCTTCTCACAAACACCTCTGTGAGAAGGTCACAATGAAGAAAGTGTGGGATGGGCATTCCTGAGATCCTGGAGGGATGAAAAGCCAGATAGAAAAAGCTCCCTGTCTTTTCAGACACAGCGAATTAAGGAATATTCTCCTTTTTTTAATCCCCAGTTTTTCACGTAACTTTCAGTTCTAAGGATGCTTAGCAGGGTATTAAGTGGAACCTGAGGGTTTAGGATTTAGAAAAGAATAAAATCAAAGAGAGGGACAGAGGATTTCTCACAAAATCAGAGGTTTTTTTTCTGTCAGACTTCTCATTAAAACAACCCCCGCCGCCAATTTGCGCTGATAAATTTCTCATTGAACCCTGAGACCGGGGAAGAACTGGCTCAGCCTCTTCCCAGTCAAGAGATTAAGTGACCCAGTCAAAACAAATCCAGCTTCACTTCCCACTTCTCCTTTTTAACCCTTCCCACCCCGCCGTGGGTTTTCCAGGAGGGGAGGAGGAAATTCCTCCAGAGCCACGAAATTCAGAAATTCAAACCAGAGCACCCAGCAGCAGCCAAGGAGTTAAGGTGGCACCTTCTGTCTCTTTTCCAGCTTTAACATCCCACATTTCCTGCACAGATCCTCCCCTGGGATGGGGTTGCAGCAGCCCAACCAGTCGGACTGGATTCCCTTGGCTTCCCTCCTGGCCTGGACCTTCCCCAGAACAATGTCACCGCGGGCACTGGGTGACATCAAGCCCTGCTGGATCGCTTTGCAATTAATCCCTGAGTGCACACGCACAAATAACCGAGGCTGACACGTCGGGAGAGCCCGAGAGGGCCCCTCTGCTGCAGGATTGGCTTAGTTTAGGGCAAATCTGGGAGAAAAATCATTGGTTTGACCACTGAATCCCAAAAAAAAAACCTCACTTCCTTTTCAAACCACCACAAGGATGCTGCTGGTTTTACTGGCTCCAACTGGAGAGGGACACAACCCTCACCTCCAGCCCCTGTTGGGATCCCTGTGCCCGGCAAAAGGAGCAGAGGATCCTCCAGGAGACAAACAATTTTCAGTCCTGCCGAAAGGATTCGAAGGTGAGAAGCAGACAAGGCACCTGCTATCCCTGAAATACCTTAATCCACCCAGGCAAATCCCAAATGTCTCTGCTGCCAAGCAGCTGCTTTGCCAGGAACGAGGAGCTCTGCCCCGGGATCTGTTTGGTTTCGCTTTTCCCTCTGTAGTTACACAACAAAAAAAAAAAAAATTGTCATTTTTACAGGAGAATAATGGAAAGATTTGGGTTGGCAGGACCCTTAAAGCTCCAGGTTTGTCCAGCCTGGCTTTTATCCAAGAGCTGACCCCATGCAATGGCTCCTTTTTGTCACCAGGCCACCTGCCCTTCCTTGGAATCGTCCCAGGAATCTCTTGGAATGAAGCTTGGAGCAATCTGGGATAGAGGAAGGTGGCCCTGCTCATGGAATGAGATGAGCTGTAAGATCCCTTCCAGCCCAAGTTTTTCTGTGATTCCCCTGTTAAATGTCAGGTTGATTTGTTTGATACGGTGGTAAAAGTGAAAACCATGCCAGGGACAGTCCTGCCATGGAAAACCAACTATTACCAGGAAATTTGGGGGCATTTTAGCACAAATTGTTGTGCTCTCCTGCAGCATGAACAGAGATGGCCCCAAGAACCATCCTGGAGGTGTCCCTCACCTGGGAGGGCTCAGCTCCACGCAGAGAGGAGACAGAAGGAAAAACAAGAGGTTAAATCACAGAGCCACAGGATTACCGAGGTTGGAAAACACCTCCAAAACTTCCAAGCCCAACCTGTGACCAACGCCCACCTTGTCACCAGCCCCGAGCTCTGAGTGCCACATCCTTCCAGGGATGGGAAATCCCAACCTCCCTGGGCACTTCCAATGCCTGACCACCCTTCCCAGCAAGAAATTCACCCTCTCTTCCCAACCTGAACACAGCTTGAGGTGTTTCCCTCTGGTCCTGTCCTTTAATCCCTGGAAGCAAAGCCCCAGTCCCTCCTGGCTGCACCCTCCTGTCAGGTGCACAGAAACAGAAATGAAATCCCTTCAGGTCACCTCATTCCTTATGTTTTAGGGACCACAACACCCTGGGAGACACTGTGGCACCAGCGGGGGAAAAAAAAAAAAAATAACAAAACGAAAATGTAAATCCCCGGATGCACACAAATAAAATCAGGAGGAATTAAATAAACAACGAGCATCCCAGATTTAATCCACTCTTTTTTTTTTTTTTTTTTTTTTTTTGGAAAACCAAATAAAGGAGGCAAGGCCACAGGAGGAATTTCCTGTCCTGCTTTTCCCTGGAAAAAAGCTGAGGCCCACTGATCCCGTTCACCTCCCGCCACAAGGCAGGATCTGCTCGCCCTGAACCCTTCCTGGCAGGGTTTGTGGAACCTCAACATCTCCAGATCCCAGCCCTCATCCCAGGGGAGTTATTCCAGCTGGGAATCACCTGCAGCACTGGGTTTTGCTCCCGTCTCAGGTGGCTCTCAACACGAGCCCGGCATTCCCTGCCCTCTCCAAAGGGATCACATCGTTCATTCCCTTCCTCTTTTTCCACATTTTCTGTCTTCCTTTAGATGTTTTTACACCTTCCTCCACCTTCCCCTCAGCACAGGGATGTTCTCCATCTTTTCTGGAGCTGCTCTCCCCTCTGCCTTTCCCAAAATGCAGGGAGCAGAAGCAGGAATGGCTCTCTGCCTTTTAATAATAATAATAATAATAATAATAATAATAATAATAATAATAATAATAATAATAATAATAATAATAATAATAATAATATAATAATAATAATATAATATTTAATTCCCTTAATTTTGAGACACTGTCAGCTAATATTCAGTTTGTGATCCACCCTCATTCCCAGGGATTTTTTTTTTTGCTACATCCTTGGATTCTGTGAGATGTGAAGTTTTTGGGTGTCACTCTTTCATGCACTCTTTCTTTTCCAGGCTGCAAATTTTCCAAACCCCCCCCCAAAATTCAGGAAACCCCTCCAAGCCTGGCATCAGCTGCAGGCAGGAGGTTGGAAAAGCTCTCAGGTGGTCTTTACAGGCAAATATTTTAATTTTAAGGATTATTTCTCTTTATAGGAAATAATCTTTCCCTAATTCATTGTGTTTTGATGATAAGGAGTTTCAGGGACTCCCAGGAAATTAAATAATCGAGTGATTATTTTCCAAAAATCAACTTTTAATGGGACAGGCAGCAAGTGGAAAACATAAACATTGGGTTGGAACTGATTATGCTTTATGCTTAATAAGCCACTTGTAAAATTATATTTTTTTTTTTGCCTCTCAGATGGTCTTTACAGGCAAATATTTTGGTTTTAAGGATTATTTCTCTTTATGGGAAATAAGCTTTCCACGATTTGTTGTGTTTTGATGATAAGGAGTTTCAGGGACACCGAGGAAATGAAATAATCCAGTGATTTCCAACAGACAGGTTTGATGTTTTCCACTTGCTGCCTGTCCCATTAAAAGCTGATTTTTGCACAATAATCACTCAATTATTTCATTTCCTCGGTGTCCCTGAAACTCCTTATTATCAAAACACAACAAATCATGGAAAGCTTGTTTCCTAAAAAGACAAATAATCCTTAAAATCAAAACATTTGCCTGTTAAGACCATCTGAGACGCAAAAATAAAAAAAAATAAAATTTTACGAGTGACTTATTAAACATAGAGAATAATCAGTTCCAAGCCCACCCAACCTATGTGTGCACTTGGTAGATAAAATATTTATTTCAGATTTCAAACCCTCCAGCAGGCCATGGCAACATCCAGCATCTCCTTTGAAGACTTCCCAGGCATTTCCCTGTTTTTTTTTTTTTTTTCCAGCCCATTCCAGTGATGGAATACGATTTCCCAACTTCAAAACTTACAGAATGTGGGATCAGAGGGAATTGACAGCTTTGCTCTCCTCAAAAGCAGAGCAGTCACATCAGGGGAGTGAATCCCTGTTTTCCAAAGAGGAGGAGTTTTACATTCCCATGAGATTAACTCCCGATCACTTCCGAAGTCTACCTGTGGCAAAGATTTATTTAAAGAGAAAAGTTTACCCATTTTCCAAGCAGGGCTCTTCTTTCTTCAAACACCTATAAAAACACAAAAAAAAAGGGAAATTGAGTGTTTAAAGGGGACTCGATACGTGCTGAGAAAAACCCAGCTCGAAAAACAATCCATAAAAAAAAAAAAAATAAAGGAATCTCTGAATGGATGATTTTGGAAAAAAATAATGGAGCTCCTTTAATCCAAACTCCCTGATAGGGTCAGCTAAAGGAGCAGCTCAGGCACGTCCATGAGTTTGGGGATATTTTATTGGATGGAGATTCCAACAAACATCAGGTTCTCCAATTCCTTAATCCCGTGCTGGATTTATTCCATAAATCCGTGTATTTCTTGCACTGAGGAGCTCAGAAATGGAACCAGCATTCCCAAACTTTCCTGTGGAAAGGGAAAGAATCCCTTCTGCTGCCACCTTCCCTCTTCCCACCCCAAGGTGATCCTTGGGGAATTTATCATCCTGGAACCTCCTGGATTCTTTGGAATCCCTGGGAGTGTCCAAGGCCAGGCTGGGACAGTGGGAGGTGTCGGATTTGGACCTGGATGAGCTTTAAGATCCCTTCCAACACCAAAATATCCCGAGATTGGGAGGACAACCTCTCCCCACCCTCCCAGCCAGGAATTCCTTCCCAATATCCCAGCCAAATCTCCCCTTTCCCAGCGGGAAGCTGTGGACAACCCCTTTGCTTGGGGAAGAAGGAGAAGAAGAAGACTATGCCCTAAACATTCCATCTTGTTACACAAATATTATTTTAACCAGTTAAAATTCACATGTATTATTTTAACCGGTCACCTTAAACTCTAAATCTCTCACCCTGTGATATAATTTTATATCACTTTTATTCGACTCCACCCTCACGGCCTCAAGGCTATCACTCAGTTTTGGAAGCCTTTCCCAGGGCCTGGGAAAATGCAGAATATCTTTGTGGATCATTTTCTGCCAGTACAGAAAGCCTGACATTCTCCATGCCCGGAATTCCAACAGGAGCCATTCCCTGTGTCCTGTCCCTCCATGCCTTGTCCCCAGTCCCTCTCCAGCTCTCCTGGAGCCCCTTTAGGCTCTGGAAGTGGCTCTGAGGTGTCTCTGGATCCTTCCCTTCTCCAGGTGAACCCCACTGAGCTCTCCCAGCCTGGCTCCATGGGAATTCTCCTCTCCTGCACACGCAGTGATGGGAGATACCCCAGAAGGTGAACTTCTTGGTTTCAGAAATTCCATTAATCTGGGTGGCCTGAAATCCTGCAGGGATTCCATCCCAACTCAGCAAACCCTTCAGGAATGGGATGAGGAGGCCAGCCTTTGCTCCCTGAGGCACTTTGAGGCGAGGACGATCCGTATCGAAATCCAGAGGGGGATTTCTCACCTTGCCCTTGATCCCTGGGAGCTGGACCCCCAAGCACCAACACGTGGCTTCGAACACCCCGGGGATGGTGAGCTGGGAAGGGAGGGGATGATTTTTCCAGCAGACAGATCAAAGAGGAGGAGGCAGGAGGCAGAACAGCCCGGCTTATCGCCGCACATAAAGCGGCACGCGGGGGAAAACGCGCTGGATCTTGATCAATCCCAGCCTGCAGAGGTGGCTCCTGCAGACCAGGACATTCTCAGTGCTGATGTCTGCTGCAGCAGCTGGCAGCTCCAGCCCTGTCTCTCCCAGCAGGAGAGTCTCTGGAGAGGGCTGGAAAACGACATTTCTTTTATTTGCGCCTCGGCCGTTATTATTCGCTTTATTTGCGTGGGGGGCGCGCCGGGAAAACGGAGGGGAAAAAAGCCAAAAAAAAAACCCCCAACAAGCCGAACTTGGGAAAGGAGTTGCCCCGAGGAAGGGGTGAATCGTGAAAGATCTGAGTTTTGGGATGGAGAATTCCACAGGGGAGGGAGCTGTTTGTGGTCTTTGATCAGAGACAAGGCGGATTTGCTCTCAGCGTTGTTGGAGAACTCACAAAGTTCTGCCTCTCCAGGCACTGGGAAGCGTTAATTGGCAGCGGAATGGTCCCAATTTGGTGGAATAATCAAGCCCATGCCCTCTCCTCCAGCCTTGGAGTTACACCTGTGCAGTGCCTGGGATGATTTCTGGGATCTGCTGTCTCACATCCGTGGCTTCGGGGGGTTTAAAGGTGCTCAGGTGGCTGGAAAATCCCTCTGTCCTGTGCTGCAAATTCCAGAGGGGGATCTCCTGCCTCACACCTGAGTTCCTGCCAGGCAGAAGGCAAATCCTCTCCCAAATTCCAGAATTCCCAGGATGGAGCCTGCAGGATTCTTCTGCCGTGGATTCCTCCTCACCTTCAGCAACCCCCTGGTGAATCTGGGATTTTCCAGAAGGCAAATCCTCTCCCAAATTCCAGAATTCCCAGGATGGAGCCTGCAGGATGCTCCTGCCATGGATTCCTCCTCACCACCAGCACCCTCCTGGTGAATCTGGGATTTTCCAGAAGGCAAATCCTCTCTCAAATTTCAGTGTTCCCAGGATGGAGTCAAATTCCAGTCCTTCCCAGGATGCTCCATCTCCTGCCATGGATTCCTCCTCACCTGCAGCCCTGCCCTGGTGTATCTGGGATTTTCCAGATGGCAAATCCTCTCCCAAATTCCAGAATTCCCAGGATGGAGCCTGCAGGATGCTCCTGCCATGGATTCCTCCTCACCACCAGCAGCCCCCAGGTGAATCTGGGATTTTCCAGAAGGCAAATCCTCTCCCAAATTCCAGAATTCCCAGGATGGAGCCTGCAGGATGCTCCTGCCATGGATTCCTCCTCACCTTCAGCACCCCCCTGGCGTATCCAGGATTTCATCCCCTGTTTTCCATGAACAATTTGGGATTTCCTGGTTCTGCCTCCTTGGCTCTGGCTTGTCCCTGCTGCTGATCCTGCCTTTAAAGCCATCATGGAATCATGGAATGGTTTGGGTGGGAAGGGACCTTAAAGCTCATCCAGTTCCAACCCCAGGGACACCTCCCCTTATCCCAGACTGCTCCAAACCCCATCCAACCTGGCCTGGGACAATTCCAGGGATCTGGGGGCCTGGAATCTAGGAGGTTACAGGAGAGATGGAATCCCAGAATGGTTTGGGGTGGAACACACCTCAAGGATCTTCTCTTTCCAACCCTCTGAGAAGATGTCAAATGTTAGGAAAAAATTCCCTGTGAGGGTGGGGAGGCCCTGAGATGGAATTCCCAGGGAATTTGTGGCTGCCCCTGGATCCCTGGAAGTGTCCCAGGCTAGGCTGGAACTCCCTGGGACAGCAGGAGGTGTCCCTGCCCATGGTGGGATGGGATTGAGGTTTCTCCCAACCCAAACACCTGTGGAATTCTGGGACAAGTGTCCTCCCCCCATATTTAAAAAATCCAGGGAAATTTCCCCGAACCACCAAAGGAGCACCCTCAGAATTACCCAAAATTCATCAACCAGCAAATTTTAGGACACCAAAAACCCCCAGGTCTGCTCCTAACCATGGAATTTTGACATTTCTGCCTTGGAGTGGAATTCCCAGCGCTCCTGCTCCTCATCCTGCGTCCCGACAAATCCGTTTCTCACACATCCCATCTCTGCTTTTTCCATCCCTTCCAGATGGAAAAATCTGAATTTCCATCCAGAAATTCCCTCTCCCTCCATCCAGAAATTCCCTCTCCTCCCCATCCAGAAATTCCCTCTCCTCCCATCCAGAAATTCCCTCTCCTCCCATCCAGAAATTCCTGGTCACGCTGCCTCCCAGGAGTGCAGAGAGGAGCACATTTGAAAATCCACATTTGAAAATCCAGGGAAATTTCCCAGAACCACCAAAGGAGCACCCTCAGAATTACCCAAAATTCATCAACCAGCAAATTTTAGAACACCAAAACCCCCCAGATCTGCTCCTAACCGTGGAATTTTGACATTTCTGCCTTGGAGTGGAATTCCCAGCGCTCCTGCTCCTCATCCTGCGTCCCGACAAATCCGTTTCTCACACATCCCATCTCTGCTTTTTCCATCCCTTCCAGATGGAAAAATCTGAATTTCCATCCAGAAATTCCCTCTCCCCCCATCCAGAAATTCCCTCTCCTCCCCATCCAGAAATTCCCTCTCCTCCCATCCAGAAATTCCCTCTCCTCCCATCCAGAAATTCCTGGTCACGCTGCCTCCCAGGAGTGCAGAGAGGAGCACATTTGAAAATCCACATTTGAAAATCCAGGGAAATTTCCCAGAACCACCAAAGGAGCACCCTCAGAATTACCCAAAATTCATCAACCAGCAAATTTTAGAACACCAAAACCCCCCAGATCTGCTCCTAACCGTGGAATTTTGACATTTCCGCCTTGGAGCGGAATTCCCAGCGCTCCTGCCCCTCATCCCGCATCCTGACAAATCCGTTTCTCACACATCCCATCTCTCCCTGCTTTTTCCATCCCTTCCAGATGGAAAAATCTGAATTTCCATCCAGAAATTCCCTCTCCTCCCATCCAGAAATTCCCTCTCCTCCCCATCCAGAAATTCCCTCTCCTCCCATCCAGAAATTCCCTCTCCTCCCATCCAGAAATTCCTGGTCACGCTGCCTCCCAGGAGTGCAGAGAGGAGCACATTTGAAAATCCACATTTGAAAATCCAGGGAAATTTCCCAGAACCACCAAAGGAGCACCCTCAGAATTACCCAAAATTCATCAACCAGCAAATTTTAGAACACCAAAACCCCCCAGATCTGCTCCTAACCGTGGAATTTTGACATTTCCGCCTCGGAGCGGAATTCCCAGCGCTATAACATTAAAACTACCGTTAAAACGATTCTAATTTTAAATTTTAAGCCTGAAATAACCGAGGTGCCCCTGTCCCCAGACCTCCCTGGCCATGCCCATCCCCATCCCCCTTGCCTCGTGGTTCCGCAGGCGGGCGTCGAGCGGGGTCCAGGCGCTGCGCCGGAGCCGCCGCCCGCCCGCGCCTCGAGGGGCAGCGAAAGCCATGGAGGGACCTGTGGAACGACCGGGAAAAAAATCCAATTATTGCCAGCAGAGCCCTGTCAGAGCAGAGCCGGATTATTAAAATAGGAATACCGAGCCCGCGGCGGCGAGCGGTAACTCCCGAAATCGCGCCGCCGACGTCGCGACGAGTTTATTGACGGAGGAGTCGAAGATGCAAAATACGGACGCGTATTCGGAGCCCTGCCTTTGAATGAGGATTGGAAAGAAAATTATTAACCATGTGAGGTTTGTTTTCTGAAATGAGTTCGGGGTCTGTTCCGGGAGGGGTCACTGGAAATGAGGAAGGAAAAGGAGTCTTCCTCACTCTGCCCTTTCCGCCTTTTCAATGCATGCCTGGCAAGTGAAGCCTTGGTAGATAAATTTTTTTTTTCCTGGGAAAAACTTCATCACTGCAGAGCTTGGGCAGCTGTTATTTATGGGAATTGAAGCCAAGAGAACTGATTTATTTTTATTTTTTTTTTTGTCTTGTGAGGAGTTCATAGCACATCATGAGATATTTCCCTAAAAGAACTGAAGAAAGACTGTTCTAGAAATAAACTGACTGGGAATTCTGGGTGTTGTTCCAGTCAGTGAGAGAGAGGGGAGGCGTTCTGAAGGTTTTATTCTGATTTATTTTTTTTTTTTTGTTCTTCTTTTGGTTTTGGTAACAAAGATTTTTCTTTCTACCCTTTCAAGTTTGGGCCTGCTTGGATTTTTCACCTAATCCTGTCTCGCAGCAGAAAATAGACCCACCACAACGAGGAGTCCAGTGATTTCAGAGAACAAAGGTGAGCGTTATCCCTGCGTTTTTGTGGGAAAAAACCAGAATTTTAAAGAGGAATCCAGTGATTTCATAGCAATGGGTTCATAGCATGTTTTTGTCGTGGATGAAAAAAGAAGAAAATTGAAAAAAAAAATAGGATTTTCAACAAGGAATGCAATGATTTCATAGAACAAAGGTGGGTGTTATCCCTGTGCCATTCCTGCGTTTTCGTGGAAAAAAATTACAATTTTATCAAGGAATGCAATGATTTCATAGAGCAAGTTTAAGTTTTTTTCCAACCCAAACCATCTGGGGATTCCGTGATTTCCTACTGGAACCTCCATGCACTACCAACTAATAAATAATATAAAAGTAATAATAAAAAAAAAATAAAAATAAATAAATAAACAATAAATAAATAAATAATGCAGTAATTAAAATTAATAATTACTTATAATTAAGAAATAATAATTAATACTTAAATAACCTAATTATTAATTTATAATTCATAATAATTTACAATAATTATAATTTATTGTTAATAATTAGTAATTAAGCAGTTCTTCCCCATCACAAGTTTTAATGAATATTCCATTGAGGAGGAATAAATCCCTGGAAGTTTTCCCCCAAAAATGGGGAAGTGGGTGATAGCTGGACCTGATGCTCTTAAAGGTTTATTCCAACCTTAAAAACTCCATGATTTTTGCAGGAATTTCCACGTCTAGTAAATCAGGCATTTACCAAAATTCCCCATTTTTTGGGACACCAAACATCTGAACATTCAGACAAAAAAAAAAATCACTGTGGGATCTGTCTGGGTACATGGATTTTCTGCTTAATTGTGCCTTCCTTTCTTGAGTTATTATGGAGTTAAAGAAATATATATATGAAAAACCAAACAAAATAATAATCCAGAAAACCCCAAACAAATAAAAAAACCAGAAAAACAAGGAAAAAAAACAATCAAAAAACCACACACAGAGAAAACACCCACAAAAAAAACAAAACAAAAACACCAAAAAAAAACCAACAGCAAAACCAAAAGCAACCCTCCCATGAAAACCCCTAAAACCCAGAACACAACTCCCCCAAGAAACCTCAAAACCACCCCAAAAAACCCAAAAAACACCAAACAAAAAAAAAACAAAACCCCAAAAACCCAAAAAAAAACAACCCCCCCCAAAAAAAAATCCAAAAGGAAACAAAAAAACCTCAAACCAAACAAAAATCCTAAACCCCAAAACGAAACAAAGCCCCCCAAAAAATCCAAAAGCAAGGAAAAAAATAAACCACAAACTCCCAAACAAATAAAAACAACCAAAAGAAAATCTGTTGCATTTTCCTCTCCGTGCTCAGGAAATAAATTTGTTATAAAAATCTGAGTTTTTTCTCCATTTTTTTTTTTTTTAGGGGGGCTAAAGACCCTTAAATAACAATCCCAACTGAACCAAAAAATGGGGATCAGGAACTGGGGGAAGTCTGAAATTTCAGGATCTGGAAAAGTCTGAAAGTTCAGGATCTGGGAAAGTTCTGTCTGGAAACTCAGGATCTGGGAAAAGTCTGAAATGTAAGAATTTGGGAAAAGTCTGTCTGAAAAGTCAGGATGTAGAAAAATCTGTCTGAAACTTCAAGATCTGGAAAAATCTGTCTGAAATTTCAGGATTTGGGAAAAGCCTGTCTGAAAGTTCAGGAGCTGGGAAAAGTCTGACTGAAAAGTCAGGATCTGGGAGAAGTCTGTCTGAAAATTCAGGATTTGGGAAAATTCTGTCAGAAACTTCAGGATCTAGAAGTCTGTCTGAAACTTCAGAATTTGGAAAAATCTGTCTGAAATTTCAGGATTTGGGAAAAGCCTGTCTGAAAGTTCAGGAGCTGGGAAAAGTCTGAAAAGTCAGGACATGAGAAAAGTTTGAAATGTCAGGATCTGGAAAAGTCTGAAATTACAGGATCTGGGAGAAGTTTGTCTGAAAAATCAGGATCTGGAAAAGTCTGTATAAAAAGTCAGGATAGGAGAAAAGTCTGTCTGAAAGTTCAGGATCTGGGAAAAGTCTGAAAGTTCAGGATCTGGAAAATTCTCTCTGAAACTTCAGGATCTGGGAGAAGTCTGTCTGAAACTTAATAATTTGGGAAAAGTCTGTCTGAATTTGAGGAGCTGGGGAAAATCTGTCTGAAACTTCAGGATCTGGGAAAAGTCTGAAACTTCAGGATCTGGAAAATTCCCTCTGAAACTTCAGGATCTGGGAAAAGTCTGCCTGAAACTTCAGGATCTGGGAAAATCTGTCTGAAACTTCAGGATTTGGAAAAGTCTGAAACTTCAAGATCTGGAAATAGTCTGAAAATTCAGGATCTGGGAGAAGTCTGACTGAAAAGTCAGGACATGAGAAAAGTTTGTCTGAAATGTCAGGATCTGGAAAAGTCTGAAATTACAGGATCTGGGAGAAGTTTGAAAATTCAGGATGTGGAAAAATCTGTCTGAAAAGTCAGGGTATGGGAAAAGTCTGTCTGAAAATTCAGGATTTGAAAAAGTCTGAAAGTTCGATCTGGAAAATTCTGTCTGAAACTTCAGGATCTGGAAAAGTCTGTCTGAAACTTAGAATTGGGAAAAGTCTGTCTGAAGTTGAGGAGCTGGGAAAATCTGTCTGAAACTTCAGGAGCTGGGAAAAGTCTGAAACTTCAGGATCTGGAAAATTCCCTCTGAAACTTTAAGATATGGGAAAAGTCTGAGAAGTCAGGATCTGGGAAAAATCTGTCTGAAATGTCAGGATTTGGGAAAAGCCTGTCTGAAACTTCAGGATTTGGAAAAGTCTGAAACTTCAAAATCTGGAAATAGTCTGAAAATTCAGGATCTGGAGAAGTCTGACTGAAAAGTCAGGACATGAGAAAAGTTTGTCTGAAATGTCAGGATCTGGAAAAGTCTGAAATTACAGGATCTGGGAGAAGTTTGTCTGAAAAATCAGGATCTGGAGAAGTCTGTATAAAAAGTCAGGATATGAGAAAGTCTGTCTGAAAGTTCAGGATCTGGGAAAAGTCTGAAAGTTCAGGATCTGGAAAATTCTGTCTGAAACTTCAGGATCTGGGAAAAGTCTGAAAGTTCAGGATGTGGAAAAATCTCTCTGAAAGTTCAGGATCTGGGAAAAGTCTGACTGAAAATTCAGGATCTGGGAAAAGTCTTCTCTGAGAAGTCAGGATATGGGAAAAATCTGTCTGAAAATTCAGGATTTGAAAAAGTCTGAATGTTCAGGAACTGGAAAATTCTCTCTGAAAGTTCAGGATCTGGGAAAAATCTGAAAGTTCAGGATCTGGGAAAAGTCTTTCTCAAACTTTCAGTTCTGGGAAAACGCTGTGAAACTTGAGGATTTGGGAAAAGTCTGTGTGACCCATCAGGATCAGGGTGGATTTTTTTGGGAAAGGTTTTTCCCCCAGGGGGTGTTTGGGTGGTGGAACAGCTCCCCAGGGAATGCTGACATTCCCAAACCTACCAGAACTCCAGGATGATGCTCCAGGGATGCACAGGGGGGAATTTTGGGCTGTCCGTGCAGGACCAGGGGTTGGGTCACATGGAGAAATCACATTCCATCATTCCATAATATTTCCATAATTCCCTAAAGCTGCACAAGCCACAGAACCGCCTGGATTGGAGTGGATATTTGAATATTTCCTGAAATCCCTCAAAGCTGCACATGCTGGGGCTCGGTGCTTACTTAGGAATTCATTCCTGGAATGGTTTGGGTGGGAAGGGATCTTAAAAAATCTCATCCCATTCCACCCCAGCCATGGCAGGGACACCTCCCACCATCCCAGGCTGCTCCAAGCCCTGTCCAGCCTGACCTGGGACATTCCAGGCATCCAGGGGCAGCCACAGCTTCTCTGGGAATTCAATTCCAGGGGCTCCCCACCTTCCCAGAGAAGAATTCCTTCCCCAAATCCCACCCCGTGGCAGTGGAAGCCATTCCCTGTGTCCTGTCCCTCCAGGTCTTGTCCCAAGCCCCAAATTCCAGCTCTCCTGGAGCTCCTTTAGGCTCTGAGCTCTCCCTGGAGCCTTCTCCTCCGCAGGGGAACATTCCCAGCTCTGCCAGAGCTGCGGGAATGCTGAGCAGGGCTGGGATCCAGAGGCTGCTCAGCTCCTTCCCTTCCGCAGGATTCCTGATCTTTGGCACATTCCAGAGATTGCCCCAGCTCCTTCTTCCCACATCCCACCAGGAAACTCGTCAGGCTCAGGTGATCCCAAAATATTCCAGCAGCAAGAGGCACCAGGGGAGCTTGAGGAGGAGCAGGCGTTAATTGGACAGCAGGGAAAAGAGAGAGGAAAAGCTCTCGGCACACAATGCCCAAAAAACCATAAAAAATCTGTTTTCAGTGTGAAAAAGATAAAAAGGGAATGTTGGAGCCGGTGGCAGGGATGGGAAATACCAGTGCAAGAGAGATTTGGGGAAAAACACCCGGTTTTTGTGAGTTTGTGCAGGGTTAAAAATAAAAAAAAACTGCCAGAGTGCCTGGGAATGGTCATCAGTGGGGATGGGAGGATCCAAGAAATCGGGATGGGAGGATCCAAGAAATGGGGATGGGAGAATCCAAGAAATTGGGATGGGAAGATCCAAGAAATTGGGGATGAAGGAGGAATCCAAGAAATTGGGATAGGAGAGATCCAATAAATTGGGATTGAGGAGGATACAAGAAATTGGGATGGGATGGGATCCAAGAAATTTGGGATTGGGAGGATCCAAGAAATTGGGATGGGAAACGATCCAAGAAAATGGAATGGGAAGATCCAAGAAACTGGAAATGGGAATTAATTGGATGGTAAATATCAGTGCAAGAGAGATTTGGGGGAAAACCCCCGATTTTTGTGAGTTTATAAAGGGTTAAAAAGAACAAAACAAAAAATAATTCTCTTCCTAAGTAGAGTAAAAAAAAATATTCTAAAGCTAAAAGCAAACTAAAAATTCTATGTGTTTTTTTCATACTTTGTCAATAAAATAAAAAAGGATTATAAAGAAAAAAAAATATTTTAAAAGTTTTATTCTAATTATTCTTCTTTTAGTTCTTTAATAAAATTTTCTTAATACTTTTCACTATTCGGATTTTTCCTTTATATTTTTCATGATAAAATTTTCTTTATACTGATTTTTCTTTATAGTTTTCATGATAACATTTTATTTATATTTTTCATGATAACATTTTATTTCTACTTTTCACTCTAGGATTTTTCTTGATACTTTTCTTTATAAAATTTTATTTATACTTTTCATGATAAAATTTACTTCCTATTTTTTGCTCTAGGATTTTTCTTTATACTTTTCACTATTGGGTTTTTCTTGATAATTTTAATAATAAGATTTTCTTGACACTTTAAGTTAAAGAATCTCAAATTAACAAACCCAAACCACTACAAGACCTCGAGCAAAAACAGGAGAGGAATTTTAATGGCAGATTATTATATCAAAATAAACAGTGCAGGGATGGGAGAAAAGCTTAAGCAGCAAGCTGTCCATCCTGGCTGTCCATCCTGGCTATCCATCCATCCTGTCCATCCATGCTGTCCATCCTGTTCCTTTCCTGGCTATCATCCATCCTGGCTGTCCATCCTGGCCATCCCATCCATCCTTGTCCATCATCTGGCTATCCATCCATGCTGTCCATCCTGGCTATCCATCCTGGCTGTCCATCCTGTCCATCCATCCTGTCCATCCTGGCTGTCCATCCTGGCTATCCATCCATCCAGTCCATCCTGACTGTCCATCCTGACTGACTATCTTGTCCGTCCTGTCCATCCTGGCTGTCCATCCTCACTGGCAATCCATCCTGGCTGTCCATCCTGGCTATCCATCCATCCTGTCCATCCTGGTTGTCCATCCTGGCTATCCATCCATCCTGTCCATCCTGGTTGTCCATCCTGGCTATCCATCCATCCTGTCCATCCTGGTTGTCCATCCTGGCTATCCATCCATCCTGTCCATCCATCCTGTCCATCCTGGCTATCCATCCTGGATGGCAATTCATCCTGGCTGTCCATCCTGTCCATACATCCTGTCCATCCAGGCTGTCCATCCTGTCCACCCTGTCCATCCTGGCTGTCCATCCATCCTGTCCATCCTGTCCATCATCCTGGCTGTCCATCAATCCTGTCCATCCTGGCTGTCCATCCTGACTGTCCATCCTGTCCATCCTGGCTGTCCATCCCGCCCTCCGTCCATCCTGGCTATCCATCCTGTCCATCCTGGCTGTCCATCCTGTCCATCCTGGTTGTCCATCCTGCTGTCCATCCTGGTGTCCATCCTGGCTGTCCATCCTGTACTGTCCATCCTGCCATCCTGGCTGTCCATCCCGTCCATCCTGACTGTCCATCCTGGCTATCCATCCTCTCCATCCTGGCTGTCCATCCTGCCTGTCCATCCTGCTATCCATCCTGGATGGATCCATCCTGGCTGTCCATCCTGCCTGTCCATCCTGGCTATCCATCCTGGATGGGATCCATCCTGGCTGTCCATGCCTGTCCATCTCTGTCCATGCAGGCTGTCCATCCTGTCCACCCTGTCCATCCTGGCGTCCATCCATCCTGTCCATCCTGTCCATCCATCCTGCTGTCCATCCTGGCTATCCATCCTGGATGGCATCCATCCTGGCTGTCCATCCTGTCCATCCTGTCCATCCTGGCTGTCCATCCTGTCCACCTGTCCATCCTGGCTTCATCCATCCTGTCCATCCTGTCCATCATCCTGCTGTCCATCATCCCGTCCATTCCTGGCTGTCCATCCTGACTGTCCATCCTGTCCATCCTGGTTGTCCATCCTGGGTGTCCATCCTGACTGTCCATCCTGACTGTCCATCCTGACTGTCCATGCTGGCTGTCCATCCTGTCCATCCTGACTGTCCATCCTGGCTATCCATCCTCTCCATCCTGGCTGTCCATCCTGCCTGTCCATCCTGGACATCCTGGCTGTTCATCCTGGCTGGCAATCCTAGCTGTCCATCCTGTCCATCCTGGCTGTTCATTCTGGCTATCCATCCTGGTTGTCCATCCTGACTGGCCATCCTGTCCATCCCGACTGTCCATCCTGTCCATCCTGTCCATCCTGGCTGTCTGTCCTGTCCATCCTGTCCATCCTGGCTATCCATCCTGGCTGTCCATCCTGTCCATCCTGGCTGTCCATCCTGTCCATCCTGGCTGTCAATCCAGGCTGTCCATCCTGTCCATCCTGGCTGTCCATCCTGGCTGTCCATCCTGGCTGTCCATCCTGTCCATCCTGGCTGTCCATCCTGGATGTCCATCCTGGATGTCCATCCTGTCCATCCTGGCTGTCCATCCTGGCTGTCCATCCTGTCCATCCTGGTTGTCCATCCTGGCTGTCCATCCTGGCCGTCCATCCTGTCCATCCATCCTGTCCATCCTGTCCATCCTGTCCCTCCTGGCTGTCCATCCTGGCTGTCCATCCTGAGTGTCCATCCTTTCCATCCATCCTGTCCATCCTGTCCATCCTGTCCTCCTGGCTGTCCATCCTGGCTGTCCATTCTGGCTGTCCATCCTGTCCATCCTGGCTGTCCATCCTGGCTGTCCGTCCTGTCCATCCTGTCCATCCTGGCTGTCCATCCTGCCTGTCCATCCTGGACATCCTGGCTGTCCATCCTGGCATTCCTGGCCATCCTGGCTGGCAATCCTGGCTGGCAATCCTGGCTGTCCATCCTGACTGTCCATCCTGACTGTGCATCCTGGCTGTCCTGGCTGTCCATCCTGTCCATCCTGACTGTCCATCCTGACTGTGCATCCTGGCTGTCCATCCTGGCTGTCCATCCTGTCCATCCTGTCCATCCTGGCTGTCCATCCTGCCTGTCTATCCTGGACTTCGTGGCCATCCTGGCTGTTCATCCTGGCTGGCAATCCTGACTGTCCATCCTGTCCATCCTGTCCATCCTTGCTGTCCATCCTGTCCATCCTGTCCATCCTGGCTGTCCATCCTGGCTGTCCATTCTTACTGTCCTTCCTGGACATCCTGTCCATCCTGGCTGTCCATCCTGTCCATCCTGGTTATCCATCATGGCTATCCATCCTGGCTGTCCATCCTGGCTGTCCATCCTGCCCATCCTGGCTGTCCATCCTGTCCATCCTGACTGTCCATCCTGGCTATCCATCCTCTCCATCCTGGCTGTCCATCCTGCCTGTCCATCCTGGCTATCCATCCTGGATGGCAATCCATCCTGGCTGTCCATCCTGTCCATACATCCTGTCCATCCAGGCTGTCCATCCTGTCCACCCTGTCCATCCTGGCTGTCCATCCATCCTGTCCATCCTGTCCATCCATCCTGGCTGTCCATCAATCCTGTCCATCCTGGCTGTCCATCCTGACTGTCCATCCTGTCCATCCTGGCTGTCCATCCTGTCCATCCTGTCCATCCTGTCCATCCTGGCTATCCATCCTGTCCATCCTGGCTGTCCATCCTGTCCATCCTGTCCATCCTGGTTGTCCATCCTGGGTGTCCATCCTGACTGTCATCCTGGCTGTCCATCCTGACTGTCCATGCTGGCTGTCCATCCTCTCCATCCTGGCTGTCCATCCTGCCTGTCCATCCTGGACATCCTGGCTGTTCATCCTGGCTGGCAATCCTAGCTGTCCATCCTGTCCATCCTGGCTGTTCATCCTGGCTATCCATCCTGGTTGTCCATCCTGACTGGCCATCCTGTCCATCCCGACTGTCCATCCTGTCCATCCTGTCCATCCTGGCTGTCTGTCCTGTCCATCCTGTCCATCCTGGCTATCCATCCTGGCTGTCCATCCTGTCCATCAATCCTGTCCATCCTGTCCATCCTGGCTGTCCATCCTGGCTGTCAATCCAGGCTGTCCATCCTGTCCATCCTGGCCGCCCATCCTGGCTGTCCATCCTGGCTGTCCATCCTGTCCATCCTGGCTGTCCATCCTGGATGTCCATCCTGGATGTCCATCCTGTCCATCTGGCTGTCCATCCTGGCTGTCCATCCTGGCTGTCCATCCTGTCCATCCTGGCTGTCCATCCTGGATGTCCATCCTGGATGTCCATCCTGTCCATCCTGGCTGTCCATCCTGGCTGTCCATCCTGTCCATCCTGTCCATCCTTGCTGTCCATCCTGTCCTTCCTGTCCATCCTGGCTGTCCATCCTGGCTGTCCATTCTTACTGTCCTTCCTGGACATCCTGTCCATCCTGGCTGTCCATCCTGTCCATCCTGGTTATCCATCATGGCTATCCATCCTGGCTGTCCATCCTGGCTGTCCATCCTGCCCATCCTGGCTGTCCATCCTGTCCATCCTGACTGTCCATCCTGGCTATCCATCCTCTCCATCTGGCTGTCCATCCTGCCTGTCCATCCTGGCTATCCATCCTGGATGGCAATCCATCTGGCTGTCCATCCTGTCCATACATCCTGTCCATCCAGGCTGTCCATCTGTCCACCCTGTCCATCCTGGCTGTCCATCCATCCTGTCCATCCTGTCCATCCATCCTGGCTGTCCATCAATCTGTCCATCCTGGCTGTCCATCCTGACTGTCCATCCTGTCCATCCTGGCTGTCCATCCTGTCCATCCTGTCCATCCTGGTTGTCCATCCTGGGTGTCCATCCTGATGTCCATCCTGACTGTCCATCCTGACTGTCCATGCTGGCTGTCCATCCTGTCCATCCTGACTGTCCATCCTGGCTATCCATCCTCTCCATCCTGGCTGTCCATCCTGCTGTCCATCCTGGACATCCTGGCTGTTCATCCTGGCTGGCAATCCTACTGTCCATCCTGTCCATCCTGGCTGTTCATTCTGGCTATCCATCCTGGTTGTCCATCCTGACTGGCCATCCTGTCCATCCGACTGTCCATCCTGTCCATCCTGTCCATCCTGGCTGTCTGTCTGTCCATCCTGTCCATCCTGGCTATCCATCCTGGCTGTCCATCCTGTCCATCCTGGCTGTCCATCCTGGCTGTCAATCCAGGCTGTCCATCCTGTCCATCCTGGCTGTCCATCCTGGCTGTCCATCCTGCTGTCCATCCTGGCTGTCCATCCTGTCCATCCTGGCTGTCCATCCTGGCTGTCCATCCTGGATGTCCATCCTGTCCATCCTGGCTGTCCATCCTGGCCGTCCATCCTGTCCATCCATCCTGTCCATCCTGTCCATCCTGTCCCTCCTGGCTGTCCATCCTGGCTGTCCATCCTGAGTGTCCATCCTTTCCATCCATCCTGTCCATCCCGTCCATCCTGTCCCTCCTGCTGTCCATCCTGGCTGTCCATTCTGGCTGTCCATCCTGTCCATCCTGGCTGTCCATCTGGCTGTCCGTCCTGTCCATCCTGTCCATCCTGGCTGTCCATCCTGTCCATCCTGTCCATCCTGGTTGTCCATCCTGGGTGTCCATCCTGACTGTCCATCCTGGCTGTCCATCCTGACTGTCCCTGCTGGCTGTCCATCTGTCCATCCTGACTGTCCATGCTGGCTGTCCATCCTCCATCCTGGCTGTCCATCCTGCCTGTCCATCCTGGACATCCTGGCTGTTCATCCTGGCTGGCAATCCTAGCTGTCCATCCTGTCCATCCTGGCTGTTCATTCTGGCTATCCATCCTGGTTGTCCATCCTGACTGGCCATCCTGTCCATCCCGATGTCCATCCTGTCCATCTGTCCATCCTGGCTGTCTGTCCTGTCCATCCTGTCCATCTGGCTATCCATCCTGGCTGTCCATCCTGTCCATACATCCTGTCCATCCTGTTCATCCTGGCTGTCCATCCTGGCTGTCAATCCAGGCTGTCCATCCTGTCCATCCTGGCTGTCCATCTGGCTGTCCATCCTGGCTGTCCATCCTGTCCATCCTGGCTGTCCATCCTGGCTGTCATCCTGTCCATCTGTCCATCCTGGCTGTCCATCCTGTCCATCCTGTCCATCCTGGCTGTCCATCCTGGCTGTCCATTCTTACTGTCCTTCCTGGACATCCTGTCCATCCTGGCTGTCCATCCTGTCCATCCTGGTTATCCATCATGGCTATCCATCCTGGCTGTCCATCCTGGCTGTCCATCCTGCCATCCTGGCTGTCCATCCTGTCCATCCTGACTGTCCATCCTGGCTATCCATCCTCTCCATCCTGGCTGTCCATCCTGCCTGTCCATCCTGCTATCCATCCTGGATGCAATCCATCCTGGCTGTCCATCCTGTCCATACATCCTGTCCATCCAGGCTGTCCATCCTGTCCACCCTGTCCATCCTGGCTGTCCATCCATCCTGTCCATCCTGTCCATCCATCCTGGCTGTCCATCAATCTGTCATCCTGGCTGTCATCCTGACTGTCCATCCTGTCCATCCTGGCTGTCCATCCTGTCCATCCTGTCCATCCTGGCTATCCATCCTGTCCATCCTGGCTGTCCATCCTGTCCATCCTGTCCATCCTGGTTGTCCATCCTGGTGTCCATCCTGACTAGTCCATCCTGGCTGTCCATCCTGACTGTCCATGCTGGCTGTCCATCCTGTCCATCCTGACTGTCCATGCTGGCTGTCCATCCTCTCCATCCTGGCTGTCCATCCTGCCTGTCCATCCTGGACATCCTGGCTGTTCATCCTGGCTGGCAATCCTAGCTGTCCATCCTGTCCATCCTGGCTGTTCATCCTGGCTATCCATCCTGTTGTCCATCCTGACTGGCCATCCTGTCCATCCCGACTGTCCATCCTGTCCATCCTGTCCATCCTGGCTGTCTGTCCTGTCCTCCTGTCCATCCTGGCTATCCATCCTGGCTGTCCATCCTGTCCATCAATCCTGTCCATCCTGTCCATCCTGGCTGTCCATCCTGGCTGTCAATCCAGGCTGTCCATCCTGTCCATCCTGGCTGTCCATCCTGGCTGTCCATCCTGGCTGTCCATCCTGCTGTCCATCCTGTCCATCCTGGCTGTCCATCCTGGATGTCCATCCTGGATGTCCATCCTGTCCATCCTGTCCATCCTTGCTGTCCATCCTGTCCATCCTGTCAAACCTGGCTGTCCATCCTGGCTGTCCATTCTTACTGTCCTTCCTGGACATCCTGTCCATCCTGGCTGTCCATCCTGTCCATCCTGGTATATCTGTCCATCCCGACTGTGCATCCTGCTGTCCCATCCTGGCTGTCCATCCTGTCCATCCTGTCCATCCTGGCTGTCCATCTTGCTGTCCATCCTGTCCATCCGTCCATCCTGGCTGTCCACTGGTCCATCCTGGCTGTCCATCCTGTCCATGCCTGTCCATCCTGTGCTGTCCATCCTGTCCATCCTGTCCATCCTGGCTGTCCATCCTGGCTGTCCATTTGACTGTCCTTGCTGGCTTCTCTGTCCATCCTGGCTGTCCATCCTGTCCATCCCTGGCTCTACCTCAGCTGTTCCTCCTGGCCTGTCCAGTCTGTCTGTCCAGAGCCTGCCCACGCTGGCTGTCCATCCATGTCCAGGTCCTGGCCTGTCCACTCCCGCAGCCATCCTGGCTCCACGGCCCTTCCACCCCTCCTGTCCACCTGCAACCTGGAGCACGTCCAGCCTCTGCGTGTCCCTCTGTCCATCATCCTGTCCTCCAGCGCTGTCATCCTGTCCCGCGTCCACCGGACTGTGCCCTCCCCTGCCCTGTCCCAGCCTTCGTGCTGCCAGCCCCGGTGCCACCTGGTTGTCCCACCTGACGCTCATCCCTGGGTCCATCCCGCGTGTCATCCTTTCGAGCACCTGCCCATCCGTCCGTCCGGAGTCCCGCTGTCCATCTCCCTGTCCTCCCCGACCTCGTCTCCCGCGTTCCCTCCGGTGTCCATCCCCGCCTGTCCCGCGCTCGGCACGCCCGCGTGCACGCTGGCTGTCCCCCTCTCCATCCTCTGTCCCTCCGCTGTCCCCTGGTCCATGGCTGTTATCCCGGCGCCAGCAGTCACCCCCTGTCCGCCGGCGTTCATCCCGGGCGTCCTCCTGTTGTCCTCTGACCTTCCTCCTCCCGCCTGCGGCCGCCGCCTCCTCCTCTTCCTCCTCCGCCTGTCCGCATCCCGTCGCTACGGCAACGCCGGGGGGGGAACGGCGCCAGCCAATCAGCTCCCGCCTCCTCCTCCGCCCCTCCGCATCCCGTCCCCATGGCAACCCCGGGGGGCGCCAGCCAATCAGAGCCCCCGGTGGGGTTCGAGCGGCCGGGGGTTCCGATCTACCTAGCAACCAGCCCGGCGCGCTCTGATTGGCTGAGCGGCGGGGAGTGGGCGGGGCGCGCCGCCGCGCGCGGGGGCGTGGCCGCGAGGGGGGCGTGGCCGGGCGCTGCCGCCGCCGCCGCCGCCACCCGAGCGGCGCGCGCGGGACCGTGAGGGCGGCGGGGACCGAGCAGGTACCGGGGACACGGCGGGGGACGGGCAGGTACCGGGGGCACGGCGGGGGCCGAGCGGGTACCGGGGGCACGGCGGGGGACGGGCAGGTACCGGGGGCACGGCGGGGGCCGAGCGGGTACCGGGGGCACGGCGGGGGACGGGCAGGTACCGGGGGCACGGCGGGGGCCGAGCAGGTACCGGGGGCACGGCGGGGGCCGAGCGGGTACCGGGGGCACGGCGGGGGACGGGCAGGTACCGGGGGCACGGCGGGGGCCGAGCGGGTACCGGGGGCACGGCGGGGGCCGAGCGGGTACCGGGGGCACGGCGGGGGACGGGCAGGTACCGGGGGCACGGCGGGGGACGGGCAGGTACCGGGGACACGGCGGGGCCGCGGGCTGCCCGCCCCGGGGACTCGTCCTGCCCGCCCGGGGACTCGTCCTGCCCGCCCCGGGGACTCGTCCTGCCCGCCCCGGGGACTCGTCCTGCCCGCCCCGGGAAGCGTCCGGGCGGGCGGAGGACGAGGGATGCCGGCCCTGAGCGCCGGGAAAGGGCCGGATCCGCTTCCCGTGAGGCCGGGCATGCTGGCCCGCAGCTCGCCGTGCCGTAGTGCGGTACGGTGGCCCCGGGGAGGGGATGCTGGAGCCTCACCTGTCTCCGCTGAGGGCTCCGCGGTGCCGGTGCCTCACCGCCCTCGGCTGAGGGCTCCGCGGTGCCGGTGCCTCACCGCCCTTGGCTGAGGGCTCCGCGGTGCCGGTGCCTCACCGCCCTTGGCTGAGGGCTCCGCGGTGCCGGTGCCTCACCGCCCTTGGCTGAGGGCTCCGCGGTGCCGGTGCCTCACCGCCCTTGGCTGAGGGCTCCGCGGTGCCGGTGCCTCACCCTGTCTCCGCTGAGGGCTCCGCGGTGCCGGTGCCTCACCGCCCTTGGCTGAGGGCTCCGCGGTGCCGGTTTGCTCAGGGCTCCGCGGTGCCGGTTCGCTCGGAGCTCCGCGGTGCCGGTGCCGCTTCGCTCGGAGCTCCGCGGTGCCGGTGCCGGTTCGCTCGGAGCTCCGCGGTGCCGGTTCGCTCGGAGCTCCGCGGTGCCGGTTCGCTCGGAGCTCCGCGGTGCCGCTTCGCTCGGAGCTCCGCGGTGCCGGTGCCGCTTCGCTCGGAGCTCCGCGGTGCCGGTTCGCTCGGAGCTCCGCGGTGCCGGTTTGCTCGGAGCTCCGCGTTGCAGCATTTCCCTCTCCAGGCCCTTGCCATGGAATAGGAATCGAGGGGAGAGGGGACAGACCTGTCCCTCCGTGTCTGACATCCCTTGGCCATGGATGGGGAGGGAGTTAGAGGAGATTCCAAGTCCCCTCCGACCCAAACCGTTCCATGACTCCATGACAATCGTGGAAAATCTCGCCAGGGTTGTTTCTAAGCCTTTCCATCCTCCCTCTTTGCTCGGAATTGAAATGGGGGATGTGCGGGATGACGGCGTGCCTGCCCTCAAGACAGAGCTGGAGTTTCTTTCCCACTGAGTAATTAATTAGAATGGAGTTGGGAGAATAATTTATTGTCCTTTTGTGCCTTCTCGCGGGGGTGGGAAAGGGCTGGGGAAATGGAATGAATGAGTTGCTCTCCTTTCCCCAGGGTCAGAACTGGGTGAGGAATGGCTGAGAGGACATTTTCCTCTCCTCCAGGAGGAGTCTGGTTTGTACTTTTATCTCCCCATTTCTCGGGCACAGATAAGTGGAAATAAATCCCATATTTTCTTTCTAAAATCTGACAAGCTTTTCTTTTTCCTCATTGCTCCCTTAGGGACTTTAAAATTCAGTTTTTAAGAAAAAACAACAACTCCATGTGGGGATCAACCCTTTCTCCTCGCGACTTTCACTGGGGTTTTTTAATAATTACCAGTGCATGTCTTAATTAATCCTTCCCAGCACGACTCGGATGGGTTTCTCCTGCTGATAAATACTGTCCCAAATCCAGAGCTCTCCTGACACCCAGGGTTGCTCCCCGTCTGTCTGCACCCATTAATGGAGCAGCATCCGCGGGCAGCTTTGCAAAACCCGCGGCTCCTTTCGCAATCCTTCTCTTTTTATTTTGATTTTTTTGGTTCGTTTCACCCGGATTATTTCAGTTTTCCCGGGGCCACGTTGGTTATTTCCATGCGCTTTCTTGTAAATACCTTCTGGTTTGTGTTTTTGACGCTCCTGAAGGTGAAATGGAAAAGTCTTGAAGGGACTCGAGGGAATTTTTTTCTGCTTTGTGCGTAGTTAAAATTTATTTTTTGGTTTTTTGGTGGCTGGCTGAGTCTTTTTTTTTTTTTTTTTGCATGTTTTCTGCAGCTTGAGGCTGTGGGGATGGCAGAGAGAGGTGGATGTGTTTGCATCCCGCTGTTTTGTGTGTCATTAATATGATTTCTAGGGAGCATTCTTGGATTTTTCCCAAAACTCCACATCCTGACCTGGATTTGCCCAATTCTTGTGGTGCAGACCTGAGCTGGTGTGAGCACAGTTCATCTTCTGAACCGTTTTTGTGAAGGTTTTTTTAAATCATCACTGAATTTACAGTGAGCAAAATAAATTCCCCTGCTCATCCACACTGCAAGGTGACCTCCCTCAAAATGGGAATTAAAACCCTTTGGAGTTGGATTAGGAGAAATTTAAAACAAATTGTTCATCTAGAGTCCTGGAGATGCCAACAAACTCAAAAAAGCTTTTTTTTTTTTTTTTTTTTTTCCCTGAATTTGAGAAACTGTTATTAAAATGTTAAACCCAAGGGAATGGATTCCAAGAGGGATTAAGCACCTTGTCCAGGGTGGGATCACACACTGGTTAGGGTTGGAAAGAACCATTTCCTTCCGATCTTTCTACCAGGGAACTTCCCAGAAGGAAGCAGGAATTGCTTTTACCTCTCTGTAACTTGGGACCTCCTGCTCAGGAGGGTGGGATGAGCAGGAATGCTCCAGGAATTGCTGATGCTGCCTGGCACAGGAGGCACTCCAGCTTTTCCTTCCAGAAAAAAAAAATCCCTCTGAGAAATGACATTTCTGAAAAATCACAAGGACACATCTATTCCCAGCTGGGAGCATCTTGAAAATTGTCCTGAAAAATCAGTTGTGCCTACATGGAACTGCTTGTTAAATAAATCCCGTGGCAGATCTGGAGTTTTAAACTCAGTGTTAACTCTTCACAGCAACATTTCCTTCAGAACACCAGCTAACATTTCAGCTGTGTTGTTTCTCCTATTCAGGTGTGTAGGTAGTTCTCTTTTTTCCCTTTTATTTTTTAAATTTTCTGCTCATGTTTTGTTTTTCCTGGCTTTGGAACTTCCCCTGTTTCTATTTTCTCCCATATTTTCAGCGCTGCCTGTGAGAGGGAGAAGCAAAGTTGCCAATAAACTGAATTTAACATGGTTATCTTTAGCACCTTGGCCTTTTTATTTTTTATTTTAATTCCCCCTTGGTTTGTTTTTAAGCAGCCAGTCTCCAAAAAATCTCCAGCCAAACCCTTTTTCCCCTCCCACAGAGAATCCCAGAATTGTTTAGGTTGGAAGGAACCTCTCGAAATCACCCAGTCCAACCCACAAACTGCACCAAGGCTTTAAACCCTTCCTTTTTTCTGGCCATAAAAGAGACCTGTGTCAATAAAAATATGCATCACAGCACATGCCTGGTAATTAAATCCTTCCTATCTCTCACTCTGGCAAAACTTGTGCCAAGGAAAATTCCCATTCTCTCAAGGTTGGGAATCCGTTCAGATTTGTGGTTGCCTGCTTTGGGGAATATCCATGGAGTATGCGAGGTTTTCTCAATTCCTGTTACTTTTTTCAACAATAATTCACTGTAAAGCAGCTGCTTGGAGACTAGACTTTGCAAATTTTACCACTGTGGGACAGAATTGTTCTGAAAAATGGGATTTTTTTTGGGGATACTCTTGGAGCTCCGTGAGCGGAGAGGAGGAGGGACGTGCAATTAAAAACGGGTCGGTGACACCACCAACAAAAATAAAAAGCAAATTAAAATGCCACATTTGAGCCCAGCTAGCCAAACCTCCCTGGGCAGGCCAGTGGCGAGCTGGGACTTGTGGGGTGGTGCTGGTTTTGTGTTTTTGTGTTTTTGTTTGGCAATTATTCCCTCAGGAATCTCCATGAGGAGATGCCGTCGGTGCCAGTGAGTCAGCAGCAGCCTGGTTTCAGTGTGGCCAAGCTCAAAGTGTGGGGTTCCCTAAAATATTCTCTCCTAAGCACTGTGATCCCTCACAGTTTCACCATTTTTTGGATGCTTTTCTTCCATCAAATTCTTCCATCAAATTCTGCCATTGGGTTTTTCCATCTTCTGTTCATTTCCTCCAGAAATTTTAAAAAATAAAGCAGGATTCAACCTGCCAGGAGGACCTTGCACAGGAAAACCTGAAGCAGTTCTTCTGCCAGCTTAGGGGTTTGGGAGGGAAAATACTCCAATATTTTTGTGGATTGTCAGGTTTTCAGTGTGTTCTCTTGTGTTTTGTGCTCCAGGTTTTTCCAGGGACAAAGCAGGAATCCCTTGGCGTGCTGCCCTGTCACCATGGGCTCCGTGGTGTGGGAATGTGGTTGAAATTTCAACATTTAATCCATACCAAGGAGGACTGAGAGAATTAAACCCCAAGATTCCTTGCACATCACCGTGGATCAAGCTGAGGATGCTGAACACACCAACCCCTCCAGCTGGCAGAAACCTGGAGCAGCTCCTGCCGATGTCTCCGTGAAAAACGCGAGGTGTGGGAGGAGCTGGAGGCTCCCGTGGCGCCGTGGCTGGGCTGCAAGGATGGCTCTGGGCTGGCTGCTGTGCCCCCTGTGGGTTTGGGGGGTCTGGGTGACCCCCACACAGGGGCACAGCCTCTTCTCCTGCGAGCCCATCGTGCTCAGGATGTGCCAGGACCTGCCCTACAACAGCACCTTCATGCCCAACCTCCTCAACCACTACGACCAGCAGACTGCAGCTCTGGCCATGGAGGTAAAACTGATTTATTCCTCATTAATTAATTCATGGTAAATCTCATTTTCAGCCTTGGTGATCGAGAGAATCCGAAGGGTTAAAAATAAAAAATATCCGGGTGTTGATTAATTGAAATATAAAACCCTTAAATACGGTTTTGTCAATAATTAAAATATTCCCTGAGTGCAGCTCCTGCTTGTTTGGAGATCTCTGAGTGGGAAATGCTCTGGGGGGTGATTATTTTTAAATTTATACCTGGTTTACACCTGACTTTTCCACTCTTATTTTCCAAGGAGTTTTTTCCTCGCTTGGTATTCTGGGCTAACTCTAAAATAAATGGAAATTCAGAATATTAATCAAGTTCTTGCTCTCAACCTTTTCAAAAATTCCTAGAGGGATTTGTGCAGATTTGGTTTATTTGTATTTTTTTTAAAGTGTTTGTGGGGTGAATCTGGGAGGAATGAAAGAGCAATGCTGTGTTTTCATCCTGACAGCACAAAAACTGGAATTTATTGTTCCTGTTAAATCACACAAAGCTTCATCCATGGGTGGTTTGTCTGGGGAAGAGTTTGGGATTCATTAAATGTGGTGGAGTTGTTAAAATTGAGGGGGTTTTCCCCTTTAAATTTGCTGTTTAGAGGAACCATGGGCTTGGATTGCATCCTTTGGATGGGTCTGCAGATCCTGATTATCCAGAAGAGGGAAAAAAAAGGAGAGAATTTGAGTGAAAAACAGAATAAAAGGAGTGAATTTTAGTGAAAAACAGAGGGAAATGAGTGAATTTTAGTGTAAAACAGAGGAAAAGGAGTGAATTTTAGTGAAAAACAGAGGGAATGAGAATTTAGTGAAAAAGAGGAAAAGAGTGAATTTTAGTGTAAAACAGAGGAAATGAGTGAATTAGTGAAAACAGAGATAAGGATGTAATTTTAGTGTAAAACAGAGAAAAGGAGTGAATTTTAGTGAAAAACAGAGGAAATGAGTGAATTTTATTGTAAAACAGGAAATGAGTGAATTTTAGTGAAAACCAGAGGGAAATGAGTGAATTTTAGTGTAAAACAGAGGAAATGAGTGAATTTTAGTGAAAACCAGAGCAAGAAATGAATTTTATGTAAAACAGAGGAAGAGGAGTGAATTTTAGTGTAATACAGAGGGAAATGAGTGAATTTAGTGTAATAGAGGAAATAGTGAATTTTAGTGTAATTGTGAATTTTGTGTAATTTAGTGATTTTTTTTTTTTTTTTTTTTTTTTTTTTTTTTTTTTTTTTTTTTTTTTTTTTTTTTTTTTTGCTTTTTTGTTTTTATTTTTAATTTTGTGGTATAGTCAAACCCTCCTGAGGTTTTGGAAGCCTCACTTTTTATCCCCAGGCTTTTTATATTTTATTTCTTATTTTTTTCCCTCTCCAAATGGAATCATTCCAGCTTTTTCCCTGCACTGTCCTTCTCCAAGTATTTCCCTTCCTTCCTGCATTTTTGCTGCTTCATTCCTGGGATAATTTGAATTCCCTTCCTTTCTCTCTCTCTTTTTTTTTTATTCCCAGCTTTATCCAAGGCACATCCCTGGCACAATCCCACTTTTCCCTCATCACCAACACCCTGCTCCTTTTCCAGCACGTTAAAACCCATTTAAATAAAATAATTTTTTACTTAAATCCCGCTGGGAGAGGAAAAAAAAATTCCACGGAGCCCCAGAACGATTATCCCGATTTTTGTGGATGCTTTTTTACCACTGGAGAGGAGGAATTGAGGAGGGCTCAGTGCTTCTCTGCCCTCCGAGGTGCAAAAAATTCGAGTTAAAAGCAGAGCCCGGGATTCGTGGGTGTGTTTCACACTCCCTTTTCACCAATAAAAATCAACTTTCGGGGCGGTAATTCCAGGCTGGGGTGGATTGAGGGAAAGGGGAACGCCGGGAGGAAAACACAGCTTTTGTCAGGATTGAATTTTCCCACTTTTAGAGTTTTGAGCGGTGAAAAAAACCTGGAAATCCTCAGCTTTTCATAAATGAGGTCGTAAGTTGGATTAAGTTTAATGCAGACTTTAGGAGAGGGAATTTTTTTTAATTGTTTGGGTTTTTTTTAGGAATTATTGAATGACTCAGGTGCTGGGCTGGCTTTGAAGGTTGTGAAATGTGGCATTTTCTGGGAATATCTCTGATTTCCAAACCTTCCTCTGCCTGGTGGCTGTGAGCATAAAATAATGGAGAAACACAATCAGGATTATTCATTTTTGTAAATCTCTCCTTTCCAGAGCTGCTTTTTCACAGCAGCTCCTGATTAAAAAAAAACCACGAAAAATTTCAGCTGGTTTGTGCTGCAATAAAACACTGGAGGTGAAGCAAAAATGAGAATTAAAATTAAATTAAATTAAAATCTTATTGTTTCTTGGAAAAAAAAAACAACCTCATTGAAGTTGAAAAAAAATAAACTCATTTTTGAGGCTTTTAAGCTGATGTAATTCTTTGATAATTCTATTAAAGTCACATCACCAGGTTAGAGAATGAGCAAAAGCAGGGAATGCCAGAAGGGTTTGGGATAAAGGAGCTCCTCCAGTTCCAACCTGGCCACCTTCCTGGACAGCCACAAATTCCCTGGGAATTCTCCCCCACCTTCCCAGGGAAGGATTTTCCCCAAATCCCCTTTAAATCTCCCTTTTTTCCAGCTTTGAATATGGAATATTCCATCCCAGAGCACTCAGACCCTGCTGGAATCAGCTCCTGCTCCTCGAGTCACTCCTGGGAAAGAGAATTCCTTCATTTTAATCCAGGAAGCTTGGAGGGAAGGGCTGCTGCATCCAGGGGCTTGGAGCATTTTTAATTCCCAAAATTCCTGAAGGATCTCGGTTCCCACCCAAACCCCAATCCAGCCAGAGACTCAGAGGAGAATTATTTCACCTCTGCTGCAAAACCAGCAGAGTTTTTTGTTCTAAAAGCAGTTTTTTGTTCTAAAAGTGGTGACTCCCCATTGAGGAGGTGCTGGAATTTCTCAGCTCCTGTGGGATTTTTGGGATGAGCTCTCCAGGGATTCTCCCATCCCAGCTCCTCCTTCCTCGTGCTGCTGTCACACCCAGTGTGCTCCGAGGTGTCCCTGACATTTTCTGGAACTTGCTGGCAGTATCCATCAGGAACAGCTGTTTTTAGCAGTGCTGGTAAAATTCCCCTCCCAAAAATTCCCCTCCCAAAAATCCCCTCCCAAAAATCCCCTCCCAAATATTCCCGAGGCTGCTGCGGGCGTCGTGTTCCATAAATCCATAAATCCTGAGCTGGTGGAGAAGTCAAATTGCTCCTCTCCCCCTCTCAGGGGACCTGACCTTGTTCTCCCATCTCTTTGGGTTATTATTGCTCCAAAGAATTCTCTCCTGTCCCTTTCCCACTTAATTCCTTGAAGGATTTGCTGACGCCTGGGAGCAGTGGGGTTTTTTTCCCTGCCTTCAATGCGGTTTTGTGGGCAAACATTCTGATCAGGAAAGGTGGAATTCGGTGTCCTGTTGGAGCCTGTGGCCATTCAACGACAGCTTTTGTCACTGGTGAAGAAAAGAGGTTTAATTTGATGGGTGCCAAGCTTTTTAGAATTAAGTGAGCTGTCAGCACTTCTTTTCCCTCGCCCTGATTTTTATGGGATCCTACAAATGATGGTGGGGATCAAAGAGGATTTAAAGGACAGGAGCCAGACAGGGCTGAGGGCTGAACCTGAGTTTTCTTTTGGGATTAAACTGGAGGTCAAAGGCTCTAAAAAGGAGCTGGAGCTGTCACCATATGGCCAGGGAGATAATGGCTCTTCCTCTGTGCTCCGTTCCCATTTTCCTTCTGGAGGAAGAGCAGCAGGTGGGACTCAGGGGTGCTCCAGGAGGTGGAAAAGGGGGAAATGCAGGGATTGGGTTTATCCTGGACTGGATTTGGGGGTTGCAGCATGAGGGAGGAAGGTGGGAGAGCAGGAGAGCAAAGTCCACTCGTGTGCTGACCAAGGAACCAGGCACTGATCTAAACAAACCCCCCAATCCCAGATTTTTGGATTTTTTAGAAGTCATTTTTTCCCAGAATATCCAACTACAGATCTGATTATTCATACCCTGTTTCAGATTCAATGAACAGGGTATGGAAAACCTGTGGAAGAAGAGCAGCAGGTGGGACTCAGGGGTGCTCCAGGAGGTGGAAAAGGGGGAAATGCAGGGATTGGGTTTATCCTGGACTGGATTTGGGGATTGCAGCATGAGGGAGGAAGGTGGGAGAGCAGGAGAGCAAAGTCCACTCGTGTGCTGACCAAGGAACCAGGCACTGATATAAACAAACCCCCCAATCCCTGGGAATTTTTGGAATATTTAGAAGTTATTTTTTCCCAGAATATCCAACTACAGGTCGGATTATGCAGAGTGGAAAATCCTTTACCTCTTACCCCTTTTATTCCACCTTTATTCCTTTTCTTCTTCTGCCATATCCCAAATTCCCACCCTTCTCCTTGGCTTTCTGTATTCCTCAGTGCTCCCAAACTCCTGGGAGCACGCAAAGCTGATGGAAAAGTGGGTTTTACTCAGCTGCTGTTTTGTAAGCACGCTGATCTTGGGCGCTAATTTGCAGCCAGGATTAATTTTCTCGTTAGCGAGGACGATCGTGATCCCCTGGGAACAATGGAACCGTGCAGGATCACAGGGATGCTCCAGCCGATTAAAACCTTCAGTTCCATTAATTTTAGATTCTCTTCACTCCAGCTGGAGTTTGGCTTTTTTTTTTTTTTAACCTTGGAGAAACAACCACGCGATGCTTTGGCGAGTGAAAGCAAAGCTGGCACCCGCAGAGGAATTCCTGATAAAGCCCTTGGGAATTGCTGCTCTAGGAATTCCCTGGGGGGCTGCTCCGTTTGAGATGCAGCAGCCTCTGCTCGGGGCTTCATCTGCAAAGCGATGAAATCCTCGGTGGGAAAGAAGCAGAGCTGTTACATCCCCCCTCGAGCTTGGTGCAAAAACGAGCCAGGTCTGACAATTCTGTCAAACCCCGTTGGAGAGGGAGCAGAGCCTTGGATGGGCTCCTGGTGGAGCCTTCAGCTGGATCCTCTTCACACGGAAATCCAGTGGGCTCCGGGATAATAACTGCAAATTCCACGAAGAGTGAATAATTCCGATTGTCTGGACAGGAAGAGCAGAATGATTTAATTTGCATTCGGATAAATGATCTGAACGTGGGGCTCTGTGTTTCGTGGACCTGCTCTGAGCTTGCTGGAGGGACAAAGGGAGAAAATTCCCAGCTTTGGCTGGCAATCTTTGGAAGCAGTTCATCCAGAGAAATCCAGGAATCAAGTTTGGAATTTTGGGGCTGCTGCTGCTGCTGTGTGCAGTGATTTGTGTTTGGGGGATGATGTGGTAATTCCAAAAGTTGACAGGACACAGGGAATGGCTTCCAGAGGGCAGGATTGGGCTGGGACAGCAGGAGGAAATTCCTGCTTCTGAGGATGAAATTCCCAGAGAATTTGCCCCTGGATCCCTGGAATTTTCCAAGGCCAGGTTGGGATAGTGGCAGGTGTCCCTGTCTGGCATTTCCAGGGGGGATGGATCCTTCCTGCATGGAACAATCAAGTGGAACAGTCTTTGCACATAAAATAATGCTCTTTCCTCTCCCTGCACATAAAATAATGTTCATTCCTCTCCCTGCACTCCAAGAATCCAGGGCTGAGCTTCACAGGGCAGCCTGAAAGAACCAGCCCCAAAAAGAGATTTCCCTCTAAAAAAAACACAAAGCACACAAGGGGTCAAAGTCCTGCCTGGAGATCACCAGGGCCCAAATATCAAAGCAAAAATCACAAGTGTGAGAAACCCTGGATTTTTTTTTTTTTCCCCCCAAGAATAATTGAAGAAATACTGATTTTTATGTCTGCTAGCGAGAACAAGACACCACGTGAGTAATTTTAAAATGCTGACTGTGGCAGTGAGAGGAAAACTGAAGAGAATAAAGGTTTTGGGGGTTTATTAAAATGCCAAAGCCAGAAGATGAGCTCTGTCACCACGTTCATATTTGCTTAAATCCAAGATTAATTCCAAGCGACGAGTCAGAACGGAAATGGGAGAACAAAGTTAAGCCTTAATAGCTCAGTGCAAACACAAGGGGAAGGGAGGGGAAAAAAAAAATTAAAAAAAAAGACTTTTATGTAAAGATTCAGCTGAAAGTCAATGCTGCACATCTTAATCAAGCTGTATTCCCAGGGGGATGTTTTCAGGGTCAGGGAGGCAGATGGCTCTGCTTTTGTGGCTCAGTCTGCAGCAGCTGCTGGAGCCTTAAGTAGGAATTATTAGGCAAGGTGGAACACACATGGATTTATTTGGGAAAGCACTGCCCAGGCCGTGGTAGCTTGGCAAATATAAATTTCCATGCCACAGAATGTCGTGCTGCTGGAGCACTCTGGGAATATTTTTGCTTTTTACCACTCACCCCATTATGAGGTCAGGGATATTCCTGCCCACCTTTTGTACACTTTTGTGCTAAAAATAGGCAATGAATTCTGTCTGGCTGCTTAAGAGCAGAGTGGCTTGGCTGGGATGTGCTGGAAATTGGCTTTTCCCTGCTTTTTTCTGGTGCGTGATGGTGGCTCCAGTTCTAGGATGGATGGAGCTGGAGAGAAAACCACACCAGGGAATAAATCTGGAATAACTTCAGGAGCAGCTCTCAGAAATATCAGTCTGGCTGGCGTGGCTGCAGTTCCCTTCTTGGTTTTGGTGAGTTTAGGGGCAGTGCAGAGGGTTTTTAGGGATTTGGGACACCTTCCACTATCCCAGCTTGCTCCAGCTTTTCCGTGGACGCTTCCAGGGATCCAGGGGCAGCCCCAGCTTCTCTGGGAATTCTTGGAGCACCTCCCTGAGCTGCTCCAGCAATTCCATGTCCTCCTTACCCTGGCAGCACCAGAACCGTGCTGAGTACAGGGATTTATTTGTGACATTCTCCAGATTTATCCCTTTGCTCCCAAACTCGCGACGTTCAGAAGAACATCCTCACAAATCATCAGCAGTCACACCAGCGTGAAGGACTCACTGTTGTTTCTCTGGTTTATTTTGGGGTGTTTTTTTATCCTCAATAAACCACCTGCTGCTTTTACATGGCCTGTGCTGAGGACACGATTTTCCTTTCTGTGTCATCCGTGGTTTTTACAGGGCTCGTCCTCCCGCCGTCTCTTTTACGAGGTGCAATAATCCAAACCTGCCATATTTATATTTTTATGGAGCAGCTGTTTCTGGTTTTATGGAGGAGATGCAGTGCTCCTTGACACAGCTGACTGGTTGAAATTCCCCTCAGTGCAGGGGATTACTCAGCATCTTCCCAGGAGAACGCTGAACTCTCCTGTCAGATTTGGGAATTCCCAGTTTCTCCGCGATCCCCTCTCAATCAATTCCATGCCATTAACTGGATGTAGAACCAGCACGAAGTTGGATGCTCAACCCTTTTTGGTTTATTTTAAAGACTTTAGACAGTCCTGGTGTGGTGTTTTCAACGCCACCTTTCCCGTTTTCCTACATTTTCCTCCCGTTTCCCGCTGTTGGCCGGGATCCCCCCCAGCTCCTCCCGGTGTTCCTATGGTTACCCCTCCTTTGTGGGGGGACAAAAGTTGGCATCTGGCTCCTCCCGAGCCAAATTCTGCCCTTTGCCTGCCTCCCCTTTTCACACCCCTCGCTGGGCTTGGCCTCCTGCTCCATCCCAGGCTCGGCAGCCGGGGGGTTCCCATGGAAACCGGGAAGGAAATTTGAAAAGAGAAGCACAAAGGGCTGCTTAATTTGAATTGGAACAAGGGGAGGAAGGCTCCTTGTAGTTCATCCGAAATTTAGCGCCTGAAAGTTGCTTTCAATTTGTAAACTTGTTTATATTCCTTGTTTCTCGATTTGCAGGACAAAAGTTGTCATGTCCTCGGCGAGGAACGGCTTTATAAATTCAGGGAGACAACTCTGGTTTTCACTCCGAGAGCATCACTCACGTTTTTTAACGTTTCTCCCTGAAAACTCCCATTTTTAATAAGTATTACATATTTCCCACTCCACAAGGACTCAATCATTTTGTCAATTATCTGCATCCTGTCTCTGTGGGCGAGTGGGTGAATCGTCCTTGACAATCGGCACAGCCAGTGCTGAATCCCTGCTCCTGAAAATTCATTTCCCTTCCTTATTCCACATTTTTAACCCTCCCGGTGCAGGTGCAACAGGGAGATGTAACTGCAGGGGATAATGAGGTTGTGAAGGTTGACCTCGGTTTTTAGGTTCGCTGCTTGTTGTCAATAATGAAGGAAAGAAAAAAAGAAAAATGGGCAAGGAAACAAAAATATCGTGGGATGGTGACATTTTTTTGCAAACGCGTTAAATCACAAGGTTTGCTACAAACGCGTTAAAGGACAGGGAATTCATTTTGCCTGCAGGTTTTTCTCCGTGGCTTTTTGAGTGACAGATTACCCAATTCTTTCAGAAAAGCCCTTTACCTCACATCCAAGAAAAAGGAATTATTTGGCAACGCATCCTCCAAAAATCGCGGCCGAAACCCCGAGCAGGCTCAGCCGTTTTCTTCTCCTTTAACTTTGCAAATCCTTCCTCACAATAACCCTTCATTAAGTGGCATCGCAAAAAAAAAATAAAAAAAAAATAAAAAAAGACAACGCAGTCCTCCAGCTCCACCCTGACACCGCGGGAGGCGAGCTGCTTTTTGTCTGGGAATTGCAAACATCCAAGCTTTGCAGATTTTCCTGGCACTTGAGGTGCCTCGAGGATTGCAGGGTCAGAGGATTCGGGAGAGCCGCGGGCAGGACGGGGCTTTGCTGGGAGCTGCTCCATCAGAGAGGAGCCGAGGCGTGGATTAAACGGGAGAGTTCCAGGGGAATTGTTGGGATCTGGGGCTCATCCCTGCGCTGGGAAGAGCCGGGATGCGCGGACACTCCTCGCCACTCTGCCCAGCTTCCAGCTCCTTTTACCTTCCCTGCCCTTCAGCCCCGCTCCTGCTCTGCCTTCCGCTGCTTTTCCAGCTTTTTGGGCACTTCCATAGGCACATAAAAGGGATTTTTGCAGTTATTCGGTGGGAAAACGCACTCCCCTCTTGCCTCTCCCATCCCCCTTCAGGAATTCAGTGCAGCTACTGCTGTAGTTTTCTTCTTTTCCTACTTCTGTCTGATCCCACTGATTCCATTCTGTGCTGATTTTCCAAACTCCCCCGTGGGATATTCCAGCCCCAGCCTGGCATTTTTAGGAATGTCATTTGTTTAAAAAGGTTTTAAAGGGGTTCTTCTGTAGCATCCACAGATATTTGCCTTTCTTTATTCCTTATAAATGGGAGAGAATTTGGAATTTTCCTCTGCAGAGTAATTGCAGAAGCTTTTGGTCTCCCCTTGTTTCCCTCACCTGTGTCCCCTCTCTTATTAAATCCCATTATTGTTTGGCCTTGTCCTACTTGGGAGGATTCCAGAAATTTTCCCCAAAATTCTGTGGTACAGAAGAGAGCTGGGAACAACCCTCTGGCCTCAACAGGGAGAAAATCCCAGACTTTTGAGGGCAAAATATTCTTCAATCTATTTTGAGAACCCTAAAAAACCCTTTTTAGGGCGCAGCAGAAACAAATAAGTTGGAGGTGCCGTGGGAATTCCTGTCAAATATTTATCTGGTGAATTATTAACTAAAAAAAAATCAAGTCAGGGGCTTGGGTTTGTCCTCAGTTTGATGGTTTTGGTGAGGATTTGGGAATTGGTCGTTCAGAGGTGGATAACAGCTGTCTGGCCAGTGGAAAAGTGGGATACAATTGCAATTATTTTTAATTTTGCTCCCCTGTAGAGTTCAGCTGTGACCTCATTAACTCGGCACTGAATGGAAGGGAGAGCGTTGCCTGATGAATCTTAAATTTTAATTTACAGCTGCTGCGTTCACACACGTTTTCTAGAAAGGGTTAGTGGTTGAAAAACTGCTTAAAAATCGAACTCGCCCTCTAATTATCTTAATTCCTCTGTTTAGAAGAGTAAATGAATTTTCATTTAATCCATTGGAGTCAACTGAGGTGTTCTCAGTCTTAACTTTTCTGCTTGATTGTCTGGTGACTAGAGAGGCCTGTTTGTAATTCCTTAATTGGGGAAGAGAAATTTATCGTGGGATGGGCAATTTCTTTATAACACTAAAAAAAAAAAAAATCCCAGTAAATTCAGTCAATGTCTGTTCAAGCCTGCAGGCTTGGCTGTAGGATTATAATCATGACAGAAAATAAAAATCTCTTCCCCAAGACCAAAGTTTTCCCCAAACCCACCTCGTTTCCTCTTGTTTGTGTCCAGCTGCACGCTGGAAGAATTCCCTGGCCGATGCCAAAATGTGGGAAGTTGTTCCTGAGATTCAGCTAAAGCTCACCTTGTATTTCTGTAGTGCCTCGCTCACAGTACAGAGGATTTTGTGTGGGACACTCTTGGTTTTCCACCCAGACTTTGAGGTGAATTTACAGCTTTTCCTGACTAAAATCAGGATTATGGCAAAATCTGGCCACATCTTCCCAAGGAATGCACGGGAAGAGGGCTGAGTGCTGCAGCTTTGCTTTTCTTTTTTTACTTTTCTGGTGTTGGAAATTGGCTAAAATAATCTGCAGACCCCGAGAATCCTCACAAACAAAACAGTCTGGAGTGAAAAATCGTGGAATATCTGTTCTTGGGGAACGAGGGATAACTCAGCTGTGGTGGAGCAAATGCAGAATTAAAAGGGAGGCGCTGCCCAGTTGAGATCACTTTGATTTGGGTGGATCCTCCCCCAGTAAATGCAGAGAAATGAGGAAGAAATTCCTCCCTCTGAGGGTGGGATGGAATTCCCAAAGAATTCCTGGCTGCTCCATCCCTGGAAGTGTCCAAGGCCAGGTTGGAGCAGCCTGGGGGAGTGGGAGGTGTCAGGGTTGGAACTGGAGGAGCTTTAAAGTCCCTTCCCACCCAGAGCATTCCCTGATTCTGTGATTCCATCACTCAGGGGACAGCAGGGCTGAGGAGTTTGTGGAGAACAGACCAGGGAAACCATCCTGAATTATTCATGCACCTGGAGCAACCTGCTGATTTTTGAATTACTTCCACCAAAAGACAGCTCAGTGTCCTGGACTGGCAGTGCAACCTGCATGAGGGGAAAAAAAAGAATATAATATCTTTATTAGAATGATTCTAAACGATACATTTTAATCATTTCTCTGTGAAATATCCTTAATTTTGAGGCCCAGAGATGTGAATTTCCTCTGCCATCCCACACGTGTGTGGTTTTGCTGGGATATGGATTTAACAGATGGTCTGCAGTGTTAGATTGAGGCACAGCTGTTAAAATATCAGCATTCGTGGTACAGACACGTTTTGTGCTTTATCCAGGATAATTTTTATCACTTTAATCCAACAGATTATGGTCTTACTTCAATTTGCATCCTGTTATTTATGGATATTGTTGGAGTGGATCAGGCAGGGCTGGGCTCTGCTCCTTCCCAACATTTTTGAGGACTTTTCCATGGAATGCATCATTTT